>CM037088.1:114209138-115633690 GCA_020916435.1 Oxytropis ochrocephala
AGTATGTTTCAAGACTTCAAGAAGGCAATGATAAAGGAGTTTGAGATGGCGATATTGGATTGATGTGATACTATCTTGGCATCGAGGTGAAACGAAAAGAGAGATGAGATATTCTTTTGAGAACAAAGATATGCAAAGGAGTTGTTGAAAAATTCAAGATGGAAAGTTGCAAAGCCAATCAACACACCAATAGAGTGTAAAGTGAAGTTGTCAAGTATGATGAAGTAGAAATGGTGAAAGCTACAAATTTCAAGAGTATGGTTGGGAGTTTGCGATATGACATACACCTGACACTGACATTCTATATGCTATTGGACTCATTAAGCGATACATGGAAGTTCGACCACTACTCATTTGAAAATTTTGCCAAAAAGAATTGTCGTTATAACCAGAGCGATCGACTTGGGCTTATAGTTTTCATCGGATGACAATTACAAACTTTGTAGGATTCTGATGGCGGTGGCCCGGGGTGCAGATGGAGATGATCGAAAGAACACAGAGTGGTTTTGTGTTCTTCATGGAAACCTGACTTTCACTTGGATGTCAAAAAAACAACCGATAGTCACACTTTCAACTTGTGAAGCGGAATATGTAGCGATGCACGTCATGTGTTTGCCATGCGATCGAGGGCGAATCATACGTATATAATTGGGAGGCGTTTGCCGGCTCCAAATAATTATTTTGGTTAGAAATATATATAACAAATGTATTTTGCATAAAAAATAATGGTTCTTGCTCGTAAAACGATTTTTAAATGAAATGTAGAAATTCGCGAAGGTAAATAACAAAATAATAAGTTGGTACTAAAGTGTTTGGAATCACGTCAAAGAGACTTATAAACGCACGTCAAGCGTGAAGTTATATGTCATAGTTAATAGCTTCCATGGTGAATAACTTGTCACCACAATTCCAAATTTGCAGAGCTTTATCCTTGTCGTGGTTGGGAGACCATGTGGCCGAAGAAATATATATGTGCATTTAATCTTGCTAGAAAAACTAGGCCGAGTCAAGTACAACACTAGTCTTAACGTTAAAAAAAACGCAAACAGGTTGTGGTATGAAGTCCGAATCGAGATCACGATATGAGATCACGATCTGGACGCGTCGTGGATCTGAAAAATTTAGAAAATCAGAATCTGATACGGCGGTGATAATTTAATAAAAAATTAAATTAAAATTAAAATATAAAACATAAAGATAATTTTGAATATTGTGTGTAATGGCTACATTGAGAGGAAAACGCGTCGTAGTGGCCCAAGTACTAAATGTTGACCGGATTCTACGGCGTAGATTATCGGCAAATTGGAAAGCGTGCACCAATGACGCACGGTAACAAAAAAAAACTAAGCATAGTTAAATGTCTTTTCCCACCCATTTTAAAAATATTAACTATACTCCTGAGGCATTATGCGAAAAGATAAAAAGAAGTCTGCGCGGGGGATTACTGTGTTGGTAGTAGATATTACAGTCTCGACCAAAAAACGATGATAAAAGTAAGTATTTGATTGTTTTTGATTTAAAAATAAATATAAATTATAGGATCTTTCTGGTGAAATCGTGTCGGTAGAAGTATCAAATTAAGTATCAGGTAAGTATCACATTCTTTTTATTTAAAAATAAAGCGTAATTACAGGATCTTTCTCGGGAATGCGATATCTGGAAGTATCAAGCCAGCGTGTCGGTGTCGAATACGGATCGTGGCTGTTACACCAAGTATCGGGGGTTTCATAGGTTGTGGGATATATACCTATCCAAAAAGTAGCCTAAGATGCCTTCTAGAAGACAGCTAAGCAAGAAAAAAAGAAGGAAAAAAAGCCAATATTTATGAAATATTTTAATTATAAAAAAAAACTTGGATATTATTGCTTGGAAAAGCTATATTGGTGACCAAATTTAATGACAAAACTTGAAATATATCACAATTTTGGCGTCACTAAAATTTAGTAACAAAATTATAGAATCAACAAATTTCACATTTTTCATCACTAATTTAACATTTAATTTTAGTAGTTTTAAGAAAGTTATTTTTGAGTCAAATTAATCCTTATATATAAAGGCTTCTATATGCTTGAAAAAACAACTAAAGCTACCCCAAAAGAGATACGTATTACGTATCCGCATATTCCCCCTTCCGCATATCCCCCCCTCCCTCCCTCCTCCTCCTCCTCCTCCTCCTCCTCCTCCTCCTCCTCCTCCTCCTCCTCCAATAAAGACAAAAAGTTGGTGGTATATATTTCAAAACTTTGATAAAAGAATTAGGGTAGATATTTTAGTGGCATTTTTGAAAATTTGAAAAAAGCACCAGAGCGCAGATATTTCATGTACACCATATGGCCAAAATTCGCACATTATCTTTTTAATATTTTAAGCGGTTTATTTCGAAATACTATGGTAGCATAAAAAAAGTAGGCCCCATAGTCAAAGTAGGGACCATTTTTTATAAGTGTAGAGAGTTGCTCTTTTTTTATGCTAACTAAAGTTGGATTTTTTTTTCTTTATACAACCGTAAGTTAGGCTTTTATTAGGAGACAAAAAAACATCTTAGCTAGAGCATCTTGTTAGAGCCTAGTCCCAATAACTATCATGTTGCTCATTTGTAGTTTGATGATCATTTGATATTAATTAGATGAAATTAATTAGTTTGAAATAAACCCTCTCTAAGAAAAAAGCGATGGGAAGAATTGACAAGCTAATTATTAATTAATATAGATGCTACCATAATCAAAGTAGGCCCCATCAATAGGAGGGGAAAGGAAAGAAGGCAAAAGCCTCATCAATTGGAGGATTTATTTCCGGATGTTTATAATTGTTGCAAGTTTAAGGAGGATCAGCGGAGACAAATTTGGCGAGTGGGCCGGATGTCGGGTGGAGATGGCGGATGGATATGGCCAAACGATACCTGCTGCGAAGCTATGAGCCGATCCGGTCTTTGGCTCTTAGTTTGCAATGCCATTGCTTGCTACCGTGTATTTGTCACTCGCGATCTTGGCGAATAGGTGGTCTTGAGGTGTCGGATATGTTAGGAGGATTCCGCGGTGTCGAAGTGCTATGATTGTTTCTTTGAATTTTTACGCAAGAAGTGAATTTGTTGATGGTAAAGCTATTGCGGCATGTAGAAAAATGCGGAAATGTGATGTTCCAACCAAAATTCAAATATTGGCGTGGAAGTAATTCTACGATGGAGTTGCTACTAGAATTAAACTTGCGTAGAAGAGGTATTATATCCAATCTCCAAATGATTTAAGTTGTGTGTCGTGCTTTCGGGAGAGGAGGCGATTGGAGCATTTGTTAAGTGACTTGTGGGGTGGCTAAGGGTCTATGGAGAAGTGTTTTCTCTTGGATGGGGGCCTCGGTGGGGACACGGAGTATTATTACTCATTTTGTGGAGTTTGGGAAGCTTGTAAAGGGTAAAAGGAAAAAAGCGGTCAAGCATGTTATATGGATGGTGGTAGTTTGGAGCATTTGGATGGCGCGAAGCAAGGTAATATTCAACGGTGAGGTTGCGTCCATTCCGGTGATCTTGGCGGGTATTAAAGACTTGGCAGGTTGGTTCAAGACAAGAAAATGGAAGGAATTGTAAGGTGTCTTGGGCGGAATGAGTACGATTGCTTGTTGGGGGTGTTTTTCTATATTGTAACCATTGTAATTAAGTGTGCGTTTTAAAGCAATATTTAATACACTTTTTAGGCGGGAGAAGCGATAGGTTTAGGGCTTTTTATTCCCATTGTTGCCAGTTCTATTGTGTGAAGTCTTTCTTTTTCATAAGTGCTTTTTCCCAGGGGTTTTAGGCTTTGGAGGTTTGAGGAGGCCATAGCCCCGTCCCACATTATGTAGCAGTCGGAGTATGCGGCTTGTCTTTCTGTTTGATGAAATCTTGCTTATCTAAAAAAAATTCTCTAAAAAAACTTAACACCTTAAAATAATATTTGACTTCTAATGATTAAATTTCTAACTTTGGTTTAATGAAGACAAATATGTACATTTCTTAGTATAACAAAGTATGTCCTTGAAAAGAAAAAAAAGGGTGGTTAATATTCCACTTTAAACAGACATAAAAAAAGCATCCAATTCTCCATTGTTGGAAAAAGGAAGTGGATTTGAAGTTTTGAACAATTAACTCAGTTACAATAACTTACACGTTTGAACTGAACAAAGATTAATTAGATGGATAAACACCCTTTACCGCTCTATTGTCTACTTTCTAATCTAGGTTAAGTCTTAATCTGAAAGAGATTAGCTACTAGTACTTATAGTCTTATACTTATCATATATACATATGGTAATTTTATTAAGAGAAAAAACTCATAGCTAAAGCATAAGATGTGCACAAGTGTTTACATCAAAAACACAATTTAAAAGAAAAGAAAAGAAAAGATAAATTTATAAACATGCTAGCTAGATAGCTAGGATAAAAAATTATATGCAAGATATAGTAATCATTTACCTGGCCATATTAGTAATTCAGAACAAAGTATAAATGGATAGAATCCAAATCCCTTTTTATGTTAGAAAAAAGAAAATATAGAGAGAGAATCATCCAGAGATTTCCAACTAAATGTATAAAGATAAAATAACACATGGAAAGAATCAAGAGATACTCGTATACCACTATTTGTATTTTTTAGTTTATGATTGAATTTAAACCACGTCATCCCTTTTTGAAATTTTTTTAACAGTAGAAGCTCATTTTGTAGTGTTTGGAAAAAAATTCTAAAATGAGAGAGAGAGAGAGAGGGTTATTCAAACATATTACGTAATAAACATATTGACCTATATATAAATTATTACACTGAGAAAATACGTGGTTATTCTAAAAATTTGACAAATATTATGCAAATAATTGGTTAGCATAGTTCAAAGTTGTAACTAATTAAATTAAATTTAATAGGAAGTTAATAAGTGGATGACCATAAGTGAATTGAATTAAACTCAAATTTGAATGTTATTAATCACGAGTTTTAGATGTTCAACTACATACTTGCTTCAAAAAAAAAAGTTGTTCAACTACATATCAGTAGAAAATGATTAATTACGTCCAAATTCATTGTTAGTTCAATTCGGTTGATCTTTAAAAAAAATTCAGTTGAAGGTTAATGAATTACCACCTATTTTTGACAATAATTACCGACTAGTACTAAATTGAATTAACCACGATTTTAAATTGCATTACGATTTTAAATTGCAGATTTTTTTAATACAAACAACCAATCACAAATCGAAGTCAATTGACTTTTCTTACAGTTGAGAGAAGACTGGAGTCGTTTTAATAACGTGTCAATTGTAATTCGTTGATGATGTAAAAAAATATTACAACAATAATGTTTATAAATTAAATCCATAAAACAATACAACTGTAAATTATAAACATGGTACATGGGAACAACAAAGGAGCTAAAAATTGGTTTGGAATAAAAAAACTTACAACCTGTTATAATAAATAAATAAATAAATACTAACCAAACTTTTGAAAAATCAGAAGTAAATATTATTTCATTGAGACCTTGCTTCACCAAAAAAAAGAATTCCTCAACCTGGTTGCTTCAAAAATAACTCTCCGCCCATTTAATAAAACCTTAAAATAATAAAATAAAAAATAACGAATATGTATAAACTAAAGTCTAAATACTGCATTAACGGAATCGATGAATTTGTTGCTGAATTAGTGTTGAAATTAAAATTAATACACTACTAATCATAGTTACAAATAATTATTGTGAGAGAAACATAAATTATGACAACATAATTAAGCATTACGCACACTAAAGGCATGCCGTGGAGTGTTGCTGCGGCGGAATTTCAATCTCCGGCGACGCCACACCGTCTGCAGAATAAGCCCACCACGTACCATTCATAAGTTCCGGCAACTCAATCTCGCCCCAAAAATCATCACTAGTAGCGGAATCATTGCTATCCTTCTCCGGCAAGGAATTAGCCTTAACCATCATATGAGCCGCCTTTGCCGCCGCCGCCTGAATATCCCTAGCAGTGCAAGACGACGGCGGAGGAAGCGGTGGAAGGCAGTGAACTTCGTCAGGAAAATTGAGTTGCGCCTTGCGACCTTTCAAGCAGTAAGCAGCGACGTCGTAGGCTTTTGCCGCCATCTCCGGCGCCGGAAAAGATCCTAGCCATATCCGTGACTTCTTCCGTGGTTCTCGGATTTCTGACACCCGCTTTCCCCACCGTCGTTTTCGTACTCCACGGTAAATAGGGTGGCGCGTGCCGCTCCGCGCGTTTCCGGATTTCTCGGCGGTGTTGACGGTTGGAGTTCTGCCACGTCATCTTCGGTTGCGATATGCAAAGGTTGCTCCATTCAGAAATTTCACTAACGGCTTTTTTTTTGTGTGTATGGGTTTTATCTTCTTCTACGCTTATTATAACGAGCTTCAGAATGGTGAGTAGTGTGGAATTACAGAATTGTCCTGTGTATAGAGACATAGAAAGAGGAGTAAAGTTACTCATTCTATTTTTCTACGTAAAGAACCAGCATGCAATTAAAGATGGGATTTTTTAATTTTTTTAGCTAAATAATTAAAGATGGGATTGGCGTGTTACTGTCCTTTACAACGTGCTAGCTGTAGTAGGAAAAAATGATTCCATATTTGGCTTCTATTTAATTTTGCTACAAATTTTAACCGTTAGTAACATTTAGTCATCTAATCATTTGTTACAAGTTAGTACAACGTTGGGTCACGCAATGTGATATGATATGCTATATATTCCCTCTAGTCGCTTTTAATAAGAAAACTTTCACGATTTTATAATAGGGATCGGAAGGAGTATATACGATTATTTGTTAAAAGGTATTGTGTAAATAATTGTAATTATACAAAGTTTCTATTTCTTTATAGGTAAATGTTAGTAGATAATTGATCGGAAATGAAAAAGAGTAATACCTATTTAGTTCTTGAAATTTCATAGAAGTTAACTCGATCACTAACTTGTTTAAAGTATCTCGATTAAGTCGCGACGTTTATAAAATTATTTCAATTTAGTCTCTACGCTATATCAACTTAGTCCCTTTATTTTGTAAAAAAATGACTAAATTAAGACGATTTTGTAAATGTCGAGGACTAAATTGATATATTGTAAATATCATTGACTAAATTGAACTCTTGTGAAATTCCCGAGGAGGACTAAATAGGATATTACCTCAATGAAAAATGTTAGTTTTTTGAACCTAAAATATATTTCTTATTCATTTGATGTCTTTGCATTCAATCAGTGAGGATTAACTACTTGTGACACCTAAAATAGTCACAAAACTTGTAAATTTAATTTTTGAATAATTGATGTATTTAGCGTATATTATAGGCGAATCGTGATTATTTATAATAGTCAAATGAGTATCGATTTTTAGTCCATAATCATAGTCAAAATTATCACAATTTAGTACTCCTTCATGATTACCTATTGATTTTTAAGAACTACTAGGATATACTCTATATATTTAAATTTCATTGGATTTATCACTCAATTAAATAACATTACAAATAGATTGGGTATCCCTCAAAGACATCTTTGAAGTTTTGTAAGAAGAACATATACACTTGTATAAGCAAGCCATAAACAAGGTCTTCTACTGAAGAACATAGACACATAACCTAATTTATATCCATCATGGACATTAGGCACATTAGGCCCTACACATCCCTAAACACACTTAATCACGTGATGATAATTTGAACTCAAAAAAGGCTAGTCCTTAGATAAGAAGATATAAGTGACTTAAGTCTGCATTGAAGCTTGACGTGGGACTCTAACTTGATTTGTCCCGATAAGCATATATACATAATCGAAGAATAAAACAATTAATGTACATAATTCCCAAATTTAAAATTTATACATTTTTTTGTCGAGACTAGGGTATCAAAAGTCGACGTAGTATTAATCACTCTCATTAGATTGGAGGATGCTCGAAGGGTGGGACGGTGGCGAGGATTTTAAAGTTCTTAGTACCAAGGCAATCACTACAAAAAAATGGTATTAGCGAGAATCTAGGTGGGTCATTAAAAATCAATTCAGAGGAATTAGCGATGGATAAGGCGCGTCGCTAAAAGAGTCTTGAATTTTTATTTTTATTGTTAAGCATTTCAAAAGTCGCTAAAAAGTTAATATTACGTCGCTAAAACGATGCATTTGTAACCCTGATAGTTACTTTTTGAATTACCCGCTAATGCCTAATTTTAAAGTCACTTAAATCCTTGATTCGCGCCATTGGTGATAGCGCAGATTCACTCGCTAATACCTTAGATTTTGTCGCTAAATTATTCCGTCGCTATATTTCCTCCATTAAATTTAGCGAGGATTTTGAAGCTTTTTCATAAGAAATGCGCTAGTGAGGATTTTTGTCTTTAGCGAGGAATATTGCGTTGCTATTTTAAGTTTTTGTAGTGAATGAATGATCGAGCATAAATGACTTGGTTAAGGGAGGATGGCTGGCCATTCAATGCTTGCGCGAGTTTCAAAATTTATACATTAATTTAACTCCTTTGAATAATTTTCAAAGAAAAATCATTTCAATAAAATAAAATTACACAAACTAATAGTGCTCAAATAAACATACTTAAGAGGATCAAAGTCACGGATGACAACTTTGGACAAGACACCTAAAAAGTTTGAAATTAAACATCCACTAACTCATTTTAATTTGAAACGTGAAGGACATGATACTTTCCAAAATAAAGTAAACTCCGATTCTCTTTAACTAAAGCCAAGGTGCACTACTACACATAAAATTCTATCAACTATGAATTAAAAAAGAAATTATCATAGCTTAATCATGAAATGCAATAACTAACTAGATTAATGCACACTTATTTTAGTCAAACGTTGTGATGAAAATTAGTTAAAGAAATCTAGGTGAATAGTGAACATTGGAAAAGCAAAGACCTTTGAGAGGGAAAAGAAAACAACACACTCTCTACACTTCTCGTCTTCTCCAATGATTTAGACATTTTAACCACAAGTTTGCAAGTTGCAATGATAAAGAAAGGAGAATTTCAAAACGAGGAAACAAAAAAAAATTGAAAGTGGACCCTCACACCTCATCATCATGATAATGAACCACCCGTGAGACCCACACCAACAAGCAGCGCGTGGTGAACCCCACAAAATTTATGACTGTTGTCTCCAAGGCTCAAGGAAAGAGGTTAATGTAGAATGGCCAAAGTACCCTTTGATGAAAGCTACTGATACTTTCTTTTTGTAAAACAATACTCATAAAATCACAATATTAAGTGTCGTTTAAGGTTATAATGCGGGTATTAAGAAAATGATTTGATATATTAAATTTTATGGTGGAAAAATGTGGTAGGATTAAAATCTTGCTTTACACTTTTCTCGATTGGAGCAAATGCCTGATTATTGATATTAAAGTAAAGGTATTATTGGAAATTAATAATAAATATTGTATTGGGATTAAAATGAGTGATAATTTGAGACAAAAAAATTAAACAGAGGCAACTTAAAATGAGACGGAGGAGTAATATTTTCTCTATCTCAATTTAAGTGTCATCTTCTCATTTTTGTTTTAAATTATTTACCACTTTAAAATATCAATACAATATTACTTTGTTTCCAATAATATCCTCATTTATTATTTGCATTTCCAACTTTTCCCTTCCTATCTTTTGAGAATAATATAGGGATATTTTAGTCTCTCTATACTTTTTTGGCGTAATCCAATTATTTTCTTAAGGCCATAGCATGCTTAAGCATGTGATTAAATTGAGGCGGGCGGGGTATATCATTTACGTCTAATTGTGTGTAATTGTGGATGCTAATTCCTCGAAATGCTGACATTCATTAAAGGGTTTATCTATCACACTAGATGATGTTTTTAAATGCCCTGTATGAAATTGAATCTACGCCAAAATAGTTAAAAAGTCAGAATATCTACTTATTTGTATTACACAATCTTGATAGCTACTAGTACTTTTGTTACTTGGTTGCACAGGATTGGTATGTGTATGTGTGTGTTGTTGAGATGTTCATGTTCCCTTCGTGTTCCAATCTTTTTATGGGCTTTTTGGTGGGTGGGATGGACTTTTTGTAGGTGCGGCATTGATGGGTTTGATATGGACAAACAAAAAGCCCATGTGTCACTTGTTGCCAAATGATAAGGTTTTTTTGGTACCCCACCCATTCCCCTAACACCCCCACCCAAATTGAAATCCCCAAAATGCCCTTTGTAATCTATTTTTTTTTTTTTTTAAAAAGAGCATCGATATATATGTCATTTGGGACATATATCGACGATGTGTAATTTAACTTGTCGTATATATGCGCGAAGAAGTATATACGATTGGTGGTGTAACCACCGTCGTATATACTTTCGAGAACATATCTCTGATGCGTTCATCACGTCGTATATATGTCCCAAATACCATCTATATCGATAAATCTTCATTCCCACAAAAAATTGTAAAAAAATTTACTTGGTCATGATTTTCGCTTTCTAAGTTGATCAGCGGTGTAGATTGCGCCAAAATCAGCGGTTGATAATCTTTTACCTCATCATAAATACTCACTCCCACCCGTCCTTATTTTCACACAAAAATTCAACTTCCTCCTTCTCTCACACACATCACAAGTGAAGATGATGCGAGAACCGCTAATGTCATACTACGAGAGCCTGCACACTCAGTTTATCGTTCATTCTAATATGGGGTTTGTTGATCATGAGGGCATCGTCTTGAAAGATGATGGTATAAGTTCGATGGGAGAGATGTTGTTTTCGTGTAGGTTAAAACCACGATATATCATTTTCTACTCTTAGCGAAACTCACTGCGAATGGTTCAACGAGAGAGCAGCGAACATGAGATAGTCGTATTGTTTATCGGAAAAAGCGACTAGTGGAGGTATTTCTTGGTCTACCATGGATGTCAGCGGCGAGGATGGCGTCAGAGACATGATGTCCATTCATATAACAATTAAATGGAGGAGTTACATTCATGCATGCGTCGAAACGGAAGAAGGGCCGTCATTTGAGATCGCCGTCGATTAACTCCAGCGGCTCGATAGTTTCTATTGTATTTTCATTTTATCATCTATTTTTATTCAAGTTGTTTATGTTTTATCGACTTGTGTAACTTTGTTTTATCGAATCAATGAAATCAAAAATTCATGGAAACTCGTAAAATAAATAAAACATCGAAAAAGTTAATAATATAATAAAATGCCAAAATAATATCAAATACATCAAAAAACAAATAAAAAATCCTACTTGGCGTCCCCACCGTCCTACGCCCCCGTCGTACAAGCTCCCAACCCGTCATCGGTCTTTGCCATCCCCACCAATCCTATGGATTGTCCGTCTGGCCGGTGCCATGCGCGATGTCGCCGTCACGAATCCCTGCAAGCCTGAAGCTCCACTAATCCGATCCACGATCGTCGTAGCGTATCTCGGGGAGGGTGTCGGTGAGCTACAAGTGATGGTGGTGATGGTGGAAGCCGGTAATAATGCGGGGATAGAAGCCGGACGTACCGCTCTAAAGTAATTCTGTCTGACTGATCGGCCTCGAAGCGGCCGAGTAGTGCGCGGGATGTCCTCCACGAGATGCCATGAAGTGGGCGATCCCAGGCACCTTGTCGGTATGACTCGGGCTGGCCTTTAAGAGGGTCGCGTGGGATGATCTGCGTGTACCCTGGCCCGGCGCGAGCACTGCTCGGGCATGTCACGGAACTACGAAGTCGCCCGGTGATGAAGCCTCTGTAGAGGAGATGCGCTCAGAAAGTGCACCACTGTCCTCCTCGAATGGTCGCGGCCGGACATCCTGCGGCCTCGGCTCATCAATCATCCTCCTGTAGTGGGTGAGCTTGGTGGTCGGACTTCTTCTTCCAGTAGCGCCCGGTGAGTGGCTCACTTGCAGGATATGGCCGAGGCGACCTATCCACCATCAGGAAATACCACGTAATCCAAGCACGAAATGCAAAAATAAATAACATATTTAATTCACAAAAATTTACAAAAGTCGGTGCGATTTAACAAAAATACAAGAAGTTAAAGGTATACGAAATGGTGGCATACCACTCCGCTTTCTTGCTGCGTGGTCAGAGATGGCCGATGTTCAAGTCATGATACATGGCGGCTAGTGCACTGCACCCCGTGCATAGCCTCGAGAACCTCACGGACTCGGATCATCGGGTAGATCGACCCCTTGCCTCGGCGTACATCTCGGTCTTCGTGGTGAAGATCTCGTAGGTCGGAAGCGAAGCGAAAAGCCACGGCGGCAAGCTGTGATGTCACCCCCTCCTCCAAGTTGCGCTCGTAAACTGCTCAGACCATTTGAAGGCGTAATATGGACCCCACGGGTGTTGTTAGCGAGCCTCGACGTGACACACCCAAATATGTCTCGTGGTGGGTGGCAAACTCAGGAGCTAACGGTGAGGCGGGAGGTGTGGCATAGTTCCCACTGGATGGGAAGGTGCGTGAGACCGAGGCGTCATCGAGTGATCGTCATCTCACCCGAATGGCAAGTGAAATGGCGAAGTGTGCGAGTGCCACCTCTCGATAAAAAGCGGCGACTCGTGGTCTCTTGTGGCGTGGCGGTCTGGAGAAGTGGGGCCAATCACGAGTCACGACCACGGTGGTCTTGTTGAAGTAGGTCGAGGGTAATGAAGATGAAGTCTAGTATGGACTTTGTTGCCATGAGCCCATACTTTGACAACTACTCGATACTCACGAAATAAAAATAAATAAATAATGTAAGCAAAAGTGCGGACTATGTGACTTAAATAAATTATTTAAGCAAAAATGCAAAACTTCACAGTCGGCGAGTATAGAAGCTGAGACATGATCTGCCGAGTCGGTGAAAAGAGAGGTGGCGCTCCTCACTCTCACGAGGCTCCTCACGATCTTGGCGAGGAGGCTCCTCACGATCTTCTTTGAGGCACCTCATGATGCTCGGACATGGGTGAGTGCGAGTAATAAGCATCGACACAGGGCTGCAGCTGCTCTGCGATACTCGGGAGGTGGGGATGGTAATGAAAGAGGTTGGGGATCATCTTTGGGGATCTTTGGGGATGATATCGAGGAGTAAAGTGGGAATGATCTTGGAAAGGCCTCCCCCATGCGATCCTCTGCTGCGTCTGCTGCGGGTAATCCCCGAGATAAAGCTCCAGTCTTGGTGATCTTGGCTGGCTCGGTGATACTCATTTGCCTCGGTGTGCACATCTCTGTCTCCGTCTTTGAAGCATGGGTGATTATGCCTCAGAGTCCTCGTGCTCGGGCGATGAATGACTCCCATCTCTACGATCGGAGAGACCTCACGTCTCCTACATATACTGCCGGACAACTGCAAGTGAAGAAAAAAAAATTAGTAAAAAAAAAAAAAAAAAAAAATTCCTCATCGTATTTACATCAAAAGCGGTGTATATCGATGCTTCTTGTTGTTAAATGCGTATATAGGGTCTTACGGGCGTATTTCTGAGTGGATGAATTTACGCTAATCATATATACGCTGAATAGGGATATATACGGTGAGTAAAAGTGTTAAATGCGTATATAGAGTGCAGTGGGGTATATCGATTAGTTGATTCTGAAAATTTGATCGTATATCGTCGAAGAAAGTGGCGTATATGCAGTGAAGGTGGTCAAGCGTAGGTATGACCAATTGTGTGAAGAAATTGTGATTTTGTAAAAGTCGGGGTATTTTGGTATTTTCGCACGGTGGGTGGGGTGTTAGGGGAATGGGTGGGGTAAAAAAAAAACCCAATGATAATAGTTGGCCAATTAGCTTTTGAGCTTGGAGATAGCGAATTGAAAATGATTGATATTTTATGGATCGCATGAACCATCTTATCTCTTTCTATTCATATTTGGGTTTTTGGACCCCACCCTCTCCCATAAACCCCACCCTGCTGAAATCAAAAATGCCGCTTGAAAAATCTGTTTTTTTACAAAGTTACGAATCGTATATATCTCTTTTGGGGCATATATCACGATGTGCAATGTTTTGACATCGTATATATGTTCGTTGTGCGTATATCACGATTGATGCGTTTTAAGTCAATCGTATATACTCACAATGGACATATATCACGATGTCGAAAAATTACACATCGTATATATGCCCCTAAAGAGATATCTGATAGGCTTATTTTTGTTAACGATTGTGATTTTATTCAGGTTATAATTTGAAGTCGTGATTTGATTAACATCAGCGGTGTAGATATTTTGGATAAAATAAGCGCGTATAATAACAAAAGCAGCGATATAGTAATATATACACGTGTAATACAAAAAATGTGTGAATCTATCTACAAGCGTCCATAGAATCATCATTTAAATCGATACATCTAGGCGCATCAGCGTGTGAGTGGGAGGTGCGCGGGAGGACACATGAGGTATCATAAGGTAAAGCGTCGGCATACGGATGCAACCATGAAGCGGACTACGGTGAGTAGTCTTTGGTACCCTTTGTGGGGCAATAGGAGGCAGCAGACAAGTGGGAGAGATTGAAAGATGCAACGGTGTACATTCTCGTTCAGAACAAATATGATTTTGATCTTAGATGAGCTGTAAGTGCCTCCGAAAAGCGGATAAGTGAAATTCATAGGCAAAGAAAAGCGAACCAATGCAACATTATACTTGGTTGCAACCATATACCCCGTCTCGAGCCAAATCAAACCACTTTGAGTCGGTGGCGTCCGTATGACTCGATAGTTAAAGCTTTGCGAAACTTTAACGATCGGTTCTTCCCGAACATATGCGAATCGATGTTTCCTGTCCTTTGTTTCTGAATCAAAGCACTGTCGAGAGGCCAAGAGTCCTCACCCGTGTCAAGTCCGACCCCATTGCTCTAAAGCTGCGATTCACAGTCACCTTCAACATCAACAATTTTTTCAACATAGTTGCGCCGCGTGTCTTTGGAACAAGCGGTAAGTGGATTTTAGTCTCGGTATGCGTGATAATACTCTAGAAGCACCACGAGATAATTTGGTTGGCCATGTTGTGTAGGAATTTTGGAAGCCGGATTCTTGATCTGTTTTAGCTTCTCGTCCACATGCTCCCACCCGGAAGGATCACGCTTAGCATCAAAAAAATTATGTTTTTCTTCTTTGGTGCACCTTTCGTTACGACTTTTGATTTAGGTGCAACCATAGAAGAAGTAGAAGAAAGCTATCTCATTCGGTTGTCTCTTAATAAGATATTTTCCTCCTCTTGACTTTATCAAATCTTGCTGGATAGCATCAAGCGATAAGAAATATCACGGGTAGATGATTTATCTGAGTGGATTTATCATCTCTGCATCAAACTAAAGTGTTTCGGTGATCATCAACAACATTAAGCGGAATAAATTTGGGAAGCATGAAAAATACAGATCTCACAAGCCTGAGGAAGTAGATGTGTCTTCCTTTGAATGCAAATCAGCCCTTTGTCATATCAACACCTGATTTTGACCTTTCAAACTCTTTCGCCGTGTGACCCAATGCGAATAACGAAGCGAGTGGAATATTAGACTTGACTTGATTCTGCGATGCTTCTTTGAAAAGACAGATAATTTGATCAAAATGTGTTGTCGACATGTCATCAATAGATATCAAACATTTTGATAGATCACCCTTCGAAGTCTTATTTGTCTTTTCAAAGACCAATGCAGCGATTCCAGCTCACTGAAATAATAAATAAGTGTCAAAGAAATTTAATCGGCGATAAAATATATGTCCACGTGTCAAAAAATATCGAGTATGAGATAGAAATAATAAACAAGTGTCAAGAAATTTAATCGGCGATAAAAAATATGTCACGTGTCAAAAAATATCGAGTAACGGATAGAAATACCTAACAAGTGTCAAAAAGAAATTTGTCGGCGATAAAAAATATGTCCACGTGTCAAAAAATATCGAGTAGCGGATAGAAATAATAAACAAGTGTCAAAGAAATTTAATCGACGATAAAAAATATGTCAATGTGTCAAAAAATATCGAGTAACGGATAGAAATACATGTTGGTCGTGGAATTCCCCAAGTGTGGGATCTGGTTAGTCCATCTTTGAGATAAATCGCTCCTTGTGCGGTGTCGACCATGTGTCGTGCACATATTTAATGAGAGCGAGGTTTATCGAGCAAGCGACCTCAAAAAACTTGATTTGATAAGTACTACGACTCATCAGCGGAATCAATAATCTGAGCGGAGAGATAGGACCTCCTCCCATCTATTCTTGTGCACCAACTCTTTAATCTTTGCTTTGACATTTTTTGTAACATGTCAATGACACAATAAATTTGTAGCAGAAGGAAAGACATCAAGAATAGCAGACATACTGGTAGAGATCTGCATGCATCAAGAAAACTGAGGATGAATAGAATGCAAATCACAAATATCTTTCATTTCTTTGCAATACCCAAGAAAAATGAATAGCAAGCTCCTGTCCAATATAGGCAAATGCAACATGGAAACTCAACTCAGTGTTAGTCACTCTCACAATCTGTAGAAGAGGCAAGTTATATCTGTTGGTTTTGTAGGTTGAGTCAAGAATGAGAACTTTGGGAAACAACCTCGATAACTTTATAGAAGTGGGATGCGCCCACATGATATCCTTGGCGACATCGGACCCCGGAATCTTTCTACTCCAACATAGATAATTATGTGATGCAATCGGTCTCGACACCTCACGAATATCCGTTCTAGGACCCTCTTTGTAGACCGGTGTTTGTGGCGCTGCCTATAAACTTGACGAAGAGTAGTCACATTCTCGGATCTAGCTTCTTCAAAGCAATAATAGTAGCTTTCGGTCCGACATCAAAATCTGCATGCTCGTTAACCGGATCCTTTGCGCGCCAGAGCGGGCGCCCGAATAAACAAGTACCAATGGAAGTTTTAAGCAACTTCAAATGCGTGTGTCTACCACATTTAACCTCTTTGACCCCCGACGACTAACGATTGCAAGTAGCTTTCATTCTAAAAGGACAACCTCTCCTTTTAGGCGAAAACCCTTGAATCATTAGTAAACCCGCCTTGCTTCTCACGGCCAAAATCAATCTTATCTCGTCTCCCCTCTTTCCATTTGTTTTTACGATCTCACAATAACAACAACTACTGCGATACTTCTACCATGGCTTTGGCCTCTCCTCACTGACTGGCGTGTAGAAAATATCTACAAAATATATAATTTACTAAGTAAAGTAATTTAATTCTATTTACCAAACTTGAGTAACAAAAATATCTAGTATCAAAGTCGTGAATGTCGGTGTAGTATCAATATCAGCGGGAGCCAGCGAGAGTCGGCATCTAATTGCTTTGTAGGCGGGTCAATATCTGTTCCAACAAAGCAGAGATAGCAACTCGAGAAAAAGCGAAAAAATAACCCGATCGTATATACCTCCTCGACCTTGTATATCGATGGGTATTTTTCACATCATATATACATGGCCCGGATGTATATACGATTAGATCTTCAAGCCCCCACTCGTATATAACCTATATCGATGGGTGATCAACGAAGCATTTAATAATGCAATCGTATATATGTCTTTAAGGACATATATCACGATGAGTAATCAACGAAGCATTAAATAATGCAATCGTATATATGTCTTGAAGGACATATATCGATGATTACTTTTTAGTCGGCGTTCAATATTAAATGTAATCGTATATACCTTCCATTGAGGTATATACGATGGGAGATATTAATGGGTCGAGTCAGAGAGAAATAAATGAAAGTCAAAAAGTGAATTATGGTAGGGGTATTATGGGAATATCACAAATGGGTGGGGGGTGGGAGGATGGGGTGGGGTATAAAAAAACAAACCCTTCATATTTTCATTTCAATCAAAACCCACATAGTATTTAATATGAGACCGACCATCACTTTGCACTTACTCCCTCTGCACTCATGTATAAACAATAAATGATTTTTTAGATTCACTGAAAAAGTGATGTAATCTAAAAAATCATTTTATTATTATATATGAGTCTTGAAAGAAACTATATTTAATTTAATCCATAAATAATAGACAACACCAAATTACTAGTATGCTCTTGGATCCTACCAAAAGAAAGAGATCCTACCCAAAAAAATTATGGTCTGATGAAGGAATTCCCATGTTTAGAAATAGACTGCCAACCATTTTAGGTGTCATTAATTCATTATTTAAGTCCTATTGTTCACTTCTCGAATTTGACTCCCAACCATGGTTGTTAATTTCTCGAGTTAACTCTTAAACACTTACAAGTTTAAGATTTTAGATGACAAAAATAGTCAACTAGCACGTAAACACTCTTGTTTGTAAACTCGTACGAGTTCAAGTAAACTCAAATGAAATTGATAAACTCTCGATTTTACTGTGAGTTTACAAGTCTACAAACTTACATTGATTTTGCCTTAAAATGTCAGTTATTTGTCAATGTTATTCGATACTTGGGTCGAATTACCTATTTACTATATTACATATTGGATTCCTAAGGTTAATTTTACATTATCAATACTATTTTTGTTTTGTTTTATTCAACTATGTAATAAAGTGTTTAACTAAAAATCATGAGTGTTGAGTCAAATTAGTTTTTTGAACTTTTTCTTTATAATAACTTATGTTTTTGTGAATATATGTATGATTTAGTCATCAATGCAAAATATGATCTTATCCAGTAATAGTGTAATAATACAGTTTAATATTGTTGCTTGTACTTTGCTTTTTGTGGAGTTGAAATGTTGAACTATATATTATTGTGTTAACCTACATTATATCATATATATATATATATATATATATATATATATATATATATATATATATGTCATTTATAGGTTTTTAATAGTAGGTAGACTCTTATAAGTCTACAAGCAGGGGCAGTACAAGGGCAAGAGGCCTAAGATAGGGCTTTAGGCCCCCAAAAATAGTTTTTCTAAGTAAAAAAGGCCTCAAAACTCATTGAGAGATCTATCAATTGGTTCATATTCTCAAAGCCCTCACGGAGGTCTCTAGTCAGAGGATCAATCTTCAGAAATCAGGCCTTATCTGTGGCAAAAGTGTCACTATTCAGCTTCAAAACTCTCTGTCAGCTATTCTTAATATTCCCCTCTGAGACTCTCATGGGAAGACTTAGGAATACCTGTTGAGTGGGAGTAATTCTAAAGGCGGGCTTTGCGATGGATAAAGGAAAGCGTGTTGTCTAAGCTTGAGGGTTGGAAGGAGCTGTTTCTTTCTCAAACAGGAAAATAGGTTCTCATTAAGTCTATTGTACAAGCACTCCCATCTTATGGTATGGCCATTTTTAGATTGCCTAATTTTTTTGCCAATCTCTGTGCTCTGTTGTGTCTAATTTCTGGTGGAGCTCAAAGGTCAGAGTGAGAGGAATACATTGGAAAAGTTGGCACTTCATGTGTGAACCAAAAAATAAAGGTGATCTAGGGTTCTAAAGGTTCACTCAACAAAATTCCTCACTGCTCTCTAAGAAACCCTGAAGGTTCATTCAAAGCTCTAATGATTATTGGGCAACTATTCTTAGAGGTATTTACTGTAGTTGAAAGGAATTCCAGGAGGTGAAGCCCAAAGTAGGAATTTCTTGGGCTTGGAGGAGTATCCTCCATAGTAGATGTCGTGACGTGGATCTCGACGTAGACGGCTCAAAAATATGATTTTGAGGAGTCGCCACCCAATTTATTTTTAAATAGGA
This sequence comes from Oxytropis ochrocephala, assembly GCA_020916435.1. Lineage (NCBI taxonomy): Eukaryota > Viridiplantae > Streptophyta > Magnoliopsida > Fabales > Fabaceae > Oxytropis > Oxytropis ochrocephala. The sequence goes on from CM037088.1 coordinate 114,228,761, forward strand.
AAATTGAGAAAAACCTAAACCTAAGATTATCGGCTGCGTAACTAGGTTGGATTAGAGTCGGTTATGGGAAGGAAGGGGTGAAAACTAGTTTCTTTGCACCCTAACACATCGTCCTCTAAGGCGATTACCTAAATTTGATTTGTGCAACAATTACTAAGTCATTTAATTATTTGTTTACCCAAAAATAAGATTTACAAAAATTTAGTAGAAAAGGAATGATTATTTATTTACAAGAAGATAAAATAGGGACTAATTTGGAAAATTTTAATTTTGACTTTGTGAGGAGACCCGCGCCTACGTACTCTCTGGTGCTATGAGAGACTCAAAAGTCGATGTAGTTCTTCACTGAAAATTTGTTTGTTGGTTGATTTTAATTTTGAAGGGGTTTAAGATCTAAGTTGTACAACTCGAGTCTCTTAAGCGGGATCGACAAGATGTACATCTCGGTCAAACTCATATTTTTGGTATTTTGAAAAATAGGTGTTTAAAGGAAAAAAAGCTGTTTGGAGATTTTTAGAAAATGTTGATTTATTGATTTGATTTTAATTTTTGAAGGGTTTAGGACCAAACTGTACAACTCGGGTCTCTTAAACCGGTATGGCGGATTTGATAAGATGTACATCTCGATCAAATCCTAATTGTGTTATTATAACTAAAATAGAATCGATTCATTTAATGGCTACTTATTTATTCATTAATTTTATTTATTTGGTTTGATTGCATTTGACTTCTCTCCTAATATTTTGATTCAACTTTTATTTGTATTAATTTCTTTTTTTAAATTCAAATTAAATGACAATTAAAGCTAATTAATAAATGACAATTAAAGCTAATTAATTTCTGATTCTTGGATTCTTTTTACATTTTTGTAAATTTTTTTTGAACTTAATTTTTGGTCATTACTAATCATTGATAGAAACAAAACTAGAAAAACAACACTCTTTGATCTTCACATTTTTAGATTTTGAGATAAGCAAAAAAAGCAAAAAATGTGACTAAAAAATAAGTTAGCCAACCTTCCCTTTTGACTTTTGGATCGATCCTTATGATTTATCGTTGTTGCTATGTGTCACTCCTTTACATTTATTCTTTGTTGTTTGAGATTGTTGAAAACCAAACCCGGATCTAGCTCTTCCCACCACTTGAACTCAGTCCTCGCGATTAGGGTTTCAATGTGAGCGCCTAATCGTTTTATACTGATCTCGAAATCTAAATCTTGGGAGAGAAAGTGATGGTGTGATTTCAAGGAGAGAGAGAGAGAGAGAGTGGTGGTGATGGTTGTGAAGTGAGGAGAGAGTCTTTGGATGGTGGTTATTTGTATGTGGTGGTGTTTGATGGTGATGTGGTAGTTAGAGAGAAGAGTGGTGTGAGTGGTGGTTGGAGAGATGAGTGGGGTGAGTGGTGATTAGTGAGAAGAGTGGTGCTCTTCCCCACTTTTCCCTTCTTGTCACCTCCTCTCCCTATGTTTTTTCCTTTTTTCTCTTCTTACTCTTGACTATGATTTGGTTTGTGTTTTATAGGTAAAAATTAGGGTTTTGGACATTAATGTGGTTTAAGCTGGGCTTGACTATTGTATGCAAATATGGGCTTTGAACTTCTTTGAGAATGCAGGCCAAATCAACTCCTCTTTGCTTGTTGACCCCTGAGAAAATTTGTTGAAAGCTGTTTTATTTTTAATTTTGGTTTTTATTTTATTTTTATTTTTGGGTTATTGTAAAAAACATTTTAATAAGACAATCAATTAAAGCTACTATTTTTGTAATATTGAATTAGTACATAATTTTTCTTTTAACTAAAAGAGTAAAAACAACACAAAAGTAGCGAAAACTAGTAAAATAGCGTATTCAACGACTAAAACACGCCAAAACACGCAAAAAAGTGCATATTTTCGTAATTTTTAGAAAGCGTCAAAAATACCGTTAAAAATTGAGTGTTCACTGATTGCCTCGGTGTTTACTATCTTACGATATAATACACAAAACCATGTTCTCCATGTTTTGTTGTATTATCAAAGTAAGAAGATAAATGCGGATATGAACCTCAATTTTAACAGGTGAAATATGCAATTGTCGGCGAATCGAAAACCACGAAATTTAAAAAATGCGATGTCGGGGCTATATTACAATGGAGCGATGCGGGCGAGATCGATAGCAAAAGATAAACAATGCGAGGCAAGGCCCGATATACGAAATAAAAACAACGCCCGAGGGCAAGGCCGATGGCGGGAAAATAAAAACAATGCGGCGGGCCGATAGCATGAAAATTAAAGACAATGCGGCGAAACCGATAGCAAGAAAAATAAAGACAATATCGGGCGGGCCGGTAGCATGAAAATTAAAGGCGATGCGAGGAGAAAGCGATAGCAAGAGAATTAAAGACAATGCCAAGCGAAAGCGATAGCAAGAAATTAAATGCGGGCGGGCCGATAGCGGGAAAATTAAAGACAATGCCGGGCGGGCGATAGCGAGGAAAATTAAAGACAATGCGAGCGAAACCGATAGCAAGAAAATTAAAGACAATGCGGGCGGGGCAAGTAGCATGAAACTTAAAGACAATGTCGGCGGGCAGATAGCGAGAAAATTAAAGACAATGCCGGTAGGCGGAACCGATAGCAAGAAAATTTAAAGACAATGCCGGCGGGCCGATAGCAAGAAAATTAAAGACAATGCCGGCGGAACCGATAGCATGAAACTTAAAGCGATGCGGCGGGCCGATAGCAAGAAAAAGAATGTGCGGGCTGAGCCGATAGTGCTGCGGGGATGGGAAGGGAAATGTCGGGGCTGAGCCGGTAGCATGAAAGAATGTGTCGGGGCTGAGCCGATGCACGGGGATGAGAAGGGAAATGTCGAGGCTGAACGGTAGTAAGAAAAGAATGTGCGAGGGCTGAGCCGAGTAGCACAAAGTTAGAGCATGCAATGCACGCCTTGCTTTGGATGACTCTTTTTATTACTTTATTTACAAAGTACGGAACACAAATGTATGATTTTAGTCATGAAGTGGAATGCATGGATGGACATGAAATGTATGCAAACTATGACATGAAATGCATGAATTATTCATGTGTCTTGAGTTCGTGTGTAATGAAAGTTAAATTTACTGAAAGCATTTTTCTTTTTGTCTTCTTTGTGCATGCTTCAGTTGAAACCAATCAAACTTGTCCTCAAATGGGAATTTATCATTGCCCTTTCAAGCTTTCTATTTTCTTTTAAGATTATTTCCCACCTTTCACAGCAAAACAACCTCCAAATGGACCTTCTCTCCCTCTTTTTTCCTGATTGTCATTAGCTCTCTAAATCACATCACTGATTCCAAGTTGACCATTATTGAAGCATTGCTTAATGAACATGCATGGATTCACGGGTATTTGAGAGCTGGGATTTTGTGTTTTTTGGATTTTTGGTTTGAAATTGGCGGGTATTTTAGAGGGAAAACATGGGGAGGAAAAAGGAGACTCAAGAAGGTAGAGGAAGAGGTATTATTGGGCATTCCATTTACTTGAGGTACCTGACTTGCTGGGAATTAGGTTTTATCACTGATGGAAGACTATCAGGCGTAGCAAGCAAAATCTGACATCCTCAAGGGTCATGCAAACATTTATGCCCCGGTGTTGGTAAAAGGGAATCGCCCCAAGAGAAGGCTACACGGGTGTACAAAAAAAAGTTGACTCATGAAGGGCCATGTACAAGCTTTGCCTCAGTATTAGTAAGAAGTTGTTGCTCACACAAGTGTCTTGGCGTGGCAATCAAAGCAGCCGATATAGGATCATGTAAGATTCTTTGCTTAACTCTAGTGAAGGGCATTGCCTTGTGAGAATACCACATGGTGTAGCAAGAAACTCTTTGACTCCTACAATGGTCTTACAAATTTTTCCCCCAAGCGTGGGGTCTCTCGAGACTCTCAAACTTTTCCTCCACAAAAATTGCCCTGATGTACATTGTTGTTTGGCATAGGTAGGAGAAACTATTTGATGAAGCTGCCTGACTTCTTATTGTAAGTCTTATTCCCCTTTTGTGCCCTAATTTTTGCCTAGAATTTGCCTTTGTAGGTTTTCGGTCTAGCGGGCTTTATTTTTTTCATTTTTCTCTTAACCTAATTTTTGCCTAGGCAGCCCTTTTCGGTTTTTGGTCTAGCGGGATTCTCTTTTTTATTTTTCTTTTCACTTCATTTTTATTAGAGCAAAGAATAATTTAAAAGAAACAAATGATTTATCTCAAAATTAACATTAAGAAAATAAAAACAATCATTAATAAATCGGAGTGGGCTTTTGGAGGCTTGTAATGTGGCTATGGGATATGGGTTATGCAAGGAAAGATTATTAGAAGGCTCAAAGAAATGTTTCACGGGTATTGTTTACAGATTTATGGAAGAGAGGTTATTAGAAGGCATAAAGTAATGCCTTATGGGTTGGAGTTCTGATTTATGGAAGGAGAATGAATCGAGGGCTCAATGAAATGTTTTATGGATATGGGTTATGAGTTATGGAAGAAAAATGGCTAGAAGACTTAAAGAAATGTTTTTGGATATGGGTTATGGAAGAGAAAGGAGTAGAAGGTTGAGGAGAAGCGTCTTATGGGTATGTAAAAACCCGACCCAAATCAGCTCCTCTTGCTTGTTGACCCACAATTTATTGAAGCTGTTTTATTTTTAATTTTGGTTTTTATTTTATTTTTATTTTTGGGTTATTGTAAAAAACATTTTAATAAGACAATCAATTAAATCTACTATTTTTGTAATATTCGAATTAGTACATAATTTTTCTTTTAACTAAAAGAGTAAAAACAACGTGAAAGTAGCGAAAACTAGTAAAATAGCGTATTCAACGACTAAAACACGCCAAAACACACAAAAAGTGCATATTTTCGTAATTTTTAGAGAAAATGTCAAAAATACCGTTAAAAATTGAGTGTTCACGGTGAGAGATCTACTAAAGGCAAAGGGTAGGTGGATAGTAGGGAATGTGACAAAGATCAACATCGAGAGAAGAAAATTGGTTGTCAAATGGAGCTAGAGCAGAGGTGAAAGAAGGGTGTGTACTTGATACAATGAATGAGTTAATTGACCTAGGAACTAAATCATGGAATATAAGAGGGTTCAGTATGTCTCTAAGCCCTAAGTAAACTATTGAAGTAATGAAAACCCTATGGGGTGGATTAATCACGAATATAAGTTTATTTGACCTCACACAAGATGGAATGTACTCTCTCAAGTTTGGTTCTTGGTGTATGCGGGGCGATTTTAGGGCCCAGCTAGCCGGGCTTGCGCCGGGCTCAACTTCTACTTTGTTTGTAAAGCCCCCAACCTAATATTGATTTTCTCTAATAAGAATATATAATATATATCTCGTTTGCAAGATGTTTCACAACAAATGGTTATTGTATTGTGACAAGATGTTCATTGTTTTGTATTTGTGTTGTATTCGGAGTGTGAGTTCGAACCTCGGCTTTCTTAAATTTTGCAATGCTTACATTTTATTATTTTTGATATAGTAGCGGTGGTGAGGTGGGATGTATGTGTGTTGCAATCAAAAAGTTTTTACAATATTTGTTAATTGTTTTGCATTTATTTTTGGTGACAATATATATTTTCATAGTATAAAATAAATTCAATCGTATTTGTGATTAAAAAATCAAAGTTACCTTTTTGAAAAACACAAATTTTTAATTTATTAACCAAGGCACTATATTTTGTCAAAAAATTGAGTATTTATTGTCCAATTAAAATATGATTTTCAGAAAACTAATTTTGTTTGTAAATTTAATATTTCTATTATATTATTTGATTACTTTTGGCTCCCCCTAATAATTCATTCAAGTTCCGCCACTGTGTGTGGAGATGGATCACCGGTTTAGTGAAGGAAGTAACAATGTGCTGAATTGCTTCTCATGTCTTGAAAGTTTGTCTATGAAGATGGTTCAAACTCGGAAACATTTGGTATTTCCATTGGTCTACAAACTCATTGAGTTGGCTTTGCTGTTGCCGGTGTCGACAGCATCCGTTGAAAGAGCTTTTTCAGCAATGAAGATTATCAAGTCTAAATTACGCAACAAGATCAACGATCAAGTCTAAATTATGTCATACGTCAATTGGCGGGAAATTTTCTTGCCCAGGCTCTAGAAAAATCCTGGCTTCGCCACTGGGTGTATGCATGATTCCTAAACAACCATAAAGCCGCCGGTAAACACACATAAAGCCGCCGGAAATATATATATTTTAAAAAAAATGAAAAACCGCAGGTAATGTAAAAAAGCCGCCGGAAATTTCAAAATTTCCGTCGGTAATTTCAAAACCGCCGGTAAATACATTAATCCCGCAGGAAAATCAATTTTTTTAATTAAATATCCGCCGGTAACATTTACGGTAATTTAATTTTTTTTAAATAAAAAATTTATATCTGCGAGTTAATTATATAATTTCATGGTAAATAATATATATTTTTTTAAAAAAAGTATCCGCCGGTAATTTTTAAAAAAAAAAAAACCATTTTTTAAAATAGTTTTAAATTTTTGTATTCAAAATAAAATAATAAAATTTAAAATAAAAAATATAATATCAAATTAAGCGAGAATTAAATTATCCATAAAAAAAGCGATAAATAATCAAACCAACAAGCGATAATTAAATTATCCACACAAATGAAACGATAACTAAACAACCAACAAAGCGATAATTAAATTATCCATACAACAAGCGATAATCAAACCAACAACAAAGCGTTAATCATACCAAATCAAATAATAATTACAGTACTAAATCGAATAGTAATTACTAACCAGGTAATCTTGAGAAGTCTCGACTTTACGCTAATAGCTTGGAACAAATTCAACCGGTAGTGCCAAGAACTCTTCAACTTTCTCTCAAACTCAATCAATTCCTAAACAAATAATATCGAATTAGTAACTCATATTAGTAAAAACTAACACATAAACTACACATGTAAACAAAAACATACCTTCAAAACAAATGTTGAAACATTTCGTACACAAAGTAACATAAATTATGTAGAGAAGAAGAGAGAAATGTGTGAAGAATGGAAGAGTTGAAGATGAAATGAGTTGAGAAGAAGGTGAAATCAGTTTTAAAGAGATGAATAGAGCCGTTGGACATTTATTTGATGCGGCGGAATTAATTGCGTGTCTGGCGGAATTAATTGCGTGGCGGCGAGAATTAATTGTGTGTACAAGCGGAAATAATTACGTGTCTGCGGCGGAATTTCTTTCGCTACACAGGTGGAATGCGTCACCGGCGGATTTCTGCGAATCTGGCGGTTTTACTCCGATTCTTGGCGGATTTTATGAGCCGATTCCTAAATATCATCTGGCGGATTGGTATCTCGGTGACTTTAAGCGCTCTACCAAGCGGAATAAGCGTCACGGTGGATTAGCGCGCTAATTTAAACTACCGAGCGGGACGATTATCGGCGGACCGGCGCGCAAGTAAGCGTTCTGCGAGATACATACTTGTATCGGCCAGAAAAATCGAAATGGATTCTTGAAGTTCGAAGAAGCGCCACCAAATTTTAGTTTAAGGACAAATTCGGAAAATCCCTTTTGGTTTAGGACAAGGCAAGTTTAGGGTTCAGAGAGTAGTTATGCGTGGGGAAGGTATTAGCACCTTACGACATCCTTTGTCTAATTAATTATGGTTTATTAATATTTTACCCTTTTATTTATATAGAAAAAAACTTAATTAAATTTTTAGTTTTTGAGTTGACAGAGTGGACTCTTGCTCCTCGTACCTCTCGGATGCAATGGAGGAATCAAAGCTACGTAGTTCTTCACGAAAAAGGTTTGTTGGTTGGTGTTTTTTTAGTGTAGGGGTCCTAGGATTCCTTGGCTGTACATCTCTTGATTTCTAGGATGTTGACTAACTTGGATTGTACTGGCAGAGCTTAGTCCCCTACTTTTGAAAGTATTTTTGAGGTTTTTGAAAGAAGTTTGTTTGATGTGAGGTGAGTTGGTTTTAGAATAGGTATCTAGAACTCTGAGCAGTACAACTCATTAGTTCTAGAGCATTTGACTAACTCGGTTGTACTACAATGAGCTTAGTCCCTATTTTTAGGAAAAGTGATTTATTTATTTACTTATAAGTTTTTAGGATTACTAAAAGTACATGCTGACTCATTTGTCAAGGATGATGACTAACCCGGTTGTACAACCGACTTAGTCTTTTATTTTAGAAAAAAATAATTTATTTGTATTTTTATAAGTTTTTAGGATTCTTGGTATGTCTGACTCATTGGTCTAGGATGATGACTAACCTTAGGTTGTACAAATGACTTAGCCTTTTATTTTTGGGAGAAATGATTTATTTATATTTTTATAAATTTTTAGGATTCTTGGTATCAGATCCATTGGTCTAGGATGATGACTACTTAGGTTGTACTGTGAACTTAGTCTTTATTTGATTTTGAAGAAATAAACTAATTTGTGCATAAAAAAAGACAAAAAGCGATAATTAATAAAGACTAGGCTAAATAAATAAATAAACAAATAAATAACTATATACATAAATAAATATGAATAGATATATACATAAACAAATAAATAAATAAATAGATTATATTATAAATAAATGATAAATAAATATGTACATAAAAATAAACAAAATAAATACAAAACTAACCCGGACTCGGCGAGTGCGAACCGAACCGAAAGCGATCGGCCGAGGTCAATCGTGAACAGGACTCTATGCGGTCCATTTTGACCCAAAATCGCAAGAACCGCTTTGAGAATCGGAAAGCCGACTCAAAAGCGTCCAAATGATCAAAGAGCGGACTTTTAGTGAAATGAGCGCGACGCTTTTACCCAAAAAGATCACTTAACCCGCCAATGATCCACCCCTTGACTTCACCTCTCAACCCCTTTTATATCCAATTTCTAGGGAGCTTTTGTTTCTTGCGAGCGATGTGGGACTAAAACAAGGTAGAGAAAATAATTCCCCTTTAAAACACAATTCCCGTTTTTCTCAAACCTGTCACCGTAAAATTGCGATTCCGGATTCGTTAACCGTTGGATCGTCTTTCTTTTTTGACAGTAGGTTCCTGAGACATATATCTACGCTTTCACCGTTCGGATCGTTGAAACGAGGTCTGATGAGAGAGAAATTGTCTTCGCAATAGCTGCAGTTTTTGGTCCGTTTTTCTCAAACCTCTCATCGTAAAAGTGCGATTCCGGATTCGTTAACCGTCGGATCGTCTTCGTTTTTTTACAGCGGGTTCGTGGGAAATATGTCTTCACTTTCATCGTTCAGATCGTAAAAACGTGGTCCAAGGAGAGAGAAATTTCCTTCGAATAGTAGCTAAAAACTAACACCCAAAAATACGCAAAAAAACTACTATTTTTTGTAATTTTCAGAAAAAGTCCAAAATAAAATGGTTGAAAAAGTCCAAATTAAAAACTATTAAAAAGAACTCGGAGAAAATTGGGGTATAACAATACTTAATATTTTTTAAAAAAACATGCTAAAAAATCCACCGGAAAGAGGTTAAATATCATAGGTTTTTACCGGCTAAATATTTCATAGGAAATGAGTTAAATATCCGCCGGTTTTTATACTGGCTATATATATTCCGCGGGAAATGACACGTAAACCGCTGGTAATCTTCCGGCCGACTGTATCCGCCGGTAAAAAACCGGCGAACTGGATCCGCCGGAAGCTGGCCGCCGGTATTTCACGAAATTCTTGTAGTGACAAGACCAACCAACAAAAGTCAACTGCTTCTCAAAAACAAGACCCTACCCCCCAATTTTGTGGCACCTTAGTTAGATGGAGACCTCCCTGGGCTAACAAGCTTAAGTTTAACTCTGACACTCACTTTGATGTGAGCACAAGAAGAGGGACGATTGAAATTATATGAAGAGATGAGAAAGGGACGGTTAAATCAGGTATTACCTCAAAGATCTATGCTTACTATGAGCTACTTGCTGAAGCTATCACGCTCAGAGAGGTTGTATTGCTCGTTGTGACTTTGGAAGCTCGTGATGTCCTCTTTGAGCACGATTGCCTGGATCTTGTGGAAATCTGTTAAGGAAACAAAATCGGGAAAGAATTAGAGTGCATCATCAAGGATATTGAAGACATGGCGAGGAATTTCAACTCTGTGGGTTTTGTTTGGGTTAATCACGAAGGAAGCAGTCGTCGATCTTGTTGCGGCTTCGCCGTCGAACTCTCTCAATGGAAGGCGAATTATAGATCATACGCGCCGTTGGTCACACTTCTAGCTGTGGATTGGATTGCATGTGTTAATGGTGCTAGATCGGAGGAGAGAATTAACTTTGCCGTTTAGGGTTAGTGGAAGAGTGTAGTAGGTCGGGTTGTAATTCGTAGTAGAATTAATTGGTTGTATTTGTTGGAGTCTATTTTAATTCCTAGTGGGTCGGGTTGTAAGTTTGAGAGTTTTGGTTTTTGAGTCCACTTGTGTTTGATTTGGGCTGGTATTGTTTCCCTGGTTGTGTTTGTTTTAGGACCATGCTTCTTAGAACCCCCTACTACCTATAACCCCCCACCTACCCATTATTCCAAAAATGCCCCTACCGTCCAATTTTTTTCTTCTTAATTTAAAAACCCCCAAAACACATACACCCCCTCACATTCCTCCACTTTCTCAATCTAGAACCCCCTTCACACACTCTCCTCCTCCTCCCACCGTCCTCCTCCTCATTCATTGTGAAAGGTAATGTCCCTCTCCCCTTCTCTCTATTCCATTATTCTTGTTTTTTGTCTCTGTTTTATGACGGTTCAGTCGTGCAGAGGTCGACCCAAATCGACTAGGCGTGCGCCGAACAATTGTTTTTGCTTTCCTTTTTATTTGTTTGTGCGGTTCAAAGACTTGCCGGCAATACATGTCGATCGGCGTCGCCGATCCGTCCGTCTTGAGTTTTGGTCGGTTATGGCAAGGTCGAACAGCACAGATTCTCTATTTTTTCCTTCTTTTTTGAGGTATGACTAGTTTCTTTGTCCTTTGTTGATCGATACTGCTGGGAGATTTGCATCGGATGAAATTTGGAACCATTGCCCTAGTCAGTGGCATTCGATATGGATGTTGGAGTCACTGTTTTTGGCTCCAATGACGACGAGGGAATAATCTCCATGGACACCGAAAAGTTCGTTAGAGCCTACGGCTACTCCGGTTCGTTTGATAGCGTTTCTCTCCAAATTGACTACAGTGGTGGGGGGTGCTTCGATGTCTGCGAAGCCCCCGCTGAGTCTGACGTGTCCTCTGAGTCAGAGAGGTCAAACACTGATCCTGACTCAGATTCTATTGATGATGACTACAAGGTTCATAAACGAGCTCGGGAAGCGGTGAGGATGCCAGCGGCGGTGAGTCTTAGGATGCCCACGACTCTTTTGACAATGAGTCGAGACTCGATTCAGGTTCACATATGTAGTTTATTTTAGTTTTTGTTCGGATATGTGAAATGAAATGAAATTTTAGTTTTTGTTGTTTATTTTATTTGTTTTCTCTTTCATTGTCAAATTTTATTATTTAACGAGTGTAGTCAAATAAACAACATAAGCAAATAAACAACATAACCATGAAAACAACAAAATAAACGACATGAACAAAATAAGCGAAACTCACGAGAGAGAGTTGACTAATTTTTGGGGAGTGTGCTCTCCATAATATAAATCACGTCTTCCGGTGTGCGCATCGTTTCGACAAACAGCTCAATGAGCTGATCATTGCGCAAACATCGCTGTCGCTCAGGATATCCATAGCTTCTTAGCGGCGAGTGCCGTCTTCTAGACATACACACTTGCGGTAACGTATACGAGAGATGTCTTTGCGCCACTCTCCCTCTTCGCGAATCTTCCTCTCGCACATTTTCCTTGGTGGTGAATGTAATATTTTTTTCCAACCTACAGAAACAGTTGTCGCGAGACTTAAAAGAAACACCATCAACCATGTTCTCGACAGTTCAAGGGCGATGTAGTGCAGTTAGAAATTTGCCTGGCGATCTCTGGGTTGGGCACAACTGCCATTCATTTAGATCTTCCATTGCTAATGGGTTGTGTAAAAATCAGGGAAGAGAATCAGGGAAGAGTGAGAGTGAGATTTAGTTTAGTGAAGAGTGAAAAATCAGTAAAGAGTGAGAGGGTACTTATAATAGGTGTGACCGAACGTGAGCCGTTGATTTAAAACGACCAGAACCGTTAAATTATAACCGTTGGACACAATTTTTAAAAAAATTGAATTTTTGGCGCCAAACTCGACGGTGGGTATTGTTCGGCGCACGCTTGGTCGACCATGTTTGACCCTCACTTGATCGAACTGGTCAAAACATAACTTGGGAGAAATTTTCTTGGTTCGTATTTGCGATTCGACCAAGGTCGATCAGCGTCTTGGCCGAACCGTGCTTAATGTTTAAAAAATTAAAAACCAATTTCGATAAGGGCTTTTGGTCTTTTCACACAAAAAGGGGTGTCTAGTGAGTAGAGGGGTTTGTACAAAGCATGGGTCTTGTTTTATGTGTATTTCGGTTTGGGCTTAGCTCAATTTTAAAAAATTACATACGGTTCGCGTATGCGGTTGATCGAACACAGTAGCACTGAACTATATATTTTTCGATGTTCGATGGAGGTCGTCGGTGGTTCGATTGCTGCATGTATTTGAGCGGTGCATTTTATGCTGTCACACGATTTTCACGTGAGGCAATTTGGGATTAAACCAAATTTAAGGGTGTCTGGTGAGTTGTTGGGAGGTTGGCTGAAGCATGGGCCAAAAAAAAATGAAAGGCCTAAAAAATGAGGTGTTCCTTTTCCCGCGCCCCTCACTACTCAAAAGCGCATCCCGTAAGGGTGTGAAATGACCAAAAGCCAAGCAAAGCGCGTCTTTTTTTCAAGAATTTTCACGTATTCGAACATGGGGCTTCGAACAGGTTCGAACGACATCGTTCGAGTGTGTTAAATCTTGACTTTACACCCTCTTGTGCGTAATTTCACCTGTTCGAATGGGGTCACTCGAACCTGTTTGCATAACCTTGTTCGAACACCCTATTTTATTACAAAAAATGGACCCTCACACCACATTCACTAATTTTATTGCGTTCGCATGATGTTGTTCGAACGTGTTCGAACAAGGTCGTTCGAACCATCATTAAACACGTCCTCCCAGCGTTTCACGCGTGGTTATTTTTGGAATAAAATTTGTTAAGGGGTGTAAAAGTGTAGGAGGGGGAGTGGGAAAAGTAAAGCCCAAAAATGAAAGACATGTGATTGTTTGTTTTCTCTTTGATCTCTATCGCATTCGTGCGTGAGTTTGGGAAAAGAGAACCGTTAATTTACAATCAATTCTTTCTCTAATTAATGTTAGGATTTTTTTGGCACCCCCCTTATCTCTCCCACCCCCATAAATGCTAAGAACCCAGAAATGCCCCTCACATTTTCTAAAAAACGCATCAGACCCCACCACGTAATAGGATTCCCGAATTTACCTCCAAAAAAGGTAAATCCGGGAATATTGTTTCGTTTTTCCCCGATTTACCTCAAACCCCATAATGCAGTTTGAAATTGTGCTTGCCGAATTTACCTCCTTTAAAGGTAATTTCGGATTTCTTTTTTCGTTTTTTTCTTTTTTTTTCTCGGAAATACTGTTTTTAAAGGTAAATCCGATTCAAAAATTGTGAATCGAATTTACCTTAAAAAACGGTATTTTCGGGAATTTTTTATTTTTTTTTAAAAGTTTGTTTGTTTTTTACAGATGGTTATTATGGATTTACTTGATTTGCGTTTACGACATCGAGATATTTCCCACTCATAATGCATTGACACGTTGGGCTAGAATCTTTGGGAAAGCCAAGCGAGTCATTGTAGTTACTATTCGACCCGAGACCACATAGAATGGAAAGGGAAAAAGAACAAGGTGGTTTATGGCTGTGAGAGACATGGCACATACAGTCGAGTAGATGTGGGTGTTCTGCTAGACACAAGACATCAAAAAAACGTGGCTGTAAGTTTGCATTGAAAGCTAAACCACTCTTACCTCCTAGTTACGATTGGAAGGTGAGAGTGGTGTATGAGATTCACAATCATGGGCCTCGTAAGACTATTTTTGGAGCAGCAATTTTTGGTAAGTTTAGCAGGGAGGAGTGGTCAGTTGTTGAGGAGCATCTGTCTTTGGGAGTGAATGTAACACCCTAAATGATTTAATTAATTATTTGATTAAATTATTTAAAGTGTTGCATTATTTTAAATTATATTAAATTATAATGTGGTCTTTTATTTTAATTGAAGGGAGTATGGCGAGTAATTAGGGATGGCAAGTATTGGCCCAAGAGCCCAAGCCCAATGACTTAGGCTCCTAGGGTTGGTGCAGTCGCACCATTTGGAAGAGAAAGAAAGAAAGCGAAAAAAAAAAGAGAAGGAGAAGAGAGAAGAGAAATCGCAGCAAGCAGAGAAAGAGGAGAGTTTTGATCGCCTGAGGAAAGGAGAGAAGAAGAGCTTCACTGTTGCTATGGTTCTGTTGGTGACTCCGTAGAGAGGGCTTTTCTTCGGTTTATTCAAGGTAAGGGTGGGTTTTGCTCTATAATAAGGAATATAATGGGTTGTAGGTTAGGGTTAGGATGTTAATTGTGTGTTTGATGTGTTTTGATTGATGAAATTGATTTTTGAATGATTGCTTGATTGATTGAATTTGAGAATTGATATGGAGATCGAATTGTATGTGAAATTGGGTGTTGAATCATGTATTTGATAGTGTTAGGATGATTATGAGTGTTTTGATATTGTTGATGATGATTGATCATAGGAGAAATTGAGAAAATTGGGTTTTAGGGAACCCTAAGTGTCATAGGGCGCCAAGTGCTAGGGGAAATGGCGCCCTGTGTTGTGCTGTGCAGTGTGGTGCGTGTGTGCCCTTGCACAGGCGCCGATTCTTTGCCGAGAATGGCGCTGTGTGCTGTGCGAGGCGCCAAAATAGCTGCCCAGGCGCCCGAGATGGCGCCAGTGTGGTGTGTGTGCTGCTGTGTGTATTGTGTCTAGGTGCAGGGCGCCAAAATGTGGCTGCCCAAGCGCCTGTGTGTGCTTGTTCAAGTGTAGGGCGCCAATGTGGCTGCCTTGTGGCGCCCAGTGTGGCACCATGTTCTTCTTGGGTGGCGTGTCTAAGTCTTTGGCGCCAATTTGGTTTGCCCATTCGCGCTAGTGTGGCGCCGAGTTGTGTGGCGAGGTGTGTGTGTGTGTGTGGCGCGGCACTGGCGCCAAATGGTTGCCGCGCGCGCCCGTGTTCTTTGCATGTGTGTCTAAATTTGGCGCCAATGTTCTTTGCCAGGCGTGCTGTGTGTGCGCTTTGTATGCGAGGCGTGTCTCGATTTGTGTCTTAGTTTGTGTCCAGGTGTTGTCTTTGAGTTCTGGCGCCAATGTTGCTTGATTTGGCGCTGTGTGTGTATGTTGCCACGGGCGCGATTTGCTAAATTTTAGCGCTGTGTCTTTGGTGTTGCCTGCAGCGCGGTTTCTTTGTGTTTTGGGCGCTGTGTCTTTGGTGTTGCCTGAGCGCCGATTTTGTGGTGTTTTTAGCGCCCGGTGTTGTGTTGCCCACGGGCGCCGATTTTGGTGGTTTTGGCGCTGGTGCTTTGCCATTTTGTGTCTTAGGTCTTTGTTTTGGTCCCTAGGTGATGTTTTGGTCCTAGATGTCTTTGTTTTGGTCCCTAGGCGATGTTTTGGTCCTTGATGTGCTGTTTAGGTCCTTGAGTGATGTTTTGGTCCTTTAGTGGTGTTTAGTCCTTGTGACATATTTTATAATGACGAAGTTGATGATGTATGAATAGATGATGATGTTATTGACGATGGGTCTATTGACCAAAACTAAAAATGATGATGATGTTATTGTGATGGGTCTATTGACCAAACTAAAATTGATGATAATGTGGGATGTGATGTTGATGATGCATGAATGATGATTGTTGGTTGCTCATGGAGTCTCATGCATACATGTGCATTTATTGACGATGAGTATTGCCGATGAAGAGGCTTGGCCCAGAGCTATTGGCGATGATAAAGCTCAAATTATTGTGATGATGCCCGTAGTGGCTAAAACTATTGGCGATGAATGGTACCACATGCATGATTGCATTTCATTACATTCATTCCCATAAATGTTTAATGTTACGTTGGATGATATCTTATGTGAGTGTATTGCTTTGTATGAATGATATGTGATCTTTGTGATTGATTAAATCCTATGAAGCGATTTCACGCCTATTATAGCCTTTATTATGTAGTTTGAGACTCACCCCTTATGTTGTTGTTTACCACGGGTAACCACGAGTGAAGTCTTATTCCTTCACATCCGAGTCGAGTGGTGCTCACGATCGTAGCACCTAAAGGATGGGCTTAGACTTCTAGTTGTTTAGTTTGTTCCTTTGTTGAACTATTATATTCGATATATCTATGTTATTGTTGGGATTTGTTGTTTACTTCTCTGAGATTTGTATTTTATTCCATTTGCGTGATGTTTACTTTTCTAGTGCGTGGACTTAATTAATAAATCTTTGAGATTCCATCCCATTTGAATGGTGTTGCGTATTATTTTGATTAAAGAGATGTTTTGTTTTATTTTGTTGTTGTTTTTAATGAAGTAAGTGTAGCATCCCGTTTGGATGAATTAAAGAAATAAATTTTTAAAACTCGATTTTTATTATAAATTAGGGTAGAAATGGGGTGTTCTGGTGAAAGCCTCCAAAAGTCTTGAGGCATTAAAAGCAGTTACCAACAACTTGAGCAACATTAGTCGGTTGTATAGAACCCGCAATAGTATCAGGAAGGAAAAGAGAGTAGTATGGCGAGATCGTGACTTATGACAATGATTGAGCGAATCATTACTTATGTTGGGACGAGGCGACTTAAAGGTGCGATATTATTGAGGAGATCATGTGGTCACATCGATAGTATCAAGTTATTGAGGATGTTTCCATTGTCTTGATTATGGGTGTACCTTTAAGACCAACAAGTATGCATTGCCTCTGCTGGAGATTGTTGGTGTCACTTCAACGGAGTTGACATTTCTACATTGCATTTGCATATCTGTCTCATGAGTGATATGATGACTGCGTGGAGTGCTGCTTGAGCTTAAGAGATTTGATGGTGTGTGATATTGCACTTTCTTAGTTTAGCTTCATAGACTTAGAAGTAGCTTCACACACAAGCCTCTCATGGATTCTCTGAATACACAATACTCTCGTGATTCCGCACTCTTGCCATTCACCATCGAGGGCACAACCACCAACGAGAGAAAATGGTGTCCATTTCGAGAGTCCACAACCTATTTTATGCAGGCTTAAAGACAACATCACCTTTGAAGCTCTGAAAGAAAAAATAACAAGGAAGGTGCAGCTGGAGGGTGACGAACAAGAAGTCACTCAGATCATTTATCGCTATCCCACTATGGCGATAATAATCGTGTTCGATGGTCGCCATGCAGGGCGAATCCAAAAATTCTATCAACGAAGCGAAATATTTACCAATAAAAATATAAATATAAAGAAAGACAAAGACAAAGGAAATATTAGCACACTATTTTTTATACTAATAATTAACCGAAGCCTTCAAAAAGCTCTATGATGACATGTCTCTAAAAAATAATTTATACAATAAAAAGTAATTGTAAAATATTTGATTTGATAAAGCTTAATAAATATTAAAGGAATCTTTGTAAAAAAATAAATGTTAAAGGAATAAGAAAAATATCATTCTATTAAAAAAATTAAATAGTTTTTTCAATCTTTTAGTCAAAAAAGTAGGCTAAATTACTCTTTTGTTCCTTTATCTTTGACCTAAATTTCATTTTGGTCCTTTATCTTTTTTTTCATTTTGGTACATCATCTTCAATTTTTGTGTCATTTTGGTCCCTCTGTTAACTTTACTGTTAAAAAAAAAGTTATGTGGCAAGCGGAGGTGGCGTGTCATCTCATGTCACCACTTCCACGTGTAGCTTTGGCATGCCACGTCGGCAACCAATGGATGGTTGCCACGTATGACTTGACATTGCATAATGGAGGTAGTGTGTTACTAAAATTAATAGAAATTTTGCCAAACTTGGGACTTGAACTCGTGACCTATACATTGAAAACACTCTCATTTACCCTTTGAGACACACGTTGTTGTTGGTATGTTAAGCCAAAAAACAATATATATTACATATACGAAACGCAGTTCATAAACATCATCAACGAATCGTAGTTCAAAAAGAAAGCGAATCTGCGATTCAAAAGCGAAATCGACACACGCGTGCGATTCAAAAGCGAAATCGATTTACTAACGAATCTGCGATTCAAAGCGAATGTGAAGGTTTAGGGATTGGGAATTTTTGAATCGAAACCCAAATCACCAAGAACGAACTTGCAATTCATAAACATCATCAACGAATCTGCGATTGATTCGATTTTTGATTTGAAAAATGCATTTCGGTCGATTTTCGTGTAGATTTAGAAAGCGATTTTCGTTCATATTCAATTTTTAGATTTAATTTTCTCGAATTTAGAAAGCGAAATCGAAATGGAAGGTGTGTTTCCGATCGTTCTTGCATTTCCAGATCTGTTTCTTGCATTTTTGTTTATCATTAGATTCGAATTTTGTTTCGGAAGATGAGTTTTTATTTTTCCAGATCTTGAATTTTGTTTCCAGAAGATGAATTTTGTTTCCAGAAGATGGTGATGATGATTAGGGGTGGGTGGGTGGGTGGGAGGAAGATGAGAGTGATTAGGTTTTGTAGATTGATTTTTGGGTTTTGTTCTTAAGTTTTTTTTTCTTCTTCTTCTTAGGTAGATCTAACAAGATCTATCATCCTTTTGTTTTTTCGGTTTTGTTTTTGATCGTTAACTTATTTATTTCATTTTTAGTGTTTTTGTTTTGTGTCAATTTGGTCCCTTATGTTTTATTTTAGTTTCAATTTGGTCCCTGTTTGCCATGTCATTAAATGAGTGACACGTCAGATTGGACAACTAAGACGCCACGTCGTGATTAAGCGCAGTGGCGTCAGTTAAGGTCATGGACGGAAAACTACAAAAAGGACCAAATTGACACAAAAATGAAACATAAGGGACCAAAACGAGAAAAAAAGAAAGATAAAGGACCAAAATGAAATCAAGGCCAAAGATAAAGAACCAAAACAATAATTTAACCAAAAAGTATTTTTCCATTTTAAATAAATGAAACTTAAAATAAATGCATATACAAATAAATTTTAAGCGGTCAAAAAAAAAGCTTAAAACAAATTGGTATAAGTGTATTTTTTTATCTTGTCAAATACAAATGCATACAATGCTATTAATAAAAAATAAAATACTTTTTCCATTAGATCTTTGTTACTCTCGTGTAGAAAATTTGTCAATCGGTCGGGTTGGGCGGCCACGCCTGTGCCCATCGGGCCAAACGATGTATGGCGGGCGGTCGGCACCCAATATTCGGATGGTTTGCAAAATGTAAGGTCCAAGTCATGACACCAGCCCATGGGCCAATGGGCCACGAATCATTGACTTTTTAAAATTTTGTATAAATCAAAATTAGAATTTCCAACCACTATGTCTAGAACTTCAAACACAAATGCTTGAACTTGCATATCAAGTTGATTTCATATATATGAAAAAAGGTGGAAAGTTGATATCTTTGTGATTAAATTCTCATGATATTACCGACTCAAAATTTGAGTTACCAAATCTTATTCGCTTTGCCTAATTTATTTGTTTCTTGAGTGTGATTCATTAGGATTAGGATTAGGATTAGATTAGGATGTTGGTTGCCTTTATACCGAATTGGTATTTTTTTTGAAATAGAACAATTTCAATAGAGAAGAAGACAAAGGCATCTCGAACAGTTATGGATCGGTATTTGGTGGTGGTGTTTTTTTTTGAGTCGAATCGCTTCAAGAATTTATGAATGGAGTTGTAGAACGGTTTGAAGAGAAGACGAAGGACGATCCGTTAAGCTCCAAAATCGAAGGCGTGGAATAAATAATTGACTTATCATATTTTGATTGGATAACAGTAAAAACAGCATGTATAGCACTTGTCATATTTTAAAATTTAAAAACAAAAACAAAAAACAAACGGGCCGGCCCATGGGCCCATGGGACGGGCCGGCCGGCCCAATAACATCAACGGGCCAATCGGGGCGGGCCAAAAAACATACCGTTGATTTTGGGCTACTATTTTTAGAGCCCAAGCCCGCCCAAAAAATCGGGCCATTGGGCCGGCCCATTGGGCTGGGCCCAAATTGACAGCTCTACTCTCGTAGAAAACGTAATATGATGTGGCCAATAGCGGTAAGGATATGCAACATGTGGTGAATTGGATCATTTTATAAACAAAAATGTTATTTAGACATAGAATTTTAGACAAAAAAACGACATAAACCAACTTACAACACCAATTAACCAAGTTTTTTAGACTATTAACCAACTTGCTTTTTCACAGTTTTCGAGGCGTTGTTAAAAAACTTGGTTAATTGATCACTTGGCTAATAATCTAAAAAACTTGGTTAATTGGTGTTGTAAGTTGGTTTTTGTCGATTTTTGTCTAAAAATATATGTCTATATAACATAACCGTTTTATAAAGTAAGCTAAACTACATAATACATAGGCATGAAAAGAATTATGAAGGGAGGGAGGGGCGACAACCCCTGGCTGCCTCTCCCTGTATCCGTCTCTACCACCATAGATGTGAAGAACAACGATGACGTTCGAGCAATGATGGACAGACATGACATCTGTCAGATGTGGAGTCCTTTGTAGCTGTATGTCGAAACCAGAAGGACTCGTTGCCGAGGTCTTTCGTCATTTCAAACCACCATCTCAGTAGTTTCGACCGTGTTTTTATTTCATTTGTTGTTGCGTTATGTTATTTTTTTTCATCAATTTCATGTATTGTTTCGTTTCGTGATCGAAATCGTTGTAAAACGTTTGTTTTTATTAATTTAAAGTTGTTTTTTAATAATTTAATTTTTTTTCTGGAATTACCTGGAATTTATGGTAAATCCGGATGGGGGTTTGAGGATTTCCGGATTTATCAAAAATTGCAGTAAATTCGGTTCACAATTTATGAACCGAATTTACAATTTTAGTAAATCGAAAATCTTCAAACCCCATCAATTTACCATAAGCGATGAGGTAATTCAGAAATTTTTTAAGTAAGTGGGGCCATTTTTGTCTAGAATGGCATTTATGGGTGCAGAAGATGTTGAGGGGGATGCGAAAAAAAATTCATAACGTAATTGCAAATTTTCCATCATTGATTTTTACTTTACCCGATGTCAATTTTTTTTTTACTTTACCCATATATCTCCTTAATTAAATATAAATAACTAATAAAACTATTATCTCTTAGGTTTAAGGTCATTAATTCCGACGGTTACACATTCTAAAGTTAATGCCTAATTAATCGGAACCCACATAAAAGCTAATACTAAATTATTCTTTTTTTATAAATTGGTAAATTACATTTGTATCCCTTTAGTGACTATCACTAAATGTGTCATTTAGTGACATAAACCGGACTCAGATCGAGAGAAATTGTGAGAAAATGACCCCCTTACATAATTATTTTTTAATTTTGAAATATTTCAATAAAATACAAAAAAGAAAACAACTTATATCATTTAACATAATAATAGTTTTACAAAATATCAAAAAACTTCTCTTTTCTCGGAAAGTCAAAAGAAGCGGTTTCTTCGAGCATTTTGAGATGCAAAATCATTTATAATCTCATTAACATCAATGTTCTCCAACATATCATTCTCAATTGACAAAGTTGCCTAACCATTCTATCTCTCTTGTGACATTGATGATCTCAAGTAGGTTTTAATCAACTTTAGTTTTGAAAAACTTCTTTCTGCCGATGCTACGGTCATAGGCACCGTCAGTAAAACATAGTAAGCAATTGCTACATTCAGATAACAATATGCAAGTTTGACAAATTTAAGAATATCAATTGCACACATTGGTTCATGTTGTTTGAGTCTTTGTCTAATATGCTTCCAATCACTTAAGCCCTCATTTGCTAGCAAACTCAAGTTACTAGAAGATTTAAACAATTTGCAATAAAAACAATATACTTTGTCAACATATTTGCAATAAAGTAATCGTTTCCGATTACTAATCTTACCATTGCTTAATTTTCTTGAATAATACTCATATGAAAATGCCTAAAATATTTGTCTAAGCGAAAGTAATGTTCATTTCTCTAGTAAACCCATTTTCAATTAAAATATCTTTCGAATTGTTATGAATATTATCCCAATTTCTTGGATCAAAAATGTCAAAATTAGGATTTTTTTTTTGTTCACTAGGAACATCATTAGGTGCATTTCGCACATCAATATTATCAGCATTATCAGTATTAAATGCATTTGGAACATCATTAGGAACACTTGAATTATCAATTTAATCATTGTTATCCAAATTTTATTGGGTATCTACTTTTCTAAAAACAAATTTATCAAGAACTCTTTGTTGTAATTTTATAAGCTCTTCATTTTGTTTTCTTTTTTTTTTCATTTTTCACCACCAGATAAATGTTTTTTAGGCAACATCTTAAAATAAATCAAATATTCAAGTAGAAACCAAACAGAAGTATAGAACAATAGCACCTGCAAAGTATAAAATTTAGGCTTAGTATACTTTTTTTTGGGCCCCCTACAAACATGGGCCCTAGGCGGTCGCACCCCGGGCCTATGCAGGGCCGAACCTGGGATCTGCCTGATCGCCATCGTGTTCTTCTCTATTTCTGATCTGTGTTGCCCTGCTACTACCTTCTTCAACACTTTGCGTGCCTCTCGACTTTTGTTTTGCTCCTTATTACTAGTTGATTTAATCTTAACAACTCGTAGCATTTTACACAATGTCCTACGGTCAATTTTATTGGTTCATTAGTAATAGATTTGATTTGTTCCCTCACCTTAAAAGCACAATTAAACAGAATAAAAAAAGTCATGTTATTTGGGTACAAAACAATAGTAAAAAGGTATTTTCATCTTACTTTTATTAATTAAAATAAGATTTATAATAATGCTACATATAACGAAGATCCATGTTCGTGAAATTTAGCGAACACCTTCCTCGGTCAGAAATGAGTCGTAATACTATAATCAGGAAAAGGATCCTCTGACGTAAAGTCAGAGAAACTTTGCACTAAATATGTTACATTTTTAGTATTTTTTCCTTTTTACCCATGTTGCAAAATACCATTCTAACCCTAACCACTACTAATTTACACTAACTGCACTCTGAATTTCCCGCGTTAAATACAGAGGATCCATCCTCCTAAAATCACCACACACTTTGCTTTATTAAGTTTCCAAATCATTTTGCCATTACACAGACTTGCTGAAGAAGTCCATGGTATCACTGCCTACTGAGTTGGAGAGTTGGTTTTGAATTTTGACTTTGACCATTCAAACAAGCATTGGATTCCATTTTACAGTAAAATCTCTGTATAACAAATGTAAGATCCAAGCCATCATAACAAGTGAGTCCCTGGGTTTGAAGAGTATACAAATATGGAAAATTTAGGAAAGAGTTCCATGGTCAATATGCAGTCATATGCATCATTCGTGGAATTTCACGAAAAAACCATTTGTGAATGTATTGTTTATAAAAAATTAATTTAACACGTGTGTAATTTTTTTGAGAAATGCTATCTATTATATATACAAACTAAAATGAACCAAAGGGCCTTTTTGCTTACGTGTCACACAACTAAGGTGTCCACGTAATTACAACAAAAAAAGCCACCTCATCCTAATAAATTTGACGTGTAATTAACTAATAAGCCATCTCATTCATTTTCCTTATTAGTAAAACGTCACCATTTAATTTAATCAGATTTCGGAATAAATTTTTAATTTTGAATTATTAGTATATCACATTTAACTCATACTCATAAATACAATTAATTATGAATAACTGTTATACAATTATAATTAACAAACCAATCACAAAACCTATACAATATGTTAATTGTCAGTTTTTTCCCGAAAAAATCCCCCAAAATGCGATTAATCAAATAGGTATTGACAAAACACATTTAACACATTTAAAACTGAAATTCGAATCTCTTATTTTCAGCTTCGAATTATACCTTAACATTCTTATATTTATGTAGGTCGATTGTGTTGTGTCTCATTGCTAATAAGAAAAATCATTAAGTAAATGTAACTAACAAATATTGTATTAATTAAAAATGTTATAATTAAATTAATACGAACTAATAAAAAAATTCAAAAGAGCCCAATAATAGCCACAGCTAGCGGTTTTTATTAATATTTAATGCAAATTAATAAATTAAAACTCGGCAATTAATTGTGTTTATTTCGGTTGATTGTGTTGTCTCATGGTTAAAAAGAAAAATCAGCAGATAAAAGTTATTAACAAATACTATGTCGTAAAAAAAACCGTCCTAAAATTTAATACTACGTAAAAAAACTCCAATTTAATCTCCGTAATTTTCCAAATAATCACTTACGAAATTCCCTCAAAAATCGGATCTACAGTTATAACATTAAACAACAACTAAAACTTCGCAATAAAACATAAATCAAAAATAAAAAATGGCTTAAAATAGCGTCAACCACATTTAACAAATCACTAATGTTTATCATCACTTATGTTGTCAAAAAAAATTGTTTAACATCAAATCTGAAACAATAAATTAGTAACCAAAATATCGAATGCTAAAAACCAAAATCTCTAATAAAATTAGATATTTTTTTCCCTCCCAACAAATAGAAAATCCCTAGGTGATTTTCCCATATCACCACCATTATTATTTAAGATTAGTCACGATAAATTACAATTACAAATTACAGGTTAATTATATAGATTTCCAAAAAATCATGGAACAATTACTTGGACAACAATCACACAAATCCTTATAAATTTAGGCGAGGAAACCCAATAGGCTCCACGATTCACACTCACACAGACTACTACATACCTGCTATTTCCTCGCTGCTATAGGCAAAAGCTACCCCTACCTTATGGCTTCTCAAACCATCCGCTTTGTTGATATTGTCCCAAAAGATGGGAACTTTACTGTCATTGCTCGCGTCTTTGAGGCTCGGGTGTGCGGAGAAGGTCCCTGGTCAAGGTCCGTTGAACATGGAGATGGTCCTCATGGACAGTGCTGTAAGTAAATCAACTCTGTCAGTAAAATTATTTGTATCTATGTATATGTCGTAATTTAGTAATATTATAGAATATGTATTGTTAGATAAATTGCATCATGCCCAACTTGGTTGCACATCTGTAACATAACAGATCCGTTAAATTATATGTGAAAAATAAATAATAGAAATCATATTAATGTTATTCTTGTGCGATAGACCAATAATTAGAGGGAAAAGTTTTTGTTATGATTTTCAGCATTTGAAGTTGTTTTTATTTTTTTAAAAATCCATTTAATGATTATATATTTTGATTCAATGTTACTTCTAAATCTGCAGGTGAAAAATAAAGAATAGAAATCATATTATATGTTGTTCAGTAATTAGTTAATCAATTCAGAATGTAACATAACAAATCGTTTTCACTCATTATGTTGCAATAGTTTTACAATTGATCTTTAATCTGATTTCCTATGTCTGTTAGCTTTTTATGCATACATTGTTGTTGTAACAGGGGTGATCGCATAGGAGCTTTCGTGAAGCAAACCCTGATTTATAGGTTCGAAAATGTTCTCACAGAGGGTGGTGTTTACCGCATCTCAAATTTCAGTGTAGGTGCAAACATTGGTCCATATCGCACAACATCTCATCAATACAAAATCAACTTTGGCCTTCGTACCGTCGCTCTCTGTGCTGCTGAAAAAATTGTGCCCCCTCTGATCCATCGCTTCAATGACCCACAGAAGGTCTACGACCTAGGATACAACACAGACTATTTAGCTGGTGTGTATTACTTGCTTGATATTGTAGAATCCCAATATCCTATGCATAATAGTACAATGTTTTTAAGTCTAACTTTTATTTGAATGCAGATGTATTTGGTCTCCTAAGCGGTGTTGGAACCGAAAAGACTTATGATAGGGATGGACCACGAAGCAAACTAAATTTCATTATTTCGACAACAATGGGTAATTAGCACATTTGATATTTGATATATTTAATTTTTATTATATTACCAAAATGCTTTAACATCCACTGATGTAAATTACAAATAGGTACCAATTCAGGGTCACCCTCTTTGGAGACTACGTTGACGAGCTCAATGCATTCCTTGCATCAGGCGATTCTGACAATGCCGTTGTCGCCGTGCTGTGGGCGAAGGCTAAACCTTTTAACAGTAACAACTTTCATTATATGGAATTATATATACTTATATATATAATATATCTAATATATATCTGGTCAACGTCACATATTTAATATTCATTTAACTCATGGTCAGATCAAATGGGCCTCTGAGACCTCAATATATACCACAAAGGTGATCTACAAGTTGGAATCTGCTTTGAAGCAAGCGCCTCTTATTAGTCGGTATGGAACATATATTCTCATGATTGTAAATCTTTTGTGGGATATTACTGCTGTCGATTTTTGGTTTTATTACTATTATAATGACTTAGCGACGTTGCATAACATGATGCTTGATAACAATCCCAGTCCAGTTCAGGTTGGATTAACTCAACTTGATGGCAATGCTAAAGCATCTGTTCAGGAGGAATTCCTAGAGGCCACTGCAAGATGCACAATTGACTCTCTCAAAAGTTGTATGGAGGTTAGTTCAAGTCTTTGTTCCTACATATCAATTTGTTCACTACAAGTTGGTATTCTTCTTTTGTGCGCATAGTTTGCATGCCCACATATAATTTAACAACTATAATTGTGCATCTAATTCTTATTAATTTACAGCGAGCTATGTTCGTGGTACTGGGCACTATTGACAGTGTTGAACCTGGCAATGTGTGGTGGTATAATGCCTGTAACACGTGTCATCGCAAGGTTGTTGATGATTCAGATTTATACTACTGCCATACTTGCAGGCGCCATGTTGTTGTGTCTACAAAAAGATACCGCCTCAGCGTGCGCGCGTAATTGATGAGACAGACTTCGACTTTGTTTACTATGTTGGTCGTGATGCATACACACCTTCTTTGGGTAGGACATGTGCCGATCGATTGAACACATAAATCGGGTATTCCAATAGTTTATTGACAAACATGTTTTCGGATGACTATTTGCGGTAGGCGATGCTCCAAATTGTTCTTTGTTTTTTTAGATTAATGGCAACCTTTTAGTGCCTGATGAGTTCAACCATCTGGTTGGTAAGATGATGCTTTTTAAGGTGGAGGTGCCACCCCAAGAGAGTCTAGGTTTGAAAGGACATCATAAAGAAGATTGCTATTGATGAGGGTGTTGTTGGCAAATTTGTGGGTGAATATTCTTCAGAGGTAATTCCATGTTGTTTGAAACACAATTAAATTTGTGAAATCAATGTCCTCTAGCAAATGAATTTTCATGTAGCTTATCAATAAACAATTACCCTTATTCTGTTCCAGGGAGCTGTTGAAACACCAATTGTTGAAGGAGAAGCATCCATTGTTGGAGCAAGTGGATCAACCGATGCTGTTGCACAGGACTTGATGGACAAGTTTTCAGGCGAGTTAACTAATGACCAGCTTGATTCCACAAGTTGCATAATGTACAGATTAATTCCATAAGAACTATATTTTATCTTCTCTGCATACTTTTGTGTGCTTTAAATTAGTTCATATGATATATATATATATATATATATATATATATATATATATATATATATATATATATATATATATATATATATATATATATATATATATATATATATATATATATATATAGTTATTATATATATACACTATCACGAATTTTTGTATATGTAATTTAGTCGAGGATATTGAGTTCATCGTGCATCGCACGGGTTCCATACTAGTTTCTTACAAATGAATTGTTGAACGAAAGCGACAATTAATATGTGGAATGTTTATAAGAAGCGGTTTTGGTAGCCAACATGGGAAGGGTTGGGATGCAAAAGCGGTTTAATCTACTTTTAACTCTTCGTTCATTCTTGCAAGAATAACGGTTTCGTAAAATTGATCATTTTCCAAAAAAAATTTCATAAGCTAACACATGTGTAATTAATATATTTTAAATTAAGTCAAAAAAATACATTTTTATTTTGATATGTGAAGTTTTTGTTATTATTTCTCACTTAAAGGCAACTTTTTAAAATTTGCTTTAGGCCTACAAATATATTGGGCCGGTTTTGGATAGCTGACCTGTTGCTTCACTTAATTGTTTGTTGGATTAGTTTTTTTATACCCCCACCCCATCCCCTCCCACCCCCACCCATTTGTGATATTCCGATAATACCCCTGTCATAACTCACTTTTTGACTTTCATTTAATTCTCTCTGACTGGGACCCACAATATCTCGCATCGTAAATATCTCGCATCGTATATACCTCAATGGAAGGTATATACGATTACATTAAATATTGAACGTTAACCTGAAAAAGTGTGCATCGTATATATGTCCTTCAAGACGTATATACGATTGCATTATTAAACGCTTCGTTGATTACCCATCGTATATATGTCCTTCGAGACATATATACGATTGCATTATTAAATGCTTCGTTGACTACCCATCGTATATAGGTTATATACGAGTGGACTTTGAAGATCTAATCGTATATACATACGTGCCATGTATATACGATGTGAAAAAATACCCATCGTATATACAAGGTTGAGGAGGTATATACGATCGAGTTATTTTTTCGCTTTTTCTGAGTTGCTATCTGTTTTGTTGGAGCAGATATTGACCCGCCTACAACAATGAGATGCCGACTCTCGGTTGGCTCGCGTTGATATTAATACTACAATCGGCGTTCACGACGGATCACGGTATATTTTGTTACTCAAGTTTGGTAAATAGAATTAAATTACTTAAGTACTTAGTAAATTATATATTTTGTAGATATTTTCTACACGCCAGTCGTGGAGGAGTGGGCAAAAAGTGTTGGTAGAAGTATCGGTGTAGTCGTTATTATTGTGAGATCGTAAAAAAAATTTGGAAAGAGGGGAGACGAGATAATATTGATTTTGGTGTGAGAAGAAGCAAGGCGGGTTTACTAATGATTCAAGGGTTTTCGGTTCTAAAAGGAGAGGCTCTTGGCCTTGACATGGGTTGGACTTGACATGGGTGAGGACTCTTGGCCTCCGATTAGGCAAGCTTTGATTCAGAAACAAAGGACATGGAAACATTGTATTGGACATGTTTGGGAAGAACCGATCGTTAGAGCTTCACAAAGCTTTAACTATTGAGTCATACTGGACGTCAGTAGGACTCAAAGTGGTTTGATTTACTTCGAGATGAGGTATATGGTTGCAACCAAGTATAATGTTGCATTGGTTGATTTTCTTTGCCTATGAATTTCACTTATCCGCTTTTTGAGAGGCACTTACGGTTCATCTAAGTTCAAAATCATATATGTTCGAGCGAGCAAAATGTACCTTTGGTTGCATCTTTCAATCTCTCCCACTTATGCATTTGCCTCCTATTGCCCTATAGTGGTACCAAAGACTACTCACCGAGTCCGCTTCATGGTTGCATCCGTATGCGAACGTTTTACTCTATGGCGATCTATGTGTCCTTCCAGTGCGATGTCCCGCTCCGGTGATACGCCTAGATGTGTCGATTTAAATGATGATTCTATTGAGGACTTATAGATAGATTCACACCTTTTTGTATTACACGTGTATATATTACTATATCGCGTTTTTGTAATTATACGCGTTTATTTTATCCAATATATCTACACCGTTGATGTTAATCAAATCACGAGACTTCAAATTATAACCGGTAATAAAATAATAACTGTTAACAAAAAATAAGCCCGCCGAATATATCTCTTTTGGGACATATATACGATGTGTATTTTTAACGCATCGTATATAAGTTCCTCGGCGATATATATACATAACATGAACATATATATGATGTTATAAGTATACACATCGTATATATGCCTCAAAAGAGATATATACGATTCGTGTAAATTTGTAAAAAAAACAGATTGAAGGGCATTTGGGAATATACTGGGTGGGGGTATATGGGGAAGAGGTGGGGGTAAAAAAAAAACCTTGTTTGTTTTGTGGTATCACTTGTAGACTTGTGAGAGCGTGGCATGGTTATATTATAGATTACAATTTACAATTATAATTATTGATTGGTTAATTTGTATTATTTTGCTTAATTTTGTTGAATATCTCTGTGATGTATTAAGAGTTGATGGATCTCAATTATTTTGTTATTTCTTGGATGTATTAATAATTTTATAAAAATATGTTTTTTAAAATAATTAATCATTCATATTTATCGTAATATTTTTATGAGTGTTAGTGTCTGGTTGATAAATTCTAAACAACTATATTTTCGTGGGAGTACGTGGATACACCATTTAGAATAAGAAGAAGGATCTATTTGAAACAATATCTCTACAAATAGGTTTAAGGGTTTTATTTTCGGTACCCCCCTCATTCCCTCCCACACCCCCATAATGTCCCAAATGGACAAAAATACCCCTGAAAATTTACAAAAATTACATGGTTTTGTTAAAAAAAAAAATTACAAATTACAAATTTTGAATTACCTCTAAAATTTGGAATTACCTCAAAAAATAATGGAATTTCGGATTTACCTGTAATTAGAAAGATTTTTGAATTACCAGAAATGAGGTAATTCGGTTCTAAATTGAACGGAATTACCTATTTACGAGGTAATTCAAAATTTAATTATTTTTTCGAACGAATAATTTAGGCTAAAAATCGGTTTTGGACAACATACTCGGATCGTAATGAAACCACAACCATTAGAAGCGAAATAAATCAAGAATCAAGACTCCCTTAGAAGAGACTTCTTACGGGACAACAGCCTCAAAATCCCAAATTCCATCGTTTACTATTTTTTACGATTTTTTTTAATTTTTCATAGTCTCCAAAAAATCTTAAAAAATTTGTATAGCCTTATTTTGGTTTTGTTAGATTTTTAGTGGTGTTTTTATATTTTTTTAGAGTAGTTTTGACTATTTTTAGTAGCCTTTTAGTAATAAAAATTAAAACAAATCGTATATATACGCACAGCGCGCGCCCTGGATTGGCCGGGATGCCTAGATGTCGCCCATTCACCTACTTCACGTGCTTATTTTCAGTCATTTTTAGACATTTTGGACCCATAGTTGTATTTGTACTCCTATTTTATGTTGGTCATTTTATATATTTTGACGTATTGTTATTAAATCGTAAATCGTTCGTATCATATTTCCAATAAAACACGTTTAAATCTTAAGACCAAAATACAAACTTTTTTTTAAAAAAAAATTACAAATTTCGGACCCATAGTTAAACATTGTTCAACATTTTGGACCCATAGTAGAGTTGTATTTGTACATTATATTATTTTTTATGTTGCTCATTTATATATTTTGACGTATTGTTATTTAAATCGTAAACCGTTCAGTATCATAGTTCCAAAATATAACGCGTTTAAATATTAATTCAATATACAAAGTTTAAAAAAATTAATAAAAAATTAAAAATTTCGGAATTACCTTTTTTAGAGGTAATTCCGAAATTTTTTATGTTTTATGAACCGGAAATACCTGTTTTAAAGGTAATTCCGAAATTATCAATTATTTTTTGAACCGGAATTACCTTATTTTGAGGTAATTCCGAAAAATTTGAATTTTTTTTTTTTTTTTTAAAAAGGCAGGGGTATTATTGAAATTTTTTGAATTATGGGGGTGTGGGAGGGAATGAGGGGGGTACGAAAACAAAAGGCCTAGGTTTAATTGTTTTAATAATTTATCTTAATTGATAGTTTTCTAAGTTAATTGCTTTTATTTTAATTTTATAGTCTCTCTTGTCTTTGATTTTAACGTCTCTCAAGATTTGTGTAAAGGTGTTTACTTTTATTGTAATTGTCTGATGTTCTTCCTAGTAAAAGTAAATTAGCATATGAATGTATATACTAGAGAATGGAGAATAAGATTTAATAAATGATTTTGCATTTCATAAAGTTCGAAAATAAGATTTAAATAAAATATAATAAATCTAAGAAAACATTATGTTTAGAATATAAAAGGCTTCACTTTAGAGTTTGCTTTGGACCCCAGTTAGTGTTGGGCAGTTATTATGATCGACTGGTTTAAGTAATGAGGAGTTTAGTTTCCCTCGAGTAAGATTTTGAGTTCGAGTATTTTTTTTGAAGCAAGAAAACTTATGTCATTTCATTCAAAATAGAGTTGGAAATACAAATAGGAATAATATGATGAACATGGCGACTAGCAAATAATTGAGCATACTAGCTAGAGAATAAGCAACACAATTGACTTGTCGTCGAATAAAACTGACAGTACAGTCGGATAATTGTTGGAAAGTACGCTGACAAGATGAAACTATAGTGCCAAACTCCGTAGAACACTGAGTTCTCCCATGAAATGCATCCACCACCTGCTTGCAATCCAGTTCAACATCAAAACTATCAAATGGCAGTTGCTGTATCCATCGAAGCGACTCAAGTAAGCCCAAAGCTTCTATTTCACGTGGGGGGAGAAAGCCATCAAAATAAATAGTTTTCGCTTGCACAAATGATCTCGAATGATCCCGGAGACACATGCCAATACCACATTGCACCTCTGTTGCGAACCAAGAAGCGTCCACGTTGATTTTGAATCTGCCCGCAACTGGTTTACACCAGGCCGAAGGCTGCTGTGCAGCAGTTCTGGTCGGGTCTGCCCCACGAGCTCTGAGCCACTCCAAAATTACCGTGCGGGCTTCGATAAGTGCAAGATTGATGGGCAGGTTATTAGCGTTCCATACTATCTCGTTCCGACGTCTCCAGAGACACCAAAAGACAGCTGCAAAGTCGGTTTTCTCATCCTGCATCAGGATTTCCAGCAAGCTGAACATTAACTTCGTGGCTCCTTCGGCTTCCAAAAACGCAGGTTCTATGCGATCTCATAACCCTTCTTCCCTCCACACCTGCTGCGCAAAATTGCACCCAAAAAACACATGCCATTCGTTCTCCAACACCTCGTTGCACATAGGACAAAGTCCGGGACAATTCACACCTTTCCGTTGGAGTCGTAACCGAGTAGGAAGGACACCAGTACCACGAGCACATCGCCAGAGCAAGATTTTCAGTTTGTTTGGCACTTTAAGCTTCCAAATTGCCATCCAGTTGCCTTCAACACGTAGATGGGAAGTATCAACAATTTGGTCCATAGCCAAGTGGTAGGCTGATCGCACAGTATAAGTACCCTCCCTGCTATAATTCCAAATTAAATCATCGAGAATGCCACTGCATGCAAACCGTGGCATGTGCTTGATGGCCGGCCTCATCATGAGTGAAAAGAGTATCAATGAGTTGTGAATTCCAAGTGGTAGCATTTTGTATCATCAAGTCGAGAGACATAGTGAAGTGGAGTGTTTGTTGGCTTTGGAGAAGTAATAAAGGTCGACTTGAATTGCAGAGCCATGGGTCCTCCCAAATTCGGATACTGGAGCCGTCACCCACCTTCCATCTCATACCTGCTTTGACTAGTACCCGTGAAGCGCAGATGCTACGCCAAACAAAACTTGGGCTATGGCCAATAGCGGCACCCAAAAAGTCCCCCCTTGGGAAATATTTAGATTTGAAGACTCGTGAAATTATAGCATCTGGGTCAGTAATTATTTTTCAACCTTGCTTCCCTAGCATTGCCAAGTTAAATATGTGGAAGTGTCTAAAGCCCATACCTCTGTGCTCTTACGCATAGCGCTTTATCCCAATTTAAACGGTTGATACCTCTACCTTGGCCCGATTAGAGCCCCACGGAAGGAGTTGATCATGCGCTCCATTTCCTCCCCTAGAGTAGTGGGGATAAGAAAAGTCCTCATACAGTACGTAGGGATCGATCGCTTGGGCCACATACTTGACAAGGACTTCCCTGCCAGCCTTAGAAAGGTGCTTGCCCGACCACCCCTGAATTTTATTCCACACACGGTCTTTGAGTTCGAGTATTAGTAGATGGAACATTAAAACAAAATAAGTATAGGCAACAACAACAAATTATGGTTGAAAGTGATAAAATCTCGCCTAAGTTTTAGGCAAAAAATTTAGAACGCTTTCATAGACGTGATAAAAGTGGCCGTTGCATATCTTAGTAGACAATGATTTTTATCTGTAAAATCGTTGCCTAAACTACCATAATAACCTGCATTTTCTATACCTCTTTAAAGTTACCGTTTTTCGGACAAGTTTTAGACAACTGCCAAATAAATGTTGCTTATTCTTTTAAACCAAATTTATTCTTTTAGACAATTTCCAAAAAAAATGCAACATAAATTGCTTGTCATTGATTAAAAAAAATAAGTGATTTTGATACTAAATAATTTAAAGATTAGTTTTTAAAGATTTTTAAGAAAATCAGTTGTTTTATGTTTATGTAACATAGTGAAAATCGTTTTTTAATAAATTCTCCTATGAATTTTTTTTTATGATAAGCTACTCAAATCTTTTAGCTCAGTTTCAACCCCAAACTTATGCATGCAACTGATTTTTGGAGGCCATGAAATGGGTTTCCAAATTGATTTTGGTGATAGGATTTTGTTTTCGTGGAGAGAATGAGGAGTAGCAAAATATATGTGGGATAGGAATGGTGAAATGGAAGTAGGAGAATATATTGTTCCCTCACTCAGTAGAATGAATGGGAAAGAATGGGGGTGCAAAATGTGGAAGGGCTTTTTGCAATTTATTTAATTACAAAAAAACATCCTAAAGTTTAAGTAGCTATTTCTTTTTCTTGGATAAAAATAGCTAAAATTTAAATACTACTCTAATTTTTATTTATTAATTAATTAATTAACGTTATTAAAATAACACACTATCAAATTAATATTAACTCTAACAAATACTCAAAGAGCTCAAAGGTCTCAAAGATGTTAATGTAATTAACTTCGTAAATGTTCAAAGATCCTGAACGTCTTCTCTACCTTAGACTGAGCCGCCATCCCTTTACCCTAAATTTTCTGTAACTAAAAAAATTCAAATAGTTTGTGTAAAAACTCGGGTGTTACAATGAGCTAGAAAACAATTATTTTAATTTCACGTGATAAATAATTATTTAGTTATAATATTTGCTTTTACTATAACCATTTGTATGATTGTATTTTTATCCATCAACAAAGACATCAATCCTTCAATTAGACAATGATGATGTGGTAGAATGCGAGATAGGAATAACTCGTTCAGTAAAAAATGTACTTTTCATTTGATATGTTCATTCACTTTCATTTGTCATTGAAAGCCAATATTTGATCAAGTAGAGTGAACTAAACTACAATGACTCCAAACCTTCACAGACCTATTCAAAATTTCAGTATTGTTTTTCTTGAATGTTGGAAATTTAAGTGCATTGTTTGTGATGTCCATGTGACACGATCTTCCCACGTCATTCACAAGACCGAGACAACAATTGTTGCTAATTGTTTGATCTCCAACAAATACACCAAAGAATACTTCTTGATGACAATTTGACGTCAATTTGCTTACACATTTACTCAAATATTTCTCATACGATGATTATGGCTTTGGTGCATAATTCAGCTCATTGGAGGGACCTTGAGATGATGGATTAAGACCTTCAAAACCAATAGATGTTTTCAATAATAAAGTAAAACTGATGAAGAGTTTGAGAGGGGGCTTGGTGTTATTCTAGTACAAGTATCGATCATTGTAACTACTTTTGGCCTAATTTTTTTTTTGGCAAATAGAAGGAAGTCTCATCAAAACTTTCTCATATTAACATCAAGAAGGAAATAGAGTACTTTTTTTTTCGATAAATGAAAGAATTTATTGATGTACAATTAGCTTAGCATCATTGACACACACTCCCCCATCTTCTATGAAAGGTTTGAGAGGGTGTCTAATGTGCTAAGGCTAAAGGAAAAGATACACCAAGTTTAAACGTCAAATACGCCAAGACCCAAATGGGGCAAGGTCTCAAAGACAATAAAAGAAAGGGTCTTTTGTTTTGGACCCCCACCCCATCCCATAAACCCCCACCCAATAACAAAAACCCCAAAATGCCCTTTGAAACTTAATTTTTAAAAAATAAAATAAATAAATCGTATATACCCCTTTGAGTACGTATATACGATGGCTATTTTTTGTCCAATCGTATATATGTACTCAAAGGGGTATATACGATGCACTTTTTATTTTTTTTAATAATTTGTTTTAATTTTTATTACTAAAAGGCTACTAAAAATTCGTTAAATAGTCAAAACTACTCCAAAAAATTATAAAAACACCACTAAAAATCTAACAAAACCAAAATAAGGCTATACAAATTTTTTTAGATTTTTTGGAGACTATGAAAAGTTAAAAAAAATCGTAAAAAATAGTAAACGATGAAATTTGGGATTTTGAGGCTGTAGTCCCGTAAGAAGGCCCTTCTAAAGGAGTATTGATTCTTGATTTTTTTCGGATTTAATGGCTGTGATTTCATTACGATCGGAGTATGTTTCCCGAAAACCGATTTTTTAGCCTAAATTCGTTCGTTTTAACGAACTACACACAAAACCTATTTTCAGGACTTATATAATTTTTATTTGACTTAAAAAAATTTAAAAAAATACAATGGGGGTCGTATATACACCTGAGGGGGGTATATATACGACCCTATTTTTTGCCCATTGTATATACACCTCCCAAGGCGTATATACGATTAAGGTGGGGGTTTTCCAATCGTATATACGCCTTGGGGGGTGTATATACGATGGCCAAATGTAAGGGTCATATATATACCCCCCAAGTGTATATACGATTGGCCAAATTTTTTTTTAAAAAAATACGTTTTCAGAAGGGCATTTTGGGGTTTTCAGTGTGGGTGGAGGTTTATGGGGATGAGGTGGGGTCAAAAAAAAACCCTAAAAGAAAAAGAACGAAAGAAACACAGACACCTAAAGCTAATTAGTAGCCATACAAGTAACAAACCCAAGATAACAACTAAGAGAAGATAGCAACAAAAGGACATAAGCAAAAAGGATTGAATTGAATTAATTGAAGCTGCAGCCAATTATGATGTTCCCACTTCCCACTCTTGCAGTCAATTATGATATTCAAATTCTTTTAAACATGATTGTAGGTATCTTAAAAAAATTAAAAGAGAGTAAAATTTTTTTGGCAAAAAAGAGAGTAATTTATATACTATATATATTTGAGCAGATTTTTTGTTAAAGATTTATGTTAACCATTTTTTATTTTAGTTAACTTTAACTCCGTTTTAAAATATGTTTTGTCTAAAAAAAAAACTGAACCAACCAAACTAATCCAAACAGCATTGGTTTGGTTTGGTTTGATTTTTTTAGGAAGTCAACCAAACAAAACCAAACCAAACCAAATCGCATGTAGTTTTTACCTTGCAGTTCAGTTCATTTTTGTTTCAAAACCGAACCAAATTGCACTGCGGACAACCCTACTTTTCATACAGTATCTCACACTCACTTTTTTTCTCTTTAAAACCAAACACGGAGTAATTATAAAGAAGTGTGAAATAATTTTATGATTATGATTAAAAAAGTGCTGCTTCATAAAATAAACTTTTATTTTATTTTAACAAAAAGAAAGAAGATTACAGAGTTGTAAAAGAAGGGTAAGAGTTCTGACACTAGTTAGAGTTGGAGACACCTGAGCCTCTCAAAACGAAGTTGGTGGTCTCCCTAAGTTTCGAGTGGCTGTTTCTTAAAGTGAATACCAACTATCCACCATTTTGCTGGCTTGACAAAAGGTCTTCATGGCTGTTCCTTAACAAGCACGCACACTCTGTTGTTCATTGAGAGGTCGAGCTAGGTTAGACCATTCTAAATGGAGGACTCCGGACTCCCATTTTTAAGCGTTTAATTAAAAGGATCCTAGTCGTATCTCTTTAATAGGAGTATAGAGTTCTTCGAATGACGCGGCGTTTGAGATTAACTCAAAAGAGAAACTTTAATCTCAAACGTTCGCCCCTCGAAAGGCTATGGGCCAGGTAGAGACTCATGACAAGCACTCCAAATAAGCACCTTGATTTTCTCTGGCCCATAGTCCTTCCAAATCCAATTCCATGAAGTATAACTACACGTTGTAGTGTGCACCAAATCCCGATTCAACAACTAGGTTTTTTATCAGAAAAAAAGAAGTTAGAATCAATCAAGTATTTATTCCTGAGAATGTTCACCCAAAGCTTATCAGAAGTTTGTTGCATGTCCCAAACAAATTTCCCTAGTATGGCAGCTAGTGTGACCCCTAAGCCTCCCTGATTCTTAGATTTAATAATTGTGTCTCCATCAAATACCAAATTTATCAGCTAAATGCTTTTCATGATGGACTGAAGCAGGATATTCAACCTACCTAGCTACCTCAACACAACCTAAGAAATTAAAGCTCCTCACCTGCTAATACTTTAACACCCGCAAGGAATATGCTCCACGACTATAACACCAAGCACCAGTGTTTAGGAGAAGCTCAGAATCCCGAAAAGACTGATGTTTGCAAATAACTCTGAATCTTGGTATTGCATTCCAGAACCATTACATTTCTCTTTCCAAGGCCAGCATGTTTAAATTACATTCGGTTTAGAGCACCTACCCAAATCTTGACTCACTCCATAGTTGTTGAAACACGCCATTATCACTGACCACATGTAGCCAAATCCTAATTCAACATTTTATTTAATGTGCATGTTTAGTATCACTATTTGTTTAATCAAGATTTCTTCCTTCATATCTAATTTATAGATAAATGAGTGATTATAAACGACCGGTGAAGAATAAAGTTAGATTCGAATGATCGATCTGCGCATCTTACTTACACTGTGAAACCGTTTATTTATGTTCCCACTATTTCAACAACTTTATGTTGACATGAAATTATAAAAGAAACGAAATGGAGGATGAAGAAGAAAGAACCTGCTTCCTTTATTAGTGCTTAAGAAACCTGGTTGCCACTCTGGAAAGGAGTTGATCCACTGGTTATCAGATAAAAAGTGTGGTTCAACACATGTTCATATCTTAATCAATTGCACTGAAGTTAAATCATATCTTGAGTAAGTATTTTTAAATTCAGTTTTCAATCTATACACCTATAGATAGAAATTCATATATTAAATAATTTATTTTCACGGCATTCTTATTATCCGAGGGTATGCGCACTGAAGAATCTTATGCTCATATTTATTAAAGTTTTTCATCCTGGTTTAAGGCTAGAGTAAGTAAATGAAATTAATGTTTTAACCTCAAATTTTTAAAGTAGATATGAGACATGACTTATTTTTTCCATATCAACTTACTTAGGTTTATGAAGCAGCACCAACTCCCCTAATCCTACACTTGATGAACTTAGCCATTTTTCTTCTGTTAATGAATGACACTCGTACTTTGTTAACGATTACAAATTTGACACTCAATCATGGAGTGAGAGAAAACAAATAATTAACAGTGGGCTATATGTAAAAGTGAGAGAAAACAAATAATTGACACTCAATCATGGAGTGTTGCTGTTATTGTTGTTGTTGTTGTTGTTCTGGTTCTTGTTCGGGTTCTTGTTGTTATTAGTTGTTGTGATATTACCTGTCTCATAAATGTTGTATGTGATGTCTTGCTATTTTGTCCAAGTTGTTGCTATAAAGTGCATTGCTTGTTTATCTCTCTTACGATGAATGTTGCTTGAGTGTATGATGACTAA
Organism: Oxytropis ochrocephala; assembly: GCA_020916435.1. Classification (NCBI taxonomy): domain Eukaryota; kingdom Viridiplantae; phylum Streptophyta; class Magnoliopsida; order Fabales; family Fabaceae; genus Oxytropis; species Oxytropis ochrocephala. The sequence continues at coordinate 114,268,495 of CM037088.1, forward strand.
TCCATTTGCTGTGGCTATGCATGCACCATTGTGTATGTATAGAGGATGTGCTTGCAGATGTTGACGTTGATGGAGCCGAGGAGTGATTGTGCTCTCGGAGTTATCCGTGATTAGGACTAGCTAATTTATGTTATTAAAGTTTGTTTTCCGATGTACTTTTGTAAGGGTCAGCTCTGAACCGTTGCGACATCGAGAATTTGGACTATTTGCTTAATTACATGTTGATACATTTACTTTGATTTTTCTTCTGCAAATTTGTGAATGTGATATCTCTATCCCGTTAATTTCAAAGTTTTATTTTGGACAAAACTTGGTTTCTAGCTGCTTGTATCTTCTTATTTAATGCCATGATGGGGTAAAGGGTGTCACATTTAGTGGTATCAGAGCAGTTCGGTTCTAACCGGGCTTTTGAGATTGAGTCTGCTATGTTTCTTTGTGTACTCTAGTATAATTGTCTAATTTCTAGATAATGATATGAGGTTATAATTATCATATAGCACTAACTCTAGTTTCTGCTATGTCTTGAAGGGAAGAATGGCATACCAAAATTACTGTGGTGTCATTGAGGCTTTAGGCCGTGTTGTTGAAGCAATGGAGCGTAACCAAAACTGTCAAGAGGGTAACCAAGGAGCTAGAGCCATGGCTAATTTTCAGAAGAATAACCCCCCAAATTCTCCGGCGGAACTGACCCCGAAGGAGCCCAGCAATGGATTCGGGAAATGGAGAAGATTTTCAGGGTGATGGATTGTGCTGACAACCAAAGGGTGGAATTTGCTACTTTTAAGCTGATTGATGAAGCTGAGCACTGGTGGGAGAATGCCAGTCGTTGCTTGGAAAATAATGGGACTGAAGTTACTTGGAATTTATTCAGGGACAGATTCTTGGAGAAGTACTTTCCAGCTGAAGTGCGTGACAAGAAGGAGGCTGAATTTTTAGCTCTAACTCAAGGAACCATGACTGTGGATCAGTATTCTGACAAGTTTGAAAACCTGTCTCGCTACTACCCTGCATACCAGACTGCTACCAGTGATCGTTCTAAGTGTGTGAAATTCAAGAATGGACTGAGGCAAGAACTCAGGCAAGGAGTAGCAGTGCTGGAAGTGAATGACTATGGCATTCTTGTCCAGAAGGCTAAGGAGTATGAAGATGCATACAATGAGCGGGTTGTTGCTTTCCGAAACACCACAAGGAATCAAACTTTTACCCAAGGAAAGGGGAAACATGCTTTAGCACCAACAGGCAAAGATTTCAAGCAAGGTAGCAACAAAAAGTTTGGTACATCGACAGACAGACTAGTGGGAGGAAACCCATGGAGAAATAATCAGATTCGGTGTGGTAAGTGTGGCAAGGACCATTATACTCATGAGTGCAAGGAGACTGATGTCATTTGCTTTAAGTGCCAAAATCCTGGGCATATTAATAGTGACTATGATGTGGTTAAGACTGGACCAGCGTATGAGAACAAGAATCAGAAGTCTCAAGCTAACAAATTGATGTCAACAGGAAGGGTGTTTGCCCTCACTGGAACAGAAGCAACTGAATCAGAAAGTCTCATACAAGGTACTTGCTTTATACAAGGAATTCCTTTAGTGGTATTGTATGATTCTGGTGCGACGCACTCTTTCATCTCTAATGATTGTGTGAAAATGTTACAACTTCATGTATCTCATTTGGCCTTTGATTTGTCTGTGGATATCCCCTCCCATGAACCTATTGTCACCTCTGATGTGTGTAAGAAATGCACACTTACAATTGAAGATAGGAGTTTTATATTAAACCTTGTGTGTTTACCCCTCCGGGGCATAAATGTTATCTTGGGTATGGATTGGTTGACCGCCAATCATGTTCTCTTGAATTGTTTTGATAAGACTGTAGTGTTTGGAGAGGTTGAGCCTAGTGATCCAAGAGTGGTGACTGCTAAGAGAATTCGATCATCTTGAAAAGGTGAAACACAAGTGTATATGATGTTATGTTCCATGCCAGCAGAGACGAACCTAGAAGTGAAGGATGTACCAATTGCATGTGAGTTTTCGGAAGTCTTCGCAGAGGTGAATACCCTACCACCTGAGCGAGATGTAAGCTTCACAATTGACCTTGTTCCTGGTACAGGGTCGATCTCGATGGCACCGTACAGGATGTCTCCATTAGAGTTAGAAGAACTAAAGAAGCTGTTGGAAGAAATGCTAGAGAAGAATTTCGTACGACCAAGTGTATCTCCTTGGGGAGCGCCAGTTTTGTTAGTGAAGAAGAAGGACAGTTCTATGAGATTGTGTGTTGACTACCGACAACTTAACAAGGTTACTATTAAGAATCGCTATTCCTTGCCAAGGATAGATGACCTTATGGATCAATTAATAGGGGCATGTATCTTCTCCAAGATTGATTTGAGATTAGGATATCATCAGATAAGAGTGAAGAAGGAAGATGTCCCGAAGACTGCGTTTAGGACGCGATACAGCCATTACGAATACTTGGTTATGCCCTTCGGTCTGACTAACGCACTGGTCGTCTTCATGGATTATATGAACAAGATATATCATCCGTAGTTGGATAAGTTTGTAGTAGTGTTCATTGATGACATCTTGATTTGCTCCAAGACTCGGGAGGAGCACGAAGAGCACTTGAGAACTGTGTTACAGGTTTTAAAGGAGAAACAGTTATATGCTAAAGATGTCAAAGTGTGAGTTTTGGTTGGAAGAGGTAGGATTTCTTGGTCATGTGATTTCTAAGGAAGGTATAGTTGTAGATCCAACAAAAGTTGAAGCTGTGTTACATTAGGAAGCTCCTAAGACTGCAATTGAGATTAGAAGTTTCTTGGGATTAGCTGGTTATTATCGTAGATTCATCGAGGGATTCTCAAGGATAGCGTTACCGCTGACTCGCCTTACTAAAAAGGGGCAAGTATTTGTGTGGGATGCCAAGTGTGAAGAAAGTTTCCAAGAATTAAAAAGAGGTTGACTACGGCGCCAGTGTTAGTATTATCTGATCCTCATGAGTCGTTTGTTGTTTATTGTGATGCTTCCAAGCAGGGACTAGGTGGTGTTTTAATGCAATATGGTAAGGTTGTGGCGTATGCTTCGCGACAATTGAAAGTAGATGAACGAAATTGTCCTACCCATGATCTGGAATTGGGAGCAGTGGTATTTACTTTGAAAATCTAGAGACATTACTTGTATGGGGCTCGATTTGACGTTTTTAGTGATCAAAAGAGTCTTAAGTATCTCTTCGATCAAAAGGAGTTTACATGAGGCAGCACAGGTGGATGGAGTTTATGAAAGATTATGAGTTTGAACTGAACTACCATCCGAGTAAGGCGAATGTGGTGGCTGATGCACTAAGCAGGAAGGCTTTGCACTCTCAGCTATTATGGTTAAAGAGATGGAATTAATAGAAAAATTCAGAGACTTGAGCTTGGTGTGTGAAATGACCCCAGGGAGTATCAAACTTGGCATGTTGAAGGTGACCAATGACTTGATGGATCAAATTCGAGAAGGACAGAAAGCCGACTTGTTTCTAGTTGATCAGAGGACCTTGATTGCTCAAGGAAAGTCGTGAGTTTGTTGAAGGTGCAGATGGTATCTTGAGATTTCACGATCGGGTTTGTGTTCCGGATATGTCTGACTTGAAAATGATGATTCTTGAAGAGGGTCATAGAAGTAAACTGAGTATCCACCCTGGAGCGACCAAAATGTACCAAGATTTGAAAAGGATGTTTTGGTGGCCTGTGTTGTGCGAAAAGTAGTTGTGCAAGTGTACACAATCGCAACAAGTAATATAATGATAAGTAAGATCGTCTCCACAGGGATTGTTGAGTTTACTTCTATAATTAAATTAATAAATTAGCTAGTGAGTAAAACAAGTAACAATAACAAGTTGTAGAATCATTAATGTCATCAACATAAAGGTACAAAAGCAAATAAGATAGATTATAAGTAGAAATTCAGAGTGAGAGTAGTTGGAATGCTCTTTGCTAAGTAATTTCCCGTAGTAAGCGCTATAGCGCTCTCACGCTATAGCGTCAAGCGCATTTATTGCAAATGATTTTGTGCTTTTAGATCACTAACGCCTGTGGTTTCATTACAAGATGCCTATGTCTAGGTTCTAAATAAGTTCACCCAGTATAATAAAGAACCCACAGCCTTTTGCCCTATGAACTATTGCACTTCTATGTCTAGAGGAAGCAAAAATTGGTTAAATGTCTTTAACCCACCTTATCGTTCATATCAATCCTTGAGTTCGAATCATGGACCATGTCTGTACCCATGAATATACCTATTTTAGCTGATCATTTCTAAAACAAGTTTGAAAGAAGTAACACACAAAGATTGAAACGCAAAACGTGAAATATTATATACGCGATACTAAAGGTTCATTACAAAGCTCTAAGCATCCAACTACAAGAGAGTCAGCTCATGATGAGCAACAACACAAGAAATACAACATAAAAGTGTTACCTAAAGCCATAAAACCGAAATCACCAAGAGGTAGAAAACACTCCAAATGATGACAGCTCCCGTGCCGCTATAGCGCTTGACGCTATAGCGTCTCTCGCAGCACTGCAGAAAATCTACTCTTTATTGTGAAAATGGAGCTTGGACGAAAATGGAGTTTAAGAGTTATTTCTAACTCTCCTCTCTTCTGAACCAGCAAAACCAAGCTTGAAGATAAAGTTTTAAGACTTCAATATAAAGAAAATATCTCTCCAAAAAGGTGAAAAGCCATCCCAAAGAACTATTACCAACTACCATTACAAAATAGACAAGTGTCCTATAAAGCAAAAGGTGGGTGGTCGATGCAGAACTGCTCGACGACTTCTACTGGTGATTTAACATGCTGCCAAAATTGCTTTTTCGTTTTCTCTCTCATCAGCTGCAGAATCCAACGCTATAGCGTCTGCCGCTATAGCGCCTAATGCTGTAAACTGAACAAACACATTAAAAATAACAAGAAAGCACCAAAAAGTGCCAATTTGTCACATAATCAGTTCCTAACCCTCTTTTACACTAAACAACATATATTTACTGAATTAAACAACAATATTACTTAAGAACTTGAATTAAGTTAAGTAATAAGAGCATAAATAACTCATATAAATATGAGTTATCACACCCCCAAACTTAAACCATTGCTTGTCCTCAAGTAATGACGCTTGACAAAGAACAAACAACACAACATCGAAGAAACAATGACATAAATTAGCCTGCACAAACAACACAATAACAATATCTCTCTAAAAAAATTATTACTTTAGAACTCACATTTATTTAAGTCTTGAAAGCATGAATAACTCTTATTGATAAGAGTTATCACTCCCCCAAACTTAAACCATTGCTTGTCCTCAAGTAATGACTATTTACAAAGACAATCAACTAATAGAAAACAGAACAATAACAAGATAGAAAGGCAAAACCAGTTGCTTCCCTAAATCAAACTGTTTTTCCAAAAATGTTCTTAATGGGCCAAACTTTCAAATTCACACCCACACACACACACGCACCATTGTTTTTCACAACATCTAGAATTATTACTGCTCATTTGTGAGTGTGTGATCTCGACTCATCTCAATTCCTAGCTAGATTTAGATTTCTCTTAGCCTCGGAAAGAATGGCTTTCTTTTGGTGAAATCAAAGACTTTTTCAAAACAAAGTGAATAGACTAACAACTTCACACAAGAAATGAGGATTTCAAGCATGACAAAGGGCTTGATTAGGTATTTCGGATCTATGGTCGGTGATTCTAACTATTGAATATAAATCAAACAACGTTATAACGTTTGATGCTATAACGCTGGAACTTTGATGAACATAATTCTTGGACTGCAACCCCCTCATTACTGAGCTCCTTTAGCATTTATTCTTTTTTTTTTTTTTTTTTTTCTTTTTTTTTTTTTTTTTTTTTTTTACATATATACATTTGCTTTTTTGGAGCATTTCAACTTTTGTTTCGGGTAGTTCTGACCATTACAAAAGTATCTATAATACATATGAGTACAATGAAGTCCTAATTCACTAACCACCCTAGGATCTTGATACCTAGCCTTTATATAACTTGTGCACCCCCAAACTTAGCTTCAAAAGCTCTTCAAGGTTTTTATTCAAGATTTGATTCCACCTTGGTTAACCAGGACTAACTTAAGCATCAGATAGTCCTTAGCTAACTAAGTTTCTACTTAAGCACAGAGATTTTTTGTGTAAAGAAGCAATAAGACTAGTCATCAATCAAACAAGGCTACACTACACATATACACTTAATCATCATTAAATTTAGCCCAAGAAGATACACATTCTATTATTGAAAGACTAGGAATTGCAATCGATCATGCTTTCTATTCAACAAACATAATATTAAACACATAATATTAACATTTTATACATAACATTAAACACATTTAAGGTCCTCCCCAAACTTAAGACTCAGCAGTTGTCTTTACTTCTCATGCAATTCTAATGGGAGAGGCCTTTTGGACACTACAATACTGAAATTAAAAACATTTAACACAACATACTTTTTGAAATCATACACAATTGCTAGATGTTATTACAAATGCTACAACATCCAATAAGTTTATTTGGAAACAATTAACACCACAACACAAAATAACACAACACAACACAACATAAGAGGAAGAGTTCTTGGTTGGTGAACAAAACACAATTCTTTTCTTGTTTCGGGCCAATTGTTGCAGTAGATTGACGCTTATAGCGTCAGTGCTATAGCGCTTCACAATTAAAGCTCACTTCATCAATGCAATTGGTCACCCGCAACATCAAAATAGAAACAAAAACAACAAATATTAGAATAAAAATTCTGGGTTGCCTCGAAGGCGCTTGGTTTAAGAGTCCTCACCTGGACTTGGAATTCAAACCCCAAGTTAGGGTGGATAATAGGACAAGAAGAAAATTTCATCCTTCCGCTTTTCTTTTTGGTCGAAATCCCATGTATTTGGCATATGGAAGCAAGTGTTCCCATGCACCAACCAATAAGCACTTAGGATAGGAATTTCCCCTTTCTTGAAAAAATTTGAAGCTCATTTTGCGGAGGATATTTTCTTCAATTACCAAAGGTTGATTCTCAATTGTCACATGACTCTTTTCATACCTCAACCTTGGATTTTCTTTCTTGTCACTATTTTTGAATTTTTGTTTTTCTACAACTACACTATTTTTTTCTTTTTCTTCCACCATTTCCAAATGACCACATTCAAGTTCACACTCTACACTCTTTTCTTCCTTTTGCTCAACCATATCTTCAATATAACTCTTTTCTTCTAGCTCAACAACTTCTTCAACACAACTCTCTTCTTTTAGATGCTCCATAATTGTGTTAATGTGAGCCTCTATATTCTTACATGAAACTTCAAAGTTGTCATGATACATCTTCACATAATCAATAGAATGAGCTAAGAGTTCTTTGAAATTATCTTCATTTTGCTCAACCACCTCTTCAATACAACTCTCTTCCATATTATTGCATGACACTTGAGAGTTGTCTCTATCCACTTTGATATCCTCAAGGAATTGAGCTAAGAGTTCTTTCAATTCAAAGTTGTTCTCATGCAATCCTTCGGTTTGAGTTTGAGAATATGAATATTGCTCACACACAACATTTTCCATGCTATAATCCATATTTTGGGCTGTCATGGGCATGAAATTTGTCTCATAACAGCCCCTTTCATGTTCACTCTCATGGAAATCATAATTGAAACATTGTTCTTGAGCATTCAATTCATTCATTTCTTGCATAAAGTCAAAACTCCAATGGTCCATGGCATAAAGTGGATTTTTTTTTTTCACAAAACAACAAACACAAATAGTAACACTAAAAACAACAAAGAGAACACACTACAAACATAAACACAATGCAAAAAAAAAAATAAATAAATTGCTGTAAAACAGAACACACTAAAAAAAACTAACTAAACTTACTAACTAAATAATAGAAATTAACTTTCACAATCCCCGGCAACGGCGCCAAAAACTTGTTGTGCGAAAAGTAGTTGTGCAAGTGTACACAATCGCAACAAGTAATATAATGATAAGTAAGATCGTCTCCACAGGGATTGTTGAGTTTACTTCTATAATTAAATTAATAAATTAGCTAGTGAGTAAAACAAGTAACAATAACAAGTTGTAGAATCATTAATGTCATCAACATAAAGGTACAAAAGCAAATAAGATAGATTATAAGTAGAAATTCGTGAGTGAGAGTAGTTGGAATGCTCTTTGCTAAGTAATTTCAGTAGTAAGCGCTATAGCGTCTCACGCTATAGCGTCAAGCAAGCTATTGCAAATGATTTTGTGCTTTTCATCACTAACGCCGTGGTTTCATTACAAGATGCCTATGTCTAGGTTCTAAATAAGTTCACCCTGTATAATAAAGAACCCACGACTTTTGCCCTATGAACTATTGCACTTCTATGTCTAGAGGAAGCAAAAATTGGTTAAATGTCTTTAACCCACCTTATCGCTCATATCAATCCTTGAGTTCGAATCATGGACCATGTCCGTACCCATGAATATACCTATTTTAGTGATCATTTCTAAAACAAGTTTGAAAGAAGTAACACACAAAGATTGAAACGCATAAGCGCGTGAAATATTATATACGCGATACTAAAGGTTCATTACAAAGCTCTAAGCATCCAACTACAAGAGAGTCACTCATGATGAGCAACAACACAAGAAATACAACATAAAAGTGTTACCTAAAGCCATAAAACCGAAATCACCAAGAGGTAGAAAACACTCCAAATGATGACGGCTCCGTGCCATTATAGCGCTTGACGCTATATAGCGTCTCTCGCAAAGATCGCAGAAAATCTACTCTTTATTGTGAAAATGGAGCTTGGGCGAAAATGGAGTTTAAGAGTTATTTCTAACTCTCTCTCTTCTCGAACCAAGCAAAACCAAGCTTGAAGATAAAGTTTTAAGACTTCAATATAAAGAAAATATCTCTCCAAAAGGTGAAAAGCCATCCCAAAGAACTATTACCAACTACCATTACAAAATAGACAAGTGTCCTATAAAGCAAAAGGTGGGTGGTCGATGCAGAAGCTGCCTCTCGACTTCTACGTTGATTTAACATGCCGCCAAAATTGCTTTTTCGTTTTCTCTCTCATCACCGCAGAATCCAACGCTATAGCGTCTGCCGCTATAGCGCTAATGTCAGAATCGAACAAACACATTAAAAATAACAAGAAAGCACCAAAAAGTGCCAATTTGTCACATAATCAGTTCCTAACCCTCTTTTACACTAAACAACATATATTTACTGAATTAAACAACAATATTACTTAAGAACTTGAATTAAGTTAAGTAATAAGAGCATAAATAACTCATATAAATATGAGTTATCAGCCTGGTATGAAGAAGCAAGTAGCTGAATTTGTATATGCTTGTCTGACTTGCCAAAGGGCTAAGATCGAGCATCAGAAGCCTTCTGGGAACCTACAACCGATGTTTATTCCAGAATGGAAGTGGGATAGCATTGCTATGGATTTTGTGTCGGGATTGCCTAGGACCCCGACTGGTTATGATGTTGTGTGGGTGATTGTAGACTAGTTGACCAAGACATCACACTTCTTACCGGTGAATATGGAGTTTCCTTTAGAAAAGCTAACGAGATTGTATATCAAGGAGATAGTCAGATTGCACGGAGTTCCTTCTAGTATCATATCTGACCGAGATCCTAGATTCACATCAAGATTTTGGAGTAGCTTGCATGGGGCGTTGGGAACCAATTTGAGGTTAAGTTCAGCTTACCACCCGCAGACAGATGGTCGGTCGGAGCGTACCATTCAATCTTTAGAGGATTTGTTGCGTGCATGTGTTTTGGAAGAATCGGGAAGTTGGGATAAGTTCTTACCGTTGGTGGAGTTCACTTATAACAATAGTTATCATTCAAGTATTGACATGGCACCTTATGAGGCACTATATGGAAGGAGATGTCACACTCCCTTTTGTTGGCACGAGTCTGGTGAGAGTTTGGTGTTAGGACCAGATGTTGTGAGGGAGACAACTGAAAAGGTGAAGTTGATACAAGAGAAGATCAAGATTGCTCAAAGTAGACAGAAAAGTTACCATGACAATAGATCCAAGAAGCTAACTTTTAAGGAAGGAGAACACGTCTTCCTACGTGTTACGCCGACTAAGGGAGCTGGGAGAGTTTTGAAAGCTAAAAAGCTTACTCCGAGGTTCATAGGGCCTTATCGGTTTTTCCTCATCAGTTATGGTTTGTATTCATCTTTCTTTTCTTAACCAGGTTTCTTGCCTTTAGGTGGAAATGATGGACTATATCCAACTATTGTATTGCATATATAGATCAAATTTTGAGGCGTGTTGGTGAGGTGGCCTATCAAGTGGCATTGCCACCGTTGTTGGGAAATCTTCATAATGTATTTCATGTGTCGCAACTCCGTAGGTACATCCATGATCCTACTCATGTGATTGAGCCAGATGCAATCCAACTTAAGGACAACTTGACTTTTGAAACGCCGCCAATGAGGATTGAAGACCGAAAGATGAAACAATTGCGAGGAAGGGAAATTCCGCTAGTGAAAGTGATTTGGAGTGGAGTAACGGAGGAAAATGCAACTTGGGAATTGGAGAGCAAGATGAAGAGTTATACCCGCAGCTCTTCGCTACAGGTCAGTAGAATTCCGAGGATGGAATTTTTTTATAAGGGGGTGGGATTGTAACACCCCGTTTATTTTATTAATTTAAGCGTGTATATTAGTTATTGTGTGATAATTTTGTGTGTTTTTATTTATATATTTAGTGTGTATATATATATATATATATTTGACATATAAGTATTCGATTTTTATTATTTGGTAGTTTAAAACATTCAATTAGTATGTTATGATAATTATTTACTTGTTAGAGTTATATAGTAGTAGTTGGGTGGGTGGGTGTGTGGTCAATGTTTAGGTGTTTCAAGAGGAATGATGATCCAAGGAATAAACTAGGCGCGTACAGCCCGTATTCCTAGGTGTGGTCAATGTTTATATTTACTAACCACACCACTTTTCCATCTTTGTACCCCCTGTTTTCCTTTTATTTTAAATTTTAAAAGTAGTGTCTTCAACCTTCAGAACCGCCTCACGAACTGTTCCTCCGTAAACGAAACCCCAACCTCTACTCTTCCTCTTAACTCGTTCTCGCTCCCTAGGCAACCGTTCGGTCCCAAACTTCACTACCCAACTCAAAATCACCTTCTGAATTTGATTCTAACCTCTGTTTCGTCAAAGGAAGCACCGTTTGTTGTGTTTCGTAACGTTTGACGAACTGATTTTTGCACTTTCCGACCACTACGGTTTTCGGTTGGAAAAAACGGATGTTGTTTTCGGATTCTACGTGTCGAAACCTTCGGGAAGCACTAGTCTTTTTTTCATTTCGGCGAACCCTTTTTCGATGAGACGATTACCGTAACTCAGCTTTTGTTTCTTTAGGTTTCGTTTCAGTTTTAGAAATTCCAAAATAATCAATTTATAGTTACTATTATTTTTGTCCAGCCGTAGTTCGCTCTCTATACAACCTGTGGAATTTTCTTCGTGCCCCTTGAGTGTTGAACCGTTGCTACCGGCATACGTTCTTGCTCTTGTTGATACTGCAGACTATTTTTATCGAGGTAAGGGGGTAGTTTGACTCTTTAGTAGTTAGTAGTTAGTTTGACTCTTTTTCGGTGAGACAGTTACCGTAACTCAATTTTTGTTTCTTTTGGTTTCGTTTCAGTTTTAGAAATTCCAAAATAATCAGTTTATAGTTACTATTGTTTTTGTCCAGCCGTAGTTCGCTCTCTATACAACCTGTGGAATTTTCTTCGTGCCCGTTGAGTGTTGAACCGTTGCTACCGGCATACGTTCTTGCTCTTGTTGATACTGCAGACTATTTTTATCGAGGTAAGGGGGTAGTTTGACTCTTTAGTAGTTAGTATGTGAGACAATGAGCAATAGGGATGTCCCATGATCCCTAGGCTTTGCGCAGCTCTAAGCTAATTAGTACCATTGCCAGTGTGATGCGAAAATTATCTAGTGATAGTTATATATGTATATGATTGCTATAGTATGACTGATAATACTGTAGGATTTGATTGAATGAAATTAATGAATAGCTTTAAGTCAATGAGTACCATTACCGCCGTGATGGGAAAACTATTTAGTGATATGTACAAAGTTATATGGTTGTTGGAGTATGACTGATAATCTTGTATTGTTGTTTGAATAGAAATGTTGGATTTGGTGCATGTTAATATGTCAATTTTTATGTAATGAATGTTGGTGTTAGATGAGGTTGTTAGACTGGATGAAATTAATATTTGATTCTCAAGGTGATTTGGTAGATGCATTAATAAGACACTTTATTGCGTTGATGCTGGTTAAAATCTCTTAGTGTTGGTGTTGTTGCTATCGTGGTTGTTCGTTGTTACTTTTGTTGTTACTTTTGTTGTTACTTTAGTAGTTATATCAAAGTTGTTAAGTGGTTGTGTTGTTGTTGTTCTTTAAATATTCTTATATTGAAATTGCTGTTGTGATTGTAGCACATATGCCAAAGTTGTTAAGTACTTGTTGCTGTTAAATAGTATATATATGGTTGTTGCTAAATAGTTAAACTAAAGCTGCTAATTGTTTGTTGTTGTTATTGTGGTTGTTAAATAGTACATATACTGGAGTGGTGAGTTGTTATTGTTAAATAGTATTCCAATACTAGTTGTTAAGTTGTTGTTGTTGTTAGACACTACTTTGGAATAACTTCATGCATCAGTGTCCATATGGTTGTTTTTATTGTTATCCTGATTGTTAGTAAGGCGTTATCGGGCAAGGTATCCCGTTCAGGCATGGTATACTGGTCTTGTGCTTGTCATTGTTGTTAGTAGGGCAATATCGAGCAAGGTATCCCGTTTAGGCATGGTACGCTGGTCCTGCGTTTATCTTTGTTGTTAGTAGGACAATATCGGGCAAGGTATCCCGTTAAGGCATGGTATCCTGGTCCTGCATTCGTCATTGTTGTTAGTGGGGCGTTACCATGCTCGAACATGATACCTTGCCTGATAACGCCCCACTAACAACAATGACAAACGCAGGACCAGGATACCATGCCTGAACGAGATACCTTACCCGATATTGCCCTACTAACAACAAAGACAAACGCAAGACCATGGTACCATGCTTGAACGGGATACCTTGCCCGATATTGCCCTACTAACAACAATGACAAGCCCAGGACCAAAATAACATACCCGATAATAGCGTCGAATTTAGTCGGTCAAGGTAAATGGTTAATGTTTTTCTTTAGATGTTAAAATGATGATTGTGAGTGTGTGTGTGTATTTTAAAAGCTCCGATTGAGAAGTCTACTATCAGTTCTAAATTGTAATATTTATGTCTCGGAGTATATAGATTTTCTTTTTCATTCAAAATTGCACCAAATTTGGCACAATTACCCCACGAGTTATATATTCGATTTTCTTTTTCTTTTTTGTATTATACAACATGCCAATAATAACAAAACTAATAGAGATTTGTCATGAATAGAATAGTGTAAGTTAACAAAATCCTCAAACACACCAAACAGAAAACTAAATAAAAGACTCTTAAACATCAAAATCCAAACGGGGAACTATTTGAATGCATAATCTTCAGGCAGCTTATTGACTCTAGAAGTCTGGCCAACTTCAAATGTCCTTTTAATCCCGCAGGTACCATCATCAGTATTGTCTTCTGCAACTTCGTCGACTACTGATTTGTCTAGAGTGTCAACAAACTGACCTTTGAGGTTCTGGACAACAAACATAACTAAAGTTATACATCATATATCTTGTTTTAATTATATTTAAATTCAACCGAATTATTCAACGAAGGTGGTAACCAAAGAATCTGAAGACGAACAAAGAACGCCCAAATCCAACGGGATTTATTACGTAGTCTTTTGATAACCAAAGAAATGCCTTTGAGTAATTCAGACCATAAATAATAAAAAATTAGTGGGATAGACGGTTGTAAATGGGAAGTTGTCTACACAAATTCAACTGTTATGTCAAACTTATACCGGATATTTGACTTTGAAATGTTCAATTATGGTAGCATCATCAGTCAACGTCTTCACGATGGATGACCTTGCAAAGCGCGTATTCCCATGTGGTTTCACCTCCACTTTAAAAAGACACTCTTTGCCAATGAGTGGCACCAAATCTACCGGGATCCCATTGCTTAATCCATTGCGGTTTATGCTCTCAAGCAAGTCAGAGCATGTACGTCCAAGTAGGAGCTCTGCTTCTCTGTCAAGCACAGGAATAACAGCACTATCAAACTGGTCGATGACACGCAGATTAAATCGGTACCTGTGAATACAAAGTAGTAGTTATCAAATTAAAAGACTTACAATTTAGGTCCAAAAAGTTATCAATGAATGAATCGAAAATAGTATGGTCAATTATTTTTAAAAGTCAACTACTATAGCAGAAATGTCATCCACAAATTTCAGATGTTCTTTACTGTCAAAAGGGAAATTAATTACAAAATTCCTGGTACCTAGGGGTAGTCTGGCCAACATGCCGATCACAGTTCGCATAGCAGTATATGTTTGAGGCCGGATTAAAAATAAATTCGCAGACGCTACATCCATTGTGCCACCAATTCCTACCCAATATGACATTGTCGATACTTGCTAGTACGACAAAAACAACATTCTGCATAAAAGCATTTTTCCAATTTAGATAGAGGATGGCTAAGAAATTTAAATTGAGTATAGAAAGCAATCATAATTTACCTCGGCATGTGTAAAAAACTCCTGCACAACACTGACTGGTCCGGGGGATCGAGTTTGAGATAGGCCGCTAACGGGGTAAATGTTGCTCCCAAGCATCCTGATCAGCAACATATAAATTAGACTTTTGCCACATTTTATATATATTTATAAAATACATAGAAAGTTAGTTTACTCTGCAAGATCAAATACAATAACAAAATAGGTGAATATATATATATATATATATATATATATATATATATATATATATATATTAAAATAAGCTACCGTTGAAGGTTACATGTACATATGTAGCCACGTATGATATACTTTAACCAGGCTCCCAAGTATATACTGTTGTTGTCAAATCTCAAATAGTCTATTTATGAGTAACAATGTAGATCTCTGTAATGGCGCAGATTTAATTTTGTAAACTCTCTCTCTCTCTCTCTCTCTCTCTCTCTCTCTCTCTCTCTCTCTATATATATATATATATATATATATATATATATATATATAGTGATGTAGATTACGCTGAGACAAAATAAAGATATTAGTCATTTATGGCTTCTTTACTTTACCGATGTCAATCAATCCTTGTGGATTTTAACTATATTTCCTGTGCCAAATTAAAAATTGAGTTCTTCTTTGACTCTTTTGTTTATCAATATCTTATCCGTTGATGCAAATATTTAATCCTTGAAGAATCAATTAGTGTTTTGATACTGTAACTTGTCCTTCTATCATTTTATGACAGAATATTATTTTATATTTTGTAATCTATTTATCCTCTTAATGGTAATAGTAGGTTTTCTTAAATAAAAAATCAAAGACGTAGAAAAAAGGTGAATAAAACATAAACACAGACACACGGATGTTTTTATACCAGCTGTTGCCTTTTATAGGCTAACATTCTCAAATGCTTAATCACTTAAGAATTTATATATATATATATATATATATATATATATATATATATATATATATATATATATATATATATATATATATATATGAGTTACCTAATCTGGCCTTAATGTCAGATCGGTGAGTGGAAATCGAAATGCACCCGACTAGCATACACCGAGTTAAGGAGCACAGTCCCATCTAAAAACAAATGATATTTCGAATAAATACAAAATCCACAAATATTAAAATAACATATGAACTGGCATCAATACGAATACGGAGATATTATATGGTTTAGGGGTGTGACAGAACTTACCACCAAAATCCTTTGCCTTCCCACTCAATACAGCAACAACGTGATTCCCAGCCACACCAGATGCGATGAAAGTATTGAGTTCATCAACAAACGATTCTAAAAGCGTAACTCTGATTTTACACCTGTAAAATATATTAAAAGTTGATGAAGCGGTCAGGAGCAATGTTGGTAACAAACAGTGTAGACGTATAAAAATGCAGATATATTAAGAGTCGCAAATATAGATTAAAAATATGACGGTGACGTCCATAAAAACTCACCCTTCGATATCGAGCTCAATAGTATTCAATTTGGATGGAACACCGTCGTCCTCGTAGTGTTGCTCAGTGTCGGGTTCCAATGCGAACTCAGCGACAAAGTCATCAACCAAACATATTTGATCAACGGTGAACTTTGAATTTCCGAACTGCTGATCTTGAAGACACATGTACGGAACCACAGATTATTGATTGCATATGGGTCTAACATCTGAAACAGAAAGGAAATATGAATTTTCTACTGAAGTTATAAATATATAATATAACTTTTCTAATATGATTGAAGACTGTTATCAAAACTAACCGTTTCTGACACTTCGTACGCACGAAGGTACGCACGAAGGTGCTCCTCATAAAAGTGAAAGGCAACATCACCCCTGAGGGCGAACACGGTCCTCCCAGTATGATCTTCACTTATTAGATCAATTCCTTCGCTACAAACGAAATATTGAATAAGATGTTAAAACGAACGAATTTTCCAATATAATTTCTGTGCAAGAAAAAAATATGATTAATTTTTTTTTTCAAAAACTAACTAAACATAAATATACCTGGGTATGGTGTTTTTTTATTATCACCAAAACAAATAAACTCGTCAATGTAATTACTGGAAAAAAAACAAAATATGATCAGAATTTTTTCAAAACCTAGGTAAACATAAATATACCTGGTGATGGTCTCTTTTGATTATCACCAAATAAACTCCTCAATATAATTCCTGGAAAAGAACAAAACATAATTACAATTTTTTCAGAAACTAACCAAATAGAAATATAGTTGAGGAAAGTATAAGCACCTCCTGTGCATAAAAAAAAGCCTGGTGATAATCTCCCTCAGCAGAGCCGTTCGCTGGGACAGGATCCCAAACAATAGAGAAGCTCCTCAATATATTTCCTGGAAAAGAATAAAATATGATTACAGAAAGACAAAATATGATGACAATTTTTTCAAAAACTAAGTAAATAGAAATATAGATGAAGAAAGTATAAGCACCTCCGATGGAAAAAAAACATGGTGATAACCTCCCTCAGGTGAATTACGTTCGCTGGTACAGGATCACAACTAATAGAGATACTCCTCAATAAATTGCAAGGAAAAGAATAAAATAGGATTATAGGGTTTTAAATGGAATTTAATCACATTCATGAACAATGTTTTATTGTCTCCCTAAAACTAATTCAATTGGGAGCCGAAATCCATTTGAAGCAGAGCCGTTGATGATCAGATTTATGTTGCGTCCGTTGATTGGAATTTATGATGAAAGATCCAATGACGGAAATTACATAGGATGGGTTAGCGCATAGACCACAGGCGTGTGAGCGAAAAACCCAACGTAACTTCAGCCGTAGATCAATTTGTAGCACACGTTTCTATGCATCTTAACCGTCCAATGTGCCATGTATTATCTTTGTGCTGACGTATGAATATGCGTCATTTTTCTTGTCTGCTGACGTGTCATGCACACGTTAGCTATTCATGGTTTATTATAATTAAGATTAAGATATATATATATATACATACATATACATATATACTAGTATAAAACCCGTGCGATGCACGGGTAACATTTTTCCTATTATATTAAAATTAAAAATTATTGTGTATAGGAAGTTAATATAGTTATGTTTTAAAATATTATTTCAGTCCTTTATTTTTTTAATTTACAAATTTAACTTTAAATTAAATTAAGTTACGTAGGAGAAAAATGTTAAATAATTATATTAGATTATAATACATGCGTTAGGATAATTAATATAAGCAAACTATGATTTAATTCAATAATATATAATTTGATTTATTGTAATATATAAATACTTGACATTTACTTTGTATGAATAACTGATTATCTAAAATGCTCATAAACAAAGAAAGTTGAGTATGTATAATTACAAATTTTTAGGTTTCCAGTCGACTTGTTAGTAGTAGTACTATAAACAAAATTAATTTTTTTCCCATATAAACTGTGTATCATTTGCGCGTAATTGCAAAGACTAATCATTTGAACTGGGTAGGACCACAATGGGCAGCAAGCCAGCAACCCATGAATTAGAAAGTGAGTGATTTTCTTTGAAATTAGTTATTTATTTATTTTTGACAATGAAAAATAAGTTATTTATTAATTAATAAAAAAGCTGGGAAGTAGGTGATTGACACAATTTGTATTTAAGCAAAAAAAAAACAAATACTAAATATTAGTATTTAATTTTTTTTAATTAGTATATCAATATTTACCGTGAGGTATTGTAAGATAGATTTAGGTGTTAACTTTAGTATGCTTTTTTTTATTTATTATTTTCCACCTAATCATTATCATTATAATAAATATTTTACCATAATTTAATAATTGACAACTGATTATAATAAATACATTTTCCACCTACTAATTATATTTTTCAAGCAGATTCGAATTATCTTGTACTTTAATAATTGACTACTTTCCTTCAAAAAATAGTACACATCAGACTTCTCTGAATTTTTTTTCCTCGGAATGTACACATGAGCGAGCGACTTTGTGCTTCAATGATCAGTGCTTCAATGATCAGATCATGTACCACAACCCATTTGACGTTGAATTTTATGTTTTCTACCTTTGTAACTCTGTTTCGTTCTTTACTATTTCGATTTGCAAATGACGGTTCGCTAAATACATTCATCAAGATTTTGGGCTTTCTTTTTTTTGACTTAAAGTTGTAGTCAATTGTCAGCCACTTTCACCTCTGTTGCACACTAATTAGGTTCTGTTTAAGAACTCTGAAAATGTTTCGCAGTGTGTGTCTTTGATTTAGTAATAACATGGATGGATATTAGCTTGATTAATGATTTTAGATTTAAATTACAACAATCGAATACTGTCGTGTTCACATCAGCTTTAAATTTCCCAAACTAAACAATTATCAAGAGAGTTTGCATACAATTGTGATCAACTTACTATCACAGGTACGGCGATTGAAATCATTCAAGTGATTTACATTAGAATATGTGTGTCAGCAAATCTCACTCACTTCTTGAATATTTGCCTTTTTGCTTTGTTGTCATGTCACATTTGCTAATTGCATTGTTATGTGTTGTGTCACATAGCAATACCATAAGTAACACCGGAAGATGACTATTGTGGTAGTATTTCTATATGGCAATTGGTGCATGATTCATTTTGAAATTTTAATTTGAAATTGAAAGGATCCAGGTCATAAAAATTGCACAATTAGTGTTGCTTGTAAATTCAAATGTTGATATTTCTGGTTGTGTGGGTCATAATGTCTGCATTATGCCATTTAATGAGGGAAATCAGATTTTTATGGCTCATCATCTGTATTATATTTTAATCTAATTTTAATTTTAAAATTTGAAATGTTGTCATTTCTAATAATGTGGTTTTTAATTTTGATATTTAACAGTGGTCATTTGAATTCCAATAATGTCATTTTGTTATTTAGTCAATTTAATTTTTTATTTTATGTTATAGTAGTAGTCTAAAAACGTGAATTGTAAAAGAAGATGAAAATAATGGAAATGGTTTTCCTGTGATAATTTACAAAAATGTGATTGATTTAATTTAATGCTAAATTTGTATTAAAATTAATTATCAATTGTTTAACATATAACGTATTTTCTTTTGTCTGGATAGGTAGCGCACTAATGATTGGTTGTGGTATTTCTATTGCTGTTATTTTTTTTTCATATTTTAGACAGCTTCCTTTGTAAGATAGTGGTATAATCAAATTATACAGAGGTAGTGGTAATCAACATTTAGTGATTTGGTTGTTATTTAAATTCGAAATTTGAAAACCTTCCATTCTTTAAAGTGTGGGTTGTGATTTCTAGCAGCTAATTAATAGATTGTCATCTACAGTTATTTACATTTATTTTGGTCATAATTGCAGTGTAATTTAGAACCACGTATGCAGCCATGTAAGATGACAACTCAACAAAAGTAATGTCATGTAATCCGAATTTTTACGAATTTGATGTGGATGGTCTCAATGAATGACAACTCAGAATATTGGCCCTTTGGTTCATTTTGGTTTGTATATATATATGAGTGTGTTTGGATGAGGCCATTTTTTAGGGTAATTCAAATGCTTCAAATCAAATTAACTTGTTTGGATAATAAACGTGGATAATTTTTAAAATGAATGGATTTCATGAGGTATTGTAATAAGACTAAATTTAGAGAATTTGAAATACCACCTAAAAGTGAAGAATTTGAAATGCTTTCTTGCTAAAAATGTTCTTTAATTTTTTTTTTGTCTTTTGCACAATTATTTTTTCAAAGAAAATAAATTTTCAAAATTTCAAATTGGTCCTTCTCTCTCTCTCTCTCTCTAAATTTTCAAAAATTTCAAATTAGTCCCTCTCACTCTCTCTCTAAATTTTCAAATATTTCAAATTGGTCCCTCTCTCTATAAATTTTCAAAAATTTCAAATTACTCTCTATCTCTCTCTCTCTTTACTTTACCTTCCGAAATAAACCAATCACGTGGAAAAAAAATAACTTCCAAATAAAACTAAAACAACAACTTTTTTATTTTCTCAAAAAAAAAAAACAAAAACAACAACTGTTATCAGACAAATCAAATACTGCACATAATAACAGTTTATTGACAAAAAAGAATTGAGAATTGATGGAGTATACATATTGCTTCCATATAAGAATATGGAAAAATATGTAACCACGTTAATCTTATATATATATATATATATATATATATATATATATATATATATATTAGATTTTAAGTCAAGACTAGTTAAATGTTAAATTAATTGGTACAGGGATTCTTAAAATCTAATATTGAAGATTTTTGTAAGACAAAACCGGTTTTGGGCTATAAAGTCTCAGCTTGAATTTCAAATTGGTCTTGTTAGCCCTACCTAAAAAGGTCGAGCCCAACACTGGTCAGGTAGTCTGCTTTGCCACCTCTAACTCGGTAGGTCGGGATTGATCTCCTCCAAATGGGTTGGGCCCGACATCCAGTGGGTTGGGCCTGACATCCGATGGATCGGGACGAACATCTAGTGGATTGGTCTCATCGGTTGTTGAACTTACATATCATTCGACTCTTGGATACAGTGAATAATTTTAAAAAATATAAAAAAAATGAAGAAGTTCCATTACTCTATCCAAACACGGAATTTCAAGATTGAAGCATTTTAATTTTTCCATCCAAACAAATAATTTTGAAAATGAAAGGATTTCAATAGATGCATTTAAATTGCCAAGAATTTGAAATTCTCTAGAAATTTCAAATGTCTCATACAAACGCACTCTAAGAGATTTAACCAGCAACAACTCAATAAAGTGTCTTATTAATGCATCTACCAAATCACATTGAGAATCAAATATTAATTTCATTCAGTCTAACCAAACCTCATCTAACACCAGCATTCAATACATAAAAATTGACATATTAACATGCACCAAATCCACCGTTTCTATCCAAACAACAATACAAGGTTATCAGTCATACTATTAGAATATGTTAATAATATTAAGCAAAAGGGTAGCATTGTAATTTTGGGTGATTAGCTGAGGGCATTACTGGGTACAGTTAAGTTGTTAGTATTCAGTTAAGTCTAGTAACTGAATACTCAATTATATCTTCTTCGAGCAAGAGCTCATGATATATACATAGTTGTAATCATTCATTCAATTAATATACAATATACAATTACATTCTTGAATTCTCGTTTTATGGTATCAGAGCAGAGAAATTCTGCTCTGCATGCCCATCACCCCCAAATCTACATTCTGCGCATTGGAAACCCTAGACCTCTTCAACAATGGCAGAAATCATCGACGATCAAGAAGAGACCACCGCCACAAAGAAGATCGAAGATCAATCGAGGAATCCCAGTCACACAACGAGCCCCTATTATCTCCACCCCGCTAAAAACCCAGGTGCCGTTCTTGTTGCTCCTCCCATGAATGGTAACAATTACGATACCTGGAGCAAGAAGATGAGGAGAGCTTTATTAACAAAGAACAAGATCAAGTTTATCAATGGGAAAATCACTGCGCCAAAAGAAGACGACGAACTCTACGAAGCTTGGGAACGATGCAACGGAACCGTAATTGCCTGGATTGCAGGGACACTTACGCCGGAGATAGCTCAAAGTGTCGAGAATGTCGATACTGCGTTTGATTTGTGGAATGAGCTGAAGATTAGGTTTTCGAAGGGCGATGCTTTTCGAATGTCTGATCTGATGCAAGAGATCCATTCAATTAAGCAAGGAGAAAGATCCATCAACAACTACTACACTGATCTAAAGGTAATCTGGGAAGATCTTGAAGCATTGAGGCCAATTAATCCTTGTTCTTGCGGTGTCTTGGATACTACTGTCAAAAGGCAACGAGAGCAAGAATATACAATATGCTTCTTGAAGGGTTTGAATGAACAATACAATTTGTGAGAGGACGCAAATCATGATGATGGAGCCATTACCAGATATTAACAAAGTATTTTCCTTGACATTGCAACAAGAAAGACAGATCAATGGTAATGTTGTGACTGAAAACCCTAAGGGTACTGTCATAGCCAATGTGACTGGGAATCAAGGCTATGGAGGAAGAGGTGGTCAAAACTCACGCGGTAGAGGACGCGGGAGGTTCGCAGGAAGAGGAAACAAATATAACAACTCGTCAAAAGGCAAAGACTTACTCTACGTGGTAAACAAGGACACACGGTGGAAGCATGCTATTTCAAGCATGGATTCCCCCCAGTGGTTCAAATTTCGTGACAAAGAGAGTGTGGCAAGCAATACATCCATCGAGGCGCCATCGCTCAAGAAGAAAATTCATCTTCACAAAGCTAATGAGTCTTACGTTAGCATCACACCAAGTATATCGAAACTTCTAGCCCTTCTCAACAAAAAAACAATGAAGGAGGCAGCCAAGTCAATCATATTATAGCCTCCACTATGACAAAAGACTCATCAGGTAATATAACTTATACTATCTGGATAATTGATACAGGGGCTACAGACCATATTTGCAACAATTTGTCTTTGTTCTATTCATATTATGAAATTGAACCCGTTAGAATTAGGATGCCTAATGGAACTCACACATTTGCAAGATTTCTTTGGCACCATTATGTTTAGTTCGAATCGACACTACACAATGTATTGTATGTACCTGAATTTGGATTTAACCTAATATCTGGATACAAATTATCTCACTATCTGAAATGTAAAATCATAATTGATGATGATGATTGCATTATACAAGAAAAACCCTCATTAAAGACGATTGGGCATGCTAGGGCTTTTCATTCTCTCTATGTTCTTGACCATGGATCAAAGTGCCTAACTGCTATTAGTTTAGATGATAATGAATCTACCGTTCATTGTAATATGAATTTTATTGAACACATAGCTTGTAATCATACTGTTTCTAGTGAATTTGCCTTATGGCACCATAGGTTAGGACACACTTCTGATCATGTAATCAAACAAATTTGTAAACATTCTTCCTATGTGTATGATATTGAAAATAAAATTTGTGATTCATGTCATCTAGCAAAACAACATAAACTGCCTTTTCCTGTTAGTAATAGTAGAACTGAAAATGCATTTGATCTAATACACATGGACATATGGGGCCCATTTTCTACCCCATCTGTCCATGGTCATCTTTACTTCCTCACTGTTGTAGATGACTGTACAAGACATTGTTTGCTGTTCCTAATGAAGAGTAAAGCAGAAACCAGAGACTTGGTGAAAAACTTCATCAATATGGTGCATACACAATTTAGAGTCCATGTCAAGGCCATTCGGAGTGATAATGGACAGGAGTTCATGATGACCGAGTAATATCAAGACAGGGGGATACTACATCAAAGGACTTGTGTAGAGACTCCACAACAGAATGCTGTTGCAGAGAGGAAACACAAGCATATCCTAAACGTCACTCGTGCATTAATGTTCCAGTCCCATCTACCAAAGAGTTTCTGGTGTTATGCAATTATGCACGCCAGTCACTTAATAAATAGACTTCCTTCTACAGCATTGAACAACATTTCACCATATGAAAAGCTGCATCACTCTGTTCCTGATCTGCAGCACCTAAGGGTGTTTGGGTGTCTAAGCTATGCTTCTACATTGCAACAAGGGAGAAATAAACTTGACCCTCGAGCTAGAAGGTGTGTCTTCCTCGGATACAGGACAGGCACGAAGGGTTACATACAAATGGATTTAAAGAGCAGGGAAATTTTTATCTCAAGGAATGTGGTCTTCTATGAAGACACATTTCCTTACATTAAACATCAAACACAACAAAGTCAGCAAACTATTGACCCCAACAGCTATGATTTCACAACATTTGACCCAGATAATGACATAACCAATGAATCACAAACTGATACAAACTCCCACACTGCACCAGACAACTCTACACCAGAAAACATGCCAACCAGTCCTAATGACACTCCCAACACTTCACCAAATAACTCTCCAAATAGCCCCATCAATGAAACACCAGAAATAGAGCCTTCCATACCCTCACAAAGACCTGTTAGGACTATTAGACCACCTGCAAGGTATGCAGATTTTGGATGCAACAACATCAACACCAACTCAAGGACTCCCTATCCAATTCAATCTACTGTTGGATATATCAAATTGAAGGAACCGTACAAAACCTTTGCTCTCAACATCTCTTTGGACAGTGAACCAACTACATACAACCAAGCTTCCAAATTTGAATGCTGGACCAAAGCTATGCAATGTGAATTGGAGGCCCTTGAACAAAATCACACTTGGGAAATAACTTCTCTTCCACCTGGCAAGAAGAGTATAGGATGCAAGTGGGTATATAAAATCAAGTACAAGGCAGATGGCTCCATAGAGAGATATAAAGCTCGACTAGTAGCCAAAGGCTACACTCAAACTGAAGGTATTGACTACATGGACACTTTCTCACCAGTTGCCAAAATGACAACTGTAAGATTATTATTGGCTGTTGCTGCTAGTCAGAATTGGCACCTTCAACAACTTGACGTGAATAATGCTTTTCTTCACGGTGAGTTGGATGAAGAGGTATACATGGACATTCCTCAAGGGTACAATACAGGTGATCCAAACAAGGTATGCAGGCTGCTCAAGTCACTATATGGGTTGAAGCAGCCGCAGTGATGGTTTGCAAAGTCGCCCGACTTTCTTATCTCCTCGAGTATACACAAATGTCGAATCGACCACTGCATTCACAAAGTCTTTGCAATGGAAGTTTTCTTCATCATTGCTTCATCTATGTTGACGACGTGATTCTAGTAGGGAACAACATTGATGAGATTAAATCTGTCAAGGAGAGTCTTAATGCTACATTCAAATTTAAGGATCTCGGATGCCTACGATACTTCCTTGGAATTGAAATTGCCAGATCTTCTACTGGAATTTCTATCTGCCAGCGTAAGTATGCGCTTGATTTACTCACTGAAACTGGCTTATTAGGATCCAAACCGTGTTCCACACCCATGAGCAGATCAACCACTCTGGACTTAGCAGAAGATTCTCCAGATACTGATGCTGGTGCTTACCGAAGACTTGTTGGAAAACTCCTCTATCTAAACACCACACGGCCTGATCTCAGCTTCTCTGTTCAACAACTTAGCCAATACATGGCTCACCCCAAACAAAGACATCTTCAAGCAGCACATAGAGTCCTCAGATATATCAAAAGTTGCCCTGCACAAGGGTTATTCTTTCCTTCCTCTTCCACTTTGCAGCTGAAAGCTTTCAGCGACTCTGACTGGGCAACTTGTGTAATTACTCGAAGGTCAGTGACTGGTTATTGTGTTTTCCTTGGAGACTCTCTTATCTCCTGGAAATCAAAGAAACAAACTACGGTTTCTCGCTCTTCTACTGAAGCCGAATACAGGGCCCTTGCTACCACTGTATGTGAAGTTCAATGGCTGACTTATCTCCTCCAAGATCTTTGCATTCCATTCACTACACCAGCTCTTTTATATTGTGACAGTCAGCCTGCTCGTCACATTGCTGCTAACTCAAGCTTTCACGAACGAACTAAACACATTGACATTGATTGTCATGTGGTTCGTGAAAGGTTACAAGCAAAACTCTTCCATTTGCTGCCAGTCTCCTCCTCCTCTCAACTTGCTGACATATTAACGAAAGCCTTGGATCCTCAACCATTCTGCACCTTATTATCCAAGCTGGGAGTACATAACATTCACCCTCCAGCTTGAGGGGGGATATTAGAATATGTTAATAATATTAAGCAAAAGGGTAGCATTGTAATTTTGGGTGATTAGCTGAGGGCATTACTGGGTACAGTTAAGTTGTTAGTATTCAGTTAAGTCTAGTAACTGAATACTCAATTATATCTTCTTCGAGCAAGAGCTCATGATATATACATAGTTGTAATCATTCATTCAATTAATATACAATATACAATTACATTCTTGAATTCTCGTTTTACATACTCCAACAATCATACATATCACTAAATAGTTTTCCCGTCATGACGACAATGGTACTGATTGACTTAAAACTACTCATTAATTTCATTCAATCAAGTCCTACAGTATTATCAGTCATACTATAGCAATCATATACATTTTTATCTATCACTAGATAATTTTTCCCATCACAGTGGCAATGGTACTAATTAGCTTAGAGCTGCGCAAAGTCTAGGGATCATGGGACATTCCTATTGCTCATTGTCTCACATACAAACTACTAAAGAGTAAAACTACTCCCTTACCTCCATAGAAACAATCTGTGGTATCAACAAGAGCAAAAGTATGCTGATATCGACAGTTCAACACTCAACGGGCACGAACAGGTTGTATAGAGAGTGAAATACGGTTGAACAAAAACAATAGTAATTATAAACTGATTATTTTGAAATATTTAAGACCGAAACGAAGCCTAAAGGAACAAAAATTGAATTACGGTAACTGTCTCACCGAAAAAAAGGCTCTGATGTCAACTTCACTGAAACGAAGAAGAGACTAGTGCTTCATGAAGGTTTCGACGCGTAGAATCCGAAAAAAGCGTCTGTTTTTCCAACCGAAAACTGTGGTGGTCTGAAAGTGTGAAAAACAATCTGCCCAGAGTTAAAATATGCGACAAACGGTGCTTCTTTTGATGAAATGGAGGTTGGAAACGGATTCAGAGGGCAATTTCGAGTTGGGTGGTGAAATTTGGAACCAAACGGTGGCTAAACGAAGTAGAACAAGAAGAGAGAAGTTTCAAGGTTTTGTTTACGGTGGAGCTGGTTGGTAAAGTAGAAGTCGTAAGGTTTTTTTTTGGGTCAAGAAACTCGTAAGGTTGAAGACAAAGGTTGGGGTTGTGGGCAGTAAGTTGCCCTTTCTTTAAGGTATATACGATCTACTTTTTCTCTCCAATCGTATTTACATACTAAAAACATATACAATGGTTTTTTAATTTTTTTTAATTATTTGTTTTAATTTTTTTTAAAAAAATGCTATAAAAAGGCTACTAAAAATTCGTTAAAGAATCAAAACTAATCAAAAAATTATTAAAACACCACTAAAAATCTAATGGCTGTGGTTTCATTACGATTGGAGTAGGTTGCCCGAAAACCGATTTTTTAGACTAAATTATTCGTTCGACGTATAACATCGTCACGTGTTAACGAACTACACACTAAACCTATTTTCAGGCCTAAATTATTCATGCCTAATTCATCTTTATTAAAAATATATAATTTTAATTTTTTAAATAATTTAATTAATTTTTATTTGACTAAAATAAAAAAAAAATATTATAGGGATCGTATATACACCCCCCAAATTGTATATACTATTTGGGGGTGTATATACGACCCCCTAATTTACACATCGTATATACACCCCCAAATGGTATATACGATGGTGTATATACGATTTAGGGGGTGTATATACGATTCTTGTATTTTTTTTTTTGGAGCTGTAGAATATTTTGGGGTTTTTAAATTTTGTTAAGGGTATTTTAGTCTTTTTGCAGGGCTCGTGAGGGTAGACGGGGAAGTGGTGGGAGTAAAAAAAACCCTAATAATAACTCTAATCCGAATCGTACTCGTTTATCTTTTTCTTTTCTCCGCCTTGTAGCCCAGGTACATAACGTTTTTTATTACTATTATTATTCAAGTCTTTTCATTTTAAGTTACTGTGGTCGTTGTTTTTTTTAATTATTTACTTTTTTTCATGGGCAAATTTTAGCGTGGGAGAGGAAATATTAGTTTCCTAAGTTTGAATCCGTAATCTTATTTTTGCACTTATTTGGATTTGGTACATCTATTCGGTGTTTCTTAACTCACTAAATGAGCTATTGAACATGCATACACGTATTTTGTTTGTGTCTACATATATGCAACGATTATTTATTTTTATTTTTTTGCTTATCTAAAAAAAAAACGATTATTTATTTTTATTGTATATTATTTTCTTATTTAATGGTATTTTAAATTAACTTTCAAATCAATTTATAAATTAAGCTATTAATATATATATATATATATATATATATATATATATATATATATATATATATATATATATATATATATAGGAAACGTATATTATGAGAGAGGACTTTTATGATGAGAGGGTGAGAGGAACCAATCATGACCATAGATCAAATCAAGAATGGTTGAGATTAAAACAAAAAGTCAACGTGATAACTACCCACTTTCTAATCACAACCACCCATGTTGTGTTATAGGGTCCAGATTTACTCCTCTCATCTCTCATAATAAACACTCCTCTCACCTTATACATCCCTATCATAAGTAATTTAAATCACAAATGTTACCACATCAGCATCCATGTCAAAAAGGCCACATAGACCACGATAAATAGGTGGCTTTCCACGTCATTTCCACCTGTCAACCATGTATCCACGCTGGCTTTATTTGCTATTTTAACAAAAAAAAATATTTTCGGCCACAACTGATCTCGAACCCGCAACCTCCCATTCTAAGAGACATGCATTTAACCACTGAGCTGTGCGCAACTTATGTCCATAATCTCCCAACCAAACCAATATTTCAAAGCACAAATGCACGCATTAGTAGTTGGGTTCTGGTGTTAAATCCGAAATTTGCGGCAACCTGTCTAAGTGCATTAACGCAGGAAGATTTGACAAATTTCAGTTTTTAATGCCATATAAATTCCTTAATTCCCATCCTTTGCTTTTCAGTTTTAAGCATAATCAATACTAACTTTCTGCAGTATATTCAAATCAATGCCATATAAAAACTGAAGCTGTAACTGTCATGTATTTACATTTCAATGAATAATAAATTAAATGCCATATTATAGCTTTAGCTCTAAGCATCCGCGAAAAATCAAGATATGGCATCCATTTCAAAAGTAATCATTTTCCCATTTCAGTTTTTGATGCTATTAAAAACTGTAACGGGTGTGGTAAATTCACTTAAATGTAATAATCAAATTACATTTAATGCTAGAATTGAATAGGCATAACAATCATAAAATACTGGCCATAACCGTTAGTAACACTCAACCCCATTCGGCTTTAACATTAAAATCATAAGCCAAACCAAATTTGAGGCACGCAAACAGCACGATAGAAAATAAATATTACAATTCATAAAGTAAAACGTGTAGTCTAACAAGGAATTAACACCCAATTCTCAATGAAATGGCTTCGTAAAGAAACGACATGGTTGTTCAACAGATGCAGATGGTCAGCGTCGCTAATCTCTCTCCAGACAAAGAGCCATGTACTGTTGTTGTGAGGGTCTTGAGAAAGTGGGACGTCTACACAGCGAGAGGTGGTGACAAACTTGTGGCAGTAGATTTAGTATTTGTCGACAAAGAGGTATTAAAATCATGTATTTCATATACTATAAGAATTTGAACAGTTTTCATATATAGATAACTCTGCTGTTCATCTACATATTATACTTAATTTGCAAATTTATATCTTTGAAATTTATGATTTAAAATTCCAATATAAGGGACAAATCTAACCATTTCTCTTGTGAATTACGTTATTGAAAATTAAACAACAAAACCTCTAACCTGAAGTTATATGTTCATATTCTTTCATTCCAAAATCAATACTTTCAAATCATATTCTGGACATATTCTTATTTCAGTTCGTCCCACTTATGCATACATTTTATTATTTTAAAAATTTAAAGTTATATGGTTTTTAGAGAAGCAAGATCTGAATATCTGTCTAAAAACAAATTCAAATATAAAGAATTTAATTGCCTGTCCAGTAGAGCCAAGTAGGTCAAGTGAGTGGTCTATTATCGAATACTAAGAAATCTGTTTATGAAATGTAAGAGCCCACAAACACATTACAAAAGTATTGGTGAGAATCTGTTTATGAAAAGTCATTATGAAATGTATGCGCCATTTTGTGGCAATCTCAGGTATGGGGCGATCAACTTCTTTACACACAAATCTGTCTAGAACTCAAACCAAAACCTAAACTTCTCATCGAGAAATCAAGTAAGCACTAAACGGAAGAAGAAGATCGGATCTGTGATTGACAACGAAACTGCTCTGAACAATAGGTAGTTTGCTTTCCAACTCTTCCTCTGAAAATGTTCTTCAATAGTTTTGCCATATAACTAATCTTCATCTAATTTTGGTTTTGTTTTGGTTTTACCCACATTTTTTTTGCTGAAATCCACCCAAACCCTAAACCCTCTCTTCTCTCTGACTTTGTCTTTCTACATTTTATTTCTGCTAAGTTTTTCTTATCATGGTTTTAGTTTTTCTTATCATGGTTTTTTAATATTGTTTGATTTTCAATCGTTGATATGGGGTGCGATTTCAATTATTAATTTATTTTGTTTTAACTTTTCGATTTGGCGTATTTAGGAGCTTCAACAATATTGGCTTCGAGATTTGGCAAGACAGGATTTGATTCAAGGTATTTTCATCATAATTTTTCAAGAATTTTATTTGATTGTTTCTCATTACAATCTTCATTTTGTTACATTTCTTGATTAGTATTTCGTAGTTTTTGATTTTGTTGATGTTATTGTTGTTGGTTGTGTTTTCTTTATTATTCATGACAAATTTGA
Organism: Oxytropis ochrocephala; assembly: GCA_020916435.1. Classification (NCBI taxonomy): domain Eukaryota; kingdom Viridiplantae; phylum Streptophyta; class Magnoliopsida; order Fabales; family Fabaceae; genus Oxytropis; species Oxytropis ochrocephala. Next base: position 114,299,749 of record CM037088.1, read on the forward strand.
ATTGAAAGGGAACACCGAGATAAATTTGGTATTTTTTATATTTTTTTTTCATATATAGATATATGATTTGTCATCGGGAGGGGTATTTGGTTTTATTTATTTATAAGAATAATTTGAGTGAGGCGATTTCTTGATATATTATTAGTGGAATGGCGCCTTTCGTTTTTTTCATATATAGATATATGATTTGTCATCGGGAGGGGTATTTGGTTTTATTTATTTATAAGAATAATTTGAGTGAGGCGATTTCTTGATTATTTGGCCAGTTATATGTTGCGCTTTCCGTGTAAAATCCAGAAAGGGTCTTAAGTTGCTCATCATCGATGAGGACAAGACTTGATGCGATCCACTAAGAATGTAGTGTATCGTGAGGTTTTCGATAATATTTAACGTTTTTGCTTTGTTGCAAGAAATAATATATCATTGAGACTCAACTGTTAAATTCAGAAGAATCGATATTCGATATCAACGTGAACTAAAAAAAATGTAAGAGAAATGATATAAAATAGTGACTTACATGATATCTTGCTGACAAGAATCCGTGCTTTCTCCGCACGCTTTAAATTTTTGTGTGCTCCTCTTCATCGCGACTATATCGATTTTCATCCCGAAAGAGGATCAAAAAATGGTAAATGATGCTAACTGCCTATCTTTTGCTATGTTACTCTAAATGGATCTACAAATAATCAAGACAACAGAAAAAAGGTGTCAAGTACTTCTTATCGAACAATGAAATGTAAAATATTTGTAATTACTTATTAAACTGATAGAATTCATCAACCTTAAGTTGGAAAAATTCTTCCAATGTTGTACATGTTTAATTTCAGGGGGAAAATAAGGAAACAGCAATGAAAATGTCTCATTGCGTCCTGCAAGAAGATATGTCATGCTAACAAGAAATTGAAAAATCTTTCACCGTGTTTTCATTTCTTATATGATCCAAAGATAGATGTCACTTTATGGGATACAATTATGTAACTTCAGTTATTGATGTCAAAATACACAGATGAGATGGAACCAGATACTGTTAGTAACGTTGAAGACTTTACTTTTTTGATAGTGTAAAACGATCGAAGTAAATATTGCTGAAAATCTATCTATATCTTATACATGCACCATACACAACGTGAGACATAGAGAACCTGTACGGTGTTTTATTACCCGCATGCCTATACTATATGTATACTGTCAGTGATAAACTCTCTACTCACCTATCAACTTCAGCTTATAGTGAATGTTCATAAAAGACTTTATATCTCCTCCCCAATAAGCGAGAATATATGAGGTCGGCAGCCTGAACAAGCACATACCCACCTTACCTTATTCCAAATTTAACTTTATCCTGAACAGGAAATTTATTTTTTGAATATTTGATTGCACCTAAAAATATCTTTATTTAGAAGAGGGGTCTGCAACTTACAAGAACCAAACTTTTAATAAAAACTATCAAGCCAACAAAACAAAAAATCTCTCACAAGCTTTTGTTATTAGGCAAAGGCTCATAAATTGTTCAATATAAAAATAAAAATAAAGATAAAAATAAAAATAGAAACAAAATAAATTGAAATCAAATCACCAAAAAAGCAATTAAACTCTTTTAACCCGCATGCATATGACAACCATTTGTTAGTTTGTTGACAACAGTAAGCTAAAGTTATGTATTTAAAATTTAAAAAACGACAATAAAAATCTTTGCATACATAGAAAAAGCATATATTGTTCCGCATGGTAAAAAAAGTTTATTTAAGAATAAAAACTTTGAATGTAAATGTTATCTACCATTTCATATTCATCTAACCACTTTTCCTCCTCAGCTGCAAATTTCCATTTCTCTACCCTATCTAAGATATCTCTTCTGCTTTGAGCTTGCTCTTTGGCCTTTTTAATTTGATCATCCATGCTTTGAAGCAATTCAGACAGGTCAACATCGCCTGCATAGCCATGATATCTTATAAGTTTCAAGGAAAATAAAAACTAATAAGTAAGAACAGACATCATTGATGCACTGTAAGTCTCTAACACATGATCATGGTAGTTTTTAACAGGAGAGAGCGGAAACTAAAGATATATTCGTGAGCATTTACAATCAAATTTCACGAAAAAAACTTCATCGATACATTAGGCCCTGAAATTAAAAAGAAAGATAGTTCATTTACCAGACTCTATGAGGTTGGTCAGAATCTGTCTAGCCGCTTCACTATCCACATCTATATGAACTTCTCTCAGTAAATTTCTTCAACTTCATTTCGTCTTTTAAACACCAATTCCTTCATCTTATCGGCTTTCAAAACATTCAATCATTTGAACTTCACTCAACTCGCCAAAATGTAGATCTTGAACCATCTTAAACTCAAATTATTCAAGTGAAATTGCAAGATAAGTTCATGTCAATTAACGTTTCACACGGTCAATGACATCCCCAAAGCGCACACTGGGATGCCACTTCGTCGGCGGATGCTGAAATTAATCTAATAACATGGCTAAACGGCTTTTGCTCATCAACCGACGTCTCCATAAGTAAGTCCGAAACTTGGTAATCTGTTTTGACATCGTAATGGGTCTTTGCACTTATCGTAATATGGAGATGGAGATGCAACAATGAAAAACATTTGCAACATTTTCCAATTTAAAATTTTAATATGCAACAAAACCAGGCCTTCTCAATCAACTAAACCTTCTACTCAGAGAATTCCATTCCCACATTCAAAATAAAAACAAAACGCATACGATATAAGAAACCAAAGAATGAAATATGAACATATAACGCTGAAGCCAAGTTTACACAACATAGAATAAATACGTAACAATATCTCTTCATGTTTGGATATACACAAATCACTCCTTCAACAACGCAAATCAGTAATGACAGTAATAATATACCTAAAAGTGGATCATCATTATGAGATGATGAAGAAGGAAAAGGAGCGCTTAACCTCTGGACTTGAGCTCAGCGAGACGCCTATCGAAATTCATTTTCCTCATCAACTGACGTCGCCATAAGATCCCATTACTCAGATGATGGTGATGACAAGTTCTGATGGTGAAAACAATTTCTGAGAACGTCGATCAGATGATGGAGGATTAGGAAAGTAGGGATTTAACCCTCAAATTCGTTTTTGCATTAAGAGCAAGTAACAATCAATTCCTGAGAACGGCGCAGCGATGGAGGAGGATTAGGAAAGTAGGGATTTAACCCTCAATTCCGTTTTGGCATCAAGACCCAGTTGCTCTAAATTTCAGATCACCGCGCCGCGATGGAGGAGGATAAGGAAAGTAGGGATTTAACCCTCAATTTCGCGCAGGCATTAAGAGCAAGTTGAGTTATACTGTCAAGCAAATGACTAAAATACCCCGGACTAAATTTCAGAATTTCTTTACTGCCCCATCACATTTATCACCAAGTTTAGTCAAACTCTCATTTTAATACTACTAAAAAAAACTCTCATTGTATATGACGATTTTTATGAAGCAATTGTATAAGCTGTTATTCAATACACAGTAACAAAATACCTCATGATTTGTAGTCGGTGTATCATTATGTATATAATATTATATATCAATATCATAATCATAAGTCATAAGTAATTTAAATCATGAATGTTACCACCTAAGCATCCAAGTCAGAAAGGCCACGTAGACCACGGTAAATACGTGGCTTTACACATCATTACCAGCTGGGAAGCCCAACGCCTCGCTGGCGGTCAATTATACTTTAAAAAAAAAAACGGCCTCAGTAGAACTCGAACACGGAATTGATAGGCAAGGTATGTTTGCACTTTAATTCTGAAAGACGAAAAAATAATAACCTGCTCTGTTACTGGGGATTAATTGTATATCATGCAATGGAATTCTTCATCCTACCAACTCCTGATTTAATGTTTGTTGGTATGAACGGATTATGATTTTTTCTCCTGCTCGCCAGTAATTCATGGAAACCGCTTTGGCTAACATTGGTTCAATTCACACGCGTGCAAATCTATCCAAAAATTATGCTTTCTTTCTCCCGAGGAGTTAAGGGGCTTAGTTTGCTCTAAGGTGCGTTTTTAATACACACAACTTTCTGTTCCTCTGTTTTCTATTATCTCGTTTTGGATCTACATTTGTTCCTGTACCACATGAGAAGTTGTTTTTGTGTGTGACTTTCATCACTGAGATCAATTATTTTACAACAAATCTTTCTTAATATTACGCTTTGCAATGACATTTAACCTAAGCTTGATCACATTCTTACAAAGGTATCATATCAATATAGTATCCTCATAACAAATCGAGTTGGTGTAGCTTCAACCACAATGATTAAAAAAACCTATATCGCATTTAATTTTGCTATTATGCTACCACAGAGCTTACATTATACAAGACTTCAATTGTGTCGAGCGGTTTTTACTCAAGTTATCACAGAATAATAGTCTTCTGATTGAATGCACGATTGGTGTTATTGTACTATATGAACAAAAAAACAACAAAAACTCTCCTCTAAAGCACATCGGTAATAAAGCGAGCGAATTCACGGTGTAGAGGTATCTATTACGCGAAGATCAAAATATATTCATCATCTGAATTTATTTACCCGTGCTGGCACGGGTCCTGCAAACTAGTATATTATAACCATGAATCTGACACCTATGCATCCACCTAATCAGCCACGTCAATAAATATGTCAGCACCAATTAAATCCACCTCAGCATTTATTTCGAAATATATCAAAAAAAAAGCAGAAGTTGTGGATCGAACCCATTCCTCCACACTGTCACCTCCTAATGCTGACCATTTGAGCTACCACAATTTCATGTTACTAAAGCATATTACATAATGTTTATCCTATTATTTCTTTTCTTGCAAAACTTTTTACCTACTTTTTATATCTATTTATTATTTATTTTTATACATGTATATTTGTTATTATATATTATATTTATTTACCATCTAATATTTTGTATCACATTCCATAGATTTTATTCTATATATTTACTAACTAGAATATTATTAAATATGAGTTTTTTTAACAAATGGACATGATTACTTGAATTTATTAATAAAAAAAAAAAAACAGAGAGAAAAGCGAAGGGGGACTAGACCAAAATCCTTGCCAACGAGAAAAGATCAATATTAAATATGAGTAATTTTATCCATTTCAACCTTTTTAATTCTCATCTTATAAATAATGTTATATATTAAAAATGTTTGTCACATATTTTTGTATTCGAATTTTGATGCACATACAATTAGAATCAATATACAACTTTGATCGATCAGTATATTTGTAGTTTATAACGTTTGAGCTTAATATTCTTCTATTCACTACGCTGCACTTAGAAAACAAGTAGAGAGAATAAACAAGATGACAGAGAACATTGATCCTACGGTTGTCAACGTCAATCAGCTTAGTCAAAAGCAAGCTACACGTCCTTATTCAAAGGTATATTTGCTATATATTTGTAAGTTACTATTTACTAATACTATTTTAGACCGTATAATATTTATAAGTAATTCTGTTGTAATAACATCTCAATATGAAAATACCCACGAAGTTATATACATTTGCGGTTGTCACTACTAAAGTATTATTTGATTAGTACTTATGTAGTTTTTAAAGTATTTTTATTTATGGGTTGTCACTACTAAAGTATTATTTGATTTCACGGGATCTCAAAATTATAATATATATATATATATATATATATATATATATATATATATATATAAATCTAAATTTAATTTCCTACTATTATACAAATATTTAAAATAGTTGAAGTAATTATCTTATTGTGCCTTTTTTTGGTATAAACGGGGTATCCTCTGCGTGATTGCAGAGACTAATCCTCAGAAATAGGGTAGGACCACAATTGGCGGCAAAGCTCTCCTCAAGAGATTTACACCATTGCATGCCCAAGGTGGATTCGATCTGGGACCTTGGTTAAGTTTGGAAGAGACACTTACCATCTCATCCAAGTGCTCTTGGGTATTATTTACGATTGTCTAAACAAATGAATTTCAATTTTGTCTTATTGGGTTAATTATACTAGTATATATATATATATATATATATATATATATATATATATATATATATATATATATATATATATATATATATATATAACAAATTTATTTCCTAAATATCTTAATATACTTTGTTTTGATTAAATAAATCCAAGTAAAATTAAACATGTCGTTTTATGTTATTTTACATTTATCAGTTAGTTCAATCGCTAATTTTACTAAACACTTTATTTGTCATCAATAAGTTTATCCGCTAACAGCTATCTGCTAGAAGTTATTTGTTATCAGTTAACTTATCCACTATCCATTTTAAACTCATATGCTATCTACTACTTTATCCGCTATTTGTTATTTTTTGCAAAACAAAACCTTACACTATCAATAAACTTTCTTAAGGGCCGTGTAAAAACCTTCAACCCCATGTAACATAATATGGAGGTAGTACTTTTTTTTTATGATCGTAATTTGGTTTTAAATGAATAATTACTTTAAAAAATAATGAAAAAACCATAATTTCAATGATTTGATTGATTGGACTAATCTGGAAGTAAAAAGAAGATTGGATTAGTCTTAATAATAGATATTTTTTGGTTTTCTTTTGTGTGCTGTTTGGCGTTATGTCTTAACAATAGATATAAAACTATGATTTGATTGGGATTGTAGGGGGAAAAATTATTATTGGATATAAGAAGGAGCCAAAGCATAAATGCAGTTCACGTGTTTTTTCCGCCATGGGGTCCCACCTGGTTCACGTGAACATCACGTGCTGATTTCCTCACGGTCTCTCCTTTGGAAAAAAATAATGACGACGCATACGATACTGCCACGTGGAAAGCTACGAAACGCAAACGTTGAAGGCGTGTGGATGATAACGTGGTGTGCAAAAACGTGTTTGTTTTCGGAGAGGGTCACAATGATGGGAGCCACCAATAACGCGTGACGAGACGAGTTAGAGGGTAGGTTTCCTAGGGTTTGGATTCTCGGTAGGTAGTTACTCCACGGTTTTTAAGTAGAAGAGAGAAAGATTTATTAATAAACAAAATCAGTACTCTTTTAAAATAAAAGTTATTTTAAAATTATGAAATTATTAGAAAAAGTTATTTTAAATTGTTTAATAGTGGTTTAATTTTTTTTATAATTGTTAGTGATTATATTTATTGATTTTAGTAATTGTTAGTTGTTAAATATATTATAGTAGATAGTAAATTCCATATCATAAAATATTAATTTAATTAACTTATTAAAATATTAAAAAGAAATTATTTTGAAATTTTTGTTAGTGGTTAATTTTTTTAAAACAATTTTAGTAGTTAAATTATTTAATACTAAATAATAGCGCTTTTTTGAAGAAAAAAAACAAACTAGAAAACTGGATCCAGCAATGATGAGAGATTGGAAGACTCAAAAGATTCAACCAATATCAATAGGTTGATTGTCCCGCTGTTGTATCTTCCAAAGCAAGACACAAAATCAAGACCTCAAGACGTTTCTGGACGGAGTCGACAGCCGCTTGGATCAAGCCCGAGATATGGATTTGGCTTGTGACCAAGAGCGAAGCGCGACAACAAGTGAGCAAATGGAAAAGCGACATTTTTTTGTCTTTTAGTGCGTTATTGTCTATTTTACTCTTAATTTTAGGAGAGTTCTATAATTATATTTTTCTTTGTATACATATTGATTTCAAGTATTACTAGAATTTCTTGAGTCACACAACGACGAGTTTGTATCTTCTCAAATAGTTGTCGTGTCAAGTAGGAGAGAAAGTGACACATGAGTATTTAAACTCCACAATGACTAGAATGAATTATCCATTGGTTGATTAGAAAATGCTTGTGATTTGCAATTTACAAAAAAGAGGTCTCAAGTTTAAACCCCGAAAACTAATATTTTTCCACCCACTAACATTTGTTTATAAAAAAAATGTTTGTGATGAATTATCCATTCGGAAAAATCCAGGAAAGTGGCCTAGAAAATTACTAACCGTACGTACAAGTATTTGTATGTCGGCAATTATGCAAGCAATTTCAGCCTTGTCAAAAATAAAAAATAAAAATAAAAAACAATGCAAGTAGTTTCATTCAGCCGTCTAATAATCTATCACCGCTCCTCAAGTCTCAAAAGCTGCTGTGAACGCGGTTCCATGAAAAACATAAATAGCAAACTTCGTGTTAGAATCATATTTTTTTTTAATTTTATTTGCCTTATTACGGTGCACTCCAATTAGGTCCACCATCAGTCCCTTGATGTTGCACCAAAACAAGGTTCCCAGGCCATAAGCATTTACATTTACCAAACTATTAAGCCTCTAACCTCGAACCTCAATCAAATCAAAATACATTTGGTTCCTAGGATCCCCCTATTTATTTTTTGTGCAATTTTAGTCCCCCTATTTTTCAAATAACTTTGTATAAATAAATTATTTTTGTATTTTATATTTTCAATAATTAAATATTTATTTAAAAATATAAAAGTTATTTAATTATGTAAAATAAATAAGATATTTTAGTATTTTATATTTTAAATAGTTATATTTATTTAGAAATATAAAATTATTAAATCGTTTAAATAAACAGACTATTTTTATATTTTTAATATTTAAATATTTATTTCAAAATATTAAATTATTAAATTATTTAAAATAAGTAAACTATTTTTGTATTTTATATTTTAAAAAAAATTAAAATAATAAAATAGGGGACTACCACATTTATTTTATTAAATATATTTTAAATAGTTAAATTATTCTTATATTCTAAAATATAAAACATAAAAGTAATTTAATTATTAAAAATAGTTTAGGAACAAAATATATCATGCATTTAAAAATAGTTTACTAATTTAATTAGATTATTTTCTATTTTTTAACATATAAAATATAAAAGTAGTTTATTTATTTTAAATTATATTTACAAATAAAAAATTTTAACCTAATTTATTTTTTTACAATAATTAAATAATTTATTTATAATATATAAAACTAAGTTATTTATAAATAGTTATTTTTATATTTTTATATAAATAAATAATTAAATAAATTATGTATTTTATAAAATTAAATAATTTTGTATTTTTTAAATAAATATTTAACTATTGAAAATATGAAATATAAAAATATTTTATTTATACAAAAATTTGTTGGAAAATAGGGGGACCAAAATTACCAAAAATAAAATTGTGGGATCAAAATTGCACATTTAGTAAAATAGAGAGACCAAAAGTGCATTTAAGCCAAGTATTAAACTATCATATATGTTTATTGTCAAAAAATAAAAGGCTTAAATGCACTTTTTCTTCATATCTGAATTTGCCTTCATAGTTAAAGATTTGGGATGAAGTACTTTATATTTCTTTCTTTTTTTGAGTAAAATTAATTTATACTATTTCTTCCATGTTTCCATTTAGCAAAAGAAAAAAGAAAAGGTCATGCTTTGTTTATGGTAAGAGACAATTAACTAATTTCATCTTTAAAATGCGCGCAGAAAATTCATGTCGTTGAGAGAGAGAGAGGGAGATTCATAACTGTTTGTCACATGTGAGTTATTGCGTTCTATTATTTAGCATGAGGGTCATAAATAGTAAATAAATTTATTTATAGATAATGATTTCTTAAACACGAAGGTTATCTGTTTACTAAAAAAAACACGAAGGTTATCTTGTTCAGTTGTTCTTGTCCTCATTAATTACTACTTCATGTATTAATTTTTTTCCACCAAACGTGTAACGCCCCAAAATAATTCAAGTATTTATTTAATTAATTTATTTAGGTGTTATATTGGTTGGTTATATTAAAATAATAATAGGGTATTTGATTTAAATAAGGAGTGGTGTTTAGTAATTAAAGTAAGTGGTAGAAAAAAGTGGTGTTTAGTAATTAAGTAAGTGGTAGAAAGAGGTGGTGTGTAGTAATTAAGTAAGTAGTAAAAAGAGGCCGGTGACCCAAGAGCCCAATGATATAACCACTAGGGTTAGAGCCAATTGCTCAATTAGAGAGCAAAAGAGAAAGAAAGAAAGAAAGAAAAAGAGAGAGGGAGCGCTAGAGAGAAGAAAAACGACGCAAGGGAGAAGAGAAGGAGAAGGAGAGGAAGCTAGTTGCGGTGGTTTTCCTTAGAGCTTCGTGGAAGAGTACCTATTCTACAAATTCCAAGGTAAGGGTGGGTTCTAATATTATAATGGGTTGTATGATGGGGTGTATGTGGGAGATTAGGGACTATAATGCATGTGATGTGTTTGATAGTATGATTGAATGATTCTTGCATGTATATATGTGGTGTTTGATTTCGTTTTGATGTTATTGATTTAAGAATGAATTGATGGTGAATAGATGCACTTTAGGTGTTTGATAAAATGTGTAAGTGGTGTCTAGAGTGCATGTTAGGTCCTAGGTTGCGATTTGATTATGTTTTATGTGCTATTTGATGATTTTGATTGTATTTGTGATGATTATAATTGGTTTTGGTGATTGATCATGATGAATTTTACTTGCTTATGGTTTTTGTGTGTTTATGGACATTGTTTCGGTCTTTCTGAAACTGGTATTGTTTGGTTGATCTAAAAATTATGTGGCTGATTGTTTTTTAAAATAGACTTAAGGCCGGTCGTTTTGGCATTGGTTTCGTTCAATTTGGAGTCGTGTAGCTCAAGTTATGAGTCTCCAAAGTTAGGTCAAATTTCTGGAATCAAACTGTGAGTAGGTTTGGTTTTTGCGGGTTTTGTGATTGAACTCCGTTTTGAATGATTCTGGTTTCATTGAAAAGTAGACTTAATTCTCCACGAAATAGGCACTGGTTTCACGAAATTTCATTAAGAAATGAGAAAGAAAATTTGGTTGTAAGTTGGGTGAAGAGTTCTGTCCGATTTTGGTACCTCGGTGTAGTGTTTTGAAAAAACTGTACCAACTGGATACTTATTTTGAAAAACTAAAATCATAGGTAGAAAATACACTCAGAGAGCTTTCCAATGAGTGGTCTTTTGTTGAAATCCGATGTCGTTGCTATTTTAATTAATTCGCGAAGTAGGTGCACCTTCTTTGTAGGAATTCAGCACTTGTGTTGTGTGGTCGTCTTGGTGCTCGTGTTGCCACCAGGCGCCATTTTATGTGTTGTTTGGCGCCGGTGTGCAATGATGTTCTTTGTCAGCGCCGATTTAGGTTTATTTGGCGGCGGCAACACTTGATGTTCTTTGCCGGCGCCAAATTGTGTTTTCATGGCGCGGTGTGCAACTTCATTCGCCTGGCGCCAAGTTGTTGTTTGTGGCGCCGGTGTGCAACTGTGTTGCTGCCTGGCGCCAAGTTGTGTGGTTTGTGGCGCCGGTGTGCAACTGTGTTGCTGCCTGGCGCCAAGTTGTGTTGTTTGTGGCGCCGGTGTGCAACTGTGTTGCTGCCTGGCGCCCAGTTGTGTGGTTTGTGGCGCCGGTGTGCAACTGTGTTGCTGCCTGGTGCCAAGTTGTGCCATGTTGCGCCCAGTGGGGTGCAGGTTGCGGCCTGGCGCCAGTTTGGGTGCGGTTTGGCGCTGTGCGTGTGTTGTGTTGTTGTCTGGCGCCAAATGTGTGTTGTGTTGCTGTCTGGCGCCAAATGTGTGCTGCCAGTGTCTGTGTTGCCTGTTGCGTTGCTGCAGGGCGCCAATGCTCTATGCCCGTGTTGCTGGTGTTGCCCTAAGGCGCCACATAGTGTTGCCTTGGTGCCGTGATGTTTCGTTGTGTCAAATATGAATAATTAATTGATGATGATGTTCTTGGGTCGAATATGACCACATGTTGATGATGATGTTGTTGGGTCAATATGACCACATGTTGATGATGTTGTTGCTGGGTCTAATATGACCAAAAAGTTGAGGTAGATGACGTTGTGTCATGATGTATGACCATTGTCGTTGTTGCTTGTTTGATGTTGCTGTTCACGATGGGTCCTTGACCAAATAACGATGTTGATCGCTTAATGTTGTCGTTTGATGTTGGATCGTGATTGTTGTTTGGTTGGTGAGTTGTTCATGGTGTCTCATGCATGACATAATGCATATTACGTTGTTGTAGGCTTCGCCATAGAGCTTTGCTCAACGTTGATGATGAAGCCACAAAGGCTATTTACGATGATTGGTACCACATGCATATGCCCGTCGGTGTGGGTTGCATTTCATTCCCCATTCATTACATTGATGACTTCTTTTGGGTGATTGACATTGACGATGTTGTTGTATAATGTTGTTGACGTGTAATAATGTTGTTGTTAAGGTTGTTGTTGTGTGATGGTGTGGTATTATAGTTGCTCGAACTCTAGTATATTGCTTATCATACATGCTTTTACAATCGTTAGAGACTCACCCCTTCTCGTTTGAATGTTACCCTATGTGGGTAAGCGTGCGAGTGATAGTGAGTGAAGGTTTGTCTACCTTCACCACCGAGTCGGTGTCGTCTCTACGATCACGTAACACTCGGGAGGGATGAACACTGTTGTATTAGTTGTTTTATTGTATTATTTGAATTGGCGAAGTTGTGGATTTTTGAAATGTCTCACAATTTTGGTGGTGTAGACTTAAAGCGAAGTGTTTCCACGCTTTATTTGATTTCGTGATCGTTTGGATTTTAAACGTCGAATGTGACACTCCATTGCATGCTTAGTTTTTAAATTTCCGCACTCTGATTTTTAATAAAACGAACGGGTAGATTTGGGGTGTTACAAAAAGTGTTATTGAGGAAAGAATTCCACGTATTAAAATAGGTATTTTTTCGAACCTTAAAGTACTTCAAAATACATGGTTTAGCGTCACATTTGACATATTTTGTCACAATTTTTCCTCACAAAATCAGTTTTTGAGGAACGAGTTTCACATATTTGAACAGTGAATTTTTTTTCAACGCCAAAAATATCTTAAAACACACCGCTTAGCATCATGGTTTACGTATTTTGTCACAAAACTAATATTTTTCTTATCAATTCATACATCATAATTTGTAATGTAACCAAAATAACCAAGTAAAGTATACTAAACCATACTTTATATCCGAATTTTCCTTCAGAGTTAAAGATTTGGGAAGAAGTACTTTATATTTCTCTTTTTTTTTTAGAGTAAAATTGCTTTATACAATTTCTTCCATGTTTCCATTTAGCAAAAGAAAAAAGAAAAAGTCATGCTTTGTTTATGGTAAGAGACAACTAACTGATTTCATCTTTAACATGAGCACACAAAATTCGTTTCGTTGAGTGACTCACGTGTGAGTTATTGCGTTCCATTATTTAGCACGAGGGTCATAAATACTAAATAAATTTATTTATATATAATGATTTTCTTAAACACGAATGTTATCTACTTACTAAAAAAACACGAAGGTTATCTTGTTTAGTTGTTCTTGTCGTCATCAATTACTACTTCACGTATTAAAATAGATATTTTTTCGAACTTTAAAGTACTCCAAAACACACGGTTTAGCGTCATATATTATGTATTTTGTCACAATTTTTACCCCACAAAATCAGTTTTTGAGAAACGAACTCTACACATTTGAACAATGAGGTTTTTTTCAAAGCCAAAAATATTTCAAAACACACTACTTAGCATCATAGTTTACGTATTTTGTCACAAAATTAATTTTTTCTCATAAATTCATACTTCATAATTTGTAATGTCACCAAAACACCCAAGTAAAGTATACTAAACCATACTTACAATAAGTTTTTTTAGACTTAAAACGAACCAAAAGTTTGTTTAATTGATAAAAGGACGAAAGGCACCCATAGTGGCCTAAAATTTCCTTCATATCCGAATTTGCCTTCAGAGTTAAAGATTCGGGAAGAAGTATTTTATATTTTTTTCGAGTAAAATTACTTTATACTATTTCTTCCATGTTTCCATTTAGCAAAAGAAAAAAAATAAAAAATCATGTTTTGTTTATGGTAAGAGACAACTAACTGATTTCATCTTTAAAATGCGCACACAAAATTCGTGTCGTTGAGTGAGAGAGAGAGAGAGAGAGAGAGAGAGAGAGATTCATAACAGTGAGTCGCATGTGAGTTATTGCATTCCATTATTTAGCACGAGGGTCATAAATAGTAAATAAATTTATTTATATATAATGATTTCTTAAACACGAAGTTTATCTGTTTTCTAAAAAAACACGAAGGTTATCTTGTTCATTTGTTCTTGTCCTCATCAATTACGTACTACTTCACGTATTAATTTTTTCCACCAAACGTACTATTGAGGAAAGAGCTTCACATATTAAAACAGTTATTTTTTCGAACCTTAAAGTACTCCAAAACACACGGTTTAGCGTCGCACTTTACGTATTTTGTCACAATTTTTCCCCACAAAATCGGTTTTTCAGGAACGAACTTCACATATTTGAATAGTGAAGTTTTTTTCAACGCCAAAAGTATCTCAAAACACACCGCTTAGCGTCATAGTTTACGTATTTTGTCACAAAACTAATTTTATCAATTCATACATCATAATTTGTTATTTAACCAAATTACCCAAGTAAAGTATACTAAACCATACTTTATATCCGAATTTGCCTTCAGAGTTAAAGATTTGGGAAGAAGTAGCAAAAGAAAAAAGAAAAAGTCATGCTTTGTTTATGGTAAGAGACAACTAACTGATTTTGTTCTCGACTAGGCCACGAGGCCCGCTTAGCCACTTGGACCCGGGTCGACTCAATTACCATAGACTCAGACCCACGAGCCAGTGCTCCATGATTCACCCTGAGGTCCATGCGCAACTTGGACCAAGACATGCGCCACTTGGGCTACGATTGGCCCATCTCCCTTTGATCCACATTCAAAGGGTCCATTAAGCCTCGACGACTCAAATGATCCCGACCGATCCAACGGCTCAGAGCCATTTCTTGAACTCTATAAATAGTGGTTCTCATAACCGCTTGAGGTACGTTTCCTTAAACCCTGCAACCTCCACGATTCTCTACTAACTTGAGCGTCAGAGTGTCTTTGCAGGTACTCCTCTCGTTCAATACACGAAGATCCGACCCGGTCAGGAGCACTACCGATTGCAGTCCCGGAGCGACCCAGAAAGACAGCTAGCTAGGTACAGAACAAATTTCATCTTTAACATGCGCGCACAAAATTTGTATCATTATTCATAACTGTGAGTCACATGTGAGTTATTGCGTTCCATTATTTATCACGAGGGTCATAAATAGTAAATAAATTTATTTATATATATATATATATATATATATATATATATATATATATATATATATATATATATATATATATAATGATTTCTTAAACATGAAGGTTATCTGTTTACTTAAAAAAACACGATGGTTATCTTGTTCAGTTGTTCTTGTCCTCATCAATTATACTTCACGTATTAATTTTTTCCCACTAAACGTGCTATTGAGGAAAGAACTTCACGTATTAAAACAATTATTTTTTCGAACCTGAAAGTACTCAAAAACATACGGTTTAGCGTTGCACTTTACGTGTTTTGTCACAATTTTTCCCCCACAAAATCAGTTTTTGAGGAACGAACTTCACATATTTGAATAGTGAAGTTTTTTTCAATGCAAAAAAGATCTCAAAACACACATATCTCTATCCTCAATCGTGAACTTCACATATTCTATCTCTATCGTGCTTCCTATTCTATTCTGACCATCAAATATAGGGGTGTTCAAAACCGAACCAAACCAATAGGAAAACCGCAAACCGAACCAAATCAAACCGAAAACCGCAAAAAACCGCTTTTGATCGGTTTTGTTCGGTTCTTTTTTTCATTGCACCGCGCGGTTTGGTTCGGTTCGCGGTTTTGTTTTCCAAAACCAAACCAAACCAAACCAAACCGCAAGTAACACTAAGGTTGTTGAATTACAACATTCCTTACTAACTTACTAACCCAATTACAACTACAACCCAACTCTCACTCACTTACTAGCCCAAATCCAATTAATTCTTTGACTCACTTACAAATAATTCATATTGTTATGCTATATTTAAAAATTACAACAAAATATTTCATTCAAATTCTTTTAAACATTGTCTTAGCTATTTGAAAAAAATTAAAAGAGAGTGATTTATATACTACATATATTTGAGTAGATTTTTTCTTAATGATTTATGTTAGCCTTTTTTATGTTAGTTAATTTTAACTCCGTTTTAAATTAATTTTGTCTTGGAAAAAACCGAACCAACCGAACCAATCCAAACCGCATTGGTTTGGTTTTTATTTTTAGGAAGCCAACCGAACCAAACCAAACGACATGTAATTTTACCTTGCGGTTCGATTCACTTTTTATCTCAAAACCGAACCAAACCGCACCACAAACACCCCTAATCAAATAGACTTTAATCTTTTGTGTCTATCTCTATCTTCAAATATTTTCTTTCTCATCTTATACAATTTATCTCTTATCTTTTTCCTTCAAATAAGTCTAAAAGTACCTAATACTAAAGGCATTGAATATTTTTCCAATTTTTTATTTGTTGCAGCATCAAAAGACTAGTAGATAGATAGATGGATATCATAGGAGCAAGCAAGCAAACAACCAATCAATAGCACAATCTTAGTACTTGTGTTGTGTGACTACCTCTCAACCTCCAACCGGGTAAGATAAATTAACCATGGTAAACTTTTAACCATAGTTAAACAAAACCATAGTTATTATAATTTGTTTGCACTTTGCTGTTAGAACTTACAACTTTGGAGTTAGAAAGCACAAACGGCATTGCTCATGCTCACTCCTCACTTCTCCTTTTTCGTTTTCTCTCTCTTCAACCTTTTCCATTCTGAAAACGTTAACCTTCAGGAAGGAAAAAAACCTATTTTTTTATTCAAATGTTTCTTCCTTCATCGTTTTAATTCTCGGAACATGTTTCGACCTTTTTGATGTTTGTTTTGCCATTGTTGTTGCTTCAGTAATGGTCTCTCGTTTTCAATTTATCCCTTCTTTAAATTTTATCGTTTCCGATTTTCTTAGGGTTTTCTTTGTTTTTTTAGGAACCCTAAGTAGAAATTTGTGAGATCTGAGATTGTTGGTGTTGTGAAGTTTGATTATTGAAAAGTTGAGATATTTTTTTGGAGGGGTTTTGATTTGAAGATGAAGATTGAAGTGGGTTTAGGAGGAAGTGGGTTATGGAATGAAGATGAAAAAGCGGTGGTGGTGGAAGTTTTAGGGGTAAACGCTTATGATTACTTGGTTGCAAATTCAGTTTCAAATGAGAATCTTTTGATGGCAATTGGGAGTGGTGAGAATCTACAGAACAAGCTTTCAGATCTTGTTGAACGACCTAATGTTTCAAACTTTAGTTGGAACTATGCAATATTTTGGCAAATTTCTCAGTCAAAATATGGAGATTACGTTTTAGGTTGGGGAGATGGATGCTGTAGGGAACCAAAGGAAGGAGAAGAAAGTGGAGGAAAGGTTATTAAGCTTAGTTTTGAAGATGAGAAAGAACAAAGAATGAGGAAAATGGTTTTGCAGAAGTTGCATACAACTTTTGGAGGTTCAGATGAAGACAATTATGCTTTTGGTTTAGACCGTGTTACAGATACAGAGATGTTCTTTCTTGCTTCTATGTACTTTTCTTTTCCTAGAGGTCATGGTGGTCCAGGTATGTGTTTTTCATCTGGGAAACATTTATGGCTTACGGATGGTTTGAAATCTGGTACTTGTTCTGATTACTGTGTGAGGTCTTTCTTGGCTAAATCTGCTGGATTTCAGACTATTGTCTTAGTTCCTACTGATTTGGGTGTTGTTGAGATGGGTTCTGTTAGAAATGTTAAAGAGAGCTTTGAATTGTTGCAAACTGTGAAATCTGTGTTTTCAACTCAATCATCATTTCCTAGGGTGAAGCCAATTTCACCTTTGGATGATAAAAGAGATGATAATAGTCCTTTTTCTAGGCTGGCAATAGGAGACCACAACAACAACAATCATCATCATAATCATGGTAGAGTAGAGGGATTTGGAGTTCCTAAGATTTTTGGGCAGAATTTGAATAATACGGCGCAGTTTAGGAGAAGCTTGCTGTTAGGAAAATGGAGGAGAGGCCATGGATAGGTCATCCTAATGGGAATGAAAGCATTGGTCTTCAAAATGGCGTTCTTCGTTTTAATTGGAGAGCTAGTCAAGTTGTGAGGCAGCCAGTCCCTGCGGAAACGTTTGCTCCTAGGGCTTCTACGAGCAATGTGCCGGAGTTAGCCAATGGCGTGAGTGGTGTGAGGCATGATTTAAATGTTAACAATTATCATCTGCAACCACAGGCGACACAAATGCAAATTGATTTCTCAGGAGCCACATCAAGGGCTGCTGCAAGATCGATTGTTGCTGAATCCGAGGTTTCTGATGTTGAGGCCTCTTGTAAGGAGGAGAAACCGGGAACCTCAGATGATAGGAGGCCGAGGAAGCGGGGTAGAAAGCCAGCTAATGGAAGGGAGGAACCACTCAATCATGTGGAGGCTGAGAGGCAAAGGCGTGAGAAGCTGAACCAGCGTTTCTACGCACTACGAGCTGTTGTGCCGAATATCTCCAAGATGGACAAAGCATCTCTTTTAGGAGATGCAATTGCATACATTAATGAGCTTCAAGCAAAACTCAATATGATGGAAACCGAAAAGGAGAGACTCGGAAGCACTTCTAGAGGCGGGTCATTGGTATCGCAGGCCAGCACAGAAGCACAAAATCATCAGAAAAGAGCTCCTGATGTGGATATTCAAGCTACACAAGATGGAGTCATTGTAAAAGTGAGCTGCCATATTGATGTTCATCCTATTTCAAAACTCCTTCAAGCATTCAAAGAGGCAGAAATCAATGTCATAGATTCAAAACTCAGTGCTGCAAATGAGACTATCTTTCACACATTTGTAATCAAGTCTCAAGGACCTGAGCAGCTGACAAAGGAGAAGTTGATTGCTGCAATTTCACGGGAATCCAACTCCTTAAAGCCATTATAGCCAAGGTAGAATTGCAATTAGCATAGTCTATCATAGTCTTTGATACATAGAGAAGAACTCAAAATTCTGCATCTTCCTAAGAAAATTTTGTTTTGCTATACCAAAGAGGATGTAAAAGAAAAGCAGTATGATCTAGAAGAAGTAGAATAATAGCTCCTATTATTAACCATGTAGGACAACCAATTTATCTTTGTCTATAGTATACACAGTTTATCACTATACTATTGCCACCATGTTCATTGTTTTTATTAACCATTCTACCTGGATCATAGAGCTGCTGCTTTTCTTCTTTTCTTTGTTGTATTGTATTGTACTCCTCCTAGTTCTGTGCATAACAGCAAAATGTTAGTTAATTGTCTGCTGCTTTTGTCATTTGTTCCATTTCTAGGGATAAACATATCCTCTCTTTTTTTTTTTGGATTCTATGTGTTTTTGGGAATACTTCCTTAAATGGATCCTTTGTTCCCAGCTACTCGGTAATATCTTTTGTTTCTTACTAGAAATGCAAGTTTCTTGTAAAAATGCACTAGCTGTTCTAAAGTGGAGTTTTATCCAAATAGTAGGGTAAGTTTCTTATTTTTAGCCTTTAATTCTAAGTTTTTATTTGCATAGTAGATTATTGGTCTCAATATGATCAAGTGGAGTAAGTGTATATAGATTCTGATGTACTAGTTTGAGGTACTGCCCTTAAACTTTGTCATTTTTTCCTCCTTTCAAAAAAAGTAGCTAAAGGAAGTACTCAGAAGCTGAATAATAAGGAAGCTAAACAATGAACAATGTTGTTTGTCTTACGCAATGAATAAAATAAAATGCAAATTTGATTCTTTGAAGTCCCGTTGTGCAAAAATGAATAAATAGAAGTACTGGTGTGCAAAATTGAATAAATATATAAAGCATTTACCCGTGGTCCTGTCGGGTGTGCATGGATCGTGTGACTCGTGTTCCTTTTGAATTTTTGAATTATTAAACGTTCACGTGCTGTGGTTACGAGGAACATGTGGTGCACGTGTTTCCTCATGGAAGTAAATGAAAGTCACGACTTTGAGAAAAAAAAGAGGATATGGGAAAGTGAGTTTGATAAAAACCACCCAACAAGGTTTTGTCAGATTGTCATGGACTTCTTGCGCCTGATTCGGGGCCATAGTTGAATTATGGCTAAATTACTGTTTTGGTCCTTTATCTTTGGCTTGGATTTCATTTTGGTCCTTTATCTTTTTTTTTCTCGTTATGGTCCCTCATGTTTCATTTTTGTGTCAATTTGGTTCCTTTTTGTAATTTTCCATCCATCATTTAACAGACGCACGCGCGATTAGCTTAATCGCGACGTGGCGTCTTTAGTGTCAAACTGAGTTGGATTATAATTTAATGACGTGGCATTTTTTTTTATTGAAATCAGAAACAAATTAACAAAAATTTAATTAACAAATTAACAAAAACAATAAATCAATTCATTCCTAAAATCAATCCATTCCAAAATCACGTTTGCAGCAACAATTATGTTTACTACTCATTCCTAAAACAAATCACGTTTGCAGCAACTCATTCCTAAAATCAACTCATTCCTAAAATCAATCACGTTTGCAGCAACTCATTCCTAAAACAAATCAACTCATTCCTAAAACAATCAAGCTATGTTTACTCGTTTTGTTTTTGATTTCGTTTTTCCCAGATCTGGGTTTTCGCTTTGATTTTCATTTCGTTTTTGATTTTGTTTTGTTTTATTTTTCATTTCGTTTCCCAAATCTGGATTTTTCATTTTGTTTTTTCCAGATCTGAGTAAGATGAAGATGAGGAACGATGGAAAGATGAAATGGGTTTGTTGCTGGAAATTGAAATAGGTTTTCTGATTGAAGATTCTGATGTTGGATTTGCATTTTTGGGTTTGTTTTGGGTTTGCATTTCTGGGTTTGTAATGTAAACAAATGGGTTTTTCATTTCTGTGTTTTTGTTCTTGATGATGGTAGTTGGAAGAAGGAGATGAATGAATTGAAAGAAGAAGAAGAAGAATGGAAGAAAGTGGGTTTCGATTTCTGTGTGTTGTTGGTACATTGATGATAACATGGATGTTGGTGTTTGAAAGAAGGAGAAGAATGGAAGAATGCAAGAAGAAGAAGAACACAAGAAGAAGAAGAGGAAATGAATTTCAAACGACTCTGGGTTCATCCTCTTTTTTAATGTTTTTTATTTTGTTTGTTATTTGTTTATTTGTTTATTTAAGTTTTTGTTTTGTTTTAATTTAAAAAAGAAAGGAAATGGTGATGTGTATTGCCAAGTCAATTAACTGTGCCACATCATTTAATGAATTTGAGACGCCACGCCGCTAGATTAATCGCCAAGCGTGGCGTCCGTTAAGGTCATAGATGTAAAACTACAAAAAAGGACCAAATTGACACAAAACTGAAACATAAAGGACCAAAACGAGAAAAAAAAAAGATAAAGGACCAAAATGAAATCGAGGCCAAAGATAAAGGACCAAAACAGTAATTTAGCCTTGAATTATTTATTTTTTGACGGACATAGTTGAATTATTATTATTTTTTGAGTCAATAACCATTTTTTATGGTAGTATAATTTTAAGATTAAGTTCAAGACAGCAAATATTTAAGGGTCTTTTTTTTATTATTATTTTATTTTTATTGATAGACAATGATTCATTGAAATTCAAGTACTAGATGTGCTTGAAAACATAATTACAAATTATTTAAACACTAAGACATTTAACATACGGTACAATAGAGTTTACACCGGTAAATCTCCTTTGAAAATTGAGTTATTCCTAGCAAGCCAAATACACTGACAAGTTGCTAACCAAATAATATACTTTGACTCGTTCGTCTAATTTTCTTGAAAAAGCGTCTCCAAATAGATACTTTGAAATAATCCACAATACTATTGCAATGTTGAACTTGCAATTCGATCAAATCCCCGATCTTAGCCCAAACCTGTTTAGCCAAACCACATTTGAAAAACAAATGCATAGCTGTCTCTCGCCTCTGCATACACAAAGGACAACCCGCTGCATCTTTCAATTCAATAACATGATGGTGTAGCAAAGTGTCACATGTTGGGATAGCATTGGAAAACACTCGCCAACCAAAGATTAAAATCTTTAAGGAGCATCAATCCTCCAAAGGGAGGAGCAAATATCAGTAACATCTGATGCATTATTAGTCACCACCTAACAACGACCCAACCAATTATAACAAGATCTAACTGAATTTTTTTATGGCTTTTAAAAACTCGTTCCAATTGTCACGTTTCCCTCTAACAGGCGATACCTCCAGCAAAATGTCTCTCAACTGCTGCACATTAGCCGAACCATGTTGGGCTGAAACAAGGCACCCCTTCAATAGAGATGTACACTATTTAAAACTGAGTTAATAAGAGTTACCCGTCCTCCAATAGAGAGATTGAGCCCCTTCCAAGATGCTAGTCTATTACGAAAGCATATCAGTAATCGACTTCCAAGTTGAGGCTCGCCTAGGATTAGCTTTCAACAATGAAGAAGCGTCGATGCGGAACTCAAAAACTCTTCCATCACGTTAATGCAAACAAATACTTTGAGTTCACATCTTCTTTAACCCACGCCGCTCTACTTTTTTGATGCAATAAACTCTCTTTCAAACAAATATCCCTCCAAAACTTAGATGAAACTTCCTTTCTTTTTAACACAACCACATCATCCCAATTCTCAACTAAAACATGATATATCTCATTCACCTCCTTGACCTCCACCCCGATATCCATGTCAATTATACCAAACACTTCCTTATTCGAATCTCGTAACTTATCTTTTAACCTCTTAAGCTTCTCTTTGACGATATAAGCCTTATTACCGGTGACTTCTAACTCAGCCCAACATATCTACATAGAATCCTTCAAATCCTTGTGATCTAGCCAACCATTGATGAAGCAAAAGGGTTTGGGTCCCCAATCTATGGTCGACCGGAGCAACCAAATAGGACAATGGTCCGATATGTCCCTATCACCAATCCACTGACCCGTAATGTTCCACCGAGATATTAACCCCTCTGAAATGAGAAATTTTTCTAACCGACTCATAGATATACCATCAGAACAAAACCAAGAAAATTTCTTACCTGACATAGACAAATAATCATGTGTCAACCCTTTCCTCCACACTAGTAACTACATTAAAATCACCTACAATACACCACTTCCCCGACACATAATCATGTGTCAACCCTTTCAGCTCCTCCCACCCTCTACGTTTCTCAATTAACGAGCATGGAGCATAGCCATTTACCACATATAAAATAAAATCCTAAAAATTCACAGATACTCCCACGAAACCAGTGCCCATAAAAGAAAAGCTAACAGGCCACGACCCAATACGCCAAGAAGATAAAATACCACCAGATAATCTAGTGGACAGTTTCACCACACTATCATACAACTTATTACCCCACAACATACTTATTTGATTTTCATCTATAATCTCCCTCTTCGTTTCTTGTAAACAAATAAAATCAAGCTGACCTGTTCTAATTAGGGAAGCTAGCCGGCGACGTTTAGCTCTGTCTCCCCACCCACGTAAATTCAGAGATAAAATATTTATGATACACTTGTGTTGTTCGCCCCCTTATTCCTTGCTTCTTCGACTCGCTTCTCTCCTGCTTCAATAAGAGCAACATACATGTCGTCAGGGAGAGTACCTTCTACTCCAAAGATCTTTTTTGCTTCCCACACTTTTTGGGCTACTGATTTGCTTTGAAGAGCCCAATATTTGGCCCATGCTTCGTACAACCCCCCCGCTACTCACTAGAACCCCCTTTTTGGTGAAAAAACCAAAAGCCCTTACTGAAATTTGGTTTTTATTTTTTTTAAAGATTATGCACGGCTCGGCGCACGGTTGATCGAACTTGATCGAATCTCATTGCACACAACTACCAAAAATTTTCTCGACACCCCAAATTATGTTTGGCCCATGCTTCGTACAACCCCTACTCACTAGACACCCCTTACCACCCTTTATTCCCAAAATACCTCGAATTTAAAACATTTTTTAAACATTACGCACGGTTCGACCATGCGCGCGCGCCGAACTCGTAAGTGTGGTTCGACCATGCGTGCCTCGAACCGGTTCGCACTTGGCAGGGTCGAACCCCCTGATTGTTGCTAGATGCTGAGTTGTTTAATTTTAACAGATTTTTAACGATTCGATTTATTCTTTGCTAACACTAGTATGGCTAACACTAGTTGTTTAATTTTAACTGATTTTCGACGATTCGATTTATTCATTACTAACACTAGTATGGCTAACACTAGTTGTTTAATTTTAATTGATTTTTAACGATTCAATTTATTTATTGCACTAATTGTTCTTTTTAGACTTTTTCGGTTTGTATGACTTGTTGCACTTATCTATAATAGGTGTGATCGAACGTGAACCGTTGATTTAAAACAATCGAAACTGTTAAAACTATAACCGTTGGGGAGAATTCAAAAATTTAGCCGTTGACTGCACGGTGGAGAGGGTTCGGCGCACGACTGGTCGATTTGGATCGGCACACGTTTGGTCGAACCTAGTCAAAACATAATTTGGAGTGTTCGAGTAAATTTTGACCGTCTTGCCAAGCAATGAGATTCGATCAGTTCGATTAAGCGTGCGGCGCCGAATCAGATTTAATGTTTTTTAAAAAATTAAAACCAATTTTAAATAAGGGCTTTTGGTCTTTTCACACCAAAAAGGGGGTTCTAGTGAGTAGAGGGGGGGTTGTACGAAGCATGGGCCTTATGTTTTGACTAGGTTCGACCAAGCGTACTTAACAGTTTCGATTGTTTTAAATCAACGGTTCACGTTCGATCACACCTATTATAGATAAGTGCAACAAGTCATACAAACCGAAAAAGTTTTAATAAATAAATCGTGCAATGAATAAATCGAATCGTTAAAAATCAGTTAAAATTAAACAACTAGTGTTAGCCATACTAGTGTTAGTAAAGAATAAATCAAATCGTTAAAAATCAGTTAAAATTAAAAAACTAGTGTTAGCCATACTAGTGTTAGCAAAGAATAAATCGAATTGTTAAAAATTAGTTAAAATTAAACAACTAGTGTTAGCCAGACTAGTGTTAGCAAAGAATAAATCGAATCGTTAAAAATTAGTTAAAATTAAACAACTCAGCATCCAGCAACAATCAGGGAGGTTCGACCCTGACAAGTGCGAACCGGTTCGATGCACGCATGGTCGAACCACACTTAACAGGTTCAGCGCACGCATTGCCGAACCGTAGTTAATGTTTAAAAAAATGTTTTAAATTCAGGTGTATTTTGGGAATAAAAGGTGGTATGAGAGTTCTAGTGAGTAGCTAGGGGGTTCTAAGAAGCATGGGCCTATTTGTTATTACAAAGTTTGATATCAGATGATGAAATGAAATCCACACATAAAATTGTGCCTGTCGAAAATAATGATGAAGAACTTGCCCTCAGTTGCTTGGGTAAAGCATCTGTAACGCCCCAAATAATTTAATTATTTACGTAATTAAATTATTTAGGTATTATATTAGTGTAGTTATATTAAAATAATAATATGACGTTTCGTTGAATTAGGGGGTGGTGCTTAGCAATTAAATAAGTAGTAAAAGAGGCCCATGACCCAATAGCGCATGATATAAGCACTAGGGTTAGAGCCAATTGCTCATTTAGAGAGCAAAAGAGAAAAAGAGAGAAAAGAAAGAGGAGACGAGAGGAGAGAAGAGGAAGAAACGGCGCAAGGAGGAGAGAAAGAAGTGAGGCGCACCAAATGAGGAGGAAGAAGGCTAGGGTTTGCAATCTTCCAAGGCTAGGATTTGTGATCATCCAAGGTTAAGGTAAGGGTGGGGTTCTATCTCTATAATAGGGTGTAGAATGGGTTTTATGTGGGAGATTAGGACTTTTGATGTTTCTTGACTTGGTTTGGTGCCTATGTGATGTTTGATAAAATGTATTGGGTAGCATGTACAAATTATTTGATGATTGATGATTATGCCCTATGTTGGCGCCACCTAGGCGCCGTTTTCATGTTGCTAATTGCTGTGTTGCTGTAATTGTTGTAATTGCTAGGTTGCTGTAATTGCTGTGTTGATGTAATTGCTGTAATTGTTGTGTTGTTGTAATTGCATGTTCGTCAGATTTTTGTTGTGTTGTCAGAATTGCCGCGGTTGTCAGAATTGCATGTTGTTGTATTTGATGTGTCACGTGAATTGATGTGTGTCGTGAATTGCATGTTCTTTCAGATTTGTTGTGTTGTTGTATTTCTTTGTGGTTGGTTGATTTGTTGTGTTGTTGTAATTGCATGTTCTGTCAGATTTCTTCGTGGTTGTCGAATTGTTGTGTTCCGTAATTGCATGTTGTCAGATTTCCGTGTTGTCGTAATTCCATGTCTTTGTAATTGTTGTGGTTGCCGCGGTCAGAATTCTTTGTGGTTCTTTGTATTCGGCCGTGGTTGTTGTATTTGCTGTGTTGTTGTAATTGTTGTGTTGCGTTTTTTGCGCCGCCACCGACGCCAATTTGTGTGTTGTTTGGCGCCCTGTGCTGCTGTGTTGCCTTCGGGCGCCATTTCTTGTTGTTTTGGGGCGCCCCATGTTGCTGTCCCATAGTTGTGGTGTGTTTTCAGGTGTCGATAGTGGTCGGGGTACTGTTGAATGATAGACTAACTCATAGGTGTTGGTGGGTTGGGTGTTTTTGGTGTGTTGGTGCTTTTGGTGTGGTGGGAATGCCACAACTGGTGATGTGGCTATTCTGGTAATTAAGGTGATGGGTCTATGACCAATTGATGATGTTAGTCTTGTTGTGTGAGTTGTCGTTGTTGGTGTGGTTGTATAAATCGTGGTTGTTGTTGTTGTTGTTGATTGGTGTTTAGTGCATGGTTCATGGTGTCACATGCATGTCATGCCTCCGGTGATGGTGTGGGCTTCGGCCTAGAGCTATAGGTGATGATATTGATGCTCAAAATAAAATTGGTGATGAACGGTACCGCATGCATATACCCGTTGGTGTGGGTTGCATCTCATTCATTCTCGCATGTCATAGTGATGTCCCCTTGGTGCATGGTTGTATGTTGTGTTACCAAGTGGCTTCAGTCTCAAGAAGGGGGGTGAATTGAGACTTTAAAAACTTTTCCCCTTTTTAATGACTTAGATTTCGCGCAGGTTTATGAAATGAACGAATTAGAAATATAAATAGTAAAGAACACAAGAGATTTATACTGGTTCAACCATTTCCTAGTGACCTACTCCAGTCCTCACAAACCCTTTGTGAGATTTTCACTATCAAAACAAAGCTTAAAACGGGTGCTTTAAAACCCTTACAGACTCAGGCGCTCTTCACCTAGGATACCCCACCTTGTGCAAGAGCCCTTAACAACAATTACAACAAGAGATACCCCACCCTTGTTACAATCAAAAGCCCTAGAGAGATACCCCACTCTCTAGTACAACCAATTGACATACAAGAGATACCCCACCCTTGTTACAGTCAAAATCCTAGAGAGATTCCCCACTCTCTAGAAAAACCAATTACAGTAAAATCAAATTACAAGAAAAATAGCAATACCTCTAAGAAGGTGAATACAACAACTTGAAGATTCCCAACCTAACCCTCGAGAGAGATCACTCAAAGTGATGAAGAACGTGAAGAACGAGTGTGACAAATGAATAGATCGCGCTCGCTTTTGAGATTTGTAGATTGTGTTTATCTCGTGAAGCCCTAAGTCTCTATTTATAGAGTTTGTAAAAATATAACCGTTGAAGCAATCTTTAACTGTATTGTAATAAGTGACAAATCGATTAGTTGCTTGAAGAACATAATATGAAAATCAATTTCTTGCTTGTGGGAACAAGTGAGGAATCGATTTGTCACTTATTAAGATAAGAAGCCATGAATCGATTCTTCTTTTAAAACCAAGAAACCATGAATCGATTTTGTGCTTTAAAGTAAGAAGCTATGAATCGATTTTGTGTTTTAAAGTAAGAAGCTATGAATCGATTTTGTGTTTTAAAATAGGAAGCTATTAATCGATTGCTTGCTTATGGAAACAAGTGAACAATCGATTGCTTGCTTCAGGAAACAAGTGAACAATCGATTTTGTTCTTTAACAAGGCAAGTAGACAATCGATTGCTTGCTTGTGCAAACAAGTGAACAATCAATTTCTAGCTTTAAAATACCAAATCAAAAATGTTCTTTAGTTCAAAAACAATTTCTTGTAAGACATTAAGCCATTAATCTATTTCTTTAAAAACAAGTGCCTAACCTATTTAACATGCTTTTATCAATTGAAAACAAATGTTTGGTTCATTGTGAGTGCTAGTGTGTGGTGTGATTTGAGCCGATCCTCAAAAGCGGTTTACATTCATTCCTAAGACACGACCCGACTTCCTAGGGACTACCCTTGACATAGACTTACTTCTTGAGCTGGTTGTGCCTTGGAATTCAATTTGTCACTTTGTCTTGGATTACTTCATCATCAAAACTTAACCTGCAACACAAGATATCCACATTCTCCCCCTTTTTGATGATGACAAAATTTTAATTCATCTTAGGTGGGAGGTTAGTTCATCAAGCAAAAAACAATGCGCTAATATTAAAGATATGTATCTAGACTCCCCCTTACTTGATGCTCCCCCTATCTAAATGCAAAGTGACAATCCTATATTTCTCCCCCTTTTTGTCATGATCAAAAGGGTTAATGCGAAACTTAGTTGGTGAGTCGAAACGCAACTAATAGTAACAGTGAGTCCATTGCTTTTAAAAAAAAAATAGGCATTAACCACAAAATGACATGAGAGTCGGGTTTCAACACAAGATAGCCAAACATAATTCAATCAACAGTTCATATTCCATTCAGCTAAATGATAACTTATTGACTCCAAGTTCTTCGAATAAAAAATAAATTTTCTTTTTGCAATGGTTTTGTAAAAATATCAGCTAGCAGTTTTGAATGCTCAACTAAACAATCACATAATCACCTTTTTCAACATGATCTCTAGAAAATGATGTCTAAAATCTATATGCTTAGTTCAAGAGTATTGAACAGGGTTCTTTGATAGATTAATTGTTTGTGTTGTCACAAATAATCAGAATGTGATATATATAGACACCATAATTGAGATGTTGTTATTTACTCTATTTCCCATTATTCTAACTTGCTTACCGATTTTGTCCTCATGGAGCATAAATCAAAATCAAACAATGATAATCACATATTTGTCTAATGCTCAGTAACTTATGCTTAAGATATTCTACATAAAGCACAATATCAATAGAGGTGGATAAGTCTTTACCAATCTTACCTTCACCGAGGATTCTTCCTCTATTGTTGTTATCACAAGTCACATGACCACTTTTTTCGGGGGTGAGTATTAAGAGCTTTGTCATATATATCTCCAGTCATGTGCTTTGAGCATTTGCTATCAAGGTATTAATCTACCCCATACCTTGAAGCATACCGCAATAAGGTCAAGTTGCAAATTTTGGTACCCAAATTTCTTTGGGTCCTTGTGGATTAGTACTTGCAGAGTCCCTTTGGGAACTCACACCTTTTCACAACTTGTCTTCTTCTAGCCATACACACAGATGCAAGATGTCCTAGTTTGGCACAAGAATAACATCTAATATATGGACTAGTAGTGAACTTAGGTCTATAATGCACATGTCTTTTCATGAAATTATTTCTTGGAGACCTAGGATGCACATGTTGTATGTTGGACATTTTTCCTATTGTCCATTCAAGCTCATGAATTTTATTTTCATATTCAGCACACTAATCACATACATAATTTTCTTTAAAGCCACCAAGACTATAATTTTCATTTCTAAGTTCTAATCTTTCCTTAGTTAAAGCAATAACTTCGTTTTGAAGATGAGCAACAGTTTTCTTCGATTGGGTTAATGCTTTAGCTAATTTTAGAGAATTATTATGCAATTCAAGAAATGCTTCATGTAATTCATCATATGCATTTTGTGAAGTTTCAGAGTTAGAATCTACCTCAATTTCATTTTCACTGTCGTTGTCGGCCATGAGAGCAATTTGAGTTTCTTCACTTTCTGAATCATCTGATGAGTCCATGTCATTGTCTTCCCATGCTATGTAGGCTTTTCTACCCTTGTTTCCTTTGGATTCCTTTTTCTTAAACTTTGACAGTTTTCTTTGTAAGTTCGGGCACTCCATCTTCATGTGTCCGGATTTGCCACATTCGTAGCAAGTTGGAGGACTTGAGAAGTTTTCCTTGGTTGAGACTCTTTTGGGTGAAGAATTCTTTGGGGAAGCTTTTCCTTCTCATGAACTTTTTGAATTTTCTAACCATTAGCTCCATATTCTCCTCGTCTTCATCATCTTCATTTTCCGAATCATCACTATCATCTGATGGATTTGACCTGGAAGCCTTGAGAGCTAAGCTTTTCTTTTTGTTTTCTTTTCCTTCATGTTTTGCTAGACGAGCGAGCTCTAACTCGTGCTCTTGTAGTTTCCCAAAAAGAGTGGCGAGTTTCATAGTAGTTAAATTCCTTGATTCAGCTATAGCAGTTACTTTTGGTTGCCATTCTCTGTTTAGACATCTCAGCACTTTGTTGATCAAGTCTTTGGCAGGAAATGATTTTCCTAATGAGCCCAGTTGATTCACTATGTGAGTGAACCTCTTTTGCATTTCTTGTATAGTTTCTCCTTGATTCATTCTGAATAGTTCATATTCTCGGATAAGAGTGTTTGTTCTTGCTCTTTTTACCTCACTAGTACCTTCATGAGTGACTTGAAGATTGTCCCACATTTCTTGAGCAGTTTTGCAGTTGGATACTCTGAAGAACTCATCGGGGCTTAGTGCGGAAGTGATGATGTTCTTGGCACGGAGATTATGTTGAACGTTTCTTTTATCATTATCCGTCCATTCATTTCTTTCTTTGACTATGAGTGCACCATTAACCATGTGAGTGGGAACAAAAGGTCCATTTTCCACAGCATCCCATACATCTATATCTACCCCTTCTATGAATATTCTCATTCTTTCTTTCCAATATGCATAATCTTTCCCGTTGAATCCCTGAGGCGGGTAAAAGATGCACCTCTGCGTACACCAACTCAAGCCATTTCTCTTGAAGCTGCTAGGCCCTTTACACAAGAGTCTAGCTCTGATACCACTTGTTACCAAGTGGCTTCAGTCTCAAGAGGGGGGTGAATTGAGACTTTAAAAACTTTTCCCCTTTTTAATGACTTAGATTAATTTTCAAGCGTGTTTATGAAATGAACGAATTAGAAATATAAACAAAGAAAGAACACAAGAGATTTATCTTTGGTTCAGCCACCTCCTAGTGACCTACTCCAGTCCTCAAAACCCTTTGTGAGATTTTCACTATCAAAACAAAGCTTAAAACGGGTGCTTTAAAACCCTTACAGACTCAGGCGCTCTTCACCTAGGATACCCCACCTTGTGCAAGAGCCCTTAACAACAATTACAACAAGAGATACCCCACCCTTGTTAAAATCAAAAACCCTAGAGAGATACCCCACTCTCTAGTACAACCAATTGACATACAAGAGATACCCCACCCTTTGTTACGGTCAAAATCCTAGAGAGATTCCCACTCTCTAGAAAAACCAATTCTGAAGAAAATCAAATTACAAGAAAAATAGCAATACCTCTAAGAAGGTGAATACAACAACTTGAAGATTCCCAACCTAACCCTTGAGAGAGATCAACTCAAAGTGATGAAGAACGTGAAGAACGAGTGTGACAGTGAATAGATCGCGTTCTGCTTTTGATATTTGTAGATTGTGTTTATCTGTGAAGCCCTAAGTCTCTATTTATAGATCTTGTAAGAATATAACCGTTGAAGCAATTTTTAACTCTATTGTAATAAGTGACAAATCGATTAGTTGCTTGAAAAACATAATATGAAAATCGATTTCTTGCTTGTGGGAACAAGTGAGGAATCGATTTAGTGCTTTAAACAAGTAGGTAAAGAATCGATTGTTTCCTTTAAGATAAGAAGCCATGAATCGATTCTTCTTTTAAAACCAAGAAACCATGAATCGATTTTGTGCTTTAAAGTAAGAAGCTATGAATCGATTTTGTGTTTTAAAGTAAGAAGCTATGAATCGATTTTGTGTTTTAAAATAGGAAGCTATTAATCGATTGCTTGCTTATGGAAACAAGTGAACAATCGATTGCTTGCTTGTGGAAACAAGTGAACAATCGATTTTGTTCTTTAACAAGGCAAGTAGACAATCGATTGCTTGCTTGTGAAAACAAGTGAACAATCAATTTCTAGCTTTAAAATACCAAATCAAAAATGTTCTTTAGTTCAAAAACAATTTCTTGTAAGACATTAAGCCATTAATCTATTTCTTTAAAAACAAGTGCCTAACCTATTTAACATGCTTTTATCAATTGAAAACAAATGTTTGGTTCATTGTGAGTGCTAGTGTGTGGTGTGATTTGAGCCGATCCTCAAAAGCGGTTTACATTCATTCCTAAGACACGACCCGACTTCCTAGGGACTACCCTTGACATAAACTTACTTCTTGAGCTGGTTGTGCCTTGGAATTCAATTTGTCACTTTGTCTTGGATTACTTCATCATCAAAACTTAACCTGCAACACAAGATATCCACATGTTGATGATTCCATGTATTAACGATGTTCCTTGGTAGTTATAATTTGGTGTTTTCCTTGGCTGTGTATGCTGATGTTGTTATTACGCGATAGTTTAGTTGTCAGAATCTCCAGCATATTGCCTATCGTACAGGCTATTATATTGATTGATATCTCACCTCTTCTGTTTGAATGTTACCCCTATGTTGGTAACATGCAGGTGATAGTGAGTGAAGGCTTGTCTACCTTCGCCAGTTGAGTCGGTGTCGTTGCTCTGATCCGTAGCACTCAGGGGGGGGGGGGCGAACACTACTTTATTTAGTTTGGTTTAATTACTTAATTGTTGGATTTTATTTGTTGAGGTTATGATTTCATTATATTCCGCTGCGTGGGGATAGAACTACTGTTACTTAGACTAGAACATGGTGTTTTGAGGGTTCGTCCCATTCATGACGTGCTATGTATTACGCTAAACCTTATTTTGGTGAATCTATTTATTACCGACTCTTGAATTGTTTTATCGGTGTGAATGTAGCATCCCTTGAGGGTGTAGTAGAAAAGGTTTTTGAAAACTCTGATTTTCGTCTTTAATTTACCGGGTAGCAAAAAGGGGTGTTACGGCGTCCCTTACTAAAAGACGATCATCGCTTGAGGGAATTGGAACTTCTGCGTGCTCGTGAGCAACTAGAGGAATCCTGCCTTTCTTTGATCCTTTCTTTGGGCCTAGCACAAAACATTTTGCTTCCTTATTGGGTTTAACCCGAGTTTGTTTCACAATAGCCCTTGGATTTGAATTAGGGTGTTTGCTTTTCCCACACCCCCTCCTACTCTTTCACACCCCTTAACTCCAAATATTCCCAAAATACCCTTAAGTAGAGTGCGTGTTTTCACCGATTCGGGGATGGGCAACCGAATATATTCGGTTGAGGTCAACCGAACAGGTAAAAAAGGTGAATGTGGTGTGAGAGTCCATTTTTTGAAAAAAATAGGGTGTTCGAACACCCTCATGCGAACCTGTTCGCATGACCTCGTTCGAACATGTGAAATTACGCACAAGAGGGTGTGAAGTCAAGATTTAACACACACGAACGATGTCATTCGAACAGTGAAATTTCGTGAAAAATAGAGGTTTTGGTGGGCTTTTTGTCTTTTCACACCCTTATGGGGTGTGTTTTGAGTAGGAAGGTGTGTGGGAAAAGCAAACACTGAATTAGTTTGTTTTGAGGAGATTTCTATGATAGTGGACTTATGTTGAGGCCCAATCGTGACATGATGTTGACCCACCACACCTGATCTGGAATCACTGCTCACCTGGCCCACAATAACCTTAGTAACACTCACGTGACCCATCACAACATTAGGATGGGTGAGTTTTTTTATACCCCACCCCATCCTCCCACCCCCACCCTTTAATGATATTCCGATAATACCCCTGCCATAAATCACCATTTTGACTTGCATTGAATTCACTGATTGGGACCCACATTATCTGCCATCGTATATACCTCAATGGAAGGTATATGCGATTACATTAAATAATGAACGTTGACCTGAAAAAGTGTGCATCGTATATATGTCCTTCAAGACGTATATACGATTGCATTATTAAATGTTTCGTTGACAACCCATCGTATATAGGTTATATACGAGTGGGCTTTGAAGATCAAATCGTATATACATCTGGGCCATGTATATACGATGTTAAAAATGACCCATCGTATATACAAGGTTGAGGAGGTATATACGATTGGGTTATTTTTTTTGTTTTTTCTTGAGTTGATATCTGTTTTGTTGGAACAGATATTGACCCGCCTACAGCAGATGCCGACTCTCAGTTGGCTCCTGTTGATATTGATACTACAGCGTCGTTTACCACGGATACAATATATTTTTGTGAATCAAGTTTGGTAAATAGTATTAAATTACTTAAGTACTTAATAAATTATATATTTTGTAGATATTTTCTACACGCGAGGCTGTGGAGGAGTGGGCCAAAGCTGTTGGTAGAAGTATCAGTGTAGTCGTTATTATAGTGAGATCAGAAAAAGCAGCTGGAAAGAGGGGGAGACGAGAGCGGAATCTTTGCATTGGAGTTTGAAGAGACAGTTGAAGACTTCTAAGGGTGATTTATCTAAATGTTTCATATCTATTGATGACATGCTCACAATTCATTTTGATCAAATCATCGGGTCTTTTCAAAGAAGCATCAATGCAATTGAAGTAAAGTCCAATATTCCATCGCTTAAAAATCTTCAAGGTCTTGTTTCCTTATCCGCATTGGGTCACATGGTTAAGGAGTTTGAAAGATCGAAATCGGGTTGGATATGACAAAGGGCGGTGTTTGGTGCATTCAAAGGAAGACACATCTTCTTCCTTGTGCTTGTGAGATAGGTATTTTTCATGCTTCCAGTAATTCTATTCCGTTGAATGTTGTTGATGATCACCGGAAACATTTGAGCTTGGATGCAAGAGATGATAAATCCACTCAGATAAATCATCCGCCGTGATATTTCTTACCGCCGATGCTATCCGGGCCGATTTGATAAAGTGAGTGAGGAGGAGAAATTTCTTATCAAGAGACAGCTTAATGAGATAGCATTCCCTCCTACTTCTTCAATGGTTCCACCTAAATCAAAAGTCAGAACAAAAGGTGCACCAAAGAAGAAAAAACAGAAATTATTTTATTCTAAGCGTGATCTTTCCGGGTGGGAGCATGTGGATGAGAAGGTAAAAATGACTGAAGAATCTGGGGCTTCTAATTTAAAATCAACACAGCGGTCTTCCAAATTATCTCAGGGTGCTTCTAGAGTATTATCACAGACAGCTGAGACTAAAATCCATTTACCGTTTCTTCCACCACACGTGCGCAGTTATGTTCAAAAAATAGTTGATGTGGAAGGTGACGGTAATTGTGGTTTTAGAGCAGTCGGGGTTGGACTTGATATGGGTGAGGATTCTTGGCCTGTGATTAGGCAAGATTTAATTCAGGAAACGAAGGAAAGAGAAACAGTGTATTCAACCATGTTTGGGGAGAAGAGACTGTTAGAGCTTCGCGAAGCTTTAACTATTGAATCATACGGACGTCAGCCGTCATCGAAGTGGTTTGATTTGCCAGAGATGGGATACATGGTTGCACCGTTGATCCAACATATCTACACCGTTGATGTTAATCAAATCACGAGGCTTCCAATTAAAACCGTCGATGAAATCACAACCGTTAACAACTACAAAGTCCATCGTATATATATCTTTTGGGACATTTTTAACGCATCGTATATATGTCCATTGTGCGTATATACGATTGACTTAAAACGCATCAATCGTATATACGCACAATGGACATATATACGATGTCAAAATATTGCACATCGTATATATGTCCAAAAAAAGAGATATATACGATTCGGGTAAATTTGTAAAAAAACAGATTTTTGAAGGGCATTTTGGAAATACATTAATCGGTGGGGGTATACGGGGAAGGGGTGGGGGTAAAAAAAAACCCTAGGAGGATTTATGCTCTCCTAGCCCACAACAGTTGTTGAATTATTAACACCATTTAACACAAAAGAGTCTTCCACAAAAGAAGGAACCAAATCAAAAATCAAATCATGTTGACTTGCTAGAGGCTCCTCCTATAAAATCGGAACAATAACTTCCTCCTCCGTTGATTTTAGAACCACTAAATCATGTTGACTTACTAGAGGCTCCTCCCGTAAAATCGGAATAATAACTTCTTCCCTTGATTTTAGAACTACCAAATCGTTAGTACTGACTCTCTCCCCTGAAACTTCTAAAACAACTTCCCTAGAATCACGATGATCAAAACTTCCCACCATAACCCCGTCCTCCTCCTCTGTCGCCCCGTTTTGGAAATTGTCTTGCCATTCCCCCTCTGCTTCCCACGCGTCTTCATCAGAAGATTCTATGGACTTGGATAGATTGATTCAATTACTCTGTTGAACTTGTAGCGAGCAATATCCACCAATCTCCTTTTATCCTTATTATGATCCAAATAAATATATATCCCTACATGTTCCAAAATTTTTGGGAAAAAAAATCTGGATTCCAAGCATGCATCGAGACTCCAAAACATCGAATCTAAGCGATAAATTCATCTGATGGTTTCCACGGTTGAATCCACCCAAACCATTCATACAACCACTCTTTTTCTTCCTCAATTAAACCCTTTGAAGTCATCCTCATCCCTCCCTCCTTCTAATAACACCAAATTAGCACCCATCGGAGTAGCTTAAATAGAAAAAAAACCCTTGTTGAATGAATTCATCTTGAATAAAACATGATTTGCTCGGATGTAGAACCTCCCCCACGAAAGCATTCAAGCATTGCTTAAGATCTTCCTCTCCTACGTCAAAACAATGCGACGATCCTTTGATCCCTCGCTCCTCACCATAACCTCCTTGTTAGTACCGCCAAAGTGATTCAGAGCTTTGACTTGCTTCTCGACCCATACTTGCTTGAGAGGCGCATTACTTGACTGTCTCTTAAAATCTCCTTGTTGACGACGATCTTCCTCCGCTATTTTAGGATCAACAACAAGTCACATTTGAATCTTGGGAGATTTACGTGAAGCTTCATAGTTCACACCTTCCGCAAAAATATTATCTAATTATATTTGATAGCCATCCTCTCAGGTTCATTCACGTTAAGAAACGTCACAAAACCAAATCTCCTTTGTCTTCCCTCCTTCCCTGTCGGAATGACGACCTCTAAAAACCTACCATGCTCCGAAAAAACATCAAACACGTCTCTTGCCCCAAACCTCTTTGGAAAGTTTGAAAAGAAAAAAGACTCGATGTTCCTAGTAAGCATCGATTCCTTTCTAGGTCTAGATGCAATATCCACGCCCTTCGCATCCCTCACCATACCGTATCTTCACGATTGCCTATGGTCTACCCTCCGCCAACCATTTTTGTCCTCATACTCTCTCTTCTACTTTGCCCGAGAACACCAGCGTTTCCTCCGTTCCAACCTCCTACACGATCTCCATAAGTGCTTCGTCTACCACCCCTATCGCCCTACCGGTTGATGTACCGGAAGGCCTCTCTACATTTCTCTCTCATAGATTTATCAAAGCTCTCTATACCCTATTGTTTTAAGGGTCTGTTTGATTGGAGGGTGTTGATTGTGTGGCAACTCATTTGTGTGACTAAGCTTCTGAATTATCCTACGTGGCAAGCCATTCCTCAAGTGAAAGTTTTGAAGCTAGCTTTTGGGCGGGAAAAGTAGTTATGTTCGGTTACTATGTGAAGATATCATGTAATTGATTGTAACAGACAATAAATAGTTCCTTGAGCTAGGATTAGATACGTTAATCATTTCTGGGCTTGTGTGGAGAGGAAAAACACTGAGATTCAAGGGAAAAGGGAAGTGAGGGGGAAACACATTGGGTCACCATTGTTGTAATCTTCATAACTCTTCCAAGAATCAATGAAAATGGATCAATACGGTTTGTATGATCCCGCAGATGTAGGTATCCAATCTGGATGCTGAACTGCGTCAACAATTTCGTGTGTATGTGTTTCAATTCGCGCAATTTGGTTATTCCCAATTTCTAGGGTTTAATTGGGCTTTTTCTTAATCGGCTTAAATTCTGCAAATTCAAGTTTAATTGTCATTCGAATTAGTTGTATAAACTTGTTGCGCATCTTGTTCTTCAAGATTAAATCGATTTCACGCATTATCAAGATCGAAATTGGATTCTTTTGTTTTCTGGTTTTTTGCTGGTTTATCAGTTCTTCACTGATAGTGTTACTGTTCCATTGCTTCTGCAATTACAGTAACAGGTTATAATCTCAACAATTGGTATCAGTAGCTTTGTTGAGGCAGCATTAATGGAAATGGCTAAGTTCAATATTGAGAAGTTTAATGGTAAGAATGATTTCGGGCTATGGAAGATGAAGATGGAAGCAATACTCACGCAACAAGGTCTTGAAGATGCATTGGAAGGAGAGAGTAAACTCCCCGATACATTGACTGATAAAGAAAAGAAAGAAAAGATGAAGAAAGCATATAGTGCTATAATCTTGTGCCTAGCTGATAAAGTCTTGAGAGAGATTTCAAAGGAAAAATCCGCTGCTGCTGTTTGGGTCAAACTTGAAAGTTTGTACATGACAAAGTCCCTTGCAAATCGGTTATATCTCAAGCAAAAACTCTACACTTTCAAGATGCACCAAGGTACGTCTATAAGTGATCACATTGATGAGTATAATAAACTGATTCTAGACCTAGAGAACATTGATGTGAAAATAGAGGATGAAGACCAAGCTCTGTTGTTGATTAGATCCTTGTCTAGTGAATATGATATTCTAGCAGATACTTTGATATATGGGAGAGAATCAATAACCTTTGATGAAGTCCAAAGTGCATTGATGTCCAAAGAACTCCATAGAAGGTCTGGAAACAAGGATCAAGATCAAGGGGAAAGTCTTGTAGCTAGGGGAAGAAATAATAATAATGAGATGAGAAAGGAAAAGGTAGAGCTAGATCTAAATCAAAAACAAAGTATAAATGCTATATCTGTCATAAACCTGGCCACTATAAGAAAGACTGTCCTGATAGGAAAAATAAGAAAACCAATGGTTCAAATGATAATGGTGATGCCTCTGTTGCATCAGATGGATATGATAGTTGTGAAGTATTAGTTGCTTCAGCAAGTGAATGTGAGGAAGTGACTGATAAGGATAATAAGACTGTAGAGGATGATTGGGCTATGGACTCTGCATGTTCCTATCATATGTGCCCTTGGAGAGATTGGTTCATTGAGTATAAAGCCTATTCAGGTGGGCAAGTGACTATGGGAAATAATGGTAAGTGTAAGGTGATTGGCATTGGTACTGTGATGTTAAGACTAGCTGATGGAACATTGAAGAAGCTTACAAATGTAAGACATGTGATAGGTCTCAAAAGACCTCTGATTTCTCTTGGAATGTTAGAGAAGAGTGGTTTCAGTTTCAAATGAGAAAATTCTACTTTAAAGGTTATGAAGGGATCCAGGGTGGTGATGAAGGGAACAAGACAAGGTAATTGTCTTTACATTCTTCAAGGAGGCATTGCTAAAGATGAAGCATCTGTTGCTGTGAAATCTAGCAATAAATCACTTTTATGGCATCAAAGACTTGGCCATATGAGTGAGAAAGGTCTGAAAGAGCTTGAGAAACAAGGAGTGCTATGTGGAGACAAGATTCACAAGCTTGATTTTCGTGAACATTGTGTAGTAGTGCTGCACTCGAGTAAAATTTGCTCTTGGTAAGCACAAAACAGTAAGAGAAACTTGGATATGTGCATTCGATCTTTGGGGCCATCCAGAACTCCAACACATGGAGGTAACAAGTATTTCATTACTTTTACTGATGATTACAGTAGAAAGGTTTGGATTTATTTGTTAAAATCAAAAGATGAGGCTTTTAAAACCTTTGTAGAATGGAAAAAGAAAGTTGAAACTCAAACTGGCCTTCATGTCAAAGCTCTAAGAACTGATAATGGCTTAGAGTTTTGTAATGAAGAGTTCAACAAATACTGTAAAGATCATGGAATTTTTA
This sequence comes from Oxytropis ochrocephala, assembly GCA_020916435.1. Taxonomy (NCBI): domain Eukaryota; kingdom Viridiplantae; phylum Streptophyta; class Magnoliopsida; order Fabales; family Fabaceae; genus Oxytropis; species Oxytropis ochrocephala. The sequence continues at coordinate 114,339,803 of CM037088.1, forward strand.
GAAACATGACTGTGAGAGGTACTCCTCAACAGAATGGTTTGGCTGAAAGATTGAATAGAACCTTGTTGGAAAAGGTTAGATGTATGTTGTCTTGTGCTAGATTGCCTAAAACTTTCTGGGGAGAGGCAGTACATACTGCATGCTATTTGATCAATAGGAGTCCCTCCACGGCTCTTGAGTTTAAAACTCCTCAAGAGATGTGGCATGGCAAACCTCCTGATCTGCAGAATTTGAAGGTATTTGGTTGCCCAGCTTACTTCCATGTGAGTGAAGGAAAGCTTGAACCAAGGGCAAAGAAAGGTTACTTCATGGGATATCCCGATGGAGTTAAAGGTTATAGAATTTGGTCTATCAATGATAAGAAATGTATCATTAGTAGAGATGTTACTTTTAATGAATCCAAGTTGATTGATCTCAGTCAAGACAGTGAAACTCTTGATGAGAAATTGCCTAACAAGGACACTCAGATTGAGGTGGAGCTTGAGGAAAAGCAATGTGAGAATCAAATTGGAGATGATGAAATAGACCAAGGTAATGAACAAGGTGTGGTTGATGGTACAGACTCAGAAAGTGAAGTTGAAGAGAATGAACCTGACTACCTATTATGCAGAGACAGAGAAAGAAGGGTAAGCAAGCCACCAGATAGATTTGGATATGAATCTATGACTGCCTATGCCTTAAATACATCTGCAAGTGTGATCTATGAAGAACCATTAACATATGATCAAGCAATGAGTAGCAAGGATCAAAACAAATGGGATCAAGCTATGAAAGAAGAGATGTCTTCTCTACAGAAAAACCAGACCTGGAGGCTTGTGAAGAAACCTGCTGGTGTAAAATTAGTAGGTTGCAAGTGGATCTACAAAGTAAAAGAAGGGAACACAGAAAGTGATCCACCTAGGTTCAAAGCTAGGCTCGTAGCTAAAGGCTACACACAAAGGGAAGGTGTAGATTTCAATGAAATATTCTCACCTGTTGTGAAACACACTTCAATAAGAGTGCTCTTAGCACTTGTTTCAAAATTCGACCTATGTCTTGAACAAATGGATGTTAAGACAGCTTTTCTTCATGTTGTTCTGGAAGAAAAGATCTACATGACACAACCTAAGGGATTTGAGGAACAAGAGAAAAAGGACCATGTGTGTTTGCTGCAAAGATCATTGTATGGATTGAAACAATCTCCTAGACAGTGGTACAAACGATTTGACAGCTACATGATCAACATCAAATACAAAAGAAGTTCATGTGATAGTTGTGTGTATTACAAAGAGTTAAAGGAAGGAAGTTTTGTCTACTTGCTTCTCTATGTTGATGACATGCTTATTGCAAGCAAAGATAAGTAGGAAATCTCAAAACTCAAAGCTCTTCTCCAAAAGGAATTTGAAATGAAGGACTTGGGACAAGCTAGAAAAATCCTAGGAATGGAGATAAAGAGGAAAGAGGATTCATCTGAATTGGTAGTCAATCAAGAGGGTTATGCTATGAAGGTACTTAGCAGGTTTAACATGACATCTGCAAAATCTACTAAGGTACCTATAGGAGCTCAGTTCAAACTGTCTGCTGCTGATTGTCCTACAACAGATGAAGAAAAGAAGGATATGGACAACATACCATATGCTAGTGCTGTTGGTAGCTTGATGTACTCAATGGTGTGCACTAGGCCTGACCTAGCTTATGCTTTAAGCTTGGTTAGTGAGACACTGTCTAACCACGGAAGACAAAGATTGGAGTCTTTGTGAAACAGATTCTGAGGTACTTAAATGGAACTGCAAAGTTGGGATTGAGATACAAAGAAGAGGCTCATGATTCAGGTGGAGTTGTAGGATATGTAGATTCTGATTTTGCAGGTGATAGGGACAAGAGAAGATCCCTAACATGTTATGTATTTACCTTGTTTGATAACACTATAAGTTGGAAAGCTTCACTCCAACATGTAGTGGCACTTTCAACCACTGAGGCAGAATACATTGGCATAACAGAGGCCTTCAAGGAAGCTCTATGGTTGAAAGAGTTGGTGAATGAGCTTGGTGTGGAGCAAGAGAGTGTAAAGGTGTATTGTGACAACCAAAGTGCAATACATCTATGCAAAAAAAACTCATTTCACGAGAGAACAAAGCATATTGACATAAGATTGCATTGGATTAAAGATGTAATTGCTGATGGCAAGGTGCAAGTTCACAAGGTGCATACTTCTCAGAATCCTGCAGACTTTATTACTAAAGTGGTTCCATTGTCAAAGTTCAAGCATTGCTTGAATTTGCTCAATGTGGATCAAGGTTAGACAAGGAGTTTCTGGGTTATGCAGATCGGGTCCAAATTGGTTCATTGACATTGGTTTTTGCTTGAGTTGCCAAGGTGGAGATTGTTGATTGTGTGGCAACTCATTTGTGTGACTAAGCTTCTGAATTATCCTACGTGGCAAGCCATTCCTCAAGTGAAAGTTTTGAAGCTAGCTTTTGGGCGGGAAAAGTAGTTATGTTCGGTTACTATGTGAAGATATCATGTAATTGATTGTAACAGACAATAAATAGTTCCTTGAGCTAGGATTAGATACGTTAATCATTTCTGGGCTTGTGTGGAGAGGAAAAACACTGGGATTCAAGGGAAAAGGGAAGTGAGGGGGAAACACATTGGGTCACCATTGTTGTAATCTTCATAACTCTTCCAAGAATCAATGAAAATGGATCAATACGGTTTGTATGATCCCGCAGATGTAGGTATCCAATCTGGATGCTGAACTGCGTCAACAATTTCGTGTGTATGTGTTTCAATTCGCGCAATTCGATTATTCCCAATTTCTAGGGTTTAATTGGGCTTTTTCTTAATCGGCTTAAATTCTGCAAATTCAAGTTTAATTGTCATTCGAATTAGTTGTATAAACTTGTTGCGCATCTTGTTCTTCAAGATTAAATCGATTTCACGCATTATCAAGATCGAAATTGGATTCTTTTGTTTTCTGGGTTTTTGCTGGTTTATCAGTTCTTCACTGATAGTGTTAACTGTTCCATTGCTTCTGCAATTACAGTAACATGTTATAATCTCAACAGAGGGAAATAGAAGGAAGGGGAGGAGAGGGGAGCAAAGAGGTTATTTTAAACCTACGATATTTGATTCAATGTTTTGAAGGGAAGTGGAGGGGAAGGGGGTTTTAGCGGTGTTTGTCGAATAACTGCATTTATTCATGGGAACCGCCCCGGTCAGTTGGTTGGTTCAACCTCATTTGGCCCGCAGTACGGTTGAACCGCCCAGAGCCAAATTGAGTCGTGGTTGAATCGCTTTGAATCATCAATTTACTCGAATTGAACCGTCTGAAGATGATACTATTCAAAATTTGTACTTAGATATCTCATTTGTTTAAAGTGACGTTAAATAGTTCAAAGGTGAAAAATGTAATTCTACGATCTATATTAAAATCTCTCCACTTACTTCGTCAAACCAAACACAAAACATATTTAAAATCTGCCATACTCCTCTCCTCTCCTCTCCTCTCCTCTCCTCTCAGTTTAAATAAGACTAGTGGCAATAATCGTTGTTGGTAGAATTGGAACTTCGAATAATGCTAGCCTCAATCTCAAGCCGTGAATACCACTAGTCTAAAATTGGTGCCATAGATAGTTGAATTATTATATTTTGGGTCAATGACTATTGTTTGTAGAATTGGAACTTGTACTCCCAAACTGAGAACGTGCTAAAATTGTAAAGTAGTAATTATAATAGTTAGCAGAATTACTTCATTTGAACATTATCTTAAGTTTAGCTTTAAGTTGGTATTTTATATTTTTTTAGTTTTAATTTAATTTAGTCTCACATTCTTTAAAAATGTTCATAACATTAGCTTCACTGGCTTGTTTTGGACATCTTACGAGAGCTTTTTGAGTTCTTATTTGTAGCACAATTGATATTGTTGTGCATGTGGCACAAATGTATATCTCATAATAGATGGTTAATATTTCAATTTATATTAAAAATACAATCCATGTGGAGACAAACTCATACACGCACTTTATTAAATGGTTCATACAATGGAAAATTGCATTAAAATGTACTCATGATGTTATCAACATAATGTTATTTAAGTCCTAACAAATAGCAAAAGAGGGACTTACTTGATTAGCCTTTAATTTGTATTTTGCAACTGAATTAATATAGCCCTATACACAATTCTAATTAGCAAATTAGGTATTTATTGCATGTTTAAGTAAAGTTTATTTAGCCACACCCAAATTACATGAGTCTCAAATTGTTTTTACCTTTACTTTTTGTTTGTTCTTGAAATAGGATAACAAACACTATTAGTAAATTCACACACAAAGTGTAGACCCCGAGTTTGAATTCGAGTTACCACGAAAAATGTCAAGTCTAACCAACGGCGTATCTAGGACCTCCGACTCAGGATGGTCAGACTATTTAATTTAATAAAATTTTAAATTATAATATATAAAAACAAAAACATAATTATTCCAAATATAAAGCTAGTCAAAAAGATTACATACATATAACCAGGGTCGTCCCAAATAATCTAGAGACCCTGTTCAAATCTTAAAAACTACGCTTCTATACTTCATCATTTCTTTAATTTCAAGCTTATATGGACAACTATTATTCTCTATTGGAGTCGAAAGATTACCCAACCAATCTGATAATATGCTAGTGTTTACAATATTACTCTTATGATCCCAAATATAAAACCCAAAGTACATGTATTTGCACTAAATTTAACTTGCTTTTATTTAATAACATGACATTTAGAGAATTTTTGCTTGTATTCAAAAACGGATAGATTACACCGGAGAGCACTTGGATGAGATGGTAGGGGTCTCTTCCAGTTTAACCAAGGTCTTGGGTTCGAATCCAGCCTTGAGTATGCAGCAGTGTTGAATCTCATCGTTTAAGATTTTAAGAATTAGTCTCTACAATTGTGCGCAAATGGTACTCCATTTATTAAAAACAAATAAATTACTTAAAAGGTTGTTTTCGTTTAAACTCCATTAAAAAATGATCACGTTTTGTACAAAAAAAAATGATCACGTTGTAACCGGTGTTTTAAAACTGGCTCGGCCCGGGAACCGGAGGGGTCACTGGGTCGAGCCAAGCTGTGGATCGGAAATGCAGGGGTCATTGGGTCGAGCCAAGCTGTGAATCGGAAATGCAGTGACCCGGTGGGAACCAGCATGACTCGGCCGATTTTGGTGAAAACCGGTGACCCGGTCGATTTTGTAAAATCGGATTGGGTTTTGCGTATCTAAAAAAAGACAAAAAATGCAAAAATGACACCGTTTTAAGCAGTTAATTTATAAAAAAAAGTAAAAATGAAATTAGAAACCTCAGATAAATGAGAAGAAATGTGTCTCTTTCTCAATCTCATTTCAAAAACTGTGTATAAATAATTTGTAATTTTATTTTGATCCGGGCCGGATGTGTAATTTTAAGAACCTCAGAGAAATGAGAAGAAATGAAATTAGGCAGGATGTGTAATTTTAGAAAATTATTTATTGGTGTTGGGCCGGGTTTTGGTCCTGCTATTCGGTCCGAGTCATACGGTTCAACTGTCGACCATTCGGCCCGACCCTTAACCCAGGACCTTCATCGAGTCGGCCACCAGTCTAAGTTTAAAAACATTTGTTGTAACTGTAAGAAACAGAAAAAACAAAGAAGAGAGAGTAACGGTTTTGAAAACTAAATTCTGTTATTTCCCTCTAACTGATTATTACACTGTATATGAGTATTTATAAGCTAGTCAACACAGCATTTTGTTGACTGCACTAATACAATCTACTAATCACTATTTTACATATCACTCTAAGTACTACTAAGTGCACACACTGCACTATATATCTGTTACACTTTTACTATCAATTAATACAACACAATTACACATTTATTCAATTGAACTAGCTTACACAATTTATCTAACACTCCTCCTTAAACTAGTTCCTTTGTATCAACCACATTCATCATCTGTCTCAGCATCTTGAACCTCTCTCCCTTCAAGGCCTTTGTCATCACATCAAGAATGCGCAACTCTGTTTGCTGCAGAGCTCACTGAGCTTCTCTGTTGTTGCTTGATCTCTCAAGTAGTGGAAGCGTGTCTCGATGTGTTTAGACCTTCCATGTGCCACTGGATACTTGGCAAGATTTATTGCCGATTTATTATCCACAAACAATTCAACTGAACCACTGTTCTTCATTTTCAGTTCTTGCATCAGATTGTCAAGCCACACTGCTTGACAGGCACTCATGGAAGCATCAATGTATTCTGCTTCGCAGGAGGATAAAGCTACTACTGTCTCCTTCTTTGAACTCCATGAAACAGGGCTTGAACCACACATAAACACAAAACCAGCTGTGCTTTTCCTATCATTCTTATCACCACACCAATCAGCATCGGTATAATCATATAACAGTCCCTTTGATTCATCAAATTTGTTTGGAAACAGAATTCCAAACCCAACTGTTCCCTGCACATATCTTAAAATCCTCTTTGCTGCCATGAGGTGAGGTACTCTAGGTTTATCCATAAACCTACTAATCAATCCAACACTATAGGCTAGATCAGGCCTAGTGTTACACAGGTATCTCAAACCACCAACAATATGTCTGAAATACGTGGAATCAACACTATCTTCATCACCCTGTCTCATCAAACACACCCCTGTTTCTGCTGGTGTGTCTGCAGGATTGCAATTCTGCAGACCAAATCTGTCCAGCAAGTCTTTAGCATATTTCTTGACACATTACAATTCCTTCACTGGTTTTCCTAAATTCAATGCCCAGGAAGTAGGAGAGATCAGTCATCTCGAATTCTTTCATCATCATCTTCTTGAAAACTTCAATTTCACTCACCTTATTTCCAGTCACTAGTAGATCATCTACATAGAGACATACTATCACTGCACATTCACTGTCTTCACCATTTACATATACACCATGTTCTGAAATACACTTCTTGAAGCCCAGCTTTATCAATGAGCTGTCAATCTTTTTGTTCCAAGCTCGTGGAGCTTGTTTGAGGCCATATAATGCCTTTCTCAATCTGAACACTTTTCCTTCACTGTTATTTCTCACAAATCCAGGTGGTTGTGTGACATACACTTCTTCCTCCAATTCACCATTCAAGAAGGCTGATTTAACATCTAATTGATGCATAGGCCAATTTTTGATGCTAGCATATGCAACAACAGTTCTCACAGTCTCTAATTGTGCCACAGGAGCAAACACTTCATCAAAATCAACCCCTTGCCTTTGCAGAAATCCCCTTGCTACTAGTCTTGCCTTATACTTCACTACTTCACCTATTTGATTCAATTTCACCTTGTACACCCATTTGACATCAATAGGTTTCTTATTACTTGGAAGTGTTGCTAATTCCCAAGTGTTATTCTTTTCAATTGCTTTCAATTCTTCCTCCATAGCTTCTATCCACCTTGGATTCTTCAAAGCCTCCTCAGTTGTAACTGGTTCAGATTCTGCCAGTAAGGCAAAATGAACCAAATCCCCCTCTGCAGTTACTGCACTATCAGAGACTATCTCATAATCACTTAGTCTCTGTGAAGGTTGCCTCACTCTTGCTGACCTTCTCACATTGTTATCTTCATCATCATTATTCTGCACTTCAGTCACTTCTGTAGGTTCCTCATTAATCTCCACAATTGGATTCTGCACTGATTCACTAGCTGCAGCCTCCCAATTCCAACACTTGCTTTCATCAACAAATACATCTCTACTCACCACAACTTGATTAGTAATTGGATTCAACCGTTTGTAGCCACCTGTGGAGTGGTAGCCTAACAAAATCATCTGCTCACTCTTGTCATCCAACTTACTTCACCGATCCGTATGTGTCTATAACACACGTAACCAAATACTCAAATGTGCAACACTTTGGGTTTCGACTACCCAGTGCTTCGGGTAATGCCATTCAATCTCTTTGATGGACTCCTATTCAACACATATGTGGCAGTAGAGACTGCCTCACCCCATAGATGTTTTGGTAATTTCTTGGTTTTCAGCATACTCCTCACCATATTCAACAAAGTCCTATTCTTTCTTTCAGCTGTACCATTATGTTGTGGTGTATAGGGTGGTGTCACTTCATGTACAATTCCCTCACTTTCACACAACTTAGTGAACTCTCCAGACATATACTCACCCCCTCCATCACTCCTAAGTATCTGAATGGATTCACCACACTGTTTTTCAACCATCACTTTGAATTTTTTGAACACCTCAAACACATCACTCTTCCTCTTGATCAAATAAATCCAAAGTTTTCTAGTGTAATCATCTATAAATGTTACAAAATATTTGTTTCCTCCTAGGGTTTCATGCTGTATATGGGACCACAAACATCGAAGAAAATTACACCGAGTTTCTTTTTGTAGACTTTGTTGGCAAATTCTTTGGTCAAGGAAATCCTTGGCATTTTGCTCTCCAAGCAGTCAGCACACACCTCAGTTGGTAGGTGGATATGAGGTAGTCCTTGCACCATGTTCTTTCTTTGCAATAGATTCAGGTCTTTGAAATTCAAATGTGCATATCTATGATGCCACAACTATTCTTCTCTGTCAATGGAGGTGGCAAATCACTCTTGCTTCACTATATTCAGATCCACCTTGAATGTCCTGCTTGATGACATAGTTGTTGTCACTAGCAATCTATTCTTCACATCATACACCTTCATTGTTCTTTCCTCCAACACCATCTTGTATCCCTTTTCCAGCAACTGTCCAATACTCAGTAGATTACTATTCATTCCTAGCACATACAACACACTAGAAATGAAGATATGGTTGCCATCTTTCCTCCTTATCATTATCTTACCACTTCCTTCAACCTTCATGGTTCTATCATCTGCAAATCTAACTTGACTCTTCACATTTACATCAAACTCCACGAACCAATCTCCTTCCAGTCATATGAGTGGAACAACCTGTGTCTAGGAACCATGACTCATCATTATCACTTTTATTGTCCAAAGTGACCATCAGCAGAATTTCCTCCTTGTCTCCTTCCTCTCTAGCCAATTTTGCTTCATCACCATTAGGTTTACTCCAACACTCATCTTGGAGGTGACCATACTTCTTACAATTGTGACATTGAACTTGACTTTTGTCAAAATTCTTCCTGCCACCACCTCTTCCACGACCACTGTAGCCACCTCTCCCTCTATTAGAGCCTCCTTCACCACTATATTTCTGATCACCATGTCCTCTACCATATTGATTTCCTCTTCCTCTACCTCCTCGGATGCCACCTTTACCTCTACCTCTTTGTGATTTCTGATTATCACCACCTTTCACCTCGGTACTAACCATCAATGCCTTCTCCGCAGTTGCCTTTGCATTATCCCTCTCGGTGAGACGTTGTTCATGTGCTTCCAGTGAACTCTGCAATTCATCAAGTTTCATCGTGGCAGTATCTTTTGATTGTTCGATTGCCACTACGATGCTATCAAATCTCTCAGTCATAGATCGGAGTATCTTTTCCACAATCGATTCATCAGTCAATTTTTCACCAAACATTTTCATTTGATTCGTTAACGCCTCTACCTTCGTAAAGTAGGTTGCTACTGTATCACTAGGTTCCATTCCTAACAATTCATACTGTCTCCTAAGAGTTTGAAGTCTTACCTTCTTCAATTTTGCATCACCAGAGTAGGCGCTTTCAAGAATGTCCCAGGCGGCTTTACACGACTCTGTTCTTGCTATCTTCTCAAAAATTGCTTGCGATACGCTAGAGTGAAGAATGAACAGACCTTTGCAATCTTTCTTCTTCGCTTCTTTGTATGCATTCTGCTGCGCCACCGTTGCGTTCGCCAGAAGAGGATCAAGGCCATTCGTCACCAAATCCCACACATCTTGATAGCCTAAGATCGCCTTCATCTTCATGTACCACTGATCATAGTTCTTCCCGTCCAAGCAGAAGATTGTTGAGCAAATTTCCACCACCGTTCGAAGAACTCATCTTGCCGATAACCGAAATGATTCTCACTGTCACTCGTGTTTGGCTTGATTTAGGGTTTCTCACTCCCTCACACCACTCAATTGATGAAGATCTTCACTCAATCTCACCAATTTCACTCGATTTTCACAGTTTTTCTTCAAGAATCGTCCTTGCTCTGCATACCATGTAAGAAACAGAAAAAACAGAGAAGAGAGAGTAACGGTTTTGAAAACTAAATTCTGTTATTTCCCTCTAACTGATTATTACACTGTATATGAGTATTTATAAGCTAGTCAACACAACATTTTGTTGACTGCACTAATACAATCTACTAATCATTATTTTACATATCACTCTAAGTACTACTAAGTGCACACACTGCACTATATATCTGTTACACTTTTACTATCAATTAATACAACACAATTACACATTTATTCAATTGAACTAGCTTACACAATTTATCTAACAGTAACTAGACTTATATAAACAAAATGTGAAAATATGAAATCAAATTCAAAATGATAAAATTAAGTTGTAACTAGACTTTATTGTAGCTGGTGCAGTTATAGACTAGGTGCAGCAATTGACAATGTGTTCAGGCTTTACACTCATAGCTAGTCAAGCTATTAAAGGTTACTTTTTTTTTAATCTTGATGCATCTTTTTAATTAAAGCTTTTCTTTTTTATTTTGTCTCACCTCCCTCCTTCTTCTTCTTCCCTCAGGTTTTCTGGTTTTCTCCCTCTCCTATCCTTTACACAGTGCAGAGCAGATTGCATAGTGGTGCAGAGTAGTTGGGTGAGTGTGTGCAAATAAAAAGATTGAGGTCAAAATAAAAAAAATTAAGGGGTATATATAAAAAATTGTAAAACTTAAGGGTGTGCAGCTGCACACCCTGAGCTTCACGTAAATCCGCCCAGAGTCTAACAACGTTAATTATACCAATTGTGCTAGACCTTGTGAATGTAAATTTTTTAAAAAATTACAATATGAGTCACGTTAATTTTTTGTAGTTACCCAACATAGTAGCACTAGTGCACTACGAGTCAAATAAAGCTAGTTCAACCGCTAATTTTACCAAACACTTTAAATTCAATCTGCTAGCTTATCCGCTATCTTATCCGCTATCGCTCTTTTTTGCCAAACAGAGCCTAGAGGTGAATCCCCTGGTCTTCGAAAGTTTCCTTCCGCTAGTAATGTAACGATGACAACAATAGAAGTTGTCATCATGTGAAAAATAAGAGAAAGGAGTCAGGGTACTTGGCATTGAACTCTAACCCCATCAGTCTTTACGATCTCACAAGATGCAACAACATCCTACATTTTGAAACTGATCGAACAGACAGAAATGGAATGAATGGCTATGAAGCACAAACACGAACACGACACGGACACCCGGACACCGGTTTTATTTTAAATTTTTTTGAAAAATACAAATAATTGAAGTGTCGGTGTCCGACACGATACGTGTCAGACACCGGGACACGTCTTCAACTAGAGGTGTCCGTGCTTCATAATTGAATGGCCTATAGTTTCTTAATAATTTAAAATTATAGGTTAACAGACCTTTATAATAAGAAATATAATGGAAGATGATATTCGTGAGAAAGTTTGCTAAAAAAAGCTGTGTAACTGTTGGGAAAAAATCACATGTCAACTCCTGAAAAATTTCCTTAAAAAATTGCTTAGTGTCAGTGTGTACTAAGGAAAAGTTATAAAGACTATAATCCAAAGAACTAGTTACAGCAGGATTCTCATTCAAATTTTCCAATAACTACATCTCACAACACAACAAGCTTCCCTTGTAACTGATATCAATTAGCAGAAGTCGTGTATTGGACTTGTGATCATTTACTTTCATGCAAGTGAGATCTTAAAGCATCAACCTCAACCAAATAGAGCCACTTGGTTTCCCTTGCAATGCACACACCACTATGAAAAACCCTCTTGTTCACAAACATCAACCCTTGTTTCAATCTCTAATACTTCACTTCCAGAATATTCACAGACATTGCTGTGTCACCACTGTCCCAGAATATTCGGGAATCATAGGTGGTTCTGCAAATGATTCTAAATGTCTTGATTTGGTGTTGTGCAACTTGTTTCGATTACATTTTTTGTTTTTGGAACTTTTGTGTGACACGAGAAGAAAATTGGTAAACGGATTTTGTTATGCAGTTACACCGGGTCTTAAGCATGTCCGATCCAACGAGTAACTCAAGCTGGTCACTGCATCGAGTTTTGATCCAACCGGTCGGGTTGGTCCGAGTTTAATAACTATACTAGAAAGTATATTAGTCTAATGAATCCTAAGACATGTCACATAATTAACTAGTGCAGTAGCAACAAGTGCCTATTTATGATAACTCATTCAAAAGACAAAATTCGTTTCTGAGAAGTCTAAGGTGCCATTCAGTCATTTTATCTTTCAAGCAGTTCACAAGGAATGTAGAAGCACTATCACTGAATAACCATGTATGTAGAATAGAACTCATGTGACATTATTAAACTCATCAAGTAAGACAAGTCAGAACACTGAATTGGAACATGTGTGATCTAAAATTACTGCTTCAAAAATAGATTTAGTTATGCAGTTGTTCAACTTCAAAAGCTGTCTCACTATTACTGTCATATATAACATACAGGAAAAGCTACTTTTTTTAAGCCAAATGAATGAATGATGACTTTTAAGCCAATCTTGTATCACAGAAACCTGGCGAAAGAACTTGTTATAACCAGCTGAAGAGCTATACTAATTATGTTCCGAGGATCTATATCTTATTTAGTTGTTAAATTTTCTTAAATCCAAACAGTAAATACCCATAAGATACAGGTAAATTAAAGAAAACATTGTAGACATGTATTTATAGATAATTCAGTCATACAATAATAGAAGCAAAGGAAGCAAAAACATGCAGTAAACAAGACAAACAGATATAGCTAGTAACAAGTAAACCTTAAGATCCTAAAAGAGAATACTTAGTCAGATGGGAAGGCAGAACTGAGGAACTCCTCATCCTCAAAGAAAATCTGCAAATTCTTGGACTCCATTAGAAACTCAATTTCCTCATTCTTGAATTTCAGCACAAAACCCAATGTGATCAGTTCAGAAAGTGCAGCTACATGATCGTGATTCTCGCATAAAACACCCTCGGATATTGCTTCAGAGAAGTACGTAGCATATTTCAGTGCATTTCCATGATGCTCATCCATCTTGTGGAAGAAAAACTGGGAACTTTGCCTATCCCAACGTACCATTTTGTTTGCTTCCTTAGTGATGCTCTCTCCAGATGATAGTGATAAAGTATAGCTTATACTAACTGGCTCCGTTGTCTCAAAGAAACTCAGGTTGAGAAGACATTGAACAGCTTTGTGCCTCTTTTCTGGTTCCATTTTCAGACTAGAACAAGCTAGGAAACCAAGAATGAGAATAACCAACCCCTTTATATTGAAATCTGGATCAACATGCTTCACTTGAACGCCATTCAGTAAAGACGATTCTTCTTTGCATACAGATTCCGATATATTTCTAGCACCGACTTTTCTGAAAATGTCAAATAATTTACACCTTGAAATTGGCACCAGGTTCTGTTGAGGACAGAATACAAAAACTTTCTCATGCTCAAAAAGTTTCTTAAGATAAAGGTTATCTGGAATAAAAACATCTTCCTTTTCCAACAAAAATATGCCATCATTTCCCGATGTCGCAGGCAGTTTCATCAAGCTGTCAGCAAGTTTCTTCTCTTTATTTGATGTCAAATGTTTCAAGATAAACATCCAGAACTTATAGCAATTGTCATATGATAGTTTCTCCACTGAACTCTCCCACTCATTCCAAAGCTCACAATAATCATCAACTGAGGGCCTGTTTTTTACTTCCATTGCAGAGGAGAAAAAAGGAAGAACCTTCTTATCATATAAATCTTCAAGAACACAAAACTTCAAACCAAAAAGCTTATCCGGATCATGTATGACGCATTCTTCAGAATCGACCCAACTACCATCTTTGGTTCCATTCGGAATCCAAATCTTTTTTGTAGCTTTCTCCTCAGGTTTCCAGTTGTGTTTAAACAAGTACTTGTATATTTTCACAATGGTATCAAAATCAGAAAGAGAGTCAAGGTAGTCAGCAAGCAAGAAGCACCCTTTCTCAACGTCAATTATGACTCCTATGGCATTGAGTTCTTTCTGGTAAGTTGCCATTTTAGCTCCATAATGATTCTCATCTATGAAAGGGCCATTTGATGGCTCCAGGAACAAATTCCACTTAGAACCATATAACAAGCACTTTTCTGGAGGCCTATAACCAGCATGTGTCTTCAACCAGTTTCTTGATAATCTTTTGTGGAAATCACCTTCGATGGCGAGCTTATCATGCTCTTTCGTTAGCATCCGGATGCATTCCAGCAAAGAAAATACACTTTCAATGTTTATAGTGGAGGGATCTGAAGGAAAATTTAGACATTCAGGCACAAACTGCAATCCGCCTTTCCATTCGGTTACAACTCCAATGCTCTTTAGCTCATCCTTGTACTCATGTATTTTAGCACCATAGCAATTGCTACTGTCATCAATGAAAGGGAGACTGGTTATAGAAGAGATAGATGTCCACTCCGAACCATATAGAATACATTCTCTTGGGCACCTATAACCACCAAATTTAGTATGCAACCACTTCTGATTACGCATGATGACCGAGAAATCTGAAGGAAATCTATATTCAGTCCCCTTCAGCTTCCTGTAACAAGAGAGAAATGACATAACATGCTGCTGGTTAAACTTTCTTTGTGATGCCATCTGTTTGAAGAGAGCAGCAAATTGTTTGATAGAATCCTCAAATTCAACCACCACTCCTATTTGCTTCAACTCAGCTTTGTAAGTTAAAATCTTCTCCCCATAGGATTTACGATCAATGACAGGAATGCCATTGAATACCTCCAAAATACAGCCCCAAACTGGGTCATACAAGAAACATTCACCTGGTACTTTGAACCCCATGTTAGTTTTCAAGAAACATGTTCCCTTGAGTGAATTCAAGAGTTTACTAGGGGCATTCAAGAAACGTATGCATTCCATTATCAAAAGAACAGCCTCAGCTGTCAATGAGGATATATTTGAGGGCAACTTAAAATGCTCAACAATAACCTTGTAATTTCCACTTAAGCCAACTATCACACCCAGCAACTCCAACTCCTCTTTGAAGTTATATAGATCCTCACCATAATAAGACTTATCAATGAAAGGGATGTCACTAATTTGTGATGCCACTTGCCAACTTGAATCAAGCAATACAGATCCCACAGGAGACTTGAGACCACAACATGTCTTTAGCCAACTTACATCTCTGATGCTATTGACAAATTTGTCCACAGGAAGAAGGCTTTTCCGGAGATATTTGATGAATTTAAGCATCAAAAGAACGTGATTACTGCTTAGAGTGATAGAATTTGCGCGAGACATTAGCTCTCTTCCCACAAAATCACATGCCTCCTCACAACTGAACATCACGCCAATGGTCTTCAACTCCTCCACGTACGTATTTATTCTATCACCATAGAAGCTCTCATCAATCAGCGGAATGTCAACAAGAACAGAACCACTTTGCAAAATCTTTCCCAAGGAAGAGCCAATTAGGAATGACTTTGACGGGGCCATGTATCCACCAACAGATACTCTAATCCATCGGCCTTCTTTGATACATTTCAAGAACCTCTCCGGTAGATGAGCTCCCCTATACTTCAGATTCCGAATCCAATCAAGAAGCAAAAAGGCATTGTCTTTGGTAAGTGGTGTATCTACTGCTGAAAACCCAGCATTTGGAGGAGATATATCAGGTATGTCAGAAGCTCCAACATGAGTTTTGAGAAACTCTATAAGCTTCCCAGACCCTGTAACGTTTCCTGCATATTTGGATGACTGTAAGTACTCCTTTCCCAACTCAACATAGTTCTCATTTCTCCAAGGATTAGAAACAATCAAGTCTGCCCATTTGCTCACATTTGCCGGGACGAGAACCCCTTTTCTACTTTCAATCACACATCCATAGTTGTCCACAAGTGGCAAAGAACTACATAAAGCATCAATCTCCCTCCTTGACAAATAACCCTTTGACAATGAGTGATACAAAAAATGAGCATAAACAATTGCACGTTTGCAATTATTTTTACTGGTACGGCAGAGGATACCTGCAAATTTGTACACACTCAAAGTATCAACATCAACATCATCTCCTAACCATTCCAACAAAGTTTGCTTATGAGGGAATAGCAAGATAGCTTGCTGTGTGCTTTCTGGCATAAAAAACCGGTTTGCTGCACATGCAAATTCCTGGTTCCACTTTATTAGCCAAGAACAAGACTCACTCGAATCTGCAAGTACTACTTGATTGGCACCTGCAGAGTTCTGTGTGCATTCATGAAGACTGAAAAAGGATACAGTCCCATTAGAAGCCATATATTTAATCAATGGAATATTAACCATGTTGGTGCCCTTAAAACTTGAAGACCAGTTTTTGGCAACAAACAATAAAAGCTGAAGATAAATATTTTCTGACACTCCCCCCACAAGATTAGAACTCTGGATGCACTTAGCATACCAATTCACATTCACCGGCTTCACTCCTAAAAAATTGAGTACATTATCATACTCGCTTTTATCAAATGAAGAACTCAAGATTTTCCTACCATCATGAGAAGATAGGTTAAGTAAGTGCACTTTTTCCTCCCTAGCCTTTATCAAAATATTCCAGAAATCAGGAAGTAGCCTGCCAACTTCGCGAGGCTTGTAGAAATGCTTTTGCTCTGTGTATGTCTCAATTGGAATAATATTTTCATCAACCATTTTTCCTTTGATTTTCTCCCTCACATAATTTAACTTCTCAAAGGGAGAACTATCAATGGGAAGGAACTTGAACATACGAGGCAAACTGGATACTGGCGCTTGATCAGATCCTATTACGAGAGTTTTGAATGCATCCATAAAAGCCAATGGAACACATTCAAGTATCCCTTGGTTCCACTTATCATCCAAAAGAATTGTCTCCCTTGATGAGGCAAGGACAAAATCAGCCTGAATTATGAAAGGGAAATTAGTGACCATCTCAGTTGGAAGAAATGCATAAACCCCTGGTAAGCTTTTTCCCCTGTGAAGCCTCTCCTGATTTGGGAAGGCCAGTGTAACAACTAACTCTTCCACATCCGTTCTCCTTTCCACTACATTTTCCAATCTTACAGGAAATTTTTGCTTCCACATGTAGTAACTACATTCTTTTTCAACATCACTATTTTCCTCAGCAGAGAGATGGAGTGTATAAGACTCGGCATTCATGTTTTTTCTTGTAACAAAGTTAATCTCGCTGGAAATAGACACAGCAGTTACAGAATTCTTTGCTGGATCCTCATTAACTTCTTTGACAGAAAGGTGTCTGATTTTCGACAAGAACAACAAAACTTCTGGATGCATGCCAGAGAGCTGCTGTTTCACAGGTTTGACCTTGTCTTGCTTCAGAGGTAAGACAAATGTTGTAGTCGGAAAGGAATCTTTAGCAACACCATATATTTGCTTTATGTCAAGAAGGGTTGGCTTCTCATCAACCCATTCAGGAACTACATACCCAAGATTGCAATGAGAACAAGGCCTCTCATTGAACCTTATCTGATATCCATTACTGAAAATATAAGGCTGAGCAGTAACCAGAAATACACTCTTGAATCCAATTCCTGAAATTCAACCACATGAAAGATTTTGTCAAAAATTTGCATCATATTCCTCAATTTGGCTACTCTAATATCATCATACTTAATTAACAAGTCTTTTCAAATTCAATAAAATAAACAAGTCTTTCAAAAGATACAACGATGTATATTGAATAGTAACATAGTTAGATTTTAGAACTATATTTTGCACAAGAAATACAATCAATGAAGCACTAAAAATTAGTATCTGTTTTTTTTTTCTTCAGTATGATTGCTGAAAATGTTATCTTTACTGTCCCTCACTGTTGGTTGCTTTGGAAATTTCAACGACATGGAGACGTCAGCTCCGGGTTTGAACTCAGGTGTGAACAGTTGTAGTGTGTGTGGTGTTTATTTGACATTTCATTTAAGTAGACCATATATTTACAAGAACAGACCTAATGGATATTGAGTGCATATATTTGCAACTCATGCAGTACATTGAAAATATTGTTTAACTAAACTTCATCAAAAGCATCCACACAATAACCCACCCAAGTAAGAATACAAAACACTTTGCTAAAGATGTACCTTTCTCGCCTATGTAACCGCTGCTCCTACTGCCTTTCTTTGTTGACCGCCCAACGCTGCAGATGGAGTCAATATTCTTGGGAGAGAAACCCTTCTCATTGTTGAAAATGAGCAATGTGGCTGGAGCACCAGTAGCTGTTATGTCCTTAGAAGTGATGATGAACTCTAGTGTAGGACTCACTCCTTCAATGTAGTGGTTATCTTCAGCATTCTGTGAAAGTAAACAAGTAAATTATAGCCATGAATATCACTCGTTTACACTTCTATTTAGCACTGACCAACTAATATTCTGTTTTGGCTAGTCAAACAACACATACTCAGCTTTTAACAGAAATTAGAGTCACAGAAATTATTGGCAAAGGTGATGATTCAGTTAATTATTGGCAAACTTTTTTGCATAATGACCAAATTAAGAGTTGATATTCAAGGTACAAAGATGTACAAAGGCATCAAAGTACAAAGCCCGATCATCAAAGATTATTTATTTTGGTCCAATACAAAGATGTAGAAATGTATTCAAAGTAGAATCTTGAATTTAAGCAAAGAAATAGACGGTACCCTAACACGCTTAGTACATAATTCATATGCATTATTAGAAAAAAATCAAAAAAAAAAGAAAAAAGATTACCTGAACAAGTTCCATGAGAAAGTGAACATCTTTAGCATATAACTCAGCGGAGAGATTCCTAACAGCATGATGAAGATCTTCAGTCAAAGGATTAGGTTCTCCACCAATTGAGAACTTTTTTCTTCTAATCTCCTCAATGTGTTCTTTCGGTGTAGCCATTTCTTTTTCTTAACAACAACAATGTGAGTATGTGGTATGAATGAATGTGTGAAGAAGAAAGACGCCTAGTAACAAGAAAAACAAGTAGTGTTGGAAAGACTGACTCTTTTACTTCTTGGAGAAGGAAGGTTGAAAAGTAAGGTCATATCATAGTACTAGTAGTATCTGTTGTATATAACGCATTATCGATAATAATAATAATAATTGTACGTTAAGTGTCTTTCCAAATTTCTGTACTCCAATTCCCTCACCTTTAATAACTTTCCATTTCCAACGTGAATAAAGTATCGGACTTCTCTCAATGTGTGGTGGTACGATTCGTGACTCTAAAGGATACTGGCTTAGTGGTTTTGTCAAGTGCTTATTTGTCAACTCAGCGTATCTGGCTGAACTTTGGGGAGCTATGGAAGGTATCAAGCTCGCTCTTCAAGAAGGGATCAAGTTCATAGAGCTTCAAATGGACTCAGCTATTATAGTTAAATGTCTTAATGGAGATGATGAGGGTAGTGCTTCTGGCAGACAGTTGGTGCGGAGAATTAGACAACTCCTCCCGTGTTTCACTTGTGTCTGTATCCTCCACATCTACCATGAAGCCAATAAAGTTGCGGATGAGTTGGTCAATATGGGGTGTTCTTATGAAACCATTGATCCTCTCTTCTTTGATACCCCCCTCCTATTGTTAGATTGCTTGTTGACGCTGATGAAATTGGAGTTCCTACTCCGCGTTTGATCCGTGTAATTCTCTCGAGGCTTTTGCCCTTTTAATCTCAAAAAAAAAGTATCGGACTTTCAATTGCCAAAATGTTGGAATTTGCACCGTTTCTTAGATTTTTTTTCGGGTCGTTTTTTTTGTCAACTTTTTTGGGTCGTTTTGAAATTTGTTAATTTCAATTAATATTGTTATGATTTTAATATTTTCCATAAATACATTTTTTATTAAATTAAGTGGCTTAAATTGAAAAATATTTTATTTGAAAAAACGTTATAAGCTAGCAATAAGGGTGTGTTTGGAGTACACGCAGCCACCCAATCAATTAGAAGTTGGCTGCCGCGCAAAATAATAAAAGTCATCGAATCTCTAGTGTTGTGTACTCCTTCTCCAAGTGGCGTTGCTATTGTGTCGGTCCTTAGAGTGGGTGGGGTGGGAGATCATTGGCAAAAACCACATACAGGGTTTGTTAAATGCAATGTTGATGCAGTTTTTGATAGCGGAGGTAATAAGGTTGGCTTTGGTATGTGTCTTTGAGATGAAAACGAAATCCACCTTGCAGCCAAGTTGTACTCTTTTGTGCCACTAGTTGAAGTCTACAAAAGGGAGAAAAATGATTTTTCGACTCTATAATTGTTCCAAAACTCTCTTATTATATCAAACCCATAGTTGATCTCGTTAACAGTTAAAGGGATAATTATATACTATCACCATAAACAAAACGGAACAAATGGTAATAAAGAAAACCAATGAGCATCTGACAAAAACGGATGCAAATAATCATAGTATCATAATTAAATGTTATAATCATAGTAACAACTCTCATGTGGAGTTCTCTACTTATCTAGTAGAGAGGCTAACAAGGTCGTTAATACTCTAGTTGGGGTAGCCCTGTTTTTAGCTTCTTCTCATATTTTGTTTGAAATTTCAGCATGTACTTTTCCTACCATTATGAATGAAATGAAATAGATTCTGTTTGTAAAAAAAAGGTGTGTTTGGAACTGTGTTTGCTTAGTATGGGGACGTGAGTTTACCAGACGCTACAACTGGTAGCGTGTGATATGATGTGGGTTTGCAAGCCTGGGAACGTGGTTCCAAAGAGACACTAAGTAGTATTACACACTTATAGCAGATAACTTATAGCAGATAAGCTTTACTTGTAAGTGTTTAGCAAAACAAGTTTATAGGCTCTGTTTGACATGTTTGATCCGCTGGCTTATAGCGGTTCTGACTAGCTTATTGCGGATGGAAAAAAGTAAAGGTGTTTCGTAAGCAGCAGCGA
Organism: Oxytropis ochrocephala; assembly: GCA_020916435.1. Taxonomy (NCBI): domain Eukaryota; kingdom Viridiplantae; phylum Streptophyta; class Magnoliopsida; order Fabales; family Fabaceae; genus Oxytropis; species Oxytropis ochrocephala. The sequence goes on from CM037088.1 coordinate 114,360,788, forward strand.
ATAATGTTTCTGAGATTGGTTATAGTATATTTTAAAACCTTACTTCAAGTAGCGTTTGAACTTATAACATCTATTTTTTAATTCTTTTTACACTCATTATTTTTATAATATTTCTTATTTGTCCTTAATAAATTAAAATAAAGTTTTCAATACTTTTAATTATCAATTACCGTCCCCCTCTTCTCAGAGTTGGTTTTCGTCCTATTTTAAATCCTTCTCATTGTACTGCACACCACTACATTCGTTTTTTTCTTTGTTGGAAGGACTCTTTTACTTCTTGGAGAAGGAAGGTTGAAATTTGAAAAGTAAGTTCATAGTATGTGTGTGTACATTTATTAGTGACGCGTTATCAATAATGATTGTCCGTTAAAAAATGAGAAGAAGTGTCTTTCCAACTCAAGAGCTCTTGGCTAAGATAGTAGAGGTCTTTTTCAGTTTAATTATGGTCTTGGGTTCAAATCCAGCCTTGTGCAGTATTAAAGCTCTGTTTGGCAAAAATGAACGGATACCAGATATGCTAGCGGATAGCGGATAAACTAATTTATAGCGGATAAGATGATAGCGGATTTCTTATAGCGGGTATTTAATTTTAAGTGTTTGATAAAATTAACGGTTGAACTAGCTTATAAATATAAAATGACATAAATGGACATTTGTAATTAATGTTTGAATATGAGAGAGAATAATCATATAATGGTGGATAAATGAGGAATTTAATGTAGGTAAATCGCTATAAGTTTGTTTTGCCAAACAGCTACCACGAGCTAATACGCTATAAGTTATCCACTATAAGCTAGCAGTTTGACTTTGCCAAATAGAGCCTAAATCTCTTGAGGGAAAGCTTTTTCGTAATTCCGGCCATTATGGATCTATCATTGTTCCAAAACTCTCTTATTATATCAAACCCATAGTTGATCTCGTTAACAGTTAAAGGGATAATTATATACTATCACCATAAACAAAACGGAACAAATGGTAATAAAGAAAACCAATGAGCATCTGACAAAAACGGATGCAAATAATCATAGTATCATAATTAAATGTTATAATCATATGTTATAACCATAAAAGACAATAAGGAATTGAAACGTAAAATTTAAAAGTTTGCAACGTAACTTTGGATTTAACGTATGATAAATAAATAATAATAATAATAATAATAATAATAATAATAGTAATAATAATAAAACAAATATATATTATATTTACTTTAAAATAATTTATTCCCACTTTTGAAATATTTATTAAAATAATAAAATAAAATACAACATCAAGCTCGCTCTTCAACAAGGGATCAAGTTCATAGAGCTTCAAATGGACTCAGCTATTATAGTTAAATGTCTTAATGGAGATGATGAGGGTAGTGCTTCTGGCAGACAGTTGGTGCGGAGAATTAGACAACTCCTCCCGTGTTTCACTTGTGTCTGTATCCTCCACATCTACCGTGAAGCCAATAAAGTTGCGGATGAGTTGGCCAATATGGGGTGTTCTTATGATACCATTGATCCTCTCTTCTTTGATACCCCCCTCCTATTGTTAAATTACTTGTTGACGCTGATGTAATTGGAGTTCCTACTCCGCGTTTAATCCCCGTGTAATTCTCCTTGGGCTTTTGCCCCTTTTAATCTCAAAAAAAAAGTATCGGACTTTCAATTGCCAAAATGTTGGAATTTGCACCGTTTCTTAGATTTTTTTTCGGGTCGCTTTTTTTTGTCAACTTTTTTGGGTCATTTTGAAATTTGTTAATTTCAATTAATATTGTTATGATTTTAATATTTTCTATAAATACATTTTTTATTAAATTAAGTGGCTTAAATTGAAAAATATTTTATTTGAAAAAACGTTATAAGCTAGCAATAAGGGTGTGTTTGGAGTACACGCAGCCACCCAATCAATTAGAAGTTGGCTGCCGCGCAAAATAATAAAAGTCATCGAATCTCTAGTGTTGTGTACTCCTTCTCCAAGTGGTGTTGCTATTGTGTCGGTGCTTAGAGTGGGTGGGGTGGGAGATCATTGGCAAAAACCACCTACAGGGTTTGTTAAATGCAATGTTGATGCAGTTTTTGATAGCGGAGGTAATAAGGTTGGCTTTGGTATGTGTCTTTGAGATGAAAACGAAATCCACCTTGCAGCCAAGTTGTACTCTTTTGTGCCACTAGTTGAAGTCTACAAAAGGGAGGCTCTAGGGCTCTTGCTTGCTAATGAGTGGTTCGAGAACTTAACTTCAAAGATGTTATTTTTGAGCTCGATGCAAAAGTTGTGGTGGATGACTTTAACAAGTGCTCTCCCATTTTTTTTTCTGATTATTATGGTTGTATTTTAAACTCTTGTAAGGAGTCTTTTGCTTTCTTTAGTAACAACTCTCATGTGGAGTTCTCTACTTATCTAGAAGAGAGGCTAACAAGGTCGCTAATACTCTAGTTGGGGTAGCCCAGTTTTTAGCTTCTTCTCATATTTTGTTTGAAATTTCAGCATGTACTTTTCCTACCATTATGAATGAAATGAAATAGATTCTGTTTGTCAAAAAAAAGGTGTGTCTGGAACTGTGTTTGCTTAGTATGGGGACGTGAGTTTACCAGACGCTACAACTGGTAGCGTGTGATATGATGTGGGTTTGCAAGCCTGGGAACGTGGTTCCAAAGAGACACTAAGTAGTATTACACACTTATAGCAGATAACTTATAGCGGATAAGCTTTACTTGTAAGTGTTTAGCAAAACAAGTTTATAGGCTCTGTTTGACATGTTTGATCCGCTGGCTTATAGCGGTTCTGACTAGCTTATTGCGGATGGAAAAAAGTAAAGGTGTTTCGTAAGCAGCAGCGAATAATGTTTCTAAGATTGTTTATAGTATATTTTAAAAACCTACTTCAAGTAGCGTTTGAACTTATAACATCTATTTTTTAATCCTTTTTACACTCATTATTTTTATAATATTTCTTATTTGTCCTTAATAAATTAAAATAAAATTTTCAGTACTTTTAATTATCAATTACCGTCCCCCTCTCCTCAGAGTTGGTTTTCGTCCTATTTTAAATCCTTCTCATTGTACTGCACACTACTACATTCGTTTTTTTCTTTGTTGGAAGGACTCTTTTACTTCTTGGAGAAGGAAGGTTGAAATTTGAAAAGTAAGTTCATAGTATGTGTGTGTGTACATTTATTGGTGAGGCATTATCAATAATGATTGTCCGTTAAAGAATGAGAATTGAAGAAGTGTCTTTCCAATTCAAGAGCTCATCGCTAAGATAGTAGAGGTCTTTTTCAGTTTAACCATGGTCTTGGGTTCAAATCCAGCCTTGTGCAGTATTAAAGCTCTGTTTGGCAAAAATGAACGGATAACAGATAAGCTAGCGGATAAGTTGATAGCGGATTTCTTATAGCGGGTATTTAATTTTAAGTGTTTGGTAAAATTAATGGTTGAACTAGCTTATAAATATAAAATGACATAAATGGACATTTGTAATTAATGTTTGAATATGAGAGAGAATAATCATATAATGGTGGATAAATGAGGAACTTAAAGTAGGTAAAACGCTACTTCAAGTAGCGTTTCAAAATACGCTATAAGTTTGTTTTGTCAAACAGCTACCACGAGCTAATACGCTATAAGTTATCCACTATAAGCTAGCAGTTTGACTTTGCCAAATAGAACCTAAATCTCTTGAGGGAAAGCTTTTTCGTCCATTATTGACCTATCCGGCTTGAGAAATTAGTCTCTACAATTGTACGTAAATAATACCCGGTTTAGAAAATAAATAAATAAATAAATAAATAAAAGTGTCTTCCAAATTTCTGTACTCCAATTCCTTGACTCTTAACTTTCCATTTCCCTTGTCAAAAAAAAAAAACTTTCCATTTCCAACGTGTAGTATCGGGTTTTCATTTGCCAAATATTGGAATTTGTACCGTTTCTTAGAATGAAGGCTAAATTACTGTTTTGGTCTTTTATCTTTGGCCTTAATTTCGTTTTGGTCCTTTATCTTTTTATTTTCTCGTTTTGGTCCCTCATCTTTCATTTTTGTATCAATTTGGTCCTTTTTTGTAATTTTCCATCCATGACTTTAACGGACGCCACGCTGGCAGTTAACTGCTGACGTGGCAACCCAAATGTTCAATCTGACGTGTCATCATTAAATGGCATTGCCAATGGGGGACCAATTTGAAACTAATAAAAAACATAAGGGACCAAATTAAACAACACACAAAACATAATCAATCACTCTCCATCTTCTTCCTCCATCTTCATCTTCTTCTTCTCCGGCGAGCCACCACCACCACCACAAATCAACCATTCTTTAACTCTTATTTCATGAGACAAATTCATCTCTTCAAAACCCAAAATCCCCAATTTCTCAAATCCCTAAATTATGTTTCAAATCCCCAATTAAATTTTGTTTTAAACCCAAAAAAAACCAGCACCATGGGTGTGTAACACAGAAACCCATTTCCTTTTCTTTATTATTATCACTCCCCTTATAATGTATCTAATTAAACACAAAGAGCAATAATTATTGTTGCCTTGTAACACATTTATGTTTGGTTTGTGTTCAGGTGGAGCATGTGGGTATGGAAATTTGTACAGTCAAGGATATGGTGTGAACACAACAACATTGATTTGGGGATTTGAAACCAAATTTAGAGATTTGACAAATTGGGGATTTTGGGTTTTGAAGAGATGATTTTGTCTCATGAAATAAGAGTTAAAAAATGGTTGATTTGTGGTGGTAGTGGTGGTGGCTCGCCAGAGATAGTGGTGGCTTGCCGGAGAAGAAGAAGATGGAGATGGAGGAAGAAGATGGAGAGTGATTTATTATGTTTTGTGTTTTGTTCAATTTGGTCCCTTATGTTTTTTATTAGTTTCAAATTGGTCCCCCATTGGCCATGTCATTTAATGATTACACGTCAGATTGGACATTTGGGACGCCACGTCAGCAGTTAACTGCCAGCGTGGCGTCCGTTAAAGTCATGGATGGAAAATTACAAAAAAGGACCAAATTGACACAAAAATGAAAGATGAGGGACCAAAACGAGAAAATAAAAAGATAAAGGACCAAAACGAAATTAAGGCCAAAGATAAAGGACCAAAACAGTAATTTAGCCTAGAATGAATATTTTTTGTTCGTTTTGTATTAATTTCAGTTAATATTATTATATTTTTTATTTTTTCTATAAATACCTTCTGTATTACGTGGCTTAAATGGAGAAATACATCATTGATAAAAAAATGACAAAATTATTGAAAAAAAATTATAAACTAGTAAATAGTATTCCCTCCATTCCTGATCTTTGGTACTTTTGGCATTTTATTTTTGTTCCAAAATAATAGTACTTTTAAAAACCCAATGTACAATTTAACAAGTTTTTCCAAAGATATCATTCATATTTATTAAGCCTTTTAGAAAGCCAAGACAACTATTAACTCTTTTATTTGATTTTCAATATTCCTAAGACGATTGCAAAGAGGGTATTTAGTACTTAGCTTGCACAAATTAATTGAATATTAATTTGTGTGGAACAAGCTAAAAATACCAAAGATCAGGAACGGAGGGAGTACTAAACACTTACCACAAGACCAACATTGTTATTTGTTGGTTCATTGGCTTGATCTACTTTGGGATACGGGGTCGACTCGGTACTCCCAGATTTGATTTTTGCAGTGGACAAACTCGATATTTAACAGTTCAAAATTTGATCCTAAGTATGAGCAGAGTTTAGTCTTTTGAAAAAGTTAGAACACTTTGTGGTAGTCAGTAAATGTCAAAAAAAAAAAAACACTACCACACAAGATTATTATTAAATGCCAGTTATAAAGCCTTATCATATGAATTCTTATCTAAATATTTCATCTTTAAGAAATAATTGTAATATCCCTTAAGAATTGGATTTGCATAAATCCATTGTCTGAATGAATTACATTACTCGATTTTGGTTGTTTGGGTTGTTGGAGCAATTCACTCCAAGTTCTCTACAATTGCACACCAAGTTGCAGAGATGAACACACACACGCTTGAGAGAGAGAGAGAGAGTTAGTTGTAATCGAATTGCAAATCGATGGAATGAATCGGTTAGTTTCATTCAGCTTTTGATAGCGGAGGTAAGGTTGGCTTTGGTATGTGTCTTTGAGATGAAAACGAAATCTACCTTGCAACCAAGTTGTACTCTTTTGTGCCACTAATTGAAAGTCTACAAGGGGAGGCTCTAGGGCTCCTGCTTGCTAATGAGTGGGTTCGAGAACTCAACTTCAAAGATGTTGTTTTTGAGCTCGATACAAAAGTTGTGGTGGATGACTTTAACAAGTGTTCTTCCATTTTTTCTAGTTATGGTTGTATTTTAAACTTTTGAGGAGTCTTTTGCGTTCTTTAGTAACAATTTTCGTGTGGAGTTTTCTAGGAGAGAGACTAACAAGGTCACTCATATTCTAGCTGGGGTAGCATTGTTTTCAGCTTATTCTCATACTTTGTTTGACATTCCAGCATGTACTTTTGCTACCATTATGAGTGAAATGAAGTAGATTCCGTTTATCAATAAAAAGGTGTGTTTGGAACTGTGTTTGCTTAGTATGGGGACGTGAGTTTACGTGACGCTGCAACTGGTAGTGTGTGATCTGACGTGCGTTTGCAAGCCTGGGAACGTGGTTCCAAACAGGCACTAAGTAGTACTACACACTTATAGAAGATAACTTATAGCGGATAAGCTATATTTGTAAGGCTCTGTTTGTCAAGTCCAATCTGTTAGCTTATAGCAGATTTGACTAGCGGATAGAAGATGACAAAAAATTAGACATGTTTGCCAAGCAATAACTTATTATAGTATTTTTTGAAACCCTACTTCAAGTAACGTTTGCGCTTTTAGCTTATCCGCTATGAGGTGTCGTCTTGTTCTTTTTGTAAATGAACTTAGACAGTTTTTAAAAGTCTGAACATATTCTTTTCATGAACGAACTTAGACATAATTTAAATAGCCTGGGTATAATATCACGCTTTGCACCACACATCTTCAAGTAAGTGTTTGGTAAAGTGTTTGGTGACCCGGTCGATTTCGGGTTTTGCGTATTTAAAAAAAAAGACAAAAATGCAAAAATGACACCGTTTTAAGCAGTTAATTTATAATAAAAAAAGTAAAAATGAAATTAGAAACCTCTGAGAAATGAGAAGAAATGTGTCTCTTTCTCAATCTCATTTCAAATTTGTGTATAAACAATTTGTAATTTTGTTTCGATCCGGACCGGATGTGTAATTTTAGGAACCTCAGAGAAATGAGAAGAAATGAATTAGGCAGGATGTGTAATTTTAGGAAATTATTTATTGTTGCTTGGCCGGGTTTTGGTCCTACTGTTCGGTCCGAGTCATTCAGTTCAACTATCGACCATTCGGCCCGACCCTTGATCACCCAGTGATCCGAGACTTTCACCGAGTCGACCACCGGTCTGAGTTTAAAAACATTGGTTGTAACTAGACTTATAAAAACAAAATGTGAAAATATGAAATCAAATTCAAAATGATAAAATTAAGTTGTAACTAGACTTTATTGTAGCTGGTGCAGTTATAGACTAGGTGCAGCAATTGACACTGTGTTCAGGCTTTACACTCATAGCTAGTCAAGCTATTAAATGTTACTTTTTTTTAATCTCGATGCATCTTTTTAATTAAAGCTTTTCTTTTTTATTTTGTCTCACCTCCCTCCTTCTTCTTCCCTCAGGTTTTCTGGTTTTCTCCCTCTCCTATCCTTTACATAGTGCAGAGCAGATTGCATAGTGGTGCAGAGTAGTTGGGTGAGTGTGTGCAAATAAAAAGATTGAGTTCAAAATAAATAAAAATTAAAGAGTATATATAGAAAATTGTAATACTTAAGGGTGTGCAGCTGCACACCCTGAGCTTCAGGTAAATCCACCCTGAGTCTAACAACGTTAATTATACCAATTTTGCTAGACCTTGTGAATGTAAATTTTTAAAAAAATTACAATATGAGTCACGTTAATTTTTTATGGTTACCCAACAAAGCAACATAGTAGCACTAGTGCACTACGAGTCAAATAAAGCATATATAATCCTGCTACGGCACGTGTTTCTCACTTGTTATTAATTTTAGGGCTAACTAGTAGGATATCCGTGCATACGCACGGTGCTGACGTATTCTTTTATGAATGAAGTTAGACAGAATTTAAATAATCTGAACATTACCTCGTGAAAATAAAGACAACTTTAAGGAGATAAAAAGGAGTTTCAAATAAAAAATTTAAAAGTATCATTTGAAAATAATCTGTGCATTTATCCCGTGTTTTTTATATATCAGTGCATCATTGCAGTTATCCCGTATTTTTTATATATCAGTGAAGTTATCCCGTGTTTTTTTATTTATATCAGTGCAGTTATCTCGTAGTTTATTTGATTATTTTAGTTCATTAATAGATTATAGTAGATAGTAAAAGATAGATAGTAGATTATCAATAAGAAATATTTGTTTTAAATATTAACCAGTAGTTAAAATAGTAATTAAGTCTTCTTGTTGTTTTTAGATAGTAGGTTTGTAGTAGTATTCAAAAACATTAATTATCAATGACAAATATTAATCCTGTGTTTTTTATATATCAATGCAGTTATCCCGTGTTTTTTATATATCAGTGTTGTTATCTCTTAGTTTCAATTGATTATTTTAGTTGATTAGTAGATTATAGTAGATAGTAAAAGAGAGATAGTAAATTATCAATAAGAAATATTTGTTTTAAATATTAATCAGTAGTTTAAATTCTTATTAAATCTTTTTGTTTTTTAGATAGTAGGTTTCTAGTAGCCTTCAAAAATTATAATTTTCAATAAGAAATATTAATCATGGATTTTTTTTATATATCAGTGCGGTTATCATGTGTTTTCTTATATATCATTGTAGTTATCTCATAGTTTCAATTGATTATTTTAGTTGATTAGTAGATTATAGTATATAGTAAACGATAGATAGTAGATTACCAATAAGAAATATTTGTTTTAAATACTAATCAGTAGTTAAAATAGTAATTAAGTCTTCTTGTTGTTTTTAGATAGTAGGTTTGTAATAGTATTCAAAAACATTAATTATCAATGACAATTGATTATCGGTGTTGTTATCTCGTAGTTTCAATTGATTATTTTAGTTGATTAGTAGATTATAGTAGATAGTAAAAGAGAGATAGTAAATTATCAATAAGAAATATTTATTTTAAATATTAATCAGTATTTTAAATTCTCATTAAATCTTCTTGTTTTTTAAATAGTAGTTTATAGTAGTCTTAAAAAATTATAATTTTCAATGAGAAATATAAATCATGTATTTTTTTATATATCAGTGCAATTATCATGTGTTTTCTTATATATCATTGCATTTATTTCATAGTTTCAATTGATTATTTTAGTTGATTAATAGATTATAGCTGATAGTAAAATATAGATAGTAGATTATCAATAAAAATATTTATTTTAAATATTAATCAATAGTTTAAATAATCATTAAGCCTTCTTGTTTTTTGTTTTGACGGAAGCCTTGTTGTTTTTTAAATAGTTGGTTTATCAATGTCAAACATTAATCCCGTATTTTTTATATAGTAGGTTTATAATAGTCTTAAAAAAATATGGAACAAATATTTGTCACTAATTTTTTATAGTAGTTTTCTAATTTTATAATTTTTATTGACAAAAAAATAATTGTCTTTCTATTATTTAGTGAGTATGGATGTCTGTGAAAAAGATTTAAATTTTTTTGGTCAAAAAAAAATTAAATTTTAAGTGTAGTTTATTAGTATAAATAGATAGATATTAGAATATATCAATATTAGATTAGATAGATAATAATGATAATAAATTTGTGAGGGAGTTTGAATTTGAATTAAAGGTGGAGGGAAAGAGAAAGAGAAAAGAAGTTGGAAAAAGTGAAATTGGGAAGACTGAAAGTTGGGAAGAGTGAAAAGTTTATTTCATAAAATGACATTAATACCATTTGACTTAGTATTAGGTAGTACATGTGTCAATTAATGGTGAGGGCTAATTTTGGAAGTTTAGTGGTGATGTTTTTGTATATATAGATATTAGATTAGATAAATAATACTCCCTCCGTCCCATATTATATAACTTTTTAGGTGAAAAATTTGTCCCATAATACATGACTTTTTACAATACCAATGCAATATCAATTATTCTTTTCCAGTCATACCCTTCATTATTTAATATATCTCTTCCTACAATTCAACTTTTTATGTTTCCAATGTCATCAATAAAGGACAATTTGGTAAACTAACTCACAATCTCTTTTTCCCATACAAAATTAACTACTTTTCTTAATTCCTGTGCCACAACTTTAAACGACATATAATATGGGACGAAGGGAGTAATCAATTTGCATCACATGTGGATGTAGTGGTGCACGCTTAACACGGTAGCCACTAGACGTGATTATCGATAAATAGTCATTTTACTGTTGAATGTGTGATGTATTGTTACTCCCTCCGTTCCTAAATTTTGGTCCTTTTGACATCTCTTTTTTGTTCCAAAACTTTGGTCCCTTTGAGATACCAATGTATAATTTACCTAATTTCTCCAAGTTTACCCTTTATCAATTTATTGTCATTATTCACAATATGAACTCTTTTGGATTCCCAATGCAGTGGGTATTAATTATACAAAGGGGTACTTTAGTCTAAAGTATTATAAATTTATGATTTCTTAATTTGTGTGAAACACTCTAAAAGGACCAAAGATTAGGAACAGATGGAGTATTATAGTTTAGGGTCTCGTTTGTTACGTATTAAAAAAATAAGTGATTTTATTGTTAAATAATTTAGAGATTAGTTTTTAGAGATTTTTAAGAAAATGAGATGCTGTTAGTGTTTGTGTAACATACTGAGAATCACTTGTTTTAAAAAAATCATTCTTAAAAAACTGATTTTCATGATAAGCTACCCAAAAAAGCTTCTCATATGAAGCAGTTTTTAGATTATTTTCAGCTTTTCATTTTTTTAAGAATCTGTAACAAACAGACAACATGTCGTCATAAGTGATTATTTTATTTTTTTAAAAGTGATTTTTTTAAAAAAATAAGCCGTAACAAACGGGCTCTAAATACTCCCTATTATTAAGGAATGTAATTATTTGTCATAAATTTGTAAAAAATATTTTCATTCTTCCTAATTTACCCATTTATTCCTTGAATTAAAAATAAATTAAAAAAAATCTGCATTCAAATTTGAGGGTATAATTAGAGCTGTCAATTTGGCCCATGTGGGCCAGCCCGGCCCTAGCCCGACATGGCCCCTAGGGCGAAAGGCCCATGGGCCCAAAAGCCCACATTTCAAAAGTCCACATAGGCCCCAAGCCCCAGTGGGCCAGGCCCAGCACAAAGCCCTTAATTTTTTGTTTTTGCAACGAAACTGAAAAATTACCCACGGACCTATGTGGGCTTCGGCCTAGGCCAGCTCACAGTCCCTAAATTTTGTATTTTTTATTATTTTTGAGACATAGAAGCAAAGAACAGTAACACAAACACATGAGATTGTGTCTGGCGGTGGTCTTAGCCCCCACGGTTCCAATATTCGCGGTTTACGCAATCCGTTTTTTTTCTTCAATCTTATACTATTTATTGATTTTTGTACATGTTTGGTTATCTATAGAGCATCTGATTATACATGTTTTTTTATACATGTTGATGATGATGTGCGTTGGATATGTTTTTTTATGTTGAGTTCCATTTAGTAGTTTTTGTTTGAAATCACTATACAACAAAAACAAAAGATTTCAAGCAATATCCTTGTTTTATTTTGGTTCTGTTGAGAAATTGATCCGAAATTTCTAAATCAAACAACAAGAATTGCCCAAATTGATTGCTTGAATGTAATTGAACAGTTAATTTAATCAATTGTAATTTCCACTTAAGCCAACTATCACACCCAGCAACTCCAACTCCTCTTTGAAGTTATATAGATCCTCACCATAATAAGACTTATCAATGAAAGGGATGTCACTAATTTGTGATGCCACTTGCCAACTTGAATCAAGCAATACAGATCCCACAGGAGACTTGAGACCACAACATGTCTTTAGCCAACTTACATCTCTGATGCTATTGACAAATTTGTCCACAGGAAGAAGGCTTTTCCGGAGATATTTGATGAATTTAAGCATCAAAAGAACGTGATTACTGCTTAGAGTGATAGAATTTGCGCGAGACATTAGCTCTCTTCCCACAAAATCACATGCCTCCTCACAACTGAACATCACGCCAATGGTCTTCAACTCCTCCACGTACGTATTTATTCTATCACCATAGAAGCTCTCATCAATCAGCGGAATGTCAACAAGAACAGAACCACTTTGCAAAATCTTTCCCAAGGAAGAGCCAATTAGGAATGACTTTGACGGGGCCATGTATCCACCAACAGATACTCTAATCCATCGGCCTTCTTTGATACATTTCAAGAACCTCTCCGGTAGATGAGCTCCCCTATACTTCAGATTCCGAATCCAATCAAGAAGCAAAAAGGCATTGTCTTTGGTAAGTGGTGTATCTACTGCTGAAAACCCAGCATTTGGAGGAGATATATCAGGTATGTCAGAAGCTCCAACATGAGTTTTGAGAAACTCTATAAGCTTCCCAGACCCTGTAACGTTTCCTGCATATTTGGATGACTGTAAGTACTCCTTTCCCAACTCAACATAGTTCTCATTTCTCCAAGGATTAGAAACAATCAAGTCTGCCCATTTGCTCACATTTGCCGGGACGAGAACCCCTTTTCTACTTTCAATCACACATCCATAGTTGTCCACAAGTGGCAAAGAACTACATAAAGCATCAATCTCCCTCCTTGACAAATAACCCTTTGACAATGAGTGATACAAAAAATGAGCATAAACAATTGCACGTTTGCAATTATTTTTACTGGTACGGCAGAGGATACCTGCAAATTTGTACACACTCAAAGTATCAACATCAACATCATCTCCTAACCATTCCAACAAAGTTTGCTTATGAGGGAATAGCAAGATAGCTTGCTGTGTGCTTTCTGGCATAAAAAACCGGTTTGCTGCACATGCAAATTCCTGGTTCCACTTTATTAGCCAAGAACAAGACTCACTCGAATCTGCAAGTACTACTTGATTGGCACCTGCAGAGTTCTGTGTGCATTCATGAAGACTGAAAAAGGATACAGTCCCATTAGAAGCCATATATTTAATCAATGGAATATTAACCATGTTGGTGCCCTTAAAACTTGAAGACCAGTTTTTGGCAACAAACAATAAAAGCTGAAGATAAATATTTTCTGACACTCCCCCCACAAGATTAGAACTCTGGATGCACTTAGCATACCAATTCACATTCACCGGCTTCACTCCTAAAAAATTGAGTACATTATCATACTCGCTTTTATCAAATGAAGAACTCAAGATTTTCCTACCATCATGAGAAGATAGGTTAAGTAAGTGCACTTTTTCCTCCCTAGCCTTTATCAAAATATTCCAGAAATCAGGAAGTAGCCTGCCAACTTCGCGAGGCTTGTAGAAATGCTTTTGCTCTGTGTATGTCTCAATTGGAATAATATTTTCATCAACCATTTTTCCTTTGATTTTCTCCCTCACATAATTTAACTTCTCAAAGGGAGAACTATCAATGGGAAGGAACTTGAACATACGAGGCAAACTGGATACTGGCGCTTGATCAGATCCTATTACGAGAGTTTTGAATGCATCCATAAAAGCCAATGGAACACATTCAAGTATCCCTTGGTTCCACTTATCATCCAAAAGAATTGTCTCCCTTGATGAGGCAAGGACAAAATCAGCCTGAATTATGAAAGGGAAATTAGTGACCATCTCAGTTGGAAGAAATGCATAAACCCCTGGTAAGCTTTTTCCCCTGTGAAGCCTCTCCTGATTTGGGAAGGCCAGTGTAACAACTAACTCTTCCACATCCGTTCTCCTTTCCACTACATTTTCCAATCTTACAGGAAATTTTTGCTTCCACATGTAGTAACTACATTCTTTTTCAACATCACTATTTTCCTCAGCAGAGAGATGGAGTGTATAAGACTCGGCATTCATGTTTTTTCTTGTAACGAAGTTAATCTCGCTGGAAATAGACACAGCAGTTACAGAATTCTTTGCTGGATCCTCATTAACTTCTTTGACAGAAAGGTGTCTGATTTTCGACAAGAACAACAAAACTTCTGGATGCATGCCAGAGAGCTGCTGTTTCACAGGTTTGACCTTGTCTTGCTTCAGAGGTAAGACAAATGTTGTAGTCGGAAAGGAATCTTTAGCAACACCATATATTTGCTTTATGTCAAGAAGGGTTGGCTTCTCATCAACCCATTCAGGAACTACATACCCAAGATTGCAATGAGAACAAGGCCTCTCATTGAACCTTATCTGATATCCATTACTGAAAATATAAGGCTGAGCAGTAACCAGAAATACACTCTTGAATCCAATTCCTGAAATTCAACCACATGAAAGATTTTGTCAAAAATTTGCATCATATTCCTCAATTTGGCTACTCTAATATCATCATACTTAATTAACAAGTCTTTTCAAATTCAATAAAATAAACAAGTCTTTCAAAAGATACAACGATGTATATTGAATAGTAACATAGTTAGATTTTAGAACTATATTTTGCACAAGAAATACAATCAATGAAGCACTAAAAATTAGTATCTGTTTTTTTTTTCTTCAGTATGATTGCTGAAAATGTTATCTTTACTGTCCCTCATTTGTTGGTTGCTTTGGAAATTTCAACGACATGGAGACGTCACTCGGGTTTGAACTCAGTGTGAGCAGGTTGTAGTGTGTGTGGTGTTTATTTGACATTTCATTTAAGTAGACCATATATTTACAAGAACAGACCTAATGGATATTGAGTGCATATATTTGCAACTCATGCAGTACATTGAAAATATTGTTTAACTAAACTTCATCAAAAGCATCCACACAATAACCCACCCAAGTAAGAATACAAAACACTTTGCTAAAGATGTACCTTTCTCGCCTATGTAACCGCTGCTCCTACTGCCTTTCTTTGTTGACCGCCCAACGCTGCAGATGGAGTCAATATTCTTGGGAGAGAAACCCTTCTCATTGTTGAAAATGAGCAATGTGGCTGGAGCACCAGTAGCTGTTATGTCCTTAGAAGTGATGATGAACTCTAGTGTAGGACTCACTCCTTCAATGTAGTGGTTATCTTCAGCATTCTGTGAAAGTAAACAAGTAAATTATAGCCATGAATATCACTCGTTTACACTTCTATTTAGCACTGACCAACTAATATTCTGTTTTGGCTAGTCAAACAACACATACTCAGCTTTTAACAGAAATTAGAGTCACAGAAATTATTGGCAAAGGTGATGATTCAGTTAATTATTGGCAAACTTTTTGCATAATGACCAAATTAAGAGTTGATATTCAAGGTACAAAGATGTACAAAGGCATCAAAGTACAAAGCCCGATCATCAAAGATTATTTATTTTGGTCCAATACAAAGATGTAGAAATGTATTCAAAGTAGAATCTTGAATTTAAGCAAAGAAATAGACGGTACCCTAACACGCTTAGTACATAATTCATATGCATTATTAGAAAAAAATCAAAAAAAAAAGAAAAAAGATTACCTGAACAAGTTCCATGAGAAAGTGAACATCTTTAGCATATAACTCAGCGGAGAGATTCCTAACAGCATGATGAAGATCTTCAGTCAAAGGATTAGGTTCTCCACCAATTGAGAACTTTTTTCTTCTAATCTCCTCAATGTGTTCTTTCGGTGTAGCCATTTCTTTTTCTTAACAACAACAATGTGAGTATGTGGTATGAATGAATGTGTGAAGAAGAAAGACGCCTAGTAACTCACTCCTAGTTGGAAAGACTGACTCTTTTACTTCTTGGAGAAGGAAGGTTGAAAAGTAAGGTCATATCATAGTACTAGTAGTATCTGTTGTATATAACGCATTATCGATAATAATAATAATAATTGTACGTTAAGTGTCTTTCCAAATTTCTGTACTCCAATTCCCTCACCTTTAATAACTTTCCATTTCCAACGTGAATAAAGTATCGGACTTCTCTCAATGTGTGGTGGTACGATTCGTGACTCTAAAGGATACTGGCTTAGTGGTTTTGTCAAGTGCTTATTTGTCAACTCAGCGTATCTGGCTGAACTTTGGGGAGCTATGGAAGGTATCAAGCTCGCTCTTCAAGAAGGGATCAAGTTCATAGAGCTTCAAATGGACTCAGCTATTATAGTTAAATGTCTTAATGGAGATGATGAGGGTAGTGCTTCTGGCAGACAGTTGGTGCGGAGAATTAGACAACTCCTCCCGTGTTTCACTTGTGTCTGTATCCTCCACATCTACCATGAAGCCAATAAAGTTGCGGATGAGTTGGTCAATATGGGGTGTTCTTATGAAACCATTGATCCTCTCTTCTTTGATACCCCCCTCCTATTGTTAGATTGCTTGTTGACGCTGATGAAATTGGAGTTCCTACTCCGCGTTTGATCCCCGTGTAATTCTCTCTGGGCTTTTGCCCCTTTTAATCTCAAAAAAAAAAGTATCGGACTTTCAATTGCCAAAATGTTGGAATTTGCACCGTTTCTTAGATTTTTTTTCGGGTCGTTTTTTTTGTCAACTTTTTTGGGTCGTTTTGAAATTTGTTAATTTCAATTAATATTGTTATGATTTTAATATTTTCCATAAATACATTTTTTATTAAATTAAGTGGCTTAAATTGAAAAATATTTTATTTGAAAAAACGTTATAAGCTAGCAATAAGGGTGTGTTTGGAGTACACGCAGCCACCCAATCAATTAGAAGTTGGCTGCCGCGCAAAATAATAAAAGTCATCGAATCTCTAGTGTTGTGTACTCCTTCTCCAAGTGGCGTTGCTATTGTGTCGGTCCTTAGAGTGGGTGGGGTGGGAGATCATTGGCAAAAACCACATACAGGGTTTGTTAAATGCAATGTTGATGCAGTTTTTGATAGCGGAGGTAATAAGGTTGGCTTTGGTATGTGTCTTTGAGATGAAAACGAAATCCACCTTGCAGCCAAGTTGTACTCTTTTGTGCCACTAGTTGAAGTCTACAAAAGGGAGAAAAATGATTTTTCGACTCTATAATTGTTCCAAAACTCTCTTATTATATCAAACCCATAGTTGATCTCGTTAACAGTTAAAGGGATAATTATATACTATCACCATAAACAAAACGGAACAAATGGTAATAAAGAAAACCAATGAGCATCTGACAAAAACGGATGCAAATAATCATAGTATCATAATTAAATGTTATAATCATAGTAACAACTCTCATGTGGAGTTCTCTACTTATCTAGTAGAGAGGCTAACAAGGTCGTTAATACTCTAGTTGGGGTAGCCCTGTTTTTAGCTTCTTCTCATATTTTGTTTGAAATTTCAGCATGTACTTTTCCTACCATTATGAATGAAATAGGGTTTGTTAAAGGATACTGAGCTTCACGTAAATCCGCCCTGAGTCTAACAACGTTAATTATACCAATTGTGCTAGACCTTGTGAATGTAAATTTTTTAAAAAATTACAATATGAGTCGCGTTAATTTTTTATGGTTACCCAACAAAGCAACATAGTAGCACTAGTGCACTACGAGTCAAATAAAGCAATATCCTTCTTTTATTTTGGTTCTGTTGAGAAATTGATCCGAAATTTCTAAATCAAACAACAAGAATTGCCCAAATTGATTGCTTGAATGTAATTGAACAGCTAATTTAATCAATTGTATCGAATTGAAGAAATTAACCCTAATTGCACTCAAGAACCCTAATTCAGCCAATTTGGGGCAAATGCGAAATTCGAACGAATTAAACCAAATTAAGCGCAAGAACACACAAAGAAATGATCACCCAGTTTGGAATTGTCAATTCCTACGTCTGGACAACTAAGTAATCACTTAGTTCGTATTGTATTGATTGAATCAAAGTTTACAGTTTACAATGTACAATTGAAATCCGATTTGATCCCCCTCACTTCCCTTGATCCCCAATTCCTTTGTTTATCACTCACGCTCAATCCCAGAAAATGCTTGATCTTGACCTTCGCTTGAATCACGCGTTTAATCCTTATATATGTGAAGCTCATGGTTTTGGCGCCAAACCGTGAGTTCAAATTTCTGTTGTAACCATTTTTCAAACCGGTGCAATTGAGCTGAAGATGAGCTGGACTTTTGGATCCTACTTGGAAAGAGATAGACCAATGATTAATTGCCACATCATATAACAATCTCCACCTTGGCAATAAATCAACCACAACAACACAAACTCTTTGATACCTAGTTCATTTCCTCAATGATGTCAAACTCCTACCTTCAACAAATTCAAACAGTGTTTGAATTTGCTCAATGGAACCACCTTTGTAATGAAATCAGCTGCATTCTGCATTCTGAGATGTGTGTACTTTCTTAACTTTCACTGATCCTTCTGAGATTATATCTTTGATCCAATGAATTCTTGTATCAATATGCTTAGTCCTTTCATGATAAGCATAGTTTCTACACAAGTTTATTGCACTTTGGTTGTCACAATACACATATACACTCTCTTGTTTCACACATGTAATACCCTAATTTTGTTCGTCTTCTTTTTGTCACTTGCTTTATTCAACTTGTTTTTCGAGATCACGCGATTACAAGTAGTCAGAATAGTGTCTCTTTTTTAATTTAAGCCAATTTCAATTATCCGTTCAATTAAACCAAAATACTGTTACTTAAGCTAGGCATGCGCGTGAATGATCGATCTTTTCGCGCATTCTTCAGTTTAATCTCGATATTTGGGCCTAATCGAACCTAAGTGGACTTATTTAAGTCGCTTTTCTCACTATTGGGCTTATCATTTTGGCTTAGGCCCACAGACGTGGTTCCGAGTTAATTTTTAGCGTTTATTGTCTAACGGGTCTACTTCTCCTATTCGGGCCTCGTTCTAGCATGCTCATTTAGTTGGGCTCGATTCACTTTTGTATTTGGTCCAACTTCTTCTTTTCATGATTTTTATTTTTTTCATTTAATTTATTTTGAGTAATATATATAGTCAAAATGCCAAAAAAATCTATTTAATTTTATTTACAATTTAGGCTTGTCCAAAAAGTCCAAAATACAATAAACATAGAAAAAATGAAAATAAAAAATAATAAGTAAACATTAGGAGCAATTAGTAATCTTTGGGGTCTGTCATTGCTCTCCAAAACTTCTCAGCAAGCCCAATCTGCAGAAGCCCAGTCTAGCTGGTCAAAACCAATTAATGTTAAACCTAGTATTTGACTATAAATAAGCAGTACAATCACAGTCAAAGGGGGAGGAGACAATTTTCAAGAAAGGATGGCTGCCCAAAAATTAGGGTTCTCAGGCTGAAACCCTAGCCACCCAAAGAGAGACCGATCTGTCCAAAATTGGAGAGGGAGGAGTCAGTGTTACTATCGATGAGAGCAAGGAAAGGATAAGAGAAAGAAAGACAGTTGATAACGATACATTTAATTGGTCTAGAAGGTGAGTAATCACACTCCTTTTATACTTCCATGGTACATTGATTTTGAGGCTTTTGGATTGAGAAAGAAAATCAGATCTGCAAAGATAATTGGTGTAGTAGAAAATTATTTTGATGAAAAACCTAACTCTTAAATAATCATGTGCTGTTGTTAGTTATCTGTCTCGTAAGGCCTGTTGTGTATTGTCTTGGACGGTAAATCGTCAGTTATGGGTACTGAATGTAATCCATATCACGCTATATGGCCCTATCCTTTTTCGTTGATGTTCTCGCACTCAACTATCAAGAACATCATCAGTAGTCATTAGATAGTACGTGACATGCTATAATTTTATCCTACTACAGTACCTTGTTTCTTTTATATATGCTCACATTATCCAAATAAATCCCCTTAATATGTATGTGGTGGAATCATGTTATGAGCACTGCCTTGAAATCCCCCAATAGAATTTGGTTGTAATATATATTATGCTTCTAATTTTATGAGAGCTATCTATGCTACTAAAGAAATTGGCTTCCCTTGAAATTATACTTCTCAAACTTGTCGTTTAGAATATGATGCCTTTTTAGGGGAGAAGAAGAGAAAAATTAGGGTCTTATAGATGGTATATATATATATATATATATGCTGTTGCGGTCATTTATTTCATTTTTAATTTTCTTTTTTTACTCAGATTAATGGTTACACCTCCTTTGTTGTTCGCTACCCCCTCCCTCACTTAAGTCCATTCGCAGACTGGGCCCCCAAAACACAAACTGGGCTCATTATCTGCACGCCCTGTTTTATAATACGACCCCTGCGACTAATAGCACCCCCTTTTGCAAGTTTCACCCCTTTTCTTCATTTTTTTTTAATTCTTTCTAACTCAAATACTTTTCATTAAATCAAAACTTTGTGAGTGGTCTTGCGAAGCCTTTGCTTGCATGATTATTAACAATGAGGAACTAGTGGTGATCACTTGGAGTCTTTGCTCAATTGATCATCATGAAGGCCTAAGTTTTCTAAAAAACGTTCATTAAACCAAAAACTTTGTTAGTGGTCTTGCGAAGCCTTTGGTTGCATGATTATTAACAATGAGGAACTAGTGGTGATCACTTGGAGCATTTGCTCAATTGATCATCATGAATGCCTAATTTTTCAAAAGACTTTCGATAAGTCAAAAACTTTGTTAGTGGTCTTGCGAAGCCTTTGCTTGCATGATCATTAACAATGAGGACCTAGTGGTGATCACTTGGAGCCTTTGCTCAATTGATCATCATGAATGCCTAATTTTTCTAAAAAAAACTTTCAATAAATCAAAAAAACTTTGTTAGTGGTCCTGCGAAGCCTTTGCTTGCCTGATTATTAACAATGGAGTGCTAATGGTGGTCACTTGGAGCCGTCGCTCAATTGATCACCATGAAAGCTCGGTTTTCACAATTAACAAGATAAAAAACAAAAACCAAAAAGCCAGAACTACGTAGCTTTGAATTCTCCATCGCACCGGGAGATACGTAGGAGCGGATCCCCTCCGTCAAGCACGACAAACTAAAAAAGTTTTTCCTTTCAAAAAAAAAACCCAAAGCGGCTAACTCTCGTCAAGCGCCGCAAATAAAAATTCATTAAGTCTTTTCAATCAAGAGACAAATTTAAGTATTTTTCAAATCAACTCTTAAAACCACACGTTTAATTAAAGGTTCCCTTTCAGTAGAAAAGAGATGTGGGGTGCTAATACCTTCCCCATGCCTAACCGACCCCCGAACCCAAATCTTCCGGTTTTCCAAAAGACCATTTGCCCTCCAAAAAGGTTTTCTTCAATATTTTCCTTATAAAAAATATTGGTGGCGACTTCATTGTTTTAAAAGGTTGTAAACGAGGAAAAACCCCTCGGGCACTTTTTCGGGCGCAACAACACCAAGTTCATTTACCAATCCCTTCAACCATAATGCTTCCTTTACAGCTTCTGTCACCCCAATATACTCGGCTTCAGTAGTTGATAAGGCTACCACATGTTGAAGTGAGGCTTTCCAACTAATTGTGTTTCCAAATAGAGTGAAAACATAACCAGTTAGGGACCTCCTTTTGTCACGATCCCCAACAAAATCAGAGTCCACATAGCCAATTACTCCAACTGAGTCTTGACCCCCTTGATTATACTGTAATCCCACATCTGTAGTTCCTTTCAAATACCTCAAAATATATTTGACAGCACTCCAATGATCTTGTCCTGGATTTGACAGATACCTGCTGACCAAGCTTAGTGAATAAGCTAGATCAGGTCTTGTGCACACCATTGCATACATGAGGCTTCAAACTGTACTTGCATAGGGAATTTTCTGCATTTGATTCCTTTCACTATCAGTTGCAAGGCAATTAGAGTGAGAGAGTTGAAAGTGAGCAGCCAAAGGAACAAATACTGGTTTGGCATCATTCATGCTAAACCTTTCAATCACCTTCTTAGCATAATTGGTTTGAGTAATGCTAAGCTATTGAGTATCTTTCCTTCTGTTTATTTCCATTCCTAGGATTTTCCTTGCTTCTCCTAGATCCTTCATTTCAAATTCACTATGCAACAGCTTCTTTAATTTCAATATCTCACAGCTATTTTTACTAGCTATGAGCATATCATCCACATAGAGCAACAAGTAGATGAATTCTTTGCTGTCTATTTGCTTGAAGTAGACACAACTGTCATGATGACTTCTCTTGTAGTCTATGTTTTCCATATAAGTGTCAAATCTCTTATACCATTGTCTAGGAGATTGTTTCAATCCATACAAGGATTTCTGCAGTAAACACACTTGACTTTCCTTACCCTTTTCTTCAAAGCCCTTTGGCTGGTTCATGTTGATCTTCTCTTACAACACACCATGTAAGAAAGCTGTCTTAACATCCATCTGTTCAAGATGCATATTAAAGTGAGCTACAAGTGATAGCAACACTCTAATTGAACTGTGTTTTACAACAGGTGAGAATATCTCTAAGTAATCTATTCCTTCTCTTTGAGTATAGCCCTTGGCAACGAGCCTAGCCTTGAATCTAGGTGGATCTTTGTCTGTGATGCCCTCCTTCTTCTTATATATCCATTTGCAACCCACTGTCTTAGCACCAGTAGGTTTCTTAGTCAATATCCATGTCTGGTTTTTATGCAGAGAGGCCATTCCCTCTTTCATTGTTGTGAGCTAATTTTGATGATCTTGACAGGTCATTACCTCTTGATAACTAGTAGGTTCATCATTCACAAACTCAGTGGCTGTGTTGAGAGCATATGCAGTGATAGAATCATGTCCAAACCTAGCTAGTGGCTTGATTTGCCTCTTAGTTCTATCCCTTGTCAGCATATAATCATTCTCAGGATCATTTACCTCTTCTTCTGTATCATTGTCAGTTTGATTTTCATCATTTTGTTCCTCATTTTGATGTTCATCATGTTGCACTTGATCCTTACCCAACTCCACCTCAATTTGTGCCTCATTACCTTGATTGCTTGTTCCAAGAATTTCACTGCTAACTGTATCTTCAATGAATTTTGATTCTTGAAATATCACATCCCTACTAATTATACATTTCTTATCATCATTCAACCACACTCTATATCCCTTAACACCTTTAGGATATCCCATGAATATACCTTTCTTAGATCGAGGTTCTAGCTTTCCTTCTCTCACATGACAGTATGCAGGGCAACCAAACACTCTCAAGTTTTGAAGGTTTGGAACCTTTCCATTCCATAATTCTTGTGGTGTCTTAAAGTCTAGCGCAGTAGAAGGACTTCTATTCACTAGATAACAAGCTGTGTGTACTGCCTCTCCCCAAAATGACTTAGGTAACTTAGCACAATTCAACATACATCTAACATTCTCAAGTAATGTTCTATTTAACCTCTCTGCTAGTCCATTTTGTTGTGGTGTACCTCCAACAGTTAGGTTCCTATAGATTCCACTCTCTTTGCAAAATTTATTAAATTCCTCATTGCAAAACTCAATACCATTATCAGTTCTAAGTGCCTTCACCTTTAAGTCACATTGGTTTTCTACCTTTTTCTTCCACTCAACAAAAGTGTTAAATGCCTCATCTTTAGTTTTTAACAGATAAATCCAAACATTTCTACTAAAATCATCAGTAAAAGTTAGAAAATACCTCTTTCCACCATGAGTAGGTGTCTGAGTTGTCCCCCAGAGATCTGAGTGAATGTATCCAAGCTTCTCCTTAGTCTTGTGGATGCCTGTTGTGAACTTTAATCTGATTTGCTTGCCCATTATGCAGTGTTCACAAAAACCTAACTCACCAACCTTGTCTCCACCTAAGAGTCCTTGCTTTTCCAGTTCTTTCATGCCTTTCTCACTCATGTGCCCAAGTCTTTGGTGCCACATGAGTGTTTTATCAGTACTAGAGCTGGTAGCATGCACCTCACCAGTCACAGTACATCCCTGTAGAATTTATAGTTTATTGTTTTTCCTTTGGTCTTTCATCACCACTCTTGATCCCTTCATGACCTTGAGTATGCCATCTTCACCCTTAAAACTATAACCTGCAGCTTCTAATGCTCCTAAAGAGATTAGAGGTCTTTTAAGTTCAGGTACATGCCTTACTAGTTAGCAATTTCACAGTGCCATCAGACAATTTAACCTTGACAGTGTCAATTTCCTTCACACTACAAGCTTTGTTATTACCTATTAGCTAGTACCTTTGCAGCACTCAATGGCTTGTAATCAACAAACCAGACTCTTCTTGGACACATAGTTTATGAGCATGTAGAATCCATAACCCAATTCTCTTCACACTTAACTTCTGTAGTGGCATGTAACTCACTGTCTTCACCATATGCAACAACAAGAACTTCACAACTGTCATAACCCTCCGAGGCCACTGATGCATTACCTTCATCATCACTCTTCTGGTTTTTGTCATTTTTCTTATCTGGACAGTTCTTTTTGAAGTACCCTTCCTTGTTGCAAATGAAGCATCTATTGTGTTTGGGTCTAGATTTAGATCTAGACATGTTCTTTCCTTTCCATTCCTTCTTTTCACTTCTGCCTCAAACCATTAGACTTTCTCCTTGCTCATTCTCCTTGGTTTCTTTCTTCTTGGAGAGTTCCTTTGCCATTAAAGCAGCCTAAACCTTTTCAAGAGATATGTATTCTCTTCCATATATCAATGTATCAGCAAGAATGTCATAAGCATTGCTTAATGACCTTATCAGTAATAGTGCTCGATCCTCATCATCAATTTTCACATCAATGTTTTCAAGATCGAGTTTTATCTTGTTGAACTCATCAATGTGATCTCCTATGGTAGTGTTTGGCTGCATTTTAAAAGTATGCAGTTTCTGTTTGAGATAAAGTCTAGTTGCAAGGGATTTTACCAAATAGAGGCTCTCTAATTTCTTCCAGATAGCCGCAACGATTTTCTCTTTGGAAATCTCCCTCAACAATTTATCTCCAAGGCATAGGAGGATTACACTATAAGCTTTGTTCAAGATATCCTTATTCTCTTTAGCAGACTGTGTAACAGGTAGCTTTTCTTCTCCTTCGAGCGCATCTTCAAGACCTTGCTACACCAGCATCGCTCTCATCTTCATTTTCCACAATCCAAAATCATTCTTCCCAATGAACTTCTCTATGTTGTATTTAGCCATTTCCATCGAGCATACCTTCCTCAACGAGCTCTAGATACCAGTTGTTGAGAAATTGATCTGAAATTTCTAAATCAAACAACAAGAATTGCCCAAATTGATCGCTTGAATGTAATTGAACAACTAATTTAATCAATTGTATCGAATTGAAGAAATTAACCCTAATTGCATTCAAGAACCCTAATTCAGCCAATTTGGGGCAAATGCGAAATTCGAATGAATTGAACCAAATTAAGCGCAAGAACACACAAAGAAATGATCACCCAGTTCAGAATTGTCAATTCCTACGTCTGGGGAACTAAGTAATCACTTAGTTCGTGTTGTATTGATTGAATCAAAGTTTACAGTTTACAATGTACAATTGAAACCCGATTTGATCCCCCTCACTTCCCTTGATCCCCAATTCCCGTGTTTATCACTGACGCTCAATCCCAGAAAATGTTTGATCTTGACCTTCGCTTGAATCACACGTTTAATCCTTATATATATGAAGCTCATGGTTTTGGCGCCAAACCATGAGTTCAAATTTATGTTGTTACCGTTTTTCAAACCGATGCAATTGAGCTAAAGATGATCTGGACTTTTGGATCCTACTTGGAAAGAGATAGACCAATGATTAATTGCCACATCATATCATATAACAGGCTCATAAAATCAAGCATTGGCCTTGAAATCTTGATATTACTGGTGTCATGAGGGGATGGATGGATGTGCTTTGGGTCAGGTGAGTCAAAATAAAGGGATAATGAGAGGATTATTAGAGACCCAAGTCTTAACCCGTGAATGTAATTGCAAAGTGCAAGCAAGTATGATCTCATTATAAAGCATATACTACTTAGAAAGAATGAGGAATATGGTGAATTTAAGAAGCTTTTTCGTTGTTGTTTTCCAAAAGGGTAAGACATTAAATGAATCTTGTATTTGAGTTTCCATTTTCATGTTACATTGTTAGTTAGCTATCCTTGATGAGGAAACTAGTGTGCCTTCATCATAATTCATATCATTAGCCAAAGATATTTTGCTATGCTTGAAAATGGATATTTTTTTGCCCAAACATCCTGGCTGCGGAACCAATGGCGGTAGTGGTGGTGGTGGTGAGTGGGAGGTGGTGGTGATAGTGAGGGTGAAGAGGGAGGTGAAGTGAAAAATGAAAGTTGGGGTGGAAAAATAATGAGCTAAAAAAATTGGGGCCATCCAACAAGCCCTGGCCCTAACTGACTAAAAAAAATTAGGGTTGTTTTTTTCATACCCCCACCCCCTTCCTTCCCACCCCCACAAAATATGATATCCACATAACACCCCTTTGAAATCTAATTTTTTTTTATTTTAAAAAAAATTAATCGTATATATGTATTTTGGACATATATACGATGACACCATTTAACTCATCGTATATATGTCCTAAAAACGTATATACGATTGGCTGCGTATGATGCAATCATATAAACGTTTTTAGGACATATATACGATGGGTTAAATGGTGCCATCGTATATATATATATATATATATATATATATATATATATATATATATATATATATATCCAAAATACATATATACGATCACTACAAGAATTACGTGAATTACTGGCGGAACATTTCTCGCGGATTCAAATTCGCTTAGTAGGTTTTTCGGTGGATTTTTGCGTTTTTCGTCAGTGATTTAGTCTGCCGCGATGCGTTTCTGGCGGATCCTATAACATTTCTGGCGGATCCAATCCGCCAGTATGTTTACTGGCGAAATTACTGGCAGATTTTCTGCAAGTAGATACTGGTGGAATTACTGGCGGAAATTTCCGCCAGTAACCTGCGTTACTGGCGGATTTTCCGCCAGTAAGTAATTATCGGAGAAATTTCGCGCGATCATCTGCGTATCTTGGCGGAAAATTCGCCGAGAATTACCGCCGAATTAACTTTCTTTGCTTTTTCTTACTCATAACTCACTCTGTCATTCATTAACCACACATACACACTTCCTCTCATTCTCTATATTCTCAATTTTTTAAAGTCCAACTCTCGGTATCTCTCTCTTGGAATGCCTAAGTTTTCATAAAAGAGATTTTGTTGTCACTTCATCTTCTCACTTCTCAGGTGATGCCCACGTTTTTATTCCGGCAACAACGACAATGCATCCGTTTCAACGACAACGTCGGCAAAGAATCTGTTCACGCGATTGGGACGACGGCGAATCTGTTAAAGGGGATCTAAATGGTTTGGTTGTTTCAGATCTTTCACAAGTTACCAACTATTTCTCTCTGCATGTTAGCGAATCTGTTGGCATCTTCTTCTCTAGCATCTTTTGTAAACGTCTTCAGTATGTTGTGTTTCCTTTTTGTGTGATTGTTTGGTTGACTTGTAAAAAAAGTCTATTTCTATGTGATGTTTAAGGTTTTTGTTCTTAAGTAATTGTTCTTCTGAGTTTTTGGAGGTGGTATAATTAACTTTTATTGCTGTTGATTCATTTTTGGGTTGCTGTTGTTCTTCTCCTTTCTCAATCTCAAACCCGTCGCAACCGCCCGTTTCACCCGCTAAACCCACGAAACCGAACCGCACAATCCGACAGAAACTTTGGGCGAAGTGGGTCTGTCTTTGTAAACCGTAGTTTTGGACGGGTTGTGGTTTTGGTACACGTTGAATATATATTTTTTTTAAAAATTAAATACATTACTGGCGGATTTTGGTTGCTTACTGGCGGAATTTCTGCCAGTAATTACTGGCGGAATTTCCGTCAGTAATTACTAGCAGAAAGTCTGCCAGTAAATCCGACAGTAATTACTGGCGGAAAATCCGCCAGTAATGGTTACCTGCGAGCGTTTTACTGGCGCATTTCTGGCGGACTGAATCCGCCAGTAATGTTCTTTTTTTGGCAGATTTCTAGAATTACTGGGGGATTGTGTCCGCCAGTAATAACCAAATTTCTTGTAGTGGATGGGTTGTTATATATGTTTTTTTTTTTTTTTAAAATTTTAACGGTTAGGATTTCACTTTCAAAGTTGATCAACGGTGTAGATTGCACCGACAAAATCAACGGATGATAATCATTTACCTCAACTATAAATACCCACTCTCACCCACACTATTTTCACACCAAAAATTCAACTTCCTTCTCTCACACAATACAAGTCAAGATGATGCAGACTTCACTAATGTCATACTACGAGCCTTCTTCCCTCACTATCATTCATTCTAATCTGGGATTCGCTGATCATCAGGGCATCATCTTGCAAGATGATGGGGTAGGTTTCGATGGGAGAGATGTTATGCAGTGTAGGTTAAAACACTGCATATCATTTGCTGCTCTTAAGTAGAAACTACTGCGGATGGTTCAACCTAAGAACGACGAGCATGAGATAATTTGTATCGTTTATCGGAAACCGGAATGGACTGATGGAGGTCTTTACTGGTTTACCATGGATGTCAACAACGAGGATGACGTCCGAGACATGAGTCCAATCATATTATTTTTAAATGGAAGAGTTACATTCATCTGTACGTCGAAAGCAGAAGGACCGTCGTTGAGATCCTTCGTCGATTAACTCCACCAACTCAGTAGTTTCTATTGTATTTTCTTTTTATCTGTCCATTTTTATTGTAGTAGTTTATGTTTTATCGCTTGTGTAAGTTTGTTTTATCGAATCAATGAAATCAAAAATTTCTGGAAACTTGTAAAATATAACAACCGTAATTTAAAAAATTCAATATTAAATTAACCGATCAACTTGCTTTGTTGTCGAACATTTTTTTCTTGATTTCCAAATTGTTTGAATAAAGTGCAACAACTAATAATAATAAAGTCATATCAGTACGAATAGAGTCAGTACAAACATCAGCACAAAAATCCCCTAGCGTCGCCTACGTGGTGGTGGTCCGTCAGGTGGTACCATCCCCACCAGCTGATAGAGTCTCTGAAACGTGTAAGTGCCATGACAGATCTCGCCTCTAGTAAGCCCCTCCCTACACAAGTCCACAACCTCCCGCATCCACTCAGAATCGTGGAATCGTAGCTCTGGCTCAGGTGTCCAAACTGGTGGGTTGGTGGAACCGGTAATAGTCCGGGAAAGTTGTACGACGCATCGGTCTAAATCATCGATCTGCAGTCTCATCTGCCCGCTGAGCAGCCCAAGTAGTGCGCAGAACGTCACTCACACTAACCATGAAGTGGGTGATCTGGTAGACGCAGTTGGTATGACTCGGACGACCTCTAAGAGGGTCACGTGGGATGACCTAAACGTATCCAAACTGTCGCAGGAACCTATCAGGCATGTAGCGAACTCTGAAGTCGGCCCAACTGATGAATCCCCTGTATAGGGAGATCTGCTCAAAGGGTCGACCAGCCCGGTGCTCCTCAAATGGTCGCCAACAGACATCCTCTGGTCTCAGCTCATCAATCATCTTCATGTAGTGGCTCAACTTCAGGTGATCTGTCTTCTTCTTCATAAAGCGCCCAGCCAGTGGCTCCGCACCGCGTATATGACCAGGTTTCCTCTCCGCCATCCGAGGGAAATACCACATAATCCAAGACTGAAATATAAAATAAACATGTTTAATTAAAAACTATTTACCCAAAATCAGTTTTTTGTAACGAAAAAATAAAGTTAAAATGTGTACCTGAAATAGGCTGGCATACCCTTCTAACTGCGCCGTCACCCTCAAAGAGGCAGTGTTCAAGGAGTCATACATGGAAGCTAGTGCACCTGCACCCCATGCATAGCCTCCAAGAACATCTGCACTTAGATCATCAAGGTAGAGCAGCCACTTAGCCTCAGCCATGTCTCCAGTCTTCGTAGTGAAGAGGCTATAGGTGAGAAGTAGAAGCAGATAAGCCCTCACAACAACTGTCATGTCACCCCCTCCGCCCTATTACGCTCAAAAATGTCCAGCAGCCAACTGAAACTGTAATACGGACCCCCACGAGTGTTGGTACTAGCCTCACTGTGTGAAACACCTAGATACGACACTGCAAGCTGTGTGGCATACTCCGAGCTGACAGTAATGGCAGGAGGTCTGGCATAGTTCCCCTGGATGGAAAGATGCAGTAAACAAGAGACGTCATCCAGAGTGATCGTCATTTCACCAAATGGTAAGTGAAATGACGAAGTATCTGAGTGTCATCTCTCGATAAAAGTGGACAGCAACTAATGGTCTCACGTGGGGTGGCGTGAAGAAGAGAAGTGGGGCGATCCGAGTCCCCGAGCTCAGGGTACTCGACTTGTCGCATATCATACCGGGGTGGCTGCGGCTTGTCCTGAGCTAGGTCAACCTGTAGCCAAGTCCCTCGCATTCCTCGCTGAAGCTTACAGCTCATTATGCCTCCGAGTCCTCGTACTCGGAGTAGCCGAAGAAGTGGATGCCTCCCCTCTCTCTTGGATAGGAGATACCTCCCATCTCCCTCTCTGACGATGGTCCCTCTAACTGCGATGCCTATTGGACACTACAAAAATAAATAAATTAAAATCAGTTAAAAAAACAAAAACAAGCCATCGTATATATGTTTAAAATATGTATATGCGATGCTCACTTGTGTGTGGGTCGTATATACGTGTTGAAAACGTATTTACGATTGGCTGAATAAGGGTTGCTCGTATATACGTCAAGACCAACGTATATACGATGGCTGGAAATGAAAGGGTCGTATATAAGTTCTCAAGAACGTATATACGAGTGCGTGGATAAAGGGTTGCTCGTATATACGTTTGCAATAGGTAAATTCGAGTGATTTTGGTCAAACGTATATATGTTAAAAGTGGTAAAAATTTGGTGATTTTGTAATGTAGCAGGGGTATTTAGGTCTTTTCATTAGGTGCGTGGGGGTATGGGGGAAAGGGTGGGGGTACAAAAAAAAACCCAAAAATTAAAAGTGTGGGCTGGGGCTAAAAAAGGCCTGTTAATAGTAGGCTGAAATTTTGCGGGACTTAATAGGGGGCCAATGGGACTGGGCTTAGGGCTTGTGGCCAAATTGACACCTCTATGTGGGCCCATCAACTTACCCTTTCACACCTTAGCTAGTTATAGATTTTGTTTCTTTTATTAAAAGAACAAAGTAAACAAATAAATAAATGTTATCAATATTGAAGAATAAGGAATGAGAATTAGACTCACAGCCAAGGGTGAGGTTGAAATGAGTGAGAAATGTTGAGTGAAATCCACTTATTAGAATGTGACAAGTGGCAAATTTTAATTGCTTGTAATGACTAGAAATGAGGTATATGAAAAATATATAAGAGCGAGGAGATCTATATACCCGTTACATCTTTACATATTTTCTTTTGTGTTTTCTTCATGATAAGGCATGTAGGTTTTGTTCCAATTTTTATTTTTGCATTTTAACCAAAACAAAATTATATTTAGAACCTATTATATTTTATTAGGTGGAGGTTTAATCTAACATAGTCCCTTACAAAGACTAATAAGACTAATTTATTAAAAGCTGAGTGCAAAGTTAGGAGTACTAGTACAAATTTAAAAATTCAGAGGGTTCAAAAAAAAAAATTATATAAAAGAGCAAGTAATTTTTTTTAGGGGTTCAAGTGAACCTTTCAAGACAATGTCGGTCCGCCACTGCCACTTGTCATGTGTTGTTGGACATAATTTTTTTCCTAGGGCTCTTTACTTCCCTGTCCAAAACATAACAAAAAGAAACACCACGCAATTACATCATAAGCTAAAATGTAAAGGTGTTCCAGATTTTAGGGTTTAGTTGGGTAGCCGCAACGACGCCCCTTTGTTGCCGCTCTAAGCTCTGTTTGCTGCCCTCTTGCAGCGCTCTCTCCAAGATGACGAAGCTCCATGACCGCCTAGCTCCGCGTCTGTGTTCTCCTTTCTCTAGTCCTCCACCCCTTCCACCAGATCTAACCATGATCTCCAGCACCGCCTTAAATTCACCTCACCCTCCGCCTGAACCTCCATCATAATAGCTCCTTTCCGATTTCGTTACCTGCTTCTCCCTGAAACAGATGATTCCCATGTCACAGTAGCCTCAAATATCTCATTTTCACTATCTCGATCTAAAGCCCCAGCTGTCAGTCCTTTCCAACAAGCAACAAAACCCAACCTTATCTCTTGGGCCTTCTGTAACGCCCCAAAATAATTTAATTAATTAAAGGGAGTTAGGTTGTGGAAAAATATTAGAATTTATTAATGGGAGTTTTATTTTATTAGGAGGTGTTTAAGTAATTAGGGAGTGGTGGAATTAATTGAATTGGGAGGTGTAGATAGCATTATGGGCTTTTAATTGAGGGGTGTGTGAAAGCAAAAGAGAGGGGTGCAAATAAGGGTATGAGTGGGCCTAGGGTTAATTGATATGAAGGAAAGGAATTAGAAGAAAGAAGCTAGCGTGAGAGAGAGACAGAAACGGCAGAAAGAAAAAAAAAAAAAAAGAGAAAGAGAGAACAGAGAGAGACTGTGTGCGCGACGGGGAGAGGAGGAAGAAAGAAGAGAAGCGTGCGACGGAGGAGGAGAGAGAGAGGACGGCGCGGCGATTGAAGGAGAGGGGGCTACGGTTGCTGATTTCGTGGTGATTTCTAAGACAAGGCTTCATCTTCTTCAAGCTTTTAAGGTAAGGGGAGTTAAATTTCATAAGGGTTTCCATGAATGAGTTTTATGTGGGGAATTAGGGAATATGATGCTAGTTAGGATTTTGATTAATTGTATAACTGAAATATGATGCGAATTTGTTGCTGGTCTCGTTGGTAATTGAATACCTATGGTGGAGAATTTGTTGTTGAAGTTGTGCTCACCATATGTTTGGTGTTATGTGTGAGTGAACCTTAGAATGCTTGTTACATGATTGTTGAAATGCATGTGTGACTATATTCGGTGTTTGATGGTGTACATAGGCGATAAAAATCAAGAAAACGTGTTTTAGGTGCCATTAGGCGCCACTTAGTGCTGCTGTTTGGTCTGTTAGTGCTGCTGTTTGGTCTTTAAATGCTGCTGTTTGGCACCTTAGTGCTGCTGTTTGGTCTGTTAGTGCTGCTGTTTGGTCTTTAAATGCTGCTGTTTGGCACCTTAGTCTTTCTTTGTTTGGTCTTAAATCTCTTTCTTTGTTTGGCGCCTTGACATCTGCTTTGTTAGGCGCTGAATGTGTTCATGTTTTTGTTTGTGTTGTTGTAGGCGCCGCATAGTCAAGTCGCCTGGTCTGCGAGGTCTAATGTGTATTAATAACGATAAGAATGACACTTTGTGTCAAATATGGCTAAAATAATTGACGATGTCTTGAGGTGTCTAATATGACTAAGTGATTGATGACATTCTTGTTGTTGAAGTGGTGCATACCACATGTTTGGTAATATATGTAAATGGAAACACAAGGGCATGCTAGGTAATTTTTAAGGAATCGAATTTGTTGGTTTGATGTACTTTTGGCGTTGGATGTTGTGGTTGCTAGTTTTTGGTAAAAGAATAGAAGAATGAGGATGGGCACTCCCTAGCGCCATTGTGCTAGGATTTAGCGCCATGGCGCAACAAGGTTCTTTGCTGGCGCCATTTTTTCTTTGTTTTGGCGCGCCACAGCGCGAATGAGTTCTTGCCAGAGCCTTTTTGTGGTTATTTGTGACACCCGGAGTTGCCCAAGTTACCGTAGGGCACCAATAGGTGTTGTTTGGTGTCACCTTATGTTGTGTTTGTGTCATTGCGAGTTGTCGTGCCTAAATGTGGATAAATGTTTGCTGTTGATGTGATTGGACTAAAACTATAAGCTGTTGTTGTTGTTAATGTTAGTGAAACAATCGACCACGTTGTTGTTGTTGATGGATCGCGTCTGCAGAGCTATGCTCACCACGTTGTTGTTGTTGATGGATCGCGGTCTAGAGCTATGCTCACCACGTTGTTGTTGTTGATGGATCGCGGTCTAGAGCTATGCTCACCACGTTCTTCGTTGTTATAGGTCGCGGTCTGAGCTCGCGCTCACCACGTTGATGTTGATTGGTACCACATACATTCATATCCAGGTGTTGTTGTTTATCGTTGTGTGGTCTAAGTGGTTGCTAATTGTGTTGTTCAAGTTATTGCTCGTTGTGTAGTCTATAAGTTGTAGCTTGTTGGGCTGTTTATATTATTGCGCGTTGTGTTGCCCAAGTAGTTGCTTGTTGTATTGTCTCTATTGTTGTCTGCTGTGTCGCCTAAATTGCTGCTTGATGTTGTGGATGCCGTGGTTTAATGTGGTTACTTGTTGATACTGTTGCCAGTAGTCGTCTATGTATGTTGTTATGGTTGGTATTTATAGTTGCTGAGTTCTTAGCATATTACTTATCATATATTCCTTTATGTTGTTGGACTCACCCTTTCTCTGTTTTAATGTTACCCCTACGTGGGTGACATGCAGGTAGTCGCGCATGAAGGACCTTCTCTCCTTCCTATTTAGAGTCAGTGTCGAGTCGCTCTGATACGTAGCACCCGGGGGGATAGACGAACACTGTTGTTTTTGCTATTATATTTTAGACCATCGTTCTAATTGGGTTATTATTTTATATGATGTGAATTTATACTAAGTTGCTGGTTGAGATTATGCATGTGATGGATCATTATATTCCGTTGCTTTGTGATGAATTTTTTGGTGTGTACACGATTTATTCGTTGTCTTAATGAAAGACCAAAGTTAACTATTAAATGTCGTGTTAAGTGTTGTCTAAAAAGTTGATGTGTAACGCCCGATAGCATGTTAGTTGTTTTTTTGCACTCGATAATTAAATAAATAAAGGGGTAGAATCGGGGTGTTACAAAGTGGTATCGAGCATAAGTTCTGGTCTGTCCAAAGGCCAAGTGTGTGTCGTCTCATCATAGCGTATATGACAACTAAGTAGTGTTAGTCAGGTTACGAAATGATGTTAATGTTGCAAAGTGTTAGGTTGAGATGACTCGGAGGATGATCTTGCTCTTCTTTCAAGCGTTGCAAGCTATTGCTCGAGCGATGGGAACCAAGCGGAATGGTGGAGAGGAGGTCGAAAGTCGTAAGTTGGCCACGTTCAAAGGAGAGTCCGCCCACTTTCAAAGGTCGGTATGATCTCGATGGAGCTTTGGCATGGTTGAAGGAGATCGAGAGAATTTTTCGGGTTATGGATTATGCGCCCGCACGTAAGATAAGGTTTGTACGCATATGCTAGCCGAGGAGGCGGATGATTGGTGGTTGGGAATGTCGCGAAGGTTAGAAAATTTGGTGAAGGAGTTACTTGGGAAGTTTTCACTAGAGAGTTCAAGAGAAAGTACTACCCGGAGGATGTGCGGGCTAAGAAGGAAGTGGAATTTCCGGAGCTAAAGCAAGGAAACAAGGCGGTGGTACGAGTATGCCGCCAAATTTGAGGAGTTGGCCAAATTCTGTCCCTACTATGCTAATGATCTTTGATTCGGAGTTCTCAAAGTGTGTTAAGTTTGAGAGTGGGATCGCGCCGATATCAAGAAGGCGATTGGGTATCGGGGAGATTAGAGATTTTGCTAGATTAGTTGATAAGTGTAGGATTTTTGAAGAGGATAGTTTACGCCTACAAAATTTGTGAAGAAAAGAGGAATTCTCGGTTAAAGTGCGAAGCCATATGAAGTTCCCGAGGCAAGGGTAAGCAGAAGTCAAGCGATGGCAAGGATCTACGGGGAGATGCTCCCGCTAACGTCACATGTTTCAAATGTGGCAAAGCTCGCCACAAGAGTTTTGAGTGTAAACCTGAGGTAACAAGGTGTTTTCGTTGTGGTAAAGAGGGCCATAGGATGTCTGAGTGTGATCGCAAGGATATGGTATGCTTCAACTGTGGTGAGATGGGACACATTAGTACTAGGTGTCCAAGGCCGAAGAAGGAGAAGTCTAGCGGGAAGGTGTTTGTTTTGGCGGTCTGAGTCTCTGAAGAATGATGGAAGTATTAGAGGTACGTGTCTCGTTAAGGGTACTCCGCTAGAATCTATTGGTAATACCGATGCTACTTGTTGTTTTGTTATTGTCGTATGCATGAACGTTTAAGTTTTGTATTGTTTGTTATGACTGGTATTGCATTGTCTGGTGTGTTCTCGGTGTCCTTGTCGAAACCGGCTGAGACGCGTTCTTTGTGAATTTTGTTGTTGTTTGCCGTTGGGTGGGTTAATTGTAATCTTGGGTATGGGTGGTTAGAGCATAACCATGTTCATATTAATTGTCGTAGCTGATCGGTGAGTTCGAAGGTCGAGCCCGGTCCATCGCTTACTAAAACGAGATAAATAGGATTGGAATTCGAGCTTGAGGTGACCCAAAGGAGCTGGAATTTAATTGAGGAAAATTATAGTGATCACCATGGAGGGTATAACATCCCAATATCGGATAGGTGGTGTTTAAGTAGTCGAGTAGGATTTTGGTAATCTACATATTAGAACATCCATTTAGGGGCAAAAATGTAGGGAAGAGTGTTTGGTCTACCGCGAGATATACGATGGATCACGAGTGGGGACGGTTAGAGGTGGCAAGGAGATTGGATATCGCTTTGGTGAGTTTGGCGTGGATTTTCGAGGACGAAAATATTCTAAGTGGGGGAGAGTTGTAACGCCCCAAAATAATTTAATTAATTAAAGGGAGTTAGGTTGTGGAAAAATATTAGAATTTATTAATGGGAGTTTTATTTTATTAGGAGGTGTTTAAGTAATTAGGGAGTGGTGGAATTAATTGAATTGGGAGGTGTAGATAGCATTATGGGCTTTTAATTGAGGGGTGTGTGAAAGCAAAAGAGAGGGGTGCAAATAAGGGTATGAGTGGGCCTAGGGTTAATTGATATGAAGGAAAGGAATTAGAAGAAAGAAGCTAGCGTGAGAGAGAGACAGAAACGGCAGAAAGAAGAAAAAAAAAAAAGAGAAAGAGAGAACCCGAGAGAGCTGTGCGCGACGGGAGAGGAGGAAGGAAAGAAGAGAAGCGTGCGACGGAGGGAGAAGAGAGGACGACGGCGGCGATTGAAGGAGAGGGGGCTACGGTTGCTGATTTCGTGGTGATTTCTAAGACAAGGCTTCATCTTCTTCAAGCTTTTAAGGTAAGGGGAGTTAAATTTCATAAGGGTTTCCATGAATGAGTTTTATGTGGGGAATTAGGGAATATGATGCTAGTTAGGATTTTGATTAATTGTATAACTGAAATATGATGCGAATTTGTTGCTGGTCTCGTTGGTAATTGAATACCTATGGTGGAGAATTTGTTGTTGAAGTTGTGCTCACCATATGTTTGGTGTTATGTGTGAGTGAACCTTAGAATGCTTGTTACATGATTGTTGAAATGCATGTGTGACTATATTCGGTGTTTGATGGTGTACATAGGCGATAAAAATCAAGAAAACGTGTTTTAGGTGCCATTAGGCGCCACTTAGTCTTCTTGTTTGGTGCGTTAGTCTTTGCTGTTTGGTCTTTAAATGCTGCTGTTTGGCACCTTAGTGCCGCTGTTTGGTCCGTTAGTGCTGCTGTTTGGTCTTTAAATGTCTTTGTTTGGCACCTTAGTCTTTCTTTGTTTGGTCTTAAATGTCATTGTTTGGCGCCAAAGATCTTCTTTATTTGGCGCTGAATGTGTTCATGTTCTTTGTTTGTGTTGTTGTAGTAGGCGCCGCATAGTCTTTCGCTCGGTCCTCGCGAGGTCTAATGTGTATTAATAACGATAAGAATGACTTCGTGTCAAATATGGCTAAAATAATTGACGATGTCTTGAGGTGTCTAATATGACTAAGTGATTGATGACATTCTTGTTGTTGAAGTGGTGCATACCACATGTTTGGTAATATATGTAAATGGAAACACAAGGGCATGCTAGGTAATTTTTAAGGAATCGAATTTGTTGGTTTGATGTACTTTTGGCGTTGGATGTTGACGGTTGCTAGTTTTTGGTAAAAGAATAGAAGAATGAGGATTGGGCACTCCTAGGCGCCATTGTGCTAGGATTTAGGCGCCATGGCGCAACAAGGTTCTGCCGCTGGCGCCATTTCTGTCTTTGTTTTGGCGCCCGCGCGCAGCTGAGATTCGCCAGAGCCTTTTTGTGGTTATTTGTGACACCCGGAGTTGCCCAAGTTACCGTAGGGCACCAATAGGTGTTGTTTGGTGTCACCTTATGTTGTGTTTGTGTCATTGCGAGTTGTCGTGCCTAAATGTGGATAAATGTTTGCTGTTGATGTGATTGGACTAAAACTATAAGCTGTTGTTGTTGTTAATGTTAGTGAAACAATCGACCACGTTGTTGTTGTTGATGGACTGCGGTCTAGAGCTATGCTCACCACGTTGTTGTTGTTGATGGACTGCGGTCTAGAGCTATGCTCACCACGTTGTTGTTGTTGATGGACTGCGGTCTAGAGCTATGCTCACCACGTTGCTGTTGTTATAGGCTGCGGTCTAGAGCTCTGCTCACCACGTTGATGTTGATTGGTACCACATACCTTCATATCCAGGTGTTGTTGTTTATCGTTGTGTGGTCTAAGTGGTTGCTAATTGTGTTGTTCAAGTTATTGCTCGTTGTGTAGTCTATAAGTTGTAGCTTGTTGGGCTGTTTATATTATTGCGCGTTGTGTTGCCCAAGTAGTTGCTTGTTGTATTGTCTCTATTGTTGTCTGCTGTGTCGCCTAAATTGCTGCTTGATGTTGTGGATGCCGTGGTTTAATGTGGTTACTTGTTGATACTGTTGCCAGTAGTCGTCTATGTATGTTGTTATGGTTGGTATTTATAGTTGCTGAGTTCTTAGCATATTACTTATCATATATTCCTTTATGTTGTTGGACTTGATGTGAATTTATACTAAGTTCTTGGGTTGAGATTATGCATGTGATGGATCATTCAAGATGAATTTTGAGTCGGCACGACTTATTCGTTGTCTTAATGAAAGACCAAAGTTAACTATTAAATGTCGTGTTAAGTGTTGTCTAAAAAGTTGATGTGTAACGACTCCGATAGCATGTTAGTTGTTTTTTTGCACTACGATAATGAAATAAATAAAGGGGTAGATCTATAAGATTAGGATCAAGAAAATTAGCCTTCAAAAACGGGAGAGTCTAGACTTTCTCACGATGAGATCAATTTCAATAAGATTAGAAGAAAATGGCAAAAATAACATTTCAATAAAGAAGATAAATAACATTAACAAACACAAAAGGGAAAAGACACAAAACTTACTTGAAAGGGAAGAATACAAAATGTGGAGAAGATAGAAATGGTGTTGGAGATTGATGATCACCACGCCCTTCTTGGAAAGGTGATAAGATCACACTATCCTTAGGCTCTCCTAGCCTCAAGGAAGTGAGCTATGGTTCTCATCTCAAGAACCAATGTGAATCTTCTAGATGAACCTCACCCTCACAAGCATGGACTAGCCCACACCACACTCTAGGTATTTTGGCTCTCAACTTTGCTAACATGAGAAAAGTGATTTCATTCAACATAGAAGTTCTAGGGTTTACAAAGAAGGCAGAAGCATTTATATGTTGGGTCTAATGGATCCTAAGCCCAACATATAATCCACTAAAGAAAAATAAAATAAAGCCCATAGCCACATCAAAGTAACTAAAAGCCTTAGCCTATTCTAGATGGCCAACAATGTTCAAAACCAAATGTTCATTACAATTAAAAATGAATTACTACATTTATTAAAAACAAATACAAGGAAATAGAAAACCCTAGAGTTTGAGATGTCTAGGAATTTCCCAAAGTAACCTTGGTCACCTTTAGTGTGTCCTTGTCAATTATCAAGGTGGACACACTAAAGTATATTCCCTTTGAGTGTCAAATCTCTTTTTGGTCTTTTGAGTCTTGGTACTTGTGACTTCCATCCAAGCTATTAATTGTAGTCTAGCCATGCATGTGGGATCACATCACTTTCCCCTACACCAACTTTGTGGATCTTAGGCCTCTTCTCAGAGATGTCCCTGTTCTTTCTTGGTGGTGGAGTTTGTCAAAGGTTTGGTTTTGGTCTCGTGGTCTAAGCTTGAGTGGTGGAATCAGCGACTGTGTTGGTGCTTTCTGGCTGCTTGTAGGGTTATCTATGTTAATTTATGCCCTTTGCATTTTAGTTCAGTAGATTATTGATAGTTTGCAGAATGTTGTTTTTAGTTTTAGTTCGTTAGGATCTTAGTTGTTTCAGGTGCTGCTATTGTGCTTACTGTTTATTTGAGTATGGATTATTACCCTTGTTGTACCCAACATAGTTGACTGAGATAGGATTCGTAGGACACTCCTCATAAAGATGACCTCCTCCACAATAAACACAACTAGGAGAGGAACCAATTAGTGCTGGCTCACTTAATGCAACAGTTTCTTCGGTTGCTGCAGTAGGTGTTGTTGCAGCAGTAGATGCTCTCATATTTTTGATCATGTTAGAGAGTGAAGCTACTTGAGCAGACAAGGCAGCAACTTCACTTACTTCATGTATACCAGCCACCTTCTTTTGAACACTTGACCTAGCAGTAGGCCATTGATAAATATTTGCAGCAATATTCTCAATCAAGTTGTAAGCATCATTGTAAGATCTATTGAGCAGAACTCCTCCAAATGAGGCATCAAGCATGAGCCTAGTTTGAGGTTCCAAACCATTGTAGAATGTCTCCATTTGGATAATGATAGGAATACCATGGTGATGACATTTTCTCAAAAGTTCTTTGTACCTTTCCCATGCTTCAAACAAGGTTTCAAATTCAGTTTGCTTAAAAGAGGTAAATTTTGATTGGTGGAAAATATTTTGTCATAAATTTTTGTCATAAATCCATGGGAAAGAGTGTTGCGTCAAAGACACACTTAGAGCAAGTGTACTCTTTTGCAGAAGTAGTATAAAAGATTATCGTGTCCACAAGGATTAATTAACAAGTACTAAACTAGTCAAGATTATATATTGTTTAGACGAAACAATAATTTGAAGGTTATAGAAACTAAAATAAAAAGATATAAATAGTAAGAATTAAAATACAAAGTTTAATCAATGGAGAGAGACCTAGAGTCACGGTTTCACTTGCAAGCTTCGATTCCCCTATGTCTAATTCTACCCGAATTCCCTTATTTTATTTAATTACCAATCCCTTTACTAAAACTATTAATCCGTTTGGTCATTTGCGATTAATATTTTTTTTCCTAAATTAACCCCCGTTTGGTCATGCAAGAATTTAAATTCAGGAAAAACATAAAGAGCAAAAAGGTTGAATGATTGGAAGACTAAATTATGGTTTGGTCATGCCCTAATTATAGCCCCAATTATCCTATAGGTCCACCAACTAATTGCAGTACGGTCGCTGATCAACTAATTGATTATAAACATGCAAAGGGTAGCTAATCCTAATCATGTGATAAAAACAATAGGACAATATTAATTAAAATAAAAATAGGAATTCAAAATATAATTTAGAACATAAAAAAGTCTCTAAACATGCAAGATCCACCTAAGACCCTAGAAGAGGACTTAGGTATCCATAATAATTAAGAACAATAAAATAGAAATAGGTTCATGAAATTACAAAGATAAGAATAACCCGGAAATAGTGAAAGTCTTAATCTTTGTCTTCAATCTCCTTCTCCTACTTCAGAGCTCTCTCATAGTGTCAAGAACGATACCCAAGCCTTCCAATTTCTCTCACTCATGTGTTGCCGTCAGGTGGTGTTGTCTTTGATGTGTGAAAAATAGGGATCCTTTTTCTCAAGTGAAGTCCTCCTTTTATATTAATTCCCTTTCTTTCTCTTCAAGCTAGGGTTGTGTGTTATTCATTTCTCCTCAAGTCAAGCTTGTTTCATTTTTTAATTGCAAGAGCACATTTTTATCTCAATCCCTAAATATTAGGGTTTAGATCCTTCCTAAATATGTGTTGCTTGCTATCCACTCCATGCCTCTTTCTTTCTCTCCAATTAATACATACATATATATATAATATTATTTTAAGTTCCAATTGAATATAACTTATGCTTTTATTCCTTTTTTTTGTATTTTCTTCTTTCTGCAAGATAAAGAGCAAATTAAGTTAGTGATTTATATAATTAGTATATAATTGCTCTAAAAGTGATCCAAAAATATCTCTAAAAATGCACTAAATTGGAGTTTATCAACTCCCCCACACTTAACCTTTGCTTGTCCTCAAGCAAATTTTCTGGCTCAATAAAATTTTCAAATAAGTAATAGAGACAACCAAATAAGGGCCCCAAAGTTAGAAGCACAATGACAGACAATAGATAATATAACACATATGAGGTGTCAATAGGTTGCCCAATCAGAGGCTCATGTCCCTGAAGAATACATTTCTGTGAACAATGACACTCGCTCACAATCTCTCTAAGTGTTTAGGGACTAGTGAAAATATACACTCAAGTTTCCACAAAATGCACATTACCATAAGCTTGTAATTTGACCAAATCCCCACTAAATAGTTCACATGCATGCAAAAGATGGGGTGTTATGGGTTGTAATGGGGCCAAGGTTAAGTCAAGTAAGGTAGGAAATAAGAAGAAAGGGATAATCAAAGGGCTAAGAACAAGAAATAGTAACCTTTGAAACCAAACATGGAGCTTCTATCTATTTTACAAATTTTGTCCAGACTCCAAATTAATTTCACTCTCATTCTCCAATCTTTTTTGAATCAACTCTCTTTGATTTACCTTTTCTCTTTAGTAGACTTTTTTTTTGTTTT
This sequence comes from Oxytropis ochrocephala, assembly GCA_020916435.1. NCBI lineage: Eukaryota > Viridiplantae > Streptophyta > Magnoliopsida > Fabales > Fabaceae > Oxytropis > Oxytropis ochrocephala. The sequence continues at coordinate 114,403,481 of CM037088.1, forward strand.
TTTTTTGTTTTGGATTTGCCCTTTGGCTCTTGCATTCTTTTGATGTGCCTTTTCCACCTTCTTGCTTTCCTTTTTTCAAATTATCTTTCTATATTTATTTTTTCATTTTTTTTCTTAGGAGGAAAAGGTAAGTACATGGGAACTTCTATTTTGTTTCTTTTGTAAGAAAATATTCTTGTAGGCACATGATTCACTCCTTTTGTTTTCTTCATCCTAACAAGATAGACAACTAAAGTATATGACGAAATTGTAATTTTCAATAGTTGCTCCACATTCAATTTCAATTGGTTACCAAAAAAAAAGAAAAAGAAAAAATTATATCTGGGTACCAAAGAAAAAATATAACAATTAGGCTCAAAGGGGGCAACTAAGGGATAAATTCAACAAACAACACCGAGGCCAGAAAAATACCTAAATTCCCCAAATCTTTTTACATGATGCAAATCACTTTTCGCCTTGAAATGGTCAAAAGACAAATTCTAGAATGTAGCAAATTGGGAAACACACTCATAGAAAGAAAAGGGGTAAAAATTTATGATTTAGTATCAATCCCCTTATATAGGCTCAGATCTCACATTTAGAAGTTAGTTCACAAAAAGTACTCAAGAGGGACAAATGCTAATTATCAGCTTTTTAAGGACATCCTCACAGTTACAATTAAGCACAAGTCTGTCAAGTAAATTAATTATGGGATCTCCTAAAGAAATAATCTCTATTTTTTTTTCAATTTAAGCATAGTTCATGCAAAACAAGCCAGAAAAAATGCTATCAACATATATAGTGGGTATGTGCATTAATAGAGACCAAGTGACAATATATAATATCCTCCCCCACACTAGCATGAGGCATGGTCCTCAATGCAAAATATCTGATTGACACAAAAATAAATGAGAGAGAGTAAAAGTGACTTCCCTGAGAGAGCTTGTAGTTGGAGCTTGTTCCTAAAAACAAAAGAAAACAAAAAGAAAACAAAAATAACTGAAAATAAAACACGGGTTGCCTCCTGTGAAGCGCTTGTTTAACGTCATGAGCCTGGCGATAGTTGGTGCTCAATCAGGTGGCTCTCCAAGAGCAAATTTTACATCTAACGCGGTGCACCTTTTTAGCTTTCTTACCATGTGGTTCACATTGTTCTTTCTTTTTCCACGTGGTGGATGAACTTCAAATGATGGTGATATTTTTACTGTATCTCCATCCACCACTAAACTAGGATCCTGCATAATAAGAACTTTTTTCAAAAGGTCCTGCATCTTTAGATCACAAAAAATATTAGTTTCAACCACATCATCAAAATAAGGAGAAGTTAAAGAAAATAAATTTTCATTGAAATTTAAAGCTTTAATAACATCATCTTCTTTACCACTCCTTAAAGTTACTTTCCCCTTATTAACCTCAATTACAGCATCACCAATGGTTAAGATAATTTGGCCAGAAATTTGGGTTTTCTCCTCTTTCTCCAAATCAGGAACCTGTTGATCTTTCTCATTATCCTCATAACCGCTCTCATCAATGGAATCTGTTATCTCATTTTGACTCTCCTCAGTAGGATCTATTATTTTGATTTGACTCCCTTCAGTAGGAGTCTCTTCATCTTTCTCGAGAGCTTCTTCCTCTAGATTATCTTCGCCGGAGAACACTTCATCACTACTAAGAATATTATCTTTGTTTTGCTCAGTTTGTGAATAAGAAGTTTGTTGGGCCTCTTGAGATAACAAAGCAATGATACTTGAGATTTGGTTTGTCATGGTATCAATTCTATCCCCCCAAGTATCAATTATATCACCCAAGGTATCAATTCTATTATCAATTCTTCTCTCAAAGGCACTGTATTGCTCAATTTCCACGGTCGGGGTACACTTAGTTTGTGAAAACTGAGTTTCTTGAGCCAACTGAGTTGTTAGTGCTATCATATCACTAATTTTTGACAACCGATTATCTATATTATTCTCAAATCTGTCAAATCTTTCAATTATTTGCTCCATTGGTTTGGGCAAGACCTCATTGGCATCTGACTTTTCCTTTTCTTGCCTCTGCAGTTGTAGTGGCTCATAAGTATCCCAGTGGGAGGAATAAGGAGGTGGCTCGTAGTCATCACAATAATCCAAATAAGGGTCATAAGGAGGAGGAGAAATTGGGATTTGGCAATGAGGCACGTACCAATATGAGTTCTCTAAATTTCTTTGTGTCTCTGCCTCTCTAATATAATCTCCAAGGGTCTTAACCATGATTTAGACTTTTATCTGCAAAACAGGTGAACTGCAACAATCTCTTGGGAAAGTATTAGCAATTTTTTTATATTTTTTTTCAATAAAATAAATAGAAAAAAACAAGATTTAAAACTAAAGCATAAAATAATGTCTAAAGCAATAAAAATATTTTTCGTTTAATATTGCTAAATTAATCCCCGGCAACGGCGCCAAAAACTTGTTGCGTCAAAGACACACTTAGAGCAAGTGTACTCTTTTACAGAAGTAGTATAAAAGATTATCGTGTCCACAGGGATTAATTAACAAGTACTAAACTAGTCAAGATTATATATTGTTTAGACGAAACAATAATTTGAAGGTTATAGAAACTAAAATAAAAAGATATAAATAGTAAGAATTAAAATACAAAGTTTAATCAATGGAGAGAGACCTAGAGTCACGATTTCACATGCAAGCTTCGATTCCCGTATGTCTAATTCTACCCGAATTCCCTTATTTTATTTAATTACCAATCCCTTTACTAAAACTATTAATCCGTTTGGTCATTCGCGATTAATATTTTTTTTCCTAAATTAACCCCCGTTTGGTCATGCAAGAATTTAAATTCAGGAAAAGCATAAAGAGCAAAAAGGTTGTGTAGCGACCGAAAAATCCGGGAAAGGATTCTTCGAAAGGTTCTTTAGGAAGCCGCCACCAAATTTTAGTTTAAGGGCAAATTCGGAAAATCCCTTTTAAGTTTTAGGATAAGGCGTTGTTAGGGTTCGGGAGTCGTTATGTGTGGGGAAGGTATTAGCACCCCACGACATCCTATTGTCAAATTAATTTAAGATTTATTTAATAGTTACCCTTTTATTTGTAGAAAAAAGACTTATTTATGTTTTTGGTTTTTAGTGCTTGACAAGGGTTGAATCTTGCTCCTACGTACCTCCAGATGCAATGGAGGAATCAAAGCTACGTAGTTCTTCCTGAAAAATGTTTATTGGTTGGTGTTTTTTTAGTGCGGGGTCCTAGGATTCCTTGAACTGTACAGCTCACTGATTCCTAGGACGCTGACTAACCCGATTGTACAACCGACTTAGCCCCCTGCTTTTTGAAAATAACTTTAGAGTTTTTGAAAGAAAGTGGTTTGGTATGAGGTGGGTTGATTTTAGAATAGGTATTCTAGAACTCCCGAACAGCATATCTGACCCATTAGTTCTAGAAACGACTAACCCGATCGTATGTCTGTTGACTTAATCCCTATTTTTAGGAAAAATGATTTGTCTGTATTTATTAAGTTTTCAGGGTTACTGAACTGTACAGCTCATTGGCCCCAAAATAATGACTAACCCGGTTGTACAACCGACTTAGCCGTTTATTTTTAGAAAAAGTAATTTATTCGTATTTGTTAAGTTTTCAGGGTTACTGAACTGTACAGTTCATTGGCCCTAAAATAATGACTAACCCGGTTGTACAACCGACTTAGCCTTTTATTTAATTTCGCGAGAAAAATTATTTGCGTTTGAGTTTGGAAAAGAATTAAAAGAGAAACAAGGGGTGTAGATTGTAAATTTGGGTTTTATTAATAGCAGGGTGTTGTATAATTAATTGGAGGTGAAAAAAGGAAGCCCAGTTTGCATATGGGAGCCCAGTATGCGAAACTGGGCTTAAGTGAGGGAGGGATGCGTGCGTGAATAAGAGAGGTGTAACTAATAATCTGAATAAAATTAAAAAAGGAAAACGGGTATATAACCCTAAGCCCAATAAACCGAACCCTAAAAATCTTTCAACCCTTCCCCTTCCAGCCGCGGCGCGCTTAGAGAGAGAGAGATCCGGCGAAAACATCGCCGGTTTCTACGGTGAGGGAGAGAGAAGACCCAACGAGGTGCTCGCAGGTTCCCATGGAAAACGGGTTTGTGGGGTTTCGGGTTGAGAGGGAGAGGACGGTGACGGCGAGCAGGGCGCCGGCGCCGGTGAGCTTCGTTTCTTCCTTCTCTGTTCTTCTTTTTTTTTGGCTTTTCTCCTCTTATTTTTATTCTTTTTTCTTCTCTCTGTCCTATTATTTGTTATGACTTGTGATGGTGCTGGACATTGTAATGTTCTTATTTCAACCTATTTTGATTCTGTCTCTCTCTTCTATTGTTATGATTATATTTCTCTTTGCATTTTTCTGGTTCTAAATGTGCTTGTGTTTGTTTTTGTGCTCCTCAAGATTTAGTTTAAAAAAAACAGCACGCTTATTTCAAAAAGGAAGAGGAAGCTTTGATTCCACATCTCCCTCATGCTTGTTATAGCCTCCGAAATTTATTTCCCTGTGCTTGGTTCGGTTCCTAAATTTTTTTTTAACATACTGAACAAAGCATTCTAACTAGCCTCTAATCCATTTTACTAATCTGCTTTTATACCAATCGTGCGATGGTGTTTTCCTATTTCAAAACTGATATGTTGATTTTAATCTTGTTTATATTACGATTCTGTTTATACATATATCAGGAAAACAATTAAAATAAGACTAAGAACTAACCTCCGCTCCAGCTTCTGTTTGTGACTTTTGTACTTGTATGTATGCTTCTTTGAACCTTTGACAGCCACTGTTTCTACCCCAACTCTTTCTCAGATCTCAGATCTTGCAAAAAACTGTGTTTAGTGGATTAGGGTTTCAATGTGAAACTCTAATCCTATTTTTTGGTAATTTTTGCGATGCATTTCGCCTTGGTTTCGTGTGTCTTGGGTCAGATTCAAAAAACATTTATTTATAGTGGAAAATTAGGTTTTAGCATTAATTGCTATTTGACTATTTTTGATTGGGCCTTTGCAGATTTGAGAATGTGGGCTTGTTGAGCAGTCTTGGAGAGCAAGAACAGACCCCAGAGATTACTGATGCTGCTCATTTATTTAATTTTCGTTTTTTATATTCTTTGTATTTTTTATATTATCATTTTTTGTATTTTTGGACTTTTTGGACTATTAAGTGCTCTTAAATTGTAAATTAAACTAAATAGAATTTTTTTGACATTTTTGGGCTGTATATATACTTAAATAAATTAAATAAACAAAATACGAATAGAATAATAATAAGAAGGAGTCAAAGCCAAATACAAAGACGAGGGACGGGCGGACTCGATAAATACGCTAGAACTAAACCAAAAATGGGCGTGTTAACTACAAACCCCATGATTAACTTGGAATCGCATTAGTCCGAATTTAAGCCAACTTTTGAGAAAAATGAATTTTGGTAGACTGTTCACATACGACTAAACTTGAATACGAGATATTAAATCAAGAACGCATACGAAAAGATCAATCATTCGCGTGCATGCCTAATTTAAATAACGGTATTTCGAGTTAGTTTGAACGAGTGTTGGAATTGGCTTGGGTTGTGGTAACCAAACTCTACAATAATAATTCTCGTAATCATGCGACTCCGAAACACGCCATTACTAAAAATAAACGACTAAAGCGAGAAAGAAGACGGACAAAATTGGGGTATAACAGCTGCCCCTCTTTATTAATATTTTACTAGAAAGTCTTTGAGCTCTAGAACTTTCGTAGTAGAAATAGGAATAAAGATAAGATAGACGCTAATTTTGTCCGTTTAAGGGGAAGTGGAAGGTTTGAGAGATAAGAGGAGTGGTTAATACTTGGCGCGATGTAGAGATTTGAATGAAGGGTCAACAAGGACTCAAGGAGCACTAAGGCTCACGAAGGACCACTCAGTGGTCTGAAGGAGCGACAATGCTCAAGCGAAGGACCACTTAAGGTCCGAAGGTCGCCTAGGCCTTAATTGAAGGACCATCGTGGTCCAAGGAGCGCAACTAGCTACGGTACTAGTTAAGCGATGCGAGGGGGCCTTTATACTCGGCGGCCATGATGGGTCAAGATCGGTCTAGAATCGATATGTTGACCATGAAGGACGTACATCGTGTCTTAGGCCGACACAACTAGTCCGAAGGACCGCGCGGGTCCGGAAGGTCCGCCGGGCTCGACTCGGCATTTGCGACTGGGCCACTTAGGGCATCGAAGAGCGTAGTGCTCGGAAGGACCACTCGGGTGCAGGATCGGCTCGGTGATCGTGATGCGACACGGGATCAACGCTTAGAGCTTTGATCTTAGAGGAACAAAATATGGGTATCGACACTTGAAGTCGATTCAGAAGCAATACATCATGTAATGGACATGCAACACCAATAATACATGCACATGCAACAGGTGATTTTTGGTGGAGTGATGGATGAAATAGGTGATTCCTTTCTCTTTTTGTTTTTTTTTTTGCCTTTTGCCTTTTTTTGCTTGCTTTTTTTTTATTTATCTGATGGATGCATGAAGTATGAATGTTAATATGATGCAAATGAAATGTTTGAATGCAAATGCTATGGTGCATGGTGTGATGATATGAAATGAGTGATTGAGTGCGCGAAACATTTTTTTGTGATGATGAGATGTGAGACTTTGGATGCGAGAGGCGGAGATGAATATTGATAATTCTTTGGAAAGATTAGATTTGATTCAAACTTCGGCAATCTCAAGATTGTTATTTACAGACACTGATGAAAAAGTACTTGCAAGCTCGCTTCTTTTTCTCTTCCATTATGATGCCCCCTGATGACCGAAATTTAGGTCCACAAAGTTAACTAAGTGGATTTTCAGTATCACATTATCAACTTGTGTTCTATCTCATTTGAAGCATTGTTAAGAAAACATGTATAGTAATGCAAACATAGATGAATGAGTCGCTTAACTTGGTTCAAGGTTATGGACGAACGCGACGCATGAAAGGATGAATGGCGGTCTTCGTCAATGTCATGAAAGGTAGGTTTTTCCAAGCCAAGAAATACGAGATTGCCCCAATTTAGATTTGATGATTGTGAGTGAATAACTTGCCCCTGTCTAGTGCTAACAAGCTAGAGGTGTAGAAAATGATGAATGGGGAATGCATTGGCTTTGGAATGAAAGGCGGAGAGCAAGAGCTTATGTCTCAACCCATAGAGTTTGGTGTTGCCCCATTTATGGCAAGGACAAGATTGCCCTGACTAGCATTTTGGGTAATGAGTTGAGAAATTGCCCCGGTATGGTTTTATGGATGAGAGTATAACGGAGATGAGATGGGCGTACAGTGAATGTCCCTATTTGTAGGTGGAGTGAAGAGTGGATGTGGTTGCCCACTTGGAATGGTATTTCGAATGGTTGCCTTTTGTGAGATTGGAAAAGGTGTGAGTTAGGGTTATGGGTTTTGGAGATGGTTAAATACTATTTTGTATAGGTCGGGAGTGGTTTGGGATGCACACTGGACAAATTCCCAAGTTCAAATAGATGGTGAAAGGATGCCCCACTTTAGGATCTAGGTGACGATCCTAGTATAAGCTTTTGGTTATCTTTAGAATGACTCTCAGACTACAATAGTCTTGAGTTTGCTATGATGAAAACTACACTTGGTGATCACTAGACCTTGCCTTAGTATAACAGTAACTTGAATGAATCTTGTGGTGCAAGCCTTTTGATTTTTCTTTCCTTTTGAGTTTTTTTTTGAGATATATTTTTTTTTTGAGCAAACATAGTGTAAATAAATAAACTTATTTGTCCTAAGATTAACACTTTGAGAAAACAAAAGCAATCTGTCATTGATCGGAATGTGGCCGATGGTTTAGTGATTTATGAGGGAAATGATAATTGGGCTCAAGGTAGTTTTTGGGGATTGATGGGACGAATGATTTTTTCTTTTTTTTTTAGCGGTATGATTTGGCTAATGGTTAATGGTTTGTGAAAGAAGGGGTTATTAGGCTCCATGAAGTGTTTGATGATTGATGGGACAAATGATTTGGTGATGTAACTTGGCTAATGGGTGATGATTCATGAAGGAAATGGTTGTTAGGCTCAAAGGAATGTTTGGGGGTCTATTGAGACAGTACTTGTTTAGGGACGTGACTTGGCCAAGGGTTTATGAAGGATAGGATATTGAGGACAAGGGAAGTGTTTGGGGGTTTATTTCAGACAAGGACCTCTTATGCATTTAATGGTAGGAAGTATCAGCTCACGATTTGTACTATTTTTTTTTTTTTTTGTTTTTTTTGGGATTTTTTAATCCTCTTTTTTGACTTCACTCTTTTGTGATTTTTGTTTCTTTTTTTGGGTGAGCGAGCTGATAAAACTAATGCACCATTTTTCTGATGCGGAATCGATCCTTGTCTAGGGTGATTGAGAGATTTTTGGGATTTTTGGCTTAAGGTGGGTAGCAAAGGATTTTTGAGAATATGGGAAGATGGTTCAACTTCATTTCAAATCATGATTGCTCGTTTTCTCAAAAATTAACTTAAGGACAATAATTTATTTATTTTATATACATGCTCTTTATTCTTTATTCTTTATTTCTCTTTTTTTGTTGTGCCCTAATTTTTGCTTAGGCCGCTCTTACGAGTTTTCAACCTAACGGGCTTTTTTATTTTTTTGTAAAGGACTTGCACCAATGGAATATAACGTTGACAAGGTGTTTTAGTGACCACAAAATTGCCCCAGTATGGAGGGCCTAAAGTGTTATTTCATCAGTGAGAACAAACCAAAAAGTTGACTAGGTAGGGGAGTACGTACTTTGGGGTGGTCGGGGTGGGATTAGACTTGGACAGTGGATGATGGTAAGGTAGGGACGCTAACTGACTCAGAAAAAATAGACACACATGTTACCTGACCACTACACAAATGCTTCATAGAGAGTTAACATTTAAAACATGATAGAAATTTTTGATGGGCATTTCGGTCATTTATCATGGGATGGAAGAGATGCAACGTTTGGTTAAAATGTGAGCAAGCTAAAAACTTGAAACACCTTGAGCTTGCAACGAAGTATGGCTAAACTCTTTCAAAAGAATTATTTATCTCACAAGAATGCCTCACCTCTCATCACAATTTTTCTCTCAAAATTATGTTTTTTCGTTTTATAATGCATGATGTAAGTATGCAAATGAATGAATGCGCATGAAATGAGAATGCGAATGAGTGTATGTGAAATGCGAATGTGATGTATGTGTATGAAATAATGATATATGATTTTATTCGTCATGTCGGGGAATTATAAACTTTTCATTGGAGAGTAAAGTACAAAATTTAATTTTGACTTCAAGCGTGCCGCTTCTCTCCAAGGTAAAGATTTAAATTCCCTGACGGTCATAAAAGTGCATGCAACAGTAGATGTTTATTTGCTGTATGCATGTGGTATGTTTCCTAAAAGAGTAGTAAAAAATGATTTTTGTCTTTTTTTTATTATTATTTTTTTTTATAGAAGACGGTATGCATAAATATTTGTTTGAATGCGAGGGTATAAAGCTCCTTTGTGACCCTAGAAATGCATCTTACAGAGTGGGTCTAAGGTTTCTTTTATAGTGAACCTCACAGGGATAGTTATAAAGAATCCTACACATGGTCCCTAGAGCCAAGGACTCATCCAAGAACATCGACCCAAAGAATAGGCAAGCTATTAGAAGGGATAGCATCCTCAAAAGGGATCAAACTCTAGGTGAGATTTTCGTGACCACCCAACGAGACGTACGTCCCGCAGGCCATCACTACACAATCTCGTTCTAACTTAAGTTTATTCTCGAGTCCGGGTAGAGGACTTTTCTCACAAGTGTGTGAAGTGTAGAAGTGCAGTGTGTGCAGGAGCAATTTAAAATAAACCCAAAGCTGCAAAACAAACAAACATACAAGTATCGTCTTCTACCCTAGGGTTTACACAAATAAATAACATAATTATGTAAAAAGCAAATAAATAAATAAAAGGGTAAGAATTGAATTAATCCTAAATTATTTAGACTAGGTTTTGACTCTCTAAAAATAAATACGTCCCCAGTGGAGTCACCAGCTGTAGCGACCGAAAAATCCGGGAAAGGATTCTTCGAAAGGTTCTTTAGGAAGCCGCCACCAAATTTTAGTTTAAGGGCAAATTCGGAAAATCCCTTTTAAGTTTTAGGATAAGGCGTTGTTAGGGTTCGGGAGTCGTTATGTGTGGGGAAGATATTAGCACCCCACGACATCCTATTGTCTAATTAATTTAAGATTTATTTAATAGTTACCCTTTTATTTGTAGAAAAAAGACTTATTTATGTTTTTGGTTTTTAGTGCTTGACAAGGGTTGAATCTTGCTCCTACGTACCTCCAGATGCAATGGAGGAATCAAAGCTACGTAGTTCTTCCTGAAAAATGTTTATTGGTTGGTGTTTTTTAGTGCAGGGGTCCTAGGATTCCTTGAACTGTACAGCTCACTGATTCCTAGGACGCTGACTAACCCGATTGTACAACCGACTTAGCCCCCTGCTTTTTGAAAATAACTTTAGAGTTTTTGAAAGAAAGTGGTTTGGTATGAGGTGGGTTGATTTTAGAATAGGTATTCTAGAACTCCTGAACTGTACAACCTATTAGTTCTAGAACGCTGACTAACCCGACTGTACAGCCGACTTAATCCCCTATTTTTTAGGAAAAATGATTTGTCTGTATTTATTAAGTTTTCAGGGTTACTGAACTGTACAGCTCATTGGCCCCAAAATAATGACTAACCCGGTTGTACAACCGACTTAGCCGTTTATTTTTAGAAAAAGTAATTTATTCGTATTTGTTAAGTTTTTGTGGTTCCGAATATGCATAGTTCATTGGCCCTAAAATAATGACTAACCCGGTTGTACAACCGACTTAGCCTTTTATTTAATTTCGCGAGAAAAATTATTTGCGTTTGAGTTTGGAAAAGAATTAAAAGAGAAACAAGGGGTGTAGATTGTAAATTTGGGTTTTATTAATAGCAGGGTGTTGTATAATTAATTGGAGGTGAAAAAAGGAAGCCCAGTTTGCATATGGGAGCCCAAGATGGCCCAAACTGGGCTTAAGTGAGGGAGGGATGCGTGCGTGAATAAGAGAGGTGTAACTAATAATCTGAATAAAATTAAAAAAGGAAAACGGGTATATAACCCTAAGCCCAATAAACCGAACCCTAAAAATCTTTCAACCCTTCCCCTTCCAGCCGCGGCGCGCTTAGAGAGAGAGAGATCCGGCGAAAACATCGCCGGTTTCTACGGTGAGGGAGAGAGAAGACCCAACGAGGTGCTCGCAGGTTCCCATGGAAAACGGGTTTGTGGGGTTTCGGGTTGAGAGGGAGAGGACGGTGACGGCGAGCAGGGCGCCGGCGCCGGTGAGCTTCGTTTCTTCCTTCTCTGTTCTTCTTTTTTTTTGGCTTTTCTCCTCTTATTTTTATTCTTTTTTCTTCTCTCTGTCCTATTATTTGTTATGACTTGTGATGGTGCTGGACATTGTAATGTTCTTATTTCAACCTATTTTGATTCTGTCTCTCTCTTCTATTGTTATGATTATATTTCTCTTTGCATTTTTCTGGTTCTAAATGTGCTTGTGTTTGTTTTTGTGCTCCTCAAGATTTATATTTCAAAAAGGAAGAGGAAGCTTTGATTCCACATCTCCCTCATGCTTGTTATAGCCTCCGAAATTTATTTCCCTGTGCTTGGTTCGGTTCCTAAAATTTTTTTTTAACATACTGAACAAAGCATTCTAACTAGCCTCTAATCCATTTTACTAATCTGCTTTTATACCAATCGTGCGATGGTGTTTTCCTATTTCAAAACTGATATGTTGATTTTAATCTTGTTTATATTACGATTCTGTTTATACATATATCAGGAAAACAATTAAAATAAGACTAAGAACTAACCTCCGCTCCAGCTTCTGTTTGTGACTTTTGTACTTGTATGTATGCTTCTTTGAACCTTTGACAGCCACTGTTTCTACCCCAACTCTTTCTCAGATCTCAGATCTTGCAAAAAACTGTGTTTAGTGGATTAGGGTTTCAATGTGAAACTCTAATCCTATTTTTTTGGTAATTTTTGCAGTCTGTTTCTGCCTTGGTTTCTGTGTGTCTTGGACTGTATCTGGGCTGTTTATTTATAGTGGAAAATTAGGTTTTAGCATTAATTGCTATTTGACTATTTTTGATTGGGCCTTTGCAGATTTGAGAATGTGGGCTTGTTGAGCAGTCTTGGAGAGCAAGAACAGACCCCAGAGATTACTGATGCTGCTCATTTATTTAATTTTCGTTTTTTATATTCTTTGTATTTTTTATATTATCATTTTTTTGTATTTTTGGACTTTTTTGGACTATTAAGTGCTCTTAAATTGTAAATTAAACTAAATAGAATTTTTTTGACATTTTTGGGCTGTATATATACTTAAATAAATTAAATAAACAAAATACGAATAGAATAATAAGAAGAAGGAGTCAGGCCAAATACAAAGACGAGGACGGGCCGGACTCGATAAATACGCTAGAACTAAACCAAAAATGGGTGTGTTAACTACAAACCCCACAGTTAACTTGGAATCGCATTAGTCTGAATTTAAGCCAACTTTTGAGAAAAATGAATTTTGGTAGACCTGTTCACATACGACTAAACTTGAATACAGATATTAAATCGAAGAACGCACGAAAAGATCGATCATTCGCGTGCATGCCTAATTTAAATAACGGTATTTCGAGTTAGTTTGAACGGAGTGACTGGAATTGGCTTGGGTTGGTAACCGAAACTCTACAATAATAATTCTCGTAATCATGCGACTCCGAAACACGCCATTACTAAAAATAAACGACTAAAGCGAGAAAGAAGACGGACAAAATTGGGGTATAACAGGTTGAATGATTGGAAGACTAAATTATGGTTTGGTCATGCCCTAATTATAGCCCCAATTATCCTATAGGTCCACCAACTAATTGCAGTACGGTCGCTGATCAACTAATTGATTATAAACATGCAAAAGATAGCTAATTCTAATCATGTGATAAAAACAATAGGACAATATTAATTAAAATAAAAATAGGAATTCAAAATATAATTTAGAACATAAAAAAGTCTCTAAGCATGCAAGATCCACCTAAGACCCTAGAAGAGGACTTAGGTATCCATAATAATTAAGAACCAATAAAATAGAAATAGGTTCATGAAATTACAAAGATAAGAATAACCCGGAAATAGTGAAAGTCTTAATCTTTGTCTTCAATCTCCTTCTCCTACTTCAGAGCTCTCTCACAGTGTCAAGAACGATACCCAAGCCTTCCAATTTCTCTCACTCATGTGTTGCCGTCAGGTGGTGTTGTCTTTGATGTGTGAAAAATAGGGCTCCTTTTTCTCAAGTGAAGTCCTCCTTTTATATTAATTCCTTTTCTTTCTCTCCAAGCTAGGGTTGTGTTTTATTCCTTTCTCCTCAAGTCAAGCTTGTTTCATTTTTTAATTGCAAGAGCGCATTTTTATCTCAATCCCTAAATATTAGGGTTTAGATCATTCCTAAATATGTGTTGCTTGCTATCCACTCCATGCCTCTTTCTTTCTCTCCAATTAATACATATATATATATATATATATATATATATATATAATATTATTTTAAGTTCCAATTGAATATAACTTATGCTTTTATTCCTTTTTTTGTATTTTCTTCTTTCTACAAGATAAAGAGAAAATTAAGTTAGTGATTTATATAATTAGTATATAATTGCTCTAAAAGTGATCCAAAAATATCTCTAAAAATGCACTAAATTGGAGTTTATCAAAGAGGTACCTTTCCCATGCTTCATTCCTCATCCTGATTGGTGGAAAATATTTTGTCATAAATTTTTCTGCCATCTCATTCCAAGTAACAATAGAGTTAGGCTCTAGCGAGTTAAGCCAGGCCTTAGCTCTATCCTTCAAGGAATAAGGGAACAATTTCAACGTAAAAGCATCATCTGTAACACCAGGGATAATGAAATTACTGCAAACTTCAACAAATTGTTTCAAATGCAGATGTGGGTCTTCAAGAGGACCTCCACCAAACTTCCCAATTGTTTAAAGCATTTGGAACATCATAGGCTTAAATTCAAAATGAGTTGTAGCAATTTCTGGCCTCACTATGTCTGTTTGCATAGTTTGAGGGTCAAAAACTGCATAGTCCCTCATAGGTCTATCCCTATCTTTAGCCATGTTGATCACGCCCATTTCAAGAACTTGTCTTCTAAAATCCTCCTCTCCTGCCCTTGGAATTGTATGAGGTGGAGAGTGGGGTGGAGTAGGACCACCATGCTCAGAATTTTGAGGAGTAGCCATAACAGCAGCTCTCCCTAATTCAATAAGTCCTGGAGTACTGTGAACTCTTCTCAATCTTCTAAAATGTCTTTCTATCTCTGGGTGCAACTGGAATTCTGGTGTATTGCGCCTATTCCTGCGCATATGCTGCAGCAACAGATGTTGTAGCAATCTAATGTTGTAGCAACAGAAACAACACAAACAGAATTAGTAATCAAAAGGCACTAAGTTGCTAACTAATTAAACAATCTATTAAACTTTAAATCCCCGGCAAAGGCGCCAAAAACTTGTTGTGAGAAAACGTGATAGTGCAAGTATACACTGTCTAACAAGTAATATAGAGTGTAAGTGAGATCGTTCCCACGAGGATTTAAGCTTAATCTTGAGAGTTTAATTTGATTAACAATTTAGTGAAAAAGGTAAATGGCACACAAGTTTTTGGTAACATAAACAGTAGTAAAAGTAAAGAGTAATGTGAAATCAGTGATGAGAACAAGCTGAGATGCATTTCACTTCAGTAGCTTCATTAAGATGCAATTAAGTGTATGTTCAATGCTGCAGAGGGGTGGGAATAGGCCAGGCCGCCTAACAGAGGCCTACGGTCCAGCCTACGACAGGCCAGGCCAGAACAGACTTTTTTTGAAAATAGATAAGGCCAAGGCTTTTTCAAAAGCCTATTTAGCTAAATAGGCCAGGTCATAGGCCATCGAAAAAGCCTTTTGGCCCTATCAGGCCGGCCTATTTAAATAAATCTAACTAATTTTTTTAATTACTAATATTATTTTGTATTGAATTTGGTACTTTGTGTTAAGTCATAACTTCACTAACATTTTTTTTAGTTTAAACATATTAACCTACATCAATTTTTGACATTGTTGAAGTTATTATTATACAATAGAATTTAAATAGAATGTCATATAAGATATTTTCCTAAAAGGTTTTGTTAGATCTCAATTAGAACTTAATCTCATTGACCTATTAGTTTGTTAGTCTATTTAAATTACTTATGCCATTGAAATGTTGTTGACCTTCTTAAGAAAATAGTCAAATAGGCTTTTAAACAAAGCTTTCAGACTTGTAAAGGCCAAAGCCAAAGCCAAGAAAACTCGGCCACGACAAAGCCACAAAGCCGTGCTTAGGCCTAACATTTTCAATGTAGGCCAGGCCCAGGCCAAGCAAAGCCTAGCTTGGCCCAGCCTATTCCCACCCCTGGTGCTGCAGCAATAAGACGTTATTCTCTCGAATACTTCACACTAGGTTTCCTTGCAAGAGTTTATCTCTAAACCCTAAAGAAGTACCTCCTAGGCTGCTTGAGCACCGACAGTATTCACCTTATGGGTTATGCTCTCCTATCTCTAGGGTTAAGCAAGGAACATCAAGATCTCTCGTTAATGTCCACTACCCATATTACCTTGTGAGATTAATTTACAAACCATCTCTGAATTTATAAATGCTATTTAGAATAGACGGCCAATCCTACTCTAAAATGGAAATATTGTCACACACAAGGTAAAATGCACTGTGATAAACACACTTCATTAATTGCATAATAAATCTAGCTACATCAGATCCAACATCTCAACTATGAGTATTTAGCTCATATTGAGCTTACAAAACATGGAAAATAACTTAAACAAAAGAGTAGAAGTCATATTACAAATTTCAAGGTAAGAAATGATACTATAAAGAGAGAACAGTGAAGGAGCTCCAATGGTGACAATGGAGAATCTGGTCCAGCTCTTCTAAGTAGAAATCCACAAAGAGAAATGTAATTCCAGTGTTGCTACCGCAATAGTCTCAGCAATGTATCAATTTGGTAAGGTAAAGGTGAGCTAAGCACACTATGAGGAGCTATCTCTAAACTTCCTTTTGACGGCAGAGCAATGGCAGTCCCCCCGAATGAGGAATAGAGGCTGGCTTATATAGTGTCTCCTTGCACGCAACCCTAGAAAATATATTCTTTGGGAAATGCGTCCTAGGTTAAAGGGCAATTGTGAGAAATCCTTCTTACATCATATCTTTCTGTGCCATACAGCTCTAACAGTTGTCCTTGCCTCAATTTCCGTGTTTTCCGCATTTCCTTGAGCTTTCTCTCTCATCTAGCGGAATTTCACTATTGCGCACGCACTTGTTGTTGCAACACGTAAACAAAACACAATTAAAAGCACAAAGGGCATAAATATGCCCAATTCAAACCAACTCAACCCTTCACCATTAAATCTAACCTAAACACTTATTTACACGCTAATTTACACAACATGCTAATATATTCTCTTAAAAACAAGCTTAGAAAGCAAGTAATAACTATCATAAATGAGGGTTATCAGTTATACACTATCAGCAAGAAGCATCTTGTTAACCATTGTGATTAACATATTGATTTACCTTCTCTAATAGTACAATATTATTCTCTATTATTTTCACGTGCTTCAAATCAAAAGAAGCCGATAACACTGGGAAAGAGTTATTCCCAACTTACACTTCAATCAAGAACATCCTCCGGGTGAAAACCCGACCCGAGAACCTGCCAAATCATAAAACACTCGAAACCCTTGTTGTTGAATATTCCCAATAATAGACAACCCACCCTTCGTTGCAGCAAAAGCAAAGCAAAAAGTTCCCGCACTATCCGTTGGAATCAACTGATTCGCCGCAGGAAGCGACACGTCAGCACCTCGAAAATGCATAATCATCGTTGGAACCTTAACTTCCTTAATTCCTGACAGATTATAACATGTGTCAAAAATAGCAAACTCAGGCGCCTGTTTCAACTTTCCCACCCTGTCCCGATAAGCATTTCTTAACGCCATGTAAGCGGGCCTAGTAAGTCGAGTCACAGTCGTCCCCGTATCAATAATAACCCCTCCATTTCCACTTCGATCTAAATGGAATAATGAAGCAGTTATACCCCGAACCGGTAACCCACCGACACTAATCCCAAGAAGTTCAACGTAGTAAAAAGTGCTTATCTTAGGGTTCTTTAGAATAGGAGTGAACTGGACTGTTCGAGTTTTGCCTGAGTCGCCAAAAACAATAGAAGACGATTTAGCCGAAGCAGACCGGTCAACTAAACAGTAAGAGAATTTATAACCAAACCGGTTTCCGGTTTGGATTATAAAAGATAGACCACCACGACCAAGACCTAATAAACCAGCTGAACCGTTAAATAAACCCTCATTATAATGACCGCAACCAATAGCAACATGCGAAACCACATTTCTACGAAATGTCAGTGTTTCAGTTGAGAAATCACCAACGGTAAAAGAACCATCACCGTAAGAAATATTATATTGACAAACCTTGTTATTTTTACACCCCGGTGAGTATAACTGGTTGCAAAGTGAGGAACCACATGGGATTGTACTGTAGGATTTGGATTTTCTTGGGTTGAAAATCGGGTCGGATTGTGTGTAGCATTTTTTACAAGGTGAACATTGAAGCCAAATGATGTCGCTTCCTGTGTCGATTACCATGTAAAGATATTTCGGTGGAGTTCCTACACCTATACGTGTGAAGTACTGGCCGCTTCCTTGTGAAATACCAGAAATTACCGAGTTGTCGAAAGTTGAACCGGATCGGGTTACGAATTCGGATCCCTCTGATTGGGTTATGGAGGTGAGAGATTCGACCCTAGTGGTGTCTCTTTGGAGGCGGAGATGGAAGAGATGTTGTGGGGTTTTGTTGAAAGAGAGAGAGTCTGTGTGGTGGAGTTGAAGGGAGAGAGTGGAGGAATTCGGGGCAGGTTTTGTGGATATGTGTTTGGGCCATGAGAGTTTCTGTGGCTTGGGGAGGGAATGGAGGGATGGTTTGTGGGTTTGGAAGTTAAGTTGGTGTGAGGAAGTGGTGGAGATGAAGAGGAATGTGAAGGATAAGTGATAGAGAAAGAAGTTTTGTGTTTTGTGTTGTTCCATTTCATAGAGTGAAATTAAAAGAGAAATGTGAGAAGAAACATTTGGATATGAATTTATGGAATATATAACCGATGAAAGAAGCGTGGGGGTTTTGAAAAGTGTTTCTGTTTGATAGATTTTTGTTATTTATTATTTTTACAGTTAATAAAGAGAATAATGAGTTATTACAACTTAAAGAGTTATGTATAATAACTTACAAGAGTTATGTCTTATGTCCTTTTTGATTTTATATATAGTAGAAAAATTATTACAACTTCTTTTTAGTGTATTTGTGTTATACTTTATTGTTTAACTAACACTATACTTGTAACACCCCAATTCTACCCATTCGTTTTATTAAACATCAGAGTGCGGAATTGAAAAATCAGCATGTATTAGAGTGTCACATATCGACATTTTAAAACTCAAACAACGTATGATCAATTAGAACATTCGAAAACCAATAACGTAGTTCTCCATTTAATGCTAATAAGATACGCAGCACGTCTTATCATCTCAACATCATACAATCCAGGAAAACCAACAAAATAATAAAAACAATAGTCTATAATAATAAAACAGCTAATAAACTAGTGTTCGTTTCCCCGTGTGCTACGATCGAGCAAAGCGACACGGACTGCACTGACAGTGAAGGAAGAGAAGTCCTTCACTCGCGTGTACCTGCACGTTACCACCAAGGGTAACATTCAACAGAAAAGGATGAGTCTCTAACAGTATAAAACGTATATGATAGATAGTATACTAGAGAGTAGGCAGCTATAATTACCACAACACATCAACACCGTAATACAACTATCGCGGGCGGCACCAACAAGCAACACATAAGCAAAACAACCAGCAACGACACCATGAGTATGACGTATATGTATGAAATGCAACCCACATCGACGGGTATATGCATGTGGTACCAATCAACATAAATAGCCTTTGTGGCTTCATAATCAACATTGAGCAAAGCTCTAAGGTCGAAGCCTACATCAACGTAATAATGCATTATGCCATGTATGAGACACCATGTACAACACACCGGAAACCATCAACAACACAGTTCTACGTTATGCACAACAACATCATCAACATCATCATTTGGTCATTTTTGACCCAACAACAACAACATTAAGTTTTAGTCTTGTTTGACTCACAACACAACATCAACAGTCTTGGTCTTATTGACACACAACAACACATCAACAATTATTTAATCATTATTTGACACCACAAGACGTCACAACACCAGGCAGCACGGTATGGCGCCCTTCAGCAACACAATCAGCAACCTAGACACACTTGGGCGCCAAACAAAGACTAAAATGGCGCGCTGGCAAGAACCTTCGCCACCTGGCGCAACTCAAGACAAAGATTTGGCGCTGGGGAAACTCGACGACTGGGTGCCAAAAACACAGCAAAGTGGCGCTTGGGGGCAACCTGCGCCACCCTGGGCGCACAAAACGCAGGAAACTGGCGCCTGGGGGCAGCCTGCGCCCCTCTGGGCGCGCACAGACACGCAAAACGGCGCCCTGTGGCAACCTGCGCCACACTAGGCGCCAAAACAAAGCAAGCAACCGGGCGCCTGCAGGCAACTGCGCGCCACCGGGCGCCAAAAGCAGACGAGAAATCGCCGCGTGGGGGCATCTGCGCGCCACCGGGCGCAAAAGAGACAGAACATGGCGCTGGCGGCAAGAATTGTTGCGCGAGGCGCCAAACAAGAAGAACATGGCGCCTGGAAGCAACCTGAGTTGCGCCAGGGCGCCAGAACAGTGGCATATGGCGCCTAGTGGCGCCTAAAATACTAATTCCTTGATTTTTCACCAATTCTAACATCAAACAACCTTAGAATTCAACAATACATTCAATCACACAACAATTGGGCATTCAATCAACATGTTGACATTTTGTCAAACACCTAGCATGCATTCTAAGCTTCACTTATAC
Organism: Oxytropis ochrocephala; assembly: GCA_020916435.1. Classification (NCBI taxonomy): domain Eukaryota; kingdom Viridiplantae; phylum Streptophyta; class Magnoliopsida; order Fabales; family Fabaceae; genus Oxytropis; species Oxytropis ochrocephala. The sequence continues at coordinate 114,423,608 of CM037088.1, forward strand.
ATTGTATCAAACACCTTATGTGCAACGTTTTACCAACAATCTATTCAAGCAATCAACACTCCAAACAACACCAACAACATATACGTAATCATATATTGATCAAACATATTATCAAACATCTCCTAGGCATCATAGATTCTACCCTCCCATATACAACCCATCATATAACCCTTTATACTATGAGACTCCCCTTACCTTAGGAATTTGTTGGAGATGAAAACCCTTCCACAAACACCAAAAACGCAGCAACAATGGTTTCTTCTCTTCAAGTTGCGATTTCTTCTTCTCCTTTTCTCCTCTCCACGGCGCGCTTCTCTCTTCTTTCTTCTCCTTCTCTTTTTTTTCTTCTTTTCTTTTCTTTCTAAGTGAATGAGACACTAACCTAGACAATTTTGGGCTCATGCGACTTGGGCCCTTTTTACACCCCCTTTCAATTGCTTCCACCACTCCCTAACATAATAAAATACTTATCAACTTTAATATGATTAAACCACGAAATACTTAAATAACTTAATTAAATAATTAATTAAATTATTTTTGGGGCGTTACAATACTCGTGCACAGAGATGGATTTAGATGGAAAAATATTATGGATTTAATTGGGCTATAAAAATTTATGGTATGAGTAACTTTTAAGGTAGTTGAGAGAAAATCAAATCATTTGATCAAATAAAGAGAAAGTCAAATCATTTTTATAACATGTCGTTTCGTGATTGGCCGATGTCATAAAAATATTGTACAACGACAACGTATATAAATTAAATTCACATAGAGATTTTTGATGGCTTAGGTTAATTGTTAATATGTAAATTAGTATGATAATATTCCTTTGTCTTTCTCTTTCTTTATATCTTTGTTTTTTTTGGTAAATAAATCACCCCCTGTTAATAGGATTTCTGGATCCCTCCGCCCTCCCTACTAGTGCAAACATACGAGTCGTACTGTGTTGTTTGATATGAATGATTTAAAATATTGTTATGTACTTATAGAAATAAAATTAAACTGATGACTTAATTATTATGTTTACCTGTCGTGTCCCAAAAGCAAAACAATATTTAATAAATAATAAATTTTAAAAATAGATGCAAGGATAGCTTGGGAATTTAAACAGATCTATCTTTTCTTAAATAGATAGTAAATCTTTATTTTGTATGCGGGTTGGCGCCAACTTCTGTTTTTTTTTCTTTGCTTTTCTTTTTTCTTTCGTTGTTTCTTGGCTTAAATATGTTTTTGCCCCCTGCAAATAGGGGGTGTTTTGGTTTTATCCCCTGCAATTTTTTTTTTTTGTAAAAAACCCCTTGCAAAATACCAATTTTGGCGTTACTCCTTCTGTCACTCAGGCGTTAAAAAAAAACATACGTGTCACAAAAACGCTGAATTGGCAAACAGAAATCTGACATGTCATTTAATATTCATTTTTATTAATTTTAAATACTTATTTAATATGCCAAGTCATTATTTGTTCAATTAAAACCTAATCCCTAATCTTCTTCTTCCTCACCCACTCCTCTGCCACCCACCATCACCAATGGCTTCCCCTTCAATCAGCACCCCCTTCTCTTCAAGCACATAAGAACATATTGTTGGTGAGATCCAGATCAATACCCCAATCGAACTCTGGAAACAAAAGTTTCAAATCGTTCTCTTCCAAATCAATACCCAAATCATTATCTTCTAAATCAAAACATTTCAAATCATTCTCTTCCAAATCAATACCCAGATCGCTTGAACAAACACCACCATCTCTTCTTGAACAGATATGAAGCAAAATAGGGGAAGGTCCACTCTGAATGTTGGATTTTTGATTTGGGATTTAGGGTTAGGAAGAAAGATGAACAGAATGGTTTTTTACTTTGGAAACTTTCTAAAAAACAATTGGTAAATAAAAAAAATGAAAGATGAAACAACCAGAAGCAATCAGATTTCATAAATTATGGAGCTGCACATTGATGCTTAATACGACTTGTTCTCTGGGTATTATGGAGTTTTATAGTGTTAATTTTACAATTAGGTTCTTGGCTTGGTTTGTTCTGTGATTGGAGAAAAATGAATTGAAAGAGATGAAGTAGGAGAATGAATTGAAAGAGAAGAAGGAGAATAGAGTTTAGAACTAAAACTGTTGAGACTTCCATGGAAGAAGAAAGAGGTTTGTTGAGAAGATCTTTGGTGATGGAAAAAAAGAATAGTGGAGGAGAAAATGAGTTCGGTGAAGATGAGTTTGTGGCTTTGTGGCTTTGTGTTTGGTGAAGATGAAGAAGAGATGGATTATGGTGAAGATGAAGAGAATAGAATAATTTCTGGGCAAGGAGGTGAAGAGGAAGAGAAAATGAATCTGGAAATGGGGAAGAAGAAACCAAATCAGACCTCCGTTAAACACGTCACTTGTTTTTGTAACGGAGAAGTAACAGAAGGACCAAAGTCAAAAACGTGGAATTTGCAAGGGGTTTTTTACAAAAAAAAAATTGCAGGGGGTAAAATCAAAACACCCGCTATTTGCAGGGGGCAAAAACGTATTTAAGCCTTGTTTCTTTTTTTTTGGTCTATTTCCTTTTTTTATTTATATTTTAAGGTTCTAATTTTTTCTCTTTTATATTTTAAGGAGTACCTTACGGTCTCAGAAAATTTTAGATGTTTAAATATACGAAGTTTATTCTTCTATAATCGATCGGATGAAAAAAAAGATTTAATTTTATGACAAAATACATAAAGTGAGATAATAAACAGTGTGATTTGATGTACTTTATGGTTCAGAATAAATTATAATTATTCAAATACACAAAGTATGTTCCTCGATAGTCGGTTTGGTGAGAAAAGTCTTGACAAAACACGTAAAGTGTTTTATAGTTATAAAAACACCACTAAAATATAATAAGATCAAAAGAAGGCTATGCAAATTTGTTTAGATTTTTTGGAAATTGTGAAAAATTAAGCAAATTAATAAAAAATAGTAAACGATGAAATTTGGAATATTGAGCCCCGCAGTCGCGATAGAAGTGCATACGCACGGGTCGTACCGTGTTGCTTGATACAAATGATTTAAGATATTGTTCTGTACTAGAAATAATTTTAAATTGATCACTTATTATGTTTACCTGTCATCTTTCCTGTTGTCAGCTGACATAAAATTGAGTCTCGTTGTGTTGGGATTTCTTTGGGAGATAGTTGTGTAATTTGCAAGGTAATCAAAACCAAACCGGATATTGAACTGGAAGAGACAGCGGTTCAAGGTTCTTGGGGTTGGACCGGTCGAATCGGGAGTTCAACCGGATTTAATTAAATATAATATTTAATATTTTTATTACAAGAAATAAAAAATAAAAACAAAAAAACATAATATTGTTAACTAATATTTCTTTGGAATACCCATTTTAAGTGGAGTTTATTTGCATTTTATCCCAATCTATATCTATATCATAAGTAATATAAATCACGAATAACTCCACCTAAGCGTCCACCTAAGAAAAGCCACGTAGATCTCTTCAAATATGTGGCTTTACACGTCAATAACTGTGGAGCCCACAAATACACGCTGGATGTCAGTAATTTAATAAAATAAAATGAAGAAATGTCTCATATGGGAGTTGAACACTCGACCTTTGAGTGCCAAACAACAACAAGAACCACTGCACCATGCGCAACTTTTGATACAAATTTCACACGCACCATTAATTAACTCACTAAATGCATACAGATTTCACACACACTTATGATACAATTTTAAAACCAAATTTCATTAAAAAAATAACTGTCATTACGTTTTTAATAGTAGCCTTAAAATGTGGATCTACAATTATTCCTATTGATTTCATTGTCTTCAGAATTAAAGAAATCAAGAGAATTCAAATATTGGGATACCTGAAATACATAGTAAGCAGCTCAAATATTGCTCGCACGGACGGATTTCGCAAATCATTCGGCCAGATCCACCTATATCGGCTCTATTTTAATCCCACGGTTACATTGGTTCGGCTACACTTGAATGCTTGCGTTAATCGATTTCGCAAATAATCCATTCTCTCTCTCTCTCAAGCCAATCTCTTCCTTCTCTCATCATATTTCTTTCGACTTTCAAAACCATCTCTTTCATTCTCATTTCCTCAACTCTTTCTTTAATTCTCTCATCTCTCACATAAATTCAAAAACCATCTTCTTTCAAAACCATCAACTTCTTTACACACAAATTTGTCTAGAACTCAAACCAAAACCTAAACTTCTCATCGAGAAATCAAGGAAGCACTAAACGGAAGAAGAAGATCGGATCTGTGGATCGATAAACTAAACCGCTCTGAACAATAGGTAGTTTGCTTTCCAACTCTTCCTCTGAAAATGTTCTTCAATAGTTTTGCCATATAACTAATCTTCATCTAATTTTGGTTTTGTTTTGGTTTTACCCACATTTTTTTTGCTGAAATCCACCCAAACCCTAAACCCCCTCTTCTCTCTGACTTTGTCTTTCTACATTTTATTTCTGCTAAGTTTTTCTTATCATGGTTTTAGTTTTTCTTATCATGGTTTTTTAATATTGTTTGATTTTCAATCGTTGATATGGGGTGCAGTTTCAATTATTAATTTATTTTGTTTTAACTTTTCGATTTGGCGTATTTCATATTTCAGGAGCTTAGCCATTAAACCGGATTAAACCGGGGGATTGTTAATAAGTTGCTCAACCCAACTCATATAATAAGTTGCTCTCTTCACTATCGGAAGAATTCACCCAACATAAATCTCAATACTTCTTCATTTTTAATTGCTTCACAAATTAGCGGAGGTGATATATATATACTATGTGTTGGTTCGTATTTAACAACAGTCTTTACATAATGGTTTTTGAGAGTATTTTTCCTTTCCTTTTTAGTTCTTTTTCATGTGTCAGATGGTTTGTTCCTATGATTTTTTGTTGTTCATGTGAAATACTAATTAATTGTAAAGTTATTGATAATTACTTCTTTTTTCCCTGCAATAACATTTCTCATTAAACTTTTGTTTTAAGTACCTGCAACATATGGACCAAGAAGAGAGCAAGATGGGCACTGATAATGAAGAGAGCAAGATGGGCCTACTTATCAGATTTTCTTCTATATGTGCACGTGGTCGCAAATATTTCATCGTCAATCTGGTAGTTCCTTTCAGCTGTTAATATTTTCTTTGGTGGTATAAATTTTCGTAGTAGCTAGAGTTCTATTTTTTTATATTGCTTTATTGGTACTAATTTAGCTTTTCGTTGATAGGATGTGATTTGGTGCTCTAAAGTTCTATTCTTTTATATTGCTTTGTTACATTCTTTGGTTTGGATATCATAACTGTGTTTGAAGACAAAAGTTTATCTTGGTCATTGCCTTCCAATTTGAAGACAAATTTGGAATGATCAAAATTTAAGTGGATCAATACATTTTGTTCTCAAACATGTTAAAAACATATTACTTCGGTGAAGTGCTTAAAGGTTGGTTTTTCCACTTATCTCATTGAAGTAAGAGATTTTTCAAAGTGTGGAATGTGGATTAAGATTGCTGAAGTATTGCTATTTTAGTTATCTTGCAGATGATGAACTTTTGCTACAAAGTTCCACTATATAGTTGGATTCTAACGATAAGTATTATGAACCTATAGGGCAATTTTGTTGGCATATCAACAACTACATATAACAAGTGTTTTTAAAATGTAGTTGAAGATGTTTAAAATATATTAAGGTAGTGAAGGTTTAATTATAGAGGTTATAATCACACCACTAAAGTTGAATTTTTCACTAAAAAGTTGAATATATATTTTATATAAGTATTTTATAAATGTAGTTATATAGATATATATATATATATATATATATATATATATATATATATATTATACATTTGCATGGTATATGGAAAGAGCAATTGAAGTTGTAACGGGCAATTCAGTCACTATCAAGTGGTGTGAATGACATTTAATTAATTGATGTGTTTTGGCCAATAAATTTTGAAAATATATATATATATATATATATATATATATATATATATATATATATATATATATATAACATAATGAATGTATAACTGAGACGGTGTACAAAGGGAATTTTCATTCGGGTCATGGGTTGTTTTCTCCCCGCCAATACGAGTTTTCCTCATGAAACTCAAGTCGTGGTAGGAAACCATTTTAGGCTTTTAGCTTCCATTGGATAGTCAATGACTATTTTAGGCTTTTAGATAATAACCCAATATCCTCATTTTTAATAGTTGTTTCTCCTAAATCGTTACTTCAATTTCTCCCGTCTATATAGAATTTATCGGAACATACAAAATACCCACAAGGGGTATTTTTGAGATTATGGAATATACATATTTTAATAAAAAATCAATGTATATAATTGACTAAAATAATTATATATATATATATATATGCAAAATATACGGGAAAAATATATTATATAACATAATGATTTTATAAAAGACGGTGTACAAAGAAATACAGATACATCATATCACATAATACACGAAAGCGTACAACTGCATTTTTTTAAGTCCCAAACAACGAATTCAAATGTTATGTTAAAATAAAATGTATACCCGTGCTGGCACGGGTGATACATACTAGTTATATATAACCATGAATCTGACACCTAGGCATCCACCTAATCAGCCACGTCAATAAATATGTCAGCACCAATTAAATCCACCTCAGCATGTTATTTCGAAATATATCAAAAAAAAGCAGAAGCTGGGGATTGAACCCATTCCCCCACACTGTCACCTCCTAATGCTGACCAATTGAGCTACCACAATTTCATATTACTAAAGCATATTACATAATGTTTATCCTATTATTTCTTTTATTGCAAAACTTTTTACCTACTTTTTATATCTATTTATTATTTATTTTGATACATGTATATTTGTTATTATATATTACATTTATATATTATATTTATTTACCATCTAATATTTTGTATCACATTCCATAGATTTTATTCTATATATTTACTAACTAGAATATTATTAAATATGAGTATTTTTTTTAACAAACGGACAGATTGCCCGAATTTATTAATAAAAAAAGGAAAAAAAAAAATAGATAAAAGCGAAGGGGGGGACTAGACCAAAATCCTTGCCAACAGAAAATATCAATATTAAATATGAGTAATTTTATCCATTTCAACCTTTTTTAATTCTCATCTTATAAATAATTTTATATATTAAAAATGTTTGTCACATATTTTTGTATTCAGCTTGATGCACATACAATTAGAATCAATATACAACTTTTATCGATCAGTATATTTGTAGTTTATAACGTTTGTGCTTAATATTCTTCTATTCACTACGCTGCACTTAGAAAACAAGTAGAGAGAATAAACAAGATGACAGAGAACATTGATCCTACGGTTGTCAACGTCAATCAACTTAGTCAAAAGCAAGCTACATGTCCTTATGCAAAGGTATATTTGCTATATATTTGTAAGTTACTATTTACTAATACTATTTTAGACCGTATAATATTTATAAGTAATTCCTGTTGTAATAACATCTCAATATGAAAATACCCCTGAAATTATATACACTGCGGTTGTCACTACTAAAGTATTATTTGATTAGTACTTATGTAGTTTTTAAAGTATTTTTATTTATGGGTTGTCACTACTAAAGTATTATTTGATTTCACGGATCTCAAAATTATATATATATATATATATATATATATATATATATATATATATATATATATATATATAAATTTAATTTCCTACTATTATACAAATATTTAAAATAGTTGAAGTAATTATCTTATTGTGTCTTTTTTGGTATAAACCAAGGGTATCTCTCTGCGCAATTGCAAAGACTAATCCCCTCGAGCGGGTAGGACCACAATTGGCGGCAAAGCTCTCCTCAAGAGATTTAACACCTGCCGCATGCCCAAGGTGGATTCGATCCCCAGGACCTTGGTTGGTGGAAGAGACCCTTACCATCTCATCCAAGTGCTCTTGGGTATTATCTTACGGTGTCTAAACAAATGAATTTCGACCCGTGTTGGCAAAAGAGTCAAAAGAAATGTTATCATTCAAAACAAATGAAGGAAAACATATTTTAAATAGTATGACACGTCACTAATTACATCATCAATGATTTTATTCCACATCAAAGTTAATTATTTGAAATATATACCAAAATGTCAAAGCAGAGGAATCGAACCCATCCCCTCTTGAATTCAATGCAATTCTTAACCAAGTCGACTACTTAACTCTGTTGTTTCATAAGCGTAACACATTATTGTTAAACCATTCTTCATTGTTATTTTAAATAAAAATAAAAATCTTGGTACATTATTTTATATCTCTATGATATATAACCATGGATCTTCCATCTCACCATCCACATAGTATGACACATCACTAATTCATCATCAAGTTAACTCATTTGAAATATATACCAAAAATGTCAAAGTTATCATCAATAGACAGATTATGTATTACTATTTAGAGTTTTAGATATTAATCTTTATATAATCTTAAAGATTTTTATATAAACATTGCATCTACGAATAAGACTAGATTTTTCATATTCTAATAATCCCTCAAGTGTTAGTTTGATATTTCCCGTTTATAGTTTCTTTATAGGAATATACAAAATACCATAAGGGTTCTTTTCATAATATATGTACATATATTAAATCAAAATTAACATTTAAATAGTCAAATATTATATAAAATATTCACTATATATAAAAAAATAATAAATGTATAAACATATATATTATATATCATAATGAATTGATAAAAGTCGGTGTACAAAGAAATCGACGTGTCATATAACACACGAAAAATACAATCGCATTTTTAAAGGTGCCAAAAATAATTTAAAATTTTATGGCAAAGTGAGATGTATACCCGTATTGCTTATAACAATAAAATCGAATTCCCACGGGTTCACACGCTTAGAGAAAACAAATTATGAATGATATATTACAAAATAGATGTTCCTTTCGCCATTAGTAATAGTAATGTGTTTTTCTATATACTCATTCCGAATACATTAGATGATAATCATATTTTCATCGGTTTCAATTTTCGTTTGAGTACTTTGTTTGAATACTTTTATATTAATTTTCCTTCATTTAATTATTACAGAACATTATAAGACAAGAAACAAAATCTTTTTCTGGACAAAACCCCACATCCCAATTGAAATTGTAATATATAATTTTATTATATATATATATATATATATATATATATATAAATCTAAATTTAATTTCCTACTATTATATAAATATTTAAAATAGTTGAAGTAATTACCTTACTGTGTCTAAACAAATGACATTTCGACCCGTGCTGGCACGGGTAAATTATACTAGTTATATATAACCATGAAACAGACACCTAAGCTTCCATGTCACATATTCAGAAAAATAGTCAGCAGACACCTCAAATCCACCTAAGCATACGGAGTCCACCCGTGCGCCACATCAGTCATAATCAACCATTTACTTAACCACATCAGCAACGCATACATTTACAGCCGTTAGATGGCGGAACCTGGCAATAAAATCAAGGGTCTCAATGTCAAGAAAAAATCAACGGTGCGTGTTGAAATAGATTTCGGCGGTATACCAACTCTCACCAGCCGGACAGGAAAACATCACATTAATGCTCTTTATTTCTATTTTAAATGCTATTGATCATCTTTGATTTTTTTTTAAAAAGGTAACCGCTTGATTTTCTTTATATTTGATCATCTTTGATTTTTTTTTAAAACGATAACAACATTTATCGTTGTATATTACCAGATATCCAAATTATAAGAACAACAACATGATGTTCATGATAATGGAGGACGAAAAAAAAAAGAATGATGATGTTGTTGTTGTTGTCATTATATCGAAATCCTGGTTTTTTAAGCATAAGAGAACATAGATGCATATTATTTTGTTTACGGTAGTATATATTATCCAAGATTCGTTAATATGGCTTGATGAATTATTAGATTTGAGGCATATATGTTGGTTCGATAGATGGTTGATTTATAAAGCAGGTATATAAAAGTGAAAGAAAGCTTGAGCAACTGTTTTACAGTAATAGAACTCTATATATTTCCATAAAACTATATTCAAATATTTATATATGTTTATATATGTCTCTTAGAAATATATATTCGTCTTAGTCATATATATTGTTCATATTTGGTAGATTGATATAGACACCCTATATTCAGATTTAGAACTAAATCAATATACACCGAAAATTTTGAGGAAGGTTTTTTAAACATTAGCATCTTTGGTTGCTTTATTAGACTAATACAGCAGTGTGAAATAAAAACGGATTTGTATGTTAATTAATCATTGAAGTTACAAACATGAATTATATTTATCACACAATAGTAATCCAAAAGTAAGACTCTGCTATTTTTGATCACGTAGATCCAATATCATTTAGCCTTCTGCATCAGTGGCATGTTACACATATGGACATTCCTTGGACTATGTTTCATAATGTTGGGTATTCGCTTATAATTAATGAACATTGACACCTACTCAACAATAATATTTTGAATTGTACTATAGGGAACCAGGATTGTTGGTCACATTGACCGGTGCTACTTATACAAGCACGATTCACTTATTCTTGAAGGTTCTGTTTATAACATTTCCAAATTTATGGTCGGTTCTAATGTTGGGGCGTACCGTGCCGCACCACACAAGTACAAGGTGAACTTGAAATATCATGTTGTCATAAGAATGGTTGCCCAAACTGGTGTGCCAGTACCTGCATATAATTTCACACCTCCGGAGCAGTGCTTCAAACAGGAGTTCGATCGGGATTACCTATGCGGTTAGTATCTTTTAAATTAGTTATCCTTTGGGTAGTTCTATGTGTTAATTGAATAACTCATTACTTTTTTTCCTCCCTATGTAGATGTGATTGGAGTTCTGACTGGAATAGGGCAGGAAAGCGAATTCTGGAAACCAACTGGGATCAATAAGAAGGCTTACGATATGATCATAGACTCAGTAATAACAGGTGTAGGAGGGTGTTTCTTTGTAAATGGTTACGGTGGTACTAGAAAGACATATCTTTATAGCACCGAAACCGCCGGTCTACGTTCATTGGGCTACATTGTCCTAAACACTGCTTCCAGTGGAATTGCAACACTATTACTTCCAGGTGGTAAGACTGTGCACTCGACATTTGCAATTCCGTTGGTTCCCCGTGATAACTCCACATGCAGTATAAGCCAAGGCAGTCCGAGAGCACAACTCCTTATACATGCCAAGCTTATAATCTGGGACGAGGCACCAATGCTACACAAAAATTGCTTCGAGGCACTTGATCGGACTTTGAGGGATATTATGTCAACTGTCGACCCGGCAAATAATGAGAAACCATTCGGAGAAAAGACAGTGGTACTAGGTGGCAATTTCAGACAAATTCTACCAGTAATCAGGAAAGGATCTAGACAAGACGTACTATCTGCTGCGATTAATTCATCCGAATTATGGTCCAGCTTCAAAGTCCTTAACCTCAATGTTAACATGAGGCTCGGTAGTTCAACTTTAGTATCAGAAAAGAGATGAAATTAGAGACTTCGCGGCTTGGTTGCTCAAAATAGGTGACGGTGCTTCAACATCAAATGATCATGGAGAGATTGATGTGGATATCCCCGAGAACTTATTAATTTTGGATACAGCCAACCCGCTACAGTCTCTTATTGACTTTAGTTATCCTGCACTCTTGGACAATATGAGCATTGACCATTTTTTGAAGAGAGGGCTATATTAGCCCCAACCCTAGAATCTGTACGTGGAGCAGGTTAATGAATACATTTTGTCTCAGATGCCAGGTGAAGTAGTTGAGTACCTCAGCTTAGACACTGTTTTCCAATCAGATGAGGATAGTGAATGTCAGAGTGAAAGGTTCACACCGGAATTTCTAAATGATGTCAAGTGCTCGGGTATTCCCAACCATAGATTGGTGCTAAAAGAAGGCGTACCTATTATGCTGATGAGGAACATTGATCAGTCTGCCGGTCTATGCAATGGTACAAGGTTGATGGTTAACCATCTTGGGAAAAACATAATAACAGCTACGGTCATAACAGGTAAGAACATAGGTGACAAGATCTTTATCCCCAGGATGAATCTTATACCGAGTGATGCTGGTCTTTCATTTCAATTCAGATGCAGGCAGTTTCCTATTTCTGTATGCTTTGCGATGACCATTAATAAAAGTCAAGGCCAGTCACTTTCGCATGTTGGTATCTATTTGCCAAAACCTGTATTCGTACATGGCCAGTTGTATGTTGCACTATAACATGTGAGGTCAAGAAAGGGTCTGAAGCTCCTTATACTCGACGAGGGTAAAAACGTTCTGCGACGCACCAAAAATGTTGTTTATCGATCGTGAGGTTTTTGACAATGTGTAGATTATATCAGTTTGTAAAATTTTCATCGTTTTTCGTTATTGTTGAACTATTTTTTACGCATAATACATGTTTTGTAGAGTTAGCATCGTAGATGATAAAGAATTGATTGATCATTTAGAACACAGTTTTCGGGGAATTTTGGTTTCAACTAGAGCAAATAAGAATATATCTAACTAATAATTACTTCATCAGCTCTTCGTAAACCCCATTGTAAACTAGACAATAAAATATATCTAACTAATAAAACTTAACGCCTTTGTAAACCCCGTTGTACAAAGAAACGCATATGCTGCACATGAAACGATTGAAAGCGAGAACTAAATATTTAAAAGAAATCTGACCAACGAATCAAAATGTTATGTTCCTTTTCCTTGGCCAAATTATAACATTGATTAAAGCCCTTTTGATTTTTGTGTGCATGCATATGAGTGGTGGATATGGGCTAATAGTCTTATTTGTAAAGCAGCCCTTTTTATATTTATTTTAAATGAAAAATGGGCTAATAGTATTATTTGAGTCTTAATCAATTATTTACCACGCTTTTGGGACCAACATTGGCCTAATTGTGTTTAAAAGGGGGTAAAATGTATAGCATCACCTCTATATATTTAATTTTAGAGTTAGAGGTGTATAAAAATTAGTATCTAAATCTGCTAAACTCAAATAAAATATGAAACTGCATCTGATCCCACTAAAACTATAATCCAATGAAGAAGCCTTGGATAAGTATTTCTCATGTCGAAAAATTAATTTGCAATATTCATATAAATATTTTTAATATTTAAACTACAACATGTATGTCGGTATTTTTTTTGTCAGTCGACTATATATATCATCCCTTATACATAATCTATAACTTTAACGACCTTCATATCTTTTATAAAAAAAAAATAAAAAATAATGAGACTAAACCTTGCATTGTAATAATTAACATGTATAATTAAGTGGGAACCCCTGATTCCCACTTAACATGTTGCTCAAAATCAAGAATCGGTGGGAAAAAGTACGACTAAGAATTTAATTATCAGCGTTGTTGTTACGCAAATTACGCAATAGATAACGTCACTAAATATTTATAAACGTCGCTACTTAGTCTTAATTAAAGTGTTAGGACATATTTCCCGTCAACTCATCATCTGGTTTTCTATCCCTCTTCTGCTGAATTTCACCAAATCTCCTGGTCCAAGATGATTGCGCTTCTTGAAGTCATACCAACCATATCCAAGGTGGCACTCACCATTGCGAACTGGGCTCCACATCAGCTCCCATTTCTCAACTGCTCACGATGGTAGTAGTATAGATACGTAAGCCAGATCTTTGCCAAAGAACTCTCTAACCACGCTTGCAGACACATACTACATGAAACAAGTGATCAAATTAATAAAGTGTCATTTCACAATTTGAACGTATATAAATAAAATGTTATGTTCATTTGACATGTTTACCCGTGCAGAGCACGGGTCAAACATACTAGTATTAGTATATATATGACCGATAATTGCTAAAAAAACACATTACCTGTATAACTTTATAAGTTATAGCTTATAATGAATTCAGCGAAATAAAGTTGTATTTATATAAGCCTAATATGAAGTCACCCATCAATATAAATTATTTATATGAAGTCAATGTTGGAAGAGAGGTAAATTGTAGAAAGAAAGAGTGTGAATGATATACAATAATACATATATACATACGAAGTCGCCAAAAAAAAGTAAAAAAAAACATTGCCAATAAAATGATTATTATTAATGCTAGCAGATACAGTAGGCTAAATAAAAATCTTCGACTAAGTATGAAAACCTGTATAGTTATTATTAATTCCAATTAAAAAAAATAGAAACAAAGCAAAAAGTTAAGAATTTGAAGTGCATTTGAAAAAAAAAAAAGAATTTGAAGTGCATAGCAATACTGAAACTCTATGAGTCCCCCCACATCGGCCACACTAAGCGAAGCTGAGCGGAAAAGAGCTTATAAAAGCAAAGAATTGGCAGCAGGTTTTTTAACTTTCCAGTCTTTGGTTTTTATGATTAAAAAATCAAAATAAAGGCTGAGAATTTACAACCGCTAGAACCGCTTCTATAACCGGTTTTGTCCGGTTTTTCGCTTTTAAAGCCGGTTTTTAGGCTCTTACGTACCGGATTGAGGTCCGGGTAAGCCGGTTGAACCGCCTGGCCCGGCCCGGTTTTGACTACTGTGATAATTTGTAATCCCGAACATAGAGCATCAAATTCAAAGATTAAAAATGCGAGCTGCTACAACGAAATAGCGCTTACTCAAAGAAGTGTTATCTAAAATTAATAAAAAATGACAGAATTTGAGATTTTGAGCCCCGCAGTCCCGATAGAAGTCCATGCGCACGGGTTATACCATGTTGCTTGATACGAATGGTTTAAAATATTGTTATGTACATAGAAATAAAATTAAACTGATGACTTATTATGTTTACCCGTTATCTTTCTTCTGTCACCACCACTTGACATAAATTAAGTCCTGTTGTGTTGGGATTTCTTTGGGAGATAGATGTCCAATTTGTAATTCAAAACATAGAGTATCAAATTTCAAGAGTGAGAGATCAAATTCAAAGATTAAAAATGTGAGCCGATGCAACGTAATCAAAATTATCTTTGAAACATATCTGAAATATACTCTTTAATAGCGCTTACTCAAACAAGTGCTATTAAAAGACTTCACCAAAATTAATTTTTAAATTCCAGAATTATGTTTTTGATAAAAAACTTGAATGTATCTTTTTAATTCTAGATTTATTTGGTAAAATTAAAGGGTAAAATGAGAAGTTTGGGGTTATCTGGGGGTAAGTAGATCAAGTGTGGGTACAACAATCAAATCCCATGAATTGGTCTTGTATAAGATGTGTCATGGCCCATGAACACAATATAAATGGTCCACCTTAACAAGACATATATCTTGACCAAAAAAAAAAGGACATATGAAGAATATGCAAATAAATGTGGTTCCTCATGCACTTCTTGCAAGGGTGATCCCATCCCAAACTAGCTCTCACGCATGATGATTCAACATATATTGCCCATGTTTTTAGGATCAAAATGAAGTAGTTATATTTTTTAAAAAAACCAAAGTATTTTTTGCGCGCAACAGTAAAGACTAATCCTCCGAGGTACTGAGATCTATTTAAGGGATTGACCTCTCCCACCAAGTATTTTTCATATACGCATCGGTCAATGATCAAACTCTTGACGAAATAATTAAAGAGTCCAAGTATCTATCACTTGTGTTATACCATATTGGTTGAAGTAGTTTTATTCTAATCACAGAAAAATGTTGTAATTAGGAATCGTGCGACAAAATAGTATTATGTTGTTCACTCTCGATTAAGATTTAAAGTAATAGTTCTATATAATCTGTACTCTATATTGCCTCAAAAAAAAATCTGTACTCTATAGATGCTGGATGATAATTTAGCATTGTCGTATATATTAAGAATTATTTTTTGAGTTTTTTTTATACCCCGCAAAATTTAAAAGCCCCAAAATATCCTCAGCTCCAAAAAAAATTTAGAAATCGTATATATACCTCCCCTAAATCGTATATACAGAGTCATATATTCCAAATGTGGGGGTATATACGATTTGTAAAATTACAAAGTTGTATACACCCCCACCTTTTGTATATACAACTTTGTATTTTACAAATCGTATATACCCTCACATTTGGTATATACGACTTTGTAGTCAAATAAAAAATAATTAAATTATCTAAAAAATTAAAGTTATATATTTTAAATAAAAATAAATTAGATATGAATAATTTAGGCTAAAAAATGGATTTAGTTATACGTCGAATGAATAATTTAGGCTAAAATATCGGTTTTCGGGCAACCTACTCAAATTCTCAAATTGCATCGTTTACTATTTTTTATTAATTATTTTTTTATTTTTCTTAGTCCCCGAAAAATTTAAAAAAATTTGCATAGACTTATTTTGGTTTTGTTAGATTTTTATTAGTGTTTTTATAATTTTTTGATTAGTTTTGACTCTTTACCGGATTTTTAGTAGTATTTTTTTAAAAAAAATTAAATAAAAACAATTTTTTTAAATAACAAATCGTATATACCAAATGTGGTGATATATACGACTTGTAAAATTAGAAAAAAGTCGTATATACGATTTTGTAATTTTACAAGTCGTATATACCACTACATTTGATATATACGATTAGTTTATTTTTTTATTTTTAAAAAAGCTTTTTTTAGGGGTATTTTGGGGTTTTCAGTTTATGTGGGGGTAGGAAAATATTGGTGGGGGTAAAAAAAACCCTTATTTTTTAAAACTTATTTACGTGGCCAAATAATAAAATAATTGGATGCATGCATAAAACTTATTAACACTTAACAAAAATTAGTGACCAAAAATAAACAGAAAAAGTCAAACATGTTGTCAAAAAAGTCAAATAATTATATTTGGGATTTCATATTTTAAATATGAATGAATAGAACTAGGGCTTTTTTTTACTAAATATAGGTCGAGTTTTGTACAAAAAAAAAAGAATATAGATCGAGTTTTTTTTACAAAAACAATTGTATTAAGGAGCGCACAAGGGGTGCACCAACTCCTTACACCTAGAGATCTCATTAAAACCTCTGAGGGCCAAAACCCTATGGGAAAAAGATCCAGGGAGGGAAAAAAGTACCCCCAACTACATAGGATGTTACAAAGATATTACAAAAAGGAAAAACAACTCAACGGCCAATTGTACCAATCCGACCACCCAACCCCACAAGCTCTCCCATTCCTAGCCTTGAACCAACCCCAAACACAATCCTTTATACCCGAAATCAAAGTTGGTATTGAAGCAACCTCCCCTTTGAAGACTACCTTGTTGCGTGTCAACCAAATATTCCAAACAACCGCCAACCAAATGGGATGTTTTACGCCTTTTTGTTTCTTCCCTTTTATAAGCTTCCCGAATGCCACAAAGTGAGAGGAAAAATCCTCATCTTCATCAATTGATGCCCCCAACCAAGAAAAAACCTGCTGCCAAACAGTTTTCGTCACTCTACATTGCAGAAAAAGATGTGAGACAGTCTCATCTTCAGCGAAACACAGCACACAGCACTTATCAGCATGAGACCGTAACACACCTTTGTGGAATAGTGCCTCTCTGGTAGCAATCTTGTTGCGCAACACCCTCCAAGCGAAGATCAACGCTTTTGGGAGGGACCTAACTCAACCCTACAAAACCAACTTGTAAGCTGATAGACGTTGTTTTACGGTAAAGTATCTCGAGATCTTATATGGTCTCTAGGAAATATAAGACTTATAATTTTTTCCTCAATACACCCCCTCAAGTCCAGCACTGGATAGATAATATTGTGGGTGGCCCAATAGATCTAGGGCAAATTTTTGGTACCATCATAGTATTTTTGGTAACCCAAATGGCTAAATAATGGATGCCTCAATGGATCTTGAAAGGATCTATTACTATCTTAGAATTTAGGTTAAGCCTAACTCATTCCTACATAATCAACTTGTAAGTGAGAGATGCCCTTTTACTATAAAGTCTCTTGATGCCCTATCGATTAGGGTTTAAACAAAGTGGAAATGGAATCATCATTTATTGAACTTGATCAAATTAATATAGTTATCTACAAATATATAGTTGTGCCTTTAATAGAGCAACAACAGTTACAAGAGATACAGAAAAACAAACTGAATACAAACCAATATAACAATTAACTTACTATAGTTATCTTTAGTAAGCTAGAGATGAGATAACTATAACTTAATCAATACTCCCCTTCAAGTTGGATGGTATATATCATGCAATTATAACTTGGAAATAAGGGAAATGAACCACTATTTGGGCACAAATTTATTAAAGGGATCTTCCAATTGGTGTTTCAAAGGCACAAGTATTATTTTAAGCCAGAGGTGGCATGTTCTCTGATGAAATGACAACTTATTTTGATATGCTTAGACTTGGCATGAGTGACAGAATTGGTTACTAACTGTATATAAATTTGGATGTAACAAAACACATTGGAGCTATCAGGTGTGACTTCATATGCTAGTGAAAGTTGTTTCAACCAAACGAGTTTGGATGTGAGGGCAGCAATAACTTTGTACTCTGCCTCTACAGAGAAATGTGCCACAATGGGTTGTTTTATAGATGTCCAACTAATGAAAGAGTCACCTAAGAAGATGGAAAAACCACTAGTTGATTTGCTGGTGGACACACCACTTCCCTAATCTGCATCAACATATATAGACAGCTTGAGTGAAGGTGTGGAAGAGATTGGTAAAGAGACATATCTATTTGATAGTGTAGTGTAGGAAGAAAAATACTCAAGTGTGTGTGTTATGTTTGATGTGGCGTCTGAATCTATGATCCTATTTGTGTGTGAAGTTGGCATTTAATACATTTAAAATGACTTATATAGGGAAATAATTTGACAAACCAGAATCAAAAGTTAATGTTTGGGCCATTTGTGCTCGCAATTTGAAATTGTTGTAGGTGTAGGAGGATTCTTCCATTTCTTGTGTATTGGTGTGTAACCAGGGAGGGGTATATCCATGCAATTTGTAACGCTTATCCTTTACATGGCCCATAATTCCGCAATGTGCACATAAAGGCCTATCTTGCTTGCCTTGTTTGGGTTTGCTTGTATATGCTTTGACAACAAAGGATTGAGGAGCCTTAGTTGGTTGGTGTCTGTGTGGTAGATTTCACTCAACAGCAAGATTTGGCCACAAGCTTGAGCATAGGTTTCACTCAATCCCATGATAAAACTCCTCACATATTCTTCTTGAGAATGTTTGATCAAAAGATCAGCTCCACCAATATTACAATTATGAACAAGTCTGTACTCATCGAGTTTTTCCCAAAGTGCTTGAATTTCGTATAATACGCATTCAATGAATATAATAAATTATTATAACCAACTTTCTTAATCCGTGTGAATTTAGGTTTTTTTTGCTTATAAGTGAGTCCGAAGGGAGTAAGGTTGATAATGAACCGAACTATTTTGAACAAAGTTTGAAACTGGATTCGACAAATAGCTTGTCAAACTCGACTCATGAACCATATGAGTTGAACTTGAGCTGAAAATTGAGCTCGTTAAATAAATGAGATGAACTTAAGCTAGGTATAAATCGACTTGTTTAGCTCATGAAATAACTTGATAATTATATTTTATATATATATATATTAACAAATTTGATAATTATATTAACTTTTTTTTATTTTTTATTTAACTTTCAAATAAAGAATACAAATCATTCAGCGGTAAAAATCAAAACAAAGCTAAATTCTCATCCAACCACTCAAAATTCAAATCCAAAAATATATTTATTGTAATTTGAAGTCGAAATTAATCTATTAAGTTTTTTTGGCACCTTACATCCTCATTTTGCTTTGTTGGCACCTTGAATTTAAATTAAAAAGTAAAAACAAAATTAATTAATGTTTTGCTGGCACCTTACTTTATTTGCACATACAAAAATATTATTATTTAACTTTTTTTTTAACGATTAGATCCATTAAGTTTTAAAAACGTGGGGACGTTGTCCCTTTTAACATTTTTTTTAACTCCATTAATATGTGACTATTTCTTTGTTTACCAGGCATGCTACATAGGATAATTTAATTATTTATTATTTAAGTAATCAATTGATTTTATAAATAACGAACTGTGAGTTGAAAAGAACATAAAAGCTTTGTAGTTAATGGAATAAACGATGGGTGGGGCTTTTCCTTTGCTCAGACATGGCTTAAACGTTGAAACTCATTTTCCATCTGGACTTTAAAACCATTTTCCTCAAAATGAACATAACGATTTGAGCGTGATAATATTGTGTTGGGCATATAATGATAGATCCTGTCGTTAAATAGATGAAAATATGCAACAATTGCGATTCTAGGCTTGAAATGCTGGTGATATAATGAACAATAAATCTGGGCGTGATAAATCTGGGTTCATCAACAAGATGAATGGGTTCTTCAACATGATGAAGATGAACAGTGTTCAGATTTTCAGATCTTTTCACATTTTTTTTAATTTTTAATTAAAAATAATTATAAATAATGAGTCACCAAATAAAATTCATATCTCTATATATTAAGGCAAAGTCGTTGACTTTAGCCATTACCCCTAATTTTGTACTTCACTGTTTACCAATATACTTTCACTTTATATTTTTGGACCAATATACCTCCACTCTATATTTTGTGCCCCACCATTTAACAATATATCCCTCATTTTGTACCCCACTGTTTACCAATATACCCCCACTATATATTTTTGGACTGACATACCCCTGACAATTTTTTTTTTCTCCAACAATTTTTTATTATTATTATCAAAATGTACCCCTCATTTGTACCCCACTGTTTACCAATATACCCCCACTCTATATTTTTGGACCGACATACCCCTGACAAATATTTTTTTTGTCCAACACTTTTTTATTTATTATTTTCAAAATGTACCCCTCATTTTGTACCCCACTGTTTACCAATATACCCCCACTCTATATTTTTGGACCGACACACCCTGACAAAAATTGAACCAATCTGATTTATCTCTATATATTAATAGAACACTCTTTTTTGGAATTTTTTTTTTGTCCAACACTCTTTTTTTTATTATCAAAATATACCCCTCATTTTGTACCCTACTGTTTACCAATATACCCCCACTCTATATTCCCTAACTATTAATACAAAGTCGCATCTTTTCCCCATTTGGGGGGGAAAACTTTTTTTTTTATAAGTGCCTTTATGTACTTTTTTTTTATAAGTTTCTTTATGTGTGTTACTTAGTCATGTATGTGTTATAGTATGGTACACTTTACATGGGTACTTTATTAATCAATTTGGGGAGGCATTTTTTGATAACATTAGTTGTAAATAATGCAAACTTTATGTCCATTATTAATCTAACAAAAATTAAAATACCACTCTTTTTTTTTTCTTTTCCAGAACTCATTTTGAAAGCTTCTGGGAGGGAATCGTATCTAGATAAATACAATGCGAAATTTGCTGAAATTCGTATCTATCTCCTGGAAGGTAAATACGACGAGCTCTAAAATATTTCTGATCAAATCGTATGTAAGTGAAAAATGATAAATATAACATAACCGTTGGTTAGTTGATATGTACAAGGAAATTTCAAACCATACTATAACACATACAAATAAATTTCAAAGTCATACTATAACACATACATGACTAAGTAACCCACACAAATGGACTTATAAAAAAAGAGAGGTGCATAAAGAGACTTAGACTTCATCTCACCAAGGGCTATTGTTGCCTCTTCGTCTTATAAATATGTGTTGCGTATTTTTATACCCCCTTATAAAATGTTAATGTTTTTTCGAAACTACATCTGTAGGTCTGTTAATCACCTCCCCGTGCATCGCACGGGTAATCGTCCTAGTATGGTGAGAAGAAGAGATGCAATCTGGCCCTGATTGAAAGGGTGCTAATGGAAACGTAAAAACTAAAAAGAAAGAAATAAAAAAGTCCTTTTTTTTTTTGAACTTCTGATAGGTTTCATTAAAATTGGGCCAAGCCACAAAACCATACAACATGGGAAACAAACAAGCCAAAAGGCCTCAAGAAGAAAATACAAGAAACCAAAAGACAAAACTCCACAGAGTAATAACAGGGAAATAAGGGGGTGGAACTAGTAGCTAGCCCAGCCCACTCTAATCGGCCCAACCTGTCCGTCCTGGATTGGCCCGGGATACCCTAGATATCGCCCGTTCACCTACTTCACGTGCTTATTTTCAGTCATTTTTAGACATTTTGGACCCATAGTTGTATTTGTACTCCTATTTTATGTTGGTCATTTTATATATTTTGACGTATTGTTATTAAATCGTAAATCGTTCGTATCATATTTCCAATAAAACACGTTTAAATCTTAAGACCAAAATATAAACTTTTTAAAAAATTAAAAATTAAAAATTTCGGAATTACCTTTTTTAGAGGTAATTCCGAAATTTTTTATTTTTTATGAACCGGAATTACCTTTTTTATAGGTAATTCCGAAAGTTTAATTTTTTTTTGAACCGGAATTACCTTATTTTGAGGTAATTCCGAAAATTTTAATTTTTTTTTTTTAAAACGCAGGGGTATTATTGGCATTTTTTGAAACATGGGGGTGAGATAGGGAAGGAGGGGGTGAGAAAAATAAAAGACTTGTTGGAGGGGTGTTGTATGTGTAAATAACACTAAAAAGTCCTTCGAATCCTTATAATTTTGAATATCAGTACATTGTTTTTAAATGATAGAAAATCTCAACGAATACCAATGGATTTGGACAGACTCTTTTAAAAGCCTTGAAAATCCTGATTGAATACCAATGAATTGTTTTAAGTGATAGAAAATCTTGATTGAATACCTACAAACTTTTTTACCCAAAAAAAGTCTTTTAAAATCCTGTGAAATCCTAAACTAATACACCCTCCTAAGTTAATGCACATATCAAAGTGACTACCAAACGAAATCAGTACATAATTGCGCGAGAAGATTTTTTTTCAGATGAAAAAAAATGGCAGCCTTGAATTAATATAAAAAATTAGAAAAAGCTAAATAAAGCATACTATTAATGCATACCGTAGCAAATGTGGAAGAGAAAAATATTTAATTTAATGCACATATCAAGGTGAGAAACAAAGCATTTAATGACATAATATTTGTTCCAGAAGGGTAGCTCACGTGGTTGAGTGAAAGAGACAACGTTGGTGAAAAAACGTAGGCGTACAGAGTTCGAACCCCGCTCCCCGCTCCCCCCTCCCCTCTAACAACTAACACACTAATTACTAACCACTTTGTCTATCGAAAAAAAAAGACATAATATTTTTGGCTGAATATCGACACTGAGCAAGACAAGCCTTTCAACGCACTTAATATATCTTCATAAATGAAATATACAGTTAAGAAAAACATTTAAAATCTGAATATTCGAATTCAAAGCCAAAAATATCTTAATAGTAATTGGGAGGACAAGCGTATCAGAATAAAGCAAATTTGAAATTTGAAAGTATTTAAAATTTGAAATATAAATTTTCTAATGTTTTTAAGTTTTATTTCCAGTATGAATTCTTAAGTTAATTTCATTTGGTCAATTTTGATTTTGTTAGGATAATGCATTGTTATTGTCAAGTATCTATTTTTTATTTTTCAATAAATTATTGAGACAAACATCATCCAATCCAATATGGTTGTTCTATTTTAATTTTTGATTATTCACATTTTAATTTGTAATACTCATACCATTTTAAATAGATAATATATTACTCCTTATACACGTTACCTATTGAAAATATCTAAAATATCAATTTTAGCGAGTACAATATCAATTTTTAGCAGGTACAGTATCAATTTTAGTGTGTCAGCGATTGTGTATAACTAACAAATAAAAATTCAAGTTCTGAATTCCACTATAATATTGTGCATTTTTTGGTTAATTTGGACCTGATTATATGATATGTGAGTTAATTGATTAAGAGCATAATAGAATAAAACAAACTATTTTATTTTTGTTTAAATTCATTATTAAAGGACCATTTTAAAAAACAATTACATATCCTGAATTAAAAAAAAACAGTTTCATAAATTAATTAGGGATTTCAATATGAATTTATTGTGGTTTGTTTGTAATCAGTATTTATGATTTGGTAGTAATCTGTCTTAATTGTTTGAATATCAAGTGATTAATAGAAATAATAAATAGTAATAAATCCATTTTATTTTATAAATACAACACTAATACCAGTTGTATAAAAGTAAATTTAAGAAAAAAATAGACCGAACTAATTTAAATGGAATCAGTGTCAGTTTTTCTAAAAATAGGGACACAATTGCACAAACCAAGTCGAATACCTAAGTTCAGATTCTGTATGTCGGTCTGATGAGGACAACGACGTTCAAAGTGAGTGGTTTACTACTGTATTTATAAACAAAACAAAGTTCTCGGGTATCCCAAATCATAAGTTGCAACTTAAGATTGGTGTTAATGTAATGCTCATGAGGAATATTGACCAATCTGCTCGCCTACGCAATGATACACAACTAATGGTAACATTTTGGAGAATAATGTAATAGGCGCAACCGTCCTCATAGGAAAAAATATTGGTGAACCAGTATATATTTCTTGAATGAATTTGGTTCCCTATGGTCCTGGTATACTGTTTAAATTTAAGCGACGACAATACCCTCTATCGTTATGCTTTGCAATGACAATAAACAAAAGCCAGTATCAGTCTCTATCGCATGTTGGAATCTACTTTCCTAGGCCCGTGTTCACACATGATCAGTTGTATGTTGTATCACGTGTGAAGTCAAGAAGTGGTCTAAAGATCCTTATTCTAGACTTGGAAAAAAATATTAAGCTCGAACACTAAGAATGGGGTATATCAAGATGTATTTGACAATTTGTAGTTTCTAACTGACACCTTTATGACTTAATGTCTCTGGAATAATGTTTGTTATATGACTCTTATGTGCGAATCCTTCCCTAAAAATCATTATTATATCAAATAGAATTGAGGAGTATATAGTTAAATTACATATTTATATTTAGATAACATCGAATATTGTTATGTTCTTCTATACTTTAAAATAAATCTAAAAACAAACATGATAAGCAAGTTTATCGGTGATAGATGCATAGTGTGGTAGTTGATAGAATACCTTATTTCACCCGGTATAAACCTGAAACTAATAAATGTCGTTTTGCTCAATTACAAGAATGACTGGAAATGTACTGAAATCACATTGTGCAATGGGTCGATTCCTAAAAAGAACAATGTTGTCCAGTTCCTTACTCAAAACTGGGACATGTGGGTCGATTCGTTGCTCCTGTGTTCGATTCCCACAATGCACAAACTCGATGTTGGCCAGTACATAATTTTTTTGGTCTAGCGGTCTTTGACCCCGCTTCGGTGTCTAGGGGAAAGGTGCTCTGAATAATCCGGAGTTCGACTAGGAGGTAAGTAAAAGTTTGGTTTCAATTTGTTCCATCTGGGGATCGAAACCGGGTACTAGCGGAGTCTGCCCCTTTAGATGGAGTGTGTTAACAACTTGCACCCAAGCTTGGAGTTGGCCAATGCATAATTTCATCATAAGCACTAGCGGATATTAGTTTTACATAACAACATTTGGACACTTTGTGGATAGTCAACAATTTTTCAATTATACTAAGTCAATTTGTAATTGTGAGTTTTATTTTTTTGACAAAAGTATAGATCAAAATTATACAAATACATTTTCATACATAATATATTATTAAATTAAGGTCATTTAAAGGATAATTTATACTTGTGCATTTGCAGGTAAAGCGCACTAGTGTGTATATATATATATATATATATATATATATATATATATATATATATATATATATATATATATATATATATATATATATATATATATATATATATATATATATATATTACTAACATTTATATTTTTATTTTAATATAATCTTTGTGTTGCATTGTGTGTTTTTAGAGCAATATTTTTGTTTATTGATTGGTGCAAGTTGTTTAGAATTAATTATATTTTTTAGCTTGTCAAAATATTTTTATTAAACTCCTAAGATAGGTAAACAAGATATATTATAAATATATTTCTATTTTGAATTGGAAAATTATTTTTCAAAAAAAATTAGGTAATCATTTTATTGAAAAAATATTAAAAATTTGGTAATTTAAAATGACGATGATCTAGATTTTTTTTTTTTGGCATTTTTCACAAAAGAAAAGAGATTATTATTACTCTTTATTTATGCGAGTCGAGCTAAGAAACTGAACCAAGATGCTCGCGAGCTTAAATTGAGTAGAGTTCGAGCTAAGAGAAAAGGGTAATGTTGAACTCGAGTTGATCTATGAGCTTAGCCGATTCTTACTAAATCGAGTTGAGCCGCTCAACTCAACTCATTTCCAGCCATATAACATTAAAAATGTAAAACATCAATTATTTTATCACAAAACTAAAAATGGTAAAAATATTGGTGAGGAAGAAAACGAATATTCTACTTGATAAGAAGAATGTCATAAATGAGCATTCATGATTAAATGACATTGGATATGGGTAACCCAAATGAAGTTGAAGTTATAGTGTGGTACGCACCATATCCTTGAGGTGGGGAACCACAATAGAGAAACTTAGTTGGAAAAGTGTTGTATGATTCTCTCTAAAGTGTCACAAAATGGCTTCCATTAATGAAAGGCCGGCCAGTTCAAGTAAGGGGCCGGTTGTGGTGGATGGTGGACCTGCTTCATCACCTAATTATTTTGCTTCTATCATCTCAAAATAAAATAAAAACAAAATTACTTCATTAGAAGAGATTATTCACCCTAAAAAGAAAAATGTCAAATGGGAAAGTGATGGTGGAGAAGTGTTGCAAGGAACCAACCAAAAATGAAATATTCCTTTTGTTTTATTCTTTGGGAACCACTCTAAACTCTTGCTATTTTTTTACCAATTTTGTTTATGACTAATCTACGTCGAAAAACTTAATTGGTCACGTGAATCTAGTTTTGCCGGTCCATGTGGTTCTCCCCTTTCAACAGAGTTTTTGCCGCACACAAATTTCGAACTTGAGATCTTAAGGTGATATTCGTGTTTGGTTACCACTCACACCGACCATTGTTGAGTAAACTTTTGCCATTAAGATAATGTTAGCAACATTTTCTTTAACACTCTTTTTCCAACATATTTTCTCTATTATTAAATAAAATTCATGTGAATATCACGAGTTAATGGAATCTCATTTCCAAAGTGGTGAAGTACACATAAATGTCACTTAATCATAAAATGGATCTTACAAAAAAAGGTGTTAAATTTTGTATTACTTGTTATCTTCATACTACCAATATATCTTATGTAGAATGTAGTGTTATCACCCGTGACATTAAATGTTCGACAATCACGCCGTTCACAGCGACGGTGATAAAATGGATCTTACAAAAAAAAGGTGTTAAATTTTGTATTACTTGTTATCTTCATACTACCAATATATCTTATGTAGAATGTAGTGTTATCACCCGTGACATTAAATGATGCTAATTAACTTTAACTAATGCTAATTAACTTTGTCATTACATTACAATGGTTCACTTGACGAAAAGTTATTTGCTATTATGGAAATCTTTAGACGTGGTGATTTTTCCTTGAAGTAACGTTGATTCCAAGTCTATCTTATGCTAATATATTTTGTTGCAATCCTTCCTAGGTTGGGATGATAAATACTACCCTCTGTTCATATTATATGTCAGTTAAGGTTGTGACATAGAAATTAAGAAAAATAGTTAATTTTGTATGAGAAAGAGAGATTGTGAGTTAGTTTATCAAATTATCTTTCATTAATGACATTAGAAACATAAAAAATAAAATTATAGGAAGAGATATATTAAATAATAAAGGGTATGAATGAAAAAGAAAATTGATGAAGAGATATATTAAATAATAAAGAGAGTATGAATTTCGCAGATTCTAAAAAGTCATGTATTATAAGACAAATTTTTTGCATAGAAAATTATATAATATGAGACGGATGAAGTACATAATTTCATAAAGGACAATATATATATATATATATATATATATATATATATATATATATATATATATATATATATATATATATATATATATATATATATATATATATTGGTAACCACAAACCTTGTTGTCATTCAATCATGGAATATATATATATATATATCCCTTGTGGAACTTAAGCATTGGATGATTTATACAAAATTTATTGTTTTCTGTTCTGACACTTACGTTACTTAAGATTGGGGATGAATTAGACTTTGTCTAACAAAGTACTATTCCATATATTAAAAATATGCATATATTCATCTTGTAAGTGACTGATCTCTCTAATCTTCTCTGGAATTTTTTTTTTATTCTTACCACCATATTTAATCCAGCCAAAATGTCCATGTGACTTTTTTGTGAGCATGCTTGTATCAAGAACTGAAGAAATATTATACAAGCCTTATAATTAATCACCGCATTAAGATGGTTTTAGATGACAATTGACAATTAGGTTAATTTTTTAAGCAAAATTTCGAGTTTATGATTTATGAATAAAAAAAAGTAAATATCGTAAGTTTTGAGAAAAATTAAAATAAGATAAAAGAAGTAAGTTCCACCACAAGATCAAATGAGAGATTACAAATAAAGGGTAAGTAGGGTTCTGAAAAATAAAATATACGCTTTAAAAAACAACTTTATGAAACAACATATCCCGTATGCAAGGAAAAAGTTTTACATTCGGGACCTTATCCAGCTCAAAGAAAAATGAAACTATTGTTTAATTTAACTTTATTTTTTTAGAAAGAGAAACTCATCTCATTTAATTGATAACAAGTGATTTAATTCAGGTTGGGATATACTCATAAACCTTTTTTTTTAGATAAGCAATAATTTCATTGAAGGGATCACAAGGGGTGTCCAATCTTTACATTGAGATATACTCATAAACTTAATTTGGAGCTAGCATGTAACCGTGAGACCCTAGCTAAAGTGTGAGCCACACGATTTGCTTGTAGTGGATCTCTATCCCTATTTCTATAGGGCCATCAGTCAAATGAATTGCGCGTATCCTTATGAGACTTCCATCGTATCTTTCCATATGGTAGAAACTTAATGTTAGTAAAAGGTAAGAAAAGTAATTAATAGAGCAATGTTATTTAGTAAGAAGGATTGCAACACATTTAAGTCGGAGTATTAGAGGGTTTGGTTGGTTAGGTAATTGAAAATTCCTTTTTTATAACCAAAATTGTATTAGAGTGGAGTACTAGGGGTACTCCAAACCTGTACAAAGTGGATAGAGTTAGATAGATTTCATACAATAGAGTGGATTAGCCCGCCAAACTTAAATCGAAAAAACAGAATCACAACCCATCTTAATAATGAATCATCTCCGAGATAGACATTTCACATGATTTATAACATCTACATTAAACAAATGACCCTGAAACAAAACATTATTCCTATGTTAAATTACCATACCGGAAAGATAATAAATCCCACCAACACGCTTTAAATCACACAAAAACCTCCACTTTCATTTGGTCATAAAGCCACATTAAAAATATCCTTAAGCTAAACAAATTTCCTTAAGTAGGGTAACTACACATTTTTCTCTATACAATTCTCTACTATAAGATGATCTTTACATAAAATTTTTGGCAAATGTTAAGCAATCAAAAATATATAGTTTTTGAAATTAATGATAGACTGAAAGTTTGTGATTTGTTACAATTTTTATTTAAATCTTGATTCCTCCATTGGGATTTAGCATCTCAAGTGATGAATCACATTTGGGTTCTTAACTTAAGGGCTCATCATGTCATATCAATTATGGGTGGAGATCTCTTCATTCCTCAAAAGATATGGATGGTATATCACCTAAACTTTGAGTATATAAAAAACATATATATATATATATATATATATATATATATATTAAGAATGTGTTGTTTACTCAACAAAAATTTAAAATAATTGAACTCTCAAAAGAAATAGAGAGTATCTCAACCCATAAATTTTATCAATTTTACTTTTTATTTCAATTGTATAACTCTTTAGGATTTAAAAAAATCTGATGATTACCCATGCATTTTTTTTGACCAACCATGATTTCCCCATGTATTTATTCATGGTAAGTTATTGAGACATTATTATTTTTAAATATTAAAAAACAAAGCATAATTCTTACGATTAGCTTCCACATCACTCCAACGCAATGTCTGTTTGTTTAAGCTTCTTCTTACCATTAACAATTTGGAAAATTTTGAACTAACTCACAATTTAACATAAATTGAGTTGTAATTGGTTCAAGTATTTTTCATCTTCAAGTATTTCAAAATAGAATCTACCCAAGTCCTCCACGGTTGGTTACTTTGACAATTTTAGCGATATAGAGACGTGGACTCTTGAGTTTGAATTCAGGTGTATAGTGTGTGTGCATAGTGTTTATTTGACTAAGTAGATAAAAAACAAAATGTCACAGTATGCAACTGCTACTGTTACATTAGCCAAGTTTTACTGTTTTATTGATCAATTTTACTGTCCCATTTCAATTTTCCCTTGTTGTAGTCGTTATTTTGTCTTATTGAAGACATGTCCTTGTGAAAATTAGCTGTCATTCTAGGTCTGCAATAGCTGGCAGTATTCTAGAATTTTCTCAGCTCTTGATTGTACTATTCCAGTCCTATTTATAGGCTGATATCATAAATAAACAATCAAGCAATCATTAAAATATCTCTTCTCTCTCATATCTCTAAACCCTAGATCTGTGGCATTGTTTTCCGGGCCGTATTCTATCATTGCAGCCCCAAGGCAATTGCTAGTGCTTGTTACCGGTGACTTAAGCTCACCCTAGCAGGCCTGTTATCTTTCTGATATATCAGTACATTGCTGATATAGCAGTATACGGTTACTATTCCATTGATTTGGTCACTGTGTTGGTAGAATACTGTGACATTTGGTATCAGTCTAGGTTATTCCTGCTAGCATGACGCTTACTCAGATTGTCAATGACCTTGACACTCGTGTTACTACCATTACCGAGGCACTGAATGCACGCATGGATGAAATGCAGGCACGTATGAAAGAGGGAATGGATGAAATTCGCCATCTGCTACGTACGGTACAGACCTCTATCCCTGGTGCTTCCACTCCTCCACCACCCCCTCCACCACCTCCACCTCCTCCTCCACCACCTCAAAATCCCAACCACAATCACCACCATTACTCCACCCGTATCTCCAAAGTAGAGTTTCCTCGCTTTGATGGCAAGAACATTCGAGATTGGATCTATAAATGTGACCAATTCTTTCTCTTAGATGAAACTCTAGAGGCTTCTCGAGTCAGATTGGCTTCTATTCACCTTGAGGGGCTTGCTTTACAATGGCATTTGAACTACATGAGGCAAAAGTTTGATCAATACCCCCCATGGCAAAGCAATATGTTCTTTGATATCTCGCACTACTGGTTTGGTGATGCCTATGAAGACCCTTTGGCTTCCTTGGTTCAGCTCAAACAAACAGGTAAGTTACAAGACTATCTTGATGCTTTTGAACTTGTTTTAACGCAAGTTAATCTTTTGCCTGAACATGCTTTGAGTATATTTTTAGCTGGCCTTGAACATAGCACACAGATGCATGTAAGAATGTTTAACCCTTCCTCGGTCACTCATGCCTTTAACCTTGCTAGACTACACGACTCAGCCAAAATTTCCACCACCAAACCCTCTAACCGATACTCCACTTGGCCAAACAGACCCTCCACTTCCACCTCCAAACCCCCCACACCTGATGACACCACCAATATACCTAAACCAATCTTTAAACCAACCAATAGAACCTACTCTCCAGCAGATATGGCCGAGCGACGTGCTACTCTGTGTTTATGTATGTTTTGTGATGAGCCTTTCACTCCACGGCCATCACCTTAAACATAGACGCCCTTGAGCATTTCATGGTGCTAGAAATTGATGAGGAGGAATCAGTTGACACTAGCCAAGCCACCTTAGAACCAGAAACTATACCTGCCAATGACACTACTACGGACCTCCCTGTCTTATCCTTACAAGCCATGACTGGGGCGTGCTGTTCTCAAACCATGCGGGTCACTGGTCTATATGACAAAAATTATTGCAAATTTTGTTGGATAGTGGTAGCACTCATAATTTCTTAGATCTTGAAGTAGCTAAAAGACTTGGTTGTAAGCTTGAGGTCACATTACTATTAAGCCTATTACTACCGGGGAGGACATCAACTCCATGTTCCTTTTGTGTGCAAAGGCTTTACTTGGCAATTGCAACAAGTCACTTTCACTGCAGACATGTTTGTGTTGCCTCTAGGCAGCTATGATGTTATTTTAGGTGTCCAATGGTTGAAATCTCTTGGCCCAATTCTTTGGGATTTTGACAAACTTCAGATGGAATTTACCACTCAAGGGAGAAGAGTTTTGCTTCGTGGCTCTAGACTTCCATCTGTCAAATTAATAAACAATAAATCCTTTGCTCAAGCCCTTATGCAAGGAGCTAAGATGTGCTTTATGACAGTGGAAGATAGTGGTCCTATGTTCTCATTACCTTCTTGTTTTCTTCGCATTCAAGTGACATCTTTATTTACGATTCCTCCGAAAATCTGCTTTGTCATTGATAGTTTTGCAGACATTTTTGAGGAACCTACTACTCTCCCTCCTCCAAGACCAGGTTTTGATCATATCATTCCTCTCAAAGAAGGTACACAAGCTTTTAATTTGAGGCCATATCGTTGTTCTGTAATTCAAAAGCATGCTGTTGATAAAATTGTAACTGAGTTGTTGGACCAAGGGGTCATACAACATAGTACTAGTCCCTTTGCTTCACCTACTGTGTTGGTGAAGAAAAAAGATGGTTCCTGGAGGTTGTGTGTGGATTTTAGACGATTAAATTCTCATACCATCAAAGATAGGTTCCCTATACCTTTGATTGAAGATTTACTTGATGAATTGGGAAAAGCTACTATCTACTCCAAACTGGACTTGAGGTCTGGTTATCACCAAGTTCGCATGGCTATTGGTGAGGAGTACAAAACTGCTTTCAAGACTCATGATGGACACTATGAGTACTTGGTCATGCCTTTTGGTTTAGCCAATGCTCCTGCTACATTCCAGGCATTAATGAACAATGTTTTTCATTCCTTTTTAAGAAAGTTTGTTATTATTTTCT
Organism: Oxytropis ochrocephala; assembly: GCA_020916435.1. Classification (NCBI taxonomy): domain Eukaryota; kingdom Viridiplantae; phylum Streptophyta; class Magnoliopsida; order Fabales; family Fabaceae; genus Oxytropis; species Oxytropis ochrocephala. Next base: position 114,456,737 of record CM037088.1, read on the forward strand.
TTGATGACATTCTTGTCTATAGTAATTCTGTTTCTGAGCATGTGCAGCATTTACACCTTGTATTTGAAACAATTAGACAGCAGCAACTTTTCCTCAACCGAGCCAAATGCACTTTGCTACACACTAGAGTTGAATATCTTGGCCATTTCATTTCTCCTCTCGGTGTAGAAACAAATCCTTCCAAGATTCAAGTGTCAAAGATTGGCCTCTCCCAAAAGATTTGAAACAACTCTGAGGTTTTTTGGGACTAGTAGCTACTATAGAAGATTTGTAAAAGGTTTTGGTATCATTGCCAAACCTTTGGTGATATGCTCAAGAAGGATTCATTTGTGTGGAGTGCAGAGTCTACTGAGGCTTTTGAATCTCTTAAGCAAGCTCTGATTTCTTCTCCGGTGTTGAAACTTCCTGATTTCTCCAAAAGGTTTACAATTGAAACCGATGCTTCCGAAAAGGGATTGGTCTTTGTGTTAATGCAAGAAAATCATCCTATTGCTTACCTTAGCAAGTCCTTGGGCCCTAAACAACAAGCATTATCTATCTATGAGAGGGAATTGCTAGCTGTTATCTATGCTATACAGAAATGGAGCACCTACTTGGCTTATGCTCCCTTCTCTATCAGAACTGATCAAAAGAGCATCAAATACATCCTCGAGCAAAAGCTTACAACTCCATTTCAACAAGTTTGGGTATCTAAACTTACGGGCAATGAGTTTGACATTGAATACAAGGAGGAAACACGAATCTAGTCACGATGCACTCTCTCGCGAACACAGTGCGTAACTGCTACCTCTTTTTCTTGATACTGCTCACTCAGACTTATTGGCTATGCTGAAACATGGTTGGAACACTGATCCTACCCTTCAAAAATTAGTTCACGACATTACGGACAATGCAAATTCTCATTCCAAATTCACTTGGACTAATGGTGAGCTTAGAAGGAAAGGCAAGCTAGTGGTAGCTAATGACACACTCTTGAAAAATACTATTCTGGCATGTGGTTACATGATTCTCCTTTGGGAGGGCATTCAGGCCGAGATACAACTCTTGCTAGAGTTAAAACTCTCTTCTATTGGAAGGGAATGAATAGAGACATTCAATTCTACATACGGAACTGTGGTGTATGTCAGACCTGTAAACCTGATCAGGCCCCTTCTCCAGGATTACTTCAACCTCTGGCGATTCCTAATCGAATATGGCAGGATATCAGCTTAGATTTCATCGAGGGGCTACCTAATTCCAAAGGTAAGCATGTTGTTTTGGTGGTAGTTGATAGATTGAGCAAGTATGCTCATTTTTTACCTCTGTCACATCCTTATACTGCCAAGGAAGTAGCACAATCTTTCATGGATAATGTGTTTAAGTTGCATGGCATGCCTGCCAGTATTACTAGTGATAGAGATCCAATCTTCATCAAAGAAGTTCGGGATGTAATTTTTCAAATTACAAGGTGTTAAACTCAACAAATCTACTGCTTTTCACCCTCAGTCTGATGGACAAACTGAAATTGTGAACAAAGCTTTAGAAACTTACCTTAGGTGTATGTGTTCCTCTACACCTATCATGTGGTCTTCTTGGCTTAGTCTAGCTGAATGGTGGTATAATACTCATTTCCACTCATCTATCCACACTACACCTTACGAGATTGTCTATGGTCAACCCCCTCCCAATCATTTACCTTATCTATTAGGGGAAGTTGATTCTGTCTCGGTGAATAGATCACTTGCTGCTAGAGAGGAGGCCATCAAGTTACTGAAATTCCATCTTCAAAGGGCACAAAACCGTATGTCACAGTATGCTAATAGAAAGAGGAGTGAAAGGAAATTCAATGTGGGAGATTATGTCTATTTGAAGCTTCAACCATATCGCCAATCTCTCTCAAAGCTCACTCTCACCATAAGTCGTTGCCTAAGTACTATGGTCCATACCGTGTATTATCGCTAGAGTAGGTGAGGTTGCTATCGATTGGAGTTACCTCCGAAAAGTCGCTATCCATAATGTTTTCCATGTATCACAATTGAAGGCGTGTTACAATCCCACCGCACTACTACTCGGGTTCCTCCCTACCACCGCCTCTATTGATGAATGGCATTCCTGAAGCTATTTTGGAAAGGAAGATGGTCAAGCTTGGAAACTCTCATGCTACTAAGGTCTTGATTCGGTGGAAAAACAAGCGATCCACGTGGTTACTTGGGTGTTTTACCATGATCCGCTCAATCGGTTCCAGACTTCCCACACTGAGGACAAGTGTGTCGTAAGCTTAGGGGTATTGTCACAAAGATGCACTGCCATCGTTACATTAGCCAAGTTTTCTTGCTTTATTGATCAATTTTATTGTCCCATTTCAATTTTCCCTTGTTGTAGTCGTTATTTTGTCTTATTGAAGACATGTCCTTGTGAAAATTAGCTGTCATTCTAGGTCTGCAATAGCTGGCAGTATTCTAGAATTTTCTCAGCTCTTGATTGTACTATTCGATCCTATTTATAGGTCGATATCATAAATAAACAATCAAGCAATCATTAAAATATCTCTCTCTCTCTCATATCTCTAAACCCTCAGATCTGTGGCATTGTTTTTAGGGCCGTATTCTATCATTGCAGCCCCAAGGCAATTGCTAGTGCTTGTTACCGGTGACTTAAGCTCACCCTAGCAGGCCTGTTATCTTTCTGATATATCAATTACATTCTTTGATATAAAGATATCTGATTATTATTCCATTGATTTGGTCACTGTGTTGGTAGAATACTGTGACACAAAATCAAACCTACCCAAATTGAATAATTTTCTTTTTTTACTTCCCCCATATTCAATAATTGAAAAAAAAAACACATCCCAAACCATTATTTCCACTCATATACTTCTTACCACAAAGTTTAAAACAACTTTTATCCATTTATCCATTTTTTTTTCTTTTTTGACAGAGAGTTATTATATTGTTTTTTAAACTGAAAATTCTACCAAGAATTTAGAAGCAACAATAATATAAAACAAACAAACATGTAATAACAAACCAGTAAGACACTCTCATTGGAAATGTTCTAAAAGGATCAATATTTTATTGAGGCAAATATGGTAATAATACAAAATAAAATATTTATTACATAAAAATATAAAATTGTCATAAATATTTTCATTTTTAATAAAAATATATTGTTCATTAAATACAGAATAAACTCAATAATGAATGAAATTTAATAAACAGAGCTGAACTTCTTTCTTCATCTTCCAATATCTCAACCTTTCCCCTTTCACTTCTTCTTCTCTCTTTCTCTCTCTGGTTTTTGTTGAAATTCTGAGAGCCGTTGGATTTTGATGAAAGGTAGATTTCATTAGTTGTTTGTGAACAACAAGGTTAAGAAAAAACAAAACATCCTATTTGGGGGTGGTTCGGTTTCTCTCACCAACCAAGTTAAAAATCTCCCCTTTCTGCTCTTCTGTGTTCAAATTCACACAAAAGAGTCCTACCCAGGTGAACAAAAACTCAAAATCTTCCATTTTTTTCTTCTGATTTGTATAACATATACATGATTGGAATCAAAGACATAATTTGGTTTGGTTGGATTTGTGTTTTTTTTTTCAGGTGAAAGAATGGAATCAATTGATAGTAGTGTGTCTTCTTTGATTACAATGGATGAAGATTTGCATCCCCATCATCATCATCATCAACATAATCATAATCATAATAATCAGTTTTCTTCTTCAACAACTTCTAAGCTACTACATAATAATAATAGCAATGGTCCCACTGCTACAAGTGTTCATGAGCTTCTTGAATGTCCTGTTTGTACCAATTCAATGTACCCTCCTATACATCAGGTGAGGTCTCTTCTTTCTTCCATTTTGGATTGCATCTACCTGTTCTGATCTCAACTATATCATCTTGGTACTTTGTTTTTTTTTAATGAGAAATGATTAATTTTCGGTTGGATCTTATGTTTTCTGGAATTTTGGTTTGAATGATTTGGGTATATTTAGTACTTGGAAAGGTTGAAGTAAGGATAAGGGTACCCTTGATTTAAAAAAAAATGTGTTTTTGAAAGGAATTTATTTATTTTTGACTTGTCACTTGTCAGTGATTATAAGTTCCTTATTTGGAGCTTGTTTATTTAAGGTAAATTACTGATTAGGGATGACTGAAATGGGCAGAGTTCATTTTCTTATGTATCTACTTGCAGAATTTTACTGAACTCATTTTCATATTGGTACTGTCATGTCATGTGTGAATGAGTTATCTATTCATAAGCTGGATTTAATGCTAAAGGCTTGTTTTTTTCAACCATTGTCTTGTTTTTATTGCTTTGCAAAGCAATGGAGAAATTTGGATTTTTCATGGTGCTTGTAATAGTTTTGATGAGTGCTTCTAAGCATTGTCTTATGAGGATTGAGATGTTTATCAATGTCTATCTAAGCATCTAAGGCTAGACTGTTTGGCAGTTCAATACATGATTGTGATAGGGACCTATAATTAGATGCGTCAATTTTGGTTTGGCCCAACGGACCGGCCTGATGGCCTAGTGTTCTGGGCTGGGCTCAAAAAATAGAGGCCCTAAAACAACGGAGCCATTTTGGCCCAACCCAATTGGCCTATGCGCCGGACTATGCTTGTTTTTAATGCTTGTTTGGAAAAAATATTGTGTTTTTCTTTGTTAAAAAATGGGCCAGGCTGATGACCTAGTGTTTTGGGTTGGGCTACAAGAAACACAGCCCAGCCCGCATTTGCATTTTGGCCCATTGGGGTGCCTAGTTTGATAGCTATACCTATAATGTGTCATTCTAAATAGGGCTGTATTGTTGATTAGGATATCAGAAAAGCTTGAAGAAAAAGATTAAGCAAGTCACTTGAATATAGGGTTTTTAAGTTGTACTAAGAATAAATTTATTGGTACTATTAAATAGCCCATAAAACCTGATATACATAACTAGTATGTTTAATCCTATAGTTTGAGTGACAAATTCTATACATTCTTTACTAGGATGTTTAATTTTGATTGTTTTCTGCAGTGCCACAATGGGCATACTCTTTGTTCAACATGCAAGACAAGGGTACATAACCGTTGCCCAACATGTAGACAGGAACTCGGCGATATAAGGTGTCTAGCATTGGAGAAGATAGCAGAATCACTTGAACTTCCTTGCAGATACACTTCTCTCGGTTGTCCAGAGATATTTCCCTATTACAGCAAACTCAAACATGAGTCTATTTGTAATTTCAGACCTTACAACTGCCCCTATGCTGGATCAGATTGTTCTGTTGTTGGGGATATTCCACAGCTTGTTGCGCATTTAAGAGACGACCATAGAGTTGATATGCATTCTGGATGCACTTTTAACCATCGCTACGTCAAGTCTAATCCGATGGAAGTCGAAAATGCTACATGGATGTTAACAGTAAGTATACTCTTCTCTAAAGAAGAAAAGGAAAGAAGATTATATGAGATTAGAGGTATTATGAAACTATATTCATAAATTGCTTTTAGAAGGCAACAAATGCCTAAACTTCCTCTCCCATACCTTGATGTGATATTTCCTTGGCCTAAATCCTCGCTATCCGGAAGTCACATTGAACCTGGACCAATCTGAGTCGAGCTGGGTGGACCAATATAAGAGAGTTAACTAAGCTCTCTCAATGCCTATTTTTCCATCCATAAGACTCGAACCCTTGCTTTAAGGGGAGCAAAGCACCTTGCCACTTGGAACAACTGGCATTGGAGTGTAAGCGTCACTTGAAACTCACACACAACTGCCAGGTCTCGGCTTAGAACCCGAGATATGATATCCAGTCTAGTAATTTCAGCATTTTCCAAGTTGGGCTAGACCTAACATATACCTTAATGTGATATTAATTACAATGCATTTGCAGCAGATTTACCTAATGCAGAAGCACATCTACAATTTGCATTATCTTTTTTCACATCCAATGTGACATGACATACTGTTTTATTCTCTGTTAGGTCTTCCACTGTTTTGGTCAGTATTTTTGTCTCCATTTCGAAGCTTTTCAGCTTGGAATGGCTCCAGTTTACATGGCGTTCCTCCGTTTCATGGGTGACGAACGAGATGCCAGGAGCTACAGCTACAGTCTCGAGGTAGGAGGAAGCGGACGAAAACTAACTTATGAAGGAAGTCCAAGGAGCATTAGAGATAGCCACAAGAAAGTTAGAGACAGTCATGATGGCCTCATCGTATACCGGAATATGGCGCTTTTCTTCTCGGGTGGAGATAGGAAAGAGTTGAAGTTACGCGTAACAGGAAGAATATGGAAAGAACAGCAAAATCCTGAAGGTGGAGTTTGCATACCCAACTTGTGTAGCTAAATAGATTGTTTGCATCTTTTCCCTCCATATGTAAGTTATATAGGGGTTAATGTTCTTGCAAGCTGTTGATAATTTTGGAATGGAAAGTAATTACATTACACATGCTGAATGATGATGGAGGTTAAAAGTTTCAACTTACAAAATAACAAGTTTATTTCCTTTTTCTAACCCAGATACTTATCATATCTTTGTTCCTATATGTATCATATGATGAAGAGTTGTTTTATTTGGACACCTAAAATTTCCAAAAAACCTGCGACATCCGGTTAACTTTTGAAAATTGTGGTTAATTCAATTTACTGGGTGGTTAATTGGCGAGTAACTCGTTAACTGTCAACTGAACTGAATTAACCACAAAGTTGAATGTGATTAACTACGACTTTCCAGGTGTCCATATCTACATATAGGGACACTTGAAAACCGTGGTTAATAATATTCATAACATTTGTTGACACATGTTGGTTGTTATTACATTGTTTTCTGAATATTTTAATAAGAACACAGCTCAGATTATAGTCTCTCTTGCAAGTTGCATCCAGTTGTAAAGAGCTGTGTCCATTCTTAAGAAGTAGTGCCTGTACTGCACCGACGCTGAAATAAAAGAGCAAAATTATTTTTAATAAAAATCTAAATACCTTTTTAAGATTACTAAAAATCCAAATGCTTTCTTTATACTAGTATATTATTTGGATACTAATTATTAAAATCCAAAATAGAGTTAAAGAAAAATCCAAATGCTATAGGAATAGGAGTAATGTTGAGTTAACCAGTTCAATGTGATTAACTTATAACGAATAACCTTACAAACTTACTGATATATCATATATCAACTCTTTTGTTTTTTTTTTCTTATCTAAACAAAACTTTTTTTTGGAAGAAAACATATTACTTGTAATGACAGCTATTTTTCTGCATAAACAAATCCGATTAAATCACATTTAGGGGTTTTGCTTTTCTCATTCCCCCTCCTACTCAAAACACACCCCATAAGGGTGTGAAATGACCCTAAAAGGTCGTTAACCTGCATAACAATAATAAGCGTCACCAATTTTATTGCGTTTTTTTTAAGAAAGTGTTCGAACACGTGAGGTTATTTTTAGGCGCCTTCTAAACAACCATAAGCGTTCAAAACGACATCATTCGCGTGTGAGTTAAATATTGACTTCACACTCTCTTACGCAAATTCCTAAACCGCTTCACCACAATCATTCGAATGAGGTCACTCGAACATGACAATAAATTTGCGCAAACGTAAAGGGAATATCAAATTAAAACACCAAATGAAACAAAGTAGTTAAATTATACAAAAATGTAAACATATATCCCCTATGACATCTCCTACCGGGTGTTTGCATAACCTCTTAAATAAATAGAATATTAAGAAACATTATCATGCAATTAACATAAAGACATGTACCACGCCGACATCGGGGCTCCCTCAACACCCTATTTTATTTCGTTCGTATGTTGTGCGGGACGTTAACCTGCATAACAATAATGAACCCTCACACCACATTCACCAATTTTATTGCGTCTATTGTTGTTGTTCGAGCTCAATGTTCGAACGCCATTAAACACGCCCTTCACCAATGTTCATGCGTTTCACGCGTGAGGTTATTTTAGAATAAAATTTGAAAGAGTAAGAGGAGTGGGGAAAGTAATATCCCACATTTAGATGTCAATTCAGGTTGGCCCGGCCCATTTGGGGCAAAGATCATTTCAAAGGGTCTTCCACTTTACACCCCCCACTCCCCACACCCTCATCTTCATTTATTCTAATGTAAACCCTAAGTACTCTTATTATTCTAAACTTAACCCAAATTTCTAACCAACATCCCACCCCATCCCACCACCACATGTAACCATCCAATCTCACCCCAATCATGGTTTCTCCGCCATCCACCTCCTCTCTCATGGCGCCACCACCTCTCCCCTCCCCAACCCCACCCCACCCCCACATGTAAGTAATCCCACTCCTCTCAAAGCAAGCCACTGCCCACCGCCTCATCGCCACCATCATTGTCGCCCCCACCTGAAACACCATCACACCACCATCTCTCTCCTCTACAACCACTATTCATCCACCAACACCCACCAGTGCTACAAAATAACAATAATGTGGTTTCTGGAAACTCAATTTTCGCAACACCTTTGGTTGAGTAGATAATTAACTTCAGGATGAGTTTGATCCACGTCCGGAAATTAAGTTTCTGGACAAGTATTTGAGTTAGACATTTGGAACCTCATGTAATAGAAGTGTATTTTTAAAATTACACATGAATTTCGAGATGTATAAATTAAATCTTGTCCAGAAACTAAATTTTCGTAAACTCAAACCAAGACGATTTTTTTGTCATTTTTCGATTTGGTTTGGATCAGTTTCCAAATTTTGATTTTGTTGGTTTAGGTTTGAATAGCCCTAGTTTCTCTATCTGTTAAGAGTCCCACATCGGATGTGATATGACCTGAAAAAGAGTTTATAAGTGGATGACAACCCTCACCTTACATGCTGGGTCTTATGCGGTTGAAGCAGCTAAACCACATTCTAAGATGGTATCGAGCCAATCCAAGATCCGTTTGGGCCACCCGTTGTCGCCACCCGCTCCGAGATGTCTTCTCGACTAACCCACGCCCGGATGTCTGCATTCGCAGGCGTGATGGGGGTGTGTTAAGAGTCCCACATCGGATGTGATATGACCTGAAAAAGACTTTATAAATGGATGACAACCCTCACATTACAAACCGATTTTGTGGAGTTAGCCTAAACCACATTCTAACATTACAATTGATTACTTCGGTTTATGGTTTTATTACCCACAACGGAAGCAAAGCAAACAAAACCGCCTGCATTTTTTAAAAAGCAAAAACTCTAACTGTACTTCAGTAGTCATGCATGTGACAAGGTTATTCCCAACAATTTCATAGAAAAATGCGATTTTTCCCACTCCTAATTTTATTGTCCTTTCATTTATTCCTTACTTTTTTTTTTTGACACGTCATTTATTCCTTTCTAAAAGCACATGATACTCAATGCACGTAATACATTATATTCTTGGAAAATATTTATAGACATAATAATTTTTAGGATATATTAGTCATAATATATTATAGGAATATTTATTGCAATTGCTAAAATTCAAATATATTTTTCAAGTCCAATTATGGGTTTTTGGTCAAGAAAATAGTCTAATTATGGCTTTGTAGAATATATTTGTAATATATTTTAACCTATGTTTGGTTTGGCAAAGGAAGGACCTGGAAGTGCTTGTATCATTGACTTTTGTGGTTTTAGTCTTTAAAATGATGTTTTAGTGATATCAAGAGAAATCGATATTGCTAGCTAGAATTGATTTTGAGAGAAGCTACAAATCAGAGCTTTCACGACGAGCGTAAATCATTTGAAAATAATAATGTCTAATTTGCCAATATTCCTTCATTGCCCATAAAAACTTCATGCCCATTGAGATGGTGTTTGAGCTTCTTTCTATTTTCCTACGGCAACAATCTTTTGTTCCGATTGAAAGTCCTTGATTAGGGATGAGATATAGAACATCACCCCTTACAAATCAGGTACGCTTCACTCATTTGTACCTCTCATCCACTTCTGATTGTTTATTTTGGCATCAAAGTGTCTACAGATACCAAATATCAATCAAATCCAAACCGCAATTATTTATATTAGATTGGTTCGAATACTTTTAAAGAGAAAATAAGTGGTGCTCAAAATAATAAAGAATTCTTTAAAAAGGTTCTTAAACACTACTCAACAGACTAGTGGTTAATTTTATTCAAGGAGGAACTTTTTTTATTTAAGTAATGTAGGGAAAATGAAACTTTACTTTAATTTTCTTTTAATGAATTTACTTAAGTGAAATAAATTTATTAGCACTTCCCTCTTTCAAGTTGGAAACAAAAACGACGACGTGCTTGATCGGCGTTATCATCTCTGGGTTTAAGCTCTCAACCAATTTCTCCATTCTCGGCGAAACAGGTTTAGCTTCTATAATAACATATTCTCTCTCTCTCTCTCTCTCTCTCTCTCTCCATAGTTTAGCAAAAGCTTAATTCAACAAACAATGCCGCCACAACTTGTTACTGTGTAACTCGTTCATCCATGGAAATTCTCAACATTTCAAACCCCAAAACCATTAAAATCCCAACTTTCTGCAACCCCAAAACTCTCAACCCATCAAACCGAAACAAACCCACTTCCCCATTTCACAGAAACTCATTCCCACTCTATCTATCAACTTCCACCACCAAAAAGTTTCAAACTTTCGCTCATTTTAACCGACCCACAAACCGCCGCAATTCTCTAAGGAAGAAGCTCCTTCATGATCACCAGTTACGCCTCATTCATATTCCCACTGACCCATCTTCTGTTTTCAGTAATGTTGTTGAAGAGAGTAGTGTTAATATCCAAAGGGTATCTGTTGATGAGGATAGTGTAGTTGAATTGGAAAAACCAAAATTTGAACTAGGTGAATCTGTTTTGTTGAATAAATTTGAGAATTGGGTTGATCAATATAGGAAAGATATTGAATTTTGGGGATTAGGGTCTGGTCCTATATTTACTGTTTATCAGGATTCAATTGGAGGTGTTAAAAGGGTCTTAGTAGATGAAGATGAGATTTTGAGAAGAAGTAAGGTTCAGAGAGATGTAGTTGAAGACTTATCTAAAGTAAGGTCTAAGATTTTGGTTGCGAAAAACATGGCTAGGGAGATGGAGAATGGTAATAATGTGATTGCAAAGAATAGTTCTGTGGCTAAGTTTATGGTTCAAGGTGAGGAGGAGGGTGGTTTTGTTAAGGTAGTTCGCGAGTTTGTCGTTCAACCTGGATTGCTTCCTAGGATTTCAGGTGTTGGCAGCAAAGTGTTGTGTGTTTTGGTTGTCCTGTGGGCGGCGAAGAAGTTGTTTAGCTTTCAAGTTAAGGAGGTTCAGTATACAGAAGCGGAGAAGAAAATGATGATGAGGAAGATAAAGGCAAGAAAGGAGAAAGAGATGTTGGTAAAGGGTGCTGTTGAAGTTATTCCTAAACCGTTGGATACACTTATGACAGATGTAAAAAAGCCAAAGTTAGATAAGGAACTACTTAAGAACAATATTCTAAAAGCTAAGGTTTCTGCTGATAAACTTTTAGTTCAGAATTCATCTGCTGATGTGAGAACTGGATCTTCGGATATGGACTATAAAGTTCGAGAGATCAGAGAAATGGCTAGGCGGGCACGGGAAATTGAGGGAAGAGATCGTTCTCTAGTTAGTACGGATATGGAAGTGGATGACCCTGCGATTGGGAAATCATCCAATGAGAATGAATTTATAAAAAATGATAGCAAACAAGATAATAGTTTAAGTAATCATCAAAATGAGGTTGCAAGGAAAACAACGGATAGTAATGCAATTCTACAAACAACTTCTGTTGATGTTAAAGAGAACGTTGATAATTCAATCACGCACGAGGTAGTTCCTGCTGATAGCGGAAATCTGCAAGCTTCAGATGTTGTAGTTCCTGGTGACAGGGAAGTTGATAAACAGGAAATAGAAATAAATGGGATTGTTGTGCACGCGAAGGACGGAGAAGACAAGAAGTCCCCAGGTATTCCTGTTAATGGCTCATTGATGACTAATGAAAGTTCAGTGAACAAGAGGCCAAGGATCATCCGATCTGTTAAGGAAGCTAGAGATTATCTTTCAAAGAAACATGACAAACAAGATCCTGATAAAGAATCTGAAATTGAACTCATGAAAGAAAATATTCTTGATTTGAAGTCATCAAGTGTTGTTGATTGTAATGATCAGAAGAGCCCGAATTTGGAGATAAATACATTTGTGTCTATAAGTGACATGTTGAATGGAATATCAGATTCTAAGCCTGACATAATTGCTAGTCAAGATTCTAATCAAATGGATAGGGAACTAGCCCCACCAGAGAACGAGTGCGTGAAAGATTCTGGTATCGAGCCTGGATTAGAAGACCTTCAAAAGTCTGAGACCACTTTAGTCGGCGAAGTTAATGGCTTGGATACAGAGGCAAGCCTATCAATGGAGAAAAGTCTCCATGAAGTTGAGCCCAAAATTAAACAAATTACAAGTGATGCGTTAGATGGGATATCAGACTCTAAACCTGTCATAAATCCCAGTGAAGATTCTGATCAGAAGGATAAGGAATTTAGCCCAACAGAGATTGACTACTTCAAAGACTCTGGTGTTGGACTTGGACCGGGAGCAGTAGATCCTCAAAAGTCTGAGAACACTTCAGACCATGAAGTTAATGGTGTTAAGAGAGAGACTAGACTATCTGGAAAGACCGAAAATTGGCTGGAGCAAAATTTCCATGAAGTTGAGCCCATAATTAAGCAAATTAGAGCTGGATTTAGAGATAACTACTTGGTTGCAAAAGAGAGAGTTGATCAACCTTTAGACATACCTACTGAGATGGAATCACTTGGAGTTGTTGGAGATGGCGACGGAGAACTTGACTGGATGCAGGATGATCATCTTAGAGACATTGTCTTTCGAGTCCGCGATAATGAACTGTCAGGAAGGGAGCCATTTCATTTGATGAATGATGAAGATAAAGAAGCTTTCTTCACTGGTCTTGAGAAAAAAGTGGAGAAAGAAAATAAAAAACTTTCTCACCTCCATGAATATCTCCATTCAAATATCGAAAATCTTGACTACGGAACAGGTAGTGTACCTGTTTCTAAAATCATATGGTATAGAATTTGATGAACTTTATATTTCGTGTGGCATTTTCATTTTTGTTTTTGTTTTTGGGCAGTATAAGCTTATTTTGTAGGATTAGATTCTTAAAATATACTAGCTATCGTTTTCTTTTGAATATTTTTAAACATCATGCTAATACTTGTCTTTAATTCCTCTAGATGGCATTAGTATATACGATCCACCCGAGAAATTCATACCACGCTGGAAAGGGCCGTCAGTGGAGAAAATTCCCGAGAGCCTAAATGAATTTCTAGATAAAAGAAAGACAAGTTCCACCAGAAATATGAACCCAGTGAAGAAGGATGAGAATGGTGTTGCTAAAAAATCAGCTGATTCCGCTTTACAAGGAAAGGGATCGGATGGTTTTACAGCACCAACTACAAAGCCGAAAAATCCGAAGACTGTTATAGAAGGAAGTGATGGTTCTGTTAAAGCTGGCAAAAAATCAGGGAAGGAATATTGGCAGCACACGAAGAAATGGTCTCAGGGTTTTTTGGAGTCTTACAATGCCGAGACAGATCCAGAAATTAAGTTCACAATGAAGGATATGGGAAAGGATTTGGATCGCTGGATCACTGAAAAAGAAATAGAGGAAGCAGCTGATGTGATGAACAAATTGCCTGATAAAAGTCGGAGTTTCGTGGAAAAGAAACTCAACAAGCTCAAAAGAGAGATGGAGATGTTTGGACCGCAAGCCGTGGTTAGCAAATATCGTGAATACGCAGATAACAAAGAAGAAGATTACTTATGGTGGTTAGATCTTTCATATGTACTGGTATGCTTCTGCTTCTGCTTATTTGTTCTTTTCTTATAGTTTCCAATAATTCGGTTGCAAACATGATATTAAGCTCTGTAGCACCAACACCTCAGATTAAAGATGTGTCAGGTGTTCGATATGTGTCATGTCAGGCATGAACACATGAACACAGACACTAACACTTCAATTACTTCCATTATTTAAATTAAAACCAATGTCTACGTGTCTGTGTTGGTACTTCATAGAAATTAAGTAAGAAATGTCAATGTTATGTGCTTGAATGATAGTTGATAGTTCTGCTGGATCAAAACTGCTCATCCTATATGTAATTTTTGAATTTCCCTTTCCCACTGTTTGCAAGTTCTTTAGTATCCATTGATGCTGAATCAATTTGTTTTTTTGCTGTCAGTGCATTGAGTTGTACACAATTGAGGATGGAGAAGAGAGAGTGGGATTTTATTCATTGGAGATGGCTACAGATCTCGAATTGGAGCCGAAACCATGTCATGTGATTGCTTTTCAAGATCCTGGTGACTGCAAAAATCTTTGTTACATAATTCAGGCTCATATGGATATGCTAGGAAATGGAAATGCCTTCGTTGTTGCACGGCCTCCTAAGGTAATCGAGTTTTCCTCTCACCGGAGAAAGCTTTACTTCTGTTTATGCTTTGATTGATTGTTCAGTGTCACAATCTATTAGTGCAACAAAGGGCAATGTTTTGAATGTTTTCTATTCTTAACTTATATCACATGTCACAGGATGCTTTTCGCGAAGCTAAAGCTAACGGGTTTGGTGTGACGGTCATCAAGAAAGGTGAACTTAAGCTTAATATAGACCAACCACTAGAAGAAGTGGAGGAAGAAATTACAGAGATTGGCAGCAAAATGTACCATGATATGATGATGAAGGAGCGATCCGTGGATGTTAATTCGATAATGAAGGGTGTATTTGGTTTCAATAACGGCTCCACCAAGAGGTAAGCAATCACTTGCCTGTAGTTCTATGATTCAGTAGTGGTGTGGGTTACATAAAAGCTTAAGTCCTGTTTAGTTTGGGAAATAGTTATCTACTTTCCTTTCTTGTTTCACTAATAATGAAAAACATTTTCTCAAACCAAATTAGTTTTAAGTGATTGTTTGGCTCTGATGTGAAATACTTCAAAACTCTATCCCAATGCATTTTATCGTAGAAGCTACAACTTGTAGCTTTAACACAACCGTACGTTCATCACTTTGCGCCACGATTCCAAACACATTTGGTTTTTATGTTTTATTGTTATAATGGCATCTAATGATTTCATTTGTCTCAATGAAAAGGTTAAAGCGGAAGTT
Organism: Oxytropis ochrocephala; assembly: GCA_020916435.1. Lineage (NCBI taxonomy): Eukaryota > Viridiplantae > Streptophyta > Magnoliopsida > Fabales > Fabaceae > Oxytropis > Oxytropis ochrocephala. The sequence continues at coordinate 114,471,865 of CM037088.1, forward strand.
GAAGAAACCCAGAAAAGGATGATGGCTCTCCAGTTGTCAGCACTCAACAATGAAACTAGTTGAAGATGGAAGATCGCAAGTTTGTCCGGTTCAAGAAAACGATGATATCCGTGCATAGCATGAAGTATCGGCCTTCAAACTTGTAGCTTTTGTAATGTTTTCTTTACCCAAATTGCCATTGTCTGTACATAGTTGAGAGAGAGAGAGAGATATATAGTCATAGCTTGTTATGATAGGTCTATGTATAAGGTAGCCTACTGCTATTGATACTAGCATAGTGTAAACTTAATGAAGTCGTTTACAATTTTTTATACATACGTTGGGTATCCTTCTTGCGCAACTACAGAGACTAATATCTCGAGTTGGGTAGGAACACATTGACTGAAAGAGACCGAATATATCATCATATACTGATGAAAAACAAAATGTAGGTAATATGTATGGAATATACCCTTTGCTTTCCATTATATTAGATACCTTATTGGTCATATATACATATATGGTAATTGGAATACATCACAACAAAAAAACTATGTTAACTAAAAATAAAACTAAAACTAAGGATTATACATTTGATGTTAATAAAAGCAAATTCTCAAGGCTTAAAAACTTCCTGTTTGAAGGGCTGAGTGGACTAGCTTCCGCAGCATAGGTGTCAAAAAACTCTCTTGCTGTGCATGTAACTTGGTTTATATATTCAAGCTACAATTGTGATTCTTCAGTTTCTGCATTCGGTACAAAACTGGGAAATGCTAAAGTTATGTCCCTGAAATTAAGAATCAACAGGAACTGGTTTAGAATAGAAATAATCGTTCGACTTAAAGTCTGTTTATGAGAGTTTATCGAAATACCATAAGTTGTTTTCAGTTAGTTTATGAAAACAACTTATAGCATATATAAAAATAGTTTGACTTTATTTTATCGTTTATTATAGAAAAACTTATATATAAACTCTGATACGATAAAACGCTTATTAGTGCAGAACACTGTGAATATCTCATCTCATGTTATACAATTTGAAAACGTACATTAGATAAGGTAGAGTCATGTTCTTGAGTACTAATGGATTCTTTGCAACATATTCATTCCATTCTTCTAAGTCAATTCTCCCATCACCTTTAGAGTCTGCATCTTGAAATGTCTGTCAACAACACAGACCACAATATATGAGAACCTTCCATTGTATTTAAGAATCTTCTGATATGATATGAAATCAAACCTTTTCCACAATTGTTTCAACCACATCATCAGAAAGAACCAAATCAGATTCAACCAAAATCGCCAGCACCATGTCCTTCAACTGCAAATTTTCATATCAACAAAGTTAAATTAAGTGTGGTGAATTTTTTATGCTACCCATAGAGATCCACAAATTTAAAAGAATTAAACAACTTCATCGCGCTCTATGTAAGATTACCTCATCGCGTTCAATGTAACCAGTGTGCCTCAAGTCATATAGTTTAAATGCATCTGTCAAAAAGAATTTTACATAGTAAGCAGTAATCATATACTTAACAATATCATCCTAATGCCAATGAATTATGTGTTCTATGATTGTATTACATTACAAATCAATATACATGATAGAAATCTTGGAATGGTAAACATTTGCTTCTGTACCGCGGATTATATTTCTTACATCTGATTTTGTCTGCTTTAGGAGTTTTTGGATGAAAGATGCTCAAGGATCTGATAAATTCACAAAACTCAATTTGGCCATTCTGATTGACATCAAAAAGGTCAAACATCTGCATTAAGTCAGAAGAAAAATAGGAACTCATCATGAGAATGATCAACTGGTAAATGGAACTTCTCATACATACTAAAAATGGAAAGAACTACAACAATTAGATATTCACATACCCTATCCAAAAAGAGGTTTCTCTTGTTGCTGTCTCTAAAAAGAGCAAAGTGAAGCTCTTCCTGTAATAATTACATACAATAGACAAACCAATCACTAAATTATCTGCATGAAATGCATTCACATTGTACTGGATCTCGACCGTCCAATCAAAATCAGATGGTTCATGTTCCAACTACATAGTCTAAATACCAACAGTCTGATTAAAATTGGACGACTGAGATCGTGTGATTGCGTGAATGCCGAGGTGGCTATCCAACAAGAGAGATTCCAATTTCAATGAAATATGATATTGTTGAAATTCAAAAATACCTTGTGAATAAATCCATCTTTGACAATAGAGGTGCTTAATTTTTGGAACAACTCCATCAAGGTTTCCACCTCTATTACAGTAACTGCCAGGTAGGTAGAACAACAGAGTTTTAAATTGGATTTCCAGAATCAAAAGTCCTTGAAAAGAAAGGTTATGTTACTTACATGTTGTTTCAGAAGCAAGGGCAGAAAAATCCTCATGAGTAAAATTATGCATATTTTCTGTTACATGATCTGAAGGTAGAGTTTTATCTTTGGCAACTCTCATGGATGATGGATGCATGATACTTCCTGATACTTTTGATTTTGAAGGTATGCAGCCCATTGTATGTATACAAAAAAAGTCAATTTCAGTTCAAATATTTTGTTGACAGATAGCTCTTTCTTCAACCTGCAATCACCAAAAATGACAATGAAAATGATTATCATGCTTATAAATGAAATTAATTAGTATTATAAATGACACTAATTAGTATTATATATAATGAGGCAAGAATGATAATGAAAATTTGATATGTAAGCTTTTTTAAGGTTGACAAAATAAAGCAGACCTGAATCCAGAAACTTTATGAAAGTGCACGAGGCAAGAGAAAGTCAATTTTACAACTGCAAAACAATTGGATAGAGCCAAATGTTGAAATTTAAGACTAGCTGAATGAAGGTCATAAGCTGCTTTTTATATATAAGTTTTGTTTCTTAATAAATTAATGTTTTTAAGGCAGTGTTTGGTTGGGGAAATTGAGGGGAGGAAGCAAATTTGTTTTGGGGACAATTTTGGCTCCCATCTAATATCGTGAAGATCATTTTCTTGTTTAAAGCAATTTATCTCTGCGCGCAATTATAAAGATTAATTTTCTGAGGTACTGAGATCTATTTAAGGGATTGACTTCTCCCACTAAGTATTTTTTTCATATGCATCAGCCAATGATTGAACTCTTGACCAAATGGTTAAGGAGCCCAAACATCTATCATTTGTTATTATGAAGAGTCTTTTGGAGTGAGAATGTGTGTATATTAAATCTTAGATTATTGATAAAAGATATTTTTATATATAAGGCTTAATTCTATTTTTAGGCTTTATCTGATAAGAAGTAGCGGATAGCAAATGACTTAGCAAACAGCGGATAGTAAATAAGCTAGCCATAGCAAATCATGTCTTTGGTAAAACTAGCGATTAATATTGTTGATAAATGTAAAACGATATAAAAAATATTTAATTAATGATTAAATTGTTTAATTATGACAAAATTATTAATGAAGAAAGATAAGTAATTTAAAAAAAATAATAAGGGTAAAAATGTCCAAAAAAAAGTGAAACATCATACGCAGTCCACTAAAACGCTAATTGAAGTTGTGTTTCAAAAAATGCTAAACACTATCTTAAAAACACTAAACTAGTATTTACCAAACACCTGTACTCGTCATCTGATAATCAAATACACTAGTCTCATCTACTATCCATTAACGGATGAGACGCGCCAAACATAACGTTAACTCAATTATAGGGATTTTTCTATCATTTCAGCATCTAAAATATCTCTCTAACACATAAATTCAGGGCATGTAGTTGTGGAGTTGTTTGGCAACGGCCGAGAATCGTGTGGTCCCTTTCTTACAACGGGTCTCGTGATTTCCATCAATTCGGCGACTTTTAATATCCTAAAGTATCTTCATCATTGTGTTATTTTAGTCTCCTACTCGGTCATTGTGCACTACTAAAAAGTGAATCTAAATTGCACAATTTGATTCAGAATTGAAACTGAAATTAAACCTATATTAAATGACACATGATATTCTTTTTTAAAAAAAAAAACAAGGTATCTTCTGCGTACGCAACTGCAGAGACTAATCCCCCAAGACTAAGATCTATTTAAGATTGACATTTTCCACCAGGTATTTTTTCATACGCACCAGCTAGGGATCAAACCCTTGGCCAAATGGTTAAGGATTCCAAGTATCTACTACTTGTGCTTATACCATATTGGTCATGATATTCTACAAATTGTAATATGTAATTTAACACTTTTTTTGGATAAATTAAGATATAACCTGCACACAATTTTAGAGACATTACCCTCAATGTATTGAGATTTATTTAAGTGGTTGACCTCTCCCAACAGATTTTTTGCATGCATTGGTTAGGATCGAACTATTGATCAGATGATTAAGGTAAGGATGCCAATGGGGCCAGGGGCGATGAGTACTCTCACGCTCCCTGTCGCCTCCCAAATTGTCCTCCATCTCGCCATAGGGGTTTTCCTCTCCCATCCCCGTCTCTATGAATCCCCATGGTCCCTAAGGGAACTTAAAAATTTATAAAAGTTAGAAAAATATAAATTAAAATATAATGAAATTGAAAAAGTATAACATTGGCGGACCTATGTAGGTTTTAGGAGGTTCAGTTGAATCCCCTGAAAAAAATATATATACCCCTATATAATATTTTTTGAGCCCCCAAAATTTTATATTTCCACCAGTACTCTTAAATTTGTACCCAATTTGTATCTAATTTTTAATAAATTTGTCTTACAAATTTCCGTAAGAGTCTATTTATAAAATTTTAGGAAACAATTTTACTGATATCATATACTTGTATGGACTACTTATTTTAATATACTTATTATGACTTAAATAGGAAATGACGTGTAACCTTAGAAACTAATTTGAGGACTTATTCTCAAATGAATTTAGAGTTTTTTTTTGAACAGGAATAAATTTAGAGTTAGATCACTTGATTCGTTAATATTATTAAATTAAATTAGGATATTTGTAATTCAACACAATTTCCTTCATGCTATTTCCTTCACTCAATTAACACAATTTTATTAAATCGTTAGTTACCCTTCTCCTTCTCTCTATATATTAAATTAAAACCCATTATCTCCACTATATTAAAACCAAACACACCCCTAAATGGATGGGATCATCTATCTACTCAGTACACACCTGCAAAGAATAGTGATGCAACCAAATGCCTCTTTGAATACATATGGTAACAAAAACCAAAGTAAATGTCACGTGTGATTTCTCTCTACAGGAGTTGGGGAGCGAGCTAGTCAGGTTTATGGATCTGGGTTCTCTCATGTTGCTTTCTCTGCACAGCTCTCTCCAACAGTCTATTCTTTAATTATTCTCCAATCCTCTTTTGATTATCTCTCTATTTATTATTTATTTTATCTCTCCTCCACCCTTTAAATTTTTGTTGTAGAGGTGTAGAGGATCTATTTCCCAGGTTTATGGGATTGTTGACTTCGTGTTTTGCTAATTTCATCATTCATTTGAAACCTCTCCATCAACTCAAAAGCCATTCTATTCTATATGATAAAGAGTGAGTGCATGTTGTTTTATTTTTGGATAAGTCAGCCTCTAGAAACATAAAATAAATTTGACATATTTGGGGTTACATGAATTTCTTTACCATTAACCCACTCTCTTTTAATTAAAATCAATTTTACAAAATTATATCATTCAAAATCACGTTACACAAATCAAATATTGTTCAAGTGAAACCCATCCATCAACTCAAAAGCCATTCTATATGATAAAGAATGTCTAATGGGTTTGCAAGAGCTATCAAATGGTTGCAACAATTGTAGTTAAGAGTGACATAAGAAAAGATGACGAGGAAAAAAGTAAACGACAAAAAGAAATGTAAAAAACTATAAATAGATAGGCTCCATCTCATATGGACCTAGATATAAGAAAAAATAAGTGACTTCAAGAGAGTTGGTTTAGTGAAACATGACTAGATTTGTATCCAAAAAGTCATTAGTTCAAATTTCAACTAATCCTCTTAGGGCAAAGTAAATATAACGACTTTTGTAAGGTCTCAAACTATCTTGGATTGGAGTGTCATCCTCTCACACTAAAATTTGTGTAAAAAAATAAAATAAGTGCAAGACAAATTAAAAGTGATGTTAATCATATCTCTTTGGTGTATCTCTTACTTTGTCATTAGAAAAAGAAATTTAAATTAGGTCACATTACCATCATGCAAGTTGTGTTTTTTGATACACAAAAGGGGTTTCTGGACTGGACCATGAGGCCCACTAAGTGAATTGGACTTGGATCAGCCCGAAAAGATAGCATGTTACCTCCCCAAAAGTGGTCACATTGTCATTTCCTGCATACTCCACGATTCTCTACTGATTTGAGCGTCAAAATGTCTTTGCAGATACCCCCTCTCGTTGAAAATACACAAAAATCCGACCCGACAGGAGCTCTACCAACTACATTCTCGAATCAACCCGAAAAGATAGCATGTTATAGAACAATGTGTCATTTATTTACAACTAAAAAACTATGAACATAAGTTTGCATCCATCCATTATTTTTTTTTTAAAAAGTTTGCATCCAAGGTAACTAATTTTTTTATTAATTAGGACAGACATATACACGTTTGCAATCAGAAACTAAATATGTCTATAACTAGTAACAATGAACCAGAAAAGTAAAGTTATTTAAAAGACTCTAAACATACGTGTGCTTCCAAAGTAACTTAAAGTTTTTATTTTAGGACAAACATATATATATATATATATATATATATATATATATATATATATATATATATATATATATATATATATATATATATATATATATATATTTGCAATGAGAAACCAAACATGACCTTAATTAGCGAGAATGAACCAGAAAAAAAAGAATGTTTATTTTATGATCAGGAGCAATTTGAGGGTTATACGTGGTGCCTGATTTTAGGTAAAAGTTAGGCAGTTAGGCAAGCTTACATATAGTATGGTTTATTTTATTTTTATTTTTATTTTTGATCAAAATATAGTACTATGGTTTATGTAAATCAGTAAATGCCGTTTAAAATTTTATACTAAGCTCTTGTTTGCTCGGTGAGAAAACGAGGCGCTCTACCTAACTGAGCTATAGCCCTAGTGCTTTTGATACATATTTGATCATATTAGATAAATAAATTCTTGTCAAGATGAATATTACATGACCCAATCTCTTTGATTCATACGTTGGTATTGCTTATTAAGTAATATATATATATTATTATTATATTATATATTTTATTATATTATATATTACATTTTAAATCCATTAATTAATCTGAAAGATTAAGTACTTTTTTTATTTGGGATGATAATAAATGACCTACTTAACTCAGTGGTTAGAGTATTGCTTTCATACGGCAGGAGTCATTGGTTCAAATCCAATAGTAGGTAAGGTATAGTTAGAACTTATTAGATACCATTGATACATAGGACAAGAGAGAATGATTTTCCATTTTTTGATAGCTTTTATTAAATAATTATTTATAAGAAATGTCGATGGGGGAGGGGGAATGTTAGTTTATCAGGTTTAAATATGAGACCTCATACTTGCACTTTTTAGTGCACACCTTGGTTAACTCTTAGCTCGCAACTGAGCTACCTACTTATATTAAATAATTTACTCTTTTAATTTACTAAAGTTAATTTTTAGTTATTAATAAAGAAGTTCAGTTTTAGTTTTTTTTTTTCATTTTAATCTATTATGTATTATTTTACAGTCCAGGTTTTATGTAATTTTTTTAGATCAAATATCTCATTTTATATCTTTTTATTATAAACTATTTTTTATTGATGTCAAAACTGAATGTAACTTCAGTTGGTAAGACACATTTACAATCAAATGATTGTGGATTTGAATCATAAAAGGAGAAGTGGAGAACACTATTGATCCCTTTAATATTGATTTTTACATTTTAACAATATATGAGATACATCTTAGAGGAACCTTAATACCTACTCTTATATTCATAAAGAAAAATGTTAGCAGCACTCTATTTTGCACGCTCTCTTTAGAAAAAGGTCATACTAAACTAGTCTATGTCATGGCGAGGTCAGACCAAGTTTTTTTTAAGAAAGTAGATAAGGCTAGCCTTTTTTTAAAAAAAAAACCTTTAGCTAAAAAGGTCAGACTACATGCCACCGCAAAATCTGTCCCAAAGTGGCAGCGATAGTAGGTTGAAGTGGTTGAGGATGAAGCAAAGGGTGAATGGACAAGTTTGTCCCAAACTTTCAATGTGATGCGCAACCCTAGGAGGAATTGGCACGATAATCATGGTAATCAAGGTCAATCAGGATTTCAAAATCCCAAGAGAGAGAAGGTGGGACCGATTCATGTTGGGGTATTGTGGCTATCCAAAAAGTGGTAGGAGGAGGGATTTGCGGGATCTCTTAAGGACTTTGGCTAGAGACAATGATCTTCCATGGTGCATCATGGGTGATTTCAATGTGATATACTATCCAATGATGATATTCAGAGGCAACAGGAGCACCAACCTTAGGTAATCTGTGGCTTCCAAGAGGATTTGCAAGAGAGTCATCTTTATGAGGTGCCTATGGAGGGGTACCAATGCACATGGACTAAAGGCTTAGGCACCCTAGAAGCAAAGAAAGGTAGGCTAGATCGTGTGTTCGCCACTCAAAGTTGGCTTGATGTATTTCTCTAGAATAAGCTCATCAATTGTGTGTCGAATAAATTTAACCAAACTCCCCTTTGGCTTCGTTTGAATAAGTGGGAACGTCAAGAAAGACACTGTGGCTTTACGTTTGAGAATCCCTGGCTTGTTGAACCTGAGTTACCGTCGGTTGTGAGTGATAGTTGGAGACTGTGAGAGGTGTTAAAAGGTGAAACACTGCACAAATGTAGTGGATGAGTGTGGGAAGAGGCTGAGGTCGAGATATAAGATGAGGTAAATGCTTGTTGTAGAACCATTGAAGAGTTGAGGGTGTTGACTGTAGGTAGTGATGATCATTTGTTACTGGAAACGAAGAAGAGACTAAGTATTTAGTTAGCTCAAGTAAATGCATTATGGAAACAGAGAGCCAATGTCTACTGGCTTTGTGATGAGGATACAAACTCGAAGTTTATTCATACGATGGCTAGTGCAGTGGAGTCTTATGGTATGAGACACAACCAATCGGTCAAAGTTGGTAGAAACCATTAGAAGGTTCGTATAAGTGAAATGTGGATGCAGCCATATTCCGCAAAGAGAATACGTATGGTATTGGACTATGTATTAGAACAGATATGGGCAAATTTTTCAGAGGCAAGACTATGTGATTTAATGGAGTACCAACACCACAAGAAGTGGAGGCAATGTGACTTTGTCAAGCTCTTCTTTGGTTGAGTTACTTCGGACTACCGTCGATTTTTGTAGAGTTGAATTGTTTAGCAGTGGTAAATGGAGTGAAGGAATACCCACATACCAACACAGAATTTGGCGATCTCATTTCCTATTATTTGGCTATTTTTCAAAGCTTCCATGTTAGTTATGTCAGGAGACAAGCAAATCGTGTCGCACACACTCTGTGAGAGCATCAAGATTTAATGCTAGTTCCAAAGTTTATGATTTGATTCCGAATTTATTGAAACTATTATTATCAGTGAAATTATATCAGTACGTTCCTATAAAAAAGAGTTGTGAGAAAAAGAAGTTAGTTCAATCAAAATCAGATAACCGGTAAGGCACATAATAAATGACACTAACCAAGTATTTACAAGTTCAATTGTGTGAAATGTGACAAGAGCATACAAATGTCGATATACAGTGCGTCAAAAAAATCATATAAATAGTCATTTTTATTCTTGAATGTGTGAGCTGTTATAATCATAGTCCCTAGATATATTAAAATTGCAAACATGTCCCTATAGGTCTCTTTTGTTAATTTTATAGATTAAATTTACCAATAAGTAAACATATTTAAGCACCAAATTGACTACCAAAATACAAATTTGAGGACTAAAACAACTTACTAAAGACACTTGGAGATGTGTTTAAAATTGTTATAATGACCACGCGCCATACATTCAGGGACCAAAATGATATTTACTCATTCTCAACTAATAGCCAATTAGGTCTCTTAAATTTAATAAAAGTTCCTTTTAGTCCTTAATATTAACAATATCTATATCTATATTATATAGGGTGTTTTTTTTCGCACCCCCTCCTTCCCTATCTCACCCCCATAATTCCACACTATCCCGTTTTTACCCCTGGTTTGTTAAAAAAAAATTAAAAATTTGAATTACCTCTAAAAAAGGTAATTCGGTTCAAAAATAAAGGAATTTGGATTTACCCTGTAATTCCGAAAAGATTTTCGGAATTACCTCAGAAATGAGGTAATTCCGGTTCACATTTGTGAACCGGAATTACCTATTTCGAGGTAATTCAAAATTACAATTTTTTTATTTTCAATTATTAATTTTTTCGGAATTATTAATATTTTTATTTGAACGAATAATTTAGGCTAAAAAATCGGTTTTGGACAACATACTCGATCGTAATGAAACCACAGCCATTATATCCGAAAAAAATCAAGAATCAAGACTCCCTTAAAAGGGACTTCTTACGGGACTACGGCCTCAAAATCCCAAATTCCATCGTTTACTATTTTTTACGATTTTTTTAATTTTTCATAGTCTCCAAAAATCTAAAAAAATTGTATAGCCTTATTTTGGTTTTGTTAGATTTTTAGTGGTGTTTTTATATTTTTTAGAGTAGTTTTGACTATTTTTAGTAGCCTTTTAATAATACAAATTAAAACAAATCGTATATATGTCATTTTGGACATATATACGATGCCTACTAACTGTGAGCAGGAATGTCATGATACTGACTCACGAGCCTCGTAGAGTGTCAGAAGAAGGAGTATCGCATCTTTGGCCTCCCCAAAGATCTTTGTCGTCATTTGCTACAGGGTTTGCTTCAGGAAGACTGCTTCGCCGCTACCTGCTCCCTGTCAGTCGATCTACTCGCCATCGTTAAAAAAATAATGTAAATAAAAAATATTAATAATTGAAAATAAAAAAAATGGTAATTTTCGGAATTACAGGGTAAATCCGAAATTCCTTTATTTTTTGAACCGGAATTACCTTTTTTAGAGGTAATTCCGAAATTTTTAATTTTTTTTAACAAACCAGGGGTAAAAACGGAATTTATAGAATTATGAGGGTGAGATAGAGAAGGAGGGGGGTGCGAAAAAAAAACCCTATTATATATATAACCATGGATCTTCCATGTCACCATCCACATAGTATGACACGTCACTAATTACATCATCAACGATTTTATTCCACATCAGCGGTTTTGACTCAAGTTAATTCGCTGAAATACCAAAAATGTCAAAATCGAGAATTGAACCCATCCCCTCCTGAATTTAGTGCAATTCTTAACTAAGTCGGCTACCTAGCTTTGTTGTTTCATAAGCGTAACACATTATAGTTAAATCATTCTTCATTGTTATTTTAAATAAAAACCTTGGTACATTATTTTATATTTTTGAGAATGTTATGACTTAAAGATTGCAGCTACGAATAAGACTAGATTTTTCATATTCTAATAATTTTCTGAAGTGTTAGTTTGATTTTTCCCGTTTATAGTTTCTTTATAGGAATATACAAAATACCATAAGGGTTCTTTTGCAATATGAAATATACATATATTAAATCGAAATTAACATTTAAATAGTCAAATAATATAAAAAAATACTCACAATATTGGCAAAACTAGGATGATAATTTATAGATAAAAATACTCATTATAAAAAAATTCTTTAAGAACCCATGTAAAAAAATTCTTTAGGACGAGATTATAAAAAAATACTCACAATAAAAAAATACTCACTATATATATAAAAATAAATAAATGTATAAACATATATATTATATATCATAATGAATGGATAAAAGACGGTGTACAAAGAAATCGACGTGTCATATACCACACGAAAACATACAACTGCATTTTTAAAGGTGCCAATAAATAATTTAAAATTTTATGATAAAATGAGATGTATACCCATGTTGCTTATAACAATTAAATCGAATTCCCACAGGTTCACGCGCTTAGCGAAAACAAATTTTGAAGGATATATTACAAAATAGATGAGACATTCTATTATCGTATAACTTTCTCCTTCCGGCATTAGTAATAGTAATGTATTTTTCTATATACTCATTCAGAATACATTAGATGATTTTCTTCAAAAAAAAATATATTAGATGATAATCATATTTTCATCGGTTTCAATTTTCGTTTTAGTACTTTGTTTAAATACTTGGCTTAAATATCATTTACCCCCCTGCAAATATCAGCATAATTCATTTACCCCCTGTAAAAACAAAATTTTTAAAAAGCCCATTGCAAATAATAAGTGTTTCTAGTTATCCTCATGGGAGAAGCAGTAAACGATTTATATTTTGCAGAGGTAAATAAACAGTTTATACCCATTATACACTTATTTGTAACATAATCTAACAAAGATGGGGGTAACCGTAAGCGCAGTTTATATTTGTAAGGGGCATTTTAAAACTTTTATTTTTACAGGGGGGTAAATGGATTATGGTGATATTTGCAGGGGGGTAAATGATATTAAAGCCTACTTTTATATTAATGTTCCTTCATTTAATTATTATAAAACATTATAAGACAGGAAACAAAATCTTTTCCTGGACAAAATCCCACATCCAATTTGAAATTATAATATATAATTATATAATATTATATATATATATATATATATATATATAAATCTAAATTTAATAATTTCCTACTATTATATAAATATTTAAAATAGTTGAAGTAATTACCTTACGGTGTCTAAACAAATGAATTTCGACATTATACTAGTTCTAATTAATCCATGACATTTACAAGCTTTATTCAGTTTAGTCCCCAAAATTATTAATGTTATGTTTGGTCTTTTACTTTTACAACTTAATGTCAATTAAGTCCTTGACTTTTATAAATTAATATCAGTTATCTCGGACCAAAAAGATTTTTAAAACTAAGGGTTTAATTAATATGAAGTTGTAAAAGCTGGGGACCAACGCGACATTGAAAATTTGAGAGTCTTAATTGAAACGCTCTCCTTCAATAAATTTAACATTGCTGAATTCAAACCCAAAATTTTTGTTAAGCTGGAAAAGATACCTACCATCTCATGAAAGTACTCCTGAGTTAATAACCTTTAACATGTCAACACTACTAGAAAAAAGGCTTTTTATATCGGTTAAAAAAGGCTTTTCATATCGTTAAATGAACCGATATAGATAAAGGGATATTAAAAGCAGTGCGCTTTCTATATATCGGTTAAAGAATCGATATGAAAAATGTTTTTATATCGGTTAAAAAGAGAACCAATTATGGAAAGTCGCTTTTTAAACCTATAAAACGCTTTTTTTATATCGGTTTCTTAGTTGAATCGATATTGAAAATCACTTTTTATATCGGTTATTTAAAGGAACAGATATGAAGTCTTTTTTTTAAAAATAAAAAATAAAAAATTCCTCAATTGGATATACAGCAAACAACAAAATCACAACAAATACAATATTTATATAAAAATACAAAGATCTCAAATTATACTCAATATCCATATCCAAATACAAAAAACGAATCTAATACACACACTATCTATATTTTACTAACCACTAAAAAGCAAGAAAGAGCTAATGAGTAAACATATACATAATAGCTTAGCCTTTAGTAACTACTCAAACCATAAGTGAAGCAAGAAGCAGCTAATGAGTAAGCATATGCATAATGTCTTAATCCTTAGTAACTACTCAAATCATAAGTGATTCAATCGGTGGCTGAACTTCCTTGAAATAGGTCCATACCAAACAATATCTGGTACCTTCAGCTTTGTACCTCTTTCTTTTTTCAGAATATCATAGTGCAGCACCTTCAATATTCTAAGATCCTCCAAGCTTCACAATCAGACAGAATGCTTGGTATGGGCAAGAAATGAAGCATCATATTAAGTAACTTCCAAGCATCAAAAGGGATCTTGTAATTTGTATGCACTATCAAGTGATCAAACTCAATCCCACAATAATTAACAAACTTATGAAGCTGAGTTCCAATCCCAATTATTCTGGAAAAAGACCAATAATGTTAACCTGGGATTGCACCACATAGTCTCCATTGAATATCAGATATAGAAGTTCATAAATTGAATTTATAATTGTAATGTAGCTGGAATTGTAATTTAGATGCCCTATATCATGGCACATCATTGCATTCTTGCTCCCAGTTGGCTCAAATATTATGGATAGAATAAACTTGTGATTACCAAACTTAGAATAAGCATATCTGATTGCAACATCCACTACATTAGACCTGAATATTTTCAAGCAACCAGAAGGAATTCTTGTTCTGCTATTTCCCACAACTACAAGCACTAGTTCCATAACACTTCTAGCGATCTCAATTAGTTGCACCAACCCCTTAATTTTTATTCCACCACAACACCACAAAAACAGATTATACTTACATATCTGATCCATCTGCAAGCTTCTGAAGTCCAAGTCCTTGTTCTTGGTAGCATCAGGTTCAGTATATGCAATTTGCATTATATACAAGTGTTTGTGAAAAACAATAATTAAATAAACATTCAGAGAGACAAATAAACAGAAAGATAGACAGATAGAACAGATATAAAATTGTATCTTAATTCATATACAACAATAGAAAGACATAGCAACTTGCAGGTAGAACTACGATTAACAAGAAATCTTAGAGAGCATCATGAGTTAAAATTGAAGAAAATGGGGTAGTGTTAATTTAATTAGGTGTAATAATAAAGTGTAGGGTAGCTTCTAGTGTACCAGCTTACTTTTGCATCAGAACAAGTTAAAAGCATACTATTGAATAATGAATAGTACAGTCATTCACCACAGTAGTTCTGGTTTTCTGCTCACCATCATAATTCTCCGCTGTCAAAGACTATTTTTATGAATAACATTTATTTCCTGAACAAAAATTTAATTTTCAATGAACAAAAATCATTGTTTCCTACAGCATCATAATCAATCATTTTCATGAACTTACAACCTGACCAACAATTACAGTAATATCATCAAGCTTTCCACCTGTTTACAAAGGGAAAAGTATGGTCAGCTATATCTAAGGAGAAAACAGATCTAAACAGAAAAGAAAAAAGTAATAATATCAGAATTAAATTAACTGAGAAGTAATTTTCTCTACTTATAGTTGAAAAGCATAGAACCTACTCTGGTGGAAGGGAGCCTGGTGTTCCAACAAGCCTTGTTGCTAAGAATTCTTCATCATTGATTCTTTCTCCTAGCTTTGCAAGTCCAAAATCTGCTACCTATTTATCAAATTAAAAAATGAAAGTAAATGGGTTTGTTTGAATTAAGAAGTATATATTCTCTGATACAAAATCACTTTAATTTGCTTAGCTATATTTGTTGTAAGAAAAAATAGCATATTTAGAAGGATAACTATAGTGTTTGAAGACAATCTTGATTTGATAAATTACATATACAATTTTTTTGACAGGAAAACAATGCATTAAGTTGATTCAACACCTTTAAATTTGTGTTCCAACACAATCACATTAATTCAACTATTCTATGCTCTTTGTGCAAGGCTATGTGTAGAAACTTATGTATGCAACTTAGTTCTAATAGCTTCATATTGTTTAGTTTTAGAATAGCTTACCTTACATATGATCAACTGATTAGAACCATTTTTAAGACAAAACATGCAAGGAAAAGGTGTCTTCCTTTTGTCCCAAGTTCATTTTGTAAGAGCCTGAAATAGATGAAGTGAAATATGACTTTCAATTAGAAGCAAACCAGGTAGTAAAAACTGACAAGGATTACAAAACCTTAAAGGAAGAGGAGCAAAAACTGACAAGGATTAAAAACTGACAAGTTAAATTTTTGTTATTGCAGCTAACTAACAAACCTGTGATAGCATGGACAGTGGTCATAATACCCTCAACTATTCCAAATCGGTCATTGATAACCTGTGATTAATAATAATAATAATAATAATAATAATAATTTTTCAGGAGAAAAACAAACTAACAATTTAAAGTAAACAGATCAGAAGGGATACCTTGGTGAGAGGAGCAAGTCAATTGGTAGTGCAGCTAGCATTGGCAACAATGTTAAGTTCTGATGTGTATTCCTTCTCGTTAACACCAACAACAAACATGGGTGCATCTTTGCTTGGGGCAGAAATCACAACCTTCTTGGCTCCACCTAATCACGACCAAAATCCAAATTAGATTTACAATCATCATATACATATATAATTAAACCATTATTTATTCTGCAACTACTAGTATTCAGTAAGAAAATTAAAAATCATCAAGTAAAAAATAAATAAATAATCATTTCTAAAAGATACTTAGTATTTGACATTGAAAAAGAATCAATAATATTGCTTTTGGTAAGCAAAGGACACGATCCATAGCAAATAATGAACAGAAGCATTCAGAATTGAACCTTCAAGTGAGCAGCAGCTTTATCCTTGTCAGTGAAAACACCAGTTGACTCAACAACGAAATCAGCACCAGCCTCTCCCACCATTTTCAATTTCATTCCCCTTTCTCTTCTATCCTTATACTATCCCTTTGCTCTGCCTCACAACAAAACAAAACCTCTCCACTCTTAAATTATTTCCTCTGTTTCTCATAAACAATTTCACAAACACATGGTGCTCTTTCCACTCATCTAGTCCAAACCTTTCCAAACTCACCTACCCATTTAGGATTAGGGTTTCACCTTTGAGCTTTGAGTGTAGAACTAGAGAAAAGAATCTGGTTTTGTTCTACACACCAAACCCTAGCATCAAAACAAAGAGGAGCCTTTGATTTCCTCCCTTCGCGGCGATCTCAGAAGCATTGGCATGGAATCAGTGTTTAGATCCGCTCTCATGGAATCCTTGGAATATCGTTGAAGGTGAATGAAAGAGGGAACCTGATATTTTTTTTGGTGATAAGAGGGAACCTGATCATCAGGGAGAAAGAGAGAGAAGAGAGCGTTGGTAGAACGAAACGAGAGATGAAAGCAATTTTGGATATTAGAGATGAAAGCAAATTTTTCTGTTTGAGAGAAATGAGAGTGGGTACTGCGTTGAACGTGAGAGAGAAACGAAAGTGAGAACGCGAAGGTCCTTTCATTGTTTTGTGAACGATCGATCGTGGGTGAATAAAATTTTAAGGGTAAAATCGAGTTTCCATATCGGTTTGAATAGGAGCCGATATGGATTAGAGTAAAATAGAGTTTAGTATTGGTGTAAGCGAGGCGATATAGATAATTTGCTCATAATTTCAAAAATGCCACCGCCTTTTTTTCATATCGGTTATAGTGTGAACCGTTATTAATTGCTGATGTAAAATCCATATTTTCCACTAGTGCAAAGACTAATTGAAAATATTGTAATGTCAAGAACTAAACTGAGTTTTTCAATAAAATAAAATTTGCACTCTCTAATAGGGTAGTCTTGTTTTGATCTCTTCTTATACTTTGTTTGATGTCCCAAAGCATGTATTTTTGCACTTATTTTGAATAAAATGAACTAGCAGTATACCCGTGCAAACGCACGGGTGTTGTCGTATTATTTTTATTAATAGACTTAGACCTAATTTAATTAGCCCAACATTGCCCCGTGAAAATCAAGACTAATTTAAAGTAGATAAACAAAAAGTTTCAAAAGTCATTGAGTTAGTTCTAACATTACCCCGTAAATATTTACCAGCAATATGTAATATTTTCCGAAGATATTAGAAAACAAAATCGTATTAAAGTTTCAAAATTTTCAAATTGTAATATTTCCGTAGAGACTAAATTAAACTTATTTATAGAGTAAATGGAATATTAAAAAGAAGAAGACATGTAGATGAAATTAAAGTAGACGTATTGTGAAGTTTCATAACTTTAGACTATTTTCTTCAATTGACATTTTTAATTGTTAGGTAATTACCAATCATGTAATAATGCAACCCCAAGGCAAATAACACAATTTATTTTATCAGTGTTAAAATTATACCAACATGTAACATTTTCCCGTTATAACTCAAAAGTAGAATAATAAAATTAGAAATTTGAAGAGAGTGAGAGGGGGAATAGAGGGGAGAGAGATAGAGAGAAAATTGAGAAAGATAAGAGTGAGAGAGGAAATAGAAAAATGTGTATTAAATGTGAGATAAAAAAGTTAAGCGATGATGTGAGAAAGCGATACCCACAAAATATAAAAAGTGAGATTAAATAATTGGGAATTGACATATTTGTCCTCAAAAAATTTGTTTTAGATAAGGGTAATTTGGTATTTTTGGTAGTGGTTGTTTTAAATAAATATAAATATAAATATATAGTTGATTGATTAGAGATACAATTGATGATAGTTGATAGTTGATTGATTATTAATGTTAGATAGGAGAAAGAAAAATAAAGATATTAGTAGTGGGTATTTTGATTAAAGTTAGTATAGATTGATTAAAGTTATAGTTCATAGTTGATAATTGAAGAGGAAAGAGAAAAATTAGTTTTAAATATGAGATTAAAAGGTTAAGAGATGATGTGAGAAAATGAGACCCACAAAAAATAAAAAGTGAAATAGAATAATTAGAAATGACATATTTGTCCTCAAAAAGTGAGTTTTAAATAAGGAAGATTGGTAATTTTGGTAGTGATTGTTTTGTATAAAGTTATAGTTGATTGATTGAAGTTGATGTTAGATAGGAGAAAGAAAAATAAAGATATTAGTAGTGGGTATTTTGATTAAAGTTAGTATAGATTGATTAAAGTTATAGTTCATAGTTGATAGTTGAAGAGAAAAGAGAAAAATGAGTTTTAAATATGAGATTAAAAGGTTAAGAGATGATGTGAGAAAGTGAGACACACAAAAAATAAAAAGTGAAATAGAATAATTAGAAATGACATATTTGTCCTGAAAAAGTGAGTTTTAAATAAGGATAGATTGATAATTTTGGTAGTGGTTGTTTCTGTATAAAGTTAACTTGATTGACTTGATTTTGTTAGTAAATAAAATAAAATAAAATAAAATTTGATGGAAGCAATTGGCTATTAAGTTTTCTCGTAGAAAGGAGGTAAAAGGGCAGTATGGTGAATAGACTTGTAACGGAAAGAAAGAAGTTCGCGAAGTTTTTTCTAACGAACATTTGGAAAGTTTCTTCAACACCTTCTTCTTCCTCCTTTGCCAGTTCTCTCTCTCTCTCTCTCTCTCTCTCTCTCCAACTCAGTGTTGTTGTGACAATGGAGAATCTGATACAGTTGGTTAACAAAATACAGAGGGCGTGCACCGCTCTCGGCGATCACGGCGAGGAGAGTGCCTTGCCCACTCTCTGGGACGCTCTTCCCTCCATCGCCGTCGTCGGAGGACAGGTCTCTCTCGATCCAATAGCTTTTACGATCTACAATTATCGTTGTTATTATTAATCGTAATTAATACTTTTTTAAAAAAATTAATTTACGTGATCGTTTCTCAAGTTTAATGTTTTGTTTTCACTGTTATCATTTTAGAAATTGAAAATCTGGCAATTTCTTTTTCTACATTCTTGTTCAATTTACCTCTTTATTTATTTGTTCGCAAAGTTTTACCATGCAATGCAATGTTCTTCTGTTCTTTGTTTAATTACCTGACGATCCCAATCCCATTGTTAATTCTGATTTGTTACGGAAAATATTAAAATCATAAACTATAAATAAATAGCTAAATCTGTTCGTATTTGAATTTTATCAAGTGACTGATTTTTCTTTTAACAATGGTTTAATGTAAAAATTTTACAACGAATAAGCTGTGAGATGAATTAACTCATTTAGAGTTTAATAAATTCACACACTAAATTACTAATAGTATTATAAGTTTTATGCAGATTCTAATCATATTTCACTATCTTCCTGCAATATGAACTGATTTTAAGGAATACTACTATGTTATGGTAACATGAAGAAATATAATTGAATGTCTTGTTAAAAAACTACGACAATGTAGACAAGTTTCACACCCAATTATATTTCAGATTTTTTTTCCCTTTTAATCTATATTTCTGTATAAAAAAGTTTTACCTGTTATTTTAAAATTTGCAGAGCTCTGGAAAATCTTCAGTGTTGGAGAGTATAGTTGGAAAGGATTTTTTACCTCGTGGATCTGGTAATTTAGTTTGTTAATAGTATTGTACACTTTTGTGGTTGATGTGAAGTTTGGATAAGTGAATCACTATTTTATGCAGGGATTGTTACTCGGCGTCCTCTTGTTTTGCAACTTCATAAGATTGATGAAGGGAGAGAATATGCTGAATTTATGCACGCTCCAAGGAAGAGATTTACTGATTTTGGTATTCTTTGACATAAAAGATTGCCTTCCACACACGGTTTTACATACATTGCACACACTTAAAATGAACATTGGAGCAACTAACTAGCAACTTCATCCATTTTTTAAACAAATATTGATTATGATGATTTATATAAGTTTTTGTTAACTGGTATATTTTAATTAGTCTTCATGTTGTTGTTTCTCCCGTAGTTGCTAATTTTGCCTGTTCTGTAGCTGCTGTTAGGCAGGAGATCGCTGATGAGACTGATAGAGAAACAGGTCGCGCTAAGGGCATTTCATCTGTTCCCATCCACCTGAGTATCTACTCCCCACATGGTGAGCTATAGATGTTAGTAATTAAATTTGTGTAAGTTTGTGAGAGCCTAAGAACATGAACAATTGGATTACTTCTAAGCCTTTAACTCTTCAGCTGACTGCCCTTTCCCTATAGCCTATAGCCATCATATTGACTATTGTGGTTATATTTTTATCAATCACTATTTGCTTGCAGAATGCAGAACATACAATTACAATTATATTCTACTTTAGCACCTCATGAATACATGTCAGTTGGATCCTTGTTATTGTTGGACCCAATTTATTGAACTATTTTGTTTTTCCATCAAATAGTTCAAATAACGATGAGTGCCGGCACCACTCTTTTTTTATAACTAGTGTTGAGTAGCAAGTACTATCTTTTATTTCAGTCCTTAGGCTCTTACCCCTTATGAGTTACTTTTAAAAACTAAAATTTGATTGTATTTTGGGAACAGTTTTCTTTTGACGGCTACATACAGCTTAATTGTACTTGCTCTTGTTTGAAAAAAATTTGATATTATTTAAGTATCCATTTCATGCATTGAATTTGTTGACTTGGCAGTTGTCAATTTGACACTGGTTGATCTTCCTGGACTTACAAAAGTTGCAGTTGGTGAGTTTCGATCTTTCAATTGACTTTTTACTAGTCAGTTATATGTGTGAGCACCGTCATATTAAAACTTTGGAGATTAATGGCATAATCTTGCCCTGGTGTTTCAGAGGGTCAGCCAGATAGCATTGTGCAAGACATTGAAAATATGGTTCGCTCCTTCATAGAAAAGGTAAGTATTCTCATATATGAAATTAAAAGATAATAAGTGAGTACACACAAGAAACGTTTTTTAGCATGTGCGTCGTAATTATTGGTTTGTATTAATAGTTCGGTTTAACGCTCATGAGACTTCATACTCAATTTAAGCCATTCATCCTGATCCAGTGGCTACATTGAGCTCCTACCATTCTAATAGCAGTTAAATGCTTCTACATAATTCATTTATTTACTTAGATGTAAAAGTACCAATGGTGGAAGCTAAATTTCTTGAACATGTCATTGAAATTAACACCAGAACTCATCACTTATTGCAGCCAAATTGCATCATTTTAGCAATATCTCCTGCTAATCAAGATCTTGCTACTTCAGATGCAATTAAGATTTCCCGTGAAGTAGATCCTAAAGGTAAGAATGAGATGCTGAGCATAATTTTGTTGATAAAGCAATGGTTTGGACGGATTTGAAGTTAGTTGTTTTTAATTTCATAAAAAAGCCAAAGCTGAAACTATGAAGATGTCAAAAAAAAAACATAGATTGGCTCATAACTTCTACTGCAAAAGAAAATTATGTTGTAAACTTATTATGTGTCTTGCTTGTGTTGGGAAATTTGGACCGTATTCATACAGGATATCAGGTACACATTTGCTGATTGTTCATGACTTGACATTATTTATTATATGAAAAGTCTTTCACATTTATGTAAGCTGAGAACTCAAAATATTTTTACGTACAATTGGATGGATAGTTAGATTATTATGTGGTTGAAGATCACTTGTGAAAATTGTTTTAATTTTCAGGGGAAAGGACATTCGGAGTTTTAACAAAGATTGATCTTATGGACAAAGGTACTGATGCAGTTGATGTAAGCATTCTTTCCCCCTCTCAATACAAAAGTGGTAGGCTACAGTGCAAGGGCTTCCTCAGGCAATTTGTTTTTCCTTAATTGGTGTCCTTTGATATAGTTCTTGACAAGAGAAGAGTTAACTTGTAGAGATATCAGTATACAAGTGGGATTACAATTATATGGTAGAAAAGTGTCACATGAGTAACATTAACATCATTTGGTGATTAAAAAACATTGTTTTCCTTTTGTTTGATATACTTTGATATCTACTCAGTGAAATGGAGTGTGGGGATAATATATCTTGTACTTGTTTAGTGACACTTTTGTTTTATGTTTTGGGCCTTTTAGCTTTATCTCTTGCCTTTGCCTTTACATATCTCTATTCTCTACAATTGAGATGAAACTTTATAATGACACAAAGAACCGGTTCCTTGGAATTAAGATTTCCCTATTTGATTCACTTTTCTTTTCTAAACTTAAATCACTGGGCCAAATCTTTCAAGTTAACAAACTGGCTTCTTCTTATTGTTTCTTCTCTCCTGTTCCCTTTTGAAGATCCTTGAAGGGAAAGCATATAAGCTAAATTACCCTTGGATTGGTGTTGTTAATCGTTCCCAAGCCGATATCAACAAAAACGTTGATATGATTGCTGCTCGGCGTAGAGAGAATGAGTATTTTGCAAATACCCCGGAATATAGACATCTAGCTCCCAGAATGGGCTCTGTGCATCTTGGAAAGGTTATGTCTAAGGTATGCTGATTTGTGATCATAATAATGAGGCAATAATTTAAATACAATTGCCATTTCCTGAGGTACAAGTAATTGTTTTCAAAATTTCTGACTTATTTAGTCTCCTTTTTCAGCATTTGGAAACTGTCATCAAGTCTCGGATCCCAGGCCTTCAGTCACTTATTAGCAAGACTATTATGGAATTGGAGACAGAGTTGAACCGAATAGGAAAACCTATTGCCGCTGATACTGGGGTAAGCTGCTCCCTCTCCGTACCTAAAAAAAGAAAACAAATACAGGATTCCTAACTTGTAATCTTCTTCACAAGTACACGATGCTCTGCATAATTAGGCCCCTTCTTTTTTGGGTTTTCCCCCCTCCCCTTTCTCCCATTTGCACTTACAAGTGAATGAATAATTATTGTTCTTTTTCTGTTTCTAGGGGAAGTTGTATATGATAATGGAAATATGTCGAACTTTTGATCAGATTTTTAAAGATCATCTTGATGGCATGTATGTCTCTTTTTCCCTGTTGTTTAATCTATAATGTATGATTAATTAATGCGTAATTCTTCAATATTAGACTGATCGATTTTGACCTTGAAAATGCTTGCATGTACACAGACGTGGTGGTGGTGAGAAAATTTATCAAGTATTTGATAATCAATTCCCAGCAGCTCTAAAAAGACTGCAGTTTGACAAACATCTATCAATGGATAATGTGCGGAAACTAATAACTGAAGCGGACGGGTATCAACCTCATCTCATCGCTCCTGAGCAAGGATATCGCCGTCTTATTGAATCTTGCATAGTATCAGTTAGGGGCCCTGCTGAAGCAGCTGTTGATGCGGTATATATTTGTAGCTGACTTCTTGCACCTTGTTTTTCTAACATGAGTGAAAAATCAGATTTTTGCTAGCATTACTTAGGTTAGGCTTAAGGAAATTTTGCATTTCTTTCCCTGGCAAAGCTAACTTGACTAAAATCATATAGTCTGAATCTGAACTAAATTACTTAAGAAAAAATTGAAGTCAATTTTGGAAAATTTACATAAATTTCATTTTTAGTGTTGAGTTATTCGCTTAACACATTACTTTTATAATGTTTCAGGTACATGGAATTTTGAAGGATATGATTCACAAGTCTATGAGTGAAACAGTGGCAAGTAGCAAATTGATTATTTTGCCTTTTGTGTATATAGTTTTCTACATGTTTAAGCTTTAAGATGTTTTTGCTAATTTAGGGTGTTACATTTTTTCCATAGTCTTAACGGTTGCAGTTTTCTGTTGATTGTAGGAATTAAAGCAGTACCCCACCTTGAAAGTAGAACTTGGAAATGCAGCTGTTGAATCGTTGGAGAGGATGAGAGAAGAAAGCAAGAGAGCAACTCTGCAGTTGGTAGACATGGAATGTGGTTATTTGACAGTTGAATTTTTTCGCAAACTTCCCCAAGATGCAGAGAAGGGTGGAAATCCAACTGTCTCACTTTTTGACAGATATAATGATGCTTATCTTCGTCGAATTGGTAAGCAACTAGCATTCAATAACATCATATAAGCTTTGATTTTCTTTTTAATCTCTTACTCCTAGCCCTAGGTTCCTAATAATTCAAATAGTAAAGAATAAACAAGTCCATTAGCCACATTACACATATTATAGTTATATTAAGTAAGTACACAACACATGTTCATGAAACTAGAGACATTGTTTTCCCTATTTTTCATTCTCTGAGATTCCTTGTATATGTAACAGCTACCACTGTCTTGTCCTATGTGAACATGGTATGTGGGAGTCTCAGGCATACTATTCCCAAGTCAGTAGTTTATTGTCAAGTGCGTGAAGCAAAGCGCAGCTTACTGGATCATTTCTTCACAGATTTAGGGAAAAAGGAGGTGAATTTTCTTACTTGTTTTATTTGCAGAATACAATAGCCAAGTCTCTGATGAAAATGAGCTGAACTTTCTTTTACATGATCTATCTATCTATGTATTGTATTTGCAGGGGAAACAACTAGCTTCATTGCTGAATGAGGATCCAGCAGTGATGCAGCGTAGGACCTCACTTGCAAAGAGGCTAGAACTATACAGAAGTGCACAAACAGAAATTGAGGCAGTTGCATGGGATAAGTAGAAAGAAAGCTACCAATTCTAGTTCTCAGAATTTGATTTTAGTTTTTAAGGAGAGGGACATTTTTTATTCATTATCTAATTCTTTATGCGTTGAAGAAGAGTAGAAAGAGTAAAAGTTTTTGATCGTTCCAATTCATTATTCATTATCCAATTCATTTGCAGATGTAATTCAATTGTATTAACTTATTAACATCTCCTTAATTAAATAATGCATTATTCAACTGTGTTCGTTCTAGTATTTTTTTAAGGAAGTAGGGATTGGTTTACGTAGTTATTAAGACTCTGTTTGGCAAAAAGTAGCAGATAGTGGATAAGTTAGCGGATAGCGGATACGTTAGCGGATAGCGGATACGCTAGCTTATAGTGGATGAGGTAGCAGATAACGGATGAGGTAGCGGATTGAATTTAAATTTTAAAGTGTTTGGTAAAATTATCGATTGAAGTGGCTTATAAAAATAAAATTACTTAAATACACATTTATAATTAATGCTTACAAATGAGAGAGAAATATATTTAATAGAGGATAAATGAGGAGTTTAATTAAAGTAATGAGAGTAAAGTTGGGAGAAAAAATGAAACACTATAAGCTATAAGTTTAAACGCTAGTAGTGTCACTATAAACTAGTGGAAAAACACTAAAAGTTAGTTGTGTGAAACACTTACAACTAGCGGATCTGTTATAAACTATCCTAGTAGATGAACATCGCCCAACAGAGCCTAAAAGTTAGATGAACCGAAAGGGATGAAAAACTCTCCTCTTGTGGAGATCTTGTTAATGATAAATAAATAAATAAATAAATATATGTAATTATAATTGGGATTTATTTATCTTTTACGGAGGCAAGCAACAAATTGAAAACAGAAGTTGTCGGATTCGCAGAATGTTATCTTCGTACGAACAAATTTTATTTAGTATTAAAATTTGTAGGTTAACTTGTAGAGCAAAAGATCCATTTGGCAGATCAGAAAGCAGAATCGCAGATTTTTCATCACGCAGGCACCCTAGCCTCTGGAAATGTTTTAAAAGAAGAAAAACAATTATTGTGGAGGTGCGGGGAATCGAACCCCGTGCCTCTCGCATGCGAAGCGAGCGCTCTACCATATGAGCTACACCCCCAAGTTAAGATGATAACAAATTATTTGGTAATTACTTATATAATTGAACAAAGCATCATTGAATAGATAAATTTTGGCCAAAGAAAGTTTCCGAATGGAGGGCAAATCGATACAATGGTCTTTAAATATAAATGGGTAATGCTATTTTGATAAAAAAAAATTTGACAAATCGACAAATCACCAACCTACAACACCAATTAACCAAGTTTTTTAGACAATTAGCCAAGCGGTCAATTAACCAAGTTTTTAATCCACGCCTCTAAAACTGTGAAAAAACAAGTTGGCTAATCGTCTAAAAAACTTGGTTAATTGTTGTTGTAGGTTGGTGATTTGTCGATTTGTAAAATTTTTTTTGGTCAAAATAGCATTTTTGTAAATACAAATCTGTTCTCAAACTCGGCTTCCTTTTGCAGAACAAGTTGCAAAAAATTAACCCAATTCGGATGTCCCAACCAAAAATGAGATTGAGAATAGGTGAGTCTTTCTTAATTATTGTGATAATAAAAGCTGCTCACTTGAGTGAGACAAGGGAGTCTATTATGTTGTATTTCTTCAATCTTTACTGCAAATACTTAAACAAAAGAAGATGAACATGAACATGAAGACGGTTGCACAAATAAATTCTAAAACGTGTGTATAAATACTAAGTTTTAGGTTCAATTCGTCTCCACCAGTTTATGTAAATTGGATACAAATGGGTAAACTTTCGAATCCGCTTCAGAATACTTTGAAATCTTTGATGTGTTTTGCACAAACACACGAAACCAGTGGCGGATCCAGAAATTCTTAGTGGTGGGGGCAAAAAATAATCTGATATATCTCCTTAGAAGAAAAATATTGTAAATATTTAAAAAATACCTATTCTCACGATACAAAAATTAACACTTATTTAGTCTGTACGAAATGAAAAGTATCAATTTGGTCATCAAATATCGGTCGAATTAATTATTTTAAAATAAATTGGGAACTTTTTAATACTCTTTAGAGACTAATTTGACTGATATTTAATTTTTTTAATGATTAAACTAATACTTTCCATTTTTTAGAGAGCAATAAAATTAGTACACATTATTTTGACTTATATTTCTTATAATTTTGTGCAAACATTTTAAAAAGTTAGTATTTATGAGGGCAAACCCTATTTTTTTATGGGGGCAGAGTATATTTTTACTAAACATCACTAGTAAAATATTTTTACGGTGTGGGGGATCCACCACTGCACCAAACATATCGATCAATTATAGTTTACGGAATAAAGTATCTTCAGCTACTCCTGTTCACTACAGAAAACAAGAAATGACTTAAATAATTTTGGAAGAACTTTGAAACATACAAAGATGTATTTTTTCGTGTCTCAACTGATTCGAGACAAATGTCTCTATTTATAGAGAATTACATGTCTCTTAGTAAACGAAAGCAACTTTTCATGAAAAGGAATCTGGTCATTGACGAAGGATATATACAATTGACGTTCAATTTCAATCATGTAATGGCATGTTGGTCTGATGGTAAGGGTCGTGTAACTTCGCTTTGTGGCAGGGGATTGAACACACCAGTGAGATTACTTCTAAGAGACACCCCACTACACCACACAACCTTTTAATTAACATAGAATCACAACTGTTTATAATCATAATCCAAATAAATATTCTGGAAATACCTCCAACAATATTTTTGTGAATTTCTATTGCAGGTTCAATTGGGTAACCACTACATCTCAGCAACCACCAGAAAAGTTTTAGAGGATAAGTGACAGAAGGGCTTGCAAAGTGATTCATTAAGCGTCAAAAATTAATTACAACTAAAATACTTATGAAATCAAAATTTTCGATTTCTAGTTGGGGATACACAATCTTGCATGCTGCCACATTAACTTGCATATGGTCAAGAAGTTATTACACATGATCTCCTTTAAAATTTGTTTTTGGTAAACAAACTACTATTTCACATATAAATATCTATCTATAATGAAATATTTTGAACCACCAAAGAGATATTTATTTACCGTTAGGTTTGTTGATTCTCACGGGCAAGTCGATAATACATAATTGGTTGAGGTCTGTAATTCGACATATAAAAAAAAAAACTTGTGGTTTATCTTTTGAAAAAATGATTGCAACAACTAGGTATGGAGATAACACCGCATGCATTGATCAACTGAAACAAGAATATATATGAAAGGAGATAAAACAAAACATATTTCGCCAAAATTCTTCTTCATTCATATTCTTCAAAAGAGCGATAGTATTACCATTCAACAAATTCGTTCATATTATAAAATAGCTTACCTTCTAGAAAAGTCACCGAAGCAAAACTTTGGAACATTTAATATGGAATATTATTGGTCTTCGTCGTCTCAAAGATGATTACATGCATGACATGGAGAAATAAACATGTTTTGCATTCTTTTTTCCTTCACCACAATTTTGTCCCAATAGGTTTTCCTAGTAAGGTTTTAACGAGACAACTCTCACGCAAAAGATATTGTACTCTTTTTTCTTTAGAGATTATTTTCCCATTGATTTTATTTAAGGCATATCATTAATAGACATCTAAGTGGAAGTATTATAAATAATTGGATGTCTCTTTATATTTTTAGGATGCTCTTGTACTCCCATTAGTAAAAGATTCTTCATTTTATATGTTAAAAGACACATTATGTTAGAGATTAATATTCATTTGTAGGTTACAATTTTTGTGTCCTATAAATTAGAGTACTCATGTGGCATTGTAAATCACACACCAAGAGAATAATACAATTGTTCTTGTTATATTATTGGTTTGTTTTATAATAATTCTCAATTATTAATATTAATAGGTTTACAATTCTCTCCAAAAATACTCTCTTTATAAAACGGTGACTCACACTCCTAATTAGTGACACCATATTTAATGCCCTCTTTTTTTTGGTCTACTTAAATGAAATGGAAAATAAACACCACACACACTATCACTGCTCACACTCCGGTTCAAACCCGCGAACAGATGTCTCCATATCGCTGAAATTGCTAACGCAACCACAGTGAGGGACTAATGCCCTCATTGTAAATATGAGTAAAAAAGGACAAAATTTAATTGATCATTTAATTCAAGATATCTAAATAGTAATGCTTCTTTCTTATAAAGATGGATTGACTGCTTTGTAGTTTGTTGTGATTGGTGGGGTTCTAACCCCTTTTTCCTTTAAAAAAAAAAAAAACTAGATTTCAACAACGGTGAATGGGTGATGAAGCAGTATAATAAGTTATCAACTCAATGATAACGTCAATCCTGCATGGATGATAAAGCACAAATCTGTTGCTTATTTTAGAATGACTAATATATATATATATATCACAAATATAGCAAAATACATGAAACTGAAATCTCCTATATTCATTCTCCGCGGTTTGACTACGGTTTTAGCGTTGCCACATACACAACACAACACACACATAATAATTCTACATTTCTTCAAATTCTGTTATAACAAAACACAACGATATATATATATAAATAAGTTCCAAAACTAATAATCTCATTTCATTAATTACTTCATAGCTTTGACTTGTTATAGATTTGACTGCATCTTAATTGGTTGATTTTCGTGATGGAATGGTCTCCAAAATCTGCTACAAGGGCTTACCTTGATACCCTTAAACTGGTATTTCATCTTTCTCTTTTTCATTCAATATTATTATTTTAACACTTTCTCTTAATTTTATTATTTTAACACTTTCTAACAGTAAATAGACACATGAAAAACTTTAATATTTTGATTTTTTAGGGGTGAACACCCCAAAAAATCTCTTACAATAAAATATGGAGACTTAATATTTTGACCAATATTTGAGGACTAAATTGATATTTTTCATTTCTAAGAGAGTTAATAAGTGTGTTTTTTCTCAAATACCGGTTTGGATCTTTACTCATTTTTATCTTGAGCTTATGTATTTTGTAATTGCTTATATAATTTTTTTCTAAGAAAATATAACATTATATTTTGTCCCCACAACAGAAATTTTTGGATATGCTATGCTTATAATATAGACAGGAGGAAGTAATATATTTTGATTCTCCATGAGACTTGAGGCGTGCTCTGTTCTCGAGGTAGGGATTTGGGTTTGGGGCAAAGGAAGTAGAAAGATTGTGATGGAGAGTGTTGCTAAAAAGCCCTTGATCTAATTGAAGAGGTTACAACCACTCACCACTCGCTCTCTCATGTCATTGATGGCATCCGTAAAATTGGTGTGGGAGAGGCTGATATTAGATGGTCAACGATTCCAAATAGAGTAGCTACGGTTTCTTCAAGCTTAACCAATGTATTGGCTCTGAATTCAGTGGGCATGCAGCAGTGTTCACTCTTTTGAGTGAGAGTTTTGTCGCTCAGTGGTCTTACTTATCTCGAGAGATTAGTCTCTATAATTGCGTGCAGAGAATATCTGATTTATACTAAAACAAGATAATAGAGTAGCTACCTGTTTAGCTAGACATAGTTTGATTTGAATTGTAATTTCGTGTTTTACGATTTTACCCCCTCCTTCATCTACTTGCTCTGCTTGAGGATAAAGACGGGTGGACTCCTTTGTAGTTTGTTGTGATTGGTGGGGTTCTAACCCCTTTTTCCTTTAAAAGAAAAAAAAAAACTAGATTTCAACAACGGTGAATGGGTGATGAAGCAGTATAATAAGTTATCAACTCAATGATAACGTCAATCCTGCATGGATGATAAAGCACAAATCTGTTGCTTATTTTAGAATGACTAATATATATATATATATCACAAATATAGCAAAATACATGAAACTGAAATCTCCTATATTCATTCTCCGCGGTTTGACTACGGTTTTAGCGTTGCCACATACACAACACAACACACACATAATAATTCTACATTTCTTCAAATTCTGTTATAACAAAACACAACGATATATATATATAAATAAGTTCCAAAACTAATAATCTCATTTCATTAATTACTTCATAGCTTTGACTTGTTATAGATTTGACTGCATCTTAATTGGTTGATTTTCGTGATGGAATGGTCTCCAAAATCTGCTACAAGGGCTTACCTTGATACCCTTAAACTGGTATTTCATCTTTCTCTTTAATTTTCATTCAATATTAATTTCTCTATCTGGGTATTGTTTTTATTCATTTCTCTTATTAAAAATTGATGCTTTTATAATATATGTCTTGCTAATGTATATCATTCATGTGTTTTTAATCACTTTCCTTTATTAATGATGGTGGAATTGAATGTACAAAACCTTAATTTTGATGATGGCATTGCACATTTTTATGTCTTATTTTCTTCTCCATTTTTCTCAAAAGAGAGGCATGAATCAATTATAAATCAAAGGTCATGGATTATTTGCTTCCAATTTTTATTATTTATATTGGATTTCAAATGGAGACAGAACAATCTCTAATTTGTGGTGGAAGTTTCATCATGCATGAACTAATCAATATACAGGGTTCATCTCTTCTTTTATCTTTTGAAAATAAAGGAATTGAATGTAATTAACAATCCTTAAATTTGTTTAATGGAATTTACCCTTTTTCTCCTTAGATAGTTTGATCAACATAACCTTTTAGATATCACACAAGCACATTATCCTTGCAACAAAGGTGCAAAAAACTTTATATTGGCACCATATATATAGCATAATATTTTTTACAATACAATGTGTATACCATTCCCTAATTTGTGGCATATATTCAACAGTTTATGCAATTATTTTTAATTGGCATACACTGTCGTTGTAAATATATTTTACAACGTCAATCAATAAGAATTTATGGTATTTGTAACATTCAAGATGATTATGATACAAGTCAATCATTTTCATAAATGTCAATTTCTGATTGACTGTTAGTGTAAAATATCTTTACACTGTCGGTGCATACTAATTAAATCGACCCATCATTACTTTTTTTTATTTTTGGGGACAGTGCAACAAGCATAAAAGACAATATGGAACATGTAGAGTACAAGAGCCAGGAAGCAATGAATTTGTATCAGCATTAGCAGCAGGAATGAAAGCAAAACTAATAGTTGAAGTAACATATTCATGTGTATCCTTTTCCACAATAGCCCTAGCAGTTGCAGCAAGACAAACAGGAGGAAAACTTATATGCATTCTCCCACAGACATTCCTTGATGAATCAAAACAAGTTATAAGCAACTCAGGTTTAATAGACCAAGTTGAATTCAGAACAGAAGACCCAACAAATCTACTTCCATACTATGAAAACATTGATTTCTTTCTTGTTGATTGCAAGAAGGAAAACTACACAATGTTGCTTAACTTGTTATCTTTTAATCCAAGAAGATCTATAGTTGTTGCTAATAATCTTCTTGGTGATAAAAAACGATTAGGAGGGTATTTAAGAAAGAAGGATGAGAAGATAGCAGTGAAATCTTTAAAGCATTCTTTAGGGAATGGTGTGGAAGTTACTAAGATTAGTAAGAATGATGAAAGTGGTAAGAGATTTGGAGTTAATGAAGATATTATTAGCAGGAAGAGGAAAAAGAGTACATGGATTGCACAATTTGATGAGGAAAGTGGTGAGGAACATATTTTCAGGGTACCTCAGGCTGATTGGCTTTGGAGTTAAATTATGGTCTCGTTTGGATAAACAGTTACGACATAAAGAGCTTATGCATAAGTCGTTTCTATAATAAAGGATAAGATAATGTTAAACTATTTTTCTGGCTATCTCGAGGAGCTTATCGAAATTAGCCGAAAACAACTTATGAATATGTTATAAGCTGTTACCATAAGCTCTTCCAAAGAGTCTGAAAAATACTTATGCTAGTAGATAAGCTCAAATAAGTCGATCCAAACAGACCCTATAGGAGTTTCTATGTACTACAGAACATAAAGCTTAGGCTTTTTTGTGACAAAGTGAAGCTAAGGGTGGGTGCATTTGTGTTAGCCAAAGGCTGGATATACGGTGGGGTATATTTTTTTCACAAGTGATTCACCAATGTTCACTTTAAGTGTGAATGAGGAGCTATGTAGCCCTGTCTCCTCCTATCTATGTAATTGAAAATGTAAGATGGTGTATGTTGTTATGTATCAAGATTTATATCAATAGAATTTTATGTCAAAAATCAATAATGTTTGATGTAAAGGTTTCACCTAGATGGTGCAAAGTGTGTACAAGAATACTCCACAAAATGGCAGGTTTACCGATATTGCTCTAACCCCAAGGTTGTGAAGAAGTTATCTCTCTGTATTTTTATTTTTATAAATATAAAAATGGCTTTGATATAATATTTGTTTCTCTAAATTATGTGAAGTTCTCTCGTTAATATGATTTTAAATTGCGGGTCGCAACCACAACTATGCTCGCTCTCAAATAACATTCTTTGAGATATCTACAACCGTATTTGCGGCCACATCAACCACATTTGTCTATATATGCCCACAACATTTTTTTTGTCAAAAAAAAAAGAACATATTTTTTGAGGTTTCAACCATTTGAGTGTGACTGCAATTCAAAACCTTTTTAATCATAATAAACATCCATTACGAGAAATTAAATCAACACCGGATACACACCCTTTGTACCAATACAAAGATTTTTTTAATGCACTGTAGCTTATACGCCCTAAAAAAAATAACATTTTTATAATTATTTTTGAAGACAAAGAAAACAAAGTTTTGGATCAAGACTGGTTTATCTAATTAATTTCATGTTATATTATATACGTTACATAATCAATAATATCTGTACACAATAAACCATTTTCCAACTCAAAATCACCACCTTAATGGACCAAAGAATACAATTTTCTATTTGAAAAATCTAAACTTGAATTACCCCACATTTTAGTCCAAAATTTGTTAAGTATGACTAAACGACCAAACATGTGTAGCATTTTACGACATAGCTATTGCAAAGCACAAACTTGATCAACTATATTCAGATGAGAAAGAAGCATGGAATAATGGGTATAAATAATAGGGTGAGACAAACAAATGGAATTGGTATCACAGTTGGTTTGGAAGATTGGCGTTTTTCTTTGCAGCCATTAACATAGTGTTGAGGATGCCTTGATGCTATTTCTTGGGACCTTGCCTGGTGTACATATAGGGCGAAATGCAGATATATAACCAACTAAAAGTTTGCCTATTTTCGACAATGAAGTGCGACTCAGTTGCTAAGACATTTCACCTATACTTAAATGGTTGTGGGTTGGAGTCATAGAGGGAGGAGGTGGAAAACACTACTTATCTCCTTTAAAAATTGCCTTGTTGGACAACTTAATCTTTGGCATTCACACTCGCACTCAACGAGACAGATTCTTTCTCGCTTTCATTTTCTTAAAAGGTCTGATGCTTAATCAAAAATGTAAAAAAAGATTCTTAAGTGCTTCTGTTTACAGCTACATTCTGTGATCTGTAGCTTTTCTGGAGAAATGTGTATTGAAATTCAAAAATCAGATAGGTCAGTGATCTTATTTTCGACAAAAAGTGCACATTCATAACCATCTTCAAGATACCGATGTTAAGGAAAAATAAGAAGAAAAGGAACAATTTCAATAACAAGTCAATTAATAAAAAGGAACCACTACCACCTGACGAACAATATACTAAAAAATAACAACCAATGAACTAGGTTAATATGTTCTTTCACATTATTTCAATGGTAAGTCAACCAGCAGAACAGAACTACTATCACCTAACGAAATATTAAGAATGTATATACAACTGAACCAAATTAATTATCAAAACCACTGAAAATGGTTTAACAAAAAAATAATTATTATTGACGGTCTTCCAGTCCCGTAATTCATTATATCAAAATTGTCTAACTACATAAAAATAAAAACAAAAATTTCACCTTGGAGGTGCCTTGAAACCCCAAAACTGACTGCAATGAACCCCCAGGACTGAGCAAGATGATTAGCATGAATGCTGCTCCACAAGAAATTTCAACCTAAGCTAAAATGGCGGGTTATAATGCTTGCCAAAAAGAAAACTATGATTTCTGAGATAAAGGAACCAAGAAAATAACTCTAATTTTTGTAACTGAGATAGTACCTTAATTTGAAGAAAGACCTCTATTCTTCCATATTAAATAGAGACGTCTGCAATATTTCATGAATTTGAACTATTTAGTCAGTCAGATCTGATTCACCTGGTCAAAAGAATTCATTCATTCAGAAATTTTTCAAACTACTAATATACTAAATTAGCTTCAGCAGATAGGAAGGTAAGGAATTGGAAGACGTACCAGAAACCTCCCAAAAGATAGCACAGCTATAAAACTGAAGCAGGCAGAGCAATTTGTAATTGAAATGATTGAAATACCACGTCGCTTCATGAGAAATTTTGAGGTATTGTTCTTCTATATTCACAATAACTTCTACATTTCATTAGTAGCAACAGAATACTGTGGGTTAAGCAGTAGCTGTACAATGTTCACTAGAAGAGAAATTGATGGACCTGGGAGCATCACTTCCTCTAACTACACGGTTATAGTTAGCCTTAAATGACTGAGAGCCATGTGGGCCGAGTAAGCAAACTTATTGGCATTCTCAAGGTCTGTTTTCGATTTCTTCTACCCCGGATCAAAATGCTGAATGTTTTCTCACCATCCATGTTCATTTCACTACTGCTAGTGCTGCCATTGGGATCAATGTTTTGATTTGGCTTGTTCGCAGCATTTGCGGTCCCAGGAAAATTCGGATTACCATTTTCTTTTATACTTTCTGAACCAACTCCCACCGTTTCATCTTCAATCATCTCCGATGCTGAAGTTTTTACCTCTTTATTGGAACCCCCAATGTTGTCAATGTCCTCAAGCAGAACTGACGCGGAACTTGGACTTTCAGCTGTCTGACACTGCACTTGTGGCTCTGAAATGATATCAGGAATCGGTTCAACAATAGGTACCGGACGAGGAAATTCCACAGGATGACATCCATGCCAAACAGCACCAGGACCAAACTTAGCTATGTCGGGGTGCATATTACACTGCCATGCAAAATGATTAGCATGAAAGGCGTTGCTAGTGACTGGAAAGTTGCTGGTTGGTACAGACTGTGGTTGAGTATAAGGAGGAAACATGAATGGCAATGGCTGCATCATGTTTGGTGTTGTTGGAGGTGATGGATATGCATGGTGAGGAGAGGTAGCAGGTCCAGGGTGTACATTCATGTTTACTGGCCAGGGGCCAATAGGTGGTGGAACAGCAACAGGACCAGAAGGAAGATTTATATTCATGGCAATTGGTGCAGCACGTGCAATGGCAGGAGATGGGTTGAATGGAGCTGCAGATGCAGACAATTTCTTAAATGGGGTTCCCCCAGCATGACTCTGACTTGATGATGAGATATTGACGCTTAAATCCTCACCCCCCTGTGAACTGGAATTCGTATTATCACTAGGTTCAAAACTGCCGGGTGAATTACTTGCATCAAGTTCTTTTCTGTAAGAGTCCGCAGGATCCTCTATTGCATCAATCACAATGCTGTTATCAACTGCTCCTTGAGCTTCAACATCCCCAGATTCAAGCCCCTCAGCAGTCACACAATTATCTTGCACAACTTGAGTTTCTTTTTTCTCCTCACTAATGACTACAGAATCATCTTGCGAATGATCTATAGAAGCTGACAAAGAATCATCAGACTTTTCTGTAAACACGTTTACCTCTTTTGGGGTTGGATTAATATTTCCATGAGTTCCAGTATCTTCCTCTTCATGCTTTCCGACATCATGTTCATTGCTAGCAGGAATCTCGCTTTGAGGGTTATAAACCTGCAACTTGGAGATTGTCCCCGGAGGAGCCAAGGCTACTTCCTTGTATGAAGGACTTTTTCCAAGACTAACTATAGAAGTCTTAACTGAATTAACATCAATTGAATCCGGTTCTGAATGAGAACTGGGTAGCTTATCACCAATTTCTAGTGTCTCATTTGCATCAGTCTTAGAAGCGGAGGGCATGGACTTCACCCTGTATGCAACAGTCTTGATTACTTTCCTTCCAAATTTATTGCCTTGGCTGATATTTACAGTACGATTATCCGCATAACCCCCATGGTACATTGTTCGCTTCTTCAAGAAATAATACTTACTATTCTGATTAGCACTCCTTCCCGAAGGATATTCAGTACCAACTTCCACATTCTTCGGGTAACTATAAACTTTGCCAAGTGTTGCCCGTCTCTGTTTCAGTCGCCGGCCAGATGAACCAGCTGATCTTGGTCTTTGAACTGGTTGCCATCCATCCTCTCCATCAGCATGCACTTCAGACAATAAGTCATCAGAAATTTGTGGCGTATCATCTAAGACCTTTTCTGAAATAGGCTGTTCTGTTTCAGGTGCTGAGTTGCTCTCGTGCTCAGAATCTACACTACCTCCTGGTTCAGGTATAGTTACCTCTTCATCTGAAGAATCTTTTTGAATTTC
The DNA here is from genome assembly GCA_020916435.1 of Oxytropis ochrocephala. Lineage (NCBI taxonomy): Eukaryota > Viridiplantae > Streptophyta > Magnoliopsida > Fabales > Fabaceae > Oxytropis > Oxytropis ochrocephala. The sequence goes on from CM037088.1 coordinate 114,509,471, forward strand.
TTTTGAAGACTCATCAGAACCTGCTGAGACAGCAGTCTGGAAGGATATTGCCCTCACCTGACAAATAAATAAAAATATATTTGTATCACAGACGATGTAGATGTATGCAAGAGGTACAAGTATCCTGTTCTCAGTTCTCACAATAATCTGATGAGTAACAATCACAAGGTAAGATGGAATTGCCTCCGCTAGATTTATTGGATTGATCTTGAAGCTATTCTAGGTTTATTGGAACTTATTCATTACACTATAATAAAGAATATGGAAATCGATAAGATGATTATGTTACCTTACATGTCACCATTTATACCATGAGTACAACAATTCTTGTTTTGATGGCTAGTCCTTCTTCAAGATAGATTGTTAGCCAGATTTTTCACCATACAGTAGCAAACTACTACATGTTGTGTATATTATTAATTTTTTACATCTTTATTTCACCTTTTTCTACACAGATATGAAGTTATCTATTTGAATCGTAGTTTTCAAAAATAAAACTGTGTACATAATAACCCCAAATTTAAGAATAAAGATTGTTTTTATGACTGATGTATGCATCTTACGAGCTTAAACCAATGCTTAAACCAGAGATAAAGAGATCTTATGAGTCAAAGGATAGGCTGTTTTGTTCACTTGCCCTTAACGATTTAGATTCTAAGAACATTTCTCTATGGTCAACCCATAATAGAATACCCCTTTGTGGATTTTGAACAAGTCAAAGGAAGGCGACCAACAGTACCATAATAATCAAACTCTAAATATAAGACAACCATTTACAATAATATCATAAAATCAGCAGCATAACTTTGTTACCTGGCTTCTTCTCTTTGCGGCTGCATCTTTGCCTTTGGTATCATGATTAGGATTAATGTAGTCGAGAAGATCCGACACACTGACAAATTCCATGTAAATATAAGAAAACATTACAGAAAGTGTCTGTAAATGTATAATACAGATATATATATATATATATATATATATATATATATATATATATATATACACACACACAAATTCAACAGCATTCATAGAAACTAAACACATCAATGTTGACTATTCAAGAGGACAACATAGTCCTCTAAAAACTGCAAACAAAAATAGGAGTTGCATCTTCTTCAGGCAGTCATGAGATGCATGCAGATTAAAATTTGCTGTCCCGGTGTCTATATCTGTGCTGTGCCTAATGCTTTTTTAGAAATGACACCATCTTTTTCAAATTCCAATTATGTCCATAATTACTCCATCAAACAACACCAATGAAAATATGCATTACATGAATACTTCCTGATAAAGCACTTAATCAACAATTTATTGTGTCAAAACTGCCGAGACTAAATTTACTATACCTTAGGTGGCCTTTGCTAGCTATTGAAGCATCAGGTTTTCGAGTACCATTTCGAGCAGCTTCTTGCTGCTCAAAAGCCTTGGATTCAAAATACTCAAGCCAAGCAGCAGCATCCTGTGAAATTCATCACAAACTATAAATTATACAAAACAGTTATATGAAATCTTTTTCTTAATTAAGATAAAAGAAAAGTGAGACTTTTAACAAAACACAACATCATTGTAGATAATCATAAACACTGTTAATTATTATTCAAACACTGTTTTGTGTCCTATTATATTTGATAATGATATTGCCATATCTTCAAACCAAATAGTTTTTGTAGCACAGAGAACATACTTAAATGTGAAATTTACCTGTGTACGCAAGTCATCAGGTCCCAGTTTTGCCCGCAGAATTTGCAAAGTTGTTTGTTCATGCTGCACACTCAATGGATATGCTTCCATCAATGAGAGTGCTATTGCTATTGCATGATAACTTGCAGCGGTCTGTAAAGAATCAGCATCCAAGAAAGAAGCAAATGTTATAACACAAATGAGAAGTTTTATTACATAAATAATATAAGCCTATAGGTGTTGTCAAAAAATATATATATATAAGCCTATAGGTTTTTATTATCTTTTTGACTTCTTTAAGGTCTGATCTGTTTTGTAAATTCAAATCATTATGAATTCAAAAATTTCAACCCAACTAGCCAACAATTTTTTGAAGTTACCTGGCACCCCACTTCATTATTTATTTATTATGTCAAAGGTGTAGCACACTCATTACTATGAAGCATATTGTAACAGTTCCATGTTATGAAACATTCAACAGAGAATTTAAATAAAACATTGTACATGACAGATCACTCTAAAAAACAAACCTCAAACTTTGGCAAAAACAGGAAATAAAATGAATAAAATAAAACCTGAATATGATCTGCACCAAGTAATCTTTGGTTGCACTTTAATGCTTTGTGAAGATATCTGAGAGCGATGTGTACATTTCCGAGGCCTTCTTCCATCATTGCCACATTAATGTAAGTTGCAGCAGTGTTTGGGTGAGATGGGCCGCATGTCAGATGTAAAAGATATAAAGCACGTTTCACATACCTGATTGAAGTGCCAAACAGTAAAACAATAAATCAGAAGAAAATCAATAATAACTTTTTTATATTAAAGTTTTTTTGTTGATAAATTAGTAATACAAAGCTTCAAAACAAATATTTACAATATTTGTGAAGATTAATATAAATATTGTTCTATCAAGGAGGGAAACAATCAGATAGAACACAAGAAGTAAGGACAATCAATCTTCCTCCTTTGTAAATACTCCCTTTGTCCTAAAACTTTAGTGTTTTAGCATTTTTTGTCCCAAAACTTTGGTTATTTTGGAGAACGAATGTATAAATGAGCTTTTTTACCCCACTATTATACCCCTAGATTAATTAAGAGTATACAGTAATTATATTTTATACTTACTATTACTAAGTAACTATAGTGGAATTTAAATGATAGCTGTTTCTTCCTTGGGTTTTGGTTTATGTCCCCCATGCTTTTGTTTTTTCTTTTCTTATTTTCTTATTCAATAAGTTTATGGTGACATAAAATCACCTAAATTGTTTAAAAAAAGTAGCTATAGTGAAATTTGCATTGGAAAATGGCATCTCATCAAAGAGACCTAATCTAATGGATGCATGACTAATAATTAAACGAATATTAGGGGAATTTGTAAATTTTAGTGACAAAATGAAACAGTAGTCAAAAATAACTTAGTCTAAATTTGTATCAATTAACTATTTCTTAATCTATGTGCGAAAACCTTAAACACCCGAAGTTTTGGGATGGAGGGAGTACAATTTTCTCTCCTTATAAATTATTTTATTTCAGATTAAAAAAGTTAGCATCTATCAAGTCCAAATCAAACTGAACTTTAAAAATCCACATAAATTTATATATATTACAATATGGTACAACAGTACAACATACTTCAAAGCCAGCTCTGTGTGTTGAAGTCTGTAATAGAAAACTGCAAGATCCCCATAGCTCTTCATGGTATCAGGATGATCCAGACCTAACTCTCGCTCATTGATATCCAAAGCCTTTTGTTGATATATTGTAGCCTGTAATTAAAGTAAGCAGCATAATGAACTGAGATAAAATCTGGGAACTGGACTAAAACAAAAAGAGTAGATTAGATATTTTGGCATAGGTGCCTTTAAACTACAAAGGAAATATATAATCAAAATGCAAAGTGCATATAGAATGACAACCAAGACTTATCCAAACAACTGGATTCAACTACATGGACCATATAATGGCATTGGCCATTGGGCACAAGCAAAAAACCAAATTTGCAAAGAATGTTTCTTAAGCAATATCCTTTTTGGAGTTTTCTTCGGACCTCACTCTTCTGCTACTTTGAATCGGATAATATTCAATTTAATAAAAATGTGAAGCGCATAAATGGAAATTTTTCATGATGAATATAAGAAATGTATCTTTATTTTAATTGGATGAAATAATGTCCACCAATACCAAAACATAAAAGAGATAAATATGACCTGATTGAAGTCGCCGGTATGATATAAAACTACAGCAAGGAGGCTGTATGCTCCTGCTGTCATCCGATGGTAGGGACCACAAACTGCTACAAGCTTGGCAAGAGCCTGTTACCAGAAATTATAGCAGAAAACAATACAGTCATTTCAATGAAATATATTCATTGTTGAAAAGATTTTTCAAAAGTTTAAAGATTTCCAAACAAATGGTTCGAGATACAGATACCTTTGTCCCATATGTAACAGCATCTTCAAGCTTTCCTTTGTCTAAAGCTGTTTTGGAGGACTCTAGGAGCTGCCTTCCATCTGCAGATGAACATGCTGCTTGCTGCAAAGGATCAGCATTTGCAGTACTTAAGTTTGGGGACCTATTAAATCAACTTCAAAAAAGTTTGAGATAACCTATATTCAACTTGTCTTCTACCTTGTGAACTGGGACCAAGCTGACAATATCAGATTTTTGGAAGGGAAATGGAGAATCCATGTCAAAATCCCTTGGAACAAGCTCAATTCCCACCTAAGACAGAAAATGTTGATGAGAAACAAACTGTTGATGATCAATGACAAATGATAATCACAAGCCCAATCTACTGTCTGATGCAAGACAGTCTCATGTTTATCTATATGAACTTGTATGAACATATGTTGTACAGGCAAATGTGTATGCTTTATGATAAAAAAACAAGTACATATGTTGCTGTTGAAGGGTGGAAAGGGGGAAAGTGGGTTTACTTAATTCATAACAAGAGTCACATACAATACAACACTTCTTATAAGGTGAAAATAAGACCTTCTGATGTCAATAAGGTAATAAAGGTAGCATATGAGCATGTAAAACCTGCTCTCTCAACCACCAAATAATTAATAGAGGCTACCTCAACTTCTCAGAGAAGGTTCGCATTTTCATGAATATGTGCAGTGACAATTGAAGTGTAAAATCCAGCTCACCTGAACAAGTCCACATCTATTTTCATAGTAACTAAAATACTTGTCACAGTGAATCATAAAATTTGGCACAGTATATTTCAAGCAAATAGCAATTACAAATCATACATATGTGTTACTTCAAAACAACCATAGCATCTATCAAGTATAAACTACTTCAAGACTCCAGTACCTTGTGACACAAACCACGTAGTATTGCAAATTTCCTCACATCTTTGTAATTCAACCTTTTAAGATCCCAATCAAATCGCTTCTTCAAAAACAACTCGAGCCATTTCCACACGAAAGGATGAGCTTCACATGATTTATCTGATTCTTTATTTTTGGGAACACCGAGCAGCAAATTCAATGCACCGGCTATTGATGAAGCCATTTTCTCCTTGTCAACAACAGCAGAAATCACTGCCCTCAGGATGTGCTTGAAAGCTCGAACTATCATCTCATGAATGCAAAGCGATTGCACATGTGAAAGTTTTTCGGAAAGCTTGACCTGTGAAGAAAAGTAAAATGAAATATCATAAAACATGAAAAAGCTAATACACATTATCATTATCATAAAACATAAACACAAAACCTCCTAAAAAGATACGTGGCAGACAATCAAAGTTCAAAGACAGGAACTTCAACGCAAATAGAAAAAGATCTAATTTTCCCAGAAATCTGGCCAACTTTCGTTATCCTTAAAGTTATATTTCGAGACCTAATAATGCTATTATAGATATGTCGGTGAAACATTAACTGATGTAATTTACAGAAGAAACTTGGAAGTGGAACATATTTTACAGGAAAGGACACAAAAATGGCTTCCTGTTACAGATGTATCATTATACATGCATAAGTGAATCAAGTTTAGAGTACTGACAACATGTCCAAGAGATCGCATTCGTAGACCCCTAGTGTGCATAAAATCAGTCAGGGTGCGGCCATCAACGGGAGAGAGTTCCAATGAGCCAAAATCAGCTACCTGTATTGCATAATTAATACTACAGTAAGATCACAAGTCACATTAATTAGAAAGCCTTGCAGCCAAATAAAGAAATAGAAACTCTACGTTACCAGTTTTGGGATAGCAACATCCATGTAATATTTTTGAGATAAGTCGATCAAATCTTGCATAGACTGTTAACAAAAAGAGATAATTCAGTTCAGACATTGGATGAAATAGTTTAGTTTGGTTCCTATTAAACTTGAAAATACTTTGCAACAGTTAGAATACCTACCTTGCAGTGAAGTCCAGTTCCTGATTCTTTCAATCGCGTAAAAGCTGCCTCAGATAACACCCGTTTCAGAACAAGCTCATTCTCAGCTGCTATAGTTTCATGCTGGAATTCAACTGAGGGCAATGCAGCATTTTCAGCCTCCCGATTAGATTTTGAACAATCAGATACAAAATTAGGATTGCTTGAATCAGATTTCTTTTTATTATTCTTAAGGGCTTTGAGGGGTTTCCCAAGACCCTCGACCTTCATTTCATTGTTAACCTTCTCCAAAGACGGTTTCTTATCTTTTTCTGCATTGTTTTGGTCTTGCAAATGTTGTACCCAGCAAGCACCTAGTTCCCATCTTACAAAATAGTCCAAACTCGGTTCCTCTTTCTCAAGCTTTGCAATGCTTTCTGTAACCAGTTTTTCCACGAAAGCATGGGAACCACCAAGCCCTTCACTCTCAAACATTTGTGTCTGACCCATCTGTTTATTGTTCTCTGGTTGGGTTGTGCTGTGAAGAAGAAATCTCAAACTGAAAGGAACAACAAATAATTACACGTGCTATTGTCAAAGGATGAATGAGAACTTACTCAACCAAAGGAAGCTGAAACAACAGTTATAAAGTACAAAAAGAAACTAGAAATGGATTAAAATCTAAAAATGAAAACAAATAAAGCCTTTTCCCGCTCAGTGAGATCAGCCACGTGTATCAAATGACATAATAACGTAAATATAACAAAAACTCCTAGAACTAAGAAGAAAGTCATCCGAACCATCTAGGAGTACAGCTTCGGAACGGCACACTCGGATAATAAAATCAATAAATTTCTAATTTTCTATTTAAAAGTTAGGCAAGCACAAACTTTATCCAATAATCAAAATAAACAACAAATAAAAACAAATAAGAGATTGAGAGAGGGAGACACCAAGTTGATACTAATAAATGATATTATGCGATGTGGTAAACAAGAGAAAGTGTATAGTGCAGAAGGGTTCAGGAACCTGTTAATATTTAGTGCATTAGCACCACCCTCTGGCTGATCAAACAATTCAACATTTTGATGAGAAGGAGAATTGACTTTTTCATTAACTCCACCTTCAACTTTCACAACAACCACATATCCACAATATCTTAAGTAGACAACACCTAAAGTGGTAGTATCCTGCACATTAAATGTGAAATTTTATAAGAAGTGCCCAAAGCACCAAATTAACCAATCATTATCTATATAAAAATATCATACATGAGCGGCAGTATTTTCATCAGCAGTGATTCCTTTCAGTAAATTTCTTTCTACTAGATCCTTTTGATGCACTGATGTGGCTTCAACTCCATCAATTTTAGTATCAATCTTACAACTTGCAACAGAACCATCTTTCAAGACTCTAATACTCAAGTCACCTACTCTCTCACTGTAAACATCATTTTCTGCAACTGAGCAGCTCATGCTCGGCTCTTCCATAACATGTTTAACAGCCCTAATTGCTCTGAAAATGGCAACATCGACAAAAAGGCTGTGCAGAAGAAATGCTTTCCTATCACGAACTTGCCTTTCTTCTGCTGTCTTGCAAGGCATAGATGCAACAAAAGAAAACTTATTGGCCCAAGGAATCAAATCATACTCTCCATCTCTTCCACCACCACCACCGTTTCCTCCCCAAGTTTCATCCTCCATGGGAAGAGGAGGAAAAAATGATGGTGATTGTGCTGCAATCGGAGGAACAAGCCATGTGTTTGCTCTAAAGCCATAGGGGAGATTTCCAAACTGAAGACAAAAGAAAATGAATGCAAAGAGCACAAGTAAATACAACGTTAATCTCAATGAGCAAGATATACATGGGCCGATCGAAGTCACTAAATGCTTTATGGTTCTTTTAACTAGTTATTGCAAATTTCGCAATATAAATAAGAAACACAAACAGACAAACCAAAAGTTGCTCAATACCTTGTTACGTTCTGAAAATGCCTTCAAGAGATCACCATAGGCCTGAAAATTGAGAAACAAATTTTGTAAACTTCACCAGCTTAAATCAAATAAAACATATGAATATGATAGATTCAATAAGAATGTCAAAACTGTGGCTAAACTTTTGGCATGAGAAACCACGTCTACTTAAAATATCATCTTAGTGCACATCTTTATGTATGGCCAGTGTTGATTTAAATAGCTAGTTAGCTACTACAAAAATACCCAATCAAATTGATTCAAACATTGCATGTACCGAAACCATCTCCCCCATCTAAAATATATATTTAGAGAATGTAGAACATTATCTTTATACATATTTAAAATAAATAAATAAATAAAAACAATAATAAAAAAAAAAACTAGCGAAGCCATAGAGAAGTTTCTGTATTATAGATTTTAATTAATTTTCAGGGAAAAGATCTGTTTTTCTTCAAAAGCTCTCTCAATAATTATACAAGAGTGTAAAGAAAATTTCACAATCCAAGACAGCACATGTAACCATAATACTAAAATATGACGCTTATTTTGAGACTAATTTTTCTTTTCAAATGTGACCAAGCTCCAGAGTGAGAAACAAACATGTTTGTAAGTGATCACCAAAAAAAAAAACATGTTTGTAAGCATTTAATTAAACAGTCGATTAGTTTAAGAATATCCAACAGCACCAATCAAAACTGGAAAGATTGTGTAACCAATTTCAAATACCAAACATAGCACTCTAAAATTTCGTATAACTGATTACTACTTAGTTTCTCAGATTAAAGCAAAAAAGCTACAACATTTATTTTTACCACCAAATTATTATTTTACTGTAATTGTTTTGAAATTGGACATCGGAAAGATCCTATATAAGCATTTGAATTTATCTCAATACTTAAACACCTACTAAAAAGAAAACGTTTGTAAAATAAGCTTACAAATGAACTTATGACATGTTTCTTTGTAAACTGTATTTGACTTATTTTCAGTAAACTTAATCAAATACATAGTGAAATGATTTGGGAGTGGTGTACTTATTCTTAGTTTAATTTTAAAGATAAAAAAACAAATTAATACTATTTTATTGAAAACCTAGTATAACACTTATTTTGAGACTAATATATTTTGTTTTGCAAATTTTACCAGGTATGGAGTGTGAGTAACTTCTTGTAACATTGAGGTTAATTATTAAACACCGTAAGTGTAAAAAGTTTTACACTATGACTTAAGATGAAAGTCAAAGTGAGGATGTAAAATTGTTTTACACTGAGGATGTATATGAATTAAATGCTATAATTAAACAGTTGATTATTTTGAGACTATTTATCCAACAGCACCAACCAAAATCTAAAAGAGGCACTAACTTCACACAAAAAAAAATAAAAGAGTCACTAACATTGTCAAAAGCTCTGCTAATCTGCCTCAACAAATCAACGAGATTATGACACAAAATCCGCTGCTTCCCAACATTGTAAAATCCCTTTCTGCAAGCCTCAACATGCATTACTTTCCCGTTACACAGCTTCACCTGACAACACAAAAACGCGCTTCTCAATTCCTTTTTCCCGAGACGCGCAAAGACAAATTCAAATCCAAAAAAGAAAGAATAAAAAAACTCACATCGAGCGAGAAGAGATGATCCGTTTCCGATATCTCCTCCACGTGTCGCCTCGAAGCTTTCTTCACGTCTACACCGATCGATTCACCAATCACTTTAAAACCTTACCGATACAGAAATCGAAATTGCAATAGAAATGAAAGAAGAAGATGAAGAAGAGTTGTTTTTACATTGGAGAGGAGCAGTGAGATGTGAGAGAGAGAAAAACTCGTAGAAACTCTCCAACTTAGGGCACGACTGGCTTATCTCTCCATCTCCGTCAGCCGCCGCCGCTGCTTCTTTCGCCGATTGCTTTGCCGGCGGTGGTTGAGACTTGCTTGACTTCGCGGCGTTCTTCGGCGGAGTCGACGGACCGAAGCTTGTGGTGCAGGCCACGATGTCCAGAAGCCTTCGCACGTGAGCCACCGCTCCTTTCTCATCGTAATCCTCTGCGCGCGCAAAATGAACCAGATTAACTCAACGACGTCGTTTTATTTTTCTTCTTTTTTTTTTAAATAAATAATAAATAAATAAAGAGTAGCTTTTAAATGTGAGAGAGAGAGAGAGAGTACCTTCAACTAAAGTGAGGAGGCAGGGTTTCAGTGCGGACACATCCACCGTGTCCTTCAAACGTGGCCCTCTCACCTGTATTATTATTATTATTATTAGAAAAAGAAATTTTCGATATCAAAATATGAAAATATAAATTAAATATAATTATACGAGTTTAAAAAGTATGATAATTTTATACCAGACAAAAAGTGTCATCTATATTTTTCATGAGGTCAGTATTTATTTGTTGATTTTAGATAGAAACAAAAAAAAGATAGAACGGGTCAACGGGTCACCTAATTCCCAAGAAATGGACTATTTTCTTCACCATTTTTTTGTGCAAGTTTTTTAAGATGATGGACTATCTATATGCTGCTCGTGTATAGATTTGTCAAATAAAATTGAAAAATATATTCATTTATTAGATTAAAATTAAAATAATTTAATGTACCAAAAAAAATTGAATTATAAGAATTTACCTCATGAGATAGAGAAAAATTTGTGATATAACACGTCTCTGTATTCACCGCTAAAAGCCGACGAACATCTATGATTCTGTCCGTTGATATTCCCTGCTTCAAAATATCAAAAAATTCATAATATATTTTGCATCAATTTATGAGAATATATAATAATAATAATAATAATAATAATAATAATAATAATAATAATAATAATAATAAAATAAAGTCGTGAAAGCTAAGTAAGAAAACTTGAAAATGAGAAGAAAAAATCAATTACTTCAAAGAATATAGAAGCATTCACTAATTCAAGCAACGTAACAGAAAATTATAAGTTGAGTTTTGTTGTTTTGTTGAAAATCATAGTCATTAAAATTTTGTCAAAGATGTAATTTCGTCAAATTATCACTCCAAAGCCACACACTTGTATTCATGGACATTAACATGTACACGCCTCATATTAGATATATAGTACAAAAAATAGAAATTGAAATAGTACTTGCTGTTAATTAAGCTTAACTCTGGTGCCAACAAGTGATGACACCATTTTACAATATAGTTAAGAGTGGTCAAGTGCACGAGGTTTCCACCAATTAGAGTTCCACAACATAGATTACCCAACCTTATCCTTTTATGTAGATAACTCTTACAAGAATTTGAATTGATAATCTTCATGTCACAAGACTTCTTGTATCTATACTGCTATGCAAATACTAGCCCTCATTACTAAATATAGTTATGGGCAAGTTTATATTCACTTTTGAGAAAGTCAAAAGTGATTCTGAAGACACGAAATAGCTTTTAAAATCAATTTTGCCACTAGAAATTGATTTAACTTAAAACTAGAATTTGTAGTTTTTACTTATAAATGTGATTTTTATTCACAAATTTATTGTTCAACTCACTTTTACATGGATTCGCCTAAATATAAATCATTTTACATTTAGTTCACTTTCATTCAAAATCAAGTTTTATAAAATCAATTTTTATGACTGCAAAACCAAACACATACCAAAAAAAAACTTCAATTGGGAAAGTGAGGTCATGGTTGACACTTATAGTTAAATAATTAAATATATACCCATAATGTATAAAGTTCAGCACTAATAAGCAAAATAGTGAAAGATTCTCATAAGAAACATAACAACAAAACTTCTTGCCAGTGCAAAAAAAAAAAAAAAAAAACAGTCATCAAATGTGTATACTAATTTAAGCTATTTTTTCTCCAAACACTTCCCAAAAAAACAAAAACAAACCTTGAGAACAACATCAGTTTCATCAGCAAGGTTCACTGTGATATCCATAACAACTGGAAGAACTGCAAAATTACAACAACAAACAACAAAGTTAAGCTCATATATAAGCTAATTTATAAAGCACTAAACGCGCTTATAATTATATTATAATAACTTATTAGTATAAGAATTATTTAAATAATTAATTACGTACCCTTCTCTTCCTTCTTCTTCTTCTCTCCCTTAGCCTTTCCACGACTGTTCCTTGGTGCCATTTTCAACTTGAAGCTTCAAATATTCATATATTAGAATTATAGAATATAATAAATATAAACAATTATTCATATTCAGCAAAGAAATTTCATGCTGCAAACAAAAGGGTATCAATTGAATGCTATGGTATATAGAAAAGTAAAAAGAATTACCAAAGAAAGAAAAGAAAGTGCTTTTGTTGAGAAAGAAAAAGAAGGGTATTTCTTTAATAAGTTGTTGATAAGGTTATTGAGAAATTGAAAAGAAGTGTTTATAGTTCACTTCAGAGAGAAATGAGGATGAACATTAGAGAAGTTTTTTGAGTTGAAACTCTCATTCAATAGAATGGAATGAGCAAAATTGATAGAAGGAAGAAAAATAAGAGAAGGAAGGAGAAGAGATATAGAGGAGAGTGTAAGTGTGATAAGGAAGGAAGGGCTGAGATTCAATGTTCAGAATCATAGATTGGCATTTTATGGCTGCTTGCTTACAAAAGTTAATTATCAATTTGCATTTTTGCAGGGCGTCTAATTGTAAATATATTTTTATTTTTTTGAATCCAATAGCTGTAGGATTTAGTGATGGGAAAGAAGGGGACCATAGAACAGATAGGGTCCACAGTCTAATAGAGAACCATTAAATTAATTAGTGCAATAAATTTTGACAGAAAAAGATTTTTCGTAATACAAGGTTGAATTTGCATTTAGAAACAGGGGATCTAATTTGAGTATTTGACTTTCACAATAAATACCTGCTCTGTTTGAATGAAATGAAAATGTCCTACACATTTTATGTAGATGATAAAATTTGATTGCAAGTCGGTGGTTGATGGTATACGAGGAGTGTGTCATTTTGTTATCGAATTTGGCTCTATTTTAAGTTCGTGTAGGAACCTTTTATCTTTATCACAAAACTATACGGTTAATTTTATCCGGATGCAGTTTAACATCATTTTCATTCATTACTTAACTCGAGTATCAAGGGATTTCGCTAGATCCAAATTTTCGATTATAGTCCAACTTGTATCTCTCCTCTGATTATGAATGAAATATAAGTTTTCATTTATCAAAAAAAAATTAAATTTACATATACAATTAATTTTCAAAGGGTTTTTTTTCAAACAAAAAAGGGGGATTTTATTTTACTGTGTTTCAGAGTTTTTAAAACGTGAGCGAATTGTTTGCCTTCTATGAAACTATTCCTGGGAAATGTGAACATTTTCAAACTTAATCAATCTCCAAGTTGGGACTCCAAGTAAGTTTGGCAATAGAGCAAAATTATAGGAATTCATGAAAATTTAAGCCACAGATTGTTGCTTCAATTCAATATTCTTTTAGAAATCAAATGTGTGTAAATTGATTTTGTAGGAATTTGTGAAAATTTAATTACAAGTCGACCAAGTTTGGGTTTTGTTATACGAAGTTTGACGTTGAAAATGGATTTTGGATTAAGTATTTTTTTATAATTAGATTTTGGATTGACTGATTTTGTAAAATTGACTTTGAATAAAAATGAGTGGAATGTAAAGTGATTTATGTTTGGATAAATTCACGTAAAAGTGAGTTATAAACTTAAGAGAGTAAAAATCAATTTCTATTTTTTCTTCATTGAATTTTCTTGAAAAGTCCACTTTTTCATACACCTAATTAAAATCCACTGATAATTACTCCCTCCGTCTCATTTTATCATGCGGTTCGATTTTTAAAAGTTTGCAGAAAAATTACATGCCCTTTTGGGATGGGATGCCAAACCAAACCAAACCAATGCGGTTTGGATTGGTTCGGTTAGTTCGGTTTTTTCCATGACAAAAATAATTTAAAACGGAGTTAAAATTAACTAACTTAAAAAAAAACTGACACAAATCTTTAAGAAAAAATCTACTCAAATATATCTGGTATATAGATCACTCTCTTTTAATTTTTTTCAAATAGCTAAGACAATGTTTAAAAGAATTTGAGTTAATTATTTTGTTGTAATTTTTAAATATACCATAACATAATGGATTGTTTGTAAGTGAGTCAAAAAATTAATTGGATTTGGGTTAGTAAGTGAGTGAGAGTTGGATTGTAATTCAACAAGCCTTAGTGTTACTTGCGGTTTGGTTTGGTTCGGTTTCGGAAATCAAAACCGCGAACCGAACCGCGCGGTGCAATGAAAACAAGAACCGAACAAAACCGATCAAAAGCGGTTTTTGCGGTTTTCGGTTTGGTTTGGTTCGGTTTGCGGTTTTCCTATTGGTTTGGTTCGGTTTTGAACATACCTACACCCTTTAAGAAAAATGATTAGGAGTCTAGATTTTAAAAAAAGTTGTCTAATTTATCATTTAGTCATTTATCTCTCTACCTAGATAAATGTGAATATTTTATTAGAAGTAAAAAGTTTTATTGAAAATCTAAAAGCAATAATAAAAGTTTTATTTTAAACTAAAATTGATTCAATTTTAAAACAATTAATTTTTTTAAAACAACAAAGTAATTTTCTACCGACCATGAAGACTGTCGAATTTGTACTCCTCTGTATCGCTCTCGTCAGCCTCATTGTTGGAACCACCAGATCTAGATATGTGTCAACGACTCTGATCTCATCATGACTGTGTATGAGCAATAAGCGTCGCTCTTGACCAATCAGCCCATGATAGAGAGAGACCAGTAAGTAGGCTTGCTATGTTGTCATCATAGTTATTACCCCATTTTCATCAAAGTTGAGATCCTTTTGTTAAGAGTGTTGGTGGAGATAAAACTAGAAGTGGCAAAATGGATCTAGGCTTGGCAAGAACAATTGAACCTCATCAGAGAAAAGAGTGATGATGCTATGACACAATCAATTATATCAACAAAAGATCTAGGACTTCTGATAAGAAAATATATGTAATCAAGAATTTCAAGAAAGAGACTTAGCACTCAAAAACAACATCGTGACCCTAAAAAAATCTCTAAAGGATTAATTAACCATAAATTAGAATTAGGAAAGGATCAATATAATAAATAAAATCAACAAAAAAGTAATCTAGTTAAAATACAATCAACACTCCCAATAGCACTTGGATAAGATGGTAGGGTTTTTTTTCAGCTTAACAAAGGTCCTGGGTTCGAATTCAATTTTGAGCATGCAATAATGTTAAATCTCTTTAGGCAGAGCTTTACCGCTCATTGTGGTCCTACCCGACTCGAGGAATTAGTCTCTACATGTGTGCAAAGAAGACCCAATTTATACCAAAAAATACAATCAACACAAAAGGGGACAATCAACCCAGAATCATTGTCAAAAGAAATAAAAAAGAAAACCAAAAAATTCAACCAAAGTCAATGAGTCAGCAGATTGATTCATATCTCCTAATTTAGGCAAACCCTTAATCACCTTCAAGCATCCACACTCCTTTGATCCTCATCTCCACCTATACCATCAGAAAAACTATAATTAGAGCAAGAAACTTAAAGAAGAATGGGGAACGTTCGCGTTTCGTTGAAAAACAAATGTTTGGTTCTGGCATGTAATGTTAGAGTTGAGAATTTAAGTATGAGTGATTAGTCCCGAATCGACTAAGAATGAGCTAAATGAATATTATATAAGAGGAGTCACGCATACACATTGCCTTAAGTTTTAAGGTAATGATGTGGTGACCAAGTCTCTTGGTGGTCCTAGTCATTAGCTCGTTGCCTTCAGTGCTCCTCATCAAACTCTCGAACAGTTAGTATGCTATGGTGTACGTTAGAGTTGCTTATTTGTTAGAATAAGTGTGTTAAATTTCAAAGGGGCTATTTGGGTCCCGAACTTTTGGTCGTTTAGATCCCTCATGAAAAAGTTATATTAACTCTATCTTCTTCCTCATATAAACCCTAAAATCCATATTTGTAGCTCCAAAATCGATTCTAACACATCAAAGTAGCAGCTCCACCACCTTCTTACCGGTAGAGGATACTGTTTTATATGAAGAGAAAGTTGCTTATGCTTTTTTGTTATGATCACAATTTTCTTTATTGTAATTTGTGATCATTTTGTATCAATATGGTTATATTTTAATTATAATTATCAAAATGGGGTTGTTTTGATAAAAAAATCTATAAAATCAGGGTTGTGCTTGGGATTTTGAGTGCTCTGTGCAAAATTTGGATGTGGTGTTCATTTTTTTATAAGTCATATATTTTGAAACTAATTATTTTAATACAATCTCAAGTAAGATAAAATATTATGGAACAAATATCAATGTTTACATCAATATTGAAAAGTTTAAATCAAAATTTTAATAAAATTAATTATAGCAAAAATAGTTATATAGGTATTTATCAACCAAACATGCAGTAGTTGCACACTAGCAGCACATCGGCAATATCCGAAGTACACTATGACGGCGACTCGATCAACGCTAGAATCTAGAATTTACACACCAGAGTCTGGAATCAACACACCTGATACAACATATTTTTCATATTCCTATTAATCTATTATTATCCATCATCGAAATCTGAAAGGGAAAAGTAATTTTTTAAAAAGTTATTGATCCTTCAACGAGCGATGATGACATGTCAGGCTTGCCTTGCGATGATGAATATAGGATATGTCATGCACTCACGTTTCCTTCTTTTTTTATAAATACTAGGTGAGATTTATAATGTCTTTTGGTTTCTCATCCTAAATAAGATTTCTATTTTTAAGTTGTGGGTGAAATTTAAGCTGAGACCTTTCAGATAACTATTTTAATATAATTATAATTTTTTATTATATATGTATATGTGGGTCGATTTGTTAAGTTTAATAGGCTTTTTTTAATTGAACACGGACAAATGCCACCGAAATATTACCAATACCCTATGATTTTACCAATACCCTCATCCTATCTAAAAGACACCTCAAATATTTGAGGGCAAAAATGTAAATTTATTTGTTCTTCTTACACTCTCTTTCCTCCTTTTTACTTTTCTCTTACACTATCTTTCTTACTTTTTTTCTCTTTCTTCTTACACTCTCTTTCCTCCTTTTCACTTTTCTCAAACACTCTCTTTCTTCATTTTTTTTCTTTTTACTTTACTTTTATTTTTCACATAAACAATTCTTCTATTTCTCTTATCATTTCACTTTAGTTTTTTTTTTACCTAAATTTATACAAACACTCTGAAGATTAAAATTATCTTCTCTTTTCTCTTCGAAATCTGTTTACACTCTTATTGATAATCTCCTATCTATATTTTTCTATCTACTATAATATACTAATCAACTAAAATAATCAATCGAAACTACGAGATAAATCATGACCGATATACAAAAACAAGGGATAACTGCAAAGATATATAAATAAACACGGGATAAATATTTGCCATTGATAATTAGACTTTTTTTTGACGGAAGATAATTAAAATTTTTGAAGACTACTATAAACCTACTATCTAAAAAGACAAGAAGGCTTAATTACTATTTAAACTTATTAATATTTAAAACACATGTGACAAATATCTGTCATTAATACCTAGAAAAGGACAAATAATTGTCACTGATATATAAAAAAAACACGGGATAACTGCACTGATATATAAAAAAACAGAGCATTAACATTTTTCATTGATAATTAATTTTTTAAAAGATTACTATAAACCTACTATCTAAAAAACAAGAAGATTTAATGACTATTTAAACTACTGATTAAAATTTAATACACATATTTCTTATTGGTAATCTACTATCTCTCTTTTACTATCTACTATAAGATACTAATCAACTAAAATAATCAATTGACACTACGAGATAACTACATTGATCTATAAAAACACTGGATAACTGCGATAATATATAAAAAAACACGGGATTAATATTTGCCATTGATAATTTTTGAAGACTAATATAAAGTACAAACCTACTATCTGAAGAAAAAAAGACTTAATGGTTATTTAAATTACTAATTAATATAAAAACAAATATTTCTTATTGATAATTAATTACTATCTAACTTTTACAATCTACTTTTATATATATATATATATATATATATATATATATATCTACATCTACACTATATTTATACATCTAAACCACCTATGATTTTACCAATACCATCATCCTATCTAAAAGACACCTCAAATATTTGAGGGCAAAAATGTAAATTTATTTGTTCTTCTTACACTCTCTTTCCTCCTTTTTACTTTTCTCTTACACTATCTTTCTTACTTTTTTCTCTTTCTTCTTACACTCTCTTTCCTCCTTTTCACTTTTCTCAAACACTCTCTTTCTTCATTTTTTTTTCTTTTTACTTTACTTTTATTTTTCACATAAACAATTCTTCTATTTCTCTTATCATTTCACTTTAGTTTTTTTTTACCTAAATTTATACAAACACTACAGTACTAAAATTATCTTCTCTTTTCTCTTCGAAATCTGTTTACACTCTTATTGATAATCTCCTATCTATATTTTTCTATCTACTATAATATACTAATCAACTAAAATAATCAATCGAAACTACGAGATAACTGCACTTATATACAAAAACAAGGGATAACTGCAAAGATATATAAATAAACACGGGATAAATATTTGCCATTGATAATTAGACTTTTTTTTGACGGAAGATAATTAAATGTTTTGAAGACTACTATAAACCTACTATCTAAAAAGACAAGAAGGCTTAATTACTATTTAAACTTATTAATATTTAAAACACATGTGACAAATATCTGTCATTAATACCTAGAAAAGGACAAATAATTATCACTGATATATAAAAAAACAGGATAAGCGTGTTTGATATATAAAAAAACAGAGCATTAACATTTTTCATTGATAATTAATTTTTTAAAAGATTACTATAAACCTACTATCTAAAAAACAAGAAGATTTAATGACTATTTAAACTACTGATTAAAATTTAATACACATATTTCTTATTGGTAATCTACTATCTCTCTTTTACTATCTACTATAAGATACTAATCAACTAAAATAATCAATTGACACTACGAGATAACTACATTGATCTATAAAAACACTGGATAACTGCGATAATATATAAAAAAACATGGGATTAATATTTGCCATTGATAATTTTTGAAGACTAATATAAAGTACAAACCTACTATCTGAAAAAAAGACTTAATGGTTATTTAAACTACTAATTAATATAAAAACAAATATTTCTTATTGATAATTAATTACTATCTAACTTTTACAATCTACTTATATATATATATATATATATATATATATATATATATATAAGCACAGGATAACTACAGTGATAGATAAAAAACACAGGATATAAGCACGGGATAACTACAGTGATAGATAAAAAACACAGGATGAATATTTGTCATTGATAATTATAATTTTTGAGGACTACTATAAACCTACTATCTATAATTTTTGCTCACATTCTTACCTCTCAGTAAGAAAAACATGCAATGATTTAGTTCATAAAAACTTATCTGTATATATTAGAGAAAATTTGAGCTATCTATCTCTATGGGTATCCATTGCATGTTGTCAATATAAATATTTTTATATTTTTGTATTTACGATATATTTATATAAAAAAATATTTGTAGCATATTTTTCTTAAAATAAATATTTGTAGCATATTTGTTGGACTTTGTATCAACTTTACGTTAATGTTATAAGTGTGACAAGAACACATTGTAGAGCCAATATTGGTTTTATATACTTATATTTTGCAACTGATGTTATAATAATGACCTTTCAAATCAACATTTCTATTTGAATATAATCATGTCACATAACACGATTAGCCCGTGCGGATGCACGGGTAATCTACTAGTTTTTTTAAAAAGTTATTGATCCTTCAACGAGCGATGATGACATGTCAGGCTTGCCTTGCGATGATGAATATAGGATATGTCATGCACTCACGTTTCCTTCTTTTTTTTATAAATACTAGGTGAGATTTATAATGTCTTTTGGTTTCTCATCCTAAATAAGATTTCTATTTTTAAGTTGTGGGTGAAATTTAAGCTGAGACCTTTCAGATAACTATTTTAATATAATTATAATTTTTTATTATATATGTATATGTGGGTCGATTTGTTAAGTTTAATAGGCTTTTTTTATCTGTCTAAAATTTGTTTAAAAAATGGATGTTTAATTATACAATTTTTTAATTTTAATACGTATACATAGTAATATATGTATATATACCATAAGAAAAATTTGGTGCCACCTAAGTTTTGGGGCCTTGTGCGGTCGCTCCTCCTGCACACCCTCAAGCACGTCTCCTCTGTCCCAGCAGTGGCAATGCTGCAATGAAAAACGACGATAGAGAAAGATGAAGATGAAGAAACGCGTGTGAGAACGAAGATAGAGGATGTATTATTATATTTGTTAATGTTTTTTAAATTATGATTTAAGTTTTAGGGTTTGTGTAATGATTGAAAAGTGAATTTTTTACTCATATTTAGGTTTTAATCTTTTAAAATATTTATGTTTGTGATGACCAATCAAGTTTGAGATTTTCATATTAACTGAACCAAAAGTGGATTGGGTGCAGTCACTAAAGATATTTACTAGATGATTTAAGAGTGTTATTATAGAAAAGAATATGAGTCTTAGTATGTTTTATAGAAGAAATGGTGAAAAATGAAAAAGGAGTTGAAAGCCCACACAAAATAAAGGTTAGAAGTCAAAAAAGGGGTGTTAAAAGTGAAAATAATAGTAATTGATATTTATTTTAAAATAAATATAATGTTGATAAAATGAAGAAATAAAACAAAGATGGAATATCCAATTTCTCCCCTAATAAAAATCTCAGTGCTCAATTTGGTCCCGAGAATAGTTAATGTCCAACTTAGTGTCTTACATATACTAATAGGGGATATGTTAGTCTTTTTGGTAGTGAGCCTCGTTTATCTACTGATGTAGTCCATTATATTATCTACTTCTCTCATCTTATATCTTATTTGGCTCGGTATGCAATTGGAAATTGACATCCAATTTGGGGGAAATAATTTTTTGGGCAATTGGGTTTCATTTTTTTTGTCCATTTTTTTTAAGTTTTGTTTTTTTTTCTTTCTTTCTTTTACTTTTTTTTGTTACCATCTTATTAGTGTGTCGTTTTCATCGGCTTTATCGATGACTAATGTACATCGGGGAAGTTGCTTGCCCACGAGTACTCGATTTTGTTGGCGTGTGTGGTTATATCCTCCCAACAGAGTTTTACCGATGACTAATCTACATTTTTTTTATATTTTTATATTTTAAAGTTGGATGCTAAATAGTGTGCTTTAGTGTACTTGATGGGGACTAAATTATTTTGTAACAAAATGCGTAACGTGAAATGTTAGATAGTATATTTTGGCCGCTTCAGATCACAATCATTGGGAATAAGAATGAAAGGAGGACAATGAAGCGAAATCGCAAAACTAATGTGCAAGAATCGCAAACGGAAATGATGATTACCGATACAAGAATGACAAACAATTTGTGTCAAACGAATTAGAAACGGAACAAATGAAAGCAAGTTGCACAAACAGAAACTCTCAAAGAAGTGAGAGGAAGGAGAAAACGGTCAAGAATTGAAGAGATTTTGAACATGAATTGAAGAGCAAAACCAAAGACCGCTGCAGAAATAGGAGGAGTTTCGAACAAGAATTGAAGAACGAAACTGAGATGAAAATGGAATCAAGAACGAGGAAAGCAAAATGCATGCGAAATTGAAAATGCAAACGCAATTGAGAATCACAAACTCAAAAATTGCAAATTGAAAAAGAGCAATCAAAGAAAATTGCGATATCAAGATACGAAAGTCACAAATGAGGAATCACAAATGCAAAGAATCACTTATTAGACAAGAACATAGGGAAAAATTAGAAGGAGACCCAGAAGAAGAAAGAATGAAAGTAAAATGAAACTTGAAACAAAAATGAAATTGATTAAAGAAAAATAAAGAACCTATTGCGAAGTGCAACGGAAGCAATCTTCATGGAGGATACCATGTTTGCTCTGATACCATATTGAAGAATATGGTATCCATTGAAGATAGGAGAGAAAATGTTAAGAAACTCCAATATTCATCAAAGTGAAATTGATACAAAAAGTTATGAATTGAAAAGTAGTTACAATTGAAAACTAATTTAACTTACTTGTAAACTAACTTTCTAATATTCAGTGCTATTTAATTTGTATTTAGAAACTTGTTTGTGCTATTTAATTTGTGTTGGTATGCAACACATGCCGTGAATTTGTTAAAATCCTTTTTTTATTACATTTTCAGCGATGTGTGTGTTTTAAAAAATTTGCGCCTCTTAGTCTAGGGTTCTGGATCCGCCACTGAGAAGACATGTCTCCTAATGAGCTAAATGAATGACATATAAGAGAGGAGACTCATATATACCTGACGCCTTAAGGCTTTGGGTGTAGATGTGGCGTCCAATTCTCTTTGTGGTCCGGTTCATTTGCTAGCTCGTTGTTGCTCCTAGTGCTTCCCTAGACTCCCCAACATGATGTTTTGGCAAAGGTGTATAAAGGTTTATGAGGGTGTGTCGTACCTTCAAAAGTATTGGTGTTCTCTTGGCGTCTTATATTAAGACCGACTACCCACACAAAGGTGTGATCTAATATACATATGAGTCGTCGTGTGTGGTTTGTTTTTGGCATGTTGAAGGTGCAAATCATCTTTTCTTCTCATGTCAATTTTTCCATAATATTTGCTGTTTGATTACATTCAGGTTTGGATAGTAAAGACGCAGTCATGCAATCTAATGAAGAATCCAAATCTGTCCAATTTGTCGAGGACTCTTTTGTTTCAGAGGAAGGTAAACAAGTGTCGCATGCGGATGCAAGCGCAGAAGACATCTCTAAAGTTAGCTGATGCTACCACCTCCTTCCAATATGCTATTACCTCTGATAACATTAGTTGTAATATCGAAACTTCAATTATTCACTCTAACGCACATGTAATCAATGATATGCATATTGTCAGTCGTATCTGGAGTGATTCTATTGATTCATCCTCCACTCAACCCCTACTACCAAGCTAGATTCGCTAAATGTCTCAATGTCTGATGTTGCGTATAACCAAGTGGTAGCATCTAACATTATGAAAGGTTTGAAGTGATGTGTTAGATGATGATGTTGATACTATGGTTACCAAGTCCAAGGCCCACAAGAAGATTAGGATAAACTCGCTAAATGCCTCAGAGTCCACTGCTACTTCTAGACCAGTAGTAGCATTTGACATGAGATTTTTAGGAAAGCATTGGGGGTGATGTGTCAGATGATATTGGTGATCCAGTGACTATTGACACCCAAGGAACACTTGTGCGGCATGAAATTTTGAACTGCTTGTGTCCAAGATCCGAAAGAAGAAATTGAAGGAAAAAAAGAATTTGGTGGTTGGATATAATACTCGTTTAGGGGAAAATTCTGCCTCTGTCTTCTTTTGATCTGGTTATTGTAATTTAATCCTTTAAAGTCTTATATTTTGTCTTTAGGATGAATTGTTTTAAGACGCCCTCAAGTTAGGGTCCCCTATTATTGCTTTGACTTTATTCTCTTTTCTTTCCAAGGGTATTGGTCAGTCCCTCATTGGTCTATTTTTTTGTCTTCTTTCTTTTTCTCTCTTTTTTAATAAAATTAGGAGGAAGTTATCTTTTTCCTTCTTGATGTTTTTTTAACATCAGAAGATTTTAAGGAGGCTTCTTTCCTTTCTTTTGCCAAAAAAAAAATTATGGTTGGTTGGTTGGTGGTATTGCCCTATGATGGGCTTTATTATTATTATTATTATTATTATTATTATTATTATTATTATTATTTATTTATTTTATTTTTTCAGCATATGGCAAGTACGTAGTAGAGGTAAAAAGACCAGAAGGTGGCTCCACATATTTTAGTTAGCAATGGTGTGAGTGTGGTTGTGGTTGTTGAGATGTAATATTGTTTTCCAAGAAAAGGTGATTGATTGTATCTATGTGATTTCTCAAATAAAGACCTTGTCATGGAGTTGGTTCGTTGGCAACTCTTTGCTTTTAGGATTACTGATTGAACTCACAAACCAACACAAGTCTTTTCAAAAAACTTTCCTAAAGATCTTGCATCTCGTAAATGCTCCAAGTTAAACATACTTAATTGTGAAGTTCTTATATAACAAATTCCTGAAAGAAGGGTCGTCCCAAATAATTTGAGGGCCCTGTGCAAGGTTTAAAAATTGGGCCCTCAATATAATTTGGGGGCCCTGTGCATAATTTGTGTTGTGGTGTAGTGGTATGTTGTTACGGTAGAGGCTTTGGGGTCCTAGGTTCGAATCACGCTTACAACATTTAAATAACTTTATTTATCTAACTAATAATATTGCAAAAACACAAAACAAGGCATCTGCAAGGATCGAACCCGCCACCTGGTTGCTAAACACGAGAAAACAACCACTGCGCTACAACATCAGATGGTAAACTATTGTCATTTTATTTTATATAATATAATAACAATGCGTCGTAAAATAAAATGGGGGCCCTAAAAAAATGTCTTTGGACATGGGCCCTGTGCGGTCGCACAGCCCGCACAGACCCAGTGTCAGCCCTACTTGAAAGTAAGATGTGTCGTATTGTTATAAGTAGTACAAAGCAATTGTTAAACCTTTCTTCAACTATACAATCTCATATCTTCAAAGCCTCATGATTGATCCCTTTCATTTCTAAGTGAGTTTGGTTTATTATGTGTCTTTGTCTAGAAACATATCAAGAGATTTGTCTACAACAATCACTCTCTTCCCTCTTCAGCCGGCGTCTCAAATATACGAGTAAAAGTGATTGCACGTTAATAAATTCACAGAATTTTGTGAGTCAAAAGAAATTCACAGGATATTATGGTTAATGCCAATGAAGGTTGGCGCAGTTGGTAAGGAGTTGACTCATGCCCCACAAAGTCGTGAGTTCAACTCCCGCTGTCGATGTGTGGATCTCTTTGGTGAGTGATGTGTAGTACTACTGTTTGTAGTGTGTGACCTCTTTGGTGAGTGATTGGGCCACACAAAAGGCCACCTACCAATATTTGAATGGGCTACATATTTTTAAAAGTGGTTAAAGAGCCCAATGGGCGATCAATGCTTGCACCCAATGGGCCACAAATCATTGAATTTTTAGAAGCTCAAACAAAGCCAATATAAATCAAATTTAGGCTCTACAAAGCAAAAATATAATTTTCAATTATTTTCTAAAAAAAAAAAAATATTATGGTTTTGCAATTAGTCATCGTCATATTTCATTGATGAAGAAACGTATATGAGAAGCCCCACTTGGTTTCTATTTCTACTTTCCGGTCTGATCCATTTGTTTTATTTTTTGTTTGTATTTGATAATTTGTAACAGACTTGATATATAACCATTATGGTATATTTTCTAGATACGTCATATAACTATTTACACATAATTAATTTTCATTTTCTTTTTGTTACAAAAAAAAGCAAAATAAATAAGCATGTCGGTATAAATTACCGCTGGTTTTGGGCCTCCATTTTTCGCATTTAATAGAGAGACTATTTGGGCCAAAAGTGATTTCTATCTGTAAGTCTTCTTAAAGAGGGCCTCGGCGCTGCGCTCAAATTTCTGGGCTCAACTCACCTAAAACTAATTCTAAAAAAATAAAAAATATTATGGTTTTGCAATTAGTCATAGTCATATTTCATTGATGAAGAAACGTATATGAGAAGCCCCACTTGGTTTCTATTTCTACTTTCCGGTCTGATCCATTTGTTTTATTTTTTGTTTGTATTTGATAATTTGTAACAGACTTGATATATAACCATTATGGTATATTTTCTAGATACGTCATATAACTATTTACACATAATTAATTTTCATTTTCTTAACACTAGCAAAATAAATAAGCATGTCGGTATAAATTTGGTATATCATGCGATTAATAGAGACTAATTTTACAGTGTCGGGTAATCACAATGATGGTAATGAAAGCGCAGAACTACAAAAACTAATTCCTCGAGCTGAGTTGGATTACAATGAGCGACAAAACTCTCTTTCAAAAAATTTTTTTAGATAAGCCCTCTTAAGAAAATTTAATTAATCTAGTAAGCTTCAAACTCAAAACTTAATTAAATCTAAATATTCTACGATCTTATCTAAATATTCTGCATCATATTTGTTTGTTCATGCAATTGTAACATATTTTCTAATTTTCTAATATGCTGCCTCTGTGCGTTCTTGCAAGACAAGGTTGCTAGATATATATGTCTCTTTCAGTTTTTTTTTCTTCATACCATGCATTTGTTTATTTTTTTTCTTTTTGTGTTTGTTGTAATCTCAGTCCTCTTTCAATCCTTATCCTACGACTTAGTTGCCTTCATCTTCTTCCAATTGTAACGTGCGATTTACACTCTCTTTCGAAAAGTGGTAAACTAATGATATTAAAAAAAAATATTCTAATTTTGGTCCAAAAAATATATTCTAATTATAGGATCTTTATATTATGATAATATAATATCCAAAATAGCACCTGAGATCCTTTTAACTTATTTTTCGTTTTCGCTTAAGTCCATTAACTTTTAAAGCTTATGTTTAGGTCACTTAACTTTTTAAAACGTTTCATTGTAGTCCTATTTAACGTTTTATCACTAACACCGTTAAACAGTGTCTGATGGGCCATTACATGCCTATGTGTCATAATCCATGTCATTTTTTATTATTTATTTACTGTCATGTCATTTTTAATTTAATACTTAATAAAAATAAATAGAATGGGTTAATCATATCATCGTTCTTCTCTTCTTCTTCTTCCTTTCATCTCCTTCTCTTCTCCCATTCTCTTCTTCTCTTCTTCTTCTTCCTCTCATCTCCTTCTCTTTCTCTTCATCAGATTCTAAACGAAATTAACCTATTGGGATGGGAACCACAAATCAAAATCGAATAAAACAACACAATGAAAGAGGATTGAACAACAAAATCCATCTTTTAATTCTAATTTGATTCGGTTTTCTCAATGGGTTTTCCAGATCTGTCCTCATTTATAATTGTTTGTTTTCATTTCATCTTATATTTGCTTGTTTTCTTTCCAGATATATTGATGTACAAAAACGAAAACAAGGTGAAAACTCTAGGGTTTCAGATTTGGAGGTTTTGTTCATTGCTTCTAATTCGTTTTCAGATTTTGTTCATTGCATCTATTTTCTATAAGATGGTGCTTCTTGCAGTAGTGTTAAGATTGGATTCTGGGGTGGGTGTTGTTGCAGTTCATCATAGTAATGAGAAGAAGATGGTGTTTTGTTGAGTTTCTGAAAATAACAAAGAGAATTCAACATTGCTTTTGTTATTGATTAATATAATTGATGACATAATTGACATTACAGTTCCAGAAGAACTGATCAGGTACCCGAAAAGTTATGAAATTAAAGATATCTCAATGAATTATGTCAAGAATGAAATACAATGGAACCGAAATGAAGTCAACGTTGACGATGTTTTTACTAAATATTGCGCTAAATGTGATAAATATAAGTGAGGATCATGAACCAAAGTCTACTAAAGATTCTAGACAATGTAAATTGACCAAAATTGAAAGATGAAATTGAAGCAGAGTGAGAATGGTTAAATTGTGAGATACAAAGCTCAACATGTTTCTCAAGGATGGATGCAAGTACTTTTCAGTACTTAATTAGTCTTGTAGCACATGAAGAGCTCAATTTTCCCAAGTTGAATATTGCTACAACTTATTTGTTGATAGTCATAATTATTTAAAGATCCCCGAAGGATTTAATATTCCAGTGCACACTTTTTGAATTCTCGAGATGATTACTCAAATTGAATCAGTACCTCCTGAAGAGCTTTCCAAAATTATTATTGGAACTCCTGAAAAGCTTTACAAAATTATAGAAAGAGCTCTAGATGAATGACCTCAAATTATATTTGATGGATTTTTGAGGTTGAACCAGTAGTTGACCTCTAAATGGAAAATCCTAGAATGATTCAAGATACAAAGAAATATATTTCTTTTGAAAAAAAAGACTCATTGATCTGCAGAAATTATTTATATTGAATACATGAGTTGTGTGGTAAGAATATATGGAATATCTCAGTCCTGAAGACTACGAAAGCATGCATGCAAATTACCAAATGTTATATCCCTTGATATGATAATATTATGTGATAGTTAGTAGGGAATAAAGTTCAGCACAAACAGAAATACATTAGAAGAGAGCGAGGTTTATATTTTATTTTTCACTATTCTAATGAATAAATCATTTTATATATGTTTTCAAAGTTAACCATGTAGAAACAAAGTATTTTTCGATCTAGATCAAGTCAGATCTCAAGTCAGCTATTATCTTTATGTGGTGCTGATAACGTGTTATAAAATAACCAAAACTTGAGTAAGAACAAATACTAGACATCATATAAAATAATAGTGATGAAGAAGAGAGAAGAAGATAATGAGATAGTCTTTGCATTATGCTCTTCAAAGTGTAAGTCTCTACATATGAGGGTGATCCCTATTTATAAGATAGGGATTGAAGTCACTCATAAAATTCTACTTACACAAGATAATGGTGGGAGGTGAAAGACAATGGACATCCAATAATAATATTTCATAACAGTTAATATATTATGTTGTATATTGTTTTTTAGGCATATGCAAAACACTCATACCAATGGTGAAATTAGAACTCTAGGTTAGGGGTGCAAATTTTTTTAAACAAATGTATTATTATAAAAGTCATAAACTTAAAATTTTAATATATTTAACTAAAAAATTACCCACCTAGTAATTTTCATTGACGTGTATTCATGTATAGAAATTGATTAATAATGAGTTGATTATCGATGTTATTGAATACTCTCTTGGTGATTAAAAAATTCAATTAAGTGCAATTAATGTTTAGATTTCATATTGAAGACAAATTAAATTTAGTAAATTGCCCTTTATGATGTTTAATAAAAAAAATCCTCTATTTTACTTTATTGACCACAACTTATTAGAGTTAATAAATTATTTACTGCTTACTATTATATTTGTATTTAACCATAGTTAGTTTACTCTAGTTTACTCATAGTTAGTCTAGATTGATCTAGTTACCCTGATTCCGTTAATCAGTTAGATGTAGTTAGAGCAGTTGCAAACGCTTCTTCTTCAGATTCTGTATATACTCTTGGTTGTACTTTCATTCTCAATCGATGAAATTAACAATTATCCATTTTCATTCTCGTGCGATTGGTTTCTACTAATACCTTGTTAAGGTGAACAGAGAGAGCATGGAAATAGACAATACAAGCGGAGTTCCATATATAAGGTCTAACTTTAATTTATTTATATAATATAAATCATGAGTAATGTTATTTTAGCAAAAATCTCTAGTCAAAAATCAATTTACAACATCAATTAACCAAAAATTTAAGCCATTATCTAACTTGTATTTTCACAGTTTTCTAGGTCATTGACCAAAAACTTTGTTAATTAATTACTTAGTTAATAGTCTAAAAAACATGGTTAATTGGTGTTGAAAAGCGGTTTTTTTTGACTATTTTTGGCTGAATTTTTTTTGGCTAAATAACATTGGTGAACATAAATTATTTATAAGTTCTAACACGACCTTTTAAAAAGTTTAATAACCTTATATGACAGTCTTTTTAAATTTATTTTTGCCAAAAAAAAACTTTAAAAATTGTCAAAATTTATGTAAATCATATGTCTTAATAATTAAAAAAGAGTGTTGACAAATTGTACGAAAAGAAAAGTAAGAATAGTGTAAAGATAGAAGGGCCATCATAACAATACACAGGGAGGCTGGGGTTATACTAACAAGCAATTTTCTGACTAAAAATATCTACAAGTGTATGGTTTAACACAACATACAAAATTAAATATAATATACTTCTCCAAACGTTTTGGTTGTCTAATTATAGCAAAATTAGTTTTACATCTATTTATCGACCAAACACGTAGTACTAACATTCCACACCGGCAGCACGTCAGTAACATCCACCTATTAATCTTTGAATATCATTTCTCTTTGTATTTTTTGCTGCAAAATAATTGATAATCCGTTCATAATCAAGAGTCTTTAAAAAGTCATTTTCAATTGAAATTAAGGCAAAACTATATATTTATGAGCAATGTTATTTAGTAAGAATAGTTTTTGTAAGAAATGTAAGAAATACACTAAAAGCTAAAATATAAACACCAACTAACACTACACACCAAGTGTTTTGTTTTGATTTTCTTACTTTTCTTGTTTTTTTCTTCTTACCATCTAACATTTCTTTATATTTATATATACCATATAATTAAAAAAATTGGTGCCACCAAAATTTTGGAGTCCTGTGCGATAGTTCCTCCAGCACACCCTCAAAAACCCCTCTGATCAAGTCTATGCCTAATGTAGGCTAAGTCATATATGTCTCTATCAGGTGGTCTGACCTATTCTCACTCACTTCCTACTTTGTCGTCCTTCAAGGGTATAAAGATATTTAATTTTCATAAGTAAAAAAAAAAAACTAACCCACTTATCTTGTGGTTGCAACACGGTGTTATTCCTTTATATGCACTTTACAAATTGGAGGCAGAAGCAGATAATATCTTCAAATTGTCTTCCATGTTGTTAATTGGATAGTTTGATATTCATACAAAAAGTTTCGTAAATTACACAAAATTGATGTGGAATATTAAAATTAATATAAAAGACATGCAATATCATCTGCAAATTAACAATGTGAAAAGAAACTAATTAAATGCATATAATCCGCGTTCCATCAACTAAAAAATAATGTGCATATATAAATATCAAAACACTCACTACTTCTTAAGATAATTTTGATTTTCCATTTTAAGAGCCTACAAAAAGAAAAACATTAACAACAATGATGATCAAGTAACCAAGAGTACTTAAATGAGATGGTAAAAGTCTATTTCAACTAAACAAAAATCTTAGATTCAAATTCAACCTTGAACATATAATAGCAGTAGTATTAAATTGCATGCACTTTTTTTTATATAGTTATTATAATATAATGCACTTTACGAAAAAAAGCAAACTATAGGAAAGTGCCACCACATGGTAGACATTTTGAGGACCTATAAATCCCACTATGCTAAATGTGGGGCGGTATAATCAAATAATGTAACATTATTTTTTTATATAAAAATAGCTTTGTAAATTAGAATATGGTTCTTTTCACGTCATTTCACACTATATAGTGATTAATTGATATTATTTTTTATGTGTACTATTACACGTGTCTTTGGGTAATTAACCATTTTATGCTATTGGTGGAGAGTGTATCAAAACATTTGAGAATGCATCTTAGTGATTGGGCAAACATAACCAATGAAATCAATAGTTTTGGTGAGAATCTATGATTTTGAAGAGTTCTTAACGATTGGCTAACTAGTTGTTGTCCATATGCAAAAATAATGGAAGTTGTCTTTCATGCTCACAACCAAACGAGGACAGATCCTCTGTTTCGTGTAGAATGGTTTTGCACCAGAGAGGGTTGTTAGATCTAGAGAGAGAAAATTCCTCTCTAGATCCAATGGTCTCTACTAGCGCAAGACCATTCTGCTGCAGCAAAGGATCCAGATCCCAACTAGATTGAGTCCTTATTTGACTCATGCTTTTTTTTTCTTTTTTTGATAATTCCTTATTCGACTCCTTTATAGTGAAATTTTTCTTTGTCCTCAACACAAAAAAAGTCCGTGTAGAAAATGGAGCATTGTGAGTGCAAA
The DNA here is from genome assembly GCA_020916435.1 of Oxytropis ochrocephala. Taxonomy (NCBI): domain Eukaryota; kingdom Viridiplantae; phylum Streptophyta; class Magnoliopsida; order Fabales; family Fabaceae; genus Oxytropis; species Oxytropis ochrocephala. The sequence goes on from CM037088.1 coordinate 114,541,210, forward strand.
CTCGTACTCACGATGTTTACACAACACTTACTTGCATTTTACCAATTATTCTCTCGAAACCTTCTATAGTGACATTTGACTCTTTTAAAGTGAATAGAGAGAAAAGTAAATAATTTGTCGTACAAATAAATGTACTATTAACTCTTGATTTTCTTATTGAAAATTAAGATTACTTATTTTACACTCTAAGTTTTTAATTTTATAAATATATATATATATATATATATAATATTATTCAGAGAGTGCTAGGTACTCTAATCAGGTACACATAGAACCATCAGAGATATCTCATGCATAAAATTGGCTTTTGCCACCAATCCGATTAAATAAAACTTGAATATCTACTCACTTTATTGATAAACCACCCCCACGAGACACTCTTAATATGGTTAACCCAAGCTAAAACATCAACCACCAAGTCTCTAAATAAAACAGAACTATGGGCTAACCATAAACCCCACAAAATCGTCATCCAAATCAGATTTTTCACCTTTCTAAATTTTGCACTCTATGTGAGTTGAAACACTAGGATCTTTATTTTATTTTTTTGTTATCAACTTTTGGGTTATTCTTATTCCTTCAAGGTGCAAGCCCCATTTACCACAACACTCTGAAAGATACAGACAACCTAGGCCTAGAGTATCTAAGTACTAGAAAGACAATAGAAAACATGTGTGGGATCAATAATTGTCAAGTGTTACAAAAGGTAGCTATGTAGCAGCAAAATGTGCACTCTCAACAAACTTCAACATCTGAAGGTAATAGTCAGCTGCAATACCAAAGGCAAACAGCTAAAAACATAGTACAAAACATCCTAGGTAGCAGAATGCAATGAACCAACAAAGTGGAGCACAAATTGGATTCCCAATAGTTAGAGATTCGACGCATTGACGCGATTTAATAACTTGTAGCCGTGAGATCAAGATCGGACAACTTCAATTTTAAGCTTGGTGAATCGACTTTTAAAAGAAACCTGTAATCGAAGTCGTCCAATCTTCAATCTTTATGAATCAAAGAAATATGTAGGGTTGCCTCTACTAAGAATTAAATATGAATACAAACAAACAGCACTTAGAAGAGTTTAAGAATGTGCATATACTATTATTATTAGTTATTAATATTATCTTAATAAAAATGAACTAACAGTTGGCCAAAGTTTATAATATTTGAGTAAATGCAAAAACAACTTTGAAAAGCATATCATGTATTTCAATTGAAAAAATACAAATAGTAATGTACGGCTAAAAATATTTTATTGCATACACCTCAAAAAAGATAATGAAGTATTTTATTTCATTAACTAACTAATGGCCACTGCTGTCAGCAATGACTAAACAGAAAGAACTACCAACCAATAATATATTATGTAACAAAAACAGATAATCAAAATCATCATCTTAACGGTGTGATTCCTACTACTGAAAGAATAGATTTATTGTTAAATATCAATTGAACTCAATGGAATCATTAAATTAATGTAGCTAACTTTATTTATATATATTAAAATAAAATCTATACAATATACAATTATGAAAGTCTTCAAAATTACATCGCCTACGTGTAAATCCCAAAAAAATGCCATGTAAGCATTCAAATATTACATCATCCTCCTTATGCTTTGTTGGCGTCCGGCAGTAATAGGTAATTCAATTCGAAAATTGTCAATTTGTTATTAATATTGACATAATGTATTTTAATTGGGTATAAGTTACACAATAAATTTGAAGGAAACACACTTATGAAATAAAATTCTGTAACCGTTAACATTGGAATGACAGCTACAAAACATCTATGCCCATTTAACCTTTTTAGAGAGATTAGTACTACCTTGTGTTAGCTAAAAGTTATTTACTAATTGAAATACACTTAAAACTAAATTAAAAATATTTTCAAATTTATAGTAATTTTGACCTTTCCCTCTTATTTGAATTCTCCAAATTAAGTTTTCAAACTTAAATTTGAAGTTTCCCACTTATTTGAAATTTGACTATGACAACTATGAAAATCCAATTCGAAATTTGCATTTTCAAATTTAAGCATTCATACTTAATTTTGATGTCATGAAACTTACAATGCACACATCATTTGAACTTCATTTGTTTTGTAACAGACAGTTAAATTTAAAATGCATAAATTACAATGCACAAATCATTTGTACCATCATCTTCTAAATTTTATCTTCTTCCTATTCGTTTCCCATTCAAGCTTTCAATTTGAATTTGGCTTCACTATGACCCTCTCTATCTCCATAGATTTTTTAACCCTCAAGTTTCTCAACTTTAATCATCTATTTCTCCTTTTATCTTCATTCTCCTGATTTTTAGAACATAACTATTTCTCTCGACGACACATTGAAGCTCCTCTCGCTTTTTATGCGACATTCACAAAATCGTAGCGCCATTTGGGTTCCTCCTCCTTCCACTTCTTGATTTCTCAATTTTTGCTATTTTCCTTCTTGATAGATATAGAAAACCTATTCTTCAGTATTCAACACCTTTCTCTTTAAAAAATTAACGGTTGAAGACGAGAAAAAAGATGTTGAAAATAGAAAATCACAGGTTAGTGCAACAACGCAAGTCTTGTGCAACAAACTCTTCTTCAACACATTTCTCTCTAGGTCAAGTTTCAATTTTTACTAATTACAATTTTATACTTACTTTGTACTTTTTTTTTCTCTCTCAAGTTTCAATCTTTTTTGCCATGAGTAGGCTAAGGAAGCCCCAAACTTTGAAGTAAGCATTTCTCTCTATCGCTTCCACAAATCTCAACGATCTCTATTCCTCTTCCCTTTGTTAATTAATATTGTAATTTTTAATTTCACATGATCTATTAACTATTATTCTATGTCATTTTCTCTCCTTGTAGTTGCTATGATGGCAGTGCCTAATTATATGGCTCATAAAAATATATTTTTTATGCTTGTGATGATTTCTATTTTTACTTTTGAGGCTCACGAGAGTGGTTTGGTGCGACACATCACAATTGTTTGTTGATTGATGAATTTTTCTACTAAATTTTGTGTTGAAAGTGTCTAAAGTTGGGAGCTAACAACAATGTTTGCAATCCATCCACCATTTTGCTACAATGTTTGCAAGCCTTTATAGCTCAATTGCCCAAAGCTACAATGTCAAAGTTGCCTTGCACATTCTATAATTGTGTTGGTTGCTTCACTCTTTTAATCTATTAATTTTTATGGTATGTTGTGAGACAATTGTTTTGTATAACACTTTTAAATTAGACAAGTGCAATAAGCGAATTTCAATTTCATGGATATTTGTAATTACTTGATAGTTTATTATCGTTAAACAAATTCAATAGAGTTATTCTAAATATTACAAATATTTATGATTGTCTACTTTTTTATTAAAAAAAATACTATACACCGTGCGTAGCACGAGCCTACATATTATCCAGTTTTTATTTTTTTCTCAATCCTATTTATTAATAGGATTTTTTTTGTATTCACAGTTATCTAAAACTATTTATTATATAAATAATATATATATATATATATATAACTAAATTTTCATTTTTAAACATTGACTTTCTCATACGAAATATATTATAACATGTTTTATTAGAAACCTTTCAAAAAGTAAAAATGATAGTTACAATTATTCTCTTTTACGATGATCTATAATCTATAATTTATTGCACTAATTCTCCTATCCCTCCATACTTTTACTCTAGGTTTTTACTGTTATTGTACTACAAAAATGCAAATTCAAAATAACAAAAAAAATGGTTACAATCAAAATTTCAAAATTAATGTAGACTCATGAAAATAAATGAGAACAAACGTTAGAAGACAAAATTTATTGCAAAAGTATTATTCTCAAAATATCCCATGTTTTGAAGAACATATTAATTCCATAATTTACGTTTTCATAGAACAGTTTCCGAATTTGTAAATTCAAAACTATTTAAAACTTGAAAACGTTATATTTTTTTTTGTAATCATTGCTTTAAGTGTATGCTTTTACTCATTACTTTAATCTAGGAAATAAGCAGGGTGATTGAGCATATTAAAAAAAATGGTTTTCATATTCATATGCACAAGCTAATAGCATTCCAATTTCAGTATCAGAATCGCGCAGTGCACAGGGACGAATCCATGTTGATGGAATTGGGGGCACTTGACCCCACTTGAAAAATTATATTGGTTAGAAATATATATATAGCAATTTTATTGAGCCCCCATAAAAAATTATAAGTTGCCCCCATAAACTTATTTTTTAAATTAAATGTAGAGGTTTACAAGACATATTTAAAAAAGAAGATAAGTTGGTACCAATTTTACCTTTTGAGCTATGTGATTTGTAGAAATTTAGGTATTTTAGGATTTTTCTGTAACAAAATATTATGTATTTTGTAGAAATTTACAATATTTTTTTGAGAAAATATTGTGGACTATATTTTGCCCTTATTAACAAGAAATTCTGGATCCGTCACTGGCAGTGCATGGTACTAGAAGCCCAAACCAATCAAAAAGAAATAAGAAGAACTAGGTGGGATTCCAAAATATCATAAACAACAAAAGTGAATATCAATGTGTTGTTTTTTAGAAAAGGAAATATCAATATGTTGAAAAGCATTTTTTTCTTTTACGATATTTTGTAGGAATCTTCTTCTTCTACTCCTTTTTGTTGTAGTCAGATCCTCTTCGAGCTTATTTTACCTTTAATTTTAGCTCAATTCAAAGTTGCAAATCATGTCACAAGGTAATATTTTATACTCAAATTTCTTAACTTTTTTTATAGTTGGGTTTTTGGATGAACGATCCTGACTTGAATTTGGCTGAGACTAAATTTTTTTTTTTGGTTCTGATTTGTTAAATAAAGGTGAGAAATTGATTGTGGTGGAGTTCATCGGTTTCAAGTTATGATTATGTTTTTTTACACTAATTCTTTTTGAATATTTGTCATGTTTCCTTGCCTTAGATTTTCTCCTAAATATGAGTACTTTCCCTTTCACTTTGGTAACTTTTCTTCTGTACATTAATAGGTTCAAACTTTTTATACGGCTAACAACAATTTACTACTCTTTTATAGGATAAGTTTATTTTCTATTACCATTACCATGTTGTTATGTGTGGTCAACTCTTATTTGTTGGTTCTCTGTTGGGATGAGTTTATTTTCTATAAACATGTTGATGAATATCAGAACTACTTGGTTAATAATATTATTGGTGTTGTGTATTCATCTTTAAGGTATTTTGAGTTACTTTGTACCTAATTAGCCATGAAAGACTTAGTATGAATTTTTACGGTCTTAGGGTAATAGTCATGTTTTATAAAAGTTGCTTTTACATTCTGTTCCAGAAGGGGCCACAAGTCCAATCCAGTTGTGGATCACAAATCAGCCTATTATGTGTTATGACCAACTTCATTTTCGATGTCAAAATTGTAGATATATAATTATACAAATATTTTATTAAAATACAATTAGAGAATAACACATTAAAATATTCTAAAATATAATTTAGACCCGTGCAGCACACGAGTATAACACACTAGTAAAAAAGACATAAGAAGTATGAGTTCACATTGTATATAACTAATGTTTTAAAATTCGAACCGGTGAAATCTCTGAGTTATTAAATCACTCGAACCCAAATGAAACTATAGTCAAACCACTAAAATAACCAAACCAAAGATGGTGTCGAGTCATGGTTCAACTGGTCAAAAAATTTGATTGATTTGAGTTTTAAAACACCGGCAGTAGCTCACAACCAAAATAAGAGAGCAAGTACCATGTGCCATAGCTCACAATCACGCTATTCAGCGAAAGGAAACAAACGACAACAACATTGTTAAGAGTGTTTATTCAGCTTATGGTGACGATAGTGTAGGTGGAATTAGACATCAGGAGAAATTTTGATACGTTGAGTTACGGATGACGAGTCATTCTTAACTCACAATATGATGGAATAAATGTCATCACTTAACATTCCTTTCCACCTCTTTTTAATATTCAAACAAAGAAACACCTTGCCACTTCATTCCATTTCATCCCGTTCCATCTTATTCCATCAATCTAGACATACCCAAAAAAAAAAAGACATACCCTAAAAGTTAATCCAGCAAACTAGCATAGCTATTGAATTTGCTAGACAGAGCCTAGAAGTTTCCATGTAGAACCTGAAATGTACTGAGTAACATCTATATAAAACTTGATGTGAAGACTGAAAGCTTATGGGTTGTAAGTGGAGTGGAATGATAATATAATTTTTGAGCTAGATTCCAAATTGATGGTAGATAGGGTTAAAGGTCCCCCAATAGATGACACGAAATTTGGAGTTGTCATTACATATTGTAACTAGGGGTGGGAATAAATTTAATCCAGAAATGCAGCTTTCTTGGCGCAGCCGCAGCTACGTTGAAAATGTTAGGCAGCAAGAAAGTCAGCCTATGGCATGGCGTCGTAAGAAGCCCATTTTTAGGCCGACCTTTCGAAAGTCGATAAGGCGCGAAAGCGCATTTAAAAGTTCTATTTGACTATTTTCTTAAGAATACCTACAACATTTCAATGATGTAAGTCATTTAAATAGACTAACAAGCTAATAGGTCAATGAGATTAAGTTCTAATTGAGATCTAACAAAACCTTTTAACGATTGTCATTACATATAGTAACAATCTTATATCTACTGGTAGTCAAAAAATCTTAACTGTTTCTGGACATCCCAACATATATTTCAGATTTAAACCATGAATGAAATGAATTGAATATCTTGAGTCAAAAAAGAAAAGCATATATAAAACTTCTGTCTAAACTAAATTGCTTCCAAATACCAACAATTTGGAGAATATACAGGAACCATGTGACCATTTACAAAAATGGCTCCAGCTCATTGCTCAACTTCTCTAAATTATTATAAACCAAACGATATACAAATTATACTAAACTTGTAAAAACAAATTAAATAATAAAAAAATCAATGGATAAATGTTTACCCTACGGTTAGGTAACTGCAATTGGTGAAGGAAAAAAAGTTTGTGAAATCTAGTTCATAAATCTCCTACAGTTGGGGGCTTTGCAAAGGCATGGAACTTTCAGCTCATCCCGCTCATCTGGATCGAACAAGTAATCATACCTGTTGCAACATTAACGGAAAAAACAAGTTATTCTTGCCAAACTAATTAAAAAATGTATGCCTAAACAAAAGGGGCATACCACATCCCAATATGCATGGTTGGAGATGTGATGTGAAAGCACACATTGAAAGATATGAGATATGCAAACTCAAGTACACAACAAACCGTACGTTAGTTCTTGACCAGCAGACACATTGGTTTTGGCAATAAGAACAATCCGGCTCTCATGATCACCAAAATTCAAAATCCTTGCGTAGCAGTTTGGCATGCACTGAAGCAAGTTAGGTTGAACATCAGTATCCTCTTATTTAAAATCACATAAAGCATGATTGTGTTTAAGTCAAACAATTCCCACTAATTCTTTCTTTTTCCATTACAAAAGAACTAAAGGACAAGGAAATCAACTAGTCAACTAGCTTCTGCAAATCTAACGGCACGGGCAGTCCGACATTATATGCATCCTGAATCATAAGTGTTCTGCAATTTTGCGGGGTATGACAAAATATAATAAAGAAAGTTAAGATTTATAACGTACAGAATGGTTTATTAAACGTGCAATATTGCCCCTGTGTGTTGCATCGATGACCACTTCCTCACTGATCTTGAACAGCTGCATAAATTTCTTTAGTTAGCGTTAAGAATAGCACTAAGTGAATTCAAATGATGTCGGTAATCATGAACCTGTCTAACCCAGGCTTTTGAACCAAATATAGAATCTAAAAGAATATAAATGAAACATCTTTACTTTGAATGACTTAAAAGTAAATAGACTTCACTCTGCTAAGGAAAACAAAGAGACTTACATAGCAATCTTTTCCTTCCAAACGGTATTTTGCTTCCCTCATATCAGTAACACTACGCCTTACGTGCTCACCACGATACTCAACAACCTGCAGACAAACATAGCATGCATGAACTATGTCTTCGGAAGAAATCGCAGCAAGGTATTTTATCTTAAACTTTAGTGAACATCTCAAAATAATATAGCAAGTTACCATCTCCCCTTCTTGTATATCTCTACGAGCAAAGAGACCCCATCCATGAATACCAGATTTTCCGAAGCAAATTCTAAGTTTCTCCGTTTTCTGACACAACATTAAAAATGAATTAAACCAAAAAAATAGGAGACATCATTTGAAATTTTAAAAACCTAAGATAAGAAAATTTAATAACTAATTTTAGCAAATGGAAAAATATGTATTACCCACAAATGGTGAAGACGTTCCTTGAAAGAAGTAAATACTTTAGAATCTTCAGCATCCTATCACAAATCAAGATCATAAGATCAAATTAACATTTTTCTTTCACGTATTATAGTTAAGACTCAGAAAGAATTGGTTTTTATTTCAAAAGTAGAAGGTTAAACATGTATCATGCTGACCATAAAGATTACCTTGCAGCTGTTTAATTGAGTTATTGCACCTAAAGAATGAAGGCTGGGTCCCCTCAGCAAGTGAATTATCGGCACATCAGCCCTCTGGCAATATGGGGAAAATGTGGTGAAGAGACCAAATTGAAAGAAACACACACATAATTAGCCTCTCTGTGTATTCAGGATTGAGATTTGGCATTAAGGAACTTGCTGTGACAAAAAGACCATAAGTGCCTGACTATACATATGCAGAAGTTTGTTAGGAATTAAAGGAATAACAGCTTGAAATTGTTTAGATTATTTAAATTTAAAATCTGAATTATCTGATTCAGATCTGATTTATTTTCTGTTATCTTTCTTATCTGTTGTATTTGAATTTGTTTTCTTAATTGTAGCAGATTCATTAGTATTTTTGAACCAACTCTGCCTATGTATTTAATCCGTGTACAACCTTAAATGAAGAGGAAATAAAATCATCATTAATTCTCCAAAAATTATGTGGTATCTGAACTTTGAGCTCTCATGCAGAGACCTTGCAACCTCAACTAATCTTCAGGAGAAGCCAACTAGGTTCTTCCTCATTTTTGATTGATGCTGTATTTCAAGGTTCCAACTTGCAACTCATTATTCACAAACTTGAAGGGAATAACTACCTTGAATGGGCTTGATCTGAAAAGTTGACGCATGATGAGAAAGGAAAATACAGATACCAAATGGAGATACTGCACAATGATCCTTCCACACAAAAATGAACATATTAAAATTCCCTTTTGTTTGTGCACCTGATAAATACAAATGAACCAGCAATTGGGAAAGCTTTTCTGACAGCCAAGGATGCTCGGAAAGTTAAACCAGATTGATATTCTGACCTAGAAAATTCCTTAGATTTTGTACAAATTTCTACAAAAAAAATTCGGTAGAATATTCCGATTCTACTTGCGATTTCACGGTTTACGATTTCGCTACCCCCTCCCGATCTTACGTAGAATCTCAATTTTGATTACTATGGTTCTGACAATCCAAAAAAGGAGACCAAGATGTTGACATAATAAATAATATTGTAGCTCTTTGGCAAGAATTAGATTAGTGCTGTGAAGATAATTGGGAAGACCCAATGACACAGTAAGGTTCAGAAAAGGCGAGAATGATTGAGAACATAAGGTTCTTGTAGGCCACAATCACAGTTTGGATGAGATACTAGGATGGATCCCCATTGCCCTCCACGGGGGAAGTTCTTTCAGAATCAAACTTCAAGAATCAAGGAGAAATTTTATGATGCACACTTCAGAACCTTCATAACTGCAAAAATGTAAGGTCTTGCCCTTGGGACAAAAGGACACCATTCCGATGGAGAGATGAAGCAGCTTTGGTGTGAACACCGAAAAAGATTTGGTATACAAAGGAGACTTGCTGGAAACTTCATAGAAAGCCGCCAAAATGGAAGAACTCAAATGGGAAAGGACAGGGCGTGCAGAGCAAATTTAGGGCCTAAGGCGATATTTTTGTCGAGACTTAATATAAATTTTGCAAAATTTAGGCTCTATTTCAATGACCAATTTTTTAATGGAGTCTAAAGCCAATGCAGATTCATTTTCTCTATAACTGTCTAAATAAGCAATTCAATGTACAAATGAGAAACAATATAACAAAAAACTTGAGAGAAGAAGTGCAAGGAAAAAAAAATAATTGCAATAAAAAATAATTAGTTACTTTAGGAGGTAGAATATAAGTGCAGGAAGAATTGTACCAAAAAAATAAGTATAGGAATATTTACAAGCGAAGTGCGAATTGTACCAAAATATAATTGTTATCTCATGCTTCAAATGTGAGAGAAGAAATGAGCTGTGCGGGCCTTGGAAACATTTCGAGTCCAAGTTGATTATCAAGATAAAGGGATATTCAATTCAAAAATGGAACGAACATTTCATTCTAGCTTAACTACATTGAACACTCACTCGGAAAGCACAAAGTGATGAGCATCCCATATTATTCGATGAGATGTGAGACTTGGACATCCCATAATACCCAAGTTGCTATCATATTGTTTCCTTAGCTATAGCCAATTGATTAGTATTCTTATAACCAATTTTGCCAATATATTTCATCCTTGTATATCAAGGAATGAATAAGAAACTAAATTATCATTTTTTTTCTTCCAAAAATTGCAAAATAAAACAAAACACAAGAAGGGAAAAATACTAGGGAAGTTAATATACTAATAGAATCATAACAGTATGTTAAAAACGATCACCTTATTAGGAGACCTTCGGTACACACGACATCTGGCGGAAGATAGTAGTTCAACCCCATCATTTTCGGAGATTGAAGATTCATTAAGCTTTATGTTATTTGAAGAAACCAGCCTTGATCCCCTAAAGCACCCCTTATGATTTTCAATCGATGCTCTGGGAGAGAAAGTCCCCAGTGGTGTATGCATAACCATTACAGAATCTGAACTTGGGAGTCTGAGAATGAATAAACATATAAAACTACATCATTTAAAAAGAACAAAAAAAAATTACAATTGACATAATCGGATCACTAGAGCACAAACCTGTGAAATGCACAGTATATTAACTTCTTTGTTATTTCAGTCCCATTCTTCTCCATAGGATGCAACTGCAAGTTTAAACAATATTAACATATTTCCCAAGCTCTTGTAATTCTCGCACACACAAAAATTCAAATATATAGGAGTTATTTATTTAGGATGAAACCGTAAAGGATGCACCATCCCACCAAAAGAAAGAAATAAAAATAAAGGAGAAACAAATGAAGAAAAATAACACTTTCATATCAACCTACTCATCACACTTAACGAAACACGAGACTTACTTCCATGGTATACCCTGCTCTTGATGCACACATTACATGAAAATAGGTAGCACACTTGGGGCAACTTGTACAGGACCCGTGGTTTTGTTTACAAATCACACAAGTCTGCAGTCACAGTGGAAAAGAACCATTAACATGAGTTTATAAGTACAACCCAGCCAAATACAAAGAAATTAGAAAATTTAAAAAAGGGATAGCCAAGTATAAGTCACATAACAACCCCACCACTATCTTACTGAAAAATATGGAAGAAAAAAAAACATAATTGGGGTGGAAGATTATATAATGAATGTAATATAGAATTACTTTTGAGCAGAGAGTACTTCAAAAGATGATCTTTAGTTTGGGAATAGTTATCCAAAAACAAATTAGAATGAACAATTTTTGTAAGAATGGCACAAGCATAAGTACAGTACATTTTGTGTAAATATATTGACTTAATAGAGATAAAACAGACATTGTGCCCAAAATGCAATCTGGTGCATTTTGGATTGTCGGCCAAACAAAATTTAGAATCATACAGGAATCAGGATGCATTCTGGGCAATATAATAAAATAGCTGAAACTAACTGTTAACAAATGCAAATATCACCTTTTAGCCAATCATTTTATAATAGGATACTGGGTTTGGGCCTAAACTCAACAACTAGGCTTAAGAGTTAGAGGGAGCGACTCATTTGTGCTGATGTGGCCAATTATTTACAAAAGTAAACATAGGTATCAGGGAGAGGGCATGGCAAGGGGGGATTGATTCAGCATCTTTTCCGTTAGGATCTTAGAGGTTTTGGCAGAGAGAAATATTTCGTCTCCAAGGAGCTTTTGCTCAGGTTACAGAGGGCTTTTTTCTGTGATACATCTTTTTCAATCAATGATACCATTTCTGTTTGTCTTTAACTTGGGCTCCTATCAATTTACCTTCACGAAGGTATTAGGAGGAATTCTGAGAATTCCAATGGCAGGTTCCATCGCCTCTGGGTTGTGGAAAACAACTTCAGGTCGAAACCAAGCGCATATTACATGAACCCACAACATCTCAACATCAGTTGGCTTTAGAGCACCACCTGCAATCATTTTTATGGCATATAGTAAAAGCAAATTAGTATTAGTCACAGAACTGACCATAGAAGATAATATAAGGAACAAAAAACATGTGCAAGTGGAAACTTCATAATGTTGGGTCTTTTTGTGTAACTACAATTACATTTGTATCAGGCTTATTAAGAGGGTTCTCCTCAATTATGTGAAATTCGGGAAAATTGCTACATTGGATATTGATCATCCACCAAAGTAAAGAAAACTTTTTGAATATTAGAAATAAGGTCAAATCATCATCATGATATGAATAAAAAGGCCTCCTTTCCCAGCTTTGAATTAGAGTATCCACCATTTGCTACTTTCATAAAGAACTTAACACTGTAGGATACAGACATAAGAACAAAAAGGAGTTCAGATTGCCCAAAACACAAGATCTGACATGCCTTTTACTGGACAAAGGCAACACTCTCTTTCAACATCTGGAGTTTCGCATACTCTACAAACCCAAGAAGTAAAGTCCTGAACATTCTTTGCCCCGTAGCATTCTTGGTGGACTGCAATTTGGCACCTTCATAATTAGAAGTAAACACATATTATCAACATTACTACCTTCAACTTCAAAGCCTCATAGATTTGAAACAAAATAATAATCGTGCAAAAATTTATACAACTCGGGGGCATAGATAGATCAACAATAATTGAAACACCTGCTACAGATAATAATTTTGTTATCGTCCCAATCTTCAACCCATCTACAAACAGCACATCTTTCTGTGGTCCATTTTGCATGAACTGGCTCATACTTCTCTGTCACAATAAGGTAAAAGTAAAATAAATCTATTCCTTCAGATATATTCAAGGGAAAGCATGCAACTGGGTGTGCCATAGGGCATGTTCAACTAGAAACAGTGAAGGCTCTGGTACATAGACGTTCATATGAAATGAACACTTACCTTGCAAAAAGGCAAGCACCTGCTGCTGATCTAATTGCTGGGGTATTCCATCTTGTGGAACGTGCTCTGTGATCTGAAGCAATTCATTTGAAGTCAAAAATCAGAAAGAAGGACAGCATAATAATAATAATAATAATAATAATAATAAAAGAAAAGCACAATAATAATCACTCCCTCGCTCGATCAAATTTATACCATCTCTTCCTACATAAAGAACTAGAAGATGTTTCATATAACTCTAAGTGATAGAATAGAACTCTTACGTCGTGACTGTTAACTCAAAACCAACCAATACAAATAAACTAACAGATAAATTTGTTATGTCTCAAATATAGCAAGAACTAGTACAAACCCATTTTTCTAGTGGTAGCATTGTACTTTTCACTTTCACACTATGTTTCCATTTTTTGGCTCTGCAACCTGTATGCCTTTCCCATTCACTCAGTGTCTGCTTCCTTGAACCACAAGAGCCACAGGTGCACATAACTCTGAAAAATGTGATCAGGAACAGCTCAATGGAATTCATCTAGAAAAAAAAATGATAGGTAATTCACCTAAGTTTCTTTTATTTTTCTGAAGAACTGTGTTAGAAAATAAAATAGTATCTGATAATAGCTTGATACTGTTCTAGAATGTCCTGGTTTATCCCCTAGGATAGTGTATCTTAGAGTATCTCCTAGTATTAATTTTCATATCTCTTATTATGATTTGTTTTCTGATTCCCCTATTTATCTTTTGAGTCTGTAACCTTATAAATAGGGATTAGTCTTTTGTATTCAAGCTACTAAGTTAAAATCAATCATATTCAAAGTTCTTATTATTTTCTCTCCTATTTTTATCTAAAACCCCACAACTTCAAGAAACTCTTTTGATGGTAAAGACCCTAGTCATACCGATACACGAAACAAAAACGAAAGCAGTTGTTTTTCAGATAATATGGATATGTACATTAGTCGAAGAAAAAAAAATATACATGCAGAAACTGTCGTAGAAAATTCCAGGGGGAAAAGGACTGACAAAAATGATAAAATGAAGCGAGAGCATCTCCAGAAATACCAAGTTAAGACAGGAGATTCCTTTCCATCATATATATGAAATCAAAATATTTGTTTAGATTACCAACGACATAATATCCAAGTGTTGAAGACTTACAAATGAAGCTTAGGGATGTAAATTCCATCCATGCCATTGCACACCACCATTACATTCTCAGGTATCACAGGTTTTTGGCCAACCATTACATTCTCGGGCATCACATGTCTTTGGCTATTTTCTATTGATCTGTCTCAAAAGATATCACATCATAACATAAGATTCAAAGAATAAAATAAAATGTTGAATATCCCAAAGGGAAAGAAAAAGAAAGCTACAGATAATCAACACATACTTGATTTTTGACTTGTATGTTTGGGATGCAAGTACTTTACAGTTGGACTTTTCCTTGCAATCTGGACAATAGTAATCCGTATTTTCCAGATCCTGCAACCAGAAGCAGTCATTTATCTTCAGTCACTTGTGACCCAGGAAAACTTTTCAAAAAACGATCTAGAGAAATAGATACATGGTACCATATTTACGACAATACTTCACCTTGAAATGTTGGGTGGAAACTTTGGCACACTCGGCATGCACCCAAACGTTGCAACCATCACAGCACACCTGATTCAAAAGTTAATCCCAAAAAAATATAAAAATTTTGAGTTTATTGTGAAAGAAGTACATTAAAATGAATCTTAGGACAAAACTAAATTAACAGCACAATCTCACCCAATTCCCACCATCTGAATGGTGCCAAATCTTTTTGCAAATGCCACAATATTGTTTTGATTTCCGTAACTGTAAGAAAAAATATATAATTTTCTTGAAAATCAAATATCTGCTATAAAATTATTTCGTGAAAATTTTGAAAGCACTATAAATAAGTCATTCTGCATAACCTTAGCACAATGTTTGCAATAAAATTGAGTTTCATAACTTGAATCCTTAATCTTCTTCAAGGCTTTGCATGGAAACAGCAACCAACAGCCAGCACAACATCTTGTATCCTGCACAATGTATTCACTGGATAAAAATAAACAAATAACCAGAGTCGATAAGAGATGCACTGTTATACAGTTAACTCTTATCAAAAGTTATTTTTCAGAGTAATTATTACTGCATAAAAGCAACATAAAAACTAGCCATCATCCAGTGTTGTTAAATGGCGGCGCCATGGTTGCCATCGCGTGGTGGATTTTTTGCCAACCGCCATAGGCAACTTGTGAAGGAAGGCACGTGGCACCGTAGGCCGCGATGGCATGTTTATATGGTAGAATTTTGGACTTCTGCCATATTCCGCAATCCGCAATTGATAACACCGCCATCATTAACTAATAAGTACTACCTTTGTCCCATTTTATAAGTTGTTTTAGCAAAATCAATTTGTCCCAAATTAGTTGTTGTTTTACATTTTCAAGGAAGAATCTAATAGACTTTTCCACTCTTGTCCTTCTTAATGATGACACCTTTTTACATTCAATAAATGATTCACATTTACCAATGAAGAGAGATAAAGGGTGAAATAGTAAATTAGTCAACATTTTTTATAAAATCTAGACTACTAATTATTTTTCTTAAAAAGTGTACAAAAACCTTAAACTGCATATAAAATGGGACGGAGGTAGTAATAAGTAATAACTGCGCTAACCATCAGACTAACAACAGCCTTTTCTAACTCCCCCTTATCCTATATCCTAACACAGACATTCCACAGTCCTTCCTCGACAAAATAAATATTCACTACTGCAGCCTTGGTTAACAATAACTCCACATGACTAACCGCTTTCTTATGCAAAGCAGAGTTTATAAAAGCTCTCATCTAGTCACAATGAATGAAGTATATAAAGCACAATCGGAAAATTTAAATTTTACCTGATCCTGGCAGTAATATTCCTGATCAACATTTGGACCCGAGACCTCTCCAAGTCTATTGGGATGACCTTCTAAAGTAGTCATTTCCAATTCCTCCGCTCGTAATTGTGATTCCAAAAGACCATTTTCTGCCGACATTGCCTCCTCAAGTGCCATCCGAAAGTCGCTCGGTTTGCTCTTGAACAACTGGGTCTGCCCCTGGAATCTGAACAAAAATGAAAAATTATTTATTAAATCCTCAATAGTCTTACATAAGCAACCACAGTCAATACCATCTAACCACACACCTTTCCATGAATTCCTTGAATGGAAATATCATTCCTTGCTTCACCCACGCATAGTCCTGCCCATTCATCATTTTTTTAGAGCTCAACACCACAAAACCAAAATGAAAAACTCAAATTTACGACCATAAACAAAATTCTCAGGAAAAAAAAAAATTACCCTTTGAGTTCCATTTTTCGAATAACCAAAAAACATCACACAAAGTGCATCGGGAACACAACAGCTAAGGACAGATTCTGGAGCCTCCAAGAGGGGATCAATCACCATAGCAGGCCAAGCTGGATATCTCTTCCCACATTTAGCCCAAACTAAATCACCCAAAGCAAAATCCCCAGGCCTATAAACCTCTTTCCTTTTACCCACATTCCCATTAAGCTTTTGATCCACAGCCTCAAAACTAACACCAGAAGTGTTACTCTCTGTCCTCACAGTCTTTCTACCCACAGTAGACGAATCAACACGTTTCCTTTCATAAACCTTCGTTCCAGCAAATGGATATTCATATAACATAGAACTCTTCAAACCATACCGATCACTCTTCTCAACCCTATCAACCACTCCAAAACCCTTGTCATTCTCAAAGCAGGAATCTCCATCCTCCGTTCTCATTCCTCCATTCTTCCACGTATCAAGAATCGAGTCACTGAACCTCGACGGAAGCGTCTGAAGGCGGCCACGCGAGGACTTCAGCAACGGAGGCCGAGGCGCTGCTAAGCTCCGGTCTTTCACTGTTAACTGCGCAGAATTTGAATTGGACTGAACCTCACCACCATTCCCACAACCCCAATGCGATACCTCACTACTCCGAGAACCAGAACCGCTACTGAAATCTTCAACATCACCTTGAGAGTAAAACTCATTCATCCTACGCTTCTTCTGAATCTCCGAACACCCGTCATGACCTTCAGAATCTTGCTCCTCCAATTTAAACCGTTTCACTTTCGGCATTTCAATTTTCATCGTAGGTTTAATTATCATATTGCTTTAACCATCGGAAACGACGATTGTATTCCCCTAAAAACCCTAATTTCACATTTAATCTCGCAACGTTGCAAGAATCTCGCAATTCGAGTCCCCAAACCTCTCACAATATATCTTATTATCACCACCACCAACACAAGTTTCGAATCTTGAACCGCTCGGTGAAACCCCAAAACCTAATGCCAAAACCCTGAAATCGAACAATGAAGGCACCAGGGAACGAGAAAATCAAAGAATATGTGTGATTTTTATACGTTTCGAAAACTTGCAGTGAAACAAAAAGGTAAAAGAATTACCCTTTGATAATTAAAGCGTTTGGTTTCGATCTCCGAAGGGATTAGCCGGGAGCATAGAACGAGAACTCCCGGGAAAATACGGCGTGCAAATTTTTTCCCAAAGAAACAATCAAATTGAATCGACGGAGAGAAAAGAATACAAAAGAAGCAGAAGCCTGGGTTGTGTTGTGTTGTGTGTGCATGACACAAGGAACGGACGTTAGGCTTGTTTGGATGTTTTTCTTTTATATTTATATTTTTAAAAAAATAAATTGACAATTTTTTTTTATATTTATTATTTTCTATCAATTTATTCATGTATATATATTTTTTTTTTGAGATTATGTATATACTCCCTCTTGTCCTTAATGTAAGAAAAAAAATACAAAAACCATCAAAACCAAGGAGTTCATTAAGTTCTTGTTGGAGAAGTAGGCAAATTTTGTGTTCGGCGATGACTTGAATGAATGGGAAGGAAGTACCATCAATAGTGAAAACTTGTATGAAACCATTAAAGGCACGTTTATGGTCAAGAAAGGATAGAGACATAACATGATATAAAGCTAGATATAGATAAGGTGGGATATAGACATGATAATATTATCTTATCATGTGTTTAATGTGCGCTCGTAACAAATAATATTGCATTTTTTTGGGTACAAAAATATGTTATTTTATTATATTTTACATAAGCTAATAAATAATGCTGATATATATTGTATGTTTATGACAAAATTACCCCGTCGATCCCATCCTACCAACCTCAAATCCAAATACAACCCTACTCATATCTTGCCATCCACTTATAGTCCAACGACTCCATACAAATATGCCTCCTCCAACCACTCCTCATCCAATGCATATTTTACTCACCTCTCCTATAACTCCAAATGTCCCACACACACACCTACATCCTCCACACCCTCGATTGATCAAACCATCTCCCAAATCTGCACATATTCATTAGTACAGTTGGACTCCCCCGCATCACCACTTCCTATGCCCCTAATTTCTCTTCGCCCAATAATGAGCAATAAACAACATCCACCAACCAAACCCTAAGTATCTCCTTACCACTAAACATCCACTCTAATTATCAGTCAAACCCACTTGTTTAAGCCAAGCACTCAAATCAAGTAAATGGTGTGATGCTATGAGCCATTTGTTGCCTTGATATAATAACAAACATGGGATCTGATTCGTAGGCTGCGCAACAAAATTCTCATTGGCTACAAGTTGGTTTACAGAATCAAAAGAAAAGTAAATGGTGGCATTGACAGGTATAAAGCTCGACTAATAGCAATGGCTTTCTCCAATGCCCTGGACTGCACTCGAACCTTTAGTACCATCGTTATGCCCATACCACTTTGGTTGGTCATCTTCTTATCCCTTCAACATAACTGGCCACTACGTCGACTTGATGTCAACAATACATTCTTGCATGACATTCTACCTAAAGAAGCTTACATGGGAAAAAAAACTGGTTTCATCCATCTTGATAAACTTGATCATGTTTGTCGCCTCAGGAAGTCTATCTATGGTCTCAAGATATCCCCATGTGCTTGGTATCAGACTCTGCGTAAGTTTTTCTTTGACTATGGTTTTGTAAATTCCAAAACTGACTCATCACTATTTATTCTGCAAAATCCATGCATGTCATTATGCACATTATCATAAGGAACAATAATAAGGTCAAAGAATGCACCACCAAGCTTGTCATCACCTTCTCTGTCAAATATATGGGCTCATTACACTAATTTCTTGGTGATGAGGTAATTCCTACGTCCACGTATTTATTTCTTTTCCAACACGAGTATATTGCAAAGTTGTTTGAGAGGACACAAATGATTGATGTCAAAGCTCTCCTCACCAATCTATCAACCTCAATCACTTTGATGAGAGATGATGGTTCCACCACCACTAATGCTACCTTATATCGCATCACCATAGGTAGTCTCCAATACATATCCATTGCACAACCTGATATTGCATTCTCCGTAAATAAAGTTTATCGGTCTATGCAACGATCGACCACATACCACTCATTTCATAGCACTTAAGTGAGTTCTACGCTACCCCAAAAGAACCATCTTCCACGGTCTTCTATCTAAAATACAAAATACATTTTTCTTTATATTTATTTTTTACTTAAAATATACTCTCTCTCTCTCTCTCTCTCACTCCTCTATATCTCTTTCAATCTTTTCTCTCTCCCCTCATCCCTCTCTTTATTTCTTGTATCTCCCCTCTCCTTATTCTCTGTCCCGCTTCTCTCTCTCTCTCTCTCTCTCTCTCTCTCTCTCTATATATATATATATATATATATATATATATATCTCGTTTCCTCTCCCTCACTCTCTCTCCACTCCCCTCTCTCTCTCTTGTATCTTCTCACGTGTATCCTTCCCCAACCCTCTCTTCTTCCTCTTATCTCACTTTCCTCTTTCTTTTATCCTCTCTTACCATCTTTTCTCTCTTATATTTTGATGTTATTGTATATTACATCTTATTATAATACATGTTGTATAAACAAATGACGATTGTTCTGAGCTCTAACTGGGTTCAGATCCCATCCCAAGGTCTCAAGTTTGAGTATTGGGTGCGACAAGAACTCTATTGGGAGGGGAGAACACACAGGCCACAAAGCAGAGTAAAGACGTCAGAAACCATTATACAAAAAAATTGTACAATTCAAAAAGTTGTTCAGTACGTGTATCTTTGCAAACAGCGGTGGATCCAGGATTTGAAAATAGGATGTTCCTTCAGGGTATGTTTGGATAGCTTAGTGTGGAATGGAATGGAATAAAATTCCCGTTTCATTGTTTGGTAATTTTACGACGGAGCGGAACAAAATTTCCACTCCATTGTTTGGACAACAAATGAAACAAAATGAATTATAACTTTTTTATTCTTTTAATATCCTCGTTTAAAAAAAATCAGAACTTAATTTTATTATTTGACTATAAATATACTTTATTTTACAGGTTGATTTTATTATTTGAGCATAATTTCTAGCAGAAGTTTTCTATTTGACAATAATTTCTGGCTGAAGTTAACCATAGTACTACTCTAGGATGAAAAACTGAAGAAAAAAACTAGACAAAAATGATATTATTTGAGCAAAATACTTTATGGTATTATCCACTAGTGTCTTGAAGCATTAAAAGAAATGCATAAATATGATTATTGATTTATGAAATGGAATTCTTCCCACCAATTTATTCTGTTTTTTTTTTTTCTGATGGAACCAATTTATTCAATTGATAAACATGAGTATAGAGACTAATGGTATTAAAATATAATAACAGGCTTATAAAAAAAGCGATAATAATAGAACGAACTGAACAATTTTTTCACAATAATTGAGCGTAATTTTATGATAAATAAATAAAAACGAAAAATTAATCAGCATGACAAACATCAATTTTAATAGTACAAAATACAATTATTAGCTTGATATGAATCCTTGTAAAAAAAAGTTTGATATGAACAAATTCTCAGAAAAAAGCTTGGTATGAACGAAAGGATAAAACGGTACCTAAAAATAAAAAAGTTAAATATGTGAAAGAACAAAAGTGAGGGTAAGTTGTGGGATGGAATAGAATTATAAGAAAAAATAAATAACTAATTGTATTCCACATATTCGAAAGTATGGAGTGTATTACCACTAAGCCAAAATGTTTTAGGTGTTCCTGGGAACACCGTGAACACCATTTGAATCTGCCCCTGTTTGCAAATCAAATGGATCCTAAGTGCTACACATCTCACTCAAAATCCAGTATGTCATACTCGCATGAAGCAGATCACCATTGATGTTCACTTTGTTTGCGGTCTCGTACAACAAGGAAAACTGACCAACTCAAAAGAGGAGTGTGTGTCAACACATTACACGTTCGGGTAATGACAATCAGACCAGTTAAAATGTCTCCAACAAAAATTCAAAAGCGGGGTGTGTGTCAACATATTACACGTTCGGATGGGTCTGGCCGAACCTGTTCGGTTGGCCATAACCGAACCAACTCATAATTTAAAAAAAAAAAAAACACGGAAATCCTGGCGTCATTAATGGTATTTTGGTCATTTCATAGGGTTATGGGGGTGTGCACTGAGTAGGGAGGGGTGTGGAAAAAGCAATGACCTGTTTTTTTTGGTCAAGAGAGTATGATTTCATTGCGGGATGTTTTTTCCATACCCCACCCATTCCCCATATACCCCCACCCAAAAGTGAAACCCCAAAATGCCTTTGCAATCTATTTTTTTTTTTTAAAAAAAGGCCAATCGTATATATGTTATTTGGACATATATACGATGGTCAAATTTAACTCATCGTATATATGTCCTTAAGAGTAGGCATCATATATATGTTCAAAATGACATATATACGATTTGTTTTAATTTTTATTTCTAAAAGGCTACTAAAAATTCGTTAAATAGTCAAAACTACTCTAAAAAATTATAAAAACACCACTAAAAATCTAACAAAACCAAAATAAGGCTATACAATTTTTTTTAGATTTTATGGAGACTATGAAAAATTTTAAAAAAAATCGTAAAAAATAGTAAACGATGGAATTTGGGATTTTGAGGCCGTGGTTTCATTACGATCGGAGTATGTTGCCCGAAAACCGATTTTTTAGCCTAAATTATTCATTCGACGTATAACATTGTCACGTTTTAACGAACTACACACACAACCTATTTTCAGAACTTAATTAATTTTTATTTGACTTAAAAAATTACCATAGGGATCGTATATACACCTGGGGGGATATATATACGACCCTATTTTTTGCCCATCGTATATACACCCCCCAAAGTGTATATACGATTATGGTGGGGGTGTGCCAATCGTATATACGCCTTGGGGGGTGTATATACGATGGGCAAAAACTAGGGTCGTATATACACCCCCCAGGTGTATATACGATTGGCCAAAAAAATTTAAAACAAATTACGTTTTCAGAAGAGCATTTTGGGATTTTCAGTTTGGGTGGGGGTATATGGGGATTGGGTGGGGGTACCAAAAAAAACCCTTTCATTGCAATGGGCAAGGCCCAAACCATACAACCCAAATAGGACTAACTGACAAGGCACCACACATGAGAAGTGGGCTCAATATCATGGTGTTAAGAAACAAACCCCAGGGGTAGTAGAAATAAAAAGGGTAATTTTTTTGGACCCCTACAATGATAATACCCCCACCAAAAAATTTAATCCAATTTTAACCCTGCCAAAAAGTGACTACGGATTTACCTTTCGTATGAGGTAAATCCGTTTTGGAAAAATGGGCAATGGAAGTAACATAATTCCGTTTGATGTTAATTTTAGGCGTCGGATTTATCTCTAAAATAGATAAATCCGTTGTTGAAAAATAACAAAACGAATTTATCTATTTTAGAGATAAATCTGACGCCTTAAAAAAGCCAACAAAATTATCTCTAAAATAGATAATTTTGTTTTGTTAAAAAATTTCTTAAATAAATCGGTTTTGTTCAATGTATTTCGGTTTCGCTTTTGCATCGATTAAAATAAAATTTTAGCGCAGTGCAACGATTAAAAACATAGAGACAACTAACGAGTAAGATTAAAACATAAATCTACAAGTGTTTAAAATGTTACATAATTTCCCTCAAAAAAAATGTTACATAATGATACACAAACTATAATCAAGGGGACCTACGGGGAGACCCACCCTCTGCCGCATGAATCACACCCCGCATCCGCTCAGAGGTACCGATGCCAGATGAACCTCTCCTAACTGCAGAACACTCCGCGTACGCTCGGAAATATACATCAGTCTCTCCTCAGGACCGAACCCTCCTGTTGCTGCTAGTGCTGGTGATGCTGCTGGTGCTACTTTTGGAGGTGATAGACAGGGAACTGATATGGACTGAAACCAATGGATAGAATGCGGATGCATCTCACTTGGATAGTTGGCTCTCTTGGTGGCACTGAGAGTCTCGTCAACCCCCTTCCTGAAGTTGGCAACTTGAATCATGACGTCTTTGTACCGTGGATTACCCTCCACTGGAGCACGGGGGATGGTCTGGAGGTATCCAAACTGCCAAAACACCCTATCAGGCGTGTACCTAACAGTGAGGCCTCCCCAGCTAAAGGACCCCCTGTAAAAGCAGAAATCATTGAACGGTCTAACATGCCAAGGACCCTCGAAGGGTGTCCAGTTCACGTTCTCCGGAGTCAACTCATCTATCCTCCTACGATACTTGTCCAGCTTGACAGAATCAGACTTCTTCCTCTTCCACCTCCCAGCACGTGGACCATCACCGAATAAGCATCAGTCTAACAGGCATAAAGATTGGGGAAATACTCATATATCCACGTATGAAATAAACAAAAAATAACAAACTCGTTATTAAATCATAACATATAAATACCATTTTTTTAATTCAAAAGAATGTAAATCTTACCATAAGCAGTGTGGTATACCCCCTAGCTTGGCGGTAGAAATCAGAGTGGCAAACTCCAGCTGGTCATACAGAAAGGCCAATGCAGCTGGACCGCGCGCCCATCCGCTAACCTGGTCCATGTCCTCAAAAAGCAACAACCACTTACCCCCCACCCTCTTCCATGTCTTGCTGTAAAAGATGCTCTTCCCCAACAACATCAATAAGAAGGCCCTGACAGCAAAAACATGATTTCCCGCCTGAATGTGATCCTCACAGACATTGAACAACCACTCGAACCAGAAGTAGCCTCCCTTGGCCTCAATCGACTCCTGAGTGGCATCAGTAACATCCACCCCCAATATATTAACTGCCAAAGAAATGACAGTGTCAACAACGACAGACTGGGCTAGGGGGCAGTAGTTGTTGCCTGTCACTAGTAGATGCAGAAGACGGGAGACATCATCCAAGCTGATGGTCATCTCACCGAATGACATGTGGAATGAAGACGTGTCAGGATGCCATCACCCGACAAATGCTGAAATCAGCTCATGATAACCTATGGTCATAGTTGTTCCAACCAGGGGGCTAAGCCTGACTGTGCGACGTAGTAGAAATGAGGAGAATGGGCGAGAGGAGCCAAGTATTTATGAATTTTGATGTCATGTGCATTTACTTTAAGTTTTTTCCCCGATCCTGCCAACATTAAAAACAAAACATGCATTCAACATAAATAATTGTAACCAAACTGAAAAAATAACTAATATTACCTTGCCTCTCAGAAGGTTGGACGTCACGTGTTCCTCAAAGCTAGTCAGCACCGAATCATCTCTAGGTCCAACAACATGGAGCTTCGGTTGCTAGTCGTGCCCGTCGTCATCATCATGATAAGCATCCTGGTCATGATCAAAACCATGCTGGTGGTCCTGCAACTGCTGGTGGTAAAGTTGGCCAAGCTCGGCGTGGTGCTGAGCATGTTGTTGCTCGTGGTGCTCCTCATGAGCATGCTGCTGCTGGCCCCCTGTTGTTCCCGAACTAGTCTGTCTCTTGCAGAAGCATGGCCGGCGACATGTGGATCATGTCTCCTCATCGGAGGAGGACTCTCCTCTGCCTGGCCCCGTGAGGATTCTCCTCGCTTTGTCAGTGAATGCACCCAATTATGGGAATTAGCGGTATATCGCGCTCGCATTTCTCGAATAAAACCACTGCACAATTAAAAAATATATTAATCAAAACGGAATTATGTCAAAAAACATAATTCTGTAGTGCAATTTTTTTCAAAACGGAATTACATGTACTTCCCATCAGCTGTCCACAGATTTAACTGTAATTGCGTTTTGAAAAAAGTTGCACTACAAAATTATGTTTTTTGACATAATCCCATCAGTTGGAGAACCAAGAAGGCGACAAATTTATGTTAAATCCGTTTTGATATTTCATGGCTTCAAACGGATTTAGCATAAATCTGTTGTGAGTAAATTACAACATCTGAATTACATACTTCTGCCTGTCGGATTTACGTTACATCCGTGCAGGTTTTTTAATTGAGAAAGCGATGGGTGAGAGAGAACGAAACAGAGGAAATGAGGGAGGAGGTAAATGATTTGGGGGTTTTAAGTTTTTGGGAGGGTATTTTTGTCTTTTCGCAGAGTTGGTGGGGGTATTGGGTGTGATAATGGGGGTCTAAAAAAATTACCCAAATAAAAAAACACCGGTTCAAATAGGCTCATGCTTCTTACAACCCCCCTCTACTCACTAGACACCCCTTTTTGGTGTGAAAAGTCCAAAAGCCCTTACTGAAAATTGGTTTTTATTTTTTTTTTAGACATTAAGTACGGTTCGGCGCACGCTTGATCGACCCAAGTCGAATCTGGCAGCACCGAACCTGCTAATTTTACTCAGACACCCAAAATTGGCCAAATTAACAGGTTCGACCAAGCGAGAGTCGAACACCGTCGAACGTGTGAGGGTCGAACGGTGCTGATGTTGGTTTTTTTAAAGAGTGGTTAACCGAAACTACCCTGAACGATAAAATAACAATTTCGCAATGATAAAATAATAATTTCGCAACGATAAAATAACTAACTTTTAACAAAAACCAAATATAGATAGATAAATGCAATCAGTACAGGTACAATCCGTGCAAAAGAAAAAGTAAAGAAGACATAGAATTCAATCCAAGGCAATTACAAGATACAACTACTGTCGCTGCCTCACCCTGGGCTGGGAGACATCCGTAGCATGGGAGACACAACTAAAGCTCCTAAGCCCACTCTTGAATGGCTTTGCAATTGCTTTCAACCTCTCCACAATCTTCCAGCCACAGGTCCCACGTGGAATCCCAGCACTTTCCAGCACGTGCTCCATCTCATCATACAGGGCAAGGGTCTTTGGCAAGGCCTATAAGGCAGTAAAAAATACTTTAATCACAAAATAAAGTTAAATAAAAAATGCAAACAAAAACATTGTAACACTAAACTAAATCATCATACCTCTCTAAACTCTGCAGCAAGCAAGGGGTAGTTGTCTGGTGTCAAGTATGGGTGGGATACACTCCTAAACCAGGTAAAGTACTCTGGGACTGTGGTTGGCATCCCAGACACTACTATTGAAATCCAGCCATGCAGCTTCAGCTTGATCCTTAGTGACTACCGCCCGTCCAGTGGGCTTAGGGTCCTCTGGGATGCCCTGTATCCACCCAAACTGTCTAACCACTCGCTCGGGAGTATATGCCACCATAGCCGCACCATGACGCAAATGCCCTTTAAAATAGGTAATCCCAGCCACAGCTCTGTGATATGGGTTCACAAATGGCATCCATGTCACCTCCTCCGACCTGAGATGATCCAGAGTTGCCCTGAAACCCACCAATGTCCCATCCGCCCTCTTGCACTCCCACCTCTTAGCCCGTGGCTCCTCTTCAATGTACCCGTCTGTCAACCACTTCGTACCAAAGATATGCCCCTGGAAATGTTCAAAAATCCAGGCCTGTGATAAAAAAGTGAGTTAGGGATCGAACAACATATAATAAACATAAACTTATACTAACTGAAATAAAGATTGAAATAAAGTCAAGTACCTGCAGGAGAGTGGAAAATCCAACAATCTGATTTGTCTTAGAGGAGGAGGCATCCGTTAACTGCTGGTATATATTAGCCAGTGTCATAGCTCCCCAACAATAGTTACTAGCTTGCTCTATATCTCTGACCATGTAGAGCAATGCGATCTTCACCCTGTTGCCAGACTTGTCACAAAATATGGTCTTATTGTAGACTTTCTTCAACCAGGTCACCTTCACACTACATCCTCTCTCAGGTACATTAGCAAATGCCTCATCATATGAACACCCCAGGCACTCAACCAAACATTCATGCGCCTCGATCTTGCTAGGCTCTACCATGTAATAAAATTCCCCAGTGACGCGGATATGGAGGAGCTGTGAGACATCATCCAGGGTGATGGTCATCTCACCAACTGGAAGGTGGAAGGTGTTTGTCTCACTGCGCCATCGCTCCATAAAAGCAGTATCGAGGAAGTGGTTGATGGTAGCAAACCCCACATCATGAAGGGGCAACAGTCCAGACTGTGTAACGTAAGGAACAATCATTGGATGCATATGAAAATCATTCATAGAATGATTATGAAGTTTCTGCTTACCCTCGTCAGTAGGACGCTCCTACATTTTTCATTATAAAACAAACATACTCAGTAATTGTAAATGCAACTTAATATTAGAAACATAAAATGTTAAGTAATTGTAAACTTACCAGGCTGTCCCATATGTTCCTAGAAACGTGGGAACCATAAGCATATAGGACCCTACGATCATCTGGTCCTCCCGGATAAGGGAAAGTGGATGATTTGTCAGGAGCAGGAGCATCAACAGCAGGAGCATCAAGAGTAGGAGCATCAGGATCAGCATCAAGAACAACATCAGCTGGCTCAGGCTCGTCAGCATCAGCATGAAGATCAGCCTGAGAAGATGTGGAAGGCCTATCCTGAGAAGTGTGGATGGGTGATGATGAGAAGTGGATCCGCGAGCATGAGAACTGGATGACACATTCAACTGAGCAGCAACATCATCATGCTCTACATCATCGGCTCCGGCGTAGCGTCTATATCATCAAAATTCAATGCCGCCTCGTGGGAGGTCAACCTCAACAGGGGTTCCGCGCACGCCCACGCCCACGTGGCATCCCGAAGTCTCTCCTCGGCGCACGGGGCAATGGGACGAATCCTGTCGTCGACTTGCCTCCCGCCCTCGGGCTGCCTCTCTCCATTAGTGCCATGTCCACATCCTCGTATCATTGTGTTAGCCATACTGTAAAGAATCAATTGAAATGTTAAAAATCAGTAAAAATCAGTCAAAATCAACATACAACAACAATCAGGGGAGTTCGACTGTGCCAGATGCGAACACAAACGGAGCACGCTTGATCGAACACCCCCTAAGAGATTCGATGCACGCTCGATCGAACCACACCTAAACAGTTGCATCAATAGGGGGTTCGACGCACGTTTGGTCGTCCCAGATCGACCGGTGCAAGGCCGAACCACCCAAAAACAACAAAAAAATAAAACGCGAAGATGAAGATGAAGAAACATACCTAGAAGTGGATGGACGGTAATGGCGTTGATTCTTGATGGAAAACGAACGAAAATGATGGATTGAAGTTGAAGGGGTGTGGTGTTTGGTTATAGGGTAGCTTTTAGGGAGAATGTGAATGTGTGGGGGTGTGTGAGGGTGAGAGGGAATAGATAGGGGGAAAATCTGATTTTAAATTAGGGGTATTTTGGGAATATTACGTGGTTTTGGAGTGTCCAGTGAGTAGTTAGGGGATTGTACGAAGCATAGACCGTTCAAATATTATGGTAATCAACAATTTGGGCCTCTTGTTTTTTTTTTGGCCCAGCCCGTTTCCTTTGGTGTTTCCCTTGTTGTTTATGTAACTAACTTTTCTTATCTTTTGGACCAAAAAAAAAAAAAATTTCTTATCTTAGTTTTTTTTGGGGGGGGTTTTTGATGTAACTCATCTTAGTTAGTTACTAGAGGTTTTGTTGGTAAAACTGATCCAATTTTATCAATGGATAGGACTTTGTTAGTTGATAGCTCATGTTTTCACATACAAAGTAAGCACGTTTAGAAGCAGTGAGTTCTTGACCCCCCTCCCCAAAAAAAGAAGCAATGAGTTACATTTTTTTTAATTGAGAAGAATTTGTTCTCTGTGATAAGAATGATACTCGCAAGTCGAATTAAAAAAAGTTACTCACTAAAAGAGGTAGTCACCTAACACGACTCACTTAACTTAACACGAGTCACTAAATTCGACTTGCGAATTTAATTCATTTGTTTCTCTAAAAGAGTTAGTCACTTAACATGATGACTCAAAACACAACACAAATCGTACAAACACGTAGTCACACATATGCACTTCAATCCTAAGTTCTACAAAACGAAAACAAAGGTATTCTCGCACTTTAGAATTCAAATATCGTAGCATTATAAGAGGTTTAATTAACAAAGGATATAAGATACTCAACAAAACTCAACGGGTATATTACATAATTCTTCTTTCTGATTTAGTTTGTTATTGTTGGCTCTTAGCCATATAAGAGCTTTCCCTTTATATTTTCATTCTATTTAATTAATGAGCGCGGGATTTTTCAATTTCTTTTCGTTTCAATCTTTGTAATTCTATATGGTATTAGCGAGTTCTTAAATCCTTTAACTTTGAATTTCACAAAACATGGTGTTTAGTGATAGTATTTCAACTATTCATTTGGCCTTTAATCCTACTTATGAAATGTCAAACACACATATATAGATCGCCACTTTAATAAGAGTATGTGGATTCTGAATTCACTAAGCATATACATATTCCTTCAAAGCAAAAGTTGATTGATCCTCTTACTAAAGCTCTTCCTCGAGCAAATTTTCATCATTTCATTGACAAGTTAGGATTGTTGGATATATACTATCCTATTTGAGGGTATTAGAAGTATTTGCTTTCTTAGCTTTCTTATAGGAATGTCAATTTATTTGTAGTCTACTCCCGGACTCAAATATAAGCAACAAACACCTTTTTAGGTTCATTGAAAAAGTAATGTATTTAGACAAATCCAAATACATTACTTTTTCAATAAACCTAAAAAGGTGTTTGTTGCTTATATTTGAGTCCGGAAGGGGTATTTTGTTAAGCTTGAGTTTCTGCGTGTAAGGTCATTCAGTTAGCTCAAATTTTTGTACCAAAAAATAGTTAGCTCAAGTTTAGTTTTCTGTTTTAGTTTGTTATTATAGTTAGCTCTTAGCTAAATAATAGCTTTCCCTTTGTATTTTCATTCATTCAATTAATAGAGGCATTATTCAACATCTCCATATCTTTGTTATTTATTAAACTTAAATAAATATTTGTATATCTATACACGTTCGATGGATTGTGATGATAATTCATTAATTACACATGAACAGTTACACACATATTCCCTGTTATAAAATATAAGTAAAAATTAGTCTTGATAAAAAAAAAGTAAAAATTAGTCAATAAAAGTTAATGTATTTAGTCCAAAATTTGAACCAGATACATCAACTTTTGTTTGTCAGTTTTTGCTTATATTTTGTATCCGAAAGAGTACATTGTTGTATGCGGTGTTTATACGCCCCGAGTCTTTTTGACAGTCATTTTTGGAATTCTTAGTTAAAACCAAAATGGTCAATTAATTTCAATGATTTTTTTACCAATAACTAATTTCAATGCTTCAAAGTTCAAATAAATTAAAATTTTAAAATCCATTTGTTATTTTATATCAACAGACTACAACAATCCCAATTAGTTTTTTTTTTTTGACAAAACAATCCCAATTAGATAAGAAGCAAAAATCATTTAAAATTCATTTCTCGTCATTTTAAATTCTCGTTATTTTTTCGAGCAAAAAAGAATTCTCGTTATTTTTGTTAGACTTTATTTGAAATGGGAGCTTTTGGCGCGCATATATAAAGAGGGAAACTCAAAAGAGCTTAGCATACGGTTGCCGTGTTTGTTTGAGAGTTGAGAGAGCGGGTTTATTGTTTCACCGCTTTTTGAATTCAGTGAGGTAGAGATAGAAAGCTAATCTCCGATTTCCGATTAAGCAAGCATGGGAAAGCGCCTCCACAATGCTGCTGGTTCCTCCGCTGGAGAAGTGTCATCGGAAAAGAGAATTCGGAGAAGCAAAACTATCTGCTCCTGCAACTCTCCTCGTTCTCCTTTTCTCTCCGCTCATTCCACTTTCTCCTGGTTCTCTCTCTCTCTCTCTCTCTCTCTCTCTGCAAAATCGATTTCACATATAAGCATTAAACACTTTGAATTTCTATGTAGAATTAAACGTGATTGTGTGTGCTTAATGCTTATAATGCATTTCTGAGTTACAGATCAGAATTGAGTTCGGATTTTCATTTGGATCTGATTTTTGAATTGTTCTCAGTTTCATCAAGTTAATTTACCTCTATGTCTCTGTTTTTTGTGTGTGTGTTCATAATTGAACGATTCAGTTGAATCTATGCAAAATGCATATTCCTAGACTCTTACGCAAAACTCGTCTGCGATCTGTCTATAAGTATTTTGTTCGAGATCTATGTGTTTGTTTGTTTTTACTGTAAGAAGCATTTGAATGCAATCTTATATAATTTCTGCTCGTGGATGAACTTCGAATATGATTCAAGTTAACGATTCTATTTAAAAATCGCATGCTGAACTTTGTTATGTGAGATTTTTGACGGAAGAGTAAACGAGAAAGCAGCTTCTGCTTTGATTTCAAACATTTGATTTGTTTCGAATGCTCAGATCGGTTCCAGTTCATAAAGTCATTTTGTTTCCATCACTCTGCATCTCTGTTTATGTAGAAATTGAATTTCAGTTTGGAACTGCACAAATGCTTAGTCGCTATTTGAATTCTGCTCTGTTCTGATGTGTATTACTCATACTGTTTGGTTTATCAGTTTTTGCTTAATTAGAAACCGTTAAAAACATTCAATTCTTCGTTTTCTATAGCGTTTATCCTTGGGAAAGATTAATGGATGCACGCGTGTTTTTTTTGTTGCATTTATAGTTTGAAGACGTTGAAAAAGTTAAAATGATTCTTTAGATTAATGGTAGAATCTATGTTTTCATCTTCTTTATTTTTACAGTATCTTGATTAGTTACTATTATTCCATTTTTGTCTGATTAATGTGCATTCTCAATTCTCAAGGTTCGACGAGGACATTTGGACAGAGATTGCTAAGTTTTTGGATGGAAAATCTCTGATAATGCTGGCAGCTACAAACAGATGGTTCCGCCGTGCTATAATGGATGACGGTATTTGGAAGTTCGTGTGCCTGCGTGATCTTCAGGTTCCATCTCCTCAACGCGTGGCATTCAGGTGGAGCAAGCTGTACACTTCAGCCTTCGGTAAATTAAAGCTGGCTCTTAATCAATGTTCAATTCAAATGGTTTTCGCGTGCGTTTATGCTACAGTGTAAGAATTAACGTCGATTCTGAAAATGAAATTTCAGATGGGAGTCACTCCTACATGTTTCGTCAGCAGGAGAAACATATTGGTGAGTTCTTTTTTTTGGGAACTTATTGGTGAGTTTTTTTTTTTTTGACACAACTTATTGGTGAGTTGGACTTGGTTGCTTAGAATTTACCAATATGTGCAGCTTTAACATTGTAGACTTGGAATTTTTTTTGATGTTCTAACTATTTTAAATATGTACTATCAGATTGGATGCGTATCGGGGCTTTTTATTTTGATTCTTCAGAAGCCTTCCTGACAGAGAGACTGACGTTTCCGGAGAATATACGGAAAGAAGAAACTTTGGAAAAGATGTTACGCTCTCATGGTGGCTGCTTTCTAGATAATGTTAAATCTGGAATCTGGATAGCTGGTAGTCCCAAGTTTACTTTGATTCTAGGATCATCATTGAACTTGATGAGTTAAGTCAGCATATGATCTCAATTATATTTGATTAAGTTCATTTGTTTAATTTTTCAGACTTGCAGCTTGTACGATGCCCGGTTTGTGACCTCAATACTTGCGATGGTAATTTGAATATAATCTGTAGAGAGAGCCCTGCATATCCCTTTGTACTGTAATTGCCTTCTAATTTGGACAATACAAATAAAACGCCATGAATAATGCATCAGTGATAAATGTGTTGAACATCTAGATTAAAGTTACTCAATTTAACAAGTGTCTCCTACTTATATAGGAACAATGCAGACATTAGATGCAAGGCACATAGAACTTTTCCTCTGTGAAGGCTACCAAAATGGGAGCTGGGAATATGAGCTTGTTGGATCTCATGATATCAAGAAACGAGCAGATGGGGCTGCTGGCGCCATTTTTGACGTCAAACACCTGGAGGATTCTTCCACTTCTGGTAAATCTTGATCCTTCAATCAACTTCACAAAAATTCCTAGCTTCATCAATGTTTTTCTATAGGATAAAACTACCTATCTAATGTCAGTGCATAAAGAGGCCACATTTTATCCAGCAGAATAGCAACATAAAAATATGGAAATTATGCTTTTTAGTAACTAGTTTCAGTTAAGCATACGTGAGTTAACTTCAAATAAAAATGTTATGCCTCAGAATGAAACAGGGTCTGGGCAATAAGTATTTCAGTAACTTAGTATTCTAATTCTTTTTTACCTCTCGCCCTTCAAAGAAGACAGTTAAGTCCTGACATTATCATATCAAACAATATGTTTTGATTTCCAAATCGAATGGCAGCTGTATTTGATCACAAATCATGGATTGGGAAACATAATGACTGGCAACCCAAGGCAATGATCGCTTTCCATGCAGTAGCCGTGAACACTAATTTACAAGAAAACGAAGGTAAGAAGCTTTCTTCTTTACTGTTTTCATGTTACTGCTTAATTCCTTAAACGAATCCTAGAAAAACTTAAATCCATATTTCTCATTTAGACTGACCTTAGCAGAGTTATCAGTTTCACTGGTTCTCTGTAGTTAAACTCGTGTACATCTTTGCTTTGCATTTGGTTGAATATTTAAGTTCTTGGACTTTAGTCCCAATTGATTATATTTACACAATTACTTTGTTTTTCATGAAATTCAAATTTTCCCCAATACAACAGGTCTTAATGTGAAATACCATGTCATGAGGGCAGGAGCTGATGGAGAAGTTGTATCCATTAGAGTCTCTCAGCAGCTGCTGTGAATTCATCTCTTACCCGCCTTTGAGATGCTTTCTTGGCATTATTATACAAGACTACAATACTCCTACAGCTGAAAACAAATTCTGTCCATGCATCCATTAATCTCCTATATGTAGCTCTGGTTTAAACATTGAAAGATGATACTAAATACTATTTTTTCCAGATGAAAAGTTGATATATTGATATGTAGTAATGAAAAAGCAATCTTTTGTATGAAAGGAAGGGAATATACTCTAGATTTTTACTCACCTGCATCCCTGAAATTTAATTATTTGTTCGGTATGCTAAAATAAAACCAACTCGTGCGTATATTCATACCAAGAAGCAAATTATGTTGGTGAGACGGGCCGGTTGGTCCTTAATTTGGGTGCATGAACAAACTAAAAATGTTTTGGGTGCAATCTCAGTGTACTGGATATATTGGTTAAATTTATGGGACATCCATTTTTACCAAGTTTAATCGTTTTTTTATCAATTTAACTTCAAATTCATACAGTGTAAGACATGAAAATGTTGTGGCAGACAAAAATGTTGTGGGAAGCAGATATTAATTTTTTTAAACCAATACAACTTCCAGTTGCAATTTATCCTTATGTGTAAATGTCCATATCAAAATATACATGTTTGTATAGATGCCTATCTACTAATATTTATATATTGAATATATAGGTATTATATGTGCATACATTTAGAAAACAGTAAACTGGACAGTGATTTTTTGTAGCTATTCATTTAGAATACATGTTTGTATAAGTACCTATCTACTAATCACATACATCAGTATAAGTGGGATTTCTATTTCTATAATACATCCATTGATAAGGGATGAAAAATGTACCTCCTCAACCGCTTGCTGGCAGTACTCACATGCCTTTTAAAAATACACTTTAGCCTCATCCTGGTATGGGATAAAAAAGAACCGTCAGATTTCACTTAACACAGATGGACATTTATACTATCAAAAAGGCCATGTATACTATCAAAATGGCCCATGATAATATTCTGGCAATGTATGTGTAAGAGATGGCCATGTATAGTATACTATCATAAAATGACCATGTATACTATCATAAAATGGCCATGTATACTATCAAAATGGCTATCTTTGATGCATCAGTGAGTCTTTTAGAACCCATCATGGCAATGTATGTGTAAGATATTGGTAAAACGAGTGCTGACACCCATGGTGAAGCAGAAATTGTACCAAGTGGTTCAGAATATTCAGGGGCAGGCATACCACCAGTAGGTATCTTCAAAAGAAATTAAAAAAAAAATCACTTTGTTATATTAATCAAACGATGAAACAATGCTCAAAAGTTATTGTGGATTTAAAGCATGGAATCAGCTTCTCATTACTAAATACTTAACATTCACTTTTAGGATGTGATGTTGGCACTGACGATTCGGCAGAAGCAGGGTGGCTCCACTGTTTTCGTATGTGAAACATGAGAGCAAGAGGGGAAAAAACATACCCAAATTTACAGCACTTTGTTCCTGAGAGTTTTGAAGGAATCAATAGTTGTCATTCTCTTTCTTTTTCTCTATCCTCCGTATCTCTAGAAACTAAACCAACTCCTCATCTCTTTCCTTCATGATCACCATCACTTCGGATCTCTTAACAGTGAAATGGAGAAAATAATTCACCTTTAGATCACCCCTTTAAAGTAAAACAAATTAGTAATTGATAAAATTTGTGATTAATTATTATCAAAGCATGATGTTCAAATATTTCTCAATACACAGTAACAAATATTTCTCAAGATTTGTAAGTGGTGTATTATTATGTATTTAATAGTATAGTTATATTTGGACCAAAATTGCATCAAGAAAATCTATTGAGACCAAAATAGAATATTTTTGTCATCAATTATGTATTTAAATTCTTCTTTTTTGACAAAAATTATATATTTAAATTCTGAACATATATATATATATATATATATATATATATATATATATATATATATATATATATATATATATATATATATATATATATTATATATAACCATGAATGAATCGACACCTAGGCATCCACCTAATCACCACGTCAATAAATATGTCAAGACCAATTAAATCCACCTCAGCATGTTATTTCGAAATATATCAAAAAAAAGCAGAAGCTGGGGATCGAACCCAATCCCCCACACTGTCACCTCCTAATGCTGACCATTTGAGCTACCACAATTTCATATTACTAAAGCATATTACATAATGTTTATCCTATTATTTCTTTTATTGCAAAACTTTTTGCCTACTTTTTATATCTATTTATTATTTATTTTGATACATGTATATTTGTTATTATATATTACATTTATATATTATATTTATTTACCATCTAATATTTTGTATCACATTCCATATATTTTATTCTATATATTTACTAACTAGAATATTATTAAATATGAGTATTTTTTTAACAAGCGGACAGATTGCAGAATTTATTAATAAAAAAAGGAAAAAAATAGAGAAAAGCGAAGGGGACTAGACCAAAATGCTTTACAACAGAAAAGATCAATATTAAATATGAGTAATTTTATCCATTTCAACATTTTTAATTCTCATCTTATAAATAATTTTATATATTAAAAATGTTTGTCACATATTTTTGTATTCACTTGATGCACATACAATTAGAATCAATATACAACTTTGATCGATCAAGATATTTGTAGTTTATAACGTTTGTGCTTAATATTCTTCTATTCACTCTGTTGCACTTAGAAAACAAGTAGAGAGAATAAACAAGATGACAGAGAACATTGATCCTACGGTTGTCAACGTCAATCAACTTAGTCAAAAGCAAACTACATGTCCTTATGCAAAGGTATATTTGCTATATATTTGTAAGTTACTATTTACTAATACTATTTTAGACCGTATAATATTTATAAGTAATTCTGTTGTAATAACATCTCAATATGAAAATACCCTGAAATTATATACACTGCGGTTGTCACTACTAAAGTATTATTTGATTAGTACTTATGTAGTTTTTAAAGTATTTTTATTTATGGGTTGTCACTACTAAAGTATTATTTGATTTCACGTACGGGATCTCAAAATTATAATATATATATATATATATATATATATATATAAATCTAAATTTAATTTCCTACTATTATACAAATATTTAAAATAGTTGAAGTAATTATCTTACTGTGTCTTTTTTTGGTATAAACCGGGTATCCTCTGCGCGGCGCAATTGCAGAGACTAATCCCTCGAGCGGGGTAGGACCACAATTGGCGCAAAGCTCTCCTCAAGAGATTTAACACCGCTTCATGCCCAAGGTGGATTTGATCCCAGGACCTTGGTTAAGTTGGAAGAGACCCTTACCATCTCATCCAAGTGCTCTTGGGTATTATCTTACGGTGTCTAAACAAATGAATTTCGACCCGTGCTGGCAAAAGAGTCAAAAGAAATGTTATCATTCAAAACAAATGAAGGAAAACATATTTTAAATAGTATGACACGTCACTAATTACATCATCAATGATTTTATTCCACATCATCAAGTTAATTATTTGAAATATATACCAAAAATGTCAAAGCAGGGAATCGAACCCATCCACTCTTGAATTCAATGCAATTCTTAACCAAGTCGACTACCTAACTCTGTTGTTTCATAAGCGTAACACATTATTGTTAAACCATTCTTCATTGTTATTTTAAATAAAAATAAAAATCTTGGTACATTATTTTATATCTCTATGATATATAACCATGGATCTTCCATCTCACCATCCACATAGTATGACACATCACTAATTCATCATCAAGTTAACTCGCTGAAATATATACCAAAAATGTCAAAGTTATCATCAATAGACAGATTATGTATTACTATTTAGAGTTTTAGATATTAATCTTTATATAATCTTAAAGATTTTTATATAAACATTGCATCTACGAATAAGACTAGATTTTTCATATTCTAATAATCCCCTGAAGTGTTAGTTTGATATTTCCCGTTTATAGTTTCTTTATAGGAATATACAAAATACCATAAGGGTTCTTTTCATAATATATGTACATATATTAAATCAAAATTAACATTTAAATAGTCAAATAGTATATAAAATATTCACTATATATAAAAAATAAATAAATGTATAAACATATATATTATATATCATAATGAATTGATAAAAGTCGGTGTACAAAGAAATCGACGTGTCATATAACACACTAAAAATACAATTTGCATTTTTAAAGGTGCCAAAAATAATTTAAAATTTTATGGCAAAATGAGATGTATACCCGTATTGCTTATAACAATAAAATCGAATTCCCACAAGTTCACACGCTTAGAGAAAACAAATTATGAATGATATATTACAAAATAGATGTTCCTTTCGCCATTAGTAATAGTAATGTGCTTTTCTATATACTCATTCAGAATACATTAGATGATAATCATATTTTCATCGGTTTCAATTTTCGTTTGAGTACTTTGTTTGAATACTTTTATATTAATTTTCCTTCATTTAATTATTACAGAACATTATAAGACAAGAAACAAAATCCTTTTCTGGACAAAACCCCACATCCCAATTGAAATTGTAATATATAATTTTATTATATATATATATAAAAATCTAAATTTAATTTTCTACTATTATATAAATATTTAAAATAGTTGAAGTAATTACCTTACTGTGTCTAAACAAATGAATTTCGACCCGTGCTGGCACGGGTAAATTATACTAGTTATATATAACCATGGATTGTCCACCTAGGCATCCACCTAGGCGTCCGTGTCACTATTTACGTCAGCACAATTTAATTCCACCTCAGCAATTAACCGCGTGAGTCACTGCCACCTCAGCATGTTATTTCGAAATATATCACAAAAAAGCGGTAAGTGGGATCGAACCCATTCCCCCACACTACCACCTCCTAACATTGACCATTTGAGCTACCACAATTTCATGTTACTAAAGCATATTACATAATGTTTATCCTATTATTTCTTTTATTGCAAAACTTTTTACCTACTTTTTATATCTATTTATTATTTATTTTGATACATGTATATTTGTTATTATATATTACTTTTATATATTATATTTATTTACCATCTAATATTTTGTATCACATTCCATAGATTTTATTCTATATATTTACTAACTAGAATATTATTAAATATGAGTTTTTTTAACAAACGGATGATTGCCCGAATTTATTAATAAAAAAAAAAAAAAGCGAGAAAAGCGAAGGGGGACTGGACCAAAATCATTGCCAATGAGAAAAGATCAATATTAAATATGAGTAATTTTATCCATTTCAACCTTTTTAATTCTCATCTTATAAATAATGTTATATATTAAAAATGTTTGTCACATATTTTTGTATTGACTTTATGCACATACAATTAGAATCAATGACTTGATGCACATACAATTAGAATCAATATAACTTTGATCGATCAGTATATTTGTAGTTTACAACGTTTGTGCTTAATATCCTTCTATTCACTACGTTGCACTTAGAAAACAAGTAGAGAGAATAAACAAAATGGATAAAGAACATTGATCCTACGGTTGTCAATGTCAATCAGCTTAGTCAAAAACAAGCTACATATCCTTATGCAAAGGTATATTTGCTATATATTTGTAAGTTACTATTTACTAATACTATTTTAGACCGTATAATACTTATAAGTAACTCCTGTTGTAATAACATCTCAATATAAAAATACCCCCGAAATTATATACACCGCGGTTGTCACTACTAAAGTATTATTTGATTAGTACTTATGTAGTTGTTAAAGTATTTTTATTTATGGGTTGTCACTACTAAAGTATTATTTGATTTCACGGGATCTCAAAATTATAATATATAATTATCTTTATTATATTTAAAAGAGAGTTGCCACATAGACTTTTAAAAAGCCACATCATCAATCAGAAAAGCCACGTCACCTGTTAAAAAAAGCCACGCAATAGGCTTAAAAAATAGGTGGAACATCGGATGGAGCACAATGCGGTTTGCATGAGTAGATGATCTACGGTTTGTAATGCTTTAAAATTTTTTTGGGATTTAATCGCAAAAAGCGTCATCATTAATTGTAGAGTTAAATTATAGTTAATGAAAAAACGCCGTCCATTAATGTGTCAAAATGAATCAACGTTTCTTCATCTCTTCCTTCTCTCTCGCAAAGCATCGTTTCACAGCAGCAGAAAGAGGGATGGAAGGACAATCCACTGCGATGTACACTATTATATACATTGATTCAGATTTTAAAAAGAGATGTACACTGCGATGTACACTATGGCGGAGACTACCTTTTTAATACATGATAACACAGAAACATTTTTCAAGTTTAGCTTAGTCATAGAAATTGAAATGTGAAAAGTACTAAGTAAATAGAATGTATTATTACCTGGCATGGACTTTGCGTGGTAAAGATGGCCTCTGACAATTTTTCCGTCTTGAGAAGGAAGCTTTGGTGTTCATATACATCCTTTCTTGATTTCTTACTATATCATTACTGACCTTCTATAATGGATTCTATCTTCAATTCAAAGTCATCTTCTCCATCTACTTTTGTCAACAAGATACAAAATAAAATCAATGGATGTTCATCTTTCACTTGGACAAAGACTAAATATATGAAAGGAATAAATCATGGTTTTAAGTCAATTATTTTCTACGGCTTTAATTCTTATAGCAAAAACTAATCAGATTTTACATTGTGGGATTGAAGAGTTGGCATATAAGCGATGCTATGCAGTTGTGGATCTTCCGATTCAAAGGAAAAAGAGCCAATGATGTTTGATACATTATTTTCACAATACATAGCCATGATCTTAAAGAGCCTTCATTAAGTAAACAAGTCTAAGATGAGTGCAGAGCATTTAAAAGTAGCTGTAAGAAGATGATCCCAAAATTAAGTTAAACAATAGAAGTAGGTATGACTAAGGAGCAATCAATGAGTAAAAAAATGAGAATACTACTATAATGGTGACCGAAACAATTTACTATAATAATGATTACAACACTTTGACTGTAAATTGTGAACTATGTGCTACTCCTCATTATTCATAAATGTGAAAATACGTATAGGTATAGGTAAGCAAAAAATGGTGAAAAAAGCAACATATGTCACTTGGCAGTGTGGATTCAGTAAAGCTATTAATACATAAACATACATGTACATATATGTTTTAGGATAATATGTTAAGATGTAGGACTCAAGCTTAAGGTCGGGACTTGAAAACGTAAAGTGTACACACATCAGAATAAATGTAGTTAGTGCAGTTACTGAAAATGGATTTGAAGTTTTAAATAATTCTCAACATGAAAAAAGGCAATGAAAAATTACCGACTTATTCCTCTTTTGTATTAGAGCAAACTAGAGCGATTTGAGACAATATCCTTTTTGAATCTGGAAGAATTTGGAACTTCTCTCAGATTCGAGTAAGAATGGTTTGCACTTTGACTATGGGCATCTATTGTGTCTATATCACATTAGAATATGGAAATCTGTCATATAATAGTGTACCTTTGCGATGTACACTATTATATGACAGATTTCACCTAAATTTATCAACGATGTACACAGTTTTCATATTCTATGATCGGTTCTACCTAAATTTATCAATGATGTACACTGATTCCATGCACATCAACTTTTCAACTCCCGAATTAGGGAATATTAAATTCTATGTCCTCTAACACTATACATCGATTCCATACAAGAGGAAACTTATGTAAAACTTGATATATTGTTTTCTGTCTCAATTAGGGAAGGTTTTATGAGTTTCTATAGAGTAACAA
Organism: Oxytropis ochrocephala; assembly: GCA_020916435.1. NCBI lineage: Eukaryota > Viridiplantae > Streptophyta > Magnoliopsida > Fabales > Fabaceae > Oxytropis > Oxytropis ochrocephala. Next base: position 114,583,347 of record CM037088.1, read on the forward strand.
GGTTTAACTTTTGGGCATCAATGTGCTATATAATGGATAATCATCGAAAATGTTATCTTGGACATTAATTAGCGATATCATCTTTCTAATTGAATTGCAATGAATTAGAGTTAGAGCCCACCACTAATTATTTCATGGCTAAAAATTTGCTGCATTTTACATATGAAACTTTGATACGATGGTGGTCTTTACCACCTTTGAAACGAGTAAATGTGCTTATTGGTTTGTTCTTGATCATGGATGTTTGCTTTTGACTTACTAATTCCTACGGGAGAAAGTTAGGATGGTTGTGTTAGAAACTTTGTGTAAGTTTTGTCTTTGAAAGTGAGTTTCAAAACCTTGAAGGTGAATGTTAGAAATTGTATCTTTCAACTACTTTCTACTTTTCCCTCTTACTAATGTACATACGGGTTGGTCTATTGAAGTTGAAGATGTTGAGCAAATGTGGTCTTCACAACACAAATTGTAGCTAATTCAGCTTTTTTATTCACAAGGACTTTCCTAGGATTATATTTGCGATGTCCACCATTATCTTATGTTAATTTTCTTTGAGAATAAATTGAAGAGGAGAAAAAAAGATAAATTGCAAGTTTGTAATAAATCTATGCTTACCAATTAAGTTGCTAAGGGTGTTGTAACGTAATTAGGGGTGACAATATCTACCCTTACATGGAGATCTCCACGGGGAATGCGCATTACATACACTGCACACGGGGAATTTTCACCCATGGGGATGGGAATGGGGAAAAAAATTCTCTGTGGTCAATTTTGGTATAGGGACAGACCCGAGCTCACTACAAGAAAATCAAGGTTTTCCGGCGGACCAAATCCGCCGGTAAAGCCAAAAAACCGCCGGTAAGTGAATGTTTCCGGCGGAACTTTCCGGCGGATTTTCCGCCGGTTAAAACGTCGTACGTAACACTTACCGGCGGAAAATCCGCCGGTAACTACTTGATTTATTCCGGCGGACAAAGCCGCCGGTAAGGGCAGGATAATTCCGGCGGAAAAAGCCGCCGGTAAGTGCAAACAATCCGCCGGTAATTTAAATTTTTTTTTTTTTAATAGAATCCGCCGGTAACAACACCAAATCCGCCGGTAAGGTTTTTTTTTTTTTTTTTTTTTGATATAAAAGCCGCCGGTAAAAATTTAATATCCGCCGGTAATTTAAATTTTTTTTTTTTTTTTAATAGAATCCGCCGGTAACAACACCAAATCCGCCGGTAATGTTTTCTGAATTTAATTTTTTTTTTAAAACACTCCGCCGGTAAGTGCTATAAGCCGCCGGTAATATATATTTGTTTTAAAAAAAAACGTTTTTAAAAATTTATTTTAATTTTAAATTTTTAATATTTAAATTATAAATTTAAATATTAAAAACCGTTATTAGTTTTAAATTATTTAAATATTATAAATTTAAATATTAAAAACGTTTTTAAATTTTTAATATTTAAATTATAAATTAATTTAATAATTTGAAAATAATATTTAAATTTTAAAATCTCTTTTAACAATTTGAAATTTATTTTTAAAAAGTATTTGAAAATCTAATTTTAAATATTTTAAAAGTAAATTATTAAAATTTGAAAATTATTTTAAAAACAACTAATAAAACCAACAAACTCACAATAAAATTTAAACCAACAATAAAACCAACAAAGTCACAATAAATTTTAAACCAACAAAGTCACAATAAAATTATCCATACAAATTAAACAACTAATAAAAACAACAAAGTCACAATAAAATTATCCAACAACAAACCACTAATAATAAGGCCTATTTGGGTTTGGGGTGCTGTTGGGATCCAGATGTAAAAGCGCTGTCGTCCAATCATCTTCTTCATCGTCCTGCTGTTGGGGTTGTGGTTGACGTGGTGGTCCGAAATTCTTTGGGGACGGTTGTTGGAATTCTTCTTGAGGAGACATGACGTGGGCCGACGGGTGGCTTGATGGGGCCCGAGGTGGAATGGCTGCGGAGGAGAGTTCAAATCGAGGCTCGGCTGACCATATGAGGGCTGACCATATGAGGGCTGACCATATGGGTATGGCGGACAGTTGAAGGCAGGCTGCTCATAGTTGATTGGAGGCTGGAAGGCACCAGTGCTATCTTTGAAAGCACCTCCGTAGAAATTTGCATCCTGGCGGTGGATAAAGTCCTGATGAGGATGATGATGGCATAGATGGCCTTGGATGAGACAAACTATCCATTACTTGCTTCCTGAATTCCTCATTGATTCTGCGTTCTTCACTTTCTTGCTCTCGCATCTCCCGAATCTCACGCTCATAGTTGCTCAATTTCTCGGTCAATACCGCAACCTCATTTCGCTTCTTGAGAGTGGGGACATGAGAGCGTCCGAAGACTTAATGTTGAAGAGGAATTTGACGTGAAATTCGGAACAATGGAATTTGGAAAAGAACGCGGCCCATACCACCGGATCACGGTAATCGACCTTTTCTTGGCGATGGACCAAAGAAGTTCTTTCCATTTTGCTAAGGCCAATCGAGCCTCCTCATCGGGATCAACCTCACCCCGCTTACTCTCCTGTGTTTGACGATACTCCCGCTGCCAATTATTGAATGCTTCGTGAATCATCCTTGGCGCTCTTGAGAAACTCACCGGTGTCCTCGCGCATATGAAGTTGTTGCACGTGTATCTCGGCAAAGTAGGTGGCCGACCAAGAAAAGCCTCCTGTATATATATATAGTATTAATTTATAATATTAGTATTTAATAAAATATAAAATTTGAAGAATTAAAAAGAAAGATATATAAAATATTACGAGCGTTTAGCATGATCATATGGTGATAGAACCGCTTGATTTAAGCAACCACCATTCTCGTAAGCCCGATTCGCAGCACTCTCGACATTTTTTTATAATCATCATGCGCCCATTTCGGTTGGAGTTGATCCCATATAGGCGGACCAATCCAATCTGAATGCTCTACTCGGTGGCTTGTCACGCTCTTCCATGACATTTTCGAAAAAACGGTGAGAAGCTCTTGAATTGAAGACTTTCTTAAGCGCATGGTCATCCTCGAGTTTTCATGCGAATGTTGCTGGTTGCACAAAATAAAATAACTTGTTAGAAAAAACAACTTAATGAATTCAAGAATTTGGAATAATTAAAAATTAATTAAATAGTAAAAAACTTACCCTAAATTGATTCCAAAATTTGGATCATGGATCTTTTTAACCTCCGACCAATTAACCAGGAAGTTGTGTAATTTGCCTTGATTATACTTGTTATCGCTTTGGACACAATCCTCCCGAGGATCAAAGTGTACATAAGAAAGAAAAATTAAAATGATATTAATTTAAAAAGACAAATTTCAAATACAATTACAAATACAAATATATATAATAAATACTTACCAGTTTCCAACAACCTCCACAACGATACGACCGTCATCCAAAATATCAACCACGTCGGTTTGCGCATCATACACGCGTGGCGGCGTATCTGGATCAGCAGGGGGTGCCATACTACCGGGTGGAGGCGGCACAGGTTCAACGCCTGGAGCTCGTCTGATGATGGCATACGCACATAGTTGCCATGAACAAGTCGATATACTATCTTACGCTTACGGCCGCGTAAAGAAGTACATATTTTCTTTCCTTTATCCTGAGGCGGCACGGGTGGGTCCTCATCATGTGGTGAGTCACCATCTCGTAACGATGCCATAACTATTCTGTAGCTATAAAAAAAAGTTAATAACATATATAAATGATGAATATATAACATAGGCAAATATATATCAAGACTGATAAATATAAATATTATTTGACAACAAATTCCTTTTAATGATGAATAACATAGGCAAATATATATATCAAGTCTGATAAATATAAATATTACAAACCAACAAATTATATATCAAGTCTGATAAATATAAATATTATTTGACAACAAATAATATTGAACTTTGAATAACATAGGCAAATATATATCAAGTCTGATAAATATAAATATTACAAACCAACAAATTATTTAAATAAGATAACATCACATTAATTAATTAGAATCCCATTCTTTCTCAAAATCACCATCATCATCGGATAAGTCAACTCCGATACAAGCGTGATCGATTGCGTCCTCATGATCTCGTATCTTCGTCTTCATTAACTTCATCAGCGAGTGTTGGACTCATCACGTAAGCGAGTAATGATCTCAACTTCAATCACTTCATTTACATTGGACATTTCTTCTGACTGATATGGCACATCTTCCACTGTGTCATTTGTCTCGATGTAACCTCTTGGTTTTGTCTTAATTGCGACACACCAACCACGCCGATCAGTCCGTGTTGATGGATAAGAGACATAGTAGACTTGTCTCACATTTTGTGCAATCACAAAAGGATCGACATGATCGATATCTACCACTCATTTTAATGTCCACTTTGTATTTGTCTTTGTGTTAAACTTTGTTCCTCGAGGGACGGATCAAACCAATTACTGATAAAAACGATTATCTTTTGATGATAATCAAGATAAGGGTATGCAAGTTCATAAATGTGTTCAACAACACCATAGAAATCATCTTCGCCTCTCCCAGTGTCACCCTTCATGCAAACTCCACTATTCACTTTTTCTCTACATACGTCCATTTGTGAGTGTGAAATTTGTAACCATTCACAAAGTATGTGTGCCATTCTTTAACACATCTTCGAGGACCATCAGATAAGTTTCTCGGTGTTGGTTGGTAGGAGTTGGCGGAAGGAATACATACGCCGCTTAAACCACATTGGAAAATGCGCATGAATATGAGCGGCACGATTGTTCTTCACTTACTCCTCCGATGTCAAAAACTCCCTAATGAGAAATTAACAATTGTTACACACAAAGCAGATTTCTTTAATTTATAAAGAAATTAAGATAACTAGCTAGGTTGAGAAAGACATACTCAATGAATGGTTGGACCTCAGATGCAGTTTATCAAGACATGAACATGGGTGAGTTTAACTCTCTTCTTTCATTGCTTGATGAATTGACTCTTTTTCGACGGACGACCGGGGAGACAAAAGACAGACAAAGCTAAACGATGTCTTGGTGGTTCAATGTTGATTTCATTTCGACTACTTGTAGGAGCCAAATCATTGTTGAAATAATATGAACAAAAATGAGTTGTTTCACGATGCAAGTAAGACGAACATATCGATCCTTCAACTCTAGCTTTATTTTTGACTGATCTTTTGAATCACCCATGAACCTATAGAAAATTATATGTTAATAATAATGTGTTGAAATTGTAGTAAACTTCTTTCATATGTATATTAAGCGACCTTTCAAACGGATACATCCATCTGTATTGGGCAGTCCACCAAGTTTAGCTTCCGGTTGAGAGATGAAGCAAGAACATGCTCCATAGAATCAAAGAAACCAGGGGAAAAATTCTCTCCAACTTGCATAAGATAAGTGGGATGTCTTGTTCCATTTTTGTCGATCATCCGCTTTAAGCGTTGCGAGAACACAAATTCTTAAAGTATTGACTTATTTCAATGAGCGGATTCAAAACATGTGTTGGCAACGAACTAAAAGCGATAGGAAGTAAGCACTCCATGAATACATGACAATCATGGCTCTTCATCCCATGCAACCTCCCATTATCCACATCCGCACATCTTGCTAAATTGGAAGAATAAGCGTCGGCATTTTCAATTGTTTTATCCACCGATAAACTTCTTTCGCTTGTTCGGTAGATAAAGTATAATTGGCTTTGGGTTTCAACGCCCTAGTACCTCGCTTCAACCAACGACAAATCCTTTTCGCCGCAGTAATGATCCACGCCCTTACTAGCCTTCTCATTGTCTTTTGTTTTACCTTTTACATTCATAATGATGTTAAATATGTTATCAAAAAATTCTTTTCAATGTGCATGACATCCAGATTGTGTCTCAAGAGATTATCTTTCCAATATGGAAGTTCCCAAAAATACTCTTTTTGTCCAATTATGCCATACTCCATAACCATCCGGACGAGAAACAACACACCGCAACGACTTCTCTGGAGAGGATATCCTTGACACTGTTCCAAACTTCTTTCTCGTGTCACTACGGGGAGGTTCACTGTTTCAATATTTCCCTTGATGAATGCATATTTTGACCTTCTAAATGGATGATCGCTAGGTAAAACCTACGGTGTGAGTCAAACCATGATGTTTTTCCTCCATATTTAAGAGTAAAAGCTCTTGTGTCAACCATGCAAATCGGACACGCCATCTTACCATGTGTCCCCATCCCGACAACATTCCATAGGCGGGGAAGTCATTGATGGTCCACATCAAAGCCGACCTCATGAGAAAATTTTGTTTGCGTCTTCGCATCATAAGTTAAAACACCATGCCACAACCTTTTTAGGTCATCGATCAAAGGTTGCAAATATATGTCAATGCCATTTGTTGGATTGTGTGGTCTGGAATAATGGCATTTAAGAACATGTATGGTTTAGACATACACATTTACGGAGGAAGGTTGTACGGGGTAACAATAAGCGCCAACAAGAATACGGTGATGCCGATGCTTGAATATACGGTGTGAAACCATCGAGCATAAACCAAGGCGAACATTGCGTGGATCACTAGCAAAATCTGGATGAACACGATCGAAATGCTTCCAAGCTTCACCATCGGATGGGTGGCGTAATTCACGTAATTGTTTCTATTTTCATAGTGCCATGACATTTTACCCGCATCTCCTTTGAAGTAAACATCCCTCTGTAGCCTTGGTATAAGAGGCGGATAGAACATTGCTTTCCGTGGAACCGGTTTGCCTCTACTCGTTCTTTCCTCGCCGGCGCACGGTGAGCGTGGCTCTCCACACAACTTGCATTCCGACAACTCTCCATCATTTATCCCAAACTCATTGCTATAATATAGCATGCAACCCGACACACAACAATCAATTCTCTTAGATTTTAAGCCAAGCTTCGACACACGATCTTTTAGCATCATAATAACTCTGCGGCAAAAGTCCTCTAATGGGGTTGCATCCAACATCATTTTTGTCATATATTCCATGCACAATTCAGCAACATTAAATTGAGACTTGAGACCCAACAACCGAACACACATTGATAATTTAGATTCGTTAGATCCTTCAAATAATGGTTGATTTGTCTCACTCAAAAACATATAAAACCTCTCGAGCTTCTTCATTCTGGAACTTCTTCAAAGATCATATTGTGGTTCCTCAAAATCCAAATTAACACCGATAGCATCACGTATCATCCCCGAACAACATCAAACGGTGATTTCCCATAGTCGATGAGCCAACGACTTCTACGATTGGACTTGAAGTGCCACCTTCTACTTCTTGGACAGAACAATATCAACCGGATGAACATTAATTATATTGGCACGAGAAACTCCACTGCTACCTCGCCATGACGAGTCCATATCCGAGAATTTGGCTTAAATCCATTGTTGTACAAATGAAGTCGAATGTCACCTTCATTTTTATGGATCGAAAGATACATTTTGAACAGGACATCTAATTCCACCTTGTTGCTCAAATTCTTTTTGACGCTTAGCTAAAAGAACAAACTCTTCAACTCCTTCAACAAAACGTCGTTTCAACCCCGCTCTTCAGGATATAATCGATCATACATCCAACTACGATCCATTTTTTGTGGATGTCCTAAATAAATTTATTACAACATATATGTCTATCGAACAATAGACATTTTCATTTTTAATATTATAGCTACTATTATCTTTGTAGACTAACAAAAATTTAAATAAACTATCAACTATTATATTATATTTTACTATGACCCTAATTATTTCAATTCATTAAATCAAATAACAATAATAAACAATAAATGAAACAAATATTAACAAATAACTAATCTAAATATTATACAAAATAATATTTACTATCACATATCTTCTTATTTATTTTTTAAATAAACATAAACAATTTTCAATTAAAATTAAAAATAAATTAATAATTTGAAAATATCTATTTAACTAACTAATATTAACTATATTAATAGTGATTTTAAATCTAATTATTTAACTAATACAAAATAATATTTATTAATAAACATAAACAGTTTTCAATTAAAATTAAAAATAATTTAATAATTTCGAAAATATCTATTTAACTAACTAATATTAACTATATTAATAGTGATTTCAAACTAATACAAAATAATATTTACTAATTATTTTAACTAATACAAAATAATATTTACTATCACATATTATCATATTTATTTTTTTATATAAACATAAACAGATTTTCAATCTAATTATTTAACTAATACTAAATCAAATAATAATTACAATTAATAAACTAACTAATAATATTTAACTAACTAATATTAACTATATTAATAATAATAATTTCGAAAATATCTATTTAACTAACTAATAATATTTACTATTAATGCAAAATTTTAAGTTTACATTTAACTAAAGTAACATTTTCTCAGTATTACCAAATCAAAAACATTTTTAACTAAATAATAATAATAATAATAATAATAATAATAATAATAATAATTATAAGTTCATTACTAACCGGTATGCCGAGAAGTCTCTGACTTAATGTTAGTATCTTCGAACAAATTCAACCAAATTGCAGATAACTCTCCAACTTTCCCCCAAATTCAAGCAATACCTAAACAAATAATATCAAAATTAGTAACTAATAACTCATATTAAAAATAGTTGCACATATAAATTACATTACATATACAAACCACAACCACAACATACCTTGAGAAAATCGAACCAAAACAAATAGAACAGAGGAGGAAGATGGAAACAACGAGAGAGATGACGACGGCAAAGTGGAGAGAACAGCGGAGGAAGATGGAAACGTGCTAAGTATGAAAGAAGAGAGAATTGGAGAAGAAGAGAGAATTGGAGAAGAAGAGAGAATTTAGAGAAGAATTGAAGAGAGAATGGGAGAATGAGAAAAAAAAACGGATGAAATGTATAAGTAGGGATTTTAAAGACCGTTGGGATTACCGGCGGAAAAATTTAGCCGTTGACATTACCGGCGGAATTTGAATTTAATTTTTTTATTAAATATTCGAACAATTAATTCTGTGGCTCGCTCTTTCTTCATTATCGACGGATTTTAAATTAATTTTTTATTAAATATTCGAATAATAAATTAATGGCGGACCCATACAATTACCGGGCGCCCATATTACCGCGCGACCCATACAATTACCGCGGCCCATACAATTACCGGCGGCCCCTTTTAAAAAATTAAAAAAAATAACGGATATATTTAAAAAACCCGCCGGTAATAGACACGAACCCGCCGGTAAGTTACCGGCGCACATTAATCCGCCGGAAAACACCTAAAATCCGCCGGTAATTTACAGACGGATAAAATCCGCCGGAAACTCTCTAAAGCCGCCGGTAATTTACCGGCGGATACTATCCGCCGGAAAGTTCGCGCCGGTATTTGACATAATTCTTGTAGTGGCTCTCTTCTTTACATAAATACCGTAATTGATTTTGCTAGGGTTTTCATATGTATTTTTTCTGGTACAGATATGAGGTATTTTGATGGCTTGGAATTATCTGTCTTTTGGAGTTAAGGAGGGAGCAAATAACACCTCATTTTTATGAGACTATTACTGATTTAAGTGTGTATTCATGGAACTATCCTTTTCCTCATTGCCATTTTCACCTATGAGATTACATTGTTTCAAAGATACCCTACATTTGTATGCCTTCAAACCTTTGACCCCTGTACATGCAATTTGAGAAATCAACCATATCCTAATTTTTATGCTATTCAATTTCTTAACTGTGATTCTAATTTGTATGCTATTCAGATTTTTGGACGGGGAGCGGGCGACAGGCTCAATTTCTTCAAGTTCGAGCTCAGTTTGTTATTTTGAATCAAGTTTTGGATGCCTATTTTTGTATCACTTATTGAAATAGGCATGCACAGCCGATGAAAGGTGCTCATGTACATTTTTACTTAGAGAAAGTAATTATGAAAAAATAATTAGGTGCTACCTATTTTTTTCCTCCATAAATAGGAATTTATGGATATGGCTTAGTCAAAAAGTTAGTGATAGAGCAAAAACAAACCAACTACAAGTCAAGGTCACAGCTAACACACCAAAAACTTCGATCACTTAAGAACAATTATTTAATATAAAAATTAGCATAATTTAATATTTTTCTAAATAAAATCACATATAAAAAGACTAAAATTATTACTTTTTGGTTACAAAAAAGGCTAACATTATATTAATTACTTATAATATACTATCTATCTATAAGGATATTATTGTCAAAAAAATCTATAACAAAGACATAAATTTACTATGGCTAAAAGGTACTTTTAGTCCCTGCAAATGTCAAGAAAATCCAGTTTAGTCCCTGCAATTGCAAAATTTTTAAAATAGTCCCTGCAATTAGTAAACGTTAATACTTTAGTCCCTGCTGTTACTACTTTAGTCCCTGCAATTCCATTTAAAAGGTATTTTTAGTCCCTGCAAATGTCAAGAAAATTCAGTTTAGTCCCTCCTTTTTTAAGAGTAAAGTAACAGCAGGGATTAAAGTAGTAACGCTTACTAATTGCAGGGACTATTTTAAAAATTTTGGAATTGCAGGGACTAAACTGGATTTTCTTGACATTTGCAGGGACTAAAAGTACCTTTTAGCCATTTACTATATGTAGGGCGGGGGGCATGATCACTGTCCCAATCACCAAAATGGCCACAGAGATTTTCTTTGTCCGTCCCAGTCTCCACGGGAAAAAAATCCTTATATGGGGCCGCCCCCTGAACGACGCAGTCCCCGCGGAGATCCCCATACACGGGTAAAAATTGCCACCCCTATATATAGATAGAATGTTAAACTTTAGTGACTAATAGGCGACACATCAGCTCCTACCGCATTTCACCTCAACATTTTTCGTCCAAATAGGCGACACATCAGCTCCTACCGCATGTTCGAAAAAGAAATTTCTTAACAAAAATTGAGTTAAGTGCATGTTCATTTGAAATGAATCACTCAATTTATAGATTTTGGTAATTAAGTATATTGTTTTTCTACAACAATTGGAATGGATGGTAATTAATGTGTAGTAAGTCACAATTTTAAAAATTCGATAGACTTTTTTTTTGTTACAAAATGCCATAGACTTCTATATTAGACGAAAAAATTCATAATTACATAATATAAATATAATAGTCAAAATTATAGCAATAATGAGATAAAGATGGATAGCAATGTCTATTTTAATTATTTGAAAATTTACACTTTTGCATATTTAAATGCCACAATACATGCATCCGAGTTAATAAAATTACGTACTCATACATAAAAAAATTAGTGTTAGTTAAATTGTTCAGGATAAGGAGAGTCACTTTTGAGGCGACAATTGATACCTGTGTGGGGATCTTGACGGGGGACTACCACACGTGGGCTGTGTGTGAGAAATTTTTCCACGTGGAGGCGGGATTAGAGAGATAATTCCCCACTATCAACTTGGGGATGGGGATGGGGATGGGAGCAGGGACCATTTCATTTGTCCGAAAGTACATTCATATGTATTTTTAATTAAAAATATTAATAAAAAGTGCTAAATGTTATCTTTTATTCTTAATTTTATTTTTTTAATATCCATAAATAAAAGGACTAAATTTTATATTAAAATATTAACCTATAATTTTTAGTTTAGCAATTGTATTTTTCCCAATTTATTATATTTTAATTTACATCCGTAGTAAGTTCACGATGATTTTACGAGGTCCTCATGGGACTATGGGGACGAGGGACGGGGAGAAAAGCTCTATGTGGAGGAGAGATGGGAGTACTCCACCGACCCCGCCCATCATCATTGTCGTCCCTATTCACCTTCACAAATTTACGCATGTCTGTTCTCATGTTATATGTCCAAAACTCGACAAAAACTGAGTTGAACTTGGAGTTGATTCGATATTTAATTGTTCATATTATTTCTAAATTATGTTGTGTCTTGGCAGATATTGTTGGAATCTTGAATGGAGTTGGTGCTTCTTGTGATTATTAGAAAAATAACACTAAATCTACTTTGCTATCGATCGACTTATATATCAAGATGTGTGAATGCAATGCATATACGTTTTATACAAATTTATGATTGTGTATTTAATTAAATTTCAACCACAATCAAATAAGACTCATCTTTTACTAATCATAAACATCGACGATACATATACATAATATTTTAACAAAATAATAATTACAAACTAAATTAAAAAGAGAATGTATACTAAATCTTTGTTGTGAGTGATACATACTAGTATATATATATATATATATATATATATATATATATATATATATATATATATAAATCTAAATTTAATTTCCTACTATTATACAAATATTTAAAATAGTTGAAGTAATTATCTTACGATGTGTCTAAACAAATTAATTTAGACCAACGTCTTTGTACTAAGTTAATTATACTAGTATATATATATATATATATATATATATATATATATATATATAATGTCTACATATTTATATATAAATTTCAAGTTCTTCTTTCGGTGAAATTACGTTGTACACTACCAAAGATTCCATGAAACAAATTTTTTTCTGAACTTATTACCTAATATTAATTTTATTTTGTAGAATGCATAATTTGTGTTACTGTATACTACTATTTTAATAAAATAGACAGAACTGACCCGTAACGTGCAGTTGCTGATACTACATCTCATAATGTTTTCGAAACTATTACGACAACATCATAATATTTTTGTACGAAAAAAATGTTTACCCGTGCAGCGCACGGGTGATACATACTAGTTATAATAAACCATGGATCATCACGCCCTATCCACTGCACCACTTTAAGGTGTTGTTAATTGGCTTACAAAAATATAGCTTATGTTAAATCCATGTAATTTAGGTACAAATGTGAATATGGAAATATTCAGACCATTGTTAATTAATGGTTGCTTATTTAATTAGGTACATATATTATGGTTATGGACTTATGGTCCTTATGAATTTTAATTTGAACAATTAAATTTGAAGAATTATGTCAATTAAATTTGATGTTTTTCCTTTTTCAATCTGATCATCATGTGTTTGTATTAAGTTTTATTGTTTCTTTTTTACTATGTAGACTTTATTCCATTGTAAGTTTTTCCAAATTGATTACCTTTCGTTTTCCTAAATTTTTCCGCATTTTTTTTCAAAATTTTCTTTCATTTTTGCTTGCCGCTCTTGCTAAACTCCATGCTCTAATGTGTAGATGGTTACTCTATCAATCTTTGATTATAACAACTCCATTGATGAGGCTCACATCAAAATAGAGTCATAATATCATTTTGAGTTTCTTCCACAATTCGTAAGTTATGCAATTCTTTAAGTGGTATAGTTTTATCTTATCTTATTTGTGATGTTCCTACCTTTCAACTTAGTTTGTTTGGTGTTGATTACAGAGTAAACAACAGCTGGAAAAATGCCAAATTTGTGGTGAGTTAATTAGTCACCTATTTCTTCCTCTAATTTCTCTATTCGCTTTTGTTTTGTTTAAAGCTCTTTGATTTTTCACAATGATGCAAGTATCTTTTATAGATATATTGAAGGAAGAGAAGCAACCATAATATGTTGTAATTATATGTTGTAGTATTTTCACAACATCTTTTGTGATGAGGAGGATAACATGTGTTATTCAGTTCTCAATTATGGTCATGATTTTCTACTGGGTTCTGATTTTCAACATATGATCGGTTGATATGCTATATTTGACCTATAACAAAGGAACTTCTGGGTTTTGATTTGCAGGACACTTCTGAGGTTGGAGCCATTGCTGTTGAAATGTTCATTAAATAAACAAGTCAGTTCTGTCTTCTTACAAGAAGATTAGGTACTAATCATGATGTATTCTGATTCTTAAATTTGGTGTTGTCCTCTTAAATTAAGATGCAATTTTTTTTGGCCGCAAGATTCTCTTTTATTTTTATTCATTATCATTTTAAGGACACTTATATCGTTGTTTAATATATAGGCCATGAATTTTGCATTTACATAACCTACATCTGAAGAATCTTAGTGCATGGATTTTTGAAGCTTGCAAATTGATCTTATTGTGTCATATTTGGTCATAATGACGTACGTATGACCAGTTATGTGCTTTCAATTTCTTTAAGATGTCTTGGTCTTGCATGAGTTAAATTCTGGTATTGCATTGTGCTTTCTTCAATCCATCAATCCATACAACTTTGAAGGTTCCTCCAGCTTTCCATGCCCTTCGAAGCAAATTTTTTCAGCACAAATTATTTTGAATCAATATTGTTGCTTACCTACTCTCCTTCTCATGTTTCTCAATGTTTGTCATCATTAAGATGTTCTCTAAGATGTATAGAATTAGAAACTATTTGAATTTGTTGTGTCCAAATATGGTTCTTTCATCAATCCTTGGGTTATTTAGGCTTTTGATTTTAATGGGCCTTTTGTTGTCTACAAGGTCTTCACACCATGTATGAATCAATACGGAAAGCCAATGTCATACCATCATTTGGATTAAAAACATTTACATCAACCGTGAGGGTCACTCTTATCTAATTGTCACATCCAAATTCAATCCTTTTTTCTTCTAATTTATGGGTTGTGTTTCTATGAGAATACTACTATCAATTCATTTTTTTAGTAATGCTTAGAGATAAGCTATTTTTGCAATTTATTATATTTGAAGTCTGAGCTGCTATTAGATCAGTTTCTGTTTGGAATTTGCTGTAGAGGATTTATACGTAGTGTTTATGAAAATTTGATGATATATATATATATATATATGTGTTGTTGATTGTTGTGTCTTTTATAAATTGTTGGATTTAATAGTTTATAGTTCTTTTCCCTTCACAGATGAAAATTGATTTTTACGAAAAACATTTTGCATTTTAAGTGGGTATAGTCAGCCTGAATTTTTTTAGAATTGTCTACTTTCTTACATATATGTTACTGGGTTCCTTTTGAACTTGATGTACTATTTTCATTAATGTTGCTTTGAGTTGAATTAAAAATGTCAACTCTGTCAAATTTTGATTGTTAGTTAAGCATATGGTCTGTGATGATGCTGAGTTGATAAAGTAACACTCCCAAAGTTTGAAGTTCCTTCTTATTCTTTGTTTGTTGTATAGGAAAGTGAATTTGAATTATACAGAAAACTGATGCTACTGAATAAGAACATTTCCTCATTGCCCTTAGTTTTTCAAGGGGTTCCAGTACCCTAAGAACAAATTCTTATAAGAGTTTCAAGGAAATTGAGTGTAACATTTTTTTCAGCTTAGGATGAGGTCTTTTATTTAAATTGAAGATGCGATCACACATTTTAAGTTAAAAGAATATGTGTGGGATCACACAACTTCTATTTTTTAATATCCCACGCAATGCACAGGTTTTTTTTGAAGCAACACACAATGCACTTAAATATACAATTTCTGTTTTTTTAATTCCTAAAAGATTGTCAATTTTTAAGTTACAAATGAATGTCAACCCGTGCTGGCACGGGTGAATCATACTAGTAATTATGTAAATTATCTGAGTACACCTTCTACTCCTATTCAATAAAATTTTGATCATAAAAAAATCATAATAAGAAGATCACACTATAATTATGATCATAAAAAAAATCATAAGAAGAATATCACACTCTAATTATGATCACCGGTACGAGGTTAATTAGCAATTACATGACAAAATGATAACATGTTCTAATAATAATAATAATAATAATAATATCACAGACTTATGATCATTGGTAAGGAGTTGTGAATGACATAACAAAACACTAATTAACTTGATCTCTTATTTTAGCTAAAAAACTTGATCTCTTAGTTTTGAAAATTATCATAATTATAAGATCACACTCTCTAAGTTGTGTAAGTTTTGACAATGTTATAAAGATCGAAGTAGTACATTTAGCAATCTCAAGACAAAACTATTATATATGAATTAGTCATCTTTAACCTAAAAATAAGATTTGATCATACAACAATAGATTTGCAGAATACTATCAAAGAAGTAATGGACATTTTGAAAGTCTTTTTTTACTTATCATTTCCTATCATATTATATGCCTCAAACGATTGCCAAGTTTCTTCATGTCGCATTGGAGATGATAGAATCCTTATTCGTTTCCCCTTTAAATTAGAAAGTGAAAATCCTTCAAATTGTGGCTATCCTGGTTTCAATTTAATTTGTACCAAAGATAACAAGACAATTTTAAAACTTCCAAACTCTGAAGAATTCTATGTACGTAGCATAAACTATGCTACACAACAAATACAAGTGAGTGATCCCAATGTTTGCCTTCCCAAACGTCTTATGAATCTCAATTTTAAAGATTCTCCCTTCACTTCTACTTTTAGTAGTAACCACACTTTCATAAGCTGCTTATCTAAAACCGCGAGTTCACAATTTATTCCTATTGACTGTCTTAGTAATTCAACTCATTCGGTATCAGCTATCCCTTCAGAGAGCTTGAACAATTCACTTCCTAAGTCTTGCTCTATCATTAAAGGGATTTCGAATTACAATCGTAAGGCGGGAATTATATGATGACAATCTCGGAAATGAGTTTAGTGGTAATCTTGACTTAGAATGGGGCACACCTGATTGTAGCTCTTGTGAAACACAACAACATGTGTACAATTCATGATGGCCAAGTTAGCTGCTCCCCCGATCCTAAAGCAAAAGCAGGTAACAAATTTCAATTCCTCTCAAAAATTACATTACCGCTAAAAAATATCTCATCTAAACACGAACTAGTTATCACGTTTGAAGAATTAAACAAACAACAAAGGAAACATGCTACCTTACGGATATCATTGTAGTTGCCCCATGTGCTCATTGGAAATAATGTTTTTCCTTTTGACAAAATTGCTCTTGGGGTTCCTTGACTTATTTTAAGATTTCGAATTAGCCGCTTATGTTTTTATTTTGTAACAAATATATGTCTCTGATGTTTTAAAATCATAGCATCGTTACCCTTTTTTAAATTTCTATTAAACTCTATTAAAAAAAAGTTGGAGTGGCTAACTTTTAAATTTCTATTTTAAGTAAGAGAATTGAAGACCAATAAATTTCAACTTTTCCAATAGAGTGTCACCATTTCCATTAACTAAGCTAGATCCAACATGGGGATAACGTGCTTAACAAACTACTATTTCAACAACTTTATGCTGAATTTCAAAAAGGAGGAAACTTAATTGTTCTATGTTTTTTTTTTAATAGGCAAATGTTAGTGGGGGTGGGGGAAATGTTAGTTTCCGGGACTTGAACCCGGGACCTCCTTCTTGCACTCATATGGTGCACTCCTTCATGTCCCTTAGCTCGCCAACTGAGCTACTTTCCCGGGACTTAATTGTTCTATGTAGTTGTGTCTATTGTGATACGTGGGGATGCAAGATAGTTTAATAGGAACCTATTTTCTGTTAGCCTGGATTCCTTTATTTGAGTTTTGATTTTCTTCCCTTGATTGTTTGTGGTGTTAGGTTTTTAAAACTCAATACTGTACTTTAGGTGTAGCCTTTCCTCCTTGTGGAGAACACAAAAACAATATTTGGTGTATTTCTATTTATCTTGCTTTTATAGCAAATGATAGCGTGTCCTCTGAAACCATTCGTAAAAAGTGGGTGGAGCGATTTCACGGTAATGCCCAAGTTATATTTTTATAATAAACTTCCATTTATCGAAAAAAATTAAACAGATATTTCAACTATACGCTAGTCATTAAATACAATGGTGGATATAATGGTATAGTATCCATAGGTAAATTACTAAAATTATTAAAATGCCTCATTATTTTTTTTTGACAATAAAATACCTCATTATTAAACAGAAAACTTCTCACATTCCCCACATCAAATGACGACTAATGTGAAATAATTAGTTTCTATGGAAGAACTTCATTTCGAATTTTAAGAAGTGAAAAATGAATGTGAAATAAACGAAATTATTTAGAGATCAATTTTTTATTTTAATTTTAGTGTAACTTCCAAAGTGAATGCCAAAGAAGCAACACCATGATAATTTGATAACAAAGTATACCACCATGAAGCAAGTTTACCATTATTTTAAAACATATGGATATAGTAAACTTGGATATAGAAAATTTGGTTACACTAAAATTTCCTAATTAGTAAGGTCTTTTTTGTATATCCACTAATTAATCACTAACATACGTCAATGGAGTTCTCTCCATTTAGATGTGGCATGATTAGATGAAAAGAAAATCCCTAACCGTACCTAGATATAAATATTAATTAATGTTTAATGGTTAAATGTTTAGGTGATTCAAATGAAGGAGATAAAAAAAAAATTACCAAGTTCATGGCGATGAGCCTGAGTGGAGTAGTTGGGTTGATTTTAATTTTATGTTCATGTTGGTTTCTGTACAAACGTTGTTCACAGAGTAGTTTAGCTATTGAAAGGTCAGTAGAAGATGAAGTTAGAACAAGGGGAACCAAGCAATGTTCTTATGAGACGATAGTATTTGGAGAAGGTCGAAGTGTTGTTCCTCAACCAAACAATGGAAAATGTTGATTGTATTGATGAGTGGCTCCGCAGTAACACTACCTGCCCAGTTAGTTTGTCGTAATAACCCTTAAAAGATCAATAATTAATCATGCAAATTAATTGTATTTTTGAATTTCAATAATATTATATATTGTGTGTGTGCATGCATGCATGTATCAAGCACCCTTAGTTTTTTTTGGATACACTTGTAAAAAGAACTTATGAGATAGGAGGCTGCTCTTGAGGAAAATGGTCCCTGATCTACGCAAGAATGTGAAGATTTTGCAGGTGCTTTTATTATCCTATCCCCTGTATTCTCTAAACTTGCAAGATGAAGCTATTAATTACTAATTGTTCAAAAGTAGTACACTTCATTTCATAATAATGATTTTAAATATGCACATTTCTTGGTTTAATTTCACACATAAAACATTCAATTCAAACTAGAAAGAATCTAAAAACACACAGTCCTAGTTCTCTTGAGTAGTAAAATCTGGCTCACGTGGCTTCTGAGGCAGCAAGGGAAGCAATCTCTGTGTCTTTTGTGGCATTCTGCTCTGTTTTCCACTTCTCAAAGGCCGTAATGCATTGGATGCAAATCTTTGTGCATACATAGTGGAAACAAAGCTAGGTGAAATTTGTTCTTCATTTTCTAAAGCATGTACCCTTTCTTCTGCTTCACGTAATGACCTTTGACCCTTCTTTCTCCTGTATCTACGCCATGCTGCTTGTATGAAACATGCTCCCCATGTTCTCCATTGCAAGGAATAGAACCTACATCAGGTTCCATTATATATATATGAACGGTGAATCAAACCACAAAGGTTGTGTACGAGAGTGATCAACACATTCCATCTCAAAGAACAGACTCGATTAGTACTTGAGTTCGATGCGTTTACTTACCTCCCGATTGAACAGATCAGTCAGAGACTCCTTTGTACTAGACACTGGAGCGAGATGGAAGACTTCTAGACAAAAAATAAATTAAACATGAATGAAACACATAAAAAGCCTTACCTGAAAGTATGTTGAAGTTGTTTGCTATTAATAAGACGTCTAAATTGTGAAGCAACAAACTTCAAATCATCAGGCATAAGAGCAAAAGCTTCAACTTCTGAAATACTTTCAACTGTTCTAGTTGAATTAGGTAGATTTGAGGAAGTACTAGGATCTAAGGCCCATGTTAGAAGTTCCTCTCCACAAAAATCACCAGCTTTAAGCACAGAAGAGTTAAAGAAACCAGTTCTTCCACCATTTGTTGTTGCAGTAGCAAGTTTTCCTCTCATTATGAATAGCATTTCGTCGACTGGATCTCCTTCGCGAACAATGTAACTCTTTTCTGTATATAGCACTGGCTTCAATCTATCGCACATTGCATCCAATAACTGTTTATTCATTTTCTCAAACATTGGCACCTATTTAAACCAATAACAACATAAAATAGTTCAATATCATTACATTACACATACTCTCTCTGGTCTAGATATAGACCAGATACATCAGTTATTCAATGAACTTAATCTGCATTTTTTTCTTCTAAATAGGACCAGAGGGAGTACACGAGTATTATGAGGGCAAAGAAAAAACGCGAGTGATCGAATGGGGAGATTATTATTATTATTATTATGTAAGATACTTACTTTTTTAAGTAAATCTAAGCAAAGGTGGCTCTTTATGTCTCTTCTGAGATCTTTAGGAAGGTTGCGGATCAATGTTTCTTCTTCAACACCTCTATTTTCTTGCCATTTGTAGTGTTCATATCGTCTGATTCTTTGCTTCAAGTAATCAGGTAGCATACGGTGGCACATCCATTGTTCTGCATCCCTTCTTTTGACTCTCATCTCTTCAACTCTAACAGTTGTTGATTGTAAATATTTCTGTAAAAAAAAATGATCATAGGAATTCAATTAAGTGATGAAAATTTGGTTTCGGATGGTAGACTTGGATGGAAACAGTGTATTGAAGTGAGTGTAGTTTTGCTTTTTTAAGGTTTATAATATGCCACTTAGAAATGTACTTATGATGTACGTAGCACAGACACTTCTGGTTGATGACGTGTCTGGTGTCCGACATGTATCGTGTACACTTGCACTTCAGTTATTTGTACTTTTCAAATTAAAACTGATGTCTACGTGTCCGTGTCTGTGTTGTGTCTGGTGAAGTAGGCAAATATATGCATTTTTATGTCTATGAACTAAGAATTACCTGCATGTTTCCAATAAGTAAGGAAAATAGAACCAATCCAAAGACAGCAATGAAGATGGCAAAGATTATCTCCCCAATATAGGTACTTGTCTTGAGGTTTTGCCCAACAGAACTGCAAAAACAACAATGAAAAAAAAATTGTGAATTTTGATATGCTTTTAGCCCTCTACGACTATAGAAACATATTATACACAAGATCTTATGCCGTAAGTGCTTATTGAATAAGCACAATAAACACTTAATTAAGTTGTTTATCCAAACATCCCTTAAGAAAACAAGGACATTGAAGTTCCAAAAAAACAAAGACAGAGAAGATCATTCACCAACCTTACATTGCGCAAACCCCACCAAAAGCAGTAGAAAAACTTATGAGAAAAATGTGCATTTGATGCTACCACATGAGACTTTAGAGCATCTATAAACATTCCAAAATTGAAAACTGATGGGTCAATGATATCATCAGGATCATTGTAAGGGCAAGAAGTAGAATTGCTGAGAAGTGACAAAACAACATGATTCACTTTTCTTCCACAGCTCAAGTAGGAAGCACTAGAAAATGTAGTGTTCTTCAATATCCGACGCCAGCACCGTAGCTGCGAATCTAGCGAAAACATATACCAAAATGCTCCAACCACCTAGTATTCCACAAGTATTTGGTTTGTTGATCATAGAACTTCTTAACATGAAAATTATGAAATCTTGCGAATATAAGCGACAAAAATCGGCTTACATGACTTGCTAGCATATAGAGAAATAGATTATAAGCAGCTCCAGCCCATGCTGTCTCAGTCAATATACCAGAAGTGCTTGTTACTTCTTTGAACAATGGATAGATCCTCAGAAGTCTTGGCACATATTGGGTTATTATTGTATACTTGAACAAATCCTTTGCTACATATGGAACTGAGCATTTTGGAATTGGAATCATACCTAAAATGACCATCTAAGAACAATACAAATGTTAAAACATGATATGTATTTACCATAGGAAAATGGTATCAGTAGAACTCCCTCTAGTTTTAGAAAAATACGCTTTCTAGATTGATTAAATAGCTGGTGTATCAAGTCTATAATAACTGATGTATGTGGTCTGATGCTTTCGCTTACCTAGATTGAAGACTATCCAACTACTTAAACTGGAACGGGACCAATCGTGTTGATTGCCTAATATAGACCAGATACATCAGTTATTCAATGAACCTAGTAAGTGTAGATCAGATACGTCAGTTATTCAATGAACCTAAAACGTGTTTTTCGCTTATATATGGAACTGGAGGAAGTGCAGATCAGATACATCAATTAATCAATAAATACTTTTACTTTTGATTGATTCTTAAGAAACTCCTTAGCATTTTCCTAAAGAAAAAGGTACTATGTTCTGAGTTGGGAAGGGGAAGATACCTGAGGAAGTGGAAAAATTGACAGAATGTCAATGATGAAATGAGAACTCAAGTATCTTATTGCTATAGCAAAAGGATCATGAACAAGGTCACCCCTTCCAAACACACGAGAAGAAGGCGCAATAAACCCGGTTCGAAACTGAAAGATTATACGAAGAATGTAGAAAAGATCGAAGAACGTGCGAAGAACACTAGCAGTGATCTTCAATGCTCCATCCATATCAAGGCAGTTTTTTTTGTAATCAATCATAGGGATGTAAAAGAACAATGGATCAACAGAAACTGCCATGACACATGTTATTACAAAAATCTTATTCCATTTCTGAAGTAGTGGTCCTTGTGGATCAAGAATATTGTTCTTAGAAGCTGATTTTTTTGCTAAGTCATCACTTGCAAGACTTAGATTTGATTTAACTTTTCTTTTTTCAAGTCCATCACAAGAAGATTCATATGGATCAACATTAAAAGATGATGACTCTGATCTCCAATCTTCAAATCTGGATAGAAATATATAGATTCAGTTACTTACCTTGATGAAAAACAATCATATACATGATATTAAAATCAGTAACTGAAGTGAACTTAATTCCCAACTCAAAATTGGCAATCACCTAACTTGATTAATTATGCACCAAGAATTTATTTTAACTTTAAGCTAAGATTTGTAGCTTATGCTTCCAAACGTGATTTTTACTTTCAAATTATTTTTCAACTCACTTTTATCTGAACTTATTCAAACATAAATCACTTTACGTTCAACTTACTCTTATTCAAAATCAATTTTCTCCACCGCGTAACCAAGCGCATACATGATTAGAGAAAAAAATTTCTAAATAGGTAATTTTACATTTTTTCTTATGGAAAAAATCGTTAAAGTGATATTAAATGATATTTTATTTTGTGAACAAAGGAAGTGAATAATAACTATTTTTTTGGTACAGAAGAAAATGAATAGCAACTGAAACAGCAAATCTAATGCTAAATATATAACAGGCATGAGCATACAAACCTCACAAATTTCTGTCCCTTTGCACTCATGATTAAGCAGCTTTAGCATCCAGTGAGAGTATCTATATGCTTTATAGAAGAAGATTCAGGCCTGCAAAATCCATCTTCAAGTTAGAAATACACTTCACTCAGAGTACCTCTAAATTCAGTAAGTTCTGCATGGCTATAAAATCATTTCCCAATTTATTTATTTACTTTATTTTTATAACTATGTAATATATGTTACTGATGAAAAAATATAAAACTGACCAGAAACCATGACTGAAATACTTGATTAATTATTTTTAAAAAGTATCTAAGGTGAAGATTGAATAATAATTAGATGAACTAGTTAGTAACAGCATAAGATGAATTACAAAAGAATAAATAAGAAGGAACTGCGTTCAAAAGGTTACTTGATAAGTATGAAGTCCCTTCTCTTCTCTGTTACCTTTCCTTTCCTTATCTAAGAGACAAAGCAAAGAGCAAAAAAAGGTTACATGCAGTCTTTTGAAGAAAGATAGAAAGAAAGAAAGACTTTTCATATATGGTCAATCACTACGTTCACGCAAATCTTAATCTTAATATATATAAACCATGAATATAAACCATGAATAGGTGACGTGTCCATGACACGTCACCAGACAAAAAGAATGACGCGCATTCTTATTAGCAAGGACCTACCTAATAAATGTATTAATTGCTGGTAAAAATACATTAATATATATTGTACAACCAAAACAAAATAATGTCGGAATCAAGGACCTACCTATTAAATATATTGATTGCTATTACTATTACTATTACTATTACAACAAGGAATCAGGGACCAAATCATACGCATAACAATTACTACAAAATTAATTGGATTGCAATTATGCCTCATCAGATTCGATTTGGGCCTCAGCCTAAGTATTTCAACCTTCTCTTATATAAGTGTAAGACCATCACTCTTTGAGTATTTCGATAGTGTTGTCTTTAATGTGTTTGCCAGAGATGATGCGCTCCTACTTGGAAGGACTTGCTCCGACTTGCTTAAGAGCATAAATCAGAATGGGTTGAACAATGGGATCCCTGCAGATTTTGAGGCACTCATTGGCAGAGAGTTGCTTTTTAAAGTCAAGGTGAAACAACATAGGAATGCACGCTTTGCTAGGTCATTCAACGAGAGGAAGTTGACTGATGACGTTACTATAATTGAACGTTTCAAAGTTAAATATCCAGTATATTTTTGATATAACAGTTAAATTTGTTTAGACAGCTTCCAATTTATAAGCGTTTATCCCGTTAATTTGTTATTATTTATGTATTGTATTACTCAGCATGCATATTGCTGGTAATCAAGAGACTGCTGAAGAAATCCCAGTTGAAGTGGAAGTTGTTGCTCAAGTACTATATTGATGATTATCATTTTCATTGAACAATTCATTTGTCATTTAAAAAAAATTAATTAACGGGGTATATGAAGTTTGTCAATTTGTATATTTGTTGTACAAGATCTCAATGGGAAGTTTGCTGACACTCTGGACGAAGCTGTCGTCGTGGGTGCTGTAGAAAGCAATATTGATGGTGGTACCTGTGGAATTTAAATTACTCTTGAAGTTGGCCAGACTTCTAGAGTCAAGGAGCTGGCTGTTCTTGTTGGAGAGAATCATTCTGTCACAGATTCCGTTGGTGTTGATTCAGATTGTATGTTATTGAACAATCCATCGGAGGGCGTTGAGGCATTTGTTAGCAAAAGGTCCGCAGAATGTGTTCCGAGGAAAATCATCAAAGTAGAGAAAGAATAGACTGTCTGGTTGTGAGTTTGATTATGAAATCATAACTTAGGTTATTCAACCCTAACCCCTATTTTAACTTGAACTATATTATGCATTTGGATTAATTTCAGTTAGCCTTTTGGTGTTTATGAGGCTTTTATTCAGTTTTCCTCTTAGTGTGTTTGAGGATTTTATTATCTTTTAGCGTGCCGGTTTGTGCGAGACATATACTATTTAAATTAATTGAATGTTTGTTTGGTAATTGTGTTCTTTATTATTCACATTAAAATCAGGTAACAGCGGGAATATCATTCACATTAAAATCGGGTTTTTATTATTCAAACATTATCACATATCATAGTGTCTGATCAATGAGTTGTTTCATATTCTTCATCGCAACAACATCTCTATTATATATAACCATGGATCTTCCATATCATCATTTACATAGTATGACACGTCACTAATTACATCATCAACGATTTTATTCCACCTAAGTTGACTTGGTCAAACCCGCGTTGACCTGGTCAAACTAGGTGTTGACTCGGTATCCCCTCTTGAATTCAGTGCAATTCTTAACCAAGTCGGCTACCTAGCTCTGTTGTTTCATAAGCGTAACACATTATTGTTAAACCATTCTACATTGTTATTTTAAATAAAAACCTTGGTACATTATTTTATATTTTTGAGAATGTTATGACTTGAAAATTGTTCAGATCTTACCTACTTTTTCACGTGTTTAATGATTGTTAGGTACCTATTTTATATTTAGGGATTTGACTTAAAATTTGATGAGTAATAAGTTTAGTTAAGTTATCATCAATAGACAGATTATGTATTACTATTTAGGTTTTTAGATATTATACTTTATATAATCATAAAGATTTTTATATAAAGATTGCATCTACGAATAAGACTAGATTTTTCATATTCTAATAATCTCATAAAGTGTTAGTTTGATTTTTTTCGTTTATAGTTTCTTTATTGAAATATACAAAATACCATAAGGGTTCTTTCGCAATATGGAATGTACATATATTAAATCGAAATTAACATTTAAATAGTCAAATAATATAAAAAAATACTCACTATAAAAAAATTCTTTAAGAACCCATATAAAAAAATTCTTTAGGACGGGATTATAAAAAATACTCACAATAAAAAAAATACTCACTATATCTATAAATAAATGTATAAACATATATATTATATATCATAATGAATGGATAAAAGCCGGTGTACTAAGAAATCGACGTGTCATATAACACACGAAAACATACAACTGCTTTTTTAATGGTGTCAAAAAATAATTTAAAATTTTATGATAAAATGAGATGTATACCTGTGTGCTTATAACAATAAAATCGAATTCCTACGGGTTCACACGCTTAGTGAAAACAAATTATGAATGATATATTGCAAAATATATAGATGAGACAGTCAATTAATATCCTTTTCCTTCCGGCATTAGTAATAGTAATGTGCTTTTCTATATATACTCATTCAAAATATATTAGATGATAATCATATTTTCATCGGTTTCAATTTTCGTTTTGGTACTTTGTTTGAATAGTTTTATATTAATTTTTCTTCATTTAATTATTACAAAACATTAAGACAGAAAACAAAATTCTTTCCTAGACAAAACCCCACATCCCATTTGAAATTATAATATATAATTATATTATATTATATATATATATATATATATATATATATATATATAAATCTAAATTTAATTTCCTACTATTATATAAATATTTAAAATTGTTGAAGTAATTACCTTACGGTGTCTAAACAAATGAATTTCGACCTGTACTGTCACGGGTAAATTATACTAGTAAAAAGAAAATGGGAAAGAGTGAAATAAATAAGAGGACGTAGACTAACACTGTGTGAGGAGAGTATTGTGTCAGCAATTAAACAACAAATAAAATACTTGTTACATGGAAATACACTACAACATACGAACCTAGGAAATACTACAAAAGAAATATGAAAAATAACTAAGTTCATCATTTTAGTTATTGAGATACAATTTCTCCATTTGTTTCTTAGTCTCAAAGGAATCAAATTAGTCAACAATCACTGTAAGAGTAGAATCATATTCCAACCATTCGATCGATTTCATGGCAGTTAAGATCTATGCAACAAAGGAGGTAGCAGTACCAACATAATCAGATAAACAACCTATGATTGTCCCACTCGAGTCACAAAACAAACACTCATAAGCAACATGAACAGGATTACACAGTGAAGCATCATTTGAGTTGCACTTAATCCAACGAGTCTGACTTAGAGTACTAAGGAATTCCTTAGTAATTGTATGGAAAAAACTTTCTTTGCTCATTGATAGTAAAGTAAACTTTCTATGCATTTCTCTATTAATGAAAAAATTCGGTAACCACACAAACACTAAATTGTAGTTATTATGTACTAACCATTGGATAGTTGTATAATGGTTACCGAAAAATTTAGCAATTATTACTAAGGAATTCTTTAGTATCATAAGTCTTTGCCGATTGAAAGGAACCTAACACCAATTCATCACTAACAATAATTTACACAATAAAGATGAATATTCCTAATAAGTAATAAAAGTTATTACGTAATATTAAATAGGCTAAATAGCACTTTTGGTTATTTATCTTTGCTCTAGGTTTCATTTTGGTCCTTTATCTTTTTTTTGTCCGTTTTGGACCCTCATCTTTTATTTTCGTTTCATTTTGGTTCATTTTGTCAATTTAAGTTAACAGACGTCACGCTGGCAGTTAACTGCTGATGTGACGTCTTAAATGTCAGTGTGACGTGTTCTTCATTAAATGCCGTGGCAATTAATAAATGGACATATCAGCACTTAATTATTTTAAATTTGAAAAACACAAACATTAATTACTTAAATGTTTAAATATCATTTTGGTCCCTGCAAATATGACGAATATCCATTTTGGTCCCTACAAATATTTTTTTTTTTAAAATAGCCCTTGTAAAATTTATAATTATTCATTTTGGTCCCTGCAAAAAGTTTTCTATTAAACTAGCCCTTGCAAAATTTAATATTATTCATTTTGGTCCCTGCAAATATAGTGAATATTCATTTTGGTCCCTTCAAAATGAATAATTTTAATTTTTGGAAGGTGTATTTTAAATAAAAAACTTTTTGCAGAGACCAAAATGAATAATTTAAATTACAAGGGTTATTTTAAAAGTAAACTTTTTGCAGGGACCAAAACGAATAATTTTAAATTTGCAAGGATTATTTAAAAAATAATAATTTTGGAGGGACCAAAATGGATATTCGGTGTATTTGCAGGGACCAAAATTATATTTAAGCCTTACTTAAATTAGAAAAAACATTAAAACAAATAAAACAAATCTGGAGAATAGAAATCAAATCTGAACCCTAAGCTCATTCATCTTCATCTTCTTCTCTATATCTCTTTTTTTCTTTTCTGAAGAATAGAAAAAAAACTTTAACTCTTCAAGAAATCAAATCTGGAGAATAGAAAAAGAACTTTAATTTGGGGATTTTGTGTAATTCTTCAAGAAATCAAATCTGGATAATAGAAAAACGAACTTTAATTTGTATGTGGTTGTGAGCTTGCTGGTATATGGTTATAAAAGTTTTAACTTGAAATTTGTTTTGTTTAAAATTAATATTGCGTTGATATGTTCTGTGTATGAACATGTAGTTGTGTAATTCTTCAAGAAATCTATGTTTGTTTTGTTGGCTGGGCTCGACATCACATGGTACTTTTTTTGTTGGAACCAGCAATGGTAATGTTCAGGTTGATATCTCAGACATAAGAAGAAGATGAAGATGATTGAGGGGGTTATTGGGTTTCAAGTTGTGGGTTGTCAATATCTGTATGAACACACGAAGAAGATGAAGTAATTTGGGGATTTAGGGTTCATAGGATTTTGGGGAAGATGAAGATAGAGATTGTTTTTTCTAAGTTTGATTTGAATTTATGTTTTTTAACTTGTGTGGCAATAGTAGTAGTAACGGCCAATCTTTGAGTAGAGTTCAAAGATGTCTCTTTTGCCTATGCATAATCTCAAGCGACACTTGCTTACCCTCATCGAACGCGAAAGAATATGATTCTTCATTATATTGCATGTTAGCTTCTTTAATCTCATTAGATGAAGATACATCTTGCTGCCTATTCAAACTTGAATTTTGTTGAACATTCATAGATAAAGCTTGTTGGGTGTTAGATATCTCGGTAAATCCCAATAAAGAAATAGTATCCAAACCAACGCAAGGAACATTGTTGAAATTCACTCACACAGTCTTTGTGTGTTCCACACGCTCTACACGGTTGGCTGAAATTTGAACCCATGTTGCCACTCGTGTATGAGCGATTGGAGCTTGCTACAAAACCTGCAGAAGGTCGGGCGCGATTTGTAGAAGGTCAAGTGATTGATTGATTGCTGTGAAATTTTGATTCGACCATGCATGATTAATTCTCGCGTGCAATAGGAGCGCAACTAATTGTGGGTGATTAATAAACGTGTGTAGCCGTCTTTTGCTTATATATGTAAACGTAGGGAGTATAACACTACTAGAAAAAGGTGAAATTAATGACAAAATTTAGTGACCAGAAAACTGAAATATGTCACTAATTCCAACATCACAAAATTTAGTGAGATGATTAAACATGTACACGTTACATTTTCGTTACTAATTCTCTCATTTCACTTTTTTAGCGCGGTGACATTAAGAGTAGAGAACTTACTTGTTGAGGATTCAAGGATTTTTAATATATTTTCTATCACTAAAACCAAACAAATAAAATCGATGGTTGGAGACTATGTTCCTTCCAAATCAACCGAAAATATAAGCATGAACATGACCGACATTGATGGAAGTAACAAGAAGTGTTGCAAAGCAGCATATCCAGCAAATAAATCCATTATTTATTACTTTAGCTTTCCGTCATGATCAATGTTTTCTATGATATATGGCCCCATTAGAAAGTGGGGAGGAAGCACTACCACTTTCTCTTTCAAGAGTTGTTTCCTTACACTCAATTCTTGGTAATTGTCTAACATGGGTGGGTATGTAGAAATGGTTGAAGTATCAAATGCAAATAAAAAATTATAAATTAGATAGAAATAGAGATGGTTACGAAACTATAGATGTTGCACAATATATAAGTGAAAAGATTCATATATACACCTAATATCGTAAAATTTTTGGTGAATGATATAGTATCTAATCTACTCATATGTTTGCGTTTTAGCTCAAGATGAAGATCTCTCCGGCGTTTTAACCTCCCATGCACGTGATTGAGAAACAAGGAGAAAACCAAAAAATAAAAATTTGTGTGTAAAATTATTTATTTATATTTTAGTTTTTATATATAGTATAGGGAGTTAATTATATTTGATTATAATTAAATTAAAATAATGAGAAATATTTAGAAATATATAATCCAAATCAAATATAATATTCTTGCTTCATGCGCATCAAACT
This sequence comes from Oxytropis ochrocephala, assembly GCA_020916435.1. Taxonomy (NCBI): domain Eukaryota; kingdom Viridiplantae; phylum Streptophyta; class Magnoliopsida; order Fabales; family Fabaceae; genus Oxytropis; species Oxytropis ochrocephala. The sequence continues at coordinate 114,613,677 of CM037088.1, forward strand.
TCATTCTTGTTAAGCAATATCGGTTCTCAAACTTGAGCATGAATCTTTAAGCAAATATATGAGAAGAACCAAACAAAAATTAAAAGATACTTGCTCGTTTTGGTAATCTCGATTCTTTTATGCAAAAGCAAAATTGATAGAGACGTGTAAAAACACTTATTTTCACTAATGTCATCTTTAATTTCTAACAATCGCGACTATGCCAGAAAAAGTTTAGGAAAGTGGTTTCGTTTTGTGTCGCCAATATATACTAGTAGATTTTTTTTTCGATAATTGAAGAGATTTTATTAAAAGGATCTAGCACAAGCAACAAACAAGGCTAGAGAGAGAAGACAAAAGCCAATATACACCAATGGAGCCAAGAAACACCCATGATTGCTACAGGACACCAAAATACCCCAAGGAAGATCCAGTAGCGCAAACAGCCAAGACAAAGACACCATGAAGCAGCCAACAACACAAAACCACTACGCCAGAATGGCTAAAAAAGAGCGCTACCATGAGCAGCGTTTTGTCTTAAAACGCTACTTTAGGCCAAAACAAGTAACCAATGAGCAGCGTTTCTACAAAGAGTGCTGCAATCACGCAAGAAATACCCAGTGCTTTTTAAGAAACGCCACCTATACCCAAACACGCTAACCCCATACCCAACGCTTTTTAACAAATGCTGCTTATACCTAAACGCGCTAACCCAATACCCAGTACTTTTTAACAAGCGTCACTTATATATGAACACGCTAACCATATAAAACCGCAACAACTCTAAGCCAACACCAAAACTAAAATGTTACATCCTTACTACCACAAAAGTAAAACGTACACCTCCACACATTCGATGGCCAAGTTAGATATCAGTCATGTAATATCACTAATTGGAAAATGAAAAACTAATAATACACGACCATTTTGAGACCAATTTTAGATGTACTATCACAGGAAAATAGTTAATTAATTTTTTAATCGTCCCTAAATCATGAATTTTTTTCAAACTCTTAAACAATATATACTACTCCATATATAACACAAAAGTGATCGAGTCAACGAGAGTCGATATATTTGATCCAAATTTTTGACCAAATATACCAACTTCTGTGACTCACTTTTGCTTATAATGTGTTGCGAAGGGAGTATTTAATTAGTTTTTAAAAATAGTTTTCAATTTTTAAAACTAAGAAAGAATGGAGTTAATTTGTTCTTTGTTAACTTTAACTATAGAAATCCACCAAAAAAACTTTTAATAATAGAAAAAAATTTAGAAAGTATAATTAAGCATAACCTTAGATTTGTCAAGAACTTCATCTTTTTCTTTTTTGGTGATAAAAAAAGAAGATGAAGTTCTAGACAAATCTAAGATTATGTTTAATTATACTTCATCTTCTTTTTTGGTTACAAAATGAAGAATTTCATCTCTATTAGATTTAGAAATATTATTTTCTCTAACTTTTATATATATGAGGGTTATTATAAAAACTGCTGTAGATTTTTTTAACAAAGAATCTACCCCAATTTGTTATAAATCATTATAATTAAGCTAACAGACAAAAATAAATTGCTTTTAATATGTCTCTGTCAAGAACTGACTAAATTATTTGACGGCAGTTAATTTATATGATCAACATATCTTTGCTACATTTCTAACAACTATAATTTACTACATTTCTAAATAATCATATATTATATAGTCATGTAATTTATAATTATTAGTATTTTATTACTTCATGAATGATATTAATATATAATTAAAAAGGAGTCAAGGCTTTCACATCATCTTTTGGGTTTTGCCACTGGTACCAACCTTCTTCTCACTTTATGACTTGCTGAGGTGTTCGATATATGAATGGACATAAAATTGAAAAAAGGAGAAAACAGAGAAAAAGAAAGAAGGAAAATGGGGTACACAAAAGAAAGAAAAATTAGTGAAGTTTACCATTATGTGCTCCAACGTGATTCCCGTGGTATCTTATTCTGCTTAGAACCAAAGTTTGATTAAATTATACCAAATGACTTTCTGTTTATGTGTACATCGCCTACTTACTAATACACTATCGATGAAAAATCATGGTTTAAGCGGCAAAAACGTCTTAACTATTCATATAGACCATGTTTATCTCTTATACTATACTAGTGCATGCACGATGCGATGCGACGAGTTGGATTAAATTTCATCGTATAATCGAATAATTAATTTTTTTGAAAGAATAATATCGCATCGCATCTTGAAAGAAAATATATCAGCTTTGGTCAACATCGAGTTTATCAACCGTGATAATCAATGCAATTTAAGAGCACACGGGTTGTCCCCGCACACCCAGGGAGCTTATGCCATTAGGCAAATGATGTTCTTTGCAAAATATAAAATCTAATAATCGTGAATAAAAATTAAATTATAAATATTAATTAAATAACAAATATTATAAATTTAAAAGGAAATTTAATAAAGACATTTAAATTGAACATCCTCCGCAGATAAAATAAAAAGAAAAAGTCTAAAGAACTTTAATAATTATCAACATTCATTAAATACAAATAAAAAAAATTAACCTCACAGAACCAATGCATTTTTTTAGAATCATAATATTCATATTTTTATTCCAAATTTGCCTCAAATTAATGTTTTATGCATAACTCTTCGATCATTAATATTTAATACTGCTAGTTTTGAAAAGTTATCCCACACATATAATAGCAGGAAGTCAAGCTGCTTGAAAATCAACTTCTCTCTCTGCATGAGAAGTTATGAGAAGCGGGAAAACTCAAAAACGTTAGACGTAAAAAGTGTGAGTGGTACTTTTGTAAATAATGCAATTATCAAGTGTAGTTCCTATTCACTAAATTCCAAAAAGTATATGCTCCAATCTCTCTCTCTCTCTCTTTCAAATCACCAAAATAAGGAATTCTCTCTCTCTCTCTCGTCTCCCTCCTCTCTCCCTTTCTCTCATTCTTCTCTCCCATGGCCGCTCTCCACCTATTCTCTCACATCCGACCGATTTCAACTTCTTTTTCAAATATTAACTACATTTTCTTCATCTCCTCCTCCCCTCTATCTTCCTATCTTATTATTTTTCAAAAGGAACTGTCTTGAAAAATGACCACCGTGATTAGTCTCACTCTTTCCGGCCAACTCCGCCACCCCTCCCTACCAAGATCACCATTTTGTTTGTCTCCTTCTCCTCTACAAGAAAGTCTCAACCTTTTCGAAACAAAGTAGATCGGAAAACTTTTGCATCTACTCCTTCTTCCACGTTTCTGGCCACCATAGACTTCTAACCAGAAAACTAACATGATATTTGGAATCCCCTCATTGTACGCATTAAAACCCCTCAAAAAAATATCCTGATCAACCCCCTTGCTCCGGCGACCACCACCGGAAAGAAATGAAGCTAACAGGCAAAGCTGAGAAAGTCCAATGCAAGTTTGGAATAAAAGCTAAATAGTATAGAAACCAAATATAGTTTTTTTTTGTCAAAAAAAATATACTTTTTTTGTTACGGAACCAAATATAGACTATTAACTCTCCATTGATTCTTTTGTCAAAAAACTCTCCCTTGATTTTTCTGTCAAAAAAAAAAAACTCTCCGTTAATTCTGATATCATGCATGGTTGAAGGAAAACCCATGATAAAATAGGAGCAGTTATACAAAGTTGAAAAAGATTATGGAGGTTTTATTGTAAATGTGACTGAAGGTCTCGTTGAAAGAAGATGATGAAGGTTCTATTGTAAAGGTATTTGAAATTCCCACGAGAGTACTGATCAATGCAAAGAACTTGCATGTACTCGAATATTAAAGAAAGATAAAAATATAAAAACCAACTAAATAATACCCGTTGGTGCAAAATGACCAAAATAAAGAAGACAACAAAATAGAAAGTGAAACACGTGGTATCTGGGTTTGATGGAAATTACCAATAAAATAGAAGCACATATAGAAAGTTGAAAGAGTACGATTGATGATCTATTGTAAATGTGGCTGAAGTTCCCATAGATAAAATTAAATTAAAACTATAAAATTAAATAAGAAGATTATAAAATAAAAAAGAAAGGGTTATTAAGGAACGAACTTCGTGTATTTGAACATCTACAAATTTTTGGGGTCCTAAAGTACCCCAAAATACACTGTCAGCATCCCACTTTACGTATTTTTTCACAAACTTATTATTATATTTTACCAAACTTCTGGTATTTGAAGAGTTAAATTTTTTTCAAATCCCAGAAGTACCTCAAAACGCACTACTTAACATTTCACTTTAGACATTTTGTTACAAAATAATTTTTTCACAATCAAGTACACCATACCACACTTTTTAGGATCTAACTTTACGTACTTTTTCATTAAATGAATTTTTTTTTACCGGATCGATTATTGAAGAACAAAATTTACATATTTAAGCATCTAAAATTTTTCGAGACTGTAAACCACTCTTTAAAAACGCACTACTTAACAATTCACTTTAGACATTTTGTTACAAAATAATTTTTTCACAATCAAGTACACCATACCACACTTTTTAGGATCTAATTTTACGTAGTTTATCATGAAATGAATTTTTTTTTACCGAATCGATTATTGAAGAACAAAATTTACATATTTAAGCATCTAAAATTTTTCGAGACTGTAAACCACTCTTTAAAATATAAGAGAAGAAAAAAAAACCTGAAGAAAAACCAAAAAGAAGAGAAAAAAAAAACAAAAAGAAACCAAATATAGTTTTTTTTGTCAAAAAAAAAATATACTTTTTTTGTTATGGAACCAAATATAGACTATTAACTCTCTCTTGATTCTTTTGTCAAAAAATTCTCCCTTGATTTTTCTGTCAAAAAAAAAACTCTCCGTTAATTCTGATATCATGCATGGTTGAAGGAAAACTCGTGATAAAATAGGAGCAGTTATACAAAGTTGAAAAAGATTATGGAGGTTTTATTGTAAATGTGACTGAAGGTCTCGTTTAAAGAAGATGCTGAAGGTTCTATTGTAAAGGTGACTGAATTTCCCACGGGGTGAGCCAGTATCGATGGATGTAAATACATTAAATCAGCTCGTTAATGTTGTGAGCAGACGATTATTAATTAAAGATATTTTATTAAATCTATTTATTTTTTCCATGAATCTAATAAAATTAAATGCATAAAACTACTATTATTAATTCTTAATATGTGTAAAGGTAGTTATTATTGTTTATAATTACGTTCGGAGGGAGTACATCAATACATCATGCAACTTTGAATACAACCATTAAAATCAAAACACCTATACAGAGTTGAAAGAAAATATTGGAGAGTTCTATTGTAAATGAGGCTGAAATTTCACACGAAAAAGTTAAATTAAAAATATAAATTAATAATAATAATACAAAATAAAAAATAAGCCTTAACACACATATTAGATTTGAACATCCACAAGTAATAAGAAGAATAATCTATTTTTTGTGTATAATGTTATATATTCATCAAAAATATAAAAACTTAACTCATAATTAAATAGAAAAGAAGACAACACAATTAGAAAGTGAAATACATACGTACGTAGGTATCATCTTTGAGTTTGATAAAACTAAACATCAATTTAAGTATGCTTCTAATACTCGGTGGTGCGAAATTATCAAACTAAAGAAGAAAACATCAATTTGGACAATTTTTTTAGAGTTTAATTTGCATACACAATAGGTGTATGAGTTTTTACAACCACTACCAATCACAATTGATGAAGTGGGTGGTTACTAATTGACTAATTGGTGGTTATTAATTGACCAAGTTCTCTTTAATGATGTGTTACTATGTGATTGGTAGATAGTGTACAACTTACATACACCTATTGTGTATATAAATTAAATCCAATTTTTTATACCACAAAACACAATGCCTGACATCACAGTTTATGTATTATGTGACAATTTTTTTTTTTTGTTTTTCATCAAACAACTTATTGAGAAAACAAACTTCGCATATTTAAATATCTAAAAAAAATTTGGGACGCTAAAATATACCCCAAAATGCACTGTGAGCATCGCGCTCTACGTATTTGTCACAAACTTATTATTATTTTTTACCAAACCGGTTATTTACGATGAAACTTCTGATATTTGAAGAGTTAAAATTTTCTCACGAATTCTAAAGACTCCCAAAACATACGGCTTAACATTTCACTCTATGCATTTTGTTAGAAAGTATTTTTTTCACTATGAAGTACACCAAAGCACGTTGTCTAACATCTCACTTTACGTATTTAGTCATGATATAATTTTTTTTTCACCGAATCGATTACGAACAACAAAATTTGCCTATTTAAACATCTCAAAATTTTCGAGGCAGTAAAGTACCTATTAAAATATAAAACTGTAACAAAATGCAAAATCTTAAAATTTAAAAGCAAAAAAAAAACTGAAAAAAAGGAAGAAAAAAAGTGAAGTAGTATAAAGAAGGAAAAGGACAAAAAAAAAAGTAAAGTACAAAATAAAAAAGAGAAACCTAAACAAAAAAAGTAAGAAGAGAAAAAAAAAAGTGGCGGCAAAGTGACAAGTCGCATATATGTATATATGTATAGATGTATAGATGTGCATCATGCACATAGATCCACGTCAACCACGTGGTATGGTTTTGCCCACTCCGTTGGGTATGTATGGTGGTAACATGAGTGTGTTTACTAACACGTTTCACCATGAACATCCAGCCCTATAATTCCAATATCTACTTTTAGACTCACTTTAAGCGCGAAATCTATGTCTAACGATGACATAAATCATGTATGATTACATGTATACCATGTTGTTTGTTTGCCAATCATTTTGTGTAATAAAGACCAACTGCAGTTGGTGTTATGCCTCATGTACAGTGAGATGATGCTCATGTATACCCTTATGTGGTGCATAAATAAGACTACAGCTGGACCGTACATATAGCAAGCTTAATTTGTTAAAACAACATGAGTACCTTTTAGGCGTGGGGGCCAGGCAATTGTGGGACTCATAAAATAATTTATACTTTTTGCAACACACTGAGTACGCTCATCAGAAATTGTAAACCCCATTTTATCACATTGATTATCTACAATGTTGTTCTTTATAGTATTTTTTTCTTATTAAGGATCATTCTTAATAAGGTTGATTCTTAATAAGGAAAATCATTATGGGGAAAAGAATTTGTGTTCCTTATAGAGAAGAGTCTTTGTATGAGGATTTTCTCTCTCTTACCTTAAGTGGGTCTTATTTAAAAATTTGTGAGTTAATTGTTGATAAAGTTATGATGTGTAGTTATTTGTGGGACTCATTTAAGAAATTTTTTGATGGTGTTGCATTGGGGGGATTAAATACTTATTATGTATTAGTTTTAAAAATGTATAAAAGAGTGATGTATGCATGTGCCAGTCATTTAAAGACTCAAATGGAAAGTACTACATTGTGGATGCTCTAATAGGCGGTTCAATCTCTTCCATCTCATTTAACTACAACCCAAAGTAATTAAAATCGGACCGGGCATTGAACCGGAAGGGGCAGAGGTTCAAGGTTCTTGGGGTTGGACTGGTTGAATCGGAAGTCGAACCAGATTTAATTAAATAGGTTATTTAATATTTTTATTACATTATATAAAGGATAAAAAAGAAAAAAACACATTCCATTTAAGATAAACCAAACATCACATAACAATTTTATTAAGCATTTGTTTCTTTTGATTAATGAAGAATTTTATTAGTTTATTTGGATGTTAAAATTGTTTTCATCTAATTTAAGATTGAGTCCTCCATGGTACAAAGAAGGACTAATAGATGAAAACGTTGATATTTGTGCAATAAAAAATAGGGGAGCAGTCCTGCCTTGGCTTTTTTATTTTATCAAGCTGACTAATATACCCCCACTTTATATTTTGTGCCCCACCATTTATTAATATACTCCTTATTTTGTACCCCACTGTTTACGAATATATCTCTACTCTATATTTTGGACCGACATACCCCTGACAAATTTTTTTTTGTCCAACACTTTTTTTTATTATCAAAATGTACCCCTCATTTTGTACCCCACTGTTTACCAATATACCTCCACTCTATATTTTTGGACCGACATACCCCTGACAAATTATTTTCTTTCTCCAACACTCTTTTTTTAACTGTTTACCAATATACCCCCACTCTATATTTTTGGACGGACATACCCTTGACAAAAATTGAACCAATCCGATTTATGTTTGTAATAGGTAAATACAATTTATATTTTTTCAGGTCGTATTTACCTATATACGATTTCACTGACGAAAACCAAATAATTTTTTTTAAAAAACTAATCCTATTTATCTCAGAATATGGTAAATACGATGCGACTTTTTATGGTTTTTTTTGCCCAACACTCTTTTTTTTAACTGTTTACCAATATACCCCCACTCTATATTTTTGGACGGACATACCCTTGACAAAAATTGAGCCAATCTGATTTATGTTTGTAATAGGTAAATACAATTTATATTTTTTCAGGTCGTATTTAACTATATACGATTTCACTGACGAAAACCAAATAAATTTTAAAAAAAAATAATCTTATTTATCTCAGAATATGGTAAATACGATGCGATTTTTTATAGTTTTTTTTTTGTCCAACACTCTTTTTTTTAACTGTTTACCAATATACCCCCACTCTATATTTTTAGACGGACATACCCTTGACAAAAATTGAACCAATTTGATTTATGTTTGTAATAGGTAAATACAATTTATATTTTTTCAGATCGTGTACATTTACCTATATACGTTTTCACTGACGAAAACCAAATAAATTTAAAAAAATCATATTTATCTCAGAATATGGTAAATACGATGCAATTTTTTATGGAAAATCAAATTTATGTTTTATGAAGATAAATACGAATTACTATTTTTTGAAGTTTATGGGAGGAAATCGTATCTACATAAATACGATGCGAAATGAGCTGAAAATCGTATCTATCTCCTCGAAGGTAAATACGATGAGCTTTAAAATATTTCTGGTCAAATCATATGTAAGTGAGAAATGGTCAATATTTTGTAAAAGGTTTAGGGTTTAGGATCAATGACTAAATTAAAACACTTTTGAAAAAATTAATGACTAAATTGATATATTGTAAACACTTTTAACACCAATAATACACAGTTATTTTTTAGTAATTATCTTTATCATATTATTTTTAGGTCATAGCTTGTATCAAATAACATTCTAGGCCTACACATTTTGGAAAACTTAGATAAGAGGCAAAATATACTACGTAGATCAGAGTAATAAATTAGTAATCTGTATGGCTAAAAATTATTCTTGTCGCCCCATGTATTTTGGGAGAAAATAATTGTTTACAGTTTCATGGCCGTCCGTGCGTAGGCACGGGTTTGTGTCCTTATTAGTTTTAGATCAGCACATTTAATGATGAGAACTGATGGGACGTTGGCGTCTGACAGTCTGCAAATCTGATCATCTACCATATAGACTTCATAGAGTGTGCCAGTGTGGGGTGGTGTAAATCCTTCTTATATAATGTACACTTTCTATTTTATTAGTTAATTTGGGGCAAAAAATTTGATCACTTTAGTCGTAAATAATGTAAACGTTATGTCCATTATTAATCTACTAAAAATAAAGGCTCCACTCATTGTTTTTTTTTGTCCAACATTTATTGTTTTTTATTAACAAAATGTACCCCTCATTGTTAAACACATATTATTTTGTTTTTTTTGTACCCCACTGTTTACTAATATACCCCCACTCTTAATTTTTGAACGGACATACCCTTGACAAAAATTGAACCAATCAGATTTACGTTTGTAATAGGTAAATACAATTAATGTTTTTTCAAGTCATATTTACCTGTATACGATTTCCCTGACAAAAAACAAATAAATTAAAAAAAAACAATGAATCCTATTTATTTCAGAATAAGGTAAATATGATGCGATTTTTTTAAGAAAAGTCAGATTTATTGATGAAGGTAAATACGACTTACTATTTTTGAAGCTTTTGGGAGGAAATCGTATCTAGATAAATACAATGCGAAATTCCTGGAAGGTCAATACGACAAGCTCTAAAATATTTTTGGTCAAATCATATGTAAGTGGGAAATGATCAATATTCTGTAAATTTGTAATTTTTTTAGGGGTATTTTAGTCTTTTCACGGTATGCGTGGGGGTATGGAGTCAAATGGTGGGGTACAAAAAAACCTTTTATTTTTATGAGAATGGTTGAGCCCATATAACATAACTGTTGGTTAGTTAATATCTACAAGAAAATTCCACAACCATTTTTTTTAACCAACATCTATTTTTTTGTGAAGTATATATCTTGCCCTCATTATTGTTAAAGAGTGTTTTTATCAAAGTTTTTATGAATTAAGTTTCTTACATTCTAAATCACCAACCGGCATTGGTACGTATCTTCGCAAATATATCATATATAAACACAATCCACCCGTTAACATAAAAAAATCTATTCTATGTTTGGTTGTAAATTATGACTTCGTATCAACCACTAACTTTATAATACATAATTTTTTAAACATTTTTTACGAAACTCCTTATAATTACGTCCTGTGCATCTCACATGTATACGTCCTAGTACTCTTATAGGTTAAGTTCACGTTGAAGTTTTTTTATAGGCAAAATAAAAAGTCTCATAATCATACTTGTTGTATTGGGTTTGAGCACTCTTAATACTCATATTAAGGTTGTCAAAACCAGATCGGGCGGTTTGACCGGTTGAATCGGGAACCAGACTCCTATCCGGCCCAATTCAATCTGAGAATCGGCCACTATTTACCTGACAATTCATCTAATTAAGGACAACATTGTAATTTACTATCATACTTTTATCAAATTTCTTCTCTCAATACATTTTCTTCTCACTCCCACTTTTTTCCTACTTTCTCTTACTTTTTTTTTCAAATTTCAAAATTCAAATCAAACTCACCAACTTTCTTTTCCCACTATACTTTCTCTCAATACTTTTTCCTACTAATCTAATCTAATATCTCAATACTTTTTCCTACTAATCTAATCTAATATCTATTTATATAAACAAACCATACTTAAAATTACCCAAACAAGTTTCCTATTTACTTGACAACTCATCTAACTAAGGGTAACATTGTAATTTACTATGACATTCTTTTTCAAATTTCTTCTCCTAATGCACTTTCTTCTCACTCCCATTTTTTTAAACTTTCCCCTACTAATAAACTAAAATAATCAATCTAAACTACGAGATAACTGCACTAATATATAAAAAAAACACGGGATAACTTCACTGATATATAAAAAAACACGAGATTAATATAATATCTATTTATACAAACAAACCATACTTAAATTACCCAAATAAGTCTCCCTATTTACATGACAACACATCTAACTAAGGACATCATTGAAATTTACTATCACATTTTTTCAAATTTCTTCTCCCAATGCACTTTCTCACTCTCATTTTTTTTAACTTTCCCCTCTTTTTTTTCCTTTCAAATTTCGAAATTCAAATCTAATCTACTAATAAACAAAAATAATCAATCTAAACTACGAGATAATTGCACTAATATATAAAAACACGAGATAACTTCACTAATATATAAAAAAACACGAGATTAATAAATAAAAAAAAAAGGATAACTTAATGACTTTCAACTACTGATTAGTATTTAAAACATGGGATAATTGTACTGATATATAAAAAAACACAGGATAACTATACTGGTATATAAAAAACACGGGATAACTGCACTAATATATTTGATAATCTATCTTTTACTATCTATTATAATCTATTGATCAACTAAAATAATCAATTGAAACTATGAGATAACTGCACTGATATATTAAAAAAAAACATTAGATAATTATACTGACTATTTAAATTATGTCTAAGTTCGTTCATGAAAAGAATATGGCAGCACTCGTGCGTATGCACAGGTATTCTACTAGTATGTACAATAATACTATTATTAGAGTACTTACATTATAGTATCTATGATTGTTGAATATTATAATTATAATTTTATTATGTCATATTATTTTTTGTTTTTTCTCTTTTATATACTCTAAAAAAATATTAAATAATCCATTTAATTAATTCAACTCCCGATTCAACCGGTTGAACCCCAATAACCTTGAACCACTATCTCTTTAGGTTCAATGTTCAGTCTGATTTTGATTACCTTGACTCATATCAATGAATCACATTGCTTATCGAAAAGATTTAAAAAAAATCATTTTTTTGCTAATTAAAAAATCATTTTTAAATCATGTTAGGGGTCCAAGTTAACACGAATCATTAAAGAAATTATATTGTAGATTGGTACTCAATATGTCAACATGGTTACAAAATAATTTGCTTAATGATAATGCGATAAAACATCTTTTTGTGCCATTATTCTGTAACAACCCTAATATGTATTACAAGAAATTATACACACAAGGGAGAGAATCCAGAAATCTATTCATATTAATCCAATGAAAGTGTGTTAACATTTCACAATTACAAGGAGTTGGAAGAGAAGTCAAAGAAGAAAATAGAAGAGGGAAGAATTTAGGGAAGAGGAGACCGAGAGGAGAAGAAGAAGAACTTCATCACTAATTTCCTACCTTTTCCCATCAATTACAGCCAGTATATATATATCTCATGCTTTTTAATAAACACACCCCCTTTTTTACTTATTGTAACAACTAATATCCTCCACTTGCTAATTTGACTTGTTTTTGCTAATTGGATCATTACACATTTTCATAACGAGTTTTGTCAAAGAAACACCAAACATAAAAGGGAATCTCTTCGGTAAGTTTTTCTTCTGTGAAATTGCAGACATTCGTTGAATAAAATAAAGAGTGTGGGAGAAATATTAAACAAAGAGGAGAGGAGATTGAATGGTGAAGATTTAAAGCATGAGTGTCTTTGGTGAAAAGTTCCTTGAAAAGAATCCCTTCCTCACCCAACAACCCATTGGATATTAAGTGTGGATAACATGCATGCTCATTCACCATTCACCATCGATGAAGGTTAACCTAGGTATGCAGCTCATATCTCACGAGAACATGAGTTCAGATCTGTTCCGAATCCAACTTTGGCTAGAGATAATGGGCCTAGGAGCCCAATTGCATGCAAGCCCAATTGCATGCAAGCCCAATCGCATCACTATATATACCACTCCACACTCTAAAATAGGGCATGCTTTCTCCACTCCTCTGATATGCCCCATATTTATTATAGACTGACTTGGGTGTCTGAGTGCTTGCAGGTGGCGCCTCCCCGCGCTTCACATTGGAGCTAATACCATTTTGGACATCGGCCATGTTATCTCGGATTTGGGGCTTCCATCTCAACATAATCACCGTAAGGTACGATTTTCTCTCAGTGAGTACCGTTTGAAACAAGATCTAACTACTTATGTAAGGATCTCAAAGATGAGTAATATGTAAGTACATTTGTTAACACTCATTGAACTCCTTGACTTTCTCTAACTCTAACAAGCCATTGCAACCCAATTCACCTAAACCTTTTCATCATCAAACAAATCCATCAATGCACAATTTTGCATTTAATTAATTTCAAAAATGAGGTTAACAAAAATTAAACTCAACGAAATGATCATTGAGGTTTCAATATCCAATTTTATAAGTATCCCCTATTCTGTGGATTGGGTATGGACGTAATTCACCTACTCAAGACACAAGGCCTTTGCTTTTCCCACGCCCCCTCCTACTCAAAACACACCCTATAAGGGTGTGAAATGACCAAAAGGCCAGCCAAAACGTCTTTTTTTTTAAGAAATTTCACGTGTTCGAACACGGGGCTTCGAATAGGTTCGAACGACATCGTTCGAGTGTGTTAAATCTTGACTTCACACCCTCTTGTGTGTAATTTCAACTGTTCGAATGGGGTCACTCGAACCTGTTCGCATAACTTTGTTCGAACACCCTATTTTTTTACACAAAAAATGGACTCTCACACACATTCAACAATTTTATTGCGTACGCATGAGGTTGTTCGAATGTGTTCGAACAAGGTCGTTCGAATGTGTTCGAACAAGGTCGTTCGAACCATCATTAAACACGTCCTCTCAGCGTTTCACGTGAGGTTATTTTTGGAATAAAATTTGTTAAGGGGTGTGAAAGAGTAAGAGGGGGAGTGGGAAAAGCAAACGCCAGACACAATGGATTGAGTGAAAGGCCCACAACACATGGGCGGAACTAGACTTTGAAGTTTGGATAGTGATTTTTATACCCTCACATTGGCCGTTATACCACCCACACACCTAGTTAAATACCTATTTTACACTTAGTTAAAATTGTATACGTATTTATATATTTAGTAGATTAATTCGTAGTTTGTTTTTTAACTACGAGTTTATCTACTAAATAGATAAATCCGTTTGAATTTTTCTTCACCATAAATTCGTTTGAACATGAATCCGTTTATGAGTGATATATAAGTATTGAACATAAATCCGTTTGAATGCATTACAAATTGAATATAAATCCATTTGAATTTTTATCACTCATAAATACGGTTGAACATAAAACCGTTTGAATTTTTATCACTCATAAATTTGTTTGATGATAAATCTGTTTGAACATAAATCCATTTGAATTTTTATCACTCATAATTGATAAATTTAGTAGTGAAAAAAATGTACTACGAATTTATCTATTTTAATAAATAAATAAATAAATACATTTTTTAGTAGATAAATCCGAATAAAATTTTGAATTTTAATAACAGATAAAATTAGAGGGATAAAATGGGGATATATGAAATTGGTGGGGATATAGAGGCCAATTGTGGGGATAGAAAAATCACTATCCTTGAAGTTTAGGGGCAAAATTTTCCAACTATTATTTAAATATTTACTCTGAATTGCATACATTTTATAATAATAATAATAATAATAATAATAAGACATTTCATTCTTACATGGTTGATTTAACATTTTAATGGACCTAGTAAATTAATCACATCTAAAAAAATAGAAAGAGACACCCTCCATAACAAAAATATGGATGTATTTGATTTTAATTTAGACCAGATTCAACCACTTTTTTTGCTTATATTTATCAAGTGGGTGGGGGTGTATATTAAAAAAGGTTAAACAATAAAAATAAATATTTTTGTGATATTAGAATTTTATAAATTCACTGTTTTGAAGAGAAAAAAAAAACTATGTGTTACCTCAAAATTTTGACAGCATATTAAATGAAGTTTTAAATGGGGTTGACTTCACATTTAATAATGTTTTGGGGACCACAGGTCACTATTCAAGTCAATGCACCATCAATTCGACAGAAAGGTATACAAGTGCAGGAAATGCAAGCGAGCTTCGACAAGCTTAGCTCTCAAAACTATGAAGCAAGCAAAGCAGGAAACCTTCGACAAGAGAAGGCTCAACTCTTCGACAAAGTTGGGTTCAACACTTCGTCAAGCGGTTGACAATGAGTTAGTCGAAATGCAAAAAGCAACAGTTAGTGGGCGGTTACTTCTCCTCATTTTTAGGAGGCAGTTATCCTTTTTTCCCACGATGGTTTCCCAAAGTATAAATACTCTTTTGTAATAGGAAATAGGGGTCACCACATTTCACAAGAACTCTGAGAAACTCAACTTCCAAACTAAAGCGAAATACGAGTGAAACAGATACATTGTACGTGTTGGTGAACCATCTTTCTTTCAATTAATGTAATACTTACTTTCTTTTTACATTTGTTGCATTTATCGCTTTCATTTTGCTTTCAATTTGCTTCTTTTTCTATCATTCTCTGTTCTTTATATGCGTCAAACACACAAAACTTAAAGGCAATTGTCAAAGAGATTTTCTAGTTTGATCTCACAATCTCAATATTGAAAACTAGTGGTTGTTTGCTAAAAACACCAGCAAACAAATTGGCACGCCCGATGGGACCTTTGCCATTAATTTTGTGTTGTTTCTATAAGTGTATGTATTTGTATGCACTTGAGGAGTGGTAGAATGGTACGCACCAATTCTAACAATGCCTCTAGTTCTAACCCTGTGGTATCACAAGGGCAAGGAACAACCATAGATTCTGTAAGTGTCAGTGTTGCAGGGACAATGGCCCCAGTAACATCAATAATCGTTCCCACGATGTCGACGACCAATGTTGGGTCGACACAATCTATGTCTTTGCCACAAAGTATAGGACTTCCTTCTAGTCCTTATATGGCAACAGGGAATAGTTTAGAGACACGTTTCCAGAATATGAGTCTACCACCATACCCCTTTGGTGTATATGGCATGCCTACTGGAATGCCACACGTTTCGACCTTTTCCCCTTCACATGTGTCTTCTGAAAGCACACTTGGTCGAAATCCTACCGCATTAACCAATGCGTCCTTGTTGGCGTTAAGACAACAAGTAGACGAGAGTAATCATGATATGGTTAATATGCTAACCCAACAAATTGGTACTGTTTTCAATCCGTTGATTCAGAACACCAATACAAGTTACCAAATGTTAGCAAACCAAATGGGTAGGATTGCAGATTTCTTTGGGGCTCCTACGTGAAATAATAGGCAAGTACCCAATTGTGGGAATAATGCGCCTAATACCCCAGAGAGAGATTCGCCATCGCGAAGCCCAGCGGTTGTAGGCGAACAACAAGGGACGGGAAATCATATCCTGAAGTAGTGATGGTAAATCGAAACCAAAACGCGATGAAGTTGTTCGACAAGTGCAACGAAATAACGTTGCGCGCCAAGACACATAGCCAATTTGGTAGAAACCATAATGGCGCAAAATGGCCTTAACATAGGTTTACATAGGCCTAATTTCATATCACCACTGTGTGAATATGTGTTGCAAGCAGAATTGCCAAGAGGTTGGAAAATTCCCAAGTTTACTAAGTTTGGGGGTGATACCAATGAGTCTACTGTCGAACACATTGCCCGTTACATGACTGAGGCAGGGGATATAGCCCAAAACGAGAATTTGAAAATGAAATATTTTCCAAATTCTCTAACTAAGAATGCCTTTACGTGGTTTACCACTTTACCCCCTGGTTCTATGTATACATGGGGGCAATTGGAAAAAGCTTTTCATGAACAGTTTTACATGGGCCAGTCGAAGATTAGTCTTAAGGAATTGGCCAGTGTTCGACGCAAAGTGCCTGAAGCTATTGATGATTACTTGAATAGGTTTAGGCTATTAAAGGCTAGGTGTTTTACACAAGTGCCTGAACATGAGCTTGTCGAAATGGCTGCAGGTGGCCTTGATTATTCAATTAGAAAGAAATTGGATACTTCTCATTTGAGAGATATGGCCCAATTAGCCGATAGAGTTCGACAAGTTGAAAGGCTTAAAGAGGAAAAGGCTAGAGTGAATAAGTTCAATAAAAAAGAAAACTCAGTTGGGTTTCATATAAAAAAGAAAATAGCTTATGTTGATGAGAAATTTGACTTCGCCTTTGATGATGTCGAATCTGAGGAAATAGATGTGGCTGAACTGAAGCCTGGTCCTCCTTATGCTTGTAAATTATTAAGGTCTGATGGGAATAACCCTGTAGAGCCTAAAAATGATAGATTTGTGCCTAAAACGCATTACACTTTTGATGTTACTAAGTGTGATGAAATTTTTGATCTCATTAGTAATCGATGGCCAAATAATAGTGCCTAATGGCCTGAAAGTACCTCCTCTCGAATAGAGGAAGAGAAAGGGTTATTGTAAGTTTCATAATTTCTTGGGACATACAACTGACCGTTGTGTACTTTTCAGGGACATTGTTCAGAAAGCAATCGAAGAGGGGAGACTAAGATTTGGCGATAAAAGAACAAAGCACCAATGCAGATTGACGCGATCCACTCCATCAGTGAAGCAATGTATGCAGAGCCAATGGAAATGAATATAAGCATGGTGGATGTGAAGATGGCGAGTTCTCTAAGCTCCTTAAAAACCTTCGGCTGCACAAGATCAAAAGTATAGTATGGATGGGTGATCTTTGTGCAAAAGATTACTCGGGAGGAGTATGGCGAAAAAAATACAGTTTGTGTACCCCAAAGTGAAGAGGAATTAATAGACTTCCTCAATAGGTGCAGTTGAAAAACTCGAGGTAATGCTATGCCCCGGATGTAGTCTTTGTTTTTCGACAAGGAAGCAACCAAAAGTGTTGAAGGCTACGGAGTTCGATGACTCTCAAAAAAAAATGGCAGAGAAAAGGCCAAATTTTAGTTTTCAAAGAGAGACCTTCCTTATAAAGTCGTGGGTTCGAACGGACCTTCGACAAGCAAGCCACAATCTTTGGTAAGAATACGGTCAAGAAGGAATTTGTGTTATCACTTATGCCAAATCGTTTGTTCCAAGGGCCAACCTTCCAAACGAAAAGTGGATACATCTTTGGTCAGTAAACACTACTGAGGATCTTTGTGCCACAGTCAAGTGGTGAAGCCAAATGCAAGTGAGGTGCGAAATATAATTACGTAAATAATTATAAAGGAAAGAATCCTATGACCAATACCCAATGGCGTCGTTTTGGTAGCTCTAAGAAGAAAGAAAGACTTGTTGCCAACGAGCAAACGCCAGAAGTTCAAAAACGGCTAAGAATATGACCTCTAAAGCTGTGTGTAACACCCCGAATTTTGTAGATTCGTTTATTATATTATTAAATATATTAGTAATGTGATTTGCAAGTCTTCATTTTATTTTATGCAAATAATTAAGTTAATTGATAGTGCCAACTTACACTATTTGTTAATTTGATTATATTAGAAAATGGGATCGAGTCAAAATATTGACTCATGATCACTTTATATTAATGATACAAGATTTTGATTGAGTATATTTAAAATGAAAATCGGGTTGAAATTAATAATTTTTATTTTTATTGAACCCTTTCACTTCATATATAGTAAAATAACGAGAATTGTATTTCTATTGAGAAATATTATTTTGAGTATTTTAAAATAATATAAATAATTTTATAACTGAAAATATTATCATCCCTTCAAATTTACGAAATTCCATTTTCAGCTTTGTTGGTTTACTTTGTAGTTAATTGTATCAACACCCTTTTGACTATATTCTCAACGATAGATCACGAGTAGTGAGTTTAACCAAATCTGAAACTACTTTTAGGACCTAATATATTGTATTAACTCATGGTTTAAATTTCGTTCCGAAATTCCACCGGAATTTGGACGCGCGTTTTGGACTGTCGGACGAAACTTAACCGCTTAAAAACTCTAACCATGACCGAATATGAAAATGTTCGACGTTAAGGTTTTAATCGAATGATTAGAATAATTTAGTTAACATCCGATGCGATGTTAGTTCCGTAAAAACGCTAACTATCGCTAACCGTATTATTATATTATTCTTTTAAGTAAAAATCTAGATATTTTACTAAACTTCACCGTGAAGTTATCAAACTTATCTTTAAAAAAAAAAAAAAAAAAAACCCTTTCTCTCTCTGTTATATTCATCAGCTACCCACATATCCTCCTTCAAAAAAATTACATTTCACTTGTTTTCACTCTCATTCACAAAGTGACTCTCTCTAAAAGCATGAGTTAGAAAGAAGAAAAAAAAAGTTCATCCTTTTCACTCTTCCTTCCTTACGAACGTGATCTTACTAAAATTTCCATTGGCTCAACTCTTCTTAATCTTGCTTCCATTCCTCTCTACACACAATTGAAGTTGATACTTCAAGCTCTCTATCACTGTGAGCATCTTTTTCCCTTTATTTATTTTGCTTATTTCTTTTAAAGTTTTTGTTCCCTTACATGAATATTAGTTGTCCTAAGTTAATATGATCATGGCAAATCAAATATTTTTTTTATAAGATAACCTCAACATAGTCTGTTAAGGATCCGTGAGTTTTCTTTGACAATACTTTTTTTTTTCTAAAAAGAAAATTAAGCTTTTATGAAAAGGAAGATAAATATGTTTGTAAAAGTTTCAATTTTTAGTAAAGTTTAAAGTTTGGAGTCGCCAAAAGTTTTCGTAATGTTCTCAGAGCACTTTCGATCGTCATAAAAATTGAATCTTTCATACAAAGGAAAATGTATTTTTTTCGATTTTCAAGTGTTCAAATGATTTTAGAAACCGGATAAGGCATTAGGAAAAGAAATATCGAGAACGGGACTAGTAGCTTATCACGCTCTAGTTACCACCCTTAAAACGAGTACTAGTATTGTAATCTGAGACCTTTGGACTTTATGTTTATGCGTTGAAGGTTTCCCGACACCTGGACCGGCTCTAGCTCGGATACCTCGCTACTCGACAGAACACGTTTCAGGTAAGGGGAAACTATTTGATTTTTGTTAAGAAGTTGCTAATTTCAAGATAGATATCGAGAGCTTTGAAAACGCGTTTTGAGTTTAGTAAGTTTTAAATTAGAGTCACTGAAGTTTTTTATTTAGTTAATATAATATTTTTGATCATGATAAAAAAGAATGATATCTATGATGGAAAGGAGGTATTTTTGCAGTTTTTAATATGTTCAAATGATTTTGGGTAAAAATATTTATCTTAGAAAAGTTTAAGTTGAAGCTTTGAAGTTTTGGGAAAAACATTAGGAGAAAAAGTTTGAGTGAAAGAATCTTCTTTTGCTCTAAAACCTAAAATGGGTATGTTAAGTGTTTTTACGATTCTTGTTAACATACACCTCATTTTGACTGATTCTTTATTTTCGAAAACTAGATAAATTTTGTTGGATTTTACTAACTATATATATATTGATAATGAACTAGTAGTTTAAAAACCGTAGTTGAACCTCCTAAAAGAATTAAGAACCCTAAGTTTCAATTGTTATGCGAACCCCTACATAAAGTATTACGACCAAAAGCGCAAATTTAATTTATACGATCGTGACGTGTGAAGGTGTTAATTTACGGAGAAATATACGTGTGTGATTGAAAGTAGATAGCGGGAAGGAAAGCGCCCAAGGTAAGGGGATCTCGAGTTTTAGCTTTCCATGTTGTTTGCTTAATTGCCTTGGTTGTTTGGTTTGAATTGAATTGTGTAATATGTGGTAGTAATATTATCTCGATTGGTTGAACTATTGATGTGCATTGATTTACGAGTGTTCAATTGATGTGTTTGGAGATTGTTGTCTTTGGTTTGTTGAAGTCTTGGAGGCATAGCTTTTGTTATGACCTACATATTGTAAATTGAGTTGGATGAACGTAAAGAAGAATTGTAGTGGTTTCAAGGTAAAAAAAAAGAAGTGACCATGATAATGTTAGTAATAGATCACGTGGGATTTCGAAATGAAAAACAATATATTGAGAGTTAATAGGAAAAAGTAGCATTAAAAGGAAATGAATAACTTAGACATTATTAAAAGAAAATGATTTACGAGAAAGCGTATAAGTTTGTGAAAACCGAACTTCTCCAACGGATATTCGGAGTTAACTCTATTTTGAAAAACACGCTCTTATTTCAAAAAAGGAAACCTTAGGCATTAGAATGACTAAAACCAGAAAGTGAATTAAAGTGTGGTTGAATAGCGATGAAAGTAAATTTATAACGACAACACTTGAGTAATCTGTCTTTATGAATTGAAGTGTTTTCGAAAAAACTCAAAGGGGTGCTCTTCATCCATTAAAGGATGAGACTACTCGGAAAGCTATGCTAAGTGGAATGGGACGCTTAGCATCGTGCTCTAAACTTTGAGCGCAACATTTGTAAGGAAGAATTTAAGAAAATTTGATTACTCAATGATTGTCAATATGTAGAGAAAGTTTCAAAGTTAAGCGTTGAGTAGAGTTGGAATAGTGAAGAAAATTTGATAAGAGAAGATAAATATTCAAAGAGGAAAGAGCTGCCTAAGATTTGTTGGTTAACGATGAAAGTAAGTTAATAAAGATAATAATTGAGTATTCCGACTTTAATAAAGAGAAACGTTTTCGAAAACTCAAAGTGGTGTCCTTGTTCGTCAAAAGATAAGAATACCCGGAAAGCTATGCTAAGTGGAATGGGACGCTTAGTGTGGTGCTCTAAAACTTTGACCATATCATATTATAAAGAGAATTTATGAAAGTTGGATTACTCAATGATTGTCATTATGTAATGAGACTTTCAAAGTTAAGTGTTGATTTGAGATGAGAACTTGGGGCCGAGTCTTAATCTAGATGTGAGAAATCTAGCAAAGATTCGTATTGATTATCTAGGTACCATCGAGGACCTAGAGCGTTGAGAGTGTAGAACGTTTTTAGGGCGTTGTTCCAACCCGGACGTGTTGTAGTCCTGTGTTGAAGACTGCCTGAGTAATTGCTGTAGGTCTGACGGGGAATCCAGATCTAGGTTACAAGGGACACGGAGACATATGTAAATGTTATGTCTGTCGGTGTTGATCTAACGGAGAATCTAGATCACAGTATTGGCCTAGGTGACGATCTAGTGCTATTCCATTTCGTATGGAAATTTTGATGATATTGATAATCGATGTGAGGAACGATTACTAACATGGACCGTGATGTCGTGGTTGACTAACCATATCTTGCTGAGTTCTATGACTTGCTATGAATTGATGTGTTTATTAAGTATGTGAGTGATTATTGTTATAATTATGTGATATTGCGCATGTATATCATACGTCTTAGTAAAATGCTTGTTCTTGTATTACTTATTATGTATCCATGGAATAGCTTGCGATGAACTCGTGTATAAGAGATTCACCTTGCCAGATTGTTTGTCTACCCATCTTTGGGGTACTCGAGTACAATGTTTCAGGTATATGGGGCTGATTGCATTGGCAGTGTAGAGGTTGAGTCGCGATTTGCGTTGTGACGTGATCGAAGGCATGATTCCTGAGGAAGCGTTAAGAACGTCTCTACGAAGAAGCAGTGAATTTTCTGGACTTATCAAATAGGTGTTTGGTAAGGGTCCATGTTTAGGTATGTGTCCAAAAAAAGGGTTGTGATCCCCTTTCTGGCGTCTCTGACTAGTAATCTAGATCAGTAGACATAGAGTTTTATCTTAAGACCAGCTCATTAGATTGTGTCCATAGTCTGGTTTTCAAATCGTGACTAAGTGTATTGTTTTGAAGATGAATGTTGTACGCCTAATGGCGAAGGAAATTCTGTGATCAATGAGGAATTAGTGTGTTGTGTTGTTGTATATCAAAAATGAGTTTTTTATAGTGTCAGATTTTCAGGAAATGCTTTGTGAACTTTTGCTTTTAAAAAAAAATCAACTGCAAAATTCGATATTGAGTGTAGAATCTGACGCCTTGATGAGGTGTTACATTAGTGGTATCGTGAGTGGTCGAGTCTTTTTGGGATCTGAGTTATGGATCCATTATGTTTTTGTTGTGTTTGCTCTGTGTAGTTGTTGGTACAGGGGACTTGTTTATGTCATTGAGGAATGACTATTCAAGTGAACTGTAAAACAACCTTATTGTGGATTTGAACTCTGAGTTCAACTTAGTCTTGACTCCTTGAATAGAGAAGTTCAGACTCTTTGAGGCTAGGAAAGTGGGAATATCCTTGAAAAGCAAGGAAGTTCAATTTTTGGGTAAGAATATAGATAGTGGATTATGGAAGTGTAGTAAGACCTTTGTGAACCTCAAAGAGTAGTGAGGATGGATATGTACGTACGCATTTTCATACTTAAAACACTGTTGAGGAAACCACTGAGGACCTACTAGTTTCTGTAAATCCTTAGGATGACCGTTTGAGATCAATGGGTTAGCAAAGAAAGCGGTGAGGATTAAGCAGGACCAATAAAAGACCTATAGGGTAAGTCGGTTGTGATCTTTGATATTAGTTAGTTAGTTAGATAACTTAAGATTGTTTATGAAATCATGATGGTTTTGACTACTAGATGATGAGTTATTGGTCTCGCCCGCTCAATAGCTTATTACGTGTAGAAGGAACAACAAGTGATGGAATATACCAACGATATTGATATCTCGATGATAAGTTTGGTTTGATGGATTAGTATTAGTTAGCTTGTGCAAATTTAGTTAGTACATGCAATTGTTCTAGCTCTAACTATTTGATGATAAGTTGTGGGGTGATCACTCTATTGACTTGTTATGAATGGAAGGAACTTCAATAGTTGGAATGGACCAACGTTTTAGACCTTAATAAGTTAAGAAATATTTGATGTAGTTTTGTGACTCTTAAGATAGACAATTATGTAACATTGAGATTACTCTGGGAAACTCAGTGTTAAGATGACAAGTACTTGATTTTAGTTAATGAATTTTTTTTGACAATATTCGGTGTAGTAAGATTTTTGGTTTAAGGAGTTAGGCTTGCAACAAAAAAAAAAAAAAATGGATAGAGAATTGTCAACATGGGAATTTTGGTATGAACTATCTAATGGTAAGTATGAATCATTCGTAAGTAGTAGATTAATTTGAAATTTTAGTTGGAGTATTTAAGTCTAAGGTGAAATTGTTGGTACATAAAGACATTATGAGTGTTAGATGACCCGTAGTGCAGTGAAAAGCAAACTGAGAATTTTTCTGTCTTGTTTGAGTAGGTTATTTTATCATGCATCATAGTAAGTTATAGCTTGTTTAGTTTTCAACGTTCAAGTTCGTGATGAAGATTGTGGCATAGAATATTTGAAACGCGCGACGCTTAGACTTTGGTTTAAAATTCGAAAAAAAAAAAAAGCGTTATGAGAAACGCATTTAAGTAGGAGAATCATGTGCATTTGTAGAATAAGGGTTAGGAAGTTGAGAAAAGATTGATTTAGTTAGCGATTAAGATTTGACTATAGAAACAACATTGAAATGTTTTTTTATGGAGATAGCCAAGATATAGAATAAGCTTATGATCAAACTCTATGAATGCATTCAACAGTTTTACATCTTATTAATAGGATAAGATTGATTGATAAAGATGTAAATTGATTTGCAAATATCTATTTTCCTATATTGCTTGGTTTGATAGATCCAAAAGAATTGTTGTATTTTTTTGGTGAGACTTAGTGTATATGTTTTAGACATCTTTGGATCATAGAACAGGACATTAAGAGTTATTACTAGATTCAAGAACAACCATTAGTAGTGAATTTGGAAATAAGTATTTTTGGAGACCCAAAAGCAGAGATAGTAAGAATGACTTAATACTAAAGGTATAAGGAAACTAAGGACAATATATTAAAGATAGGAGTGATAATAAGAGGATGAGCATACATTTTTGACGACAAATGATTTTTAAGTAATGATTTAGATACAACTTAAGATGAAGTCTTAGGGGTTCTAGGTTTTGAATCGGTTGATAGTCCGTATAAGGATTTGACAACACTCTTAAGGACAATTGTCATTTTATTCTAACATTAAGTATGATGTTTGATACTTAAAGATTTAGATAGTAAGGATATGAAAGTTAACTATAGGTGGTATAAAATTACATAGTCATGTAGGGATATGATCTTAAGTTGGCTCAATTTTATGATATGATTAAACTGGATTGTGGAATGCCAATTAAACTAGATCTTTAGTATTTAAGGAGTATCTAGAATTACCACTAAGTGTTCAATGGGGATAGAGGTAGTGATTGTGATTGTTGTAAACAACTATCACGGCATTAAGTAGTTGAATTGCTTATTTGTTTTCAAATTTCGAGGATGAAATTTTTTTAGAAGGGTAGTAATGTAACACCCCGAATTTTGTAGATTCGTTTATTATATTATTAAATATATTAGTAATGTGATTTGCAAGTCTTCATTTTATTTTATGCAAATAATTAAGTTAATTGATAGTGCCAACTTACACTATTTGTTAATTTGATTATATTAGAAAATGCGGGATCGAGTCAAAATATTGACTCATGATCACTTTATATTAATGATACAAGATTTTGATTGAGTATATTTAAAATGAAAATCGGGTTGAAATTAATAATTTTTATTTTTATTGAACCCTTTCACTTCATATATAGTAAAATAACGAGAATTGTATTTCTATTGAGAAATATTATTTTGAGTATTTTAAAATAATATAAATAATTTTATAATCTGAAAATATTATCATCCCTTCAAATTTCTGAAATTCTATTTTCTGCTTTGTTGGTTTACTTTGTAGTTAATTGTATCAACACCCTTTTGACTATATTCTCAACGATAGATCGCAGTAGTGAGTTTAACCAAACTGAAACTACTTTTAGGACCTAATATATTGTATTAACTCATGGTTTAAATTTTCGTTCGAAATTCCACCGAATTTGGGACGCGTTTTGGACACTGTCGGACGAAACTTAACCGCTTAAAAACTCTAACCATGACCCGAATATGAAAATGTTCGACGTTAAGGTTTTAATCGATAGTTAGAATAATTTAGTTAACATCCGATGCGATGTTAGTTCCGTAAAAACGCTAACTATCGCTTAACCGTATTATTATATTATTCTTTTAAGTAAAAATCTAGATATTTTACTAAACTTCACCGTGAAGTTATCAAACTTATCTTTAAAAAAAAAAAAAAAAAACCCTTTCCTCTCTCTGTTATATTCATCAGCTACCCACATATCCTCCTTCAAAAAAAATTACATTTCACTTGTTTTCACTCTCATTCACAGTGACTCTCTAAAAGCATGAGTTAGAAAGAAGAAAAAAAAAAGTTCATCCTTTTCACTCTTCCTTCCTTCTGAACGTGATCTTACTAAAATTTTCATTGGCTCAACTCTTCTTAATCTTGCTTCCATTCCTCTCTACACACAATTGAAGTTGATACTTCAAGCTCTCTATCACTGTGAGCATCTTTTTCCCTTTATTTATTTTGCTTATTTCTTTTAAAGTTTTTGTTCCCTTACATGAATATTAGTTGTCCTAAGTTAATATGATCATGGCAAATCAAATATTTTTTTTTTATAAGATAACCTCAACATAGTCTGTTAAGGATCCGTGAGTTTTCTTTGACAATACTTTTTTTTTTCTAAAAAGAAAATTAAGCTTTTATGAAAAGGAAGATAAATATGTTTGTAAAAGTTTCAATTTTTAGTAAAGTTTAAAGTTTGGAGTCGCCAAAAGTTTTTAGTAATGTTCTCGAGCACTTTCGATCGTCATAAAAATTGAATCTTTCATACAAAGGAAAATGTATTTTTCGATTTTCAAGTGTTCAAATGATTTTAGAAACCGGATAAGGCATTAGGAAAAGAAATATCGAGAACGGGACTAGTAGCTTATCACGCTCTAGTTACCACCCTTAAAAGCAGTACTAGTATTGTAATCGAGACCTTTGGACTTTATGTTTATGCGTTGAAGGTTTCGCAACACCTGGACCGGCTCTAGCTCGGATACCTCGCTACTCGACAGAACACGTTTCTGGTAAGGGGAAACTATTTGATTTTTGTTAAGAAGTTGCTAATTTCAAGATAGATATCGAGAGCTTTGAAAGCGTTTTGAGTTTAGTAAGTTTTAAATTAGAGTCATGAAGTTTTTATTTAGTTAATATAATATTTTTGATCATGATAAAAAGAATGATATCTATGATGGAAAGGAGGTATTTTTGCAGTTTTTAATATGTTCAAATGATTTTGGGTAAAAATATTTATCTTAGAAAAGTTTAAGTTGAAGCTTTGAAGTTTTGGGAAAAACATTAGGAGAAAAAGTTTGAGTGAAAGAATCTTCTTTTACTCTAAAACCTAAAATGGGTATGTTAAGTGTTTTTACGATTCTTGTTAACATACACCTCATTTTGAGTGATTCTTTATTTTTTAGAAAACTAGACAAATTTTGTTGGATTTTACTAACTATATATATATTGATAATGAACTAGTAGTTTAAAAACCGTAGTTGAACCTCCTAAAAAGAATTAAGAACCCTAAGTTTCAATTGTTGTCTGAACCCTACATAAAGTATTACGACCAAAAACGCAAATTTAATTTATACGATCAAATGCGTGTGAAGGTGTTAATTTACCGGAGAAATATACGTGTGTGATTGAAAGTAGATAGCGGGAAGGAAAGCGTCCAAGGTAAGGGATCTCGAGTTTTAGCTTTCCATGTTGTTTGCTTAATTGCCTTGGTTGTTTGGTTTGAATTGAATTGTGTAATATGTGGTAGTAATATTATCCGATTGGTTGAACTATTGATGTGCATTGATTTACGAGTGTTCAATTGATGTGTTTGGAGATTGTTGTCTTTGGTTTGTTGAAGTCTTGGAGGCATAGCTTTTGTTATGACCTACATATTGTAAATTGAGTTGGATGAACGTAAAGAAGAATTGTAGTGGTTTCAAGGTAAAAACAAAGAAGTGACCATGATAATGTTAGTAATAGATCACGTGGGATTTCGAAATGAAAAACAATATATTGAGAGTTAATAGGAAAAAGTAGCATTAAAAGGAAATGAATAACTTAGACATTATTAAAAGAAAATGATTTACGAGAAAGCGTATAAGTTTGTGAAAACCGAACTTCTCCAACGGATATTCGAGTTAACTCTATTTTGAAAAACACGCTCTTATTTCAAAAAGGAAACCTTAGGCATTAGAATGACTAAAACCAGAAAGTGAATTAAAGTGTGGTTGAATAGCGATGAAAGTAAATTTATAACGACAACACTTGAGTAATCTGTCTTTATGAATTGAAGTGTTTTCGAAAAAACTCAAAGGGTGCTCTTCATCCATTAAAGGATGAGACTACTCGGAAAGCTATGCTAAGTGGAATGGGACGCTTAGCATCGTGCTCTAAACTTTGAGCGCAACATTTGTAAGGAAGAATTTAAGAAAATTTGATTACTCAATGATTGTCAATATGTAGAGAAAGTTTCAAAGTTAAGCGTTGAGTAGAGTTGGAATAGTGAAGAAAATTTGATAAGAGAAGATAAATATTCAAAGAGGAAAGAGCTGCCTAAGATTTGTTGGTTAACGATGAAAGTAAGTTAATAAAGATAATAATTGAGTATTCCGACTTTATAAAAGAGAAACGTTTTCGAAAACTCAAAGTGGTGTCCTTGTTCGTCAAAAGATAAGAATACCCGGAAAGCTATGCTAAGTGGAATGGGACGCTTAGTGTGGTGCTCTAAAACTTTGACCATATCATATTATAAAGAGAATTTATGAAAGTTGGATTACTCAATGATTGTCATTATGTAATGAGACTTTCAAAGTTAAGTGTTGATTTGAGATGAGAACTTGGGGCCGAGTCTTAATCTAGATGTGAGAAATCTAGCAAAGATTCGTATTGATTATCTAGGTACCATCGAGGACCTAGAGCGTTGAGAGTGTAGAACGTTTTTAGGGCGTTGTTCCAACCCGGACGTGTTGTAGTCCTGTGTTGAAGACCGCTCGAGTAATTCTTTGTAGGTCCGGCGGGAATCCCGGATCTAGGTTACAAGGGACACGGAGACATATGTAAATGTTATGTCTGTCGGTGTTGATCTAACGGAGAATCTAGATCACAGTATTGGCCTAGGTGACGATCTAGTGCTATTCCATTTCGTATGGAAATTTTGATGATATTGATAATCGATGTGAGGAACGATTACTAACATGGACCGTGATGTCGTGGTTGACTAACCATATCTTGCTGAGTTCTATGACTTGCTATGAATTGATGTGTTTATTAAGTATGTGAGTGATTATTGTTATAATTATGTGATATTGCGCATGTATATCATACGTCTTAGTAAAATGCTTGTTCTTGTATTACTTATTATGTATCCATGGAATAGCTTTGCGATGAACTCGTGTATAAGAGATTCCCTTGCCAGATTGTTTGTCTACCCATCTTTGGGGTACTCGAGTACAATGTTTGGTATATGGGGCTGATTGCATTGGCGGTGTAGAGGTTGAGTCGCGATTTGCGTTGTGACGTGATCGAAGGCATGATTCCTGAGGAAGCGTTAAGAACGTCTCTACGAAGAAGCAGTGAATTTTCTGGACTTATCAAATAGGTGTTTGGTAAGGGTCCATGTTTAGGTATGTGTCCAAAAAAGGGTTGTGATCCCCTTCCTGGCGTCTCTGACTAGTAATCTAGATCAGTAGACATAGAGTTTTATCTTAAGACCAGCTCATTAGATTGTGTCCATAGTCTGGTTTTCAAATCGTGACTAAGTGTATTGTTTTGAAGATGAATGTTGTACGCCTAATGGCGAAGGAAATTCTGTGATCAATGAGGAATTAGTGTGTTGTGTTGTTGTATATCAAAAATGAGTTTTTTATAGTGTCAGATTTTCAGGAAATGCTTTGTGAACTTTTGCTTTTAAAAAAAAAAAAATCAACTGCAAAATTCGATATTGAGTGTAGAATCTGTGACGCCCGGTGAGGGTGTTACACTGTGGGAACTATAAAAGTGAACATAGGTGCTGCCAACCAAGTGAAGGTTGGAAGTAAGGCTAAAGGTAAATCTATTGTAATAGAGAAACCAAGGAGGCCTGCAATGGAGAGAATTTTTCCTCCACTATCATCTTTGAAGAAGAAAAGTGCTGAATTCGACATGGATGAGGATGTAACTTCAGATTTTGAAGATTCTGAAGCTAGTTTTGATGTTATATGCAATGTGGTATCCATCCTACCCAGTGAGTATGACGTCATTACAGTCCCAAATAATGTCGAAGAAAACTTCACTGAAGATATGGCTAACCATAAGCCAGTTTGTTACTATGTGATGAATAACGGTGTGTCGAAGAACAAATGGCCACTTTTGAGAGAGGTCAGACGAAGGCATGCAACATCACTTGAAGCCTTTATATGTCCAAGCCAAAGTCAATGGCGTGGGTATCAACAAAATCTTGGTGGATGGAGGTGCGGCGAAGAAACCCGATGCATCAAGCATTCTTTGAAAACCATAGGGATGTTCGACACAGACCTTAAGCCTCATAATATTGTGTTAACCAATTATGAGGGCAAATCTGGCCGGTCTTTGGGGGCCGTCGAAGTTGAGGTAATAGTAGGCACTGTCAAGAGAACCACCATGTTCTTTGTCATAGCCTCCAAGGCAAGCTATAACCTACCTCTCCTTGGCGAGAGAGTGGATTCATGGAGTAGGTCTTTGTGCCTTCAAGCCTACATCAAAAGTTGGTGATGTGGAAGGATGATGGTCTCGTGGAATATGTTGAAGCAGACCAGAGCTACTTCCTTGCTGATGTGAACAATGTCACTAAGGAGAATTTTGAAAAACAAATGGTGAATATTGCGCCATGTACGTCTTCCAGTCAGGCATACATCTCATCTGATAATGTGCTTTCCTCTATTCGATTGTACCCAACACATGGTTTTGTTTGGGAGAGGGAAGTGGTGGAAGATGCAAGTGTCTATCCTGAGGGTGTTTTACCCCCAACAGGATGGGATACTGACTCTCAGAAGGTTTTAGATGTCAGTACCCAACACATGGGATAGAATTACGGCCTATATGGCCAAAAATAAAGTGAAAACAGCTTTGGAAGCCGAAATAATTCAACAAACAATGGCTGTCGAAGCCATAGCTTCATCTGAAGAAAGTGGTGAAGTCATAGATGACAAACTTGATTGCATTTATGATGACGAACCATTAGGCTTTGAAAAGGATCCCAGAGATTCAACAAAGCGCATGCAAGCTCAAGATCCAGTAGAAGAAGTGGATTTGGGAGATGGGCTAGTCAAAAGGCCAACATATATTAGTGCACACCTTGATGCTGCCTTCAAAACCCAAGTTATTTCACTTACTGCAGGAGTTCAAAGATTGCTTTGCTTGGGAGTACAACGAAATGCAGGTTGAGTCGAGAAGTGGTGGAACTACAAATACCTATTCGACCGGGGAAGAAAACGAAGAAAGCAAACACCAAGAAGATTTGCTCCTCAAATATTGGCTAAGATCAAAGAAGAAATCGAAATCGAAAGAACATTCAAGAGCAAATTCATCGAAGCGCGGTATGTCGATTGGTTAGCTAATATTGTCCCGATAATGAAGAAAAATGGAAAACTTAGAGTTTGCGTAGACTTTAGGGATCTAAATAATGCAACACCTAAAGATGAATACGCTATGCCCTGTAGCGAGAAATGCTAATAGATTCAAGTGCGAGGATTTGATTATCTCGGTATGCTAGATGGCTATTCAGGTATAATCAAATTTTTATTCTTTGAAGAGGACGTGTCGAAACTTGACTTTTCGATGTCGGGGGCATTAGGTGTTTATGAATGGGTAGTAATGCCCTTTGGTTTAAAAATGCTGGTGCCACCTATCAAAGAGCAATGAATTCTATGTTTCATGATTTTATTGATGATTTTATGCAAATATACATAGATGACGTGGTGGTTAAGTCATCCTCGTAAATTGGTCATTTAGACCATCTTCGACGTTCGTTTGAACGAATGAGGAAATATGGATTGAAAATGAATCCAACCAAATGTGCTTTACGTATGCGTGCGGTGAATTCTTGGGTTTTGTAGTACACAAGAAAGGCATAGAGATCAACCAAAATAAGACTAAAGCAGTTATGGAAACGAAGGCTCCTTCGACCAAGAAAGAACTTCAGTCATTGCTAGGAAAGATCAATTTCCTTCGAAGATTTATCTCAAATCTAAGTCGTAAAACACAAGCTTTTTCGCCATTACTGAGACTGAAGAAAGAAGATGAATTCAAGTGGGAGCAAGTTCATCAAGAAGCTTTTGATGCAATTAAGTCTTATTTAATGAAACCACCAATTTTATTGCCTGTTATTAGAAACAAAATGTTAAAATTGTATATAGAAGCTTCTGATAACACGATAGGTAGCATGTTAGCATAAGAGGATGATAATGGTGTCGAAAGAGCCATTTATTACCTTAGTAGGGTTTTGATTGATGCTGAAACAAGGTATAGTCCAATAGAGAAGTTATGCCTTTGCTTGTATTTCTCTTGTACGAAATTAAAGCAATATATAAAATCAGCAGATGTTTATGTTTATTCGCATTTTGATGTCATTAAACATATGTTATCAAAGCCAATGTTGCATAGTAGAATTGGTAAATGGGCTTTAGCTTTGTTAGAATATAACTTAACTTATCAGCCTCTTAAATCAATCAAAGGACAAGTGGTTGCTGACTTCATAGTAGACCACTCTGTTGTCGAACATGAGATACATTTGTTAGACATACGTCCTTGGAAGCTATACTTCGATGGCTCAAGCCATAAAAATGGAGTGGGTATTGGAGTCTTAATTGTTTCTCCAGAAAACATTCCAACGAAGTATAAGTTCAAAATTCGAGACTTTTGCTCCAATAATGAAGCTGAATATGAGGCTTTAATAGTAGGCCTTAAAATTTTACTTGAATTGGGGGCAAGTCATGTCGAAGTAAAAGGTGATTCTCAATTAGTTGTCAAACAATTGACAAAAGAATACAAATGCATCAACGAGCACCTTATTAAATATTTAAGTCGTTGCCAATACTTTGTTAAAAAGGTTTGCGTTCAGACACCTAGAACACTTACCACGAATAGAAAATCACGTGGCAAATGAGTTGGCACAAATTGCTTCAGGCTACAAAGTGTCAAAGCAAAGCCTAGAAGAGTTAATTGAGATAAAAGATAAGTTAATCTCAGAGGACTCTCTTTACAATGATACTCCTTCGACGTTATTGTCAACACCAAAAATTAGGGGGGCAATAAATACAAATGAAGTATACGTCGAAAAATGCCACATTTTTGATGATATTGACTTGGCAGAAATTTTTGCTATTGACAATATGGTTGATGATGATTGGCGTAAGCCTATTGTAGAGTATTTGCAAAATCCTACAGGAAACACTAATAAAAAAGTGAAATACAGAGCTCTGAGATATGTGTTAATTGGAAATGAGTTGTTCAAGCAAACTCCTGAAGGGGTTCTGTTAAAATGTCTTAGTGAAAATGAGGCATACTTAGCAGTTTCTAATACGCATGGTGGGGCATGTGGTTCACATCAAGTAGGCCATAAAATGAAATGGTTGTTATTTCGACAAGGAATGTACTGGCCAACCATTTTGAAAGATTGTATAGAGTTTGCTAAAGGTTGTCAAGAATGCCAAAAGCATCTTTGGAATACAACATGTGCTCGCAAGCGAATTACATTCTATAGTGAAACCTTGGCCATTTAGAGGTTGGGCTTTGGATGTGATTGGAGAAATAAAACCAACTTCGTCAAAAGTCATAGATACATTCTTGTAGGAATCGACTATTTCACTAAATGGGTGGATGCAATACCTTTAGCCAATGTTGATCAAGAAGCAAAGTGATAAGGTTTATTCAAAACCATATCATCTCTGAGATATGGAATTCCAGAGACCATTACTACGGACCAAAATCTTGTTTTTCTTGGTCGAAAGATGGTAGAGTTTGTTCTGAAATTGGTTTCAAGTTATTGACTTCGACACCATACTACGCACAAGCCAATGGTCAAGTAGAAGTCGCTAATAAGATCATTATTAATTTGATTAAGAAGCACGTGGGACGTAAGCCCAAAAATTGGCATAATTCTCTTGACCAAGTGTTATGGGCTTGTTCGAGCGTCACCTAAAGAGTCTATAAACACTACTCCTTACGGGTTAACATTCGGACATGATGCGGTGTTACTGTTGAAATTTGTTTACAATCAACCGAGATTAGAAACAAGGGAAATTCTTCCGATCATTATTGGAATATGATGATTGACGAATTAGTTGATTTAGACGAAGAAAGGTGTTAGCTTTAGAAATGCTTATTTCGAAGAAAAAGAGAGTAGCTAAAGCTTACAACAAAAAGGTTAAGTTAAAAACCTTTGAAGAAGGAGAGTTAGTGTGGAAAGTCCTATTGCCTATGGATAAAAAGATAGAGTTTTAGGCAAGTGGTCACTGGGGTGGGAAGGCCCATTTCGCGTATTGCAATGCTTTTCGAATGGCGCTTATGAAGTCGAAGAGCTAGGTGACGAAAATAGAATCTTTAGAATAAATGGCAAGTATCTAAAGCAATACAAGCCAACGTTGGTCGAGATAAAAATTGAACAAACGTAAATAAACGAAAATTGTTCACAAATGGCGATGTATAATGAAATGTTAAAATTACATAGCCATTTTTAATTCTAAACTATTACAAGGTTTCAGAAATTCGTCAAAGTGGTCTTAAGCCTCTCAAGAATACTCGCACTTAATGTAATAGAATTATCAAGAAGGTGCAGGTCTTTGTCGAACTCAAAGAAGAATGGCTTGATGTCGATTAGCTTTCTCCAAGTGCTCTATGGTCATCAACGCCTTAGTCGTTTTGATTGACGAAGATGCAAAGACTCATTCTCTCGACAACCAAACCCTTTTTGATACTTAGCGTTTGACAATTTGGTTTGAAGTGTTCTTATCTCTTCGTCATAACGCGTAATTTCTGCATCCCACTTATCAATGGCCTTCTCGTCATTGGCTGCTTGGATTTCGAGAGCTTCTATATCCTCTTGATCAGCTTTGAGAGTCGCAAGCTCCGCTTCGCAAAGTCGATTCTCTTGAGCTTTGGTTTTGAGGATATTCGACCGTTGTGTGATCGGAAGAAAGTTTGCTTTCGAAGATAGGGCCAAATTCCATGAAGAAGGTGAGGAGGTCTTGAGGAGGATCCAACTTGGTGATTTTGTGAATGAGAGATTTTACCTCAAGGTACACACAGATGGATCGCTCTCAATATTCACCACCAAATTCCCTTCCGTAACTTTGGCTTTCGGTTAGCGAAGCGAGCTTTGACCGACTCTTGATTGATGGAATCGAGAGAAGTGTTCAAGAAGCGCAAATCAAACGATTCGACGAACTTTGGAGACTCAAAGATGACCTTCAAAGGCGCCAAAGGTCTTTCTTTTTCATTTCGGCCAATTCTTGGTCACTAAAAGATTGTTAGATGACTCTTTGGTAGAAATGTCTTGATTTGCGAGTTCCTCCCTTCTAAGTTCCTCTCGTCCTTGATCGACCATGTTTTAAATCGGAGTTTCAGTGCAGAAGCAATCGCTACCTCCGATCTTTCAATTTACGGAATGTTGGTTTCAAAGACTTGAGTGTTTTCCTCCACAATGACCTCAGTTCGACGCCACCGGCATTTGGAGTGATCTCTCAAAAATAGGAACTCCGTGGTCGACAAGTGCTTGAAAAATTTCTTGAATGACTACACCGAGTGGCGAAGAAGGCAAGAGAGAGTCTCAGAGCAGACAATTCTCTTCTCGCCACCTCGAGTCAAAGACTCGGTGCCAGGATTCTCGACAAATAAGCCACCCACGCGCTACGGTAAGCAATATTACTTGAGTTAGAAATGGAAAGGTGAAACCAAAAAAGGTTCGAAGTAACTTCGAAGGGAAGTTTACCTTGTCTACCTTAAGTCTTTTGATTGGGGGAGAAGAGGGTGTTTCTGAAGGCTCATTGATAACAAGGCCTTTCACGCCCTTTGGAGATCAGGTAAGGCCCTTTTCCTTGACCTTTGATTGAGAGGAATGTTATCATCATCACTTTCAGTGCCCTGCAAAAAAGAATTCAAGTTGTGATACGGATAATACCACAAAAAAGTGAGTGATAAATTAGAGAGAAGTCTCGACATGCTCACAAGGTATGTGTATAGTACCTCAGAGCTGGAGAGAACAACCGCTTTCTCTTTAGCCTTAGGCTTCTGAAGAGGTTTAGTTGCTTTGGTTGTTTTCTGAAAGAAATTTTCGACGTGAATAAAAGTCATAGTCAAAAAACAACTAAAGGCAAATGTATGGCAACGTACCTTCTTTGGGGTGATGTCTGGAGTGGGACTCACTGCCACTTTCTTCTGGACTTGTGGAGAAGGCTTTGTTGAAGTGGTCTTGCTTACTTTGATCTTCAGCTTCGACGCAGGTTTTTCTAAGGTCGAAAATATTGATAAAAGAGAAAGGAAATTAAAATGAAGTATTTAGAACTTAGAAAGCTTTGAGTGTCGAAAAGTATGTACCTTTGTTGTTCGAAGGGAAAGCAGCCATTAACTTCTTCACAAGGTTCTCAGAGAAAATGTCATGGCTTCTCCAAAGAAGAAAAGTGTAATAACGATCCACCATTCATGAAACTTCTCGGTGCATGAAAACCTTGGGTTGGCCCGGGGTTCAAAATTCAAGGCTTTGTAATGAAATTTCTTGAAAGCCCGCTTGTAAGCTATCTCTCTTTACGGACTTGCAAATTCTACTTTGTGAAAACACATTGGCGCAGTCGACTTGACAAAGCCCAAATCGCTCGGCAAAATAACTTGGGAAATACCTAGTGATTCCCAAACTATTTTTAGTTTTGCCAGTGGTAAGTCTGGTGGAGAGGATAGAAGGAGAGAGGTAAGCTTGCCAAATTTGGTTGATTTCCTCAGTTGGTTCGATAGAAGGGGAAGGAAATGGTTGTTTAAACCATGTGGGACCATAAGGCCTTTGGACGAATGGGGCCATAGAGTCTGTGAAGGTGGTGCATTTCAAAAAAACTTCGAAGTACTCTAAAAAGGATTCTTCGGACAGTAAGGCCTATTTGCTTGGGCTTCAATTGTATAGCTGGAATTCCTTGATTCTCCTCGTTTCGAGAGATGGTCGAACTGATTTTGGAATATACAAGCCAAGTCGAAATTCAAAAGTGGCTAGCAACCACAGTTGTAACGGCCATAAGGGACCAGAAGCCAAAAACTTGGTTGTAGGTTCATCCTCTCTCAACTCTATGACAACATTGTCAAGTTGTTGGTGGAGAGAGCCTAGAATCAGCTTGGCAAGGTTGATATCCTCTTGTTCATGGAGTTGGATTGCCAATGGGATATAAGATTTGGAAACACAGAAGGAACGTGTCTGAGAAAACAAAGAGAGATAACCAGAGGGTTAAGAAAGCTACATGCTCTATAGCGGACACTTCCTCAATGTCAAGTCTATGGTGTTCACCAATGTAAGGGGCAAAGGTAGCATTGTTGAAGGTGAATTTGTACTCGTACTCAGGGAGTGTAGGATCAAAGGTCTTACCTAGGGGTTTTAGACCTGTAATGGCAGCCACATCTAGCAAGGTGGGGGATAGCATGCCACATTTCAGATGGAGGCTATGAGTAGCACAATCCCAGAATTGCATAGCAGCCAAAATTAGGGTGCTATCATATTTAGGCCCATACCTAGACAATTGGATAAGGTCGAAGATACCCTGTTTTTTCCAGATTTTGGCTTTCTTAGCCTCTACTTTGTCAAGCCAATCTAAATAGATTTGTTGGTCGAGCCTAGGAGCAGACCTAAAAACCCTAGAAGAATTAGTCAGAAATTCTAAGTGAAAAGGGGTTTTAGCAAAAATTCTGGGTTGAAGGCGAACGTGGCTAGGGAAGATTTCAGAAACTTCATTAGTTTCCAGCAAAATGTCAGGCAGAGGACCCAAATAAGCATGGGTGTAAATCTCAGTAGAAGGAATCAGTACCTGAGTTTGCCATTGGGTAGATCGTGTGTCATTGATGTCAGGTTCATCAACGAAGCCATCAAGGGTTTGGATTTTGCTAGGCTCGTCGTGTTTCTTTGAACTCTCAGGTTGCATCACAGCAGCAGATGACGAAGCCATAGGCGAGGAAAAGTAAACGCAGGTTGGAATCGGGGTTTCGTTTGAAACTTTTGTGAGTCTGGGATTTTTGCAAAGCGCAGAGATGAGGAATGCAAAGGGACGGTTCGCAGGGTTTCAAATGAGTAAAAAGGAATATGAAAGGGTTTTAGCCGTTTATATATGTTTGGAAGCAACAGTTATTGGCACGTTCACCATTGCCCACACGTTTGTGACCTTTGAGGGACGTGATGGCCCACCTACTATATTACGTGTGCCAATGAAACGGTTTACTTGATCTGTACAAGTCATGATAACTATCTTTTCGACTACTGTTGAAGTGCAAAAGGCGGTAGAAGTGACCATTGCACAGTATTCAAAAAATGTCCTTTCTTACCCCCATTCATTATTCCGTCGAAAGAGCATTTTTTGGGGGGCAATCTGTTACCACAAAATTTCGACAGCATATTAAATGAAGTTTTAAATGGGGTTGACTTCACATTTAATAATGTTTTGGGAATACAGTCACTATTCAAGTCAATGCACCATCAATTCGACGAGAAAGGTATACAAGTGCAGGAAATGCAAGCGAGCCGACAAGCTTAGCTCTCAAAACTATGAAGCAAGCAAAGCGAGGAAACCTTCGACAAGAGAAGGCTCAACTCTTTGACAAAGTTGGGTTCAACACTTCGTCAGCGATTGACAAATGAGTTAGTCGAAATGCAAAAAGCAACGATTAGTGGGCGATTCATTTCTCCTCATTTTTAGGAAGCGATTATCCTTTTTCCCACGATGGTTTCCCAGAGTATAAATACTCTTTTGTAATAGGAAATAGAAGTCACCACATTTCACAAGAACTCGAGAAACTCAACTTCCAAACTAAAGCGAAATACGAGTGAAAACAGATCGTTATGCGTGTTGGTGAACCATCTTTCTTTCAATTAATGCAATACTTACTTTCTTTTACATTTGTTGCATTTACTGCTTTCATTTTGCTTTCAATTTGCTTCTTTCTATCATTATCTGTTCTTATACGCGTCAAACACACAAAACTTAAAGGCAATTGTCAAAGAGATTTTCTAGTTTGATCTCACAATCTCAATATTGAAAACTAATGATTGTTTGCTAAAAACACCAACAAACATTATGGTGTGAAAGCCCTATACACACCACAGGGTAGCTCTGCCCTGCTTACACACATAATTTCTTACCTTATCAAATGGACTCCCATAAAATTTTGCAATGAGTTCTATGCTATATACTTTATACTTTTAATCAATAGTCTTTTAGAATTTTCTAATTTGTCAAACAAACATACAAAAGACTATATTCAAGTCAATTAAAATGTGGGTAATGAATTCAGATATAACAAGGATCCAAGCAATAATATATAAATATAAACATGATACATGTATCCATCCAAATGCATCATCATCAAATCAAATGAATTACATTCTAAACAATGTCCCCAACTCTTCCTTGATAACAAATTTCTCTAAAGAATGCAAAAGATTACAACTACATGTACTATAACAATAATAGATAAGACTGCCTACACTTTGGTAACAGTAAAACTGTAAGCCAAGTAAGCTAGATGATGACATTTATTAATCCTAATTTTTGTTCCTAAACTAACAATTAATGCGAAACGTGCAACTTGCTTCACCTTAAGGTTTCTCCTCGTCTGATTGAGAGCATGGCGGATCGGAATTAACAAAGAAGTCATCCACTGAAATCAATAACAAAAGGTATGTATGTTTGTTATGCAATCTGAAATCTTCATAACTGGAAAAGTAAATCTTGTTGGTCTCCCATTATTCGTCGATATGTATATATATATATGCAATTATAACTACCTATATCCTGTTGATCTGGAGATTCAAGCAACATGTCTGAATCAGATGGCAAAAATGGTGAACCGGGATAGTTTCCCAGAGCTCCTAGATCTGCAAAGAATTCAAGATAATTTCATTAAAAATCTTGAAGATGACAATTTAGTTGTAAATACAGCACAAAACAAGAATAGTAGGTATATTACTATATTATAATAACCACAAAAAATGCTATCATAATAACAGTTCTCCACAGATAAAGAAACTCGAAATGCGGGATCAACACAAGCTGTAAATCTCAAACAACTTTACTCACATACCATATATGATATATCACTAACTTAACTACATATCTAAAAGTAGATTACAGAGTTGAATAAGAAATTACCTCCCAAGTTTGGCAAATCTGCTGTTAAATCAGATAGGCTAAAATTCCACTGAATTTGATCCAACGATCTAGAAATTCCATTTCCTCCATCTGGTGCAAGCTGTAATCCTACTGAACTTACCACATCAGATGTAAATGCTGAATCAAGAGCTGATGTGTCGGTGCCCATTCCTGATATTTCTGATGCGGTGAAGGGGAAATGACCGCTTGATGCGACTGATGTTGGACTCACTGGCATTTCTGAGACGGAAGACATTGCACCATTTGTTGGCATAACAGGTGCCATGTCAGGAGCACTGTGGTCCATCACCATACTTCAACAAGCACAAAATGCAGCGAAAATTACTTTCAAAAGAAGAAAAAAAAGGGAGAAGGTCCTCCACAATATTTAAGTGCATGGCAGCAATGTTGCGAGAATCGGACCCGACCGGTCGGTTCAACCGGAAACTGGCCAGGTTGGAGGTTGGCTCAACCTCAATTGGACAGCAGTCTGGTTGAACAGCCTAGAACCAGATTAAACCGCAGTCGAACTACTTTGAACCACTAATTGAAGTGAGTTAACCGTTCGAAATGATTGAGTTTTTTTATTTACTTTTTTCCCAAAATATAATACTTTTTATTTATTTAGTTATTTACTAGTCATCCGGTTCAACCATGATTGAACCGAATGATAGCCACATCTATCCAAGCATAAAAGGTGCATAAGGCAGAAATAGACAAAGGTTTCACAGTTGATGGAAAATTTCTTCAGTGCAATATTGTCCAATGCATGGATAAAATTAAAGATTTATTTGTGGTTGGACAAGTACTCACTCGTTCCCAGAATTCATCCGAATGGGATGGAAATTGCTCGGTGCGGGGACTCCATTAACGACGTGACAACTTGATATACCCATGGAGTCAATATGAGGTTGACCCGCTGCTGGCATGGCATGCTGCTGTAGCACTGGATATCCCATAGGTAGGTTGTTGACTGCACTGCAAACAGATGGTATTAAAGAACAATGGGGGAAAATGAGGAAAACATAAAGCTAAGATGTGAACTTTGCATAGAATCTAATCCATCTTTTATGGCTGAAAGGTATTCCAGCAACCAACAAAAACGACTACGCACAAGGCTCGAAAATTATTCGGACAAAATATATTTAAAAGCGTTCATATAGCAAAATCAACCAAGAACTTCTAAAATTTCAAAAACCCGTGACGATCTTCTCATTGCTTTTTCTTTTCTATAATAAGGAAGAAAGCATAATTATCAATTGCAGAAAACGAGTGTTATATCGAAGCCAGGCCAAAAAAACTGGAATGTAAATATGGCATTGTGGCCTACGGCGAAAGCATGCTGCATATTATAGATGTTGCGGTCTATGACAACTGGCACATAATCCATCATGCCATGTTGGCTATTTGACAACACCGGGAAAAAAAAGTGTGAAGTCGCAAAGTTAACCAAGAATAATTTTTTGGCAACTGAGAAGGTTTTGTCCCTATTTCAGCATAGCAGCCACAATAGCTGTGAATTGTTGCAGTGCACAGAGCTGACACTAACATGCTCTACCATGCAGTTTCCATAGGGTACCTATTGTACGCGATTGATGACTATGGAAGAAAGTATCAATTAAGAGACTTTTCCCTTAGACATGGCCTATTCCTGTTGGCCATAAAGTTAAGAGAGCAGTGAGAATCATTGCACAATATACAAAGTGCACATTCCAGTAGTCTCAACTCAACTCACAGTTTACTTTTAGACATACAAACAAAAGAAGTTAGTTTGGATTTAAGGACTGAAAACACATACATGATGAAAGGCGCAAGAATTTACCAGGCATTGGATGGATTCCATTCTGTATTGGAGCCAATGGAACCTTTGCAGGCATTGGACACTTCATCAGATGATACTGATGCTCTAGTAAATGATTGAACAGAAGTATCTGTTTTTTCAATTTTAGTCTAATATAATAGGCCCTGAAGAAATCAGCATTCTCTTCTTCCAACTTCTGCCACACTGGATTCAAAAAAGCATCCATTACACAAAGCAACGTAACACGAGTTTGTATCCCCTTTTAAATGAAATCATAAGAATGCTAGTGATGCATTACTTTTATAAGCATTATGTCGCAATCAAGCTATGTTGCATACGAGTTTCTAGCGAATAACGTAATAATGTATGCAACAGATAATATTTAATTAGAATGCGATATATAAATGGCATGACGGAGACCTAAAGATACCTACCAAGAGTTGTAAATCCAGGATCTATCTTTGCCCGAGTCAGTAGTGTTTTAACCACTTCATCTTTATTCATGTACAATTGCAGGCACCTTTCTATTAAATTCTGGACCTGCAAAAGTTTTTTGAATAAATCAAAAGGGGGAAGAAAAAGATTAGTTCAGATTAGCTTCTCTAAGGGATCCGTGTAAAAATTCAATCCACGATCGGAAGCAAGTGGAAAAGTAGAGAATAAAGGAAAACTTGAGAATGCCTAGCAAACAATGAAATCCTTA
Source organism: Oxytropis ochrocephala (assembly GCA_020916435.1). Lineage (NCBI taxonomy): Eukaryota > Viridiplantae > Streptophyta > Magnoliopsida > Fabales > Fabaceae > Oxytropis > Oxytropis ochrocephala. The sequence goes on from CM037088.1 coordinate 114,656,713, forward strand.
CAAGCTCGATATCCTGCCGTGAAACCTTCTTGCTATCATTGCTCGAAGCAGATGCTGAACCTGAGTCTGCAACAGGAGCATCAGTTGTGTGATTGTTTGGTTGTTCACTCTTGGGCTCGTGAGAAGCCTGAGTCGATGACTGTAATTCTTCCGTGTTCTGAAATTCCACGAAACAGATTTGGAAAGCAATCACACTACTATAGTAGAAACAGATTTTGGCGATCGGTAGAAAGCAAAGAAACATTCTTTGATATTGAAAATACAGCGGGCTTACAGCTCATCAACTTCTTAAAGCATTAAATATGTTAATAACAAATTGAAGTTAAGTACTTATTGTTTATTAAAGCTTGTTGATTAGAAACTCATCAATTCTCCAACATTGACAGATGGGTAAACAAACATATCATAAACCCCATTGACATTTTCATTTGTTCTGTTAAAGTTTACCTAATAAAGGAAAAATATGTGTTTATGTTTGATCAAATTAAGTAATTTCCTAGGGATATATTTATCTATTTACCAGAAAACAGCATAACAAGCACATGAAAGTTGGTGGTTACAATTAACTACAATTTTAAAAGGAAGAATATCATGCATTTATATTCTTGGTGGATCGAAATTATTGACCATTGCAGTTATGGATATCGTAAACGAAGTACCGACATTAAAGGCATGTGATGAGTAAACCTGCAAGTTCTTCATTTCAGCAGAAAGAAGGTTGAGAGCATGTCTTTTTGGAATTTGTGTAAATACTAACTGCCTCTAATTCAAGATTGTTTGCCTGTATGTCTAAGACACCTCCAAGCATAAATAAATTTCATCTGCAACAAGAATAAGAATTTCAATAAGTATAAATAAAACATACTATAATCTATAAAGAAATCCAAATCAGTCTCAAACAATTAAGAAATGTAGTTGCCTATGCAGTTAAAGAAATAAACATTAAAAAGGAAGCTTATAAAATTGTATATTTGAATATTTATCACAAAGGTTGACAATTACATTTATTACTACACCTAAGTAAACATAAGCAATTAAAACTCCTCAATTCAATTGCTAGTTTTCAGCAACTTAACAATTTCAAAATTCCTTTTGAAAGAATAATAATAAAAACACGTCGTGCCATGGTTTTAAACATGAATTTAAAATTTCTACAGAGAGAAAAACAAATCAAAGTTGCATCTGGTTATCCATAAGACCACACATTAATTTAATATCTTAATTTTGCAACCATATGAAAGGGGCTTAAGAACTTAGAAAGCAACAGAAAAATGGTAAACTGTGTAACAGTGCCATTTCCAAATGAAAACTCAGAAACTCCATTGAAATCAAATGGTAGAAAGAACAACAAACAAGAACTAACCTTTTGAATCTGAAATAACAAACAAAAAAGAGCAAGTAGACAAACAAATTTGAAATAAACCGGATCTCAAATTGTTAACGAGGAATTGAGAACTGAAACAAAAATGAAACTTAATTGACTAAAGCTAATATTTCCTTCAAAAGAAACAAACTTTTAAGCTACCAGACAACATAGAATCCCGCAAAAATAAAGAACCCTGAAGCAAAAAGGGAAATGAAGATCTGAAAAATATATTACCTCACACCCAGTTTCTGAATCTCCAACCCCTTCAAAGGAAAAAGACAAGAAAATAAGTAAAACTTTACGAATTTTAGAAAACCCCACCAACCAGTTCAAGTGAAAGTAGCTTAAAAAGGATGCATAGTTTCAGAGAAATGAAAAAAGATTGAAAATTTGGGAAAACTTCACGAGGATGGTAACTGGGTATTTGAAGTTGAAGAGAGAAAATCCTTAGTTGAAGGGAAAACTGAATAATAGTAGCATTGAGGTTTAAGCAGAGAGAAGAGAGAGAAAGAGAAAGATATTTTGAAAAGGGTGAAAAAAATGATATATTTACATGAGAGAAACAAAAACAAGTGTGTGAGAGTGACAGTGAGGGTTGCTAGGAAGAAGAATTAAATTACAGAGTTGGGTTGAAGAGGGATCTTCAAAGTGAAGGTGAGAGAGAAAGAAAGAAAGTACATGGCGTGTGAAAAAAAATAAATTAGGAAAATTTGTGATATTGAAAATTATGAGGAAAATAAAAATCTACCAAAATAGGATAGTGACTTCTCCTGCCTCTTGTGGTTTTGTAGTTTGTTTCTTTTGTTTTTAGTTAGTTTAGAAAATTTATGGAAAATTTTGAAAAACAAGTTAAGTTGGGTGGATTTTGGCTTGGTCTACCTATATAGGTGGTTTATGGTATAGCATAATTTTATTTTGGCACGTCGCATTTCAATGAGTTAGTATCCTCTCCATTTTCATTAGAAATAGACATCTCTATTTTCTTGCACATTTGTGAAACAAGTGTCGTTTTATAAGAACAAATTTTTTTTTGACAAAAGACAAGAACAAACTTATAGCATTTCATTGGCAAATAGTCTCGTTACAAGTTGGAATCAAATCGAAAACATGGGAACTAGCATATTATCTTGATGCTTAAGCTAGATTATAAGCAGTAAGATTTGTTTGTCTCCGAACATAACTAACCTGAAAGCTAAGAAAATTAAGTAAACGACTACGACAATTTGACACAAGTGCACCAAACTTAGTATTTGGGAAAGGGTCTGACATCAAGTCATTTACAACTAATAAACAATTCAGCTCTATGGAAGCATAAGTTAGTCCCAATACCTCCAACAAAGTAAGGTTTGCCAAAGTCTTATTGTCTCTGCCTCTTGTGGTGTTGGAACGCCGGTGAATCGTGTAGTTTTGCCTTTGTAAAAGCCACCGGTTGAAGATTGAATGCACACACCTATGCCATATTTGTTCCTAGTAAATAAAGGTGTGTCAACATTGCATTTATAGGTACCTGCACAAGGCTTTTGCCATCGATGCTCTACTTGTCATTGTTGCACATTTTCTACACTTGCTGAATTATACTTGTTACGCGCCCAAATCCACTCATGGAAGGAGTCCATTACTCTATTAGCTACCTGAGCAGCCGGGTGCAACACTGAGTGATTGTAGCAGGCTGAAGAAACAATCAAGGAATCCTGCTGCAGTAACCATAGAAACTCGAATCACATTCATCAAACCACACTCTCGCTAAACTTCAGTTGCGTGTGTGCACTCAAAAAGCGCATACCAACATCATTTGACACGTCACCCCAAAGTTTTTCCAATATTCTCATGTCAGATGCTAGTACTAGATTAGAAGTAGCAGCGGATTCTGAGACATTATTATCATCATGTGCCACTATTTCAGAATAGGAAGACAATTCACATTGAACAATTATAACTCATGGAATTTCAAGTGTCTTCAACTTTTTGAATATACAACTATATAATTTTTAACATTATCGGTAAACAAAAAATGTGAGTTTGCAAAAATTATATAGTTGTATATTCAAAAAGTTGAAGACACTTGAAATTCCATGAGTTATAATTGTTCAATGTGAATTGTCTTCCTATTTTGAAAGGGTTGTAGCTTTTTTCATTTTTAACACTAAAATATATCTCTATATGTATAATCAAACAATCATTTAGAAATCCATTTTTTTATACAAAGGCGCCTTTGATTATTTTTAAAATTCATAGGATAAAAACTGGAAAAACAAAATAGAGAAATAAAATAAGCATAATTGAAACATAATAATTTAATGTTGAGAACTATAAAACTAAAAAAACACGAATCATTGTCTACTGGTAGCCGGAGAATAGCACTATGTGAATTTTTTTACAACACATAGACTTCTCATAAAAACATCCAGTCGACTAATGCATCTTGTAAATACGAACTTGAGCCCATATATATAGTTTTGGCCTCCCGCTTCCTTTACAAAACTAGGCAATACGGGACTTCATTAAAAATGTTCATGATCAATTACAATCAACTCCAACACTTTTATAATCAAAATTTCCATTTAGTGGGGGCAAGACATTATTTTAAGTGGGAGAAAATTTGAATTATTTAGCAATTTAATAATTTAATAAGAAAAAATAACAAGTAGTGGGACTGTGTCTTAGCCAAAAATCATTTTCGTGAATACATTTTAACTATTGATCAATAAGGTTTTCGAGAGACCTAGGATCCTAATTACATTTGTTATCACTGGGAAAATAAAAGGAGCAAAAACAAAACAAAAGCAAAAGCAAAAGAGAAGAGAAAAACTAATCTCTATATCTAACTGCACATATATGTTGCATCAACAATGAGGCTCGATGACTTTAGGGGGCATTGACTCTATAATTGATAAGGTTTTGAGTTTGACACACTAAGAAAACTACAATGTTTTCAAAAGTAAAATTTTAAGTGTGTTTACAATTACGTGTCATTTAATGGTTGATCGTAGGTATTATATGTTATGTTATTAGGGGTTTGTGAAGGGGTCAAATTTGATGTCTCACTTGTTTGCTATTGATTTCAGATTACCAGATTATGATGAACATCGAGGAAGATCATAGAGATCTAGTCTCAATTTTAGAAGTCCTATACTTATGTAATATTTTAGTAGTAACATTATAATTTCTTTTGTTGTAATGTTAATATAAGTTTCGATATATATATATATATATATATATATATATATATATATATATATATATATATATATATATATAACTATGAATCGACACATAAAAGATCCACCTAATCAGTGCGTCAATAAATATGTCAAGACCAATTAAATCCACCTCAAGCATTTTGAACCATGTGGCGATGCAACGTCGTACCATGACATATAAATTTCGGCTTTAACAATGAATTTGACAATGAATGCAAATTGACTCAAATCTGCATATAAATGCATATCAATTTCGGCTTTAAAATGACATTCAACTGATACATTAAAGCATTAAATTCCCATGATATGAAATTCTTAATTTGCTTCAGCCAAATAATTAACAGTCATCAATTTTGAAATTAACAAAGATCTTGAAAAAAGAAGGTTGAGAAAACGCACAAGGTAATCTGTAGTAAATGGAAAGTCTACTAATAATAGGATATTATAAACCGTTGCTGCTTAATGAGGAAGGATCTTTCCAAGTTTTTTCAGCAAAACTAACCCGTTACAATCTCAAGTTCCTCCTCCTGATTTCTTTCCGAAAACGGAGATGTCCAGGTTTTTGGGTAGCAGGAAGATCTCACTTCCCTATTACTAATATGTCAATTATCAGAGGGTAAAAATATCAGAATTGAATATAAAACATAACAAGCTTGAGATGTCCATTTTTACGATATGATTGTAAGCTGTGACCGTTTGTTTTTAAAAAAAATTAAACATGATCAATAGCATTTAAAGGAGAATTAAAGAGAGTATTGAATAGTAATAAAAGGCATTGTCTCATTGACCGTTTTGTGTATATTGCACAGGTTGATCAATAGCATTACGGCTATAATTGAGGTTTCAATAAAACCAAGTCATTTTTACAAACGTAAGGTAGCAGACCAAGTCATTTGTCATATTAGTTTATAATCTGCTCTTTTCTCTATTTTCTTTTCACAAAATTTATTGAAAATGTAATTTATTTTTTTTTAACATCAAGTCACTTTGGTTTTCTAAAATCAATATGTTTTTTCAAACGAATAAAGGTATCAGAAGGAATAATCGGGGCTATTGACCCTCTTCCTCAAGAAAAATTCAAAAATATAATGACCCTTAGTCATATTAGTTCTTAAGCCTTCAAGAGAAATCATTCGAGTGGTGGGGTTGGTCGAAAATTAATAAATTCCGATCCACTATTCTAGCCCAATATCATTCAAAAGACTTTATTGGCTGTTTTGCCCAATTATCCTACCCCCACACACTCCATATAGTGATAGCCTATATATATAAGAAGTATGAACAACCCTAATGATCTTTCTAATCGTGTGTAACTTAAAAATCAACTGAAGTCGTACCTGTCAACCCTACTACAACAGTGGTTATGGTTTGCTCATCCAAGGCAATTGTTCCAGCCCCTAAACCCCCCTACGCTTGCCACACTTGAGATAGGGGACTTTGTCATGCCAGTCACTGTCAAGCTACTTCGTAAGTGGTATGTGTTTCCAAAATTCGGAGGGAACAAACCGATGGCTGTGGAGATGGTCTTCGTGGATTCAGAGGTAACTTTTAATCTCCGACTTATCTGAATACATAAAGAAAATATCTCAGTTAGTGTTGAAAAAATCAGATCTCTAATGTGGTATAGATACGTGTTATCTGTAATGTTACTTCAAATGATTTGTATGTAATCATACTTGATTTGTGAATCAACTATGTATATAAAACGTGTAGTTCTATCATCGTGAGATACATCATGCATCATCTATGTTCTGTACCCTTTATAGTATGTATAAATCATATTGCCAAATGTGCATTTATGCATTCGATTTTGCTTTTTCACTCTCTAAATAACGATTACCAATATATATTATTAACAGAGAAGAAATATAAGGAAATATATATAACGGAACAGTTGCGTACGTATCAGGAAATCTGATAGATCGTCTACAAATTTGTACCTATGATGAATGCAATATGAACTCTTATTTCAGTAAAACCATGTATTCTGTAGTAAATTTAAATTGTGCTCAACATCTATGGCAGGGCACGGCAATACAGGGGCGTGTTGACAAGATGCACGTCTACATCCATGACCAACACTTACACGAAGGTCATGTGTATTCGATTAGCAAGTTTGCTATCAGTTCGAATGTCGGTGCTTTCCGTGCAACCAGGCATAACTACAAAATGACCATCAACATGAAAACACTCATAACACTACAACAAATTTAAGGATTTGCAGCGTTTTTTTGGGCATTGGTAGCGTTTTAAAACGCTAGAAAAGCTGGCGCTACGGATGCGTAACCCCCATTAGTAGCGTTTTAAAAACGCTAGGGATTGTCAGAAATGCGTAGCGTTTTGAAATAAAACGCTGCGGATCTTCCTTAGCGTGTTTTGGACATACGTAGCGCTTTCTCACAAAAACGCTAGGGATCCTCTAGCGCCTTTTGAAATGAGTAGTGTTTTCCCTAAAACGCTAGAGATCCTCTAGCGCGTTTTGGCCATAACTAACGTTTTCCCTAAAACGATAGGGATCCTCTAGCGCATTTTTCCCATAGCTAGCATTTTCTTTAAAACGCTAGGAATCCTCTAGTGCATTTTGTCCATACCTAGTGTTTTCTGTAAAACGCTAGGGATCCTCTAGTGCATTTTGTCCATACCTAGCGTTTTCTATAAAACGCTAGGGATCCTCTATTGCATTTTGTCCATACCTAGCGTTTTTTCTATAAAACGCTAGGTATTGAATGATTTTTTTAATTTCATTTCTAGCGTTTTCTCTATAAAACGCTACGTATTGACTAATTTTTTTTTTAATTTCATTTGTAGCGTTTTTCTTTAAAACGCTACCTATTGACTGATTTTTTTTAAATATTTTTTTATTTTTGTTTATTCTCCATTTTAATTACAAGTTATAAATTCATTCCCTGCCAACAAAATTCATCCAATATCATTCCAACAAAATTCAGCCAATATCATTCCAATCCAATATAGATACACATATGTACATATCACCAAAAGACCATATTAAACTAACAAGTACTTACAACATAATATATATCCAAATCATATATACAACATATATAATAACTATTTAAGTTTAATAATTGTTAATCAAAGATTCATTAAATCATAATAAATTAAACTAATTGTGTGTTACCAATCTTTCTTCGAGAACTTGATATCCACTAGAACCTCCTCTATAAGGGTACTCGGGATTAGAAGCTCTTTCTTTATTCGCTTTGCTCTTTTCTATTTAAAAAGATAAGTATACATTAATGAATGATATCTAGTTATCAAAATATATATATATATATATATATATATATATATATATATATATATATATATATATAAAACTTAAATAATTAATATACTAACCAAGAAAGCCGAATTTGTAGTGCGTATATGTACAAATAAACTCCAATCCTCCTTAGTTATAATTCCGGAATACAATGGTGGAGGCTCCTGTCTGATGGTCCCATCAGGAAGTTTCAGATACTTTTTTCCTACATCACTTCTATAACTCCGATGCAACCTTCCAGCTACCTTGAGTATCCAATCTTTTCGGGTATCATCCACATCAAAGTGTTTCTGCTTATACATAAAAATGGATTAAATAAATATAACTAAAAAATCACTAAATAAGATTATTAAAGAGGTCTAAAATTATATACGTGTATTAAGGACCAGAAATCATCTTTCAGTTTAGGCAAAACTTTATTATCTTTCTCATTCCAACTTTTAATCGAAATTGGAAACATTTGCTTCACCTTAGTACCAATAAAAGTTATCAAATTTGTGGTATTCTCTCCAATAGGCAAACCTTTAACACTCCATCTGAGCTGCATTAAATCATTAAATAATTAGATAACTTTGAAAGGTAGAGAACAACATTAATAATTAGTAACTTACTGAATATTTCTCGTGTCCTTTACTTATCCGATGGATGATATTCTTTTTCGCTGTCATTCCACGGGGAGTGAACTTCTTTGTGTTTCTATGACCACCCCCATCACCACCCTCATGACTACTGTCATGACCACTCTCATGATCACTAAGTGATGCCATCTGACTTGCAAAACGGCGTGGAAAAAGCTACAATGATCTTTATCTTCATTGAAAGAATTCAATGCCTTTTGTGCTATAAGCTGATAAACAAATTCCCTCATCATAGTTACTTCATCCAAAATTTTCATTTTGATTTGTATAGCACAGCATAATAGTGATTAAGGAATGACTTTTAGCTTCATTGAAAGAATTCAATGTCTTTTGTGCTATAAGCTGATAAACAAATTCCCACACACATTGATTCCAACCACTTAAAAAACAGGCAATCAAATAGATTTCATTATCATAGTAGTTACAAATTAATCTCCAATAAATCAAAAAAGAAATTCAACAGAGTTGAAAAATAAACAAAAACATATGAGGAAATATCATCATATGTTATTTGACGTCGAATTATCTAGCAGCCACAAAGCTTCACAAATCAGAAGCTTGATAAAAATACAATCAATAATCAAGTTATCACTCACTTTATAGAAGAACATGTAATCGTGTGGATAAACCGTCAGAGAAAGCCCCGCAAAGTGAAATTTGATAACTGGAAATTCATCATCAAACCTGAAAAATTACAATGGTCCACAAGTTAAGTGCTGCATGTACCAGACAATAAAAGTGAGCTGGTTTCTTTCTTGAACTAATGAAACTTAACTTACAAAAAATACATTTTCATATACCATAATATCATCTGAACAATTTTAGGCTAATCGTTATTTCTGCATTTTATAAGAATGTCTTGAAGAAATAGCTCTCATATAGTATAAGTTAATTTGTATATGTTGCAGGATAGCATCAAAGTAACATAAAAGACAAAAAGATAAGTATCATACTTCTTCTTAAAATGAAAACAGGTGAATTGGTCCTCAACAAGATACAACTTTGATTCAAAGTTGTCGAGCTAAAATCTATCACAAAGAATTATTAATGAGTATTCAAGTTGAGAAATATTAATTCACATAACTCTTAAATTATACTCACCCTTGTTACTAGCTGGTCATAAATCGAAGCTGGAAGATAAGCCAAGGTTGTACCACTATCTATTATTGTTCCTCTCCCATTTCCAGTACCAAATAAATCTGTGGGGAGTTGTATAGCCTCTCCATCAACCTCAACGTCTTTCAAAATCACATTGTAGTGTGCCCTGAAATAGTCAGTAGACTACAGTTATGACATAAATTGAATCCTACCCTTCTATTCGACAGTTTCACAACTTACCTAAACTAACAAGAACCAAATCTTAAAACCTAAAACCCATAAAAATGAAAGGGGCAAGAACCAAACCTATTATCAAGAACCAAAGAGAGAGCAGAGAGAGACGAACCAGAGAGCTATGGAGAAGGAGACGCGAGTTGTGAGAGCTATGATAATACTGAGAAAGATGATGTTCACTGAGAGATGATTTTCGTTGAGAGAGATGATGTTTTCTAAGAGAAATCGTTGAACACTAAACAAGACTTCCAAAATCGCAGAAACCTTGCTTATTGAAATCGTGATAACTCGCTAAAACTCACCATGCGTTTCTGGGTTTTGCGTTAGGGTGTTAGGGTTTTGCGTTTCTGGGTGAGTGATTTTGCGTTTCGGGTGAGTGATTTTGCGTTTCTGGGTGAGTGTGTTCGCTGAGAGAGGGAAGTAGCTCAACGGGAAACGAAAAAAAAAGAATTTAACCATACCTAGTGTTTTCTAAAAAACGCTAGGGATCTATCTAGCGTGTTTTCTAAATACCTAGCGTTTTGAATAAAAGCGCTAGGAATCTGTCTAGCGTGTTTACTAAATACCTAGCGCTTTCTAAAAAACGCTAGGGATCTATCTAGCGTGTTTTCTAATTGGCTAGCGTTTTGTATAAAAGCGCTAGGGATCTGTCTAACGTGTTTTCTAAATACCTAGCGTTTTATAAAAACGCTAGGGATCTATCTAGTGTGTTTTCTAATTGGCTAGCGTTTTGAATAAAGCGCTAGGGATCTGTCTAGCGTGTTTTCTAAATACCTAGCGCTTTCTAAAAAACGCTAGGGATCTATCTAGCGTGTTTTCTAATTGGCTAGCGTTTTGAATAAAAGTGCTAGGGATCTGTCTAGCGTGTTTTCTAATTGGCTATCATTTTGAATAAAAGCGCTAGGGATCTGTCTAGCGTGTTTTCTAATTGGCTAGCGTTTTGAATAAAAGCTAGGGATCTGTCTAGCGTGTTACCTAATGGGTAGCGTTTTACATTAAAACGCTACTAATGGTGTAGCGTGTTATTAAAATGGGTAGTGTTTTTTATAAACGCTACTAAAGGTGGCGTTCTCTTTTTACAATTATGGCGTAGTGTAAGGCCGGCGGCCCGAAAGGACAGCATCGCTGACCCTGAATACATCTTCACACCACCGGAAGAATGTTTTGACAAGTCATTTAAAAGGGACTACTTGGTTGGTATGTATATTTTCAAACTTTTACATAGTCAAAATATTATTCACTAATTATTAAGGGACTACTTAAGACACACTTGATCATCACACATTTGTGAGATTTTGTTTTCCTTATAAATTTTTTTTTAGGCATATAGTATTATTATATGAGGCGTTCCAAACACATTTGGTAATTAAATAAATTAGATGAAACACTTTGTGCAAACTTTGAGGAATTACACATTTTGGAATTACTCATTTGGTAATTAAATAAATTAGATCAAACATATATATATATATATATATATATATATATATATATTACAAAATTTAATTTCATAGTTGTATATACGTATTTAACCTTATTAAATTTTGTTTATTGAAACACGTTGAAATACATGTATTTGACTAAATCCAATATTTAGATTAGTTATCTTACGCCTATTAACAATGATCGTCGAATTCGCACTTAAGACTTTAAATCAATTAGATTACTATATATATATATATATATATATATATATATATATATATATCAAGTTTCTAATTCCACATTTTGAGTACTATGAAAGGTTAATACCTCAACCCCAACAAGCTAGAGGGTAGGGTGATATATTCACCTATCTGGAACCACGACACAAGAGTGGTCATACTACTAGCCACCTATGAAATAAATTGACACCCATAATATACACCCTCAAAGTTTCCACGACCTGCATCGTTGCCTCATATTCTAAAAGTGAAAATAACTATATCAAAGAGAATAATATTATGCCCACAACATATAATATTTCTTCATCTTAACTCAAAAGAAACTATTCATTTATAAAAAGCAACGATATATACTTATAAAAGGCAATCTAATTCTCAACTTCATTGCGGAGGATTTTTGCATGAATATATTAGGTTTGTGTGACTATAGATTTTGTTGATTTCTTCATTGAGATTAGTGTTTTTCCTTTTTTGTTGAAATGAGTTTTCCTTTTGCATTCAGTTTTTGATGTGCTCCAAATGATTGTTAATAACTTTGGTGACAACTCCGTTGGGAAGATAGTCATTATAGTGATGTTTTTGCATGTCATTATATATATTCTTCGAACTAGGTTCCTTTAAATATATTTTCTTGGTGAATAAGTCCCTTTAAATATGATAGCTTTTATTTCCTTTAATTTGGTTACAATATTGTTTTTTTTCGAGGTATTGCCAAGATCCACCAATGTTATTTTTGTCTCTGTTTTCTTTTTTATCAACAAAACTTAGGGATAGTTCTTTTTTTTTTAATCTTGATGTTTTTCCGTAAGGTAGGTTTTGCATCCGAAGGTTTGAATGAGATTTATATCTCTTTCTTTTGCTTAAAAATACTTATAAACGGCAAAATACAAAAACTAATTAAACAAATAACATGTAATTTTTTGTCAAGATTGAAAAACAAAATAATCAAGAAAATAGAAAAGTAATTATGTCGACAATATATAGGCAATATTTACCCATCAAGATTTAAAACTAAAATAATTATTTAGAAAAAAAATAAAGATATTTAGAAAGAAAAAATATAAAAAAATAATCATACCAACAATATATAATATACTCCCCACAAGACTGCTTAATTAAAAAGAATGAAATTATATCGAAAAATTGAATAGATTCTTAGCCATGACTCAAAAGCAAAACAAATACATTATAAAGATAAAATGAAATTATCTATATTTTCAGGACCTAAAAATTTTATTCAACAAAAGGAAAAAGAACAAAATATATACATGAGGGACATAAACCTAAAACCCATCTTCCTCATATAGGTCTTTATGTTTCATATTCGTGACACATAAATCATTTTTTGGATATTTCGTTCCTTCTCAGTTAACGGAAGATGACGTGGCTGTTAGCAACTTATGTGACACATTTAACTGACTTGTATACGTGTCAAATATTAATGTTTTGGTTTCAATGAGGTTCTTTATGTATATATTTCAGTTTCAAAAATAGGTCCTTGCTTTCTTTTCATTTTCCCCAAAATTAAACTTCAATTTCTCACTATCTTCCCCAACATCAACCCAAAAAACTTAGAATTTCATATCATCTTCATCCCCTAGGCCACTTCTGAGCTCCCCTCCTCTTGTTCTTCCTTTCTCTCGTTTATTCCCTTTCGTCTCTCACTCAGACTCACCTAAAACCACCATAACCACCACGTTATGAGATTTTTCGTCAACTCTGGCGACCCAACTCCCAATCAATACCCTCTTAACCCAACAACCCTCGCAGCGTAAATCGCCCCATCAGATTGGAAAACTGAACTACAACCACTTTGTCTTCCTCACCATTCTGGAGTTTTTGGGTTGAGGAAGAGGATGATGAAGATTATGAGTATTCTGGGTTGAAAACGTAAAAAGGACCTAATTGAAACCAGACATATACATAAAGGACTTATATGAAACTGAACATTAACATTTGTCACTCACACAAGCCACTTAAGCGCGTATCATATAAGCTAATAATACCACGCCATCTTTCGTTGTTAAATATCTAAAAAAGTTTGTGTCACGAATTTCAAACATAGAGAAATTATCTGGGATGCGAGCTTATTAGCACAAAGTAACCTAATTATTATTTATTAGTAACCTAATTTGATTATGGCTAAACCAATTGAACCAATTAATTCAGCTATTCTTTTAATCCAATTTTAAAATAAAACCCTCGCAAAGTACTCACCAAATTTACTATCATGCCACCAAATTTATTATCACATTCGCAAGTGTCACATTGGTTACCCTAGTTAGAGGATCTATAAAGAAAATGACAAAAGTTATGAATGCAGTCCCAAGTTGTTTTATTGTTGTTTGTTTTTATAGTCATAATAATACCTCCCTCGACTTACGTACCAGCTAGTGACACTATACCAACATCTTACTAGTATTAATTTCTATCCATTAATCACATTAAGTGCCCCCACACCTTACGCGTGGTCCACCCCTCATGGTCACCTGCTCTTCACCGTCAACCCCATTCTCCCAATCTTGTACTTCAAATATATTTTTTGGATATATTACTTCAAATATTTCGATGGTATGATAGTTTTTTCAAATAACAAAAAATAATCATTTGTTAGATATACATAGGATAGAATAGTAGTCATTATGTATCACATTTTTAAACACTAAAAAACACTACCTAGAAACTTTTTGTGACATATTTCTTAAATACATATTTAGGTAAATGTTTTGATAGGTAAAAATTATAATGATAACCAAAAAAATTATGGATAAAGATACTTAGTGGTGGGTAAAATATTTACTAACAGTCAATTGTTGTACTATATTTTTTTTATAAATCGAGTATCTTTCATGCAAGAATCGCAGAGATTTAACATCGCCTACTGCCTAAGAATTGGATTTGAACCCACGACTGATTAAGTTGGAAGAGATCCTACCATCTCATCCAAGTGAAATGTTATATTAACATAGTCAAATATTGTACTATGTTAATATATATCGTGCATAATCCAAAGAAGAATTATTTTTTTGGCAAATATAAGGAAGGAAGTATCGTTAAAATCTTCTGATATAAAAAACATCAAAAAGAAAAAAGAATTTTTATTAAAAATTAGAAAAAAGAAAGCACATAGAAGAGGGTCAAGGGGTGACTAGACCAATACCCAAAGCAAGGAAAAGAAAATAAAGAAAAAGCAATAATAAGGAATCCCTAACTTGTTACAGCGAAAGACCCCTAAAACTAACAATCCATCCTAAAGACAAAATATAAGATAAATTAAAGGACAAAATTACAATTGCCAGATCAAAAAGAGACCGACACAAAATTTACCCTTGAATGAGTATTATAACGAACAACCAATTTCTCTTTTTGCCACTGTTTCTTCTTTTGGGTATTGGACACAACCAGTTCAAAATTTTCATCTGGTGCAATTGTTTCTTGAGTCTCAGTAACCAGATGATCACCAACATCAACTAACTCTTCACCCCAAAGCTTTTTTAATATTCTCATGTCAGGTGCTACTACTTGATTAGAAGTAGCAACAAACTCGGAGGCATTTATCGAATCTAGCCTGGTGGTGGGAGATTGAGTGGAGAATGAGTCAACATTATCAAACACATCACCTTAAAGATTTTCTAATATTCTCAAATCAGATGCTACTACTAGATTAGAAGTTGCAGAGGACTCTAAGGCATTTAGCAGATCTAGTGTGGTGGTGGGAGGTTGAGTGGAGGATGAATCAACATCTTGCACACATTGGCTTGATGAGTTATTTGTTGAAGATGGTATCACCTATATTACAAATATCCATATGAGCACGTCTAACATAGGAAGATTTTTCAAGCAGGGATTCACCTGAAGTAGCAAGCTCGGGGAATAAACTTTTTGCGTATCTTTACCTGAAATAACAAATTTTGTTGCACACTAATTAAAGCATTTGATTTTCCTTCCACCTATTATGAGGATAAAACAATATTGTTCACACCCTTGAAACGATTAATATCATTTTCTTCTTCCAATGAAATAACCAAGTTAATATCATGCGAATCCCCGGATGCACGTGCTTTGTAGGGGCCAACTTCTGCTACAGTATTATGTTCAATTTATTGCTCCACGACGATAGATTTTCCTTTATCCTTCTTAGGAATGTACTGGACGGTAGGCTGCGGATGGACGAAGTTTGCCTTTCGTGGCAACTCATTATTTCCTTTATTCTTTTCCTTAAGCACATCATCCTTGTGAGCCAACCGATCGCACTCCATTAGTATGCTTACGGTTTGGAGTGCATGAACGATGCATTGACATGATTTATAAAAGAGAGGAATGCGTTCATACTATACGCAAATGAGAAATGCATATCCCTCTCTTTCCACTAGCAATTGATCATATAGTTTTCCCGTTGAATTAATATCTATCAGGACTCTAGCAAAGCGACCAAAAAAGTTCTCTTTAAGGGGCCTGAATCCAAGGCAATAGGGACACCTAAACTGCCACTAATTTCAAACAAAACTTTTAGTCTCCAATATTCACGAGAAAGACCATGTAAACGTACCTAATATTGGGCATTAGTTTGTTTTGTAGAAAAAGAATAAAAGTCAGGTACCCAAGCAGAGAGGCACAACACACCAAGACTTAAATTGTAGGATCCCTAAGCCCAAATACATCTATGATCATCAATAGATGAAAAATGGAATTCAAAGAATCTCTTTCCAAGAGAAACCATTTAGACACGAGATGCCAAATATTAGAAAGTCTTGACTATAGATCTTTTTATGATTTTCTCTTGAGATTTTGGGTGCCCTGGACGAACCAATATAATGGTGTCCTTGTAATTATTTGAATATAACTATCCTTGCAATTCTTAGTAAATTATTAATTCGTTTATAATCAAGGTTCTTTGAAGAATTATTTTCAATATAAATGAAATCATAACTATTAAATCTATGAGCATAGTTGATATACATTGCCGCCACAAACTTTTTTACACTATCAACCAATAAAAATTCTTCATATGGGTGACTTTTACTGTAGTTGAGATAAATTCAAACCTTTTTATGATTGTCTCTAGGGTTTAGGGATTTTAACAATTTCAATTTAGATTTTTTTTAGTAACACGAATAGATAAATTAATTCTATTTGTATGCATGCATTAGAAAAACAATTAATTGTATTCAAAGAATTCAATATTATATAACTTGATTTTGATTCAGTTAAAACCATCAAAATCATAAGAATCATCATGTTTTAGGTGAGTTACAAGAAGTTGCAATATGATCTCAAGTAATTATTAGGGAATGATGATCTAAATTTATGTATGTGTTTATATGTGTGTCTAATTATAAATGTAATAACATTTTTATTTATTTATTTATTTATTATAATGAGATAAAATATGGATAGTGCATATAAAAGATCTAAGTTGAGCAATTTATTTCATAATAAAAACAGTTATTAATCAAAAGTTTTTCACATTCATTATTCATCTACTATAAAAATGATGTAATCAAATTTATGTTTTCAACCCATTTAGTGATCATCACTACTTCGATTGTCTCAGAAGTGTCCAATGCGTGTCTAAGATGTGTCGAAGCAAAAAAAAAAATAAAAATTTTGGGACACTTCTCTAAGGTGTCAGACACGTGTACGAGTATCATACGGGTGTCGGACACCAAGACACGTCTAATCTTAGAGATTTTCGTGATTCATAGTTTTCTCTTCTATGACTGTGCCTCTTGAAAAAATTCCATGCCTGCAAGAACCGAATAGGGGAGTCGAGTCCTTGCGGAAATCCCCTCTTGTGGGTGGAAATTGCCACCCCGAGATCGGAGGAGTATTTTGCCACAAGAATAACAATGCAAGAGGGTCAGGAAAGAGAACACTTGCGGATGGGCGGATAACATATGAGCTAGCGGATAACAAATAAGCTAGGTGATAGAAAATGACGTGTTTGGTAAAACTAGCAGTTAAAATAGCTGATAAATGTAAAATGACATAAAAGTCTATTTAATTAATGATTAAATTATTTAATGATGACAAAATATTTAATAAGGAAAGAGAAGTAATTTAAAAAAAATAAAAAGGATAAAAATGTCAACAAAAGTGAAACGTTATCTGCCAACGTTTCAAAAAACGTTATTCAAGAAGAGAGTGCGAAAAAACGTTAAACGCTAAATTAAAAATACTAAATGCTAGTACTTACCAACATACGCATTTTTCACTCCACTAATTTCATCCGCTATTAATTTAGAGATGAAACACGCCAAACAACGCCATTGTTTTCTTGCAGCTCTTGTTTTATGTGCACACAAATCTATCCGGGTTGAGATCCTCTTCATTTCTTCATTTCTCCATTTGGAGAGAGATAGACACAACATTCATGATGGACCATAACATTAAATTTATAATAATAATTAATGTTATGATCTACCAAGCATTTTGTGTCTATCTCTCCAAACGTAAGCCTTATCCTAACCCAATCTATCCATGAAAGCGAAGGTTGTTCATACCGAGAGATTCTAGCTGCCAATTGCCAACGTGGCATGATGTACTTGGCAAAAGAGCGTGGCGAACGCATGGCCATTAATTTAATGGCATCAGGTCAAATATAATATAATAATACTACTAAATAAACAACGATTTATTTTGTGAAAAAAGTAAACAATGATTATTTTGTGAAAAAGTAAACAACGATATATATATATATATATATATATATATATATATATATATATATATATATATATATATATACGGATAATACCTAATATCGTATTTTTATATGATCTTCTATTTATGATTATCAATACATTTATATGGTAATTAATATTAAGATTATTACCACTTATGAGAAGAATATATTTATTGTTTATATTTGAATGCGTTTGGATTTGCGTCGACATAATTATTACGAGTGTGTTTGGTTCTGCGCGGTGATGATAATCGAGTTTAATAAAAATTGAGTTTAGATAAAAGTGGGTTGAATGTAACAAGTTTTTTGTTTGAATACATTTACCGAAAAATGATTTTTACAAACTATTAATGTTTGGACAGATTAGAACAAAAGTGATTTTCGGTGTATAATTACCAAAATAGGTAGTATCAACTTAAAATTAAATAGAAATTTAAAATTTGATGAAATACTCCTGCTATACTCAAATATAAGCAACAAACACTTTTTTAGATTATATTTGAGTCCGGAGGGAGTAGACAACAAAAAGAATAAATAAGCATATAAAATATCTAAATTAAAATTACAATTAGAGAATATAATTTAAAGTGCAAACAATTGAGAATCTTAATAAGGACTAATTTTTTTGCTTATATAGTTGAGACTTGGACATGCAATAAAGATTAAACCTCTTGAGGAGGAGCTTTGTCACCCATTGTGGCCTTACCCGGCTCGAGGGATTAGTCTCTGCAATTGCGCACAGAAAATACTCAGTTTATACCAAAAAGGATCTCCCCAAATCAAATTAGGGCTGTTAATGGTGAATTAATGGGTTAAAATGTGGGAAACCCTATTAGCCTCTCTACTAGTTGTTGTCAAACTTTGGTTTAGTCGAGGATTGGTTATAAGTTTGAACTATTGATTCTTTTTTCTTACAGGGATTACACCGAGCAAGGAATTATATCCCTCTATTATGAGTTCCCTAACTACTCCAAAGACGTTAGGCTAGGTGAGATAGACGTGTTGAATTATCTAAAGGCTAACATAAAGGTAAAGTGAAAGTAAAAGATTTCACACACACACACACACACACACACACACACACATACATGGTCTCTGTCAGCCACTACTACTAGCCTACAACTAAACACTGTTGGATCAGCTAAGATCAACGTATAATAACACTCGTGCGCTATAAAACATAGGAGACACGTTCCATAACGTCCACTAGCACTGAAAGTGGGAAAATACTCTTCACTGCTATTTCCACGGCGCCTTTCCTACATTTTCTTCAACTGTTCCACATTTCTATTTACCGCGTGCTTTGCTTACTGTACCACATTTCTATTTACCTTTGCCTCAGCCAAGGTACACTCAGCTGCAATACCTTTGGCCCTTGAACCCTCGGCTATCCACCTCTTTAACTAAGTCACCTCTTAGCTGAGCTGCCTATGCTCAGCAAGCAAAGTCACCCTCTAAGCACTTTAGCCTATGAGTTTGACCTTAACCACACTATTCAGACCTCTTTACCGAATTTCTTTGAGAATAGAGTCATTTTGCTTTTCTTAGTAAATATTTCTTCACTGAGGCTCCCAACTGCCTTCACTATAAGTTAACCTCGTCATAGTTGATAATCTTTAGCTGAGGAAAACCTACTATTTAGTTTTAGGGTGGTCCATGCCCCTTCCTCCTTTACCATGCTTAGCTGAGGCTACCAACATTTCTCATGTGGTTGCTCTTCTTAGAAATAGCTAGAGGAAGTAGAAAGAGCAAAATAGGTACAAGCTATTTGTACCCACTCCCCCTTTTCCCCCTAATTCACTTGGCCCATATAGATGATAAGACTTTTTCGTGAATTAGCCTCACAATCGTCCTAATGCAGTGTATCAAGTATTGTATTCACAAGGATCTGATAATATTAACAAGTTGTTCAACTATTCTTATGTTAAAGTGAAGATAAAGTGATTTGTTGTTTGCTTAAGAACATAAATTTGGATTTTGGAATTAAAAAGTAATTCAAATACTTAAAAATATTGGAATTGGATTTCATTAAGTAACTTCATTCCATGCCATACAAAGATTTTCAAGTTGGATCTATATCAATTTTGACTTTGGATTTATCTTACCAATTATTCCAACTAGGTTAATTCCTTAATCAAAGTCGAAACATCTACTGATTGATAAAAATGAAGATTCCTCTACCATTTAATATGTAAATTAAGCTTAGGTAAACAAGACTACAACACTTGATTTTTTCCTAGATGTTTGTTGTCGTAGATGATTTTATCTAGTTCAGATTCTATGACCAGTTTCCCAACCAATTAAATCATCCATAATAATTCAATAAATGATCAATTTATCAAAAGCACGAGGTTCAAGACAAAATCATTAAACCAAACAAGAGATTGATCATAGATTCATACAGAAACTTTAGATCTACATAAAAGTGAAGTCAATTACATCCAATCCCAATAAGAAGAGGGTTAGCAATCTATTTCCTTGGATGTTTTACAAAGATACAAGAGTAGGAATTGAAGAACAATCAAAGTTACCATTTTTCCAAACTTCCTTATGATGAATCTTCATTCAGTTCTTGGTCTCCTTTGTGCCCTATGCTCCTCCTCTTTCAAGATATCAGAATATGTGAAAAATGGTGAAATATCTCTTTTATATTAGTTGAGAATCACTTGAATTTGTGGTCTCATTAAACAGCTCACTGGACCACAATAGGGCTTGCTGGACGAGCTCTTCATAAAACAACTTTCCTACACATGAAGAAGAAAGTTGGTCTTGCTGGACAAGGAATAATCTCGCTGGACCACCATTTTGAGGAGTTTCTGTGCAACATCTTGCTGAACAACCATTTAGCTCGCTGGACAAGGAAGGATTTCATGCACTTGAAGAAAGCTGGTCTCGCTGGACAAGATTTATTCTTGCTAGATAAGAATTGCCTTCTTGACTTTCTCGACGAACTTTACTCTTCCTTCTTCTCTTGGATTTTTTCCACAATTCTTCCACTTCAATTCCAATCTATTTAAAACAACAAAAATGGTTTAAAATGCAACAAAGGCTCTTAAATCTAAACCTATAGTTGCTAAATTCAAATTAGGTGAAATCCACCTCTTTTTGGGCTAAAACATATTTAAATTTATATCAAATGATTTAATAAGTGCCAATCTTTTAAATCAAAAAGTAAGAATCATTGGCATTTATTAATAGACTCGACTTAGCATTGGCCTCGGCCAGACTCTTCCTCGGCCAACAACTTAGCAGATTTTGAGTGTTAACACTAACGTACCCTCGAAGTTGATAATGTGCTAGTTTTATACTCCCTCCGGTACCTATTATAAGAAGAAAATACAAAAATCATCAATACCAATGAGCTCATTTAATTTTTGTCTTTTTTAAGTTAAGTCTCCAAAATACCTTTCACTCACTTCATCAGATTTATGTGCATTACTCTCACTCACCTTGAAAACTAAAAAGACAAAACATTCAATGGGGGTAAATTTGGCATTTAAGTAATAAATATACACTAAAAACTAGTATTGTTTCTTATATTTGGACCAAAATTACCTCCAAAAATCTTCTTATAATAGGAGGGACTAGAGGGAGTACAATCTAAGGTTTGAGCTCAAATCGTTACCTTAGTTCTTCCCCTATCTACGACTTATCTCACCCTCACATGACCATCCTTAACCTTCCAAACAACCCTTTTGACCTTCCATGTAGATTTAGCTCCCTAGACATTCAATTCCTTCATGAAGGACAACCCCTTCTGAAGGTCCACAAAACAAGCCCTCTATAGAAAAGGGGGAAAAGGCACCTATGAACTAGAACCATTGACCTCCAAAATGACTAGGTCGGAGAGGTAAATGATAAAAATGAAAGTCCTTCTTAAACAAGTGCTAGAAGGACAAGCTATTCTCCAAAATGACTAAGTTTAGTTGCTCATATATAGGGTGATAAATTTTTATTCATTCTGATATTATATTTGTGTACTTAGACATATACCTTTTAAGAAGTCTATTGCTTCTCTTAGTAGGATTTCAATTTCTAAGTTTAAAGCCCTAGGATCAAGAACTACAATATGTAATCGTGATATTTTGATGAAATAATATATGTTCTTGATGGTTATTTGAGAAGCATCTGTTAAATGTATGCATTTTTAACTTTATTGAAAATCTGCGTGCATCTTCTCAAGGGGAGCAATGTTTTGGAACTTAGAAATTTTCAATATCAAAAAACTTAATCTTTTCTCAAAGAGTTTGTCAAACATCAAAAGGGAATATTGTTGAGGCAAAATCTCTCAAGTGGTTTTGATGGTGAACAAACCTTTTTGATGAGAAGCTTAACTTCTCTGATTTCATATGTATCTAATATGTCTTTTTGAGTGATTACTTAGAACATGTAACCCGGTCACTACTCAAGAAGATTATATACTTATTGAAGTATTTTGAGAAGACTTGAAGTGATATTGAAAGCCAAGAATGAAAGAAGTCAAGCCATGAGAAGACTGTACGTTACAAACAACAATGCATAATGCCTTCTTAAGAGTCAAGAAAAGTCAAGTCAAGAAGAATCAAATCAAGAAGACTCAAGTCAATAATAATCAAAGTCAAGAAAAGTCAAGTCAAAAAGACTTAATGAAGTTAGGAAGAATTAAAGTCAAAAAGACTGGCAGTGCCTTCTAAAGAGATAGGAAGACTCAAGGGATATGTCTTCTTAACACATCACTGAATGAAGACTTAACATTTATGAAGACTAATAACTGCTATCAAGACTTAAGAAGACTTATGTGAAGTTATGATCACCTGATTTTTAAGGTTAAGAAGACTGTTGAGAAGAAAGAGAATGAGAAGCGTGGTTATTTCTGTACTTTTGCAGAAAAGGTGTTCTACTTTCTGCAAAAAAACATACAACAACTCGATTCACTTGGGAACCACTTCCAACATATATGTTTTGACTCAAAGGCTATAAAAGACTTCAAGAATCACATCTGAAGGTTTTCGTGAGAGTGCACTGAAATTTTCTTTTCTAACCTTTTCAAGTATCAAGTCTTCTCTCAGATACTCAACTCAAGCTTTAGTCTTGGGATTTTTATTTTGAGTATGCCTTGTTTAGTTTAGGATTCTTTTCAATCTCTCTTGTTTAACCAAGCTCTTGTAATCCCATAAAAACCCCCCAAGCCTTATATTGTAAAACCTGAAGTTCTTTCTCAAGTAGGTGACTGATAACCAATAGGAAGCGTAATGAGAGGATGATTAACAATGATATAGTATGGACATATGTTAAACTTGAGTCTCTAAGTTCATATTTTATTTTCTATTTTAATTATTATTTTTACTATTAAATTCATATTCTAATTATCTTAATAATTAATAATTAATTAAACACTCTACTAATCACTATAGTCTAAGTGGATACTACTTTTGCAATAGGGTGTACTTTCCCTTAAGTGTACTTTTTGCACAATGTCAATCATCATCCATAGTTATGTTTTCATATATTTCTTCTCTAAACCTAAAGCTAATATACATACTGATTTGGGCATCAAAATGACATATGTGACATCTGGGGCTGATGAGTACGAGGAGTGATCGTCGATGCCCAAAGGTTGCACAGATAAAGAGCGACTCTTGACAGCTTCCAGTAAATGGTCACATGAATGAACCGAATACACACCCTAATGAGAGTGATTTTGAGGCTGTGCAGGCATGCAATTGTATAGTTGAAGGAAAAGTTAAAAAGAATTGATTTGGACTACCTATACCAATAATGTGCATCTTCTTTTCGGGAGCCATACCCATGAGAACTTAATAGTTAAGCGTACTTGACTTGAAGTAGTAGTGAGATGAGTTTTGGAAAGTTTCTCGAAAAGCATGCAAGTGAGAACAACACATACTGAAAAGACTCATTTTGGTTTGTGGGGACAGTCTGCAATTCTAAAAGCAATATAGGATGTTAAAAGCAATATAGGACAACACCTACCCTCACCATTTCAACTAGGCGAAGCTTGAGGGATACTTTTGGTGGATCACACAAAATAGAGGCCCAATCTAACATCAAACGTGTTGGAGAATGTAATGAGGGTAAAGTGCCCTATTGATAAAAGTGGTGAGAATGAGCAAATGATTGATTACATGGCACATGAGGAAAGTGTGACAGTAACTGTAAGAGGGGGAAAACATCCAATGTGGACCCAATATGTGAGTAAATGAATAAGTAGTGGGAGGACAATGAATGAGGTGTGAAATGGGTGTGGCCTCATCTTTCTTTCCACTTTCTCTTTCATCTACTTTTCTATATCTGTTGTACTAAGCTCAAGCTACTCATGCTTGACCTTTAGCTCCATTTGTTCTTGAACCTTCAATGAAATCAGTAATATCATCAGTACTTCATTTCCTTCATTGTTTCATTTATTGAGTACCATTACATTGGTGCTTTCATTGTCACCATGGCAGAGTATGCATCGATTCCAGCAAGAGCAGATCAATGGTCACTTATGGAAGCAGAGCACAACGCTCGATGGTCACAATTGGCGTATTTAGGCGGACGGGTTACACACTATGTGATCGCATGGAAGCTAAATTGGATGCGCAGAACGACAATATTTCTCACAAAGCTCTTCCCATGGTGTTGAGAACTCAATTCGAGAAACTCATACTGAGCCTTATTCGCGCACCTTAGATCTTCCATGGCTAACTTGCATCAACAAGACAATTCAGAACGATAGATTATGCTCAAGAAATTCGAGAGTCGTATGCAAGAATCCTCAAGCTATTGCAAGAGGAGATCGACGCTACCAATTCGACGAACGATGCACCGCTTCGACCGGATGGAACTTTTCCACCAATCGAAACAATCGAGAAATATTCGAGAACCAATGAAGAATGCGGTTGTGTAGAGGTCACACAGCGAAACGAGTGGTATCGCCTTCTCGCAATATCGCTTGCGGTCATGGAATGATACACTACGGTCTCGGATCGTGCTTCGACTTCATTGGCGCCACCTTTGGTGAGTGAGAAGATTTCAAAGGATGAAGGCGCAAATTTGATTAATGATTTGAATAACAAAATTTTCAATCCAGGTTTCCGTGGCACTAAAGCATCCTTAACTGTGCGATCTAATGCAACACAGTTGTGGAGAAATGAGCCATATGACCCGGGACCACTAGTGTTTGAAATGGTTGCCACATTTGATTTCTTTCTTGCATCAGTTGCAGGTATTATTATGATCTCTATCTTTGGTGCTAGTGGAGCTTTTGTGCATAGAATAAGGAAAACAACTAAATCTATGACTAGCATAAGGACCTTATTGGATGCCCATCACGTGCTTGATGAAATGAATCTTAGTAGAAATTGGAATTCCTCATTTGTCAGCATAGATAGTTGCATTGAAACTGTTTTGCTGAGAATATTAGATAGTTTGATAGTGATGTCTGATTTTGTTAAGATGAATAAGGATCAGGTGAATGGGTGGGAAACTAGTTCACATGATATTGTAGTAATGATAAGGAATATTAGTGATAGTGTACCTATTGGAGAAACCTTCACAACTCTTGAAATCGTAAAAGGCAAATATGTTCATCTTTGGATTGTTGCATGCTCCACCTTGGAGTGGTATCGAAAATCATGGTTTTATATTTAGCCTTTATGTGTTTGGAAAGTCAGTTAGTCTTTTCCAGAGAATGGTTGTGTTTAATAGTATGGGATGTATATTGGCTTCACAGACTTGGACGCCTACATGGCTTGACAATCCTCTACCATGTGATTCATCCAAGTTGCCCTATCAATCCATGTGGTTGAATTATTGCACAGATAAATTTGTTCCGTTTATCTCGCTTAGCGATCACAAGAAACACTTTTCGTTTCGGCGTTTACAGCATGGCCGCTCGATCAACAATTCCCTTGCGCATTTGTCATCGTT
The DNA here is from genome assembly GCA_020916435.1 of Oxytropis ochrocephala. Lineage (NCBI taxonomy): Eukaryota > Viridiplantae > Streptophyta > Magnoliopsida > Fabales > Fabaceae > Oxytropis > Oxytropis ochrocephala. The sequence goes on from CM037088.1 coordinate 114,682,789, forward strand.
CAATCAGCATTTGGCTCATGTGGATGAATCTCCATTGTCCACCGAAAACCCAATTTGCGTGACAACATTCAAGGCAGTACCTGTTCATCACGTTTCCCAGTTAGATCTGTTTGTTTTCTCCGCTCTCTATCACGGACATTTGGAGAAAAGCACAAATTGTGTGCTTATCCGAGGATTTCAACCCGGTATCATCAATATTTTATTTCATATGTGACCGGGTATCTCAAAGAAGGGTGTTGGCACATCAAGTTTTGAGAAGGTTTTGGAGCCACTATGTTTGGAATATCACTCTACAGCATAAGGTAATTGAAGTTCTGACACTTTATAATTGGGTTCATACTTACGTGGAGTTCAATTTATCATCACTTGCTCAAGAAGACTATTCTCGCTTGATTGGGGATTGTAGCTTTAAAGATAATTGGTTTGTTTGAGGTATTATTGGCAGCAGGTTGCAAGCATGTCCAAATTGTTCTCATGGGTATTTTATTAGATTCTCATAATTGGATGAGTCCAATTTTGACAAAACTCTTTGGTACAACACTTACTGAAATCCTCTTATTTATTGCTCAAACAATTGTTATTGCCACTGTGGGTGAGTGTGTCATAATAAACCATAGTTATGCTGCTTGCAATTGGTTTGCTGCTTTGTGGAGTGTTTGTGAGCTAGAAGGAACTCTGGGGATATTTTATTTTCAAGATAGTTGGAGCCATAAGCTATTTGGGATTGTAGCTATAGTGACAAACTATGCCTATATCAAGGATTGGGAATTTCAAATTGATGGGCTAATCAGATCAAAGGTTGGACTAAGTGGTATCTTGATGGTCCATGACCATCTTATCATGGATAGTGTTTTTGTTGCATTGGTACAATTACTAAGTTCCAATCTTGCAAACATGTTGGCTGCTATAGATGTTGAGATTCTTGGGGTGCTTGGATTGTGGAACAGTTGTTCAATTATTAATCTAGTTGGTACTCATTTCTTTGTTCTTACTGGACACTTCAAGGAATGGGATCCGGGTGGCGATGCATACTATTTCCTTACAACGGGGTCCTTACAATCCAAACAATGGGATCCAGGTGAAGGTTATTTGATTCATGGGGAAGGCATATTAAATTTAGAGGTTACTTGGAGAGTTTCCACTCTCACTCAAAACCATCATGTTGACTACAACCTTGAGGACAAGGTTGATTTTGAAGGGGAGGGAATGTAATGAGTGTAGAGTGCCCTATTGATAAAAGTGGTGAGAATGAGCAAATGATTGATGACATGACACATGAGGAAAGTGTGCGAAGAATCAGTAAGAGGAAAGCATCCAATGTGGACCCAATATGTGAGTAAATGAATAAGTAGTGGGAGGACAATGAATGAGGTGTGAAATGGGTGTGGCCTCATCTTTCTTTCCTCTTTCTCTTTCATCTACTTTTCTGTATCTGTTGTACTAAGCTCAAGCTACTCATGCTTGACCTTTAGCTCCATTTGTTCTTGAACCTTCAATGAAATTAGTAATATCATCAGTACTTCATTTCCTTCATTGTTTCATTTATTGAGTACCATTACAGAGAATCGGGACGCAAGAGTAGTTATCTAGATTCAATTCATTACCATGTCTAATAAGAGGATTTTAAATGCAATTGCAACATTAAATAATATATGGAATTAATACATTTTGTCAAAGTCATGTCGGAAATATGAATGTGTTCTTTTATTACATGTTTGGCTTGACTAAATTTTGTTCACTACTTTCCCATAATATCACTATCATATGCTTGAAAGTAGACATTGCATTTGGAAAACCGTGGCACCGGCAAAAAAGCCTCAATCACCAACCCATTTTGAGCCACTTAAATTAAAAAGTAGAGTCAACAAATCCTTATATATTTTTATCACGGAAACTAGAGTAGAAAAAACAAACTTTGAAAACGAAATCATAGATGAATTCTTGGCCTTTATAGTTGCTGTTGGATAAGCACAAAGCTTGATATATCAGCTTTCAGCAACTCATCGTAGATATTTTAGAGATAAATCTCATGAAGAAAGATTAACACCCAAAAGAGTACTATGTGTTGTATCCGTGTCAGACATGTAAATCTTGGATATTAAACACCTTTTTATTGGGTAAACAGTTATTTCTGTCTTTAAAAGTGTAACTCATTGTCGTTTTAGTTTCTGATTTCAAAGAAATTACATATTAATCTCTTAATGTCTCATCCGTTAGTCACATTGATTTTCGCTTTTAACTCAGTTTGTTAAATCTGTTTGTTTCGCTTTCGTGACACGTTTTTTAGGTAAGTGAGTCTTTGACTAATCTGTAGTTCAGTAAAGAGGTACGTAAGATTAGACTCCAATTTATTCTATCGTCGAGAATCAAATTTAGGTACTAGCTAGCTTTGTCCGACTTTTTTTTATTAGCAAATGTTTGTTGTTAATTAGTTAGGGGAGGAAGAACATTTTGATTTTTAGGTTTAAAAACTAAACCTCCTACCTGTACTCCTTAGATGTCCTATCCTCACCAACAGATGTACCTTTTTAGGATCTTTTACGATCGATTTCCTTGGGAAGGAAAAGGATCGAAAACGAGTGTAGTGATCCATTTATTGGTCGCTCAGGGCTGTATTTATATTACAGAGAATTGGGATCCATTTATTGGTCTCTCAAGGTTGTATTTATATTACAAGGGTAGTTAACGCTAATAAATACATTTATGGCCGAGTTGACCTTTATAGGTGGATCAGAGGGAAATCAGAGATATTTCGATTGCGCTTCATTCCTTTCTGGTTAGGTAGAGGCAAGGTATTCTGGGCCGACCGATGGCCAGTCTTCAGGGAAAGTCCTTCGAAAACCGAGCGGATGTAGGAACCAGCCAGTCCGGATGGGAACAGAGGATCCAAACTTGAGTGATATATAATTGTATCAATTTTGTTTGCTTAATTTTTTTGATGTTTTACACCAACATATAAATGAAAATTCAACTTTATGCTTGATGCTAACTCTTATAATATGTAGTTTTTTGCTTATTTTTATTTATTTATTTTACGTAAAAAGATGACTTGGATTCCAAATAAGTAGGGGGTTCTTTTCCGCTTAAGCATGCAAAGGTTTTAAATCTCTTGAGGGAATCCACCTCGAGACCCTACTCTCGAGAGATTGTTAAATCTGATTCGATGATACTTGATTTATATCAAAAAATATACACAAAAGGGGACAATTAACTCAAAACCATTGTCAAAAGAAACAAAAACTAAAGAGATTGTCCCCTTTTGAGAACAAAAATTTTAACAAAAAAATGTACATTAGGCAGCGCTTTTATAAAAAGCGCTCCTAGTTTCATAGCGCTTTTTAAGAAAAGCGCTACTCTTGCTTATTTTTTTGAACATCATCACTTTCATAAAAAGTGCTATTGATTCCCTTATTTTTTTTTAAAAAATAAATAGTTTCCACATGTTATATTACAAAATCACACAAAATTCAAATGAACACAATTGCATTTCGTTGCTCAAAATTGTAAACTTTATAGAAATCAATTTTCTTAATGTATACATCAAATGTAAATAACCAAAACATGTCAACATACACAAATTTCAACTAATAACAAAAATTACGACACATCCAATATCTCTCAATTATAGATCATCTGTACTTTGGTGAATAAAACTGGCAACATAATGACACTACTCTCCATTGATATCAATTAGATGATCAACAAAGTATTTTTGGAATTGTCAATCAAGAAAATACTAAAAAAATAATTTTAAATCAACTTAGAATTAAAGTGGTCAAATGTTAGTAATCGTTATTATATATCAACTAGATCTCAAATTACATACATTCCTTGGAATTTGCATTTGGTTGTGAATGATAACATCTTTCATAAAATAGTACCTACAATCATCGTTATTTGGTTGATAGGGACACTATAAAACAAAAAATTAGTTAACTTCATAACATAGTACCCACAATGACATATGATTTTACGTACTTAGAGTTCCTAAATGTCGAAAAGTAGAGTTAACAAACTATTGTCCTCCATCCTTATATTCCTTCGAAAAAAGATTGACAGACATCCACTTTCGATCCATATTTTTTCTATAAGCAAACATTTGACGTTAATTAGTTCGGAGAGGGGAAAAATATTAGTTTTTAGGATTTGAAAATTGGACCTATTGCTTGTACTCCGACGATCTCCTATGCTCACCAACTATTGTTTGCTTAATTTACCCCAACAGACAACTGAAAATTCAACTTAATGCATGATGCTAACTCTTAGAATATGTACTTTTTTACATCGTAAAAATTTCAGTGAGAGAATGTCACATTTGTACAACTTCCTATTCTCCATCTTTTAAGATTCATATTTTGAAGGAATATAAGGATGGAGGACAATAGTTTGTTAACTCTGCTTTTCGACATTGTGGGTACTATGTTCCTATTTTGCGTGTTCTTTATCCTATAAGTGACTTTACCAAATCTTCCTAAATTTTAAATGCTCAAATGTCTAATAGCCTATTTGTGTTCACGATAGTTGAGCATCTCAACACACGTCACATTTGTGTGATGGCTTTGCAATATGTTTATATTTTGATTTTTTTTTTGATTATCTTAATATTAGTTTGTTTTCAGTGTAAAAATAGCATTGTTTTCAATATAGTGAGTTCAAAGACTTTGGTTAGTTGTTGATTTGATGTTTTTGAGATAGGTAGTACTCTTAATGCTTCTATTTTTTTTCCTGTCCCATCTCTTAGCTATGTAAAGAGACCACCTAACAGCAAAAGAAAGCAAAAAGACTCAAGTTGAGACTAGTCGTGTCACCCAATGAATATATAGCTCGCCAGGAGATGACAACGTGCAAATGTGAGTGTTGATGTTGCATGGTCGCTTAGCGACAAAGGTTCATCGCCAGGCGACAACAATAATGACTATCGTGTCGCCAGGCGATCATTGAGCTTTTCAAGCGACGAGTCACTTACTAACGCGATTTAAGCCAATGAATGTGATTTTTAGGTCATTCTGGTTTGGTGAAAGCCTTACGACGTGTTTTTGAGCTCATGGAGGCTAGGATACACTTCTCATTGATCTTCATTGATGATTCAAGTTTGGGAACAAGTCCTTGGAGCATCAATGTCGTCAGCTTCTCCCTCTAGTTTGTTTATCTCTTTCGTTTTCTTTATTGTCTAGTTAAATTTCTCGTTTTTGGGAATGAACAAATATTGATGGATCTTTTATCTATTTGATTTAAATCCCTTTTAATTGAATGTCTCTTATGCTTTTATGTTTCAACCTCTGTTCTTAATGCTTTCTAGAATTGATCATTCTTAGGATGATTTTCGGTTTGTGATTGTGAATAGAAGTTTGAGTCACAATTTTGTTTTTGTCCCTATATAAAATGTAAACTTGTATGCCTTTAAAAATTTTGAATGATATTTTGTATACACGTTAAGGATATTAAAAATTTCTCACTCACAAAAAATGAGCTCAAATTTGAATTTCTAAGTTTATATTTCCTTGTTTCTTGAATTTATGCACTTAAAAAAATTATATTTAATTCATTCCTCATTCAAAAATTCTAAGTTTTTGTGGGAGAGATGTTTATAGTGTCCTTAACATGTATGCAAAACATCTGCCGAAAATTCAATGGGTATACATAAGTTGGCATTTTATAGGGACTAAAAACGAAATTGTGAAATTTTGTAAGGACTAAAAGTCTATAAAAAATTTTATAGGGACTATAAACGTATTTGACCCTTTTGGTATTTTCCAAACACACACATAGTCTAAAAAGATGCACAAGTTAGTTAGTCCTACTCAAGGAAATTTACTGAGAACTCAGTGACAATAAGCAGAGCTGGACTAGTGATATGTAGCCATATATATATATATATATATATATATATATATATATATATATATATATAGTCCTAGAAAGATTTGCCAGTTCACAAAAGACACAAGAAACTTTTGGCGCACATGGCTAAGACAATGCGAAAACATAACTTGAGTGGTGCCAATTTGAGTTTGCATTTTGATGAAAAAGGGGCACCAAACTTTTGTTGAACTTATTAGGGAAATTATTGGTAAGGACCACAATATATCAACTTCTATCATTTTTCTTCCTTGATCATGTTTCCATTCTGTGTAGGTCAAGAAGCCTTTTGTAGCCACTTATGACCCTAAGGACAAGTGCTTGGTTCATTTGGTTGCCAAATGGACCCATACTCATATACACGTATTCCTCCAAAAATGCATGATGAATGACCAAGTACCTGAAAAAAATTTCAATCTACAAAATACTATTCGCAAACGCATACACGCAAAGCGAATATCGCTAGATTAAATTCGAATAACTATGTTGAAAATAATTTTCCAGAAGAACAATATGCTAGCAGCAAAATTGAGAGGGGGTGTCTGCTAAAAGAATTAGAGGGGCTCGGTGTGATTACAAACCACAAACTAAACAATATGCTAGCAGAAGAACACTCACACACCATGCGCACCAACCACAAACTAAAGAAAAAGATTTTAGATAACATATTTATAAATAAAAAAGGATTTAAAATGAAGTAATAGGAGCTGTTAGTTAGAAAAGGGGGATCCAATAAAATTTTTGAATGGGAAAAATAATCTATAACATTTTTGCCAAACAAATATATTCTAAGTTTTTACAAAAGAAGTAATTTTATGACAAAATATTGAAAACCCAAAAATCTAACAAGGTTTGTTTCAATGTGTTTGTTTAGGACTAGTCGGGGAAGCATTAAGAGTTTCAATGGTGATTATGACCACGGAGAGACTAGATCACCACATCTCCATCAAAACTCTTTTGAAGTCTTTAAGCATCACCATTTGCGCAACAATTTTTGAAGATATATTTATTTAACAGAAGCGTGTTAGTTAGGCATTACCTACTCGATAAATCATTCTACTATATCTATATCTATATCTATATCTATATCTATATCTATATCTATATCTATATCTATATCTATATATAATACATTCACGAATAAACTCCTTTAATGACTCACATTAACATTCTCCTCCTATTGGTCCACCTGTGAAAAAATTTCCAACGTGTACACAAGAACTTGCCATCTCACCAAATAGCTATATGGTTCAATCCCATTAAATACTAATATTCAAACTTATTATGACCCATAAATGGCCCAAACAATAACAACTATTTCATGATCAGTTTTAACCCATAAATACCCCATTAAATACACACTTAATAGTCCTATTTTTTTGGGCTATTGGACTACTACGCATTTGATAAACAAATGAACCAGCCTTTAGTTTTGAATTTCAGATTGTATAAAAAAGTTTTGAATTTCAGATTAATAAATTAATGATTCTTTTTTGACAAAAATAAATTTATGATAAAATTTAATGTAAATTTGAATTTGCAATATAGGGTGTGTATTTTGATCTTCAAAAGGTGCCATTTTAGAAATATTCTTATTTTTGTTACAAAAAATATGTCTTATTTAAATAGACTACCCAAAAAACAATTCAACGAACATTCTACCTAATAAATGCTTTGCATTACTCTCATGTATAAAACGAAAACCTTCTTATTTGTCATAATAGATTGTGTACTTTTTTTCATAAAGAGGAATCATATAATTAAAAAATAAATAATCTATTTCACCCTGTTAAAAAATTGGAGATATGTTGGTTTTTTAAGATTTTCCGCCGTAGACAATTTTTTTATTTATCACCATATCTATTCACATTTGAATAAAACAATTTCATGATTTTTGGGATTGTAAAGTCATTTGATTTTTTTTAAGTCAAAAAAATATCAAACTGCATTTTAAATTTCCCAGTCAAAAAAAAAGTTTTAATATCATATAGTTCCAATATCTATTTAACCTAAATCTTTTTTGTTTTTGGTTTTTGTTTTTGGTTTTTGTTTTTGATTTTGTTTCTTTAGCCATGTATGTAGAGATTTTAATTCTGTTTTTAATTTAAATCATATTTTGCTTTCTAATTTTTCTCTCTTTTCATAGTCGGATTCGGAGCTTATTTTTTCTAATAAACATATTTGTGGATTTGTGGATTGTTACCTTTTGGGTTTTTTCTTTTATGTTGTGGGTCAAAATAATTTTTTTTTACAAGATACTTTTTTGGGGCATTTTAAAACTTATTAGATATTAATTTAACCCAAATTGAGGTTGTTAAGAACCGAATTGATACACATCATAGATCAATAATAAAATTTTTCCATTTACAAAAACAAGTCGAGTTTTTACCATTTGCAAACTTTCAAACCAAATTTAGACACATAGCCACATGAAATAGCTTATTTTCTGGAACTTCCGCTTTTTGGACACCGTTTTTTGGCTAAAAACTTATGCAAAGTGAGTCACAATTTGAGTGGCTACTCATAAAGACGTCACTTAGGTGTTGCATTTCAATTCATCCACCTAAAAATGCTCTGTTGCTGACTATTTACATAAACAAAATATATTCAAAGAAAAAAAATCAATTTCTCTACATTAAAATCTAATTATATGCAAAACGTTTTTACAAATGGAAACGCATTAAATTCTTATTTTTCGCATTGATGGACATGACTCGGAAAACATTTCAGCAAAAAAACTCTTGCCTTTTTCGGCTTTGCCAAATTGGTTTTCAAATTCTTTCCAGAACAAAACCATTACATTTGTTCCCTTTTTAGATTTGCAGTCTCACGATTTTAGTGGATATACCCTCCAAGAAATTATTATATTCAGAATTAAAAAATTATAGGAATGATAAATCAAATACTCAAATCACTCAATACAAATTTAATTTTATGTTCAAACTCGATTCCCACCCCAATTCATATCACTAAAAATGTAGGCCAATTGGACCACCCAATTTTTTATGACATATATTAACACCCAATTGTATACAACAATAATATATCTCTCACTACACTTATAATTAGAATTTTCAAACTCAAATTCGGAAGGGTCCAAAACCTAAATAGTTCGAAATTTCTATGCAATTAATCTCATGTTATGAAAATTAATAGTCTTAATATTCTCTACTCATACATAAGGCATTTTATATATGGTGTGCACTTAATTAGCATGGTGTCAATACTCGTTCTATCCCAGCCCCAAATTCACTCGACAAAATATTAATTAATAATTTATTTTATTTTATGCATATATAGTCATTCATTTTGTTTCATAAAATTTGTTTATTTTTAATTATCTAATTTTAATAGAAAGTCTATTGTAATAATTTTAAATTTATTTTATGATTGTGTAATTATGATTTTTATTCTATTAATTCTATTAATTAGCATAAGCATAAATTTTATTTTTCTATAAATTAGTGGCGGAAACGGGTGACTGGGGTAACCCGACCACATTTGGGACGTGGATGGGGGATGCAAAACTCAACCTCGCTAGAGATAGGGGCGGAGACGGGGTGCAAAACCCGCCCCGACCCTCCCTGTTGCCATGCCTATTTGCAAGAAAGACAAGAAGTACTATGTTGTAGCATGTAACACCTACGAATTATAACTACTCACTTTGTTAGTTCGTTGTTGAGTTGTCAAATGCCATATTTTTATGCAATTTTCTTTTTCTTGCAAAATTTCTTCGTAAGAAGTAGCAATGCTCCAATAATTAATAGGAAACTAGATTCTATGAAATATTTTTAATTAACAATTACTCCCTCTGTTATTAATCTTTTGTACTTTTGGCCTTTTATTATTGTTCCAAAACAATAGTACATTTAAAAACCCAAAGTACAGTTCAACCAAATTTTCCAAATATACCCTTGATGTCTATTAACTATTGTACAAATTAATGGTACATTAACTACACAAAAGTTTGTTGGGTTAAAGAGAAAGCATCCTTGCGTGTTGGAAAACTTTGAGGAAGTGATGAGCCATGCAAAAAGACAAAGAGATTGTTGTGTTTTTGGACTATGATGGAACACTCTCACCAATTTTTGATGATCCTGATAAAGCATTCATGAGTGACGCTGTAGAAACCTTCTTTAATTATATTTTGTCTGTTTTCTGTTGCTTCCATTTTCTCTAACACTTAATGGTCACTGTGGTGTGATTTACAAATTATAGATGCGTGCAGCTGTACGCGAAGTTGCTAACTATTTTCCCACTGCCATTGTTAGTGGAAGGCGCGTGAATAAGGTAAATTAATCACTCAATCAATTTCCCCGCGTAGTGTTAGAGACGACAAAATTCGAGATTAATTTCATTTTCTCGCGCTCTAACTTTTGTTGCTATTTCAATTTTTTTAGTAGTATTGATGTCATCATTGTTTCTTTAAGGTATGTAAATTTGTTAAGTTAAAGAATGTATATTATGCTGGAAGTCATGGTATGGATATATCAACCCCATTAGGCTCTTCTAAATATGAAGATGAGAAGCATCAAACAAAGGCTGCTTATGAAAAGGTTTATATAAATTGGCCTTTCTTCTTATTTTAATTGATGTTGACTTTGTTACTGAAGTCTCATAATTTGTTGCCTTCGTAGGGTAACCAAGTTGTTCTTTTTCATCCAGCAAAAGAATTTTTGCCAACAATCAAAGAGGTAATTCGTTTATGTTTAAAATGAACAAACTAACTCATGTAAGTGATGAGAATTGCTTCTTCATATATAATTTTCAGAAGTTCATCAATATTTCATGTAGATAATTAAGGTTTTGAATGAAAATACTAGAAGAATAAAGGGGTCTATGATTGAGGACAATAAGTTCTGTTCCACAATACACTACCGGCGTGTAGAAAGTGAAAAGGTAATATTTCGCATACACTCACTGGTAAAAAGTAGAATTACTAAGTGAAACTAAAGACAAAAAGTCAGAATTAATTTAGTCTCCAATTTTGACGTCTCTATGGGAGACATGGTTTTCGTCTCTAATTTTTTTTTACTATTTCAAATTTTTCTAGTAGTGACTATAGGTACTTGCCCACATTATGTTTTGTGCATACATACTTTTAATTGGTCATCAAATTGTAAGATGTCGGAGTTCTCAAAGAAATTGTGGAATCTATTATGGAAGCATATACCCTAATTTTCATATATAGCTAGGGAGGAAGAAAGATACTATAATACTAAGTCTTCCTAGTTATTGTTTTGTGGTTATCTTAGCTATATACTAGGGGGATACTCGTGCGTTGCACAGGTTGTTCTAATATTTATATTTAAATTTGTTAATATATATATATATATATATTTAAAATATAAAAAATATTAATATAATTTATGTATAATGAAAATATAGTATTATGTAGTAGTATTTTTTATATAAAAATATTTATTTTATGCTATATTCTAGTTTGGTTTGAGAATTTTTTGATATAACTAATTATCAATGATATTTATGAGATTAAATGTTGAAATATAATTTTGCAAAAGTCAGACAAATTTGAGAAAGTCCTCTAATATTTTATTGTTAAAAAATCTGTAAATATATTTTAGAATATATATTAGAAAATCATGTATATCAATTAAATATATAAAAGTATGGTATATAAATTTAGTAAACAATTGCTCTTTATCTAATACACACACACACACACACACACACACACACACACACACACATATATATATATATATATATATATATATATATATATATATATATATATATATATATATATATATATGTTTTAAAATAGGCTAGATTATTGGTAATAGTAAAATAGTATTATCCCCAATAATGTAAAATTTAGTTAGAGAAGAAAATATACAAAATTCTTTCTTTATGTGAATAACGTAGTGGATGTTTGACATTCCAGTCAAGCATTATACAAACTCATAACGCAATAATATATTGAATATTTTTACCTTAAATATACCATGATTGTACCAAAAGCGTTTGGTGGTACTATTATAAGAACTGATGGGATATCTTAATCTTAATAATATATAATCATGAACAGCAGACCAAAAAAATGACGCAATGCATTACGTCATTTCCACGTCATCCTGAACAAATTACATGGCAGCGCTGCATCAAAATAAACGGCGAAGATTTGATCAAATAGAAGCAACGGATATGATTCACTTATAAGGTGGAGCATCTAACGGACCTGTTTTGGTCAAACAATATAAGAAGAAATCAACGGTTTATAACGATTTAGATTTCGGCTGGGACAAGGGAACAACGATGTTAATTATCATTCATTTTTGCATTCAATGATTTAATGAGGCCATTATTATTAATCAAATTTTTTACTCCTTTGATTACTATTTTTCTTCCACCGTACCTTCATTCTCCCCCTTCTTCTTCTTCTTCTTTCTTCCATTCAAAAATTCAAATTTCAATCTCTCTTTCTCTCTCTACGGTTCTATCCACCATATCTATTTCTCTTAATCTAAATCTTCCTTTTTATTTTTGCTTTCTTTCACTTCATCTCTTTCCTTTCACACTTCACACAGAAACAAATTCAGTACCCACTAACAAAATCAAACCTGAAACCCAACGATGAAAAAATCCAAACCCATCTTCTTCCTATCTTCTTCATTTTCGAAACCCAAAACCCAGAGCTGAGCATTTTCAAATCCATATTCAAATTTTCAAAACCTAGGTAACGTGCATATTTCCTTCCTCTAATCTTCTTATTTTCATTTTGGTTTTGATTTTGATTTTGATTTCTGCTTTTGATTTTATTTTGGTGTTTTTAGGTTTTTTGGTTTCCTCTTAATGGAAGTCAATTTTTTTTTTGAGATTTGGAGGTCATTTTTATGCCGGTGCTATTTTGCATTTTTAGAATCTATTATTTTGGACTTATTGAATTAGCTTTCTATCTATCAAAAGTGTGCATGAGTATTACATATAGTTCTTGATTTGTGTTGCTATACTTAAATGTTGGAATGACATTTCTTTTTGTTTTAGCTTTGATACTCAAAGTTGAGTCATATATTGTGGACTAACTCCACTACAAAAAGTAGTGTTTCCGGCGGATTTGGTGCATTCATGGATTTTTTCCACAGTAAATTTCCGCGGAAAAAGTAGTGTTTCCATGATTTTTTCCGCGGTAATATTTTTCATGATTTTTGAACATTACCGCGGATTTTGAAAAAAAAATATTTTAAAAAACGCGGTAATGTTTAAAAATCATTGTAAATTACCGCCGGATTTTTTTACATTACCGGCGGATTTTTAAAAAAAATAATAATAATTTTCTTTTTTTTAAAAATCCGCCGGTAATGTTCAAAAAACTGGCGGATTTTTGAACATTACCGGCGAATTTTTTTAAAAAAAATAAATAATTTTATTTTTTTTTAAAAAATCCGCCGGTAATGACATTTTTCCCTCTATGCTTTTGTTATTACCAGTGATTCCGCACGTAAATCATAAATTTCTTGTAGTGCTCCCTTATATTCCATTTTATATATGCAAAATCTATAAAGAATAAAATTTGGAGAGGAAGTACAATGCAAACAACAAACGGGAGCATGTAGGCCTTTGCTTTAAGGTTATGTGTTGCACTTCTTTTACATTTTGTGAGGTATTTTCGATTCACTTCTATTGGATCTTCTTGAATAATATTCTCTTCTTTTTGCCTTTTCTAGGATGATCAGTGTTTTCCTAACACAAGATTAAAAGAAAATTCATGTTTGACTAACATTTTGTTTCTTAACTAGTCATTGTTTTAGATTTCCTATATTTTGTTATCTTAATAGACTTATGTTACACTCCATTAGATCTTAGCTGATAAATAAAATTATGTTCTTCAATTTTTCATGCCTATTTTTGTTGGTTAGTGGCTATTGCCAAAAAAAACTATAAGCATGTTGTTCTGCTAAATGGATGTACCATCTGCGTACCTAATGGACTATAAAGCAGCAACATGTAATCCGAAAATTAACTCACGGCAAACACAGTGTGTGTTCTGATCAAATAATTGTGCATCATAAAATCATGGGGGTCAAATAATTGTGCAAGCAAAAATCATGGGATCAAATAAGTGTGTGTTCTGATCAAATTAAAAAAAATATCTGGCAATACCTTTTTCCAGACATTTACTTAATACATCCTAAAATCATGGGATCAAAAAATTGTGCATATTAGTAATTAAGGCAATATTGGTTAATTATGCATTAAATTCATTTTTTTTAAAATCGCACCCTTGGTGGAATTAACATTAGTAAACAAATTGTATGATTTTCCTCTATTGCTTCTATCAGATGCATATTTTTTTGAACAACACAAATCATGTTGAATTTTTTTTAGAAGAATTCCATTTAAATTTGTTTTTTGAAATTTATCATTCATGTTGGCAACGAGTTTCATTATGGGAATGGGAATTATTTTTTTTGCTCAAATAATGGAACTGGTTTGAACGTTCCATTATAGGTAATAATGGATAATAATGGGTAATTGACTAATTGACTAAAGTGGTTTCAGTATTTTGAATTTTAAAATATCTCATTTATGGTTATAACTTTGGCTATATGATATTTTAAGATGCATAACTCCTTTGATTTGATTGCTTTTTTAACATAATTCCTTTGAATTTGAACGGTAGGATGGACAGTTTGAGATCAAAATTGGAAAGACATGCTTAATCGAGAGGTAATGCTCTTTGTTTTTCCTCTTTTTGCCTCCTCTTTGGTTTCACTTTTTCTTTCTGTCGTTTTTGTAATTTGTGATTTTTCTTCGGTTTCATGATTGTATTGAGGTTGATATTAGAGATTAGAAGCAACATTCCCTTCAACGTTATTGCGACAATCTTTGTGCAAGTCCGGTTGAATTTTTTTCTTAACCATTAAGGTGGGTCTATTTGTTCGATGTTTTAAATTACTAATGCAAATGGATTTGTCTATTGGCTGTAGCTTATTTACTTATTAGCTTTTGTGAGGACACGCCTTTTGATCTACTTACCATGCTCTTTTACCATTTCATCCCTCTCTACTCCATTCGATTTATATCTATTATTTTTCCTCTTTTAACTTTTTTTTTCTAATTTATTTTTTTACTATTAATAATTTCTCTACTCGGTGCACTTATTTTTTCTGACTATGGAATATTGGAAGGTGATGTTCATGTTTTTTTTGTAGAATATTGGAAGAACAGGCAATGGTGAAACATCTAGGAGATGAACACAGATGTATTATATGTTTTATCTATTATAAATGCTTGCATTCAAAGTTAAAACAAATTACCATGCTCTTTTTCATATTTCTTCCCACTCTACTCCATTCAATTTATAGCTATTCTTTTTCCTCTTTTTGATTTATTTTTCTAGTTTGTTTGTTCAGGCAAAAATATTTCACTACTGGGAGCACTAATTTCTTCTGACTATGGATTATTGGAAGTTGATGGTCATGTTTTTTTGTAGAACATTGGAAGAACAAACAATTGTGCAACATTTAGGAGATGAACACAACCGTCGTTGAAATCATTTTCAGTTTGAATTTACTTGCAATGTGGCGACATATTTCATTTAAGGAATTCTCAATTTTATTATCTAATAGTTGTAGCAAGGGTACTCAAAAGACATTTTACTTGCTAAATTTGTCTGGGGATGACGACCATGTTTCGCTCTTTTTCGGTTTCTTTTCTATCACTTTCCCTTGGCTAGAGACTTATTAGAAAATGAATGTTTTTCTATTGATAATGCACTTTGGTATTCCTTATTTGCTAGCCTTTGATGCAAATAAGTACAAAAACATTCTAATTTTTAGTTGGTTTTTACAGCAAAGTTAAAAATCGACTGAGAATTAATTAAATTAACAGATAATAAATTAAAAATATTCAGATAATTAGAGTTAAAGTTAAAAAAAACATTGCAAATTTAAAATCCGAAACTCAAGATGAAATTAGAATTGAAATTAAAATTTTGAGTTGAAAATTAAAAATAAAAATGAGCATAATAATGAAATGTAAATTTAGAATTAAAAATGCAATTTAAAGTACCTATGTTCTCCTACTTTTCAAATAATGTTAACTAATTAAAATTGTTTATTAACGTCTTCATTTTGTACCATTGGCTAATTACTATCTCTTCTTCAAAGAAAAAAAGCAGATAATCTAAATTCTTTTGTTACAAAAATATACTTTTCAAGTTCAGCATATTGAGAGAAAATGAGATTGGTTGTGAGTATATGTTTTGATTCTAATATAATATAATAAGTAAATAAGTTTTATTGGGGAAACTAATCAACTATATTAAAATAGATTAAACATCTATTAATAGGGACTGATTAATTAGGGAAAAATGTAACTCCTTTAAATATGTAACTGTTTAAATTTATGTAAGTACATATGTGTATATATATATATATATATTTATATATATATATATATATATAAATTTAAATTTATTTTTTTCATTCAAATAATGTTTTTCACTAAAAAATATTTATTTAAATATATTTTAGTCAATTTATTACTAAGATGTAATTTTTATTGTTTTTACACGAGATGTTACAAAATAAGTTCAAATAATATGTATACCCATGCAGCGCACGGGTGATACATACTAGTATTATATTTTTTTTTGAGGGAACTAGTATTATATATATGAAGAGGTAATAACCAATTCATACTCATTATGCTTTACTATATATCATTAATTTTTATCTAAATTAAAGCAGCATATATCATGGGGTCCTCAACACCTTAAAGGACTTTAACTACTTAACTTACTCAATATATTTTAATTAGTGATCGGTGATTAAAATATATATCTTGCTCCCTCAAAAAAAATTATATCTTGCTAAATAAATTAGCAGAATAATACTTCCCGAAGGAACATAAATATTAAAATAATAAAACTAAACATATATAATTTATACATGTCTATAGCTTCCAAAAAAATTATTCCTCAATTGCATGACTCGCGAACTCATCCAATTTTTCATTTTGTCGTTTTCACTACCTTAGAATTGTCTAGAACATGAAGCTCAAATCATTTACTTTGCCTTTTCAATTTCTTCTCTATCCATGTAAACTCAATTTTTCCTCCATTGACTGCAACTTGAAACCTATAACAGACTCAATACTTAATCAACAATTAATAAAAGCTTACGAATAAAAGAAAAATCATACACTTTTTGGAAGTCCAAGTACTACAATGACATTTTTCAAGCTTCCAATTTCATGGATAATTTAAAACTAAACATATTTTTAAAGAATAATATTAAAACTAAACATGCATATATAATCCATACATGTCTATAGCTTGACAAAAAAATTGTTCCTCAATTGCATGCTCACTAACCCATCCAAATTTTTCTGTTTGTCTTGTTGACTACATTAGAATTGTCTAGAACATGAACCTCAAATATTTAATTTGCCTTTTCAATTTCTTCTCTATCCGTGTAAACTCAAATTTTCCTCCCTTGGATGCAATTTTAAACCTATAAAAGACTCAATAGTTAATCAAAATCAATAAAAGCTTGCGAATAAAAGACAAATTCATACAATTTTTTGGAACTCCAACTACTACAATGGCTTCAACCTTGCATATTGGTGATGGCTTACATAAGTGATGCAACAACAACAAAAAATGTGATAAAATGAAAAGGTAAGTGATAATGTCTTTTCTTAGGTATTTATAGTAATTTGGAAAGAAAACCTAAAGTGATAGAAAATGAAAAGATCGTAACTAATCTCTACTAAAAACCAACTCTAATAATTAGTACCAATGAAATCAAAAATTTAGAGAGACCAAAAGCCAACCAAAACCATAACATTCACAAAATAACTAACACTTCGAATGATTTTAGTCAAAAAATGTGTAGAGTTCTTTTTTTTTTAGATATAAAAAACATAAAGTATTCCTAAAAAAATATTAAAGTCTTCTAATATTTTTAGTTAGTTTTATTAAACTTAGTCATAGAATATATAAATTATTAATAATCGCTAGTATTTTGATCAATATTATATTATATTATATTATATTATATTATATTATATATATATATTATTAATTGTTATGATCACTCTAATATAAAAAATATCTCTATAGTATTCCACTAAGTGCATCATTTAATAAATTAATGGCAATTATGTTCTTTCATTAAAATTGAAGCTAAATTAAATTCCTCTTTATGTCTAATTTATAAATAAATATTTTAATACGCAAAAATCTTGAGATTCATTGTGGAGGCTCGCTCCATTGGGGATTCTTTTGGCAATTATTTTCTTTCATTAAAATTGAAGCTAAATTAAATTCCTCTTTATGTCTAACTTATAAATAAATATTTTAATACAAAAAAATCTTAAAATTCACTGTGGAGGCTCCATTGGGGATTTTTTTACATAGATAGATAGATATTGATAATTTTTGATAAAACAATAACTATTTTAATATGTTGAACTAACCTTTTAAACCAAATAACCTGCGTAGGTTTAATCATGTATAATTTGCTTGGTTCATGGAATATGAATAGGTTTTTAATGACTATTAGTATTTTGAGTAATATAAGAATTCCTTATAAGTTTTTTCATTACCATATAAAGAGACGTTAAGAGTGTCTTTTCATTTTATCCTTTTTGGTTACAACCTTTCATTTTATTAAGAGATTTATTGGATGTCATAAAGGTGGAGTGAACATTAATTGAGTAAAAAAGAATATTGAGATTTAAGTTGGAAATTAGATGGAAATGATGTGGAACTTCTTAGAGTTTGGAAAAAAGCTTCCTTTAGAGATATACTAGGGGAATACTCGTGCGTTGCACGAGTTGTTATATATATAAATTTTTTTAAAAAATATTATAAAACTTCAATAGAAAGATATATAGTATGTTGATATAAATTATGTATTTTAAACATATAGTATTACATAAGTATATATTTGCTTTTATATTTATATATATATATATATATATATATATATATATATATATATATATATATATATATATATATATATATAATATGAAACAGATGATTTATCTTAATAGAACTAATTTTTTATATAATTTAAATAAGCTAAAATGAAGAACAAATATATAATAACCGTAAACAAACTGAAACATATAAATCTAAAGTTTTACTTGTTGTTTTAACCTCTAGCACTATTATTATTTTTAATTAACGATCTTAGGTGTGAATTCGTAAATAGAAAATGCTAAATAGAATACTCTTATGAAAGTATTAGTTTTAAGCTCTACATTTATTATTTTTATCTATACTCATTTTAATAATATATGTTTAATCTCCTCATTTATGTATACTAATATTTATTTATAATTCATAAGCAGTTGTTAATATAAATAAAAATATAAGTATAACAACTTTTCTAACATTTTTAATGAAAATGTATCAAATTATTCCTTTTTGGATAATTTTTAAGAAAATTTTGCTCCATTTTAAAGACAACTTTAATTTGTAAGAAATAAAAAAACATTATGTAACGTCCCTAATTTCGTTAATTTCGAATTAGGAAGTTATCAAATGTTTTATTATTCAAGTAAATAATAAGATACATTTTGGATATGAGATTGTCTCGAAATTAATGGGTCATCGTTAAATTGTAGGATTAAATAACTTTATTGATTAAATGGTGTTAATTGAATGTGAGAGTTTTGGGGTAAAGATGGGATTAGTGAGATTGGTGAGCCAAAGGCATTTAGGTCTTCCCACCAAATTAGACCCTCGACCCACTTATACAGTTATAGAAAAAGAAAAGAAAAAGAAAGAAAAGAAAGGAACAGAGAGAAAAGAGAGAGCAGAGAGAGAGAGAGAAACAAAAGAAAGAAGAAGAAAAGTCAAAGAAAAGAAAGAAAAGAAATAAAAGAAAGAGAGAGAGAGAGAGAGAGAGAGAGAGAGAGAGAGAGTGAGAAACAGAGAAAAGAAAAGAAAGAGAGACCCGAGAGAGTGAAGAAGAAGAGAGGTGAAGGGGAGAAAGAAAAGGGGGATAGATCTTCCTCAATTCTTCACTTGGTAAGGGGTTTTTAGTACCATTCTCTCCCATTTTTCCTCCTCTTTCTAATGGTGTAATTTTTATCCCCTAATTTCTACTCGTTTTCGTTTTACCATTGTTGAAGTTTTGGAGCTCTAGTGGAGAAAAATGTCGGTTTAGAGCTGTGGGTTTCGGTTTAGAGTTGTGGGTTCAGTTTAGAGCAAATATATAATAACCGTAAACAAACTGAAACATATAAATCTAAAGTTTTACTTGTTGTTTTAACCTCTAGCCGCTCTTTTGCCATGCCACCTTTTTGGGCACCGGCGATCACTCCCCGCCCTCGTCGGCCCTGGATGTCACACCTAATTTCTACTCGTTTTCGTTTTACCATTGTTGAAGTTTTGGAGCTCTAGTGGAGAAAAATGGAGGTTTAGAGCTGTGGGTTTCGGTTTAGAGTTGTGGGTTCAGTTTAGAGCTGTTGATTTCGGTTTGGAGGAGCTTGGACCTAAGTTTGGGGTTGAGATCGTGTTTTTGAACGTTTGACCTTTGCCCCGTTTCGGTATTTCGTGATTTTCATCACGATAGGTGAGTTTTACTCACGTTTAGGGAATTTAAATGTTGTTTGTGTGTTATGTTTGGAGAGTTTTCAAAATCTTGAGTTTTGTAAATTTTCGAGTCAAAAACAATATTTTACGAAAATCCCGTGTGTTTGGAATTTAGAACGAAATCATACTGTTTTGTTTGCTGGATTGTGGTGCTGGACTGGAATATATAAATATATTGTCTGTTGTGGTTGAATTTGGATTGAAACATAGTTTGGGTTCGATCGGAGAACGAAACGGAACGGAAATTTGGCACAAAGTTGAGAAGTTCCTTATGTCCCCAAATTCGATGTTTCGTTTCGACGCTCCGTTCGACTTCAAATTAACTTCTTTCAAATCCTTTTTCCTAACCACTTATATCACATATAGTTGAATTTACGAAAATTAGAGTATCGTGTGGGAACAATTGTTTTAAGAACAAATTTTGGTGTCTGGACTGGTTATGCAGGATCATAAGAAGAACTGTATGATATGAATTTATATCATAGAGTAAATTAACGATATATATATATATATATATATATATATATATATATTATGTCTAGTCTGGGTGACGACCCACCAGTTAGCATACTAGGAGGGGGAGGTCATGAGCCCCTAAACCTAGGCTCTCGATGATAGGGTTCACCGGGATTAGCAGATGTGCAGTCGGTGTTATGCTAAAGAGAATTAATGTACTGTACCGGGATTAGCAGATGTGCAGTCGGTATGGTACAATTGTTTTGACGTTATGAATGCAATCGCATTTCTGGGATTAGCAGATGTGCAGTCGGTATTGTGCAATTAGTAACGTGCATGGTTTATTGATTAAATCAAGAAATTAATTAAGGTTTTATAAATGGACCGAGTGATAGGTTAGGGGTCGCGGTAAGACTCACTGAGATATGTTATCTCACCCTACAAATGTTGCTGTTTTCAGATATGCAGGGGAAGCGTAAAGCAAACAAGCATGATTAGATGTTGTGGCTTGGAGATGTGTAGACATAGTAGCTTAGACTATGTTATTTAGTTTGCCTCTGTTTATTCTGGAACTTAGTTTATTACTTGCTTGTTAAGTTGTAAAACTAATCTATGTTACCTTTGTCATTGGATATTGAGTATTTTGTTGTAATGTTTAAGTGACACTTAAGTACTTATGTTATTGTACCCTAAGTACCTTAAGTCGGATATAACTCTTTGATTGGAATTCGAGAGTTTTGTATTATTCAATATCTGAAACAGGGGTAGGTTTACTCTGATGTATGCTAATGGTGCATTTTTAGTATTTCTGTTGTTGAGAAATACTTGGGTGTTACACATTACTTTTAGGATATTTTGTAATGAAACTATTGTCCATATTATCGACTAATTTTATCCACATATGATGTATGTTGAATTTATTATTCACTAATTTTTTCCAATTTATTAGTTGTGTTGTTGATTGTAAATATATTTCAGAAACAACAAATATTTTTTAGGAAGAGCAATTTGAATTTTGACATGTGTAGAATTTCTTAATTATCTATATTTATTTGTTTGTTTGATTTTTATACGTTATTTTGTTAAAAATTTTGCATGATGAAGTGTATGCTAATGTCTACGTTTAAAAACTATCATTTTTATATAAAAAAATTGTTATTCTTTGCAAGATTTTTATTGATTATTAGTTTAATTTATTCAGTTTTATAGTCTTTTCTTATTCAACGTCATTATGAATTGACATGCAGTTGATATTTCATAACTTAGATGACCTAGCAACTTTTTCTATCCTCTATAACTACAAATTTTTGTAAGCCAAGATTGAATGAAAGTCCGCAATGTTTCTCATCTATCTATCTAGAGGTAAAATCATTCCTAATATAAAATTTCTCTTGATATCATAGCATAAAAACTGTGAAAAACTTACTTGAATGATTGTAGGAGCTCATTTGCCTGTGGGATGTCGATATTGATGTAAATCTTGGTTGATTTTGATGACGAAAGATAATACTCATCTATAAATAATAAATAATATTGTTGTTGATGTTAATGAATACTGTATGAATATTATCTTTTGTAAATGGAAAATTAGTAGGTGATAAGGTACCTCGAAATTCTTTCACTATAGTAGATTCGATATAAAGAAGACTTTAATTTTAATGAAGGAAATTAATTGCCACTAACTTATTAAATGATTCTCTTAATGGGAATATTAATAAACTATTTTTATATTGGTTTGAAAATGACATTTTGTTATAGAAATATAGAATTTTATTTTGGATAAAAATATATATAGAAATATAGAAACTGAAAATAATAATATAATATTGTATATTATAGATGAAATGAAAGAATGTAATATATGTGATTGCAAGTCTAAATTATCTAATGAATAACAATATTATTAAGACTTAATATATTAATGGTCAGTTATAAAATATAAGGTGGCTAAAATTATTAATATAATTATATTAATATATTATAATTACTGCTTTTGATAGAGATTAAGTTTAAGGAACATTTATTGTTAAAGGAAAAAAGGATGAAATATGCAGGGGTCGAAGCTTATCAAAGTATCAACACTATTTTAAAAACTGAAATTAAATAACTCTCAAATTTTTTAACTTTAAGCTTTATTTATATATATCTTTACTATTTTTTTTAAATAAATATATTTTAACTTTTTTTAATAATTTTTTTATTGTTCCTCTAGAGTACTCTTCAATTTTTAAGTTATCCGGAAGCTTAAAAGTTGCCTCTTGAAATCTCTTTCAATTGGTTTTTTATTTTTGTAACTTTTACCATTAAGACATCAATTATTGGTCTATATAAAAATATTAGAACTCAAAGTTTGTGTAGTTAAGCCTTTTGAAATTCACCATAATTATCAAATTGTAACTCATAAAAAAGTTAAAATTCCACTCTATGATTGAATTGTTTTTAGCCTTCTCCAATTGAAAGAAATTAACGTGATGCATAAAAATTGAAGAGGATCAAAAAGTTGATACAGCAAATCTCAAATAGCTTTCGGTAAAACTTAATTGTTACGGTTAAAGTTTTGAAACATTTCATTTCATCATATAAATAATATTAACTAATCTATGTATTTTTTTTCTTTTTACTCATTTGTGTGCTTTCCTTCACTTTTTATTTTTATTTTAAGAACGTCCTCCCTTATTAATCAATATTAACTCATTACTTTATGTTTTGATTTTGGGTGTCTTTTGGTGTCTCTATATTATTATGATTATTACTAATTATTATTCATAGTTTTTAATAGAAAGTGGTTACAGTTTTTTCATTTTCTATCACTTTAAGTCTTCTTTCTTATATACTATAAATAAGTACCTAAATATAAAGAAGAGATGTCACCACTTATCTTTTCCTTTTTTACATCACTTTTGTTTGGTTTGTTACATCACATATGTAATTTTTCTGGTTTTCACATCAGTAATATTCAAGCTTGAAAATTACAAAGAGAGTATAATCCTATTAAAAAATTACAAAGAGAGAATAACTAATAAATGCAATTTGATCAAAAAAAACTAATAAACGCTCAAAACAAAACTAATAAACACAACTTATAATACTAAAATAATAATTACAAATTACATAGGTTTTTTTTTGGTCATACTCACACAGGTTCAATAAACAATGAAACTCATAAGATAAAATTTAAACCCACTTATAGATAAATAAAATAAGAAATAATTATACTTAAATTTCTTAGGAGTTACATAATTGGATATTAAATATATAGTGGATAGCTACCCTTCATAAAAAAAGTTTTTTTTATAGATACAAAGAATGGTTTAACTACCAAGTCAAGAGATTATGCTTTAAATTCATTCAAGGCACAAATAGTGGTTTAACATAATTAAGGAAGATGTATAATATGTAAACGATTAATGATTTAAAATAATATGATCATACTTCAAAAAAGAATAATAGACTTAGTAACTACAAAGAGAGTATAAGCCTATAAAAAAAATAAAAAGAGAGAATAACTAATAAACACAATTTGTCAAAACAAAACTAATAAACACAACTTATAATAATAAAATATAATTTTAAATTACATAGGTTTATTTTTTCTTAGTCATACTCACATAGGTTCAATGAACAACGATACTCACGAGTTAAAGTTCTCACTTACAAATAAATAAAACTAGTATGTATCACCCGTGCCAGCACGGGTATACATTTTCTTTTAACATAGCATTTGAATTCGTTGTTTGGAACTTAAAAAAATGCAGTTGTTTGATTTCGTGTATTATGTGATATGATGCATCTGTATTTCTTTGTACACCGTCTTTTATAAAATCATTATGTTATATAATATATTTCCCCCGTATATTTTACATATATAGATTTAAATATAGTTATTTTGGTCAATTATATACATTGATTTTTGATTAAAACATGTATATTCCATAATCTCGAAAATACCCTTGTGGGTACTTAGTATGTTCCGATAAATTCTATAAACGGGAGAAATTGAAGTAACAATATAGGAGAAACAACTATTAAATGAGAACATTGGGTTATTATCTAATAGAATTTAATATAATAGAATTTAAAATATAGCATTAACTTGATTGTATATTTTGTAAAATTACCAATCTATACCAATAGAGAGAATAGCGATTGCTGAAATTGTGCCAAAGAAGGGAAGTTCTGGTGCTTTTGAGCTTCCAATCCATGCAATGCTATAATTAGGTCAGAGAAGTTTTTTAAGTTTGAAACGATTACAAAATAAAACTAATGGCATTTATCATTAGCTAAGTGATAATGTATTGGTACAGAAGAAATATCATTTTAGAGGCAGTTTAGTGAAAAAAAAAACTTTGGCATAAAAAAGGAGCTCAAATAATTCACCAAATCATAAACTACTAACAAATCAAATAAAGGAAAATTGTAATTTAATAAATCTCTCACATAAGATTAATCACCGTAAACATGAATAAAGAAAATGATCAAAGTATTAGAACATAAAGAACTCAATATCAGTACATGTAGTATTATCCAATTTCAGTACAAACATCTAGATCTCAAGAATGCTTGGAATGAAAAGAAGCTCCAACTTGAACCCCTTGTTGCAATCGATCAACCATTCTTTTGTTTGTTGAGGGTTCGTTCTAGTATTTATAATCTGCAATGCATGCAAACTAAATCATCAACCATATTACAAACTTTCATTGTATAACACCCAATCAAGGAATGTAGTAAAATAATATAAATAATAGAACTTAAGAGCACCAACCATATCACTCAAAGAAAGACATCAAAATAATGGAAACAATAATAAAATAGCAAAGTCAATAATCGAAATATGCAGAGTATGTTTGCAAAGTATTTATATATTAGGAAGACAAATCTTTTTTAGTTGTTTCTCTTTTCAATAATGGAAACATAAATTTATACCACCAAAGCAAACATTAATAGGTGAAAGGAGCTACCAAATTGATTGATGAAAGATCTCCAACTCATATAGAAGAAAATCTGCAAAATAGGCTCACTCTTGAATTTCACTGAACCATCTATATGTTTGGGAAAAGGCTCAAAAACTATAAACATGTATACTACGAATACATATCAAGTACCATAAGCTCTTACTGTGTTTTGACTTTTCCTTTTATAGTTGCTGGCACCCCAATTCCCTTTTCCTGAGAAAAATTCACTTCAATAGTAAGCTTGGATTCGTTAGTACACGAATATAAACATAATAGATGAGTTCAAATAATGTAAATGAATTGAACTTTGATAGTTTAGAAAGATTGAATGCAAATATTACAGAATATCATATGAAAAGCTCGGCTTTGGTTTGGATGTAATCCCCCTGACTGAAGAATAAATAGTTAGGACAATATAAACTTGCTAATTCAATTTAATTATGAAGTTTACTTATGATATGCAGACCTCATCAAATTGAAGCTTTTGCAGAAGGGATTGGATAATTCTTTCATCGGTTGAAATATTGAGCACAGAAGTCTGACTTTGCACTGGCTGAACTCTAACACTGAAAGCCAGAGATAAACCCAACAGATCATCAAGTAGCACCCGATCAGTTATATCATCACTTGTCTTTACTATATAAGCATTGGATACATAATTACTTAACATATCTCTTGGTCAAGAATGACTCAAAATTTAATACAACCTTAAAAGTTGGGCTAGCTATGATGTTATTGATGCAATTTGCACTAATAGACAGTGGAAGAAAACTAAGATAGCACATCATTTCTTGTTGTGACAATCCAACTTACATGTAAGCAGGCTAATCCAATAATTCCAAAATCACATATGCTAAAATTGCAAAATAGCAACTGCATGAAGATCAAGCCCCAAAAATTCACAAAAATCTCATAATTATAAAAGAAACAGCAACTGAGAGAAATTAGAAACCAATTCTATAATAGTAAGAGGTAAAATTGTTGCACTTCAAAAATTCCATTAGTATAATTCCAAGAGTCTTTTTTTGCCTATAGCACATGCACCATCATCTGGCGATGTCTCGTCGATAAAGAAAAGAAAAGACAAAAGAAACAAACCCAGTCAATAACAAAAATCAAAAGTCTTCTAAAGGGAAAATTTTCTCACAGATGTGAGATATCTATCTACAAAGTGGAGTATCAACTTCTCTGGGTTTTGATTAGTAACGAATCAAATAGTAAAAGCCTCCAAGTTGATTAATGAAATAATTACCCTTACAAATGCAATAAAAAGACAAATAAAGCTAACCTGTGTCCTAGCCATGAGATACATTGTGAGTGGAAATTCTGTTAGAACTAAGCACATAGCTTCACGTACAATATCAAAGCTGTCAAAAATCCGATAACACATTCATGACTTGAAGATTGCAATTCTGATTCCACGGGGGAACTACAGTTTTGTTATTAACAACAAATCCAGCAAAATCAAATGTGTGGGAAAGACATGGAACTTAACTCAGACATGGCCATCCGATATGAAAACCATGAAAAGAGTTGTGTCGATGATGGATCACACCGAGCTCTCCATCTTCCTCCAACTTATCCACGCCAGGTTGAAATACCTTCACCGGAACTTCCGATGTCGTAGAAGATGAAGGAGCACCACTCCCTTTCTTTGAACCCTAATTATCATTTTTTACAAATCCAAAAACAAATGAAAAGGGACACAACTAAAAAACCAGAACGAACGGGGAAAATATAAGTGGGTCACAAAATGATACCTTGTTCTTGCTCTTAGCCTTTCTCAGCGATGTTTTATCTTTGTGAGCCAATTTATAAAGGCAATATTGTATCCAAGAATCGATTGCTAAGGTTTGTGAAAGGTGAGGAAGATGCACCGTGGTCATTCATTGGATGCAGAGACGTAGTTGCTTTGCTCACTGATGGGAGAGAGAAGAAGGTGAAAGAGCATTTATTTCGAATTATATTAAAGAGCATTTATTTCGAATTGACTATAATCTCATTTGAAATTTGAATATTTGGTTTTGTTTATTGTGTTATTATTAGCATTAAAAGACTGTTTTATGTTGTCCCATGTTAATTATTTTTAGGTAGAAACCGTCAGTTTTCAATGTGAAATAAAGGCCTAGGATTCAATATGAGTTGTTGGATCGATGCCAAACACGATGGAGGGAGAACCGTTGAATTGATCAGATGGTCGCTGATGAAGAGACAGGTGGCGTGCCACGTATTTACCAGTAGATGTATGTGTCATTTTCTGATTGGTCCTACGTGGACGCTGACTTGTACAACTCGTGAATTAATATAGTTATGATAAGAAATAATGATGGGAAATAATAAGATGCACCACATCATCTTAATTACTGTTCCGCAATTAAGCTAATAAGATTAATAATAATAGTTGAAGATATGCTCAAATCCAAGGAGAGATAGTAGCTTCTGTTTATACACTATAAAGTTATGATGAATACATGAAACTCGAAACCTATAAATATTTCAATACTACTTAATCAACAATCAATAAAAACCTTACAAATAAAAGACAAATTTACATTCAAAATATTTGGAACCCGAATGACTTTCTTCTAGCTTGAACATTAGTGATGTAAACCAGTAAAATTACATAAGTGATGCAACAACTAAACAAAAGTGATGCAAAAAAGGAAAAAGTAAGTGGTGACCTATCTTCTCTACTTTTTAGGTATTTATAGTATGTCAAATAGAAGACTTAAAGTGATGGAAAATGAAAAGATTGTAACCACTCTCAATTTAAAACTAACTATACTAATTAAAATAATAATTTAGAGACACCAAGAGGCAACCAAGATCAAAACATCAAGTAATGAATTAAGAATAATCAATAAGAGAGAAAGTTTTTAAAATAAAAATAAAAATAAAAGAGGGAACAAAAATCCACAATTCAAGAATCGACCTTGTTTTACTAATTTTGTTTATATATAATTTATATTTAAAATATAATATTATATACTCTACCAAAGTTGACAATATAACATAAAGATTAGTTTTTTAGTGGGAATATAATGAAGTCTAAAAAAAGGTAGTATTTTTTGCTAATCAACAATAAATGAGTTGTACATTTTTTTAATGTTTATAAATTTTTTGATTAATGAATAAGTATATCATTTTTAATACTACTATATTAATTTGTTATTTTAAAAAATTAATTAAATTTTTTATTGTGATATTAAATAATTACTAATAAAGTGGGATTTTATATTAAAAATTGGATGTCATAAAGGTTCAGTAGACATTAATTAAGGAAAAAAGAATGTTGAGATTTAAATAGAAAAGTAAATGAAGATGATGTGGAGCTTCCTAGAGCTTGGAAAAAAGTATCCTTTAGAGATTTATATATATATATATATATATATATATATATATATATATATATATATATATATATATATATATATATATATATATAGTAGTTGCTTGATTCTAGAACATAACATAAGTTTCGCAATCTCTTATCAGGTTATGGAGATACGCCCAAATATAAAATGGGATAAAGGTCATGCTCTAATGTACTTGCTTGACACTCTTGAATTTAAAAACTTTAACGATGTTCTACCAATCTGTAACATCCCTAGTTTCGTTAATTTCGATTTACGAAATTAACGAGTGATTTATTATTCGAGTAAATAATAAGTCACGTCTCGGATTCAAGTTTGACTCGAGAACAATGAATAATCATTAAATTATAGGATTGCTTTGCAACAATGATTGAATTGTGTGAATTGAATGTGATTGTTTGGGGTGAAAAATGAGTTTAGTGATGATTAGTGAACCAAAGGCATTTAAGTCTATTCACCCTTTTAAACACCCTTAGCTCACTAAAAACACCAAGACAGCCCTACACTCCTTCATTTATTTCATTTGTTGCTGAAAGTTAGAAAGGAACAAAGATACTAGAGAGAGAAGAGAGAAACGTAAAAGGGGGAAGAGGAAGAAGGGAGAAGAGTTTTCTAATCCCTCAATGCATGTAAGTGTTCTACACACCAATCTTCGTCATTTTCAATTTCCTTTCTAATGACACCAATTTCAGTAGCTGAATCATCTTCTTTCTCATCTTACCATTGTAGAACCTTGAAGCTCAATGTGGAAAATAATGGAGTTGTGAACCTCTTGGAGGTTTGCATGTTTCTTTGGGACTAGATTGGGGGTAATTACTGGTCCAAAACAGAACCTACATTGTGATTCTAAGTGAGTTGAACTGAAATTCAGTAGCTTGGGAGCTTGGAGTGTCATTTTGGAGCTTAAATTCGTAGTTCTTATTGGTTGGGATTGAAGATACTAACTCAAAGCAAATTCTGCTTGAAACCCGTGTGGAACCATCTCTGGTATTTCCTTCATAGTTCGTTACCCAGACATCATTTGAAGTTAATTTTTGTTTCATTAAAAACTAGACACAAAAACCTTCAAGTTAAGCACAAGAACCATTTGATTTGACAGAGTATTTAGTGAGATAAATTAGTTACAAGATTCACTTTTGTGACAGTAACGGTTTTGAATCAGCCGCATTGTTTTAACCATAACTCTCTTAATTAATACTCATCATATTAGTGTGGGACTTGAACCATTAGAAAATAGTCAAAATTATCTACAGATTAGGCACTGGTTTTAATGGTTTTGATTAGAAATTGAATAAGTTATGCTCATTCAAAAACTGCTCACAGATGATGTCCAAAATAACTTCGGTTTTGAAGCGGTTGAACGAGTTCGGGAGGAGTTCGTGAGGTTTTGGAGTCGTGGACACTTCAAAGTTTCGGTTGTTTGTGATTTTCATCACAAGAGGTGAGTCTTACTCACGTTTAGAGAATTGAAATGTTGTTTGTGTGATTGGTTTTCAAAATTTGATCGTTTCGCGAATTTACGAGTTGAAAACCGTTTTCGAAAATTCACGTTTTATGAATTGAGGAATGATTTTTATATGAATGCATGAGCTGATGATTGGGTTGTTTGGACTGGTTGAATGCTGGATAATTATTTGAGTTTGATGTTTGTGATTTATATTGAATTGGGTGAGATTGAGTAAGAATTGAATGGTTGGATGCTGTCAAAACAATGTTTTACTGCAGAGTAGTGCGTACGCGCAAACTACGCGCCATCCACGCGCAACCAGCTCAGTAGCCACTGTCTCTATGCGCGTACGTCGCTTACGCGCGCGACTTACTCGCGATCACCACGGTTTGTTCGCGCTTATGTTGCGCTTACGCGAACTCACGCGCACCCTGTCACCACAATTTTTCCTAAAATAGTTTTTATCATAACTTTTGATCCGGGAACCCGATTAATGTGTTCTCAGATGCGTTACGAAGCTGACCGAAGGACCTAATCATATAAATGGTTTGTTTTGGATTTTGATATCCCATGATGTATGAATATTAATTATAACCGTAATGTATGGAAAACAAATATGTTTTTGATAGACCAAAACCTAGAATACGTGTGGAAACCAATGTTTTATAAATCAAAAGATGTTTGGTTTGAGTTTATAAGTTTATAATTGTGATACTATGGTATAAAAACATATCATAGATATAATTATGTTTTCGGTATATGAATTATATCGAATATAGTAAATGGCCCAATGCGGGTATGATATAAAAATTATATTGTGTATAGGAGACGGCCCAATGCGGGTATGATATTTAATTATATTAATTATGGGTGATGACCCAAGAGGATAGTACACTAGGGAGAGGGAAGTCATGAGCCCTCGAGCTAGGCCCATACGAGGATGTTCACTGTGAGTGGATTGGGTTTACCGCAAACCGAAGAAAAGAAAAATGGTTTAAGGTGTTGTACTAGATTATTAAGAGGATAGTGAATATCCATCAAGAATTGGGTTATGAACTATAGATGATTAATTTAAAGTGTACATAGTCATCAAGAATTGGACTATGAATTATTTATGATTTGATTGTTGTATGTAATTCTTTCTGAATTACTAATTATGGTTTTATAAAGAGGCGTACTTAGGTTGAGGGAAAACTCTCAATGCTATTGACCAATTCGGTGAAGGATTGAATGCGTCATAAATAATCTTTTTGAAAGGATAAATGTTTTATAAATGGACCGAGTGATAGGTAAGGGGTCACGATAAGACTCACTGAGATATGTTATCTCACCCTATCATATGTTGTTGTTTTACAGAGAAACAGGGAAAGAAGATGCTTTAAGGCACGAGTAGTAGATGGCACGAGAAGAAATCGAAGATGTAGTTCTTCTCTCGTTAATTATGATTTTCCCTTGTTATCTTTGTATCCGATTATGACTTGAATTTGTTTTAAGTTATGTAATCGTTTCCGCTAATCTTGTAAAAGATGTATATCTAAGCAGGAAGTTTATCTCTGATGTATGCTAAAATTGTACATTTTGATATTTCTACTTGTTAGAGATATTAGGGTGTTACACAATCTACATTGGGGATGACAGAATAGATGAAGATGCTTTTAAGGTATATTTAGTTAAAATCAAAGCCTTGTTTCAGTGAAAGGGTGAAATTCTACATTGATATAGAAATTATTAAAGGGGGAGAAACTGTGGGTTAACATTCACTTTGTTAGAAATCCACATTTGTTTTGAGATACTCTTTTTTCCACTGAGTTTTGGCTCAATGAAGTTTTAAGGAGGCCCTCCCCCTTCCATTTATGTATATGGGTTGGCGCACTCTTAGTACTCCCATCAATACAATTATTGCTTATAAAAAAAATGCGTACTCTTCACTCACTAGTCTCATCCGTTAGTTTTATCTGCTAGCGGATCAGACGCGCCAAAGAGACCGTTAAACTTTACAAATTAATTTGAAAAGAGTGGTACTTTGAAAAATAAAAGTGTTAATTAATACAACAAAAAACCTCACCAAATTTACTCCATGTAGGAAGCAAAATATCTGTGTACGGCAAAAAGAAAAAAAAAATCATATATTGAATTGTTTGAAACTAATATATTCTCTTAAACCCTAATACGTTGGTTGTCTGTTTACTTCCACAAAAACCTCTCATCATTCCATTCATTCTCACTCTTGCTTGCAGTTACTGCTGCTATGCCCACAAATCTTCTACTCTCACAACTCCGTCTTCTTCATCTCCAACCCATGAATCTCCAAACTTCCCCAATCTTCTCTAGAACTCTCTTCAAATTCACACAACCCCCTTTCCGAAACGCTGCGTTTCGTCCTCGACCCTTATCTTCCCGCCCTGACAAAATGGAGCGAGTTCGTGCATCTAAGAGTCTCGTCGACGATGAAGCTGACCTTAGTAATTGGGTTGATGACTTGCGAACCGGTCGTGCTGCCGCCGCCGAGCCTGCTAGGCCAGCTCAGAGACTTGACCGTGAAGAAGGACGGTTTGGATCGCGGAGGAATGGTAGTAGAGGTGGTTCTACGTTGGGGAAGCGAAGGGGTGGTGATGATTTGAGAAA
The DNA here is from genome assembly GCA_020916435.1 of Oxytropis ochrocephala. Taxonomy (NCBI): domain Eukaryota; kingdom Viridiplantae; phylum Streptophyta; class Magnoliopsida; order Fabales; family Fabaceae; genus Oxytropis; species Oxytropis ochrocephala. The sequence goes on from CM037088.1 coordinate 114,716,080, forward strand.
GGGAAAACCTAATGTGAATGTTAAAAGGAAATTTCAGTTGAGTAGTGATGATGATGAGGTTGTTGGAGGTGGAAAGTTTAAGGGTGGTGGTGGAAGTGGAAGTATTGGGAAATTTCTTAGTGAAGAAGAGGAAGAGGATGAAGATGAAGAGAGTGGTGATGATGATGATGAGGAGATTGTAATTAAGAGTAGAAGTGCTTTGTTTGGTCAACAAAAAGGGTTGCCAACTTCAACCCCTAAACCTTCTTCATCTGGGGGATCTGATTCTTATTTGAGTGACACTAGGTATGTATGTGTGTGTTTTTGTAATCAAGGTTTATTTTTTATTTGTTGGTCTTGCTTTTTTTGCTTTGAAGCTTTTTGCTTTCTTTATGATTGTATTGTACTATCTATTTGCTATTGTATACTCCATGGTAGCTGGTATGAAGTTAATGTATTGGATAGCACAAACAGAAACAAACGAATGAGAGAGTGTCACGTGTTCGCTATGAAGCACAGTCTAACTCGACACTGATAATAATTTGCGAAAATGTAAGTGATTGAATGTAATCACGTCTGTCGGTATCCTATCGGTGCTGACATGGACACGTATTGGACACCGGACACCTCTTGGATTTGAAGTTACATCGGTACCTTGTGTGCTCACCATACCTTGGATTTAATAATGACTGTGGCAGTGTCTTTAATATTTATTATTAGGGTCTATATTGAAAATATGAGAGTTTGGAACACTTACTTGTTTTGCTCAAACCCACATGATATAAGTGGCTAGCTAATTCTTAGGTAATTAGATGTGCACTTTTATTTCTTTTAGTGGGTGGAGGTTGGGGGGATTGTGGGGAAGATTTTGAATGGGCATTGTCTTCTTTGCGTATCTAATTGATTAAGGTGTTGGATGGATAGGATAATGCGGGCATGAATTTGGAAATTGGTGTGGGATTTTGTGCATACCTTCAGGGTGTCTTGTGTTTCCAGAGGAAGATAGGCATATAACTAATATAGAAAGAAAGGTGAGTCTTGTGTTTCCAGAGGAAGATAGGCATATAACTAATATAGAAAGAAAGGTGAGCCTTGTGCTTATACATACATGTTGTTCACCTTCCATGAATCTGACATATAATTGAGTCGCTTGACATTATCCTAGTTCACTGCATTATATTATCTCTGTTATGGTGTTAGACTGTTAGTCTGATTTTTAAGATATGATGCCACAGATTCGACCAGTGTTCAATATCCCCACTGTCATTAAAAGGAGTCAAGGATGCTGGATACGAGAAAATGACTGTTGTGCAGGCAGCAACTCTTCCAGTAATTCTCAATGGTATGTCCCTTTTCTCGGCCATGGAGAATGTGCAGTGATGTTAAAAGAAGCAGTCATTGCTATAATGCCATTTCTTTGTGGTTGTATTCTTCACGTTTGTTAGAGATGTCATCTAATTCTAACGTTCCCAATCACTTTTTTTTTTTCTTTTTCTTTTCAACGTATTGCTTTAAGGATCCTTTTTTTGTGGTTAAAGTTTTTGGTGCTATCATTTAACCTTGTAAAGCATTGTTTTTTCAAAATAAAGGCCTATTCAGTTTTATAATTTTAAGCAAGAAACCAGTTTGTTCATGCTTAGATTGACATTATTCTCATATATCTTGAAAATCTTTATGATGGTGCACTTACTCCAATTAACATTTCTAGGTAAGGATGTCCTGGCCAAGGCTAAAACTGGCACAGGAAAAACGGTAGCTTTTTTGGTAAGTCTCTTTATCTATCTTTGCCTGAGTGAATTAGTAGTTAATGGCCTCTGTCAGTTATCATTAGTTCTTTTCTTAATTTTCTCTTTTTTTCCTGTGAAAAATTGAAGGTGCAGTAAACGAGTAAACACTTAAGCTGGAATAAACAATCCACTTAATTGGACCACTTTATTTAATTCCTTGGGCTTCATTGTTTGATACATTATCGTGATATGGAACATTTTTGTTTCTTTTTTATTGTTCTGGTTTTTATAATTCTGTAGCCCCATTTTTTTGGTGTGCTTGTTCATAGTGGGCGTACTAAAGAAAGTTCCGTGTTGATCACAAAATATCTTAAAACAGTTTAGAGTATCAATTCAACATGTCTTACAAAAGAACAAAAGTAGTCTATTTGTGCCTAAACATAATAGCAGTAGCATTTATATCTTTGAGGTGGAAACAGTACATGTAGTAAGTGTTGATTAGCATTTTGTACTTACTTTTTAAATATATTTATTCAGCTTCCATCAATTGAAGCCATTGCAAAGGCGCCACCAGGTGATCGGGATCAAAGGCGGCCACCGATTCAGGTTCTTGTCATATGCCCAACTCGAGAGCTTGCATGTCAAGCTGCTGCAGAAGCCACTAAACTGCTTAAGTATCATCCCGCCCTCGGTGTTCAAGTTGTGATTGGAGGAACAAGGCTTGCTTTAGAACAGAAGCGCATGCAAGCAAATCCTTGCCAGGTAAATTATTTTTTTGTTGTCAGCCAAATACAAAATTTATTTTATGTAGAATTTGCCTTGTGAACTTCCATATGTACCTGTACCCAAAAAATTAAAACTTCCCTGACCAAATAATCAAATAAACAAATATTCTGAATTATCCCTACCCTACTTAACTGCCGTCTTACTGAGACTTCTACATTACAGTCATCACAGATGGTGGGATGTGATTTTTTTTGTCAACTAAACATCTAGAACTAATCTTCACAATCAATGACTAACTCATTTTTTTAGCGAATTTTCCATAAAACATCAAACAAAAGAGAAGCAAATTGATGTATTCAAGGGTTTAATAGTGTTTTTGAAAGTTGTACTATTGCTTTAGAGATCACCTTTCTGAAGCTGGAAGTTAGAATTTTCTGTTATATTAGCTATAATGAAGTCCGGGTACGTAGTATGATATGAGTGCGATGCAACAAGGATATTGAGGATATTGTATTTTTTGAAATTCAAGATACAATATGGTCAAGATACGTCAACCAAATTTTATATAAAATATTAGATAGATTCAGAATACTTGTTAAGGAGACATTGGACCAGTAGTATTAGACCCACAGCACTTGAGCCCTCTTCCCAGCTGTTTTGGACTTTTTCACAAATACAACACAGGGTGAGAATGAACAAGAACCATATTTTTTGTGAGTGAAGAGAGACCCCACAACACTGCTGCCAGAAGAAGGGAAGCAGAGAGAGAGAGAGATGCAAAAATCACTGATGGGATGGAGAGTCGTTGGAACTTGGGATATGAGACTCGGGAGGTATCCCAGGAGTATCGGAAAGTATCCTCAACTCAACAATAAATGCTTTTTAAAAAAATTGGGATAATTTTGGGATACATATCAAGAAGTATCCGTATTCAATACGTATTCAATACGGATACGAATATGACACTGATATGTTTCCTGTTTGGGGTATCCGGGTTCTAGACAAAGCTTCTGAGCTTCTATTTACTTGCCTTAAACAATAATTTTGCTATAATAATTGTGTTTCCTTCCCACCTTGGGCAGATCATCATTTTATAACAAAACTAGTTTTCCGGACTGAACTTTATTTGTTTGTTTATTGTACAGATCCTTGTTGCTACACCTGGAAGGCTTAGAGATCATGTTGAAAATACTGCTGGTTTTGCATCCAGGCTTATGGGTGTGAAGACCTTGGTGCTTGATGAAGCTGATCATTTACTAGACATGGGTTTTCGCAAAGATATTGAGAAAATAATTGCTGCAGTTCCTAAACAAAGACAAACACTAATGTTTTCTGCAACCATTCCAGACGAGGTTTGTCCTATTTTTTTCTTTTCCTTTTTTAGTATTCGGTGTTTCATGCTTTATAAAAGATTGTTTACTAGTGGGCTTATTCTGGTGTGATTATTGTTTGAAGGTGCGTCAAGTCTGTCATATTGCTTTGAAAAGGGATTTCGAATTTATTAATACAGTTCAAGAGGGTTCTGAGGAGACACATGCACAGGTAATTGTTTATAGTTTCATGCTAATAACTAGTTAGGTACTTACATGTTTATATGCATTTGTGAGGCAATGCGTGCATATGCACTTGCTAGCATATAACATCTAAATCTGGTCTGTATTTATGAGGTTTTGGATCATTTCAGGTCCAGCAAATGCATTTAGTGGCCCCATTAGACAAGCATTTCTCTTTTCTCTATGTTCTTCTGAAGGAGCACATTGCTGATGATGTTGACTATAAGGTATGCTTTCTAATCTGCAAACAACTATGTTGAATATTTTTTATTGTTCTTTTACTAGGGGGACACAGCATGGTAACAATTAACAAATAAACTAGAAAATCATATTTTGGGTTATTACGTTGCTTGTTTATGTTCTAAACTATAATTTGACAACACGGTTTTACTTTTACATCACGCTTGACATGTTTTTGGAGGATACATAATGTAGCTATTTGTTTACTAGGTTCTTGTTTTCTGCACAACTGCTATGGTCACAAGACTTGTTGCTGATCTCCTTGGTGAGTTGAACTTGAATGTTAGAGAAATCCATTCAAGAAAGCCTCAGAGTTATAGAACCAGAGTCTCTGAGGAATTTCGGAAGTCGAAGGGTCTCATCTTGGTCACTTCCGATGTATCCGCACGTGGAGTTGATTATCCAGATGTTACTCTTGTTGTACAGGTAATATATGCAGAACCCCTTTCTTGTTTCACTTTTGCAAGGAATCTTCCGTAACATTCCGAAAAGATGCATACTGAACATCATTACAGTGATCAGTATAGTTATCACCTTGCTTCCAGCATCCCTGAATAGCTTACATGGATTTTATGTCCTGTTTGTTTTCGCTTTTGGCACGAACATCAATGCATGTATGAAGAATACACCATACATTTTGCTGAAACGTACAAGTCTATCGGTGTTGAAGAAAAGTTGAAATAAACCGGCAATGTTGATCAAATGTTAATTGGTTATATTATGCTTCTAATTTTGACATGTTTTCTTCATTTATCAAATGCATAAACAGGTTGGCCTACCTTCTGATAGAGAACAATACATACATCGACTAGGTAGAACAGGACGAAAGGGGAAACAAGGGCTGGGTATACTACTACTAGCTCCATGGGAAGAGTTCTTTTTAGCTACCACAAAAGATTTGCCTATTGGGAAAGCTCCAATTCCTTCAGTTGATCCTGACACTAAGAAAAAGGTATTAAATACAGACACAATTCTTGATTTTTTTTTCTAAAGCTTTTAGACAAAACCAATACACAACATTTTGAACTGTTAACAGGTGGAAAGGGCTCTGTCCCAAGTGGAGATGAAGAATAAAGAAGCAGCATATCAGGCATGGCTTGGTTACTATAATTCCAATAAGAAAGTGGGGAAAGACAAATATAGGTTAGTAGAGCTTGCGAACGAGTTCAGTCGAAGCATGGGGCTTGATAACCCTCCAGCTATTCCTAAACTAGTACTTGGCAAGATGGGTCTTAAAAATATCCCTGGTTTACGCTCCAAGTAGGTTATTTATTCCATTCCTTCTCTGTTAGGTTCTGCGATTGAACAATCCTAGTTGCGTCCCAATGCAACTCACCGTGATTTTTTGAAGCTAGTATTTATAGCTTCAGTGAGCTTGTCTTGGGCGTGAAACTTGCCATGATTTGTTAAGGTGGCTGCAGATCCAAACAGAGGCTCAATTTTTGATTATGTCATTTGCAAGATAGAATTTTCTTGGAGTTGAAATGCTCTTGTAATATTTGGACTGTAAGACATTAAACGCCTAAATTTTCTTTTTGACCAATTAAACATCTAAATTTTCAGTTATCATATCGTTCCCATTTTTTATGGTTCCACAACGCTTGTGTATTCTACAGATGAATGCAAAAGTTTCGAATGAGATTTTTAGAAAAATATTAAGAATGAATTAAATGTAGGGAAGCTTGACAGAGAGGGACAAAGCCACACTACCTTCCAGGGGCTCTTGCCCCCTAAATAATTTTGTGCTTTAAGATTTTTGTAAACCATAAAAAAAATTGTAACAAAAACTACACTAACACTACACTTAAGTAGAGACTTTTGTAGCTAGATTATCATCAAATGTAATGAAAATAAAAAGAATTTTACACAGACCCCCTCCCCCAATTCAAATCCTCCCTCCTGCCCCTGTTGACAGATACAGTGGATGTACACAGCAGAGACGAAGAGTTGTGAAAAGTTGTTGTATATAACTGGAGGAGAAGTGGTGAGAAGCCACACCAAATGAACCTAGCAAAGGCACCTAGAATAGCCTTAGCTGGCCGGCACCGACCGCTCAAAAGAAACCCTAGTAGCATAGTTGGTGATGTGAACCAAAGAGAAAGAGAGAGAGAGAGAAACGGTTCATATGAGAAACTGAAAGTTGTTATTGATTGTATAAAACTGTTGCTTAGCTGGCCGGCACCGACCGCTGGAAACTTAATTTTTTAAAAAAATAAGAAAATCGAAACTTGAGTATGTATATAGTAGCGTATATCGTTGGTGATGTTTTTATTTTTTTAATAATTTGTTTTATTTTTTACCAAAAAAATTTGTTAACTAGTCAAAACTACTCCAAAAATTAGAAAAACACCACTAAAAATCTAACAAAACCAAAATAAGGCTATCAAAATTTTTTAGATTTTTGGAGACTATGAAAAATTAAAACAAATCGTAAAAATAGTAAACGATGAAATTTGGGATTTTGATTGTATAAAACTTCTGAGTCTTGATTCTTGATTTTTTTTCTAATGTGTGGTTTCATTACGATCGGAGTATGTTGCGCTAAAAACCGATTTTTTAGCCTAAATTATTCGTTCGACGATAATCGTCGCGTTTTAACTAACTACACAAACTTATTTTCGGGACTTATATAATTTTTATTTGACTTAAAACAATTTAAAAAATATATATATATATATATATATATATATACCCTATTTTACGCATCGTATTACCTCCTCAGTATATATATACAAATACTGGGGTGTATATCGATGTAAATATATATACTAACTAGTCTAGTTACAATGTATATGACTATATTATTTACTATATCAACTGGAATATATGCAAGTTTGAAGTAGAGGGGATTGGGTGGGGGTACCAAAAAAAAAAACCCATATATATATACATACATACATACGCAGTTTACCTCAGCTATACTAAACTAACTATGTGTAGTAAATTACTAACTAGTCTAGTTACAATGTGACTCTATTATTTACTCTATCAACTGGAAGTCTGGAACCTATGCAAGTTTGAAGTAGTGGAAATATACCGAGGGAATTTTGACTTAGGCCTCTCAGTTTTTTATTTTTGAAATTAATTTTATTAATTACTTTTTAATGCTTTAAATATCATACAAATAGTTATTTTTAAGCTAAATATACAAAATAAATTGAATTATAAAAGTTTTATTGGTTCCTAAGATAGAGTATGGGTATTTACTATCCTTTAATACTCCCTCCGATCCCTATTATAATAAAAATTTTGATATATTTTTTGTCCTAATTATAAGAAAAATATACATTTTTAATTACTAGAATTTCTTTTATACTCCTATTTAATGTGATATATAGTTGCTAGAAAGTCACATAGTGGGTATAAAAATTTAATACTAGAAATATATTTGGGATTAAACTTAAATTGTGTCACATTTAATAACCTTGGTTTTTTTTTTTTTGGAAGAAGACTTGAAGGACTGCAGCCAAAAACTCTTGCAGATAATAAATTAAAGTTAAAAGCAATAATAGAGAGCTCTTAATAGAGACCTCTAAAACACAGCAACCAAGATGCTAAAAAAATGCTAACTAACAATAGTTAGATGAATAGAACATGTCCAAAAACGGGAGATAAAAACTGATTTTGTAAATTTTTATAATTGGGATTGAGATTGTGATGAGAGGTAGTATTTTTTATAAACTTTGTGTGAGATTTGAATAGGTGGCTTTGAATGACCGAGCATGTTTCTCGATGGTTCGTTGGTTTGGACTTTGGAGTTCAGTTATCTATCTTGTGTGACCAGTTATCCATCTTAAATTCTAAACCATGTGCATTTTCATTGGCCCTGATACTCTCTCATATACTCCCTGCGTTACAGTTTATAAGCAAATCTAACTATATCACACATATAAGATTTAAGAAAACTACTAACTTATATTTATTTTTGTAAAAAATTACGTTAACTACCCAAATTGCGCTCATTAAATCAGTTTTTTTAGGAACTTATCAACTCTCTTGATTACCGGAAAAACAAATTGGTGAATGTAGAGCTTCTCTCTACTATTAATGCCTATATTATCATTACGGACTTGTGCTGGACTTGCATTATTTTTTACTCCAACACGTCATAACGTACATTCTGCCACTTCATTTTTATTCAATTAAATTGTCTTTCCATTATTTTTTTGTTCTCTTGTAGTGTTTTCTTTTTTAATTTAAGTATTGTACTCTTTATATATTTTATATTATATTTATATTTTTTCAATTAATATTTATATATAGTTTATATTTTATTGACATTGAGTTGGCTATTTATCTTCATCACCTTGAACTTTGCAGGTTTCAAAAAAATTATTTATGACATGAAAACTTGTTTCGTTTAATGATTTCTTTTATTAAAAATAAAAAGTAAATAAAATGAAGGGTAATTCTGGTAAGTGATCATTAGTATTTCATGATAACATTGATTCATTTTATCCATAGTTATTTTGAACATTGATTCATTTTATCCATAGTTATTTTGAACCTGGGAATCAATCTATAGTATTTTATGATGGTGATGATTAGGGCAGTCCAAAACTTCTAAATGGTTTATTGTGGTCAAATATTTGAAAATCACTTCAAACTCCACCAATGACTACCACCACTGCCCATAAGTAGAATATCATGTTTCTTCATGTCTGCACGCTTCTTAAGAGTGAGTAATTTGATTGGTGTCGATTCATTCAAAAGCGAAAAAAATAAATGAGTGCCTAAACAGTAAACTTTGACATGATCGATTTTTTTCTTGTTTTTCGTCAAACCGACTTTGATCAAATCTTTGTTGAGGAGCGTGCAGACGTGGAGGAACATGCATTTTCTACTTACCTGCAACAACCACAATTATCGGTGGAGTTTGGACTAATTTTCAAGCATTTAACCACCATAAACCACTTGAAGTGGGGAATGGATTCTCTCCCATGACATTATGGTGCAGTGAAATCTGAACCACCCATTGAATTACACAAAAGTTGGAGATAAGTATTAAAAAAAGTGAGAGAGAAAATTGAATGGTGCAGATTTAACACTTGAGAGTATCAAGTGAAAAGTCCAATGAAAGTGTTAGATCACCCTAATTATCACATTTATCTAATTCTTACCTCTAAGTTATGACTAGTGCCTCGTGCTAAACTTGTATTTTACATACTATGTTTGAGTCTTATATAAAAGACGTGTTTCTTAGACTTTATCATAATAACAATTATTATTATTATTATTATTATTATTATTCATTATAATGATGACAATGAAGGATTATCAAACATTGCTTTTCAAAGTAATCGACTTCAACTACTTATCAATGTAGTTTACCAATGAAGGAAATGGAACGTTGTCATTTGTAGTGTTGTAGAGTTCACCATGATCTCTCTTTAGTCGCCGCTAATGTGGGTGATGTTGGATATTTGGCTTCCTTCCTATGTGGACAAAAACTCAAATACTGTAGCCCATTGTGTCTCACAAGAGTGTTTCGGCTGAGAAGTACAACACCAAAGAAGATAGAAAGTTGTTTCTATTTTTCTCAGACTTGTCACAATAAAACAGCAACTACAGAGTTGTTGACCGTTGGATCTTTTTCAAATTTGGAAAACATGTTTGTCTGGCAGAGCTCTTCACTTTCACTGTTTACTCATCAAAGCAAGGTCTGAGGAGCTCTTCATTATTTGCGCTGAAGCCGGAGATTTGGGTATTTTTCATCCTTTTGTTCTCATTTGTAAGCTTTTGTGCTTTCTTATTTTGCAAGGTTGTTGGCACTGTTTGTGCACCGTGTCGAGGTTCTCTTATACCCTTATTTGATTGTAGTTGAACTATTTCTTTGATCTAACGACACGTGGTTTTTACCCTTGCTTTGAGGTGTTTTTCACGTTAAAAATATCGTTGTTCATTGTATATTTTTATTCGCTTTACTTGCTGCCATATATATTTGGTGTTGCTTCTCATAGGTTCTTTCAAGTTTGGGGAATTTATTTCCACTGCATGTTGCTTTGTTATTGTGTTTATGTGTTTGATTCCTGTAATACCTCAATTTTGTCCGTCCCTTAACTTAAGCCAATTTCAATCATGGAACTCAACTAAATCGAAAAATACATTTGTTTAAATTAAGCGTGCACGCGAATGATCGATCTTTTTCGTGCGTTCTTCAATTTAATCTTCGTATTTGGGTTTAGTCGTACATAAGTAGTGTTTTTAGTTAATGAGCTCATTTCTTCTATTTGAGTCTCGTTTTAGCGTATTTCTAATGCAGCAGCAGTTGCTTCTCGTCTTTGTGTTTGGCGGACTCTTTTTATTATTATTATTCCTTTTTGTGCGGTTAATTTATTTTGAGCATATATATATAGTCAAAAATGTCAAAAAAATAATATTTAATTTTATTACAACTTAGGAGAGTCCAAATGTCCAAATGTCCAAAAATACAAAAATATAATAATACAAAATATACAAAAATAAATAAATTCGAAAATACAAAAAAAGAATAAAAAAAAAGAAAGAAGCAGATCTGGGGTTCAAAGAATTGCTCTCCAAGTTTCTTTGGCTTGGATCCGACACGAAAAGAGTCAAAGCCTAGTCAAAACAATTAATGCAGAAACCTAATATTTTAATATAAAAGAGTTGTCAATGGCCAGTCAAAGGGACACGTTTTTCAAGGTAAACAGCACCAAAAAACGATTAGGGTTTTACACTGAAACCCTAATCACACAAACACTGTTTTTGAGATCTGAGCAGTAAAAAAGAAAGATGAACAGCAGCAGTTCAAGCAAAACAAGAGTTGCAGAGTATCAGTTCAATCACAAGCACACTAGAGAGCATAACAGAAGCGATAGTAATAGGTTGGTATTCAAAATCCCAATCATTCAAATGCTCATGTAGTATAATCTGTGTTTTCGTTTTTTTTTCATCATCAAAATACAAAAACGGATTTAATGAGACTTGTAAGTTTTATTTTCAGTGATGTTTTCATGCTGTTGATAATGTTTTAAATCCTGTACAAACTGAAAACATGTTTTAATAAGAACAGGAAGCTAATGAGTCTAGAGACCCAAAAAAAAATGCAAACAGCAATTAGAAATACAACTAAATAGGAGATCCAATTAAAGTCACAAGGAGGTAGCATCACAGCTAAAAAAAATTTGAAAATGGAACAAGACGGGGTAGAATAGAAGCCAGACCAGAGAAAGCGTAAAAAAAAAATATAGACTTAAAAAAAAGAGAGGAACCGAACCTGTAAGACGTCGCCGGAGACTTCGTCTTCTCCGGCGAAGCTCCGGCGAGGCACCACGAAGCAACCGAACCAGCAACCACCCAAAACCGAGCCACCCCCACACGGAAATCACTACCGTCTCCCCACCTCCGGCCTCCGCCCGCAAAACACCCCTTTCTCTCTCTCGGACTCGATCGTTTTCTCCACGCCGCCGTCGTCCTCTCTCCACCACCAAGAGCCACGCCGTTTTCTCCTCTCTCCTCTCTATCACCGTCGCACCACCACTAGAAAACTTCTCTCTCTCTCATCACCGTCGCATCGCTATAGAAACCGCCGTAGTAAGCCACGCAGTGAACCACGCCAGTAAACCTCTCTCTCCTCCCAGTGAACCCGACTCAGTAAACCTCTCTCCTCCAGTGAACCCAGTAGCCAGTAAATCTCTCTCTCACTCCGCATGAATCTCTCTCTCATAAATGAAGAAGGGTTGCGCAGCATTGGTAAAGGGAGAGGAGGAGGAAAGAAAAATTAGGGTTTTGTTTTTAGGGTTGGCCCATTTATAGTGTCTCCAAAAAATCCATTTTATTTTTTCTTTTTTAATTTATCAGATTACTGTGAGCACCCCACTAATTCATGCGCGCATCCCTCCCTCACTTAAGCCCGGGCCGCATCTTTGGGCTCCCATATGCGAACCGGGCTTTCTTTGTTTACACCCCTGTTTAGTTATACCACTCCCTGTAACTAGTAACACCCCCATTTTGCAATTTTAACCTTTTTCTCGTTTTTTTTAATTCTTTCTAACTCAAACACTTTTCATTAAATCAAAAATTTTGTTAGTGGTCATGTGAAGCCTTTGCTTGCATGATCATTAACAATGAGGACATAGTGATGATCACTTGGAGCCTTTGCTCAATTGATCATCATGAACGTCTAATTTTTCTAAATACTTTCAATAAATCAAAAAACTTTGTTAATGGTTTTGCGAAGCCTCCGCTTGCATAATCATTAGCAATGGGAACTAGTGATGATCACTTGGAGCCTTTGCTCAATTGATCATCATGAACGCCTAGTTTTCCTAAAAAAACTTTTCATTAAATCAAAAACTTTGTTATTGGTCCTGCGAAGCCTTTGCTTGCATGATTATTAACAATGGAGTGCTAATGGTGGTCACTTGGAGCCTTCGCTCAATTGATCATTGTGAAAGCTCGATTTTTCACAATTAAACAAGATACAAAATAAAACCAAAAAAACCTAGAACTATGTAGCTTTGAATTCTCCATCGCACCTGGAGATACGTAGGAGCGGATCCCCTCCGTCAAGCACGACAAACTAAAAACAATTTTCCTTTTCAAAACCCAAAGCGGCTAACTCTCGTCAAGCGCCGCAAAATGGAAAAGTTCATTAAGTTTTTTCAATTAAGAGGCAAATTTAAGTACTCTTCAAATCAACACTTAAAACCACGTTTAATTAAAGGTTCCCTTTCAGTAGAAAGGAGATGTGGGGTGCTAATACCTTCCCCATGCCTAACCGACCCCCGAACCCAAATCTTTAGGTTTTCCCAAAAGACCATCTGCCTTCCCAAAAAGGTTTTTCTTCAATATTTTCCTTATAAAAAATATTGGTGGCGACTTCATTGTCTTAAAACGTTGTAAACGAAGAAAAACCCCTCGGGGACTTTTTCGGGCGCAACAATTCCCCATCAGAGTGGCATCAGAGCTCTTGGTTAGGGGCTATTTTACTTGCTTGAATGATCGAGGCAGATATGAATATTTAGATGATTTCTTTGAATGATACTAATTATCATTTGTGGAAGGGCAAGATGAAAATTTTGTTGATTGTGAAGAAAATGCATCTTCCCTGGTACTACAAAGATGGGTTTGACATCTATCGAAGAATGAGATTCTAAACATCAGTAGGTGTGTGTTTCATTTGACAATAAAATAATTTGTATAATCATATTGCTAATGAGATAAATGCAAAAACTTTGTGGGAGAAGATAGAGTCCATGTATGCTTCTAAATCAGGAAATAATAAATTGTTCTTGTTGAGTAGCTTCATAACTTTGAAGTATAAGGATGAGACTTAAATTTCAGATCACCCGAGTTATTTTCAAGGGCTCCTTGATCAGGTGTTAGAAATGGGTATCAAGTTTGATGACGAGTTTTTGGTACTATTTCTATTATTATCTTTACCGGACTTTTGGGAGACTTTTCTGGTTTCTTAACGAGTTCAGATTCTAATGATTTTGTTTCTTCAAAAACGGCTAAGGGTGGTGTACTTCATGAGGATATGCGAAAAAAGGCATATGGTTCGTCATCTCAATCTGAGGTACTTTTCAGTGAAAATAGGGAAGAAGTATTTAGAAAGGAACTGAAGGGTGGTATAGAGAAGAGCATGAGAAAGTCCAAGTCTCGTTTCAAGAATGTGGAATGTCATTATTGTCACATAACATGACACATAAAAAAGAACTTTTTTTCAGTGGAAGAATGAAAATAAAGGCAAGAATGGTAATCAAAAACAAAAGGGATGATGATGATGATTGTGTTACTGCTACTACTAGTGATAATCTTGTTATTCTCCGTGATCACGAGTCAGTTAATCTCGTCAAATGAGAGCATGCGAATAATTGAAACTGGTGCTACATTTCACATTACACTGAAGAAGGAGTTCTTCACATCCTTCGAGCGACTTTGGAGTGTTCGAGATGGGTAATGATGATTTATCTTAGGTAATTGGTGTTGGTGATATTTGTTAGCAAACGAACATGGAAATGCAATTGTTGCTTAAAGGAGTCACACATGCTCCTCATGTGTGCTTTAATTTGATTTCTATGTTTATGCTTGATGATTGTGGTTACGATAATCACTTTGGTTTTGGAAAGTGGAAACTCAACAAAGGTAACTTGGTTTTGGCTAGAGGCAAGAAAGTTTCTAAACTGTATTGGACAAAAGCTATAGTTTCTACCGACAGTGTGAATGTTGTGGATATGAAAGCATCTTTGTGGCACCAAATCAGTGAAAAAAGGGTTAAATGTCTTAGCTAAAAAGGATGTGCTTCTAGATTTGAAGAATGCATATTTGGAGAAATATTCTCATTGCATGGCCGATAAACAAACTAGAATATCATTTAAAAAGCATCCTCCCTCTTGGAAGCCAGAGCTACCCTAATTGGTGCACTCTAACGTTTTTATCCCTCTAAAGGTAAAATATTTAGTAGTGCGCTTTATTTTGTTACCTTTATTGATAATTGTTCCAGGAAATTATGGATTTATGCTTTGGAGACAAACACTAGTGCAGAAAAGACATTTAGCATCGGATTTTCAAAAAACCGATGCTAAATGACGTTTCATGACTATTTTTGCTGTCTGAAAAATATAAACAACCGATGCTAAATGTCCTGAAAATGACATTTAGTATCGGTTTTTTGAAAAAACCGATGTTAAAAGTTTTAAAAAAAAAAAAAGGTTCTAAGTTCACATCTTACCACACACACACTACATATAGTAGTGTGGTAAGATGTGAACTGAGAACCAAATTCCCACCTTGAGATCCCAGTATTCAATTATACTCCAAAACTAACATCAAACAACTAAAATTGAACATGAAATTCATTAAATGAGTCAATTAATCATTCATTCAAACTCACATTTTGCATAAAAGCAGTCTATTATAACAATAATATAGATACGACAAATATAATCAAGCACAAAACAGGACACTCAACATCCAAAACTTAATAAAAGGTTCAAGAAAAATGCCACATAATCCTCTAATCATTCCTAATAAATCATTCCTACATAAAACAGGACAGCTCAACATCCAAAACTATATAGTTAGGCCTCAAGTAATTTAACCACTTAAGTCTGCAACTCTGTCTACATCTCTTAAGGCCAATGTCTGAAGACTTTTGCAGTATCCCATACTTGGTGGAATTCCACTTGAGTTATCTGCTATAATTACTACTTCACTTGCTGTGAAAGAAATCATCTTCCAGCACCTCAATATATAGAGAAAACAACACGAACATACCATCTGCAGTAATCGAAAGCGCGTTTGAAAATGTGAAACCAAGATCCCCCCTGATAATGGCCCCTATATAGTAGGGGAGAAAAGAGGAAGGGAAAAAAAAGAAAAGCAAACCTAAAGTGAGCATAACAATAGGAATGTTCTTCTCACGAGCAAACCGAAAAACTTTCTCATCTCTAAGAGCAATTCCCTCAAGACTAATCTGCATGTACAAAATAGCACAAACACCGCTTATAATGAGTGGTAACAGAATTAACTAAAACACTAGCTGATAATAATGACTGCCAACTGGAACAAATACAAGTTTACATTTTACTGTGATCAATTGAATCCAAGAATGACATTACCTTCAACCTTCCTAATGGGTCACCATCTAAGATGTCTGTTCCAGCATTATAAATTAACAACTCCGGATTAAACCTTTGGCCAGCAACCTTGAATCATATTGGCAAGAAAAACAAAAGTAAGTAAAAGGACCTGAATGTTATTCTTAAAATCACTACTTCAACTGATAAACAATTCTACAGTATTTAATGGGTATGTTTAGGAGTTGGGAGCAGTAGGGAAGGGAAGAAACCAAAGGAAAAACAATGGGGATTGGGATATTGGGAGGTTAAATAATAATTCTCCTAATCTTTGTTTAGAATTCTAAAATCGAGACGAGAAAGGTAAGGAAAGTGCATAATGAACACTTCAATATTATTGATTGGATAGTGGATATCTATGAATACACCTAACATAGTTATGAAGGCAAGTACAAGAAAGGGAAATTCGTTTGGCCATACTATCATCACCGAAGTCCATTTCCTTGATGTGCATTAAGATCAATGATCATCGCCCTGAAGATTTTGCAGACAATTTTGCACAAGTGTTAATAGAATACGGCAACTGCCAATTGTATAGACGAAATGTGATAGTACCTTGATATATTCAGCCAAACAAAAGCGAAGTGGATGCATAGAGAAATATCTGCATAAGCACAAAATCCACCCCCTTTTTCTGCAGAGCAGTGATGAAAACCTCCCCCAACATTAATAGCCCATCCTCTCTCCTTTGCAAGTTTTGCAGCCAATATAGTTCCTCCAACCTACCATTAGAATAGGAGTAAGTTCTGATTCTCAGATATGTTAAACAGACTTAAAGGAAAACAGTTGCTTTACCTGTTTCCTAAACGGGAAAAGAACTTTGCGTTGAACAAGACAATTTGGAAATAATGCTACAGGAGAGACCTAAATTTAATACTTTATGTCAGTAGATAAACTTCAATATGTCAACTGTATAAATCCCTGGCACATATCATTCTGTTAAAAGAGAACAACGGAAACAAATAAAGTAAGGCCATCTCCCATGGTGGGTACTTTAGTGTTGGATACCTATTATGACATCTCCACAACCATGTTAGATTCTTTGGGCTCTACAAAGGCAAGATAACTTTTTATAATAATGTAGACTTACCCTTCTGCTTAAGAGCTCCACAGAGAAAAGTAATGGATGATACATATAGACCACAAAAGAGTATATAATTGCCTCAGGCTTACACAAAAGTGGGGAATACCTCTGGAGGGTAAATAATGAATTAGTTGCCGAATTACTTTATTTAATTATAAATATAAGACAAGGTCATAATGGTTTATATATAGAGTTAATTTAGTCAATATATTTTACTATTCCGGATAAAGTGTTTAATACAAAGTCTAAACCTTTGCCAACATCATTCTCCTAAGGAAGCTAACATCATCACTGTGCTTCAACTCCTTTTGGAAAAGGAATCTCAACCTTGTATGATCAATTTCCTAGAAGCAAAATGAAATTTTAAGCATTAAAAACATCAAACAAATGTAAATGACACTAAAAGAAGTTGAAAACCCAAAACAACCAATACAGAACACTGAACCCTTCTATACCTGAAGCCAAGTTTTGAGAACACAAGATTTTTTGGCCACAACAGCATCGACAAGGTCCTTCTTCAAGGGCATAAGTTGATCTACTAGCACACATATGTGCACTATGAGTAATACTAGCACCTAACATGCAATATCAAGTGCAAATGACCACTTATGTTAATGCACATATGACAGCACCTGCTCACGAATTATAAGAATAATAAACTTAAAAGTTTTTTCCCTACTGACCAATTGATGAAATTTTATCTTCAAGAGATCGATCCACTTGATTTGAGGAACAGATGAAAAGAATGAGGGGGGACCTGGAAAAACCGGTCAGATTAAATTTAAAATGAGCCTATAAGAATGAAAAAAACTGCAACAACATTTTCTTAAAATTAAAATGAGTGGAAGAAGGAATATAAAATACTCAGCAAACAACGCCATTGACATTACATTTGAATTAGATTGGTCACTCATTAACGCATTACTCTCATAAATCAGAACACCTAAGAATAAGAATTCCTCTACAGTCAGATCTAAATCGATTCCTAGCATAAGCTAAGAAAGGACAAACGAATCAAATAAACAAAATCTGGCATACTTAGGAATAGATGATTTTCCAGACTTCCTCTAAACATGAACTCATACACAAGAAGCCTATGATCATCCTCACAGCAATAACTGATCAATTACACCAAATTAGGATGCGTAAGTTGTCCAAGAAAATTCACCTCCGTCTGTAACCAACACAACAAATCAACCACAACACACAAAAAATCATAACAGAAAATCAAAATCAAAAGCGTCAATGCACAAGCCACTCTCGATGTCCTTGAAGTCCTTCTTTATTCAAACCCTTAACAGCAACAGGAAGAGACTTAAGTCCAACCCTAACATTCAAAAAATGACAAATCAGAAAAATTAGAGAAAAATTAGGGTTTCGGAACAAAATAGAAGCAATAAATCAAACCAAAGAAGAATACGAACTAGGTGTGACGGAGAAGACTTCGCGGAGGTTGTGCTGACCTAAGATTTCTTTGGATTTCGAAGATGAAACTTAGGGTTTTGAAGACGACGACGGCGACGAAAGATGGAGGTTCAGAGAGTGAGAGAGCGCGAGCGTACATATCTTTAGAGAGGAAGATGAAGGCGACAACGAGGAAGATGGAGCCTTCAGAGAGTGAGAGAGAAAAAGCGTGTTCAGAGTGAGAAATTTCAGAGAGTACCATGAGTCGTGAGAGTTGGAACGAGACTGTGTATTTGATGGAAAATTTGGAAAAAATAAAACGTAACTTTTAGCATCGGGTGTTTAAACAAGTGATGCTAAATGTGTTTGGGATACACCTTTAGCATCGGTTGTTTAAACAACCGATGCTAAATGTAAGCGCGAAAACTGAAAACTTCCATTAATTGCAAAATTGCCACCGCGTCTACATTTAGCATCGGGTGTTTAAACAACTGATGTTAAATGGTGCTTTTTAATGTCAAATTTGCACTAGTGAAAAGACCAAGTGTTGGAGAAGTTCAAATATTCCATGCTTTGATTGAGAGGCATACAGGTAAGAAGTTGAAACGTGTTCGTACTGAAAACGTGTTCCAAGAATGTCAACTATGATCATTTGAGAATCTTTGGTTGTAAGGATTTTATGCATGCTCCAAAGGATAAAATATCAAAGTTGAATGCAAAGTCAAAGAAATGTATTTTCATTGGCTATGGTCAAAATGAATTTGGTTATAGGTTGTATGATTCTATAGGGAAAAAGCTTCTCAGAAGCCATGATCTGGTGTTATGAAAGATCAAGCTATTGAAGACATTGATAAGGTGGATAAGACTGTTAAGGAAGATAACAACTTGTTAGATGATGGTTCAATTCGGTTTCCAATTCATAATTTGGATAATGTTGGTGGAAATGTTCAGAATGGTGAGCCACATCATTGTGTTGATGATCAACAACTTGAATATGGGTTAAATATTACAGCTAATGATGATGATGAGGAGCATGAGATGTCAGAATATAAGAATATTGGTGATGCTTCTGAATCATCTCAAGCTCAACTTAGAAGATCTAACAGGGAAAAACAACCATCTACAAGGTATAATTCTGATGAGTATGTGACAGTGGCTAATGAAGGGGAACCTGAGTGTTTTCAAGAGGCCATAGAGAGTGAAGAAAAGTAAAGTGGTTGGATGCAATGCATGACGAGATGAAGTTCTTGCATGATAATCACACTTATGATTTTGTGAGGTTGCCAAAAGGCAAATGGGTTAGTGAAAACAGGTGAGTTTACTTAAAGAGTGATAAATGAGAGTAACTCTAAGTCTCCAAAGTATAAAGTCAGATTAATGGTGAAGGGCTTCCGTCAATGAAAGAGTGTTGAGTTTAATGGAATTTTCTCGTCTGTGGGAAAGATGTCATTGATTAAAACTGTGTTGAGTTTGGCGGCTACTCTTGATTTAGAGGTGGAGCAAATGAAAGTAAAAACGGCTTTCCTTCATGGTGATTTGGAGGAAGACTATGTGCATAGACTGAAAAAGAGTCTATATGGTTTAAAGCAAGCTCCAAGATAGTGGTGGTACAAGAAGTTTAGTCAGTTACGTGTGACCAATGATATAAAAGACTATTTCTGATCATTGTGTTTTTGTTAGAATTTTTTTAAATAATGATTTCATTATCCTGTTGTTATATTGATGATTTGCTTATTGTTGGAAAAAAAATATGTCCAAGATTGAGAAGTTAAAGAGGCAGTTAGGCGAGTCTTTTACCATGAAAGACGAAAGACATGAGAGTACGTAAACAAATTATTGGTATAGGGGAAAAATGTTTTTAACAAAAAGAGAGCTAAAAGTACTCACCATCTAGTGGAAGGGGAATATAGTTATTAATGTTCAAATAGTTATTGAATTCATTGTATCTGGTTAAAGCACATAATTTTACCCGTCCAATTTTTTTACTATTATATTGTTTTTTTTGACATAAGACTAGTATATTTAACTATCGAGTCTTATGTGTCGTGCGTATTCATTGTCGTGCACATATTTATTAGACTCATATTGGTTTACACGTCCGTATTTACTAGTCTTACGGACAAAATAGAGTCGTGCGTGGTCAACCATGTGTCGTGCACATATTTAACTATCGAGTCATACGTACGTCAGCCGGAGTCAAAGTGGTTTGATTTGCCTGAGATGGGGTATATGGTTGCAACCAGGTATAATGTTGCATTGGTTCAGTTTTCTTTACCTATGAATTTCACTTATCTGCCTTTGAGAGGCACTTACAGTTCAT
The DNA here is from genome assembly GCA_020916435.1 of Oxytropis ochrocephala. Lineage (NCBI taxonomy): Eukaryota > Viridiplantae > Streptophyta > Magnoliopsida > Fabales > Fabaceae > Oxytropis > Oxytropis ochrocephala. Next base: position 114,736,716 of record CM037088.1, read on the forward strand.
CTTGTTGTAATGTGCTGTAAATTCACAACTCGGGTTCTTAGTATACTCGGTTGTATTTGTTCAGCTCGTCACAAGGGGTCGCATTTAGTAATTTCGCTCAGAAGCGAGGATATATAATTCCCTCTCTAAACCGTTGTAACTACTTTTCAATAATATTCATTTCTTTGTTTACGCGCGTTTTTCTGTTTTCCTCTCGTTCTTGTGTTCTTCTTCTCGGCTCGCTTCTTGTATCTTCTCGGTTCGTTCGTCATTCACATCGGATTGAACGTGACGATCTCGGTATAGCATCAATGACAGTGATGATGCATTGACATGGTATCTAGAGCTGCGTTTTAAAGAGGGTCCTGAGAAACACGAGTGAAGTGGTTCTTTGGTGAGGTGTGTGCATTCGATCTTGTTCTTGTAATTCACATCGGATTGCAAATCAAGATCAAACGAAATCGTTCTTTCTTGATTTCGTGGGTTAGGGAAACACGAGTGGAAGTGAGGTTGAGTGAAAAACACAGAATTCCGAGAAGATGAATGGTGGAGGAAACGGTTGCTTGAACACCAAACTACCGGTGTTCGATGGAAGCAATTGGAATCGATGGTCGATCCAAATGAGAGTCTTGTTCGGTGTGCAAGACGTGTGTGAATTAGTGGATGATGGCTACACGCCGGTGGGTGAAGGGGCTACGGGGGCTCAACGGAATGCGCAACGAGATACAAGAAAGAGGGATCAAAGGCACTCTTCTACATTCATCAGTGTGTAAATGAGAAGGTGTTTGAAAAGATTGCGCGTTTAAAAGCGCAAAGGATCGTGGGACATATTGGTGCGTTGCTATGGTGGGGATGACACAGTAAAGAAAGTGAAGCTTCAATCACTCAGAAAGACTTACGAGAACCTGAACATGAAAGAAGGAGAGAAGGTTGCTGATTACGTGGTGAAAGTCATGGAAATAACGAACAAGATGAAGACTTGTGGTGAAGCAGTGACTGAACAGATGATAGTTGAGAAGGTACTTCGTTCTTTAACTGCTAAATTTGATCACCTTAGAGTAGCTATAGAGCAATCTAAGGACACTAGCACAATGAAAATTGATACACTACAAGGTAGTCTAGAAGCACATGAATTGTTGGTAGATTCTAGAACTGTAGAGAAAGAAACCGAGCAGGCACTTAGAGTTCATGTAGTTAAGAAAGGAAAAAATGGCAATGACTCTAATTGGAAGGCAAAGAAACAGGCCTGGTTAGAAAAAAACAAGAAAGCTAGTAGTGACAATAGCAATAAGAGTGAATCATCAAATGCTAGTGGAAAAACCAGTAAGAGTTTTCATAAAAAGAAGGGTGAATTTGATAAGAAACGTGTTCAATGCTTTAATTGTGATAAGTATGGACACTTTGCCGATGAGTGTTGGTCCAATAAGGACAATAAGAAAGAAGAAGATAACATAGCACAAGGTGATTCTGATGAGGAACCCGTGATCTTGATGGTGACAACAAATGAGGAAGGGGTGATTACAGACATGTGGTACCTCGACACAAAGCGCTTCAAACCATTTGACTGGAAATAAAAGGTGGTTGATCAATTTTGATGGCAGCAAGAGAACAAAGATCAGATGTGCTGATGGTGAGTACTTGACAGCAGAAGGTATGGGTGACATTCTGGTACAGATGAGTGATGGCTCAAAGGTGTTGATTGAGGATGTGTGGTATGTACCAGGGGTGAAAAACAACTTGATGAGTGTTGGCCAACTGCTAGAAAAGGGATACTCAGTGAATATGGAGGATAATGTGATGACCCTGTTTGATAAAAATAAGAAAATGATCTTCAAGTCTCCACTTGAGAAGAACAGAACCTTCAAAGTGAAGATTGAAGCTGGTGAATCTCAGTGCTTTAGTGTTACGAAGGCTGAGGACGAGAGTGCATTGTGGCACAAGAGGTATGGGCATCTCAATTATGCGAGTTTGAGTCAATTGCAATCCAAAGGGCTTGTACTCGGCATTCCAAAGGTAACTGCTAGTAGTGTAGCTTGTGAAGTGTGCATGAAGAGTAAACAATCCAGATTACCCTTTGCATCAGAATTACCTCCAAGAGCAACACTTGCCTTGGGTGTGGTACATTCCGGTGTGTGTGGACCATTTGAGGTTCCTCGCGGGAGGAGACAAATATTTTGTGACTTTCATTGATGAGTTTACAAGAATGATGCAGGTTTATTTGATTAAGCAGAAAAGTGAAGTCTTTGATCGGTTTAAAAGGTTCAAGCATATATGCAGAAAAAGCAGAGTGGGCTGCAAGGTGAAGGTATTAAGGAGTGATGGTGGTGGAGAGTGCGGCTCCACCGAGTTCAAAAGGTTTTGTGACGAGCAGGGCATAGAACATGAGGTCACGCCACCCTATACACCCCAACACAACGGAGTAGCTGAGAGGAGGAATAGGATGATACTTGATATGGTGAGATGCATGCTTAAACAGATGCAACTACCAAATACTCTATGGGGTGAGGTGTGGCAAGCGCAGATATACATCTTGAACAGGTGTCAAACAAGGAGGTTGAAGGATAAGGTGCCTTTGGAGATGTGGAGTGGTGAGAAACCTGATATTAGTCACTTAAAGGTATTTGGTGCTCTATGCTACAAGCATATACCAGATGCTAGGAGAAGGAAGTTAGATGACAAGAGTACTCCAATGATATTTGTAGGATATCATTCAGCAGTGGCTACAAATTGTATTGTCCTACAACCAACAAAGTTGAAGTTAGTAGAGAGGCGTGATTGTAAGAGAACAAGAAAGGTGGAATTGGAATTCAAATGGAGTAACATCGATTGACATTGATAGTGCAATACTTGAAGAAGAAGTACCAATACAGGAGAGGTACCTCGTCCGCATGAAATTGAGCAACAAAGGAATGATTACGAGGTCTCGAGTCGATGATGAGGTTCCGAGCAGGGTAGGCCACGAGACGGAGAGAAACTTACCACCTCGGCTCGCGACTATGAGCTAATTGCGCACGATCGATGAGACAATGATGGTGATTTACTCCAATTTGCACTAGTAGGCGATCTTCGAGCCACTTAGTCATACGAGCGATGAAAGATAAGGTGTGGAAGGTCGCAATGATTGAAGAATTGAATGCCATTGAGAGGAATAAAACACGGGAGTTAAGCATCTTTACCTCCAAACAAGAAACCGTCGGTGTGAAGTGGGTCTTCAAAGTGAAATTGAAGCTGATGGATCGGTGGCAAGACACAAAGCTCGGCTTGTGGCTCGTGGATTCTGCAAAAGGAAGGTCTAGATTACAAGGAGGTGTTTTGCGCTGTAGCTAGACATGAGACAATAAGATTAGTGATAGCTACAGCATGTAGTAGGGGATGGACTATCTTTGCATCTAGATGTTAAGTCGGCATTTTTGAATGGTGCACTAGAGGAAGAGGTGTATGTGACACAACCACCTTGCTTCGAGATAAAAGGGAAAGAGCAAATGGTGTTTAAGCTGAACAAGGCTCTATATGGCCTTAAGCAAGCTCCAATAGCTTGGAATAAGAAAATAGATACCTTCTTTGGAAGTTGTGGTTTTAAGAAGTGTAGTGTTGAATATGGAATATATGTGAAGACATCTAGCCGAGGTAAAATGATCCTAGTTTGCCTCTACGTAGATGACATACTGTTAACCGGTGACTGTGAAACCGAGGTGAATACTGTGAAGGAAAGGCTGATGGCCGAGTTTGAAATGAGTGACCTAGGGAGAGTTGTGTACTTCCTGGGAATGGAATTCCTTTACACTCCTAAAGGAATAGTGTTACATCAGAAGAAATATGCAATAGAAGTGTTGAAGAGGTTTGAAATGTTTGATTGCAAGCTCGTTTCTAACACCACCGAGGTCAATCAGAATCTGACGACTGAGGTTGATGGAGAATGTGTAGATCCGACCTTGTTTAAGCAATTGGTTGGTTCGTTGAGGTACCTGTGCAATAGTAGACCGGATATATGCTATGCTACTGGTGTTGTTAGCAAGTTTATGGAGAAGCCGAGGATGATACACTACTCGGCAACTACTAGAATCCTAAGATACCTGAAGGGAACTTTGAAGTATGGTCTGCTATTTCCAGCTAAACCAGATCAGAACTCCTGCAAACTGCTGGGATATTCAGACTCGGATTGGTGTGGGGATAAGGTCGACAGAAGGAGTACTACGGGTTACATCTTCATGTGTTTTGGAGCACCAATCTCATGGTGTTCGAAGAAGCAACCAGTGGTTCCTGCTTTGTAAATCCGCGGCGAATATATAGCAGTGCTCTGCTTTGCATGCCAAGCTATTTGGCTTAAATCAGTCATGACCGAGCTGAAGCTTGAGAGTAAGGAGCCAATCAAACTCATGATTGATAACAAGTCGGCAATAATGCTTGCCAAGAACCCAGTTTCACATGGGAGAAGCAAGCACATAGAGACCAAATTCCATTTCCTGCGTGAACAGGTTGAGAAGAAGGTACTTGAAGTTTGCTACTGCAGTACCCAAACGCAAGTAGCAGACATATTCACTAAAGCGTTGAAGGCCGAGCAGTTTGTGAAGCTAAGGAATGACCTAGGCGTTGCTGCGTTCGACTGAGTGCCGAGGTGTTCAAGCTTCCCAAGTCCGTGGTGTTAACGCTCTCGTTTGCCAAAGTGTTCGTTTGCCGAAGTGTTCGTTTGCCGAAGTGTTAGAGTTCCTCGACTGAGCCGAAGTCAATGACCGAGGTGTTGAAGATCTCAACTGTGTTTGGTTCACTGGTTGCGACTAGCCGTAGGTTGTTGTTACTATAATTGTTGTTTTGAGTTGTGAATTTAAGGGATGGTGTTGTAATGTGCTGTAAATTCACAACTCGGGTTCTTAGTATACTCGGTTGTATTTGTTCATTTCGTCCACAAGGGGTCATTTAGTAATTTCGTCAGAAAGCGAGGATATATAATTCCTCTCTAAAACCGTTGTAACTACTTTTCAATAATATTCATTTCTTTGTTTACGCGCGTTTTTCATTTTCCTCTCGTTCTTGTGTTCTTCTTCTCGGCTCGCTTCTTGTATCTTCTCGGTTCGTTCGTCATTCACATCGAATTGAGCGTGGCGATCTCGATATAGCATCAATGACGGTGATGATGCATTGACACATCTAAGTTGAAAATCATATACATTTCGAACAAGCAAAATGTACAATTGGTTGAATCTTTCAATCTCTCCCACTTGTCTGTTGCCTCCTATTGCCCCATTGGTGGTACCAAAGACTACGCATCGGAGTCCGCTTCATGGTTGCATCCGTATGCCGGACGTTTTACCTATGGCGATCTATGTGTCCTCCGCGCGCGCCTCTCACACCATGATGATGCGTCTAGATGTATAGATTTAGCCGATGATTCTATTGACGGCTTGTAGATAGATTCACACATATTTTGTATTACACGTGTATATATACTATATCGCGTTTTTGTAATTATACGCGTTTACTTTATCCAATAGCACTACGCACAGTTGATGTTAATCAAATCGCGAGACTTCAAATTATAATCGTAATAAAATCATAATCGCTAACAAAAACAAAGCTCATCGTATATATCTCTTTTGGGACATATATACGATGGGGGAAAATTTTGACATCGTATATAAGTTCATTTTGCGTATATACGATTGACTTAAAACGCATCAATCGTATATACGCACAATGAACATATATACGATGTCAAAATTTTCCCCATCGTATATAGGCCACAAAAAAGATATATACGATTCGTGTAATTTAGTGAAAAAAAAAAGATTTTTTGAAGGGCATTTTAGGGATTTCAGCGTGGGTGGGGGTTTAAGGGGAGAGGGTGGGGGTACAAAAGAAAAAACCCTTATTATTATTATATTGTTGTATGTTATCTACGAGACACTCATTGAGCCTTTCTGAGCAATTTCACTTGAGAGAGGCTCAATGGTAAATTACTTCAAAAACTCTACTATTATACCTTCACAATTGTGTACTTTCCATTTGAGTCCTTAAGTGGACTTCACATGGACACATCACTCTTTTATATCTTTTAATACTAATACCTAATAAGCCCTCAACCCTCTCAATGTAGCATCTTCAAAAAAAGTACACATCATCACTTTATCAACAAATAATTCACAAATTTTTAATTTGAACCCGTTTAAGCTAAGAGGGAGAGAAAATCATTGTACACTCCTCTCTATACGGCACAAATTTATTTGCCCACAATGACATTCCTTATTAAGGATGATCCTTGATAAGAAAAAAAGAGACAAGGACTTCCCATTTGGGATGCCCTAATAGACTCTTCCCCCTCAACATTTAATATTTGTAGTTGGTGGGAAATGGAGGAAAAAGTGTTGCCAATGGCGGATGGCGATTTATGACGGCGAGCCAAAAATCCGCCATAAACATATATACTATTATGCATTTCAAAAACTGCAAATAAAAACAAAAAATAATCCAAAACCTATAAATAAATGTAAAAAACCCTTAAACTTGGTTCATAGAAAATATGATTTTCTCCATCAAATTGTCATAAAAAACTAAGAACCACTTCTAATTAAATTAAGATATCAAAAGAACAACAAAATTATTTAAAAAGAAACATAAAAAACACAATAATTTTCCCTACTCTTCCGAAACCCCAACCAAAATTATATTCCAAGTCATTAGGAAGAACTAAAAGAATAGAAAAAAAAATTAAGAGATATAAAGCATATAGAAACAGAACCAAATAGAAGAGCAAAATGACATAGAATAGAGAGCAAAGATGTAGAGAAGCAAAGCCAGAACCCGTGAGCAGAGATCATGAGTATAAAGCAGAGCAGAGGGCAAGCCTAGACCAAGGTGTCGTCGCGAATGAACAACAAGGTGGGAGGCGCCGTCGCAAACAAACAATAGGGTGGGAGTCACCATCGAGAACAAACAATAGGGTGTGAGGGAAAGGAAACACGAACGAAGGTGAGAGAACCAGAAGCAGAGCGTGAGATAGAAGATATTTGTTAGCGTGTTTTTTTTACTGAAAGTTAATTTTTTAAAGTAAAAAACTGAAACGTTTTTGCTTACAGTAAATCAAACTTTTATTTGAACAAAAAATAACTGAACTTTAAAATTTACTAACCCTAAAAACAAATGGGTCACAAGCCGGGTCTTCTTGACCTGCGTTTTTGCTTGCGAGTTACACAGCAAAGGCACTAAACCAGAGAACGAGAGATGGCTATCTGAGCAACCACACATAACGGCAAACAACACACAGATCTCCCATTTTTCCACTTTTCACCGCCACCACGACCGTTACCCTTGTGGCGCCTGCCATTGGAATTCCGCCACATCTCTGTTTTTGTATGGCGGCTTACTCAAATTCCGCCACACCATACCACCATGGCGGCGCCATAACGGCCATTTGACAACACTGGGAGGAAGCCACGTCAATGCCATCTAATATTATTTTATGACAATTTCATTGCTAAACTATAACAATGTTAAAAAGTTTTCATCAACAAAGATACTCTGCACGTTCTAAAACAAGTACCTATTACAGTAAAAGTGAAGCTGATAAATCTGTAACATGGTAAATTTTCTAAATTCTGAACCTAAGCCAGTTTCTACATTAATAAGAAAAAGGAGACAGATCTTTATCTCTTTCAATGGATAATCCTCCTGGCTACTTATCTGATACAAGCAAGAATCAGGGGCCCCTGTTAAAAACCATAAAATTAAGACATCATAAAAACAATCCAAGAAAACAATAATAGTAAAATCAAATTGAATTTATGCAAATGCTAACAAGTACTCTTAAATTTAAAATAAACAAGATACTTCAGAGCCAGGGGATTGAGCTAAAGATTTTTCTTGAGTACATCCAGAAATCAAGTAACAGTTAAAAGGAGAAAAATAATTACCTTGGGACATGGGGTGAAGAGGGTTGATCCGGTGAGGACCGTTGCGTAGAGCCACCATGATACCTTTGCTCTTCAAGTGCTCCACCACTGGATCGATTTCCCTCATTCGGCTGTGATAGTTCATTGACACCTGGGAAACCCATTGGTCCCAAAGACCCAAACTCTAGCTGCTCTGCTGGTGAGTTGTAGCCAGCATTATGATCATAAGGATACAACATAACAAGTTGTCCATTTGATGACGCCCCATTGGGATTCATGCCTGGTATAGGGTACATTCCATAAGCTACATTTGCAGGACTATTCTGCGAGGAATTTCCGCGGACCGGACCATTCTGGTGAGAATTGAAGGAGTCATGTCTGTGTGTCCATGATCTCTCAGCACGGCTCTCACTAGTTGCTAACCGATCTGGCTTTGAGCTTGGCTTCTCAGCCTGATTACGACTATGGCCACGCCCGGTTGATCGCAACTTTGAGTTCATATTCCAGTTTCCTTCTCTATCACCATGATGATCACTTCTATCATAGTTGTAGTTTCCCCTTCTGTTATTTGTGGAATGTCGATCTCGAACAGAAACCTTCTGAAAGAAATTAACAAAATGACCATATATTTTGAAAGGGAAACACTTCTATTTCGATAGTGATACACACGCCACACAAAGGAATAATAAAACTGCAGAAAGAGTTCCAAAGAGTTATATAAATTCATCATACCGGATTTGGAAGGTAGGTTCCAGTCCCACTTCGATACCGAGGCATATCTTCTACATAACGTTGGTAAACATTTGCAGGTCTATTAGAAACCGACTGAAGAGGAGCAACGGGAACTAGACGGGGCCCATAGCCCATGAGCTGAGAGAAAAGATTCATGTTAGCTGAAGGAGGTCTCCCAGGACCATCCCACGGGTATCGACCTTGCAAATAACCAGGAGGTACCATAACAGGTGAAGGATAGACCATTGAAGGAGGATGACGCGTGTTTTGACAAAATCGTCCATATTGCAAATTTTGCCAGTGGCTAACAAAGTCACTATTAAGAATGTCAGGCTTGTGCTCAGATGAGTCTAAACCCGCCCTTGTCATTGAATTCGAAGGGCTCGACACTTCAGAATGGTCATGTCCATCGGATGAATCAAAATTTATACCAGAATCACTGTTATCTGCACCTTCCCCATTGAAGTTGCTCGTTGATGCGTCGGAAGACTCTGTTGGAAAATAATTCAAGGGAAGCATTGTGACAAAGGGTACAGGAGGACCTGTAGGATAGAATGCAAATGGAACAACTCCAGAGTTATCGATAGCTCTTTGGCGAGAACCAGGGCCTAACATCATAGGAGCTATGGGTAACGGAGAATCTGATCCACTTGTCTGAGCAGCTTCAAATCCAGAAATCTGATGTCTTGGAACATGCAGAGAAGTACCAGTTGTAGTAAGCTCAGTGTTTCTGTCTGACATATCAGATGTCATAGTCGACAAAGGAGTCCACTCTCTGTTTTCATCGTCTATTCGATTAGATGAACTTTCTGAGACATCCTTCCCCTTGCCATAAACAGTAGATGGCACTGAGGGAGTATTTTTCCTACCCCTTTTTTCCCTTGTTGATTTTGAGGATTTGGCTGGTGATCCTTCCCACGAGCTTTCGGAAGGGCTCTTACTCCTGAAGGAGTTTGAAGGTGGTCCACTGGGTAACTCGGAATTTGCTATTCTATCATCAAAATAAACCTCATTTCTCCGACCATCTTGATAATGAAAATTATCTACATGCTCTTCTCTGGCTGATCCCCGGTTTTCTTTAGTAAACTTCTGCTGAATTCTGGCAGCACTACCAGAGCCGGCTACCCGAGAAGATGGGGCAAAATTATAACTACTTGAAGTTGACTGTTGTTTATCATCTGGAAGCATGTCGAAATTCCCATTATCCATTTCAACCCCACTAGCAGAACTCCTTTCCTGCTCATGCCAGAAATCATTATCAGCTTCTGATACATTCATTTCAACAGGACTGAAATGCTCATTGCCGGTTTCAACTAAATCATGAGGATTTGACGTCAATCCCATGCCGGGGAAATACGGAGCCAATGGTGAAGGGACTAAACCTTGAGGAAATTGCATATTTGCGCCCCAAGGAGCCTCAATAAAGGGCATGTGAGCCATATTTCTTTGACCATATCCCATTGATGCAAGAATGGAAGGCGGAAATGGGAATGGTAGGTGACCTGGAGCTAAACTCATTGGAACATGAGCCTGACCATTGAAACCATGAGCAGTGGGAGATGCCATCATATTCAAAAGGTCTTGCTCCTCCTGATGCATCATCTGCATTCCACCTGCGCCTGCCACAGATGCAAACTCTTCACCCATGACACCTGAGGCCGGTTCATCGTAGTTGTTACTGTTTGATTCAGCAACATTACCAACAACCTGACGAGATGAGTGCCTAGCAGATGAGTCGTCAATTCTTGCAGCTATGTCTGGTTCAAAATTCCTCCTACGACCATTCTCCAACTTTACAAAAGAATTCTGGGCTCTACTACTTTCTGTTGTTTTTGTACGCCTTCCTTGGGAAGAAACTTCACTATACGAGTCGGTCAGCTCAGGACTAGAGCGTGTCCTGGCAAATAGAAACCTTCCCTGAATATCACTCACTAGGTTATTGACTTTAACATTTCCCTGACCTTTATCGACATGAGTACCTTGATTAGAATTAGTTTCCCTTTGAACTTGATCAAAGTTCCTTGAACTATTTTGGTTTCCATAGCTCTTTTGACTCTGAGTGCGAAAATGTAGAAACATCACTATTTTTAGACAAGTTTTCAGATGACGCATTACTATGTTGGGATAGACCACTATGTGAAACACGTTCCCCTTCGACATGAAATTCACGGTTGGAGGCATTATCGATTTTATGGTTATTGTTCAGAAGATTCTCAGACCTCTGGGATTGATCATGACTAGATAACCTCATACGCCATAGGTCATTACTTGGAACATCAGGCCGTTGCCCACTTCCATGTCTGTCCCAAGTGTTCAGAAAGAACTGATTGACTTCAAAAACCAATTCCTCCTTTGGACAATCAAGTAATCTAGCCAGCTTTTTAGCACCAAATGCAAAGGCACTGCGTATCCTAAAAAAATTACCTGGTTCACGAGTATCATAAGTGCAGAGTTAGCTTAATAAAAAATAGATGTATATTAAAAATAGTTCATCTGCAGCAGGATGCATAAATATGCTATATTCTCATTATTTGATTGATTATATAAAGATATTGGAAAAAGTATTGGAAACTACACATACAAGCACCAATATTCCATGTTGTCCAGATTTTACTGATTATGAAAATAAAAATCTACGAGAATGGCTACAAAACATATAAAAAAAAGTAAATTGCTGGCGATAATGAAATGATGATGAACCCGTTTAACATCTGCCGATGAGTTTCATTTACTTTTCATTATAAATCTGTTGTATAAATTTCTTGACAGGGAAAAAAACAAGAGACTATATCAGAAAAAGATATTCATGGTCATAAAAAGATGATAGCGATATGCATAACTCCGATGCATATTTTGTTAATTCTTCAAGATTTACCAAGTTCATATTAAACAACAGCTATAATTGTCGCATTAAAAACTAGAAGCAGGGAAAGATCCATATAGAACAAAATCTGTCCAAATTATTATCTGAAAAATAGTGACAGAGATGTATAACATGAGCCAAATTGAAATTTGTCATCAACACACCTTTGCTGACACTACGGCCAAGGTTATTGTTGACACGCAAAGGATCAATGACATTGAAATGCTTGGAAACAAAGGGTTGACCCTGATTTTCTTGACCACCGGGGAACACGGCATAAACTGAGCTACAGGCATCCAGAAATAATTTGCTGAGCAGTAAATCTCCGCTATCTTTCCGAGGAGGTTCAGCTATAGAAATTGGAAAAATGTTAGGGAGGGAGGAAGTATAACAATCAATACATGTGACGAAGTAAAATCAATACAAAATAGAAAACCTCAATTAGAATATAACTACCTGTTACATCAGGGAGTGAACTAATGGGTACTGGACCCCATAAACTTACGCAGAAATTATCCCAGTCAAACTTACTAAAGAACTCCAAAAATCGATACAAAACCTGCATAAGCAAAGCAGTGCCATGTCAATCAATAGTCAAAAACATTAAATTAGAGGTGGTGTCATGTCTGCTACCTCAAGTGGTCCGGAAAAGGAATTGTTGAAAACATGAAATATGTAAAGAACCAAGGTTTCTAATGCATAAGTTGAGATAAGTCCATGGTGGGCACCAAGTATACGACTCTCATAGTAACACCAAGCTTTTATCAGTATAATGCTACGCTTGAATAAATGATTTTGGTTAATCAAATTATCAACCTACAGCAGCAAATTCAGATTATTGTAAATCCAAATAAAAACAGTATGAAGGTCATTCTTCAAAGAAAATGATAGTGGGATACACCAAATTACCTCCTCAAGAAAACAAAGGGTGCACAACCCTCCGAGCTGGTTAAATGAAATGTCTACTACAATATTCTCAACAAGACATTTAATAATCTTCACCTGCGAAGATGAAGGAAACCATGTAAAACACGTATTAAAAAACCATATTAACCATCAATTTCAGAAATAAAGCATGAATACAACAATTAATAGCAGAAAATATGTGATGCTCAAGCTAACAATTGTTTAACTAGTACTAATTCTTTCACTATGACTTATATACATAACCGAGCATACTATGGCCTTAAGCTTCTACAACAATCATGTATAACCACTTAAAAAGTCATATGAATTGGTACTAATTAACATCAACTCCCCACACTCATAATAAATCAATTATTTATCAGAGCAACAAGTCTTAAATATTAGATTTTCACTCTTGATTTTCGCTACTTTGTTGATTTTGGCTCCCCTCCAACATTTGGGATTTGGAGGGGAGAGAAAATGGGTTTAAATATTTTTTTGTTATTAATTATTAAATTATCTTAAATATCCTAGCAAATAACATCAAATTGAGAAGATTCCAAACGTAAAAGCACAGCAATAAGATCTCCATCAAATTGAGAAAACGACAAGAGAAAACGACAAATATTAATGAATCCGACGATTAGTCAAAACTGTAAGCACGGAGTCAAAGCTCGACAATTTCAAAGATGCTGTCGTATTAGAGAACCTACTTCAGCCTGGATGTACTGAACCTCCTTGACATTAAACTCTGCATTCTCATTCTTCTCCTCGTTCTCCAGCATGTCACGAACCTGATGTGCCCATGAATCCTTCAAAGTTTGATTCTTACTGAATGCTGTTAAGTCAATATCTCCATCTGGCAAATACGTTTTCAAGGGCACCGACCCAAAAGTGAACACCTGCAACCATAAAGAATCATTTACACAACAATTAAAAGTTTACTTCATCAATGCGTATGCGTTGCCGATGACTCTTCAAGACAAAACAAACAAATAAATGATACCCGTCAATCATCGCATTAAAGTGACATAATGCATAATTATTCACTACTTGGAAGAATATAATTTCACTACCAAAACCACGATTCCCGACAAAAAAAACACAATCATATATGCACCTTCTGACCAGGATTTCTGACTTAGCACCACTCCATTTCAAGATCAATACTTATAACACGTAATAACACAATCATATATGCACCTTCTAACCAGGATTTCTGACTTAGCACCACTCCATTTCAAGATCAATATTTAAAACACGTAATAATGTTATTTCGCGCTAACTTCCTTCAACAACGATATTTAATTGGTCATAACAAGTTAACAACCTTCAATAATTACAGTATCATAGCAAAATTGTAATGTATTTCTCATCAATCAAAAATTATCAAGCAAGAAATAATCCACAATCTCCACATAAAACCGAACCTGGCAAGGAAAGCACTTGGTGATCAGCCGCTGGACATAATCTGCAACTGCATTTCGGCGTTCCTCAGAGGGCGAATTAGGCTGAATGCAGGCAATAAGCTCAGCAGTTCTTTCCTCAGCCTTCGTCCACCGCTCCGAATCAAGTACTTGTATCACAGAAGCAGCTTCATTTGGCAACAATCCATTTGGCAATAGCCCACTAGGTGGCTGTGCCCACTCTTCATGTTCTCCCATGCCAGCCTTTTCCCTTTCAACCCTCCCAACTAAATCAACTCAACCCAACCAATAAAACCCCAATAATCAATGCTGTAACCAACTATAACATCACACAAAAACCTTGCAGCACTAAAAAATATATTCCCTGTGCAGTTCACAATCTTAATATCAAAAACTAAAAAATCCCACTAAACCAATCTAGGTTTTATCCAAAAACAACACAAGCAAAAAGAACACCTCAATTTCAAAGCGTCCACCAACTACCAAACAAATCCCCAAAAAATACAGAAAACCAGATTTTGCAAAAATATAACCAAATAAATCAAAAACAATAAAAGAAAAAAATAAAGTTGTTTGTAATAACAAGAAAATAGTTCAGATGATTAAAACCCTAACCGAAAAGGGTAAATCCCAACAGAGTTGGAGTGAGGAAGGCAAATCAACAACGCAGTGTTGAAAGAAAGAAATGCGAAAAGGAGATGATGGGCAATTAATATCAAAGGTAAGAAGAGTTGGGTTGCGATCAAAAACGAGTCTTGGTGTGGATAGAAAGAAAAGGGTTTTCAGAAGGAGGTGTTGTATTGTGAAAATATGAAAAATGAATATTAGGGATTGAAGAAGTAAGCCAGAAAAGAGGGTTCGGCGTTTGAGAGAAGAGAGTGTTGTAAATTTTTTGTTGATGTTATGTGCATTTAAGGGAGGGTTTTTGTTTTTGGTACTTATGTAATCTAATGAATAAGATTTTTTATTGGTAAATTTTAGCCTAGGCGAGGGTGAGTGATAATAATAATAATAATATAATAATAGAATCTTATGAGATTGACAAGGGAAAAATAAAGCAATGTGGAGAAAGGAATAGCAAGAGAATGGTAAATTGATTAATTAATTGATTGCATAACTTACCCTTTTTCTCTTGAGGATCTGAAAACATAGTGTTGTAGTAGAAAAGCCCAGCCCATATTTCAATGAAATGTGGACTCTTACATTAGTTATGGGTTTTCTTTGATACTCTCTTTTCCTTAGTTACACTTCCCTCCCACACTTGGTATCTAAATATTGAGCGACGGGTTTTGCCACTCGATATTAACATATTGAGTGTGTTAGAGAAGTGTAAAAATGGGACATGAGAGCGTCAAAAGAATTCCCTCACAAGTTAATATTTGACTATGAATAAATGATATAAGGAAAGATGAAAGTGCTAATGCTAATGGGTAATGACGATAAGTTATACCGCTTAACGTTCTGTTTAGATTAGAGTTCGCAAATAAATATTTGATTCAACATTATTTTGCAAACGAACATATAGTTAAAGTGTTTGTTTAGTTTCACATTTTGCAGTACGAAGTGTGCGTCCAACTGCATTAAATGTGATTTAAGTGGGTTGGGAGGATGTTTGGTTTGCATTTCTAAAGTGATTACGTCATCTAAAATCAATTTCGATTGAAGCTATTTCATGTAGTGTTCGCTTTTAAATGAAATTGATTTTATGGATGTCACGCTAGTTCTTCAAAATTTCTCGTCTCCATGGTTGTGCATATCCATTTGAGCTGAGATTTGTGTGAATAATGTCTACATTGTTTTTCTACCTACGACTAGGTTGACGATGATGTTTTCGTGTTGAAGATTGCGTGTTTTTTTTTACATTCATTGAGCTGAGATTTGTGTGAATAATGTCTACATTGTTTTTCTACCTACGACTAGGTTGAAGATGATGTTTTCGTGTTGAAGATTGCGTGTTTTTGTTTACATTCATTGGGCTCCATAAAAGCACATTTAAAACTCACGTGAGGCTACAACTTGTGGAGCACACTCAAATAACAAATTGGCCATAAATCTCTATTAAAATCATCAAAACCCACAAATAAATAATAGTAAATTATTATTATTATTATTATTATTATTTTTATTTATTTATTTTAAATACATACATTTTTTTGACCAAAATTAAATCAATTCATTTCATTTCATTCAAATAATCTGTCATAGTACAACTTGAAACATAATTGAAAACCATGGAGCTAGCATAAGATCTAGCAGTTCGAGCTAGAGAGTGGGCTCATTGATTGACTTGTCTCTGAATAAAGCTTACCATAAAGCTTGTTGTGGTGTCTAGGACTCCTTGCATCTTTCTATGATAACCCCCAAAGTCTGAATTGTTTCTACTATCATTTGAGAGAGCGTCTACAACCATTTTGCAATCAACTTCGATGTCCACGTTGTGGTAGCCTTCGCCTCGAAGCCAGTAAAGGCCCTGCAGCAAAGTGAACGCTTCGGCCTCTGCTGGCGAAGGAGTTCCTTTGCTGAGTTTGGTCACGACTTTGATGAAAAACCTCGTTGCATCCCAAATGAAATAGTCAAATCCAAAACAACTTTCGTTATTGAGCAACAAAGCATCAATGTTGCACTTAAGGCAACCGTACGGTGGTGGTTGCCACAACGGTGTGTCTGGGTAGTGAATTTGTCACTGCTGACCAACTTTAGCTCCTTACTTGCTTGTTCCCATTTCTCTCAAATAATCCAATGCACATCTAATACCAATTCTGAGAAATCCGCATCGTCTCTCCCAAAGCTTGTCATTATGGCGATGCAAAATAGCCCAGAAAAGTCATGAGGAAATCATGCTTCTTCTCGCCCTGCAAGTTGTCCATAATAGAGAACATCTATTTTGTAAATTTGACCGTAGGATCCATGAGAGGCATTATGGTTTGCAGTATCCACTTTCCATCCAGTAGGCTCGACTTGAATGCAACCAAAAAATGTGTTGATTATCCTCTATACCTTGGTCACAGTGAGGGCATAGTTCGGAACACTCCACCCCTTTTGATTGTAAATTAGATATACTTTACCTCTTTTGATTATCTGTTTGTTTATTTTATATATATATATACACATCTTAGAAATTTACATCTTATTTAAAATTTTAATAAAATTAATATAATAGAGAAAATATCAAACATAAAATAATTAAATAAAATATAAATCTATAGAAATAAATATAATATATGAAACTCATACTCATTTTGGTAATTTCACATCCAAAAGAAATTTGGATTTATCCTATTTAAACATCAAGAATTAATAAAAAAATGGTCTGAACACATCCAAATAGAAATTTTGATTTGTTCAGCTGACTTTTAACCGAAATTAATTTTACAAAAACAACTTTTTCAAAATCAATTTTCGTCAATGCAAAACTATAAAGACATACAATAATTAGTTTATTGTAACCTGGTTTTTGTATTGTAATATTTTTGCATAACAAAATT
The DNA here is from genome assembly GCA_020916435.1 of Oxytropis ochrocephala. Lineage (NCBI taxonomy): Eukaryota > Viridiplantae > Streptophyta > Magnoliopsida > Fabales > Fabaceae > Oxytropis > Oxytropis ochrocephala. Next base: position 114,753,991 of record CM037088.1, read on the forward strand.
TGTTTGGATGATATTAATAAAAGTATTTTTGAATGTGTAACTACTTAAAATGGTGTGAATTTTATGATATAATGTTAATATCATTTTTTAATACCTGTTAAAAAATATAAAATTCACTTGTAAAAAATATATAAAATTCAACTATATATAAGGTACTTACAATGTTCTTTATTTCAGAATTTTAATATATATACAATATAATATAAATTATTTTTTATTTTCTTTCAATATTTTTAAAATATTAAAATATATGTACTGATTCTAAAATTGTATAAATGTTATTTTATAACCAAAAAATTATGTGAAGACATTTACCATTGCTTACAATTAATCAAATCTCAAGTATGTAGTTCAGTTGGCGAGTTAAGGGATACATTACACAAAATGAGTGCAAGAAGGAGACCCCGGATTCAAACCCGAAAACTAACTTTCTCCCCTCTCCCACTAACATTGTTTATCAAAAAAAAAAAATCAATCTATTTTATAACTTTTTAAAGATATTAATTTCATCAATCAATTACTACTAAAGTTAAAAGTTCTTTCTTTTTGAATGGAATTAAAACTTCTTATTGAATGGATCAAGTGTATATATGTTCATAAAATCAGAAAATGGTCGACTCTCATTAAAAAGATTTGATTCAATAAAAAATATATTTTTTCAAATCTAAGTAATTATTTACTGTAGGATTATGTACACCTATTTTATCTTGAATTTGATTTGATATACACGACCATTAAAAATTTATGACATCAATCAATGGTTAAATTGATGAAATTGATTGTCTGAGATATTATATTAATAACTTTTTTGGACACAATTATATTAATAACTATAATATGATATTTTGTCCAAAAAAATTTAATATGATAAGATATGATATGCTGCTACATCCCCTATCAATTAATACAAAGTCGACTTTATTCCACTCTTTGAGCGCCAAATGTGAGTTGTGGCACATCTGTAAATACTCTAAATATCAGTTACAATTTTGTATTCACTACATTCCAAAACCATACTCCTCTTTGTCCAAAAAAAAATTCAACACTCCTCGTCTTCTCCCTTCACCCCCTCCAACTTCTCTCCTCCTCTCAAACCCTCTTCCTCTCTCCCTCTCCCGACCAACTCCAACCACCTTGCTCCCAACCAAGATCATCATTTCGTTCGTCTTCTTCTCCTCTACAAGAAAGCCCTATCCATTTTTCGAAACAAAGTAGATAAAAAACTTTGCATCCACATCTTCTTCCTCATTTTCCGGCCACCATAGACATCCAACCAAAAAAATAACATGATATTCTAAATCGCCTCATTATCCGCATTAAAACCCCTCAACAAATTTCATTTTTGACCACCTTACTCCGGTGACCACCGTGCCAGAACGATCTCCGCCGTGCCGGAGACATAAATCACGACCAATCCTTCTTCTTCTTCATTCATGCATGCGTTTTCGCGTTCTCCGTTCTCTAGCCAAAAACATTGATACTTGCATGAGAGTAGTAGTTTAAAAGCTTATTTTCGTTTTCCTCATCTCTCTTCCATTTTTAGTGTGGATTGGTACTGTTCAGCGTGTTTGGATTGTCATTGTGCTTCCCATCATTTTAAGCTTCATTCTTATAATTGTTATCATTTTAGCGGTACTGTCATAACAAAAGTAAACTTCTATTATATTTCAGTCTCATTCATTGGATTGTCATTTTGGTATTGTTTCTGCAAGCTGGTATAATTGTTGCTTGGGAGGAGAAGTCTTATCCTTGGCAGGCATTGGAGGATCGAACTGTGCAAGTCAAGGTTTTGACCATTTTCTTCACTGGGAGTGGTATGAGGTTTGTGCTATAATTACTCTGTTTCTTGTACCTTTTTATCCTCAAGAAGATACCATTAAAAGCATAGGAAGGATTAAGACCCAACCATCAGAGGGTTGGAAGTTTGGGATTTTGAAGGTTAGATGATGGTCATACACCAGCTGTGATAAAGACTCACTGCCAGAGGCGGATAAAAACCCCAAATAGCAGGTTAGGTGTTGTTGACTAATTGGAGGTTTAGAGAGAACATGCTTTTATTGTTTAGAATTTGATTTTCCTTTTAGTATAAGTACAATCCAACACTGTCATTATTTGCTTAAATTAGAGGCAATATTTGTTTTTCTCCAAATACATTGTGTGGAGCTTCTTCATTGTTTCAGAATTTTAAAATGGAGTTTCCTTCTTAGCATTTTTTTTGATAGCATATGCAGCTGATTTTGTACCTGACACAACAATCTACATAATGTTTTCCTTTTTTAAAATAATGTTATTGATAAATCCACTTCTACCCTCTTTTTATTTCACATTTATATTGTCACCTTGTGAGTGGCAAGGGAGTTCGATGACTCTCTATGAATGCATGGAAGCGGTGATTTAGATTGTGAGAAACATAATAATTCATAAAAACATTGATAAATTCCACACAAAAAAACATTGATAAAAACACTCTTTAAAATAATGTGGGCAAGATAATTCACTAAAAAAATGGGTGTGTATTATTGGTGTTACAAAAAAAAAAACCAATCGTGAATGTATCATAAAAATCGTACAATACACAAAATTAGTGTAACATCGTTTGTAACCATATATACATAACAAAGGTCGGGCAAAGAAGGAATTCGCATGTCACAAAGTTGGATTAAAAGTTTGTAACCATATATACATAACAAAGGTCGAGCAAAACCTTTGTTATGAGTTATGAACATATACAAAATACCATATTGATCATTAAACCACAACCTAGGCTTTTACAAAAGCATTATCTCAAAGGGTCCAGATCCTCAAGTATTGTTTAAATTAAAGAATAATTCAACTAAAAATAATCGGTATTCACTACTCCCTCCGTTCCTGCTTATCTAACAGGCCTACAGATGTAGTTTCGAAAAAACATCAACATTTTATAAGGGGGGGTATAAAAATACGCAACACATATATATAAGACGAAGAGGCAACAATAGCCCTTGGTGGGATGAGGCAACAATGTCAGGGAAGTGCCACCATGTGTAACTATTGTTAGTTGTATATAACGCTAATTTGTATGCATGGTTATTACTAGGGGTGGATAAACGGGCGGGTTTGTTGGATCCGGGTTCAAAATGTCTCATCCATAAATAAAAAAACCAAAGCTAGCTCCCAAATATTTATATATCACCAACCGTTCGAGCTTACGGTTTTTGATGATGTGAGTTGGCGAATAGAGAGCTTACGGTTTCCCCTCCCACCAAATAGACGCTTAAAAAAAGTAGATAGAAAATAGAAAAAGCATATACATATTACAAGTAAAATGTTATTATTTTATGGGAGGGGATTCTAAGGAGAGAAGAGAAAAGGAAAGATTATTTTAAATTTTAGTTATTTAGTTCAACTTTTGAAGGGGAGGGGAGGGGAGGGGAGGAGAGAGAGAGAGAGAGAGGGGATATATATATATATATATACTAGTCCCATGACCTGTCCGATGGATGGGTTGGCTAGCGCGGTTGATTAATTAATATATATTGGAATAAAAGCAGGTAGAAATAACAGTTTGTGAAGATTAAAGGTTAATGTTTGTTGAAGACATGCATATGTGATACACAACAGAATCAAAGAATAGCTTAGGCCAAGTAAAAATTCTTTCAGCCTAAACTTAGATATGAAACAAATAAGAAGAAGGAATAATAATAAGAAGTATGTTTAAAATAGTTCAAAAGCATAGACATTTGTTAATGAATATCCGGTAGTTTGGATATTTAAAGGCCAAGGTCTATTGTTTCAGCAGAAAGGCAAGTACTACAGTTAATTATTTCTACCAGATATCCTAATGATATCAACAAAAACAGTCAAATGGGAGTCACCAATTTCCAATTTCAGCAAATCTCCTACTCGCAGTTTTTCCCCTTAACAAAGGACACTCATGTGGCTCCTGTTATGTATTTTTCATCTCTTGAATGTTTGGCGGAACGTAATGTGCAGACATCAAACAAAATCTAAGTATTTTTTTTTTGACTAAACAAATTCTAAATATTAGAAGGACGTCACATTTAAAGACAAAAGTCACACATATTAGATCAAGTCATAACACAAAATGTTTAAAATTGGAGCATAAACAACAACCTAATCACACAGATTAGATGAAGTCATAACAAAATCAGTTTAAAATTGTAAAATAAACAACAACCTATATAATAACATTATCCATATTCATCAAATGTAACCATAAAAACTTAACCCATAATACCGTCTTACCGGTTTGAGGGATTAGTCTCTAGAGTTGCGGGTAGAGGATAACCAGTTTATACCAAAAAATGTACACATGAAAACTTAACTCATAATTAAAGAGAAAAGAAGACAACATAATTAAAAAGTGAAACACGTACGTAGGTCACATGCAGAGATTGATTTAAAAGTAAATATCAATTTAATTATGCTTCGAATACTTTTTGATGCGAAATTATCTAAATAAAGAAGAAAATACCAATTAGGACATCTAATTTTTTTTCAATATTCTAAAGAACCCCAAAATACACTGCCTAGAATCACATTTTATGTATTTTGCCACCAAATTATTTTTCCATCAAATAGATTATTGGCAAACGAAGTGTTTCAATAGTTAAAAAAAATTTGAATACTAAAGTCACCCAAAATACAATATCTAACATTTAGCGTTACACGTTTTGCTACAAAATAATGTTGTCCCCCATCAAGTACACTAAAGCACACTATTTAGCATCCCACTTTAAAATATAAAAATATATAAAAAAATGTAGATTAGTCATCGGTAAAACTCTGTTGGGAGGATATAACAACACACGCCGACAAAACCGAGTACTCGTGGCCAGCCAACTTCTCCAGTGTACATTAGTCATCGTTAAAGCCGATGAAAACTGCACACTAATGAGATGGTAACAAAAAAAGTAAAAGAAAGGAAACAAAAAAAAACAATTGACTCTGATGGACGGGTTGTCTAACTATTGATTAAATAAATTACTTTTAAACAAAAACAACAGTAAATAATAATATCAAACAAATTCTAAGTATTAGAAAGACATCACAATTAAAGACAAAAGTCAAACATACTAGATCAAGTCATAACACAAACAACTTAAAGTTGGAGCAAAAACAACAGTCTTAATCACACATATTAGATCAAGTTATATCACAAACGGTTTAAAAGCTGTAACATAAACAACAATTCATTAAGAATGACTATTCTGGCTTAGTTTGCTCTTGAGGTTGATAGATCTGTCCTGAGCCGGTTGTAGGATTTTGTCGATCATGCACGATTTGATTTAAAACTAAACACAAATTTAAGAATACTTCTAATACTTGTTGATGCGAAATTATCTAAATAAAGAAGAAAATACCAATTTGGACATGTAATTTTTTTTTATTCTAAAGTACACCAAAACACACTGCCTAGAATTACACTTTATGTATTTTGTTATGAATTTTTTTCATCAAATAGATTATTGAGGAACGAACTTCGCTTATTTTCACATCTAAAGAACCCCTAAGCACACCGCTTAACATTTCACTTTACACATTTAGTTACAAAATAATTTTTTCCCCATCAACTACACCAAATCACATTGTTTAGCATCACACTTTATGTGTTTTGTCATGAACTTAAATAGTTTTCCACCAAAAATTTGCATATTTAAACATCTAAAAATTTTCGAGATCAGAAAGTACCCTTAAAATATAAAAAATAAAAATAAAAAAAGAAAACCTTCAAATATAAAAAAAGAACTTCTGATGTGGTAAAAACTCTGTTGGGATGGGAGACTCGTGGTTAGCCAAACTCCCCAGCGTAGATTAGTCATCGACAAAGACAATGAAAATAACGTACCAATGACATGGTAAAATAAATAAGGAAATAACAAAAAACAAAAAAAATAGAAGCAAGAAACAAAAAAGAATGTGAAACAAAGAAGGAAGAAGAGAAAAAAAACAACCAAAAAAATGAACCAACAAAAAATCATGCCACATACCAAAAAACTATTCCCACCAAAATCCAATCCAATTTAGATACCTATGTCAAGCCGGATAAGGTATAAGACTAATACCTTATTTATAAATAACTTATTTATAATTTTGACTCCAGATACAACCTTCCAACATAACAGATACACTACACAAGACTGATGAGAAAACAACTACAATGGATATCTGTTTGACCCCTTTAAAAGATTATATAAGAAACTTTGTTTTTCACGTTATGCTAAATGGTTGGCTGTAGAATTTTCAGACCACCAAATACACAATTTCAGAGTTTTGAAAATTAATTTATTCAAATCACTTAACATTGCACGTTTATGTTCTGACATATCGAAAAAACACACAATATCCTTCACTTAACACGATCCATTGGCTACGAAATTTTGATACTGACTATACTATTTTAACACACTACACATCATATTCTTAAACTAAAATGAAAATAGATTTACACATATACTGAAAAAGGCATTGTGACACGTCGTAGCATGAAACATTTAGAGCATTTTGTGGTTTTTTTTTCTTCCTTTCAATGACAAAAAATTGCGAGCATTTGGCAGGAGCATCGTCAAGCCGCATACAATTGTAAGATAAAAGAAAAAGAGACCACATAGTCATTTGAGTACGTAGAAAATGAAAAAGTTAATATATTTTATCTCTTTGGTAGTGTTGTGGTTGGAACAATAAATTTTCATATAGATTATCGAGTATACCTGATCATCTCTATTAGGGGTGGGAATAGGCCAAACCACTTAACAGGGGCCTACGGCCCAGCCTACGACAAGCCAGGTCAGACCAGACTTTTTTTTTTAAAATATATAAGGTTAAGGCTTTTTCAAAAGCCTATTTAGCTAAATAGGTCAGACCATAGACCATCGAAAAAGTCTTTTGGGCCTATCAGGCTGGCCTATTTAAATAAATCTAACTAATTTTTTTAATTACTAATATTATTTTGTATTGAATTTGGTACTTTGTGTTAAGTCATAACTTTACTAACAATTTTTGTTAGTTTAAACATATTAACCTACATCAATTTTTGACATTGTTGAAGTTGAAGTTATTATTATAAAATAGAATTTAAAAAGAATGTCATATAAGATATTTTCCTAAAAGGTTTTGTTAGATCTCAATTAGAACTTAATCTCATTGACCTATTAGTTTGTTAGTCTATTTAAATGACTTATGTCATTGAAATGTTGTTGACCTTCTTAAGAAAATAGTCAAATAGGCTTTTAAACAGGCTTTCAGGCCTTGTCAGACTTTCAGAAAGGTCAGATCAGACCAAAAAACTCGGCCTACGACAGGCCACAAGCCAGACTTTTCAATGTAGGCCAGGCTCAGGCCAAGCAAAGCCTAGCTCGGCCAGCCTATTCCCACCCCTAATCTCTATAGAAATCAAACATGATAAAAAAAAATATTTGTGATCAGTCTGCTTCTTAACCAAATTAAAATTACCTAAATACAGTAACACTATTCAACACACCACTACTTTAGAGTTGTAAATAAACAATGCACTTTTCAGGAGCACTTCCTGCAAAGCACTTCTTAAAAGAAAACATTGTGCACATTTACGTCTCTTAATAAGAAATCAAAAGTTTAGGGGAATGAAAATTTTATTTTTCTCAAATAATTCACTGCCAAAAAATATATTGGTTTGTCTTTGTGTCTTAATTGTTGATGTTGTGCCTTAGTGTTTAAAACATTGTTGATATTGTGCACAAAGCGAACTTAAAGAAAAGTGATAGAATATATTTATCATATCAATTAGTATTTATTAATATTTGTTAGAATATCAAATATGATTTTCCATATCAATTAGGATTAATTAGTATCACTTAGGTATTATTGTAATTGATTTCTATTTCTATTATAAATAGATGTGAGTGTACTCTATTATAGACACATAGAGCAAATCACAAATTTAACAAAAAGTATACTCTATTGCATTAGTAATAAATAAAGGAGGTCAATATTTAACAATTACCAAACCACTTGATATCTTATCTTATTTAGACAAGCAGAGAACTGAGCATTGCCATACAAACTTTGTTTTCTGGAAATGATGATTTTTTTACAAACAGACAAATTGCCCGAATTTATTAAAAAAAAAGAAAAAAGAAAGATAGAGAAGGCAAAAGGGGGACTAGGCTAAAACCCTTGCCATCAAAGGAAATTAAACAATAGAAAAAAGGCCCTAATATGGCCCCAAAACACTCTAGCCTACAGGCTAGACTATAACCAATCTAACTAACAGAAGATAGAAGATACTCAAGCTAACTATACAAGCTAGAAACAAGTCAGATCAAAAGGATTCAGAGACAGAATTAACTCTTGAGCGAGTATTGTAACCAACAACCAACTGATGTCGTTGTTGTCTGAATTTCTTCATTTGAGACTTGGACAAACGACCAACTGGTACAGACGCAGCTATTCCATGCGAGTCAGATGTCACAGGATCACTAACACCATCTGTCACATGATCACCAACACCATCTGAAGATCCATCCCAGAGCTTTCTTAAAATATTCATGTCAGATTCAACTACTGGGTTTGATGTAGCAACTTGTTCGGAGACAACAGGTACAACCTCATCATCTGAGACATCCCCCCACTTCTTCCCTAAAATTTTCATATTCAATGCCAACTGAGAAAGCATAACCCAGCCTTTCAACTAGAATGTGATCCCTAAGTCTTGATTTCAAGTCTATATCAACCAAGACGCGAGCAAAGTGGCCAAAAGATCTATCAAAAGTGTCTTTGCTTGTTGTGTCATCCAGTCGAAGTGGAGTTCCAACACAACTAGCAATTGCCAAAATAATCTTGGGTCTCCAATATTCTTGAGTCAGTCCTGTAATCTTAATCTAACATTGAGCATTTGTATGTTTAATTTTTGAAGGATTAAAGTCAGGCTACCAGGCAAACAGACGAAGCAAACCTAGCTTGCACTGCTAAGAGGATTGTAACCGGATTCTTTGTAAATCATTGACACAAGAAAAGGAGAACTCATTGTATCCTTTCCCTAAGGAGATCAGTCCCCACTTACCTAATGGTTGCCAAAGGGCTTGAAGTTTGGATTTCAGAGCATCTAACTTGATAGGAGTATCTCCCTTTGATATAGTAGAATTCTTCCTTGAAGGTGTGTTTTGCACTCTGCCAGACCTGTCAGGTATTCCTCCTCAGGAATTGAGATTGATAAATAATCTCCTTTGACACACGGGCGAGGAAGTTGGCTAAGAGGAATATCATAGGTTTTGTTTTCGGACCCTCTCAAAACTTGTGGAAAAGATTTAACATTTGTTGATTTTTTGTGAAAGACGATCGATCGGAAGGGGCGAGGGACGATTGCGTGCATTAAATCGGGAACAACTCCTCGCACTTACGAGCGGACCAAAAGCTAGAACGAGGACCACCACCGGACATCACGTTAGCCTTTGGTCGGGCGATTGAAGTCTCGCCGCAAATCGATCCACTTGAAGCTTACCGTCGGCGCGATTTTTTGCGATCAAGACCTAAGTATGGAAAAACGCTGCGGTACCGAAATCGCTCTGATGCGGACACGATCGATTGGTGAAAAAGCTCTGGTTAGCATGCATCCGAACTGACGCACTAGGTGTCACAGACAGACGTGACTTTCCAGACCCATCACCAGTCTTTCCACACGCGATCCTAGGCACGCTGACAGCAGGTGTGACCGGCGTGACATCCTTTACGCGAAGTGATGAGACACTGCTGACATCGGCGGCAGGAAAAGCAAAGAGAAGAAGGTCAGGTGGGACCGACCCTAGCAGACGTCAATAAAACCATCGTTATAATTGCTTGTCTATCTTATTTAGACAAGCAATTATAACGATGGTTTGATTGTAGTAATCGAAACATATCAATGTTAAGAAATTAATAAAAAGAGACAAAATCATGGTTTCACTTGTACTTCTAATTTCTCCATCCTAATTGTAATAATCTTTTCTCTAAAATAACACTTTGTTTGGTCATCAATGAAATAAATTTGGAGAAAGCATGGAGCATAAAGACTAAAGAGGGTGATTAAATGTTAATTACTTAACCCGATTGAAAGATTAATGCCAAAGTATTTTTTTGACGCGAAAGATTAATGCCAAGGTTGGTCGTGCAATAATCCTATTTTCATTTGTCCTTCCTAGAGAGATCAATTAATCATTGCACGACAAAGGGAGATGGGTCAATGTTAGCCCATTGTGGCACGTGCCATGTCCAAGTAGCGCATGGACCTTATGGTCCAACATAGAGTGCTGGGTCGTGGACCTGATCATGAGTCTACGGTAACTGAGTCGGTTCGGGTCCAAGTGGTTAAGTGGGTCTCGTGCCGCAGTCCAGAAGACTTTATAAAGAACGTTTGTCATGTATTAAGATATGGTAGATATTATATATGAAACTATGCTTACTTAGCTTTGAGATAAATCTCATGCTAGCATAACCAATGTTTTTATGTCACGACAATAGTTCATCTTTTACAAAATGAAGGCATGCATGTTACATTTTGTTTTGAAAGTTCTTCCTAATCAATTTCATAAGTATTCTTATTGAAGAATATGGTATCCATGGAAGATAAGAGAGAAAAGATTAAGAAACTCTAATATTCATCAAAGTAAAATGTGATACAAAAGGTTTTGATTACAATGAGAGTCTGACCTTATATATGTATATATAGATCCAATCTCACCTAACTAATATGTAACAAACTAGTAACTAGAAAACTAACTCTAATCGAATTACCTAACAAACTAACTATAACTAATGTAACAAACTAGTAACTAGAAAACTAACTATAACTACCAAGCTATATATCTAATAGTCCCCCACAAGCTAGAAGTTATTTACAACACTTCTAGCTTGACATGAACAATAGAAAATTACACATCAAATCTAAAAGAAAATTACATCAAAACACCCAACAAGGCCAATTGCAGTGTGAGGATAAATCTTCCTAGGAAATAATGTCTCTAAGCTGGAAAAGACACCAATGCAGACATTTTCCATCAAGAAATTCCAAACCAATATTAAGGTGTCTTCTTTTTCAATTAGCTGGTGCTTTTGGATGCAAGAAAATAAACATAATGAAGCATCAACCAGTAGATAGTAATACCACTTCTTGAACCTTGTTGGTAAACTTTCGGAGACAATCATCAAAGAGAAAATTCTATCTCTTGGATGCATTTCAACAAACAACTTGAATGTTGTTTGGTAAACAAAGAGTGAAGATCGAAAACAAAATCGAAACTCGATCCAAAAAGAAATTAGAACTCCACTTCAGATCACAATCATCGGGAATAATAATGAAAAGAGGACAATGAAGCGAAATCGCAAAACTGATGTGCAAGAATCGCAAACGGAAATGATGATTACCGATACAAGAATGACAAACAATTTGTGTCAAACGAATTAGAAACGGAACAAACGAAAAGCAAGTTGCACAAACGAAACTCTCAAAGAAGCGAGAGGAAGGAGAAAAGCGGTCAAGAATTGGCGAGATTTTGAACATGAATTGAAGAGCAAAACTAAAGACCGCAATGAAATAGGAGAGGAGTTTCGAACAAGAATTGAAGAACGAAGCTGAGATGAAAACGGAATCAAGAACGATTCACAGAGAGGAAAGCAAAATGCATGCGAAATCGAAAATGCAAACGCAATGGAGAATCGCAAACTCAGAATTTGCAAAACGCAAAAGAGAAATCAAGAAAAATTGCGATATCAAGATACGAAAGTCGCAAATGAGGAATCACAAATGCAAAGAATCACTTATTAGACAAGAACATAGGGAAAAATTAGAAAGAGACCGAGAAGAAGAAAGAATGAAAGTAAAATGAAAATTTAAACAAAAATGAAATTGATTAAAGAAAAATAAAGAACCTATAGTGAAGAAGTCTGTGAAGCAATCTTCATGGAGGATACCATGTTTGCTCTGATACCATATTGAAGAATATGGTATCCATGGAAGATAAGAGAGAAAAGATTAAGAAACTCTAATATTCATCAAAGTAAAATGTGATCAAAAGGTTTTGATTACAATGAGAGTTTGACCTTATATATGTATATATAGATCCAACCTCACCTAACTAATATGTAACAAACTAGTAACTAGAAAACTAACTATAACTACCAAGCTATATATCTAATAATTCTATTCGCTAAAAATAATTTAATCTCATATTTTATCCTTAGTTCATCTTCAAAATAGTTGATAGTATTTTGTGTCTTGTTGTTTTCCAAGTTTTTTTTTATCAGCAAAAATTATATTAAAGGGGATGCAAACGGGCACTCCAACCGGTACATCTACAACGGGTCTCATTAAAACCTCCTAGAGCCAAAACCCCATGGGGAAAAGACCCAAGGAGGAAATAGTACCTTAGGAAGAATGAGACAAAAACCAAATTACATCGAGTTCATACAAATAATAGGATTTCGCCACCAGTCGGAAATATTCAAGGCTGAATTGCGACCTTTAGGGGTGGAAATTTCTACCCGCAAATGGGGGTCCTCATGAGCTCGCCCGAAATGGTCCCCATGGGCGGGGATTTTTTTCAGTGGGGATGGGGACGGGAGAAAATCCCGCATGATCAAAGTGGGGATGGGGATCATCTTTCGCCGCATGACTCACACATGTGACCCTCGCCGAATGTATTACATAATTATTCTTATTATAGATATATATTATATTATAAGTAATTAATTTTTTAGTCTTTTTATACGTGTTTTTAATTTAAAATATTAACATAATATTAAATTGTTCTAACTTTTATACTTTCTAAATATTAAAATATAAAAGTAAGACTAACATTTATATTTTTTATATTAAAATGTTAAACTTTTGAATTTTAGTCTTACTTTTTATATATTTTTCTAATTTTATTATATTTTGCTAACTTTTAATAAACTCTTGGGCCCCACACGGCGAGTGAGGATCCGTGGGGATGGGGATGAGGAGAAATGTAAAGGCGAGAAGCAGTGATAGGGACGGGGACTGATTGGGGGCGCGGGGGCTTGGGCGGAAGTACTCACCGCCCGCGCCCATTGCCATCCCTAGCGACCTTCAATACTCTTGAAGAGAATATGGTTTCGATGAATCCAAAATAAAACTGCAGTACCCAAAATTTGTCCTTCTTTTGTTTTTTGTTTTTTGTTTTTTGTTTTGTTTTATATGTTTTGGTTTTTTGAGATTTTTGTTGACCTTTTGGACCCCTTATTTTTGTTTATGAAAATCAATCAAAAATAAATAAATAAATAAATAAATAACTATTTCCAAATTGAATTTTAGTGAATCTTTGGACCCTTTTTTAGAAAGGGCCAAATAAAAAAAACAGAGAAAAAGGAACAACAAAACCATGACTTAAGTCATAGACCACTCATTTGCAACTCAAGTTGCACTCTCTCAGCACAAATTCCACCTTAACTTCTTTAAGCAGCATTACAAGTATTAGAGGAAATTGGAGGCAACTTTAATTATTATTTTACACACTATACTATACTAGAGAATCAAAATTGAGTGCTTCAATTTTGATTCTCTAGTATAGTATAGTGTGTAAAATAAATTAATATTTAAATACTAACTAAAATTAATTGCAAAGATTTAAAGTAGTAAAGTAAAGCAGGTATGCGGGCTACTTTTAAGAGACTCAATATAAGAGACTAACAATGGAGCAAAATACGTGTATATCCTTTAAAAATGATGTAGTACGTGGAACCCACTTAAGGGGCTCAAAATGAACTAGTTAAGAGACACCCCATTGAAAATGCTCTGAGTGATGTTTATAAACAAAAAAGTAAGATAAGTGATACAAAAATTGACTCTCGAGAATTCACAAAAAGAGGAGAGGGTGCGAATAGAAAAGGGGGTGTATTATGATTTTGGGTCTATTTAAAGCCATCAGTATGGGCTACTTAATTTATAGTCTTACAGTAGGGGAGACTAATATTAACACCCCTTTTTGCTAATACGACTTCTAAGGAGTCTTTCTACCTATGTCTACAAGACCATGATGACAAAGTACAAGGGACGCTGCCCTTAGCTTAAAATTTTGTGCTAAAATACAATGTTATTAAACCCGGACTGACCCGGTCGGTCGGACCGTGAAACGGTGCCTAGGTCGGTTCGAGTCACCTATTGGATCATGGTTGTTCCAGACCCGGTGCGACCCGTGAGCGGAAGGCCTCGACCCGGTGTTGACTCGGTCGGTGCGACCCGGTGTTGACTCGGTTCGGGTTGCTGATTTTTGCTTGTTTTTATTTTTAAGTAAAACGACGCCGTTTTGCTGTTTTTTAACAAAAGCTAAATTTGAATTCAATCTTTCTTGTTCAGTTTAACTTTAAGGTTTTTATTTAATTTCTGATGCATCTTTTATGAGTTTTATCATTGCTCTAGCTTTCTTCAATCTTTCTTTTTCTAATTCGGTTTAACTTTAACATTAAGGTTGTTATTCATCTTTCATTTCGGTTTAGAAGCCTTTGTTTTGATTTATCTTTAAGTTCTTTCATAATTTAATTTTAAGTTATGTGTAATGTTGAAGTTGTTGAATGTAGATCTTTGAATCTTTAATCTTGAAGTTTGTTTTCAATGAAGAATGATATTTAGTTCTTTGTAGTTGTTGTTGAGTTGAATATTATTCAATTTTAAGTTATGTGTAATGTTGAAGTTTGTTTTCAATGATGAATGAGTAGTGAGTTTTTGGACAATTTTATTGTATGGTAAAAAAATTCATAGCTCTGCGATATGTGAATATACAACATGCCTAATTTTAACAAGTTTTAGTAGTGTCACGGTCATGCGGTCAACTACTAACCCCTCGATCCGCCCATCGACTCGATGGCAGGTGAAACACATTTCGTCGACTCCGATTCGATTTTAATAACATTGCTAAAATATTTCAACTTCTCCAAAAAATTACACTACTCCCAAAAGATATTTCATTCAAACACACTCTCAAATTTGTATTACCTTCCAAAAGTTAACTTTGGAACCAATTTTAGCGTCAAGAAGTTGAATGTCAAATTATTTGCAACAAGTTTTGAAAGTTAACATCTGTGATACATTCTAGAGTTAATTTTTGAACAATTTTGCAACTTTCGAAAGTTAACTTATGGAGACTATTTTTTAACAATTGTAAGAAAAAAAAATATGATACCTATGTTGTGTTCAATCCACTTTAGTCCTATATATTAAGTACAAAGTGCACCTAATGGCTACAGCCTACCTGCATTTATAATTTTTATTAGGCTTATCTGTAGTTTTGATCTCCCTATTTTATCAAATTCGTAATTTTAGTGCCGTCATTTTATTTTTGCAATTTTGGTCCCCAATTAATAAAAATTTAGTTTGGGAGTAAGTTTGATAAAAGTGGCTTAGTTTTATTCTAATTAAAATTTTACTTTAAAATGGCCGCATTTTATTAAAATCTATAATTTTATTTTAAAAGAGGTCATATATAATAATTCATATTTTATTAAAAATGGTAAAACTTTTATAAAATATGTTTTAAAAAATAATTAATTCATTTAATGCCAACATTTCTAAGATATGCCTATTAGTATTATATCTATTTTGTTAATATAAAATTTTAATGATAATAAAAGTATTATGACACATTTAAATTCGGTAGAAAATAATTTTATAAAATAATATTTATAATAATATCTTAATTTTAAAATAATATATTAAGACACACTACAAAGAAAAAACAGGATTAGCGAGGGAATCTAAGACAGTCGCAAAAAATTCATTAGTGAGGGATTTAGCGACAGACAGGGCCGTCGCTAAAGGAGCATAATTTTTTTTAAAAAAAGTAAATTTTGTCGCTAAAACTGCCCAAAACCGTCGCTAAAATTGACTCTGCAGGCGTGGGCCATTGTGCTGCAGAAATCCGTCGCTAAAAGTGACCAAAATCGTCGTTAAAACTGACTCGGCAGGCGTGAGCCATTATGCTGCAGAAATCCGTCACTAAAACTGACCAAAACCGTCGTTGAAACTGACTTTGCAAACGTGGGCCATTGTGCTGCAGAAATCCGTCGCTAAAGGTCAGTTAATGGGTTTTTATTCAAAACTCCCAACCAAATCACTCTCATTTCCATTTCACTTCATTTTTTTCTCCTCAACTCTTCTCTCTCCCTCTCTCTATCTGAATCTCTTCACCACCACCACCACCAAATACCTCCTACCACCCTCTCTCTCTCTCTCTTCACCACTACCACCTCCTCCCATCCTCACTCCTCCCTTCCTCTCTATCACTCTCTTTCTCCCTTAATAATCTTCTCCTTCTCTCTCTACCCTAATCCACCCTTCACCACCACCTCCCATGTCACCTCTTCCTCTCTCCTCTCTCTCTCTCTCTCTCTTACGACTTCCCCTTTCCCTCTTCTTCTCTCCACCTTCTTCCACCACACAACCACAACCACCACCCACGACTCCTCCACCACCACCTATGAATTTCTTTCCTATTTCTCTCTTCTTCTCTCCACCTTTCACCACCACCACCACCACCACAAGCACAAAATTAATAATATAATTTAATGTTCATTAATAATATGATAATAAACTACTTCAAAAATAATAATATAATAATAAATATATAAAAAAACTAGCGATTCAAATTGGGACACATGTCAGACAGTATTTGAAAAACTGCACAAATCCCTCGCTAAAAGTTAGCGAGGGATTTGGGTCCTCGCTAAAGCAAGTTAGCGACAGATTTTGAGGAATTAGCGAGGGAAAAGTGGGTCGCTAATCCTGCATTTTTTTGTAGTGAGAATTGAGCGGCAAATGGTTGTCACGTTGTCACCATACTGTCACATGAGTATTTCCGTCAAAAATTAGATGGCAATTTCACCATACGGATTTGATAAAATTGTGGGAAAATATGGGGAAAAACTACAGATTTGATAGAACTACGAGACTAAAATTGCGAAAAAAATTGAAAAACTTGAATTGCGGATCCTATAAAATAGAAGGAACAAAACTGTAGTTGAGCCTTTTATTTTTATATTACAATATGTGTTTTAGGAGTTGACCAAAAAACAAAACTGTGTTTTTAGGAGTTAAATCAATCAATTTGGTACTCAACAATTTTTTTAGACCAAATGGTACTAAAAAAAAATTAGGAACAAGAGTATTACATTTCACATTAATTTTTACAAAAATTTTGCTTAAATTTTATAAAAAATGAACATTTTAAAATTTAAGTAATAATTTAATTGTTATCAAATAAGTAATAAATTTATGCTGAATTGTCTAATTTATTTAAATGATCTATGTTAGCATAAAGGAAAGTAACTAAGTGCTTTCAAAAGTAGTGCTTTTAAGAAAAGTTATTAACCAAAAGTTAGTGCTTTTAAAAATTAAAAAATACATAATATTTTTGAAAAAATTTAAATATTTTTGTAAAAGTTTAAATATTTTTTCATGATTTAATTAAACTTATACAAATGACCTATTACTGGCTTATTTTACTTTGCAATGCACGAGTTTGATGTTGGATTGTCAACTCATATTTGGCATTTAACCGTAGACTCTGAGTTGATGGATCAACTCTTGCTACAAAAGAACAACTTATATCATAAGAAAAACATATCTTTTTTATCAATAATATTTTAAGGTGAGAGGATGACACATCAGTCCAAGACGAGTAAAAATTTCATCTCTTTTAAAGACTTACTAAAAAAGAATTACGTTTCTCTCACTCAATCTAAAGTTTTGTGTATACGCCCACTGCCCAATTGTTTGAAATTTAAAAAATATCTTTGATGCAAGAAAACCAAATATATTTTTAGAGATATTTTTTTTTTCATGGCTCTTTTGCATCTTATCTAGAAATTTCCTATGATTTTCATGGGATTTGTGCTGCTATGCTTGCAATTGATAAGGCTTAAAAGAGAGGTGGGATATTCTTTGGTTGAAAATGCAACTCTAACTAGTAGTCTTGGCTTTTTACAAACTCATATTTGGTTTCTTGGAAGCTAAGAATTCGTTGCAAAAATTGTCTTTATCTTTATTCTTTAATGCAATTTAAAGTTATTCATATCTGTGAAGAAGGTTGAGCTATATACTTACACAAGAAGTTACTTTTAGAAGATCTACTGATATATTTGTCAAAACAATTTTTCAGAGAGCATCCGCTGAAAAACTTTAGAATCTTATTCATCGGAGTAAGAATATGAAAGAGATAACATGAATATTTTTAGACTCATTATGGTAAACATAAAAGAAGAAGGTTCTTTTTATGATGAATCTCTTGTGAGTGAAGAAATTCCAGTAACTGAAAAAGCCAAAATAAATAACGACCCTCGATTCACACTTGATAACATACTGCCAAGTCGTTGCAGATTCTTTCAAAGTCATTGAAGATTTTGTTGCAGAATTACAGACACATTGTTGCTTCTTGAAGTTCTTCATCATGAGTTATTGGTGATATGGAGATTTTTGATAGAAAAGGCAAACCAGTATTTTTTGAGATGAAATATTGATCTCTAAAGGTCAAAGATCTTGAAAAACATTACCAAAGAATGTCTCAAAGGTATTACGTCCTTAATGGATTTGATATTTATAGTATCAAAATCCATCACATGACACTATTGCCACTTGAAAGTGTAGTTGTACCTAAAAATGAAGAATCATCGACAAAGGTTTATCAAACCCTCTAGATTCATTAAAAAAGGAAGAAGACAAGGGCTATGAAGTTCTTTAAAAAGAAACGATTTAGAGGAAAAGGAAGAAATCAAAGATGTTTTATTTGTGAGAAGAGTCACCGTTTTTCCAAAAATTGTCCCCATAAACAAAGTAGAAAAGCTATTTAACTCCCTCTAGAAGGAGATCTGGAATCGATGTATTTTAAACAAAGCTTTGCCGATGAAGAAACAATTTTTGCTCTGCAAAATTCTTTTTCTAAGAAGTTTTGATGAAATAGAAAACATATTTGTCTGAGACTAGAGAGTGCTTTTCTAGGGTTCTTTGATGAACCAAAATATAATATTATCAAGAGACTTTTACTCTTGTGGTGATTCCGAATGATCTTATTATCTTCTTGGATGTGGCAATTTCTCCATCTCCTTGCCTAATTTAATTTCTATGTTTCTTTTCCTCTTTTCTTTTGAATCGTTTATGTCATTTGTATTCAAAATACACTTTGTTGGAACCTTTATCTATCATGGAGTCATCTAGATCCATATCATAAGAATATTATTGTGGGAATGTATGTTTATTCGGCATCTAACGACAAGCTTCAAATTCTTCCTGCGGGAATCAAGTTCAAAAGAGAATTCAAGCCTTCAGAATAGTAAAGTTATATAATTCTCTCTTCGAAGTCCCCACTGAATATGAAGAAATCAAATCCAATCTGCTCAAACTTTTAATTTGCAGATAGTCATGAAAAGTTTCTTCATCCATATCCTCTATGGAAAAATAAAGACTTTTTTGTCCAACCTCCCTTCAAGCTCAATGAATATATCGATCCAAGAAAGGATATATACTCATCCTGAACTGAGTTGTTTAGCCTTAGCCAGAGAAGAATGAAACCATCTGGTTAAGTAAGGACGAATAGAACCCACTAAATCTGAGTGGGCCTATATCAAGCATTCTATGTGAAAAGGAGATCTAAAAATTAAAAGGAAAAAAGAGATCCCAAAGTCTCTTCATTAAACCTATTCATCAAAGATACTCAAATCTATTCCAAGTTCGATATGAAGTCAGGTTATGGCAATTAGGTGTTGACCTTAAGGATCGTTACAAGACGACTTTTTGTATTCCTAATGTCCAATACTAGTGGATAGTTCTACTACTCGGACTTAAGGTAGCTCCGTAATTATTTCAAAAGGTCATGAACAGGATTTTTAAGCCCATTCTCAATAGTAGCCTCATCTACATTGATGATGTGTTACTACTTTCAAATAGCCCAAAAGCGCGAGATGATGGATTTTGAAAGGAAAAGCTAGCTGGGCTGAACATAAATTGATTTTCTAGGGATGCATTTCTACCAGAAAAATATCAACCTCAACCTCATGTTACTGAAGAGTTGTTGAATTTTCCTGATGAAAATCTCACCACCATACAAATACAACAATTTCTTAGTATTGACAATTATATCAGGGATTTTTATAACTAAAGCTTGTTAAATATACAAGGCCACTATCACAATTACTCAAGAAAATTCCTCCACCATGGGGAGTAAAGCATATCGAAGTAGTAAAAGCCTTGAAAAAGATTGCACAAACTCTACCTGCCCTAAATTTCAGGAGATGGAAAAAGAATTATACAAACTGATGCTAGTGATCAATATTGTAGTGCAGTTTTGATAGAAGAAATCAATGGAATCAAACATTTATTACAGTCATGCTAGTGGACAATTAAAAGAAGCTGAAATGCACTCTCATACTACTTATAAGGAGACTCTTACAGTCAAATGTGGTATCCAAAATTTGATTTCCACTTGAGAGGATTCAATTTTGAAGTTTAAATGGACAGTTCTTTTTTTAGGATTCTTGAATTCAAAAGTAAGATGTCACCAGATCCTCAGACTCTTCAACTCAAGAATTGGTTTTGTAGATATGATTTCGCCTTAAAACTTATCAAAGGAAATCAGAACCTGATCCATGATTTACTTTTTAGCTAGGTCAATCAAACAAATTTAAATAATCACTTAAATTGACATTTCCCCTCTAACCTTTATGATCAATCCACTACCTGCTTATACTTCCTCAACCAAAACCTTTCCTCCAAGTGTTAAATTTTACTTTTCACCAGCATAGCTCGAAAAGTATGTCAGAAATCACCTTTATTATTTCAATAATGCTATTCAGCCCAATAATGCTACAACAAAACTTACAAATATACGATACATCTATTAATACGTATGTTTCACTATTAAATCTATTAATATAAAACTAATTGTTGTGGAGGTGTGGTTTACGATGTGTATATTTGTATGCTTTTTTGTAGTATTATTGGGTTGAATAACATTTTTGTTATTATTTTATGTCAAAAGATTTGGAAAAACTGAAGGTTTTCCATAATACCACCTTCCTTCCAGGCACTTCTTTCTTTATGCCAATTAGGATAAATCCAAATCTCTGTTTCTCAAAGAATCATTTGTGGTATATTTGGTGTGCACCAATTTTACATGTTATGCATGTTATTATCCTCACCGAAAGCATATATGGACTCCTCACTGATCCTAAGAAACATAAATCTTTGATTTGAACTACACTTGAATGGTATTCTCCATTAGAATGGTGGAGAAGCAAGAAGGCGGATATAAGAACCCGAAGTTATTAGCAAACTTAAATCAATATTCGTTTTAACTAGCCATATAAGATTGATCCTAAACTTCAATTAGGAACCTAAACTTGGGATAAATAAATCTATTGGAAGTTATTAGGTTATTTTAGTTGGAGAAAATTTCAATTGGAAGTAAGGAAAAAAACAACAAACTCACACTGTTGCACTCTTGGAATCTCCAGAAGATTTAACCTTGATAACTAAGTATGCACCCTAAAGAGTACAGAAGAAAAGCCAAATATTTATTGTGCACCATCATGAGAGTTATCATATTATTATTCACAAGAGATTTGCAAAATGACCCTATCAAAAGTGAACACCTTGAACTTAATATTGATGTGACTATATATCGTTACTTGTAAAAAAAAAAAAGAGAAGTGGTCCAACAACTTTATTGGTAGTTAGGATAAGGATTAAGTTTTATTGGTAGTTAGGATAAGGATTAAGTTCTTACCAGAGACACTTTTTTCTTTCAATGGATCCCTATTCAATTTTGTTGATATTATTGGTCTTCACATCGCATCTTCTATTCTTTTATCTCTAATCTCTAATAGGTCTAGGGAAAAAAGAAGATTTATTGGTCCACACCAAGATATATTAAACCTAATTTGCCAAGGATATATAAATTAACATTTGATGTTAATACGTAGGGGTATTAGCAAATTGACAAAACAATTATGCTCACATGCATGAATTTGGCTGCATGCATTGCTGTCCTTTTCTTCCTTTTGTATGTACTCTTGCTAAATATTTGACCAAGCTATCTAATTACAAATCCTTCAAACACCACAAGTGTAAATTTAATTTGAGTATGATTCAAAGATAGTTATATGTCTATAAGCTCTACCAAAGAAGCTTAAATAAAAAGGAAAAGTAATATATATCTCTTCAATCCATTTATGTATACATCATTATCTCTTAGCTATTTCTAGAGCAAAGTATCTATCGATCCATCATATATATAGGATCAAAACTTTGAGAATGTGCTTGAATATGAAGCAATTTAAAAATTTCAAAAAATTTAAAATTTTAAGTGTCCCTTTATTTACTTTTTTTTATTTGGATAGAGTAATTATTTATTTAAAGTTGGATCCTTTTTATAAGTTTTAAAAAATTTGAAGTAAGCTTAATAGGGGCCAATATGCAAGTTTTGAACATTTATAGGGATCGATTTGCAAAATATGAAAATTTAGAGGGATCAATTTGCAAAATGTAAAAACTTAAAAGGACCAAACTACAAAATTTAAAACATATAGCGATAAATTTGAAATTCTTATTTTTTATGTGGTATTCAAAATTCTTTATAGCCTTAACAAAATATCTCATGAAATCCCTTCATTCTACAAATTCTCTAAATTTATTATCCAAACAATCTATTTTAAGATAAAGTATTTTAATTTCCCCCAAAAATTATATTACCCTCAAAATTTGCATCATCCAAACACACGGTGAGGGATATTTGCCTCAAGTCATGGGTTAGCTTAGATGCGACTCATATAAGAAAATTTAGTTATTATAAGAAATTCGAATATTTAAATTATAACTATAAAATTTAAATCTCGTATAATGCATATAGTGAAAAAATTCTCATAAGATTAAAGTGTGTTAAATGATGAATCTTAATATTATCTTTATTTTATTTAAGTGGTGTAATTAAATGTGATGTCATTAATTAGAAGTATAAATCATTATTAAATGAAAAAGACAATTTTGAAATGAAGTTAAACTTTTATCTATATATTTAATAAGAATGGTTGATTTCAATGTAATTCCTTAATCTGTGTAATGTTGAAGTTTGTTTCTTACATTATAAACTGGAGAGATTATTAACTAACAACTAATCGACTAATTATGGGACAAAACCCACAAACCATATCTCGAATCCACGACATGGTTGTGCTCTCTCAATGTGGCATTGTGGCGAGATACATGCTCCAACAATTTTTTTTTTGGTATAGAAGAAGTTTCATCCTTATTTTTATTGTCCAATTACATTACATTAGCTTCATGTTTATGTTTTGTTGGGAAAATTGGCAGTTTGAGTTGCAACATTAATTCTTGTATAGGGAACTTTAATTGAGTGGAAATATGGTTTCCATTGTGTAAGGCAATTTGGTTAACTTTGAATTTCTATTGGGTGCCAAAAGTTGGGCCAAATCATTAACCGAGCAAATCAACTAAAGTTTGATAGGTGGTGCATGGTTGTGAACCATTATGGCCATACATATTCATACTTACTTAATTTTCTGATTAATCTGTCTTGGATTTAGATGATTTAAATTGAATACTCTCACCTTTCATTTTTAAGAAAAAAATTATTTCTTTTCATTTATGGTTTTGATAGTTTAAAACAGAGTCGTTGACTTTGTTTGACAAGTCTCATCCGCTAGCATATAGTGGATTTGACTAACTAGCTAGCTAGCAGATGTCTAATTAATACATGTGTTTGGTAAGCATTAGCGTTTAGTGTTTTTTGAGTAGTGTTTAGTATTTTTCAAACGCTATTTCAAACAGAGATTAATCTTTTATTGAAAGCGTTGGATACTCCATAAGTAGCCATCAATGATGCGAATAAAAAAAACTCCATCTTTTTATCCTCTTGTCCATTTGATTGAAAAACATGATGATAAACATTAAGCAACACTTTTAAAGCAATGCAAATTCTTAGCCGTCCTTTTAACAAGTTTAAATTAGGTTTAGGACCCACCATTTATGCCAATCTTTAGTGACTACTTAAAATATTGCCTCAAACACTAAACTTTATTACTTTAACATTGTGGAACCGAAAAAAAATGCTTGTAGGAAATTGGATTGGAACATTGAACATGGCTCCATTATCTTAGCCCACTTAGATAAAGATAATATGTTCCTCTATTTATCTAGCTTTAGAACCCTAAAAATTAGCTAGTAACCATTCATTACCTAACCCAACTAAAAAGAATTCGAGTTGGTATCAAAAAAAGGAATTTATATATATAGTGCACTTGCACTTTAGTTGTGTTCTCAGAAGAATAAGGCAGCTCCACGTGATTAAGTACACTTGGTTTAAAGCTTTGCACATGGTACACACTTGGTTATTTTGGCTACTTAAATTCACGGGCAAGGATATTGATGCTTTGAATTTGAGTATAATATTAGAGTATATCTTTTTTTTTTTTTTTAGTTCTGATGTTTTTGGTGTGTAGTTTCCAGCGGTTTTCCCAGATACTAATCTACATCGGGAATACAGTTGGCCACAAGATCGGCGTTGTCGTGCGTGTGATTCTCCTCCCAATTTTCTTGAGTTTACTATTTATAGTAAACATCGTCTAATATGTGGCCTAAAAGGAAGTTTTTAGAGTTTTAAATAAATTGAAAGGGATAAAGGGACTTAATTAGTTGTAATAATTAATTAAAACTCAAGGAAACGGATTGATTACTCTATAATCAAATTTTTATCCGGAACAACACGTTTACCCTAATGAAGTAAATGAAGAGTGTCATCTCTTTTTATAATCAATAATAATATAGATTTGAACTGAAATTTGAAGTAATGTTGAATGGTCATCTCATCTACTAAGATCACTTGGATGAGATGGTAGAGGATCTATTTCAGTTTAATCATTGTAATTCTATCCAATTCCGATTTGATGAATTAGTAATCGATTGCTTGCAGATGATGATCTTGGTTTATAAAAAAATTAACTAAATTGTTTGTCCTAATTATATGTTGAGTTGAAAGAATATTTTTCGATCGACAGAGTAAAGCCCTTTACTTATCTAACCAGAATCTTTTTTGTACATTGATGTTGAATTTCTGTATGCTCTGATAGGCCTGTCTAACTAATTCTGGTAACTAACCCTTTCTGCCATTTAATTACTTTTTATGTTAAGTTCTTCTCTTTTCAATTTTCATGAGAGTGTGAATGTGACTATGTTTATGTGGTTTGAAGAAAGAGAGATAGGTTTTGAACAATATGAACCTACCTTCTTATGATGAGGTGCATGAAGCTACCTAACATTGCTAATTAACTTAAACTCTAAAAAAATAATTAAATAGCTAAATCATTGTTAATTATGTGCTCCAATTATAAGATAGACTTCAATTCTAAATTTAGAATAGGATCTAAGTTTGTAACTTTTACATGCAACATAGTTTATGAAATTAAAAGATACACAAGTTAGGTAGGATATTAAAGTGATTACCAATTTCATATTTTAATTAATAGCATGAGGTTGGACCAAAGTTGTCTCCTAAATGACTGAATAGAAAGCTCATTTCATTTTAGCAATGTGGATGGGAAGAATAAAATAAACAATTTTGGAGTTTTGGTCGGCAGATTTAAGAAATTGAATAATTTAATTAATGAATTTAAAATTTTATGATAGGGAAATTAAAACTCATTTGATGTGGGTAACGTGGTCCTATGGAATAATTCCACATGCAAGATCATGGTGTTTTTGAATCCTCTGCTTATCTAAACGTAACATTCAATGGAAGGGGTTGTTAAGTAACCTTTTTTAACAAAAAGAAAATTAGAGAGGAGTCTTTCAAGTTCTTTTGATCTTTTCCTTTTTATCTTTTTTATATGAAAAATAAAATTGACTACTACTATTTATAGGTGAACATCATCTAATATGTGGCCTAAGATGTCTATTCATAATATGGGTAAAGGAATTTTTTAGAGTTTTAAATATATTGAAAGGATAAAGGGACTTAGTTGTAAAATTAAAAGTCAAGGAAAAGGGTTACTCTATATAATTTTTTCCAATGTAGACACATTTTGTGACACCCTTTACCTCGAAAGTAATCATGAGTAAAAAAGTTCAAGAAACAAGTAAATTTGTTTTTCAAGTTAAATCTACAAATCATTTTCGAAATATCTTTCGCAAGTAAAAGATGTCATCAAACTCCTTAAATCATATAAACATGATTTATAAAATTGAAGACTAAGCAATAAAATATTTCTTTCAATATAATAGTACAAAGATGATCTTAAATATAATATTAAAAATACAACCCAACTCCCGATGTCACATGATCAGAGCAAATGACCTTTAATCCAATTAAATAAAAAGAAAGTAACATTAACACATAGCATCATACTATAAGCTGGGTGATTTGTAGTGATCACATCTCCACGTTGCACGATCAAGGAAGGCCAATCCAACGACAATGGAAATCAATCTAAAAATGTGGTGCACGGGTGAGAAAGAGCATCCAAACCATATAAAGAACACAAGACCGAAACTAAAACAGCAAAGACTATCACATAACAAGGAAACGATCAACAATAGTGGTTACAACTTTCATAACACGCATGCACAAATAATCTTTAACTAATCTTCAGCTAATACTAGTGTCGTGACCTCACGTATGGTCCTAAGTCTACAAGCAGCAACAACAACAAGATCCGGATACCTTGCCAGATACTGCCTTACAATCATCAACAACAACGACGACGACAACAACAACAACAACAACCATAGGACCAGAATACCTTGCCTGGGATACCTTGCCCGATAATGCCCTACGACAAACAACGACAGTAGGACCAGGATACCTTGTCTGAACGGGATATCTTGCCTGATAATGCCCTACAGGAAACAACATCAATAGGACTAAGATACCTTGCCCGAACGGGAAACCTTGCCCGAACAGGATACCTTGCCCGATAATGCCCTATAAGAACAACAGGATCGAGACACTCGAACGGGATACCTTACCCGATAATGCCCTGAAGAACACCCATATGAGGACTATTAGGACCAGGATACCTTGCCCGAACGGGATACCTTGCCCAATAATGCCCTTACTAACGACGACAACGACAACAACTATTGAGGTACGACTCGCCCATGCTGCGACGAGTCCTTCCCCATATTGCAACCAGGTTCCTCCTACAACTTAAATTACTAAGGTACGACTCGTCCATACTACAGCGAGTCCTTGCCTATACTGCGACAAGGTTCCATAAACAGCATCATCAAAAACTTCATTTAACTATTGTAACTAACTCTTCCTTCTCACTCAAGTCATTAAACTTAATTACGAATAACTCTCACACTATATCCATGCTATGTCTACTCATCTATGTCTGAGCGTCATCATCTATCACAGCAAAACATATTATCATGTCACTTAATGACTTAACGATTTCTAGTCAATCTCGACTACGTTAACATATATTAAGATACTGACTAGGAACTTAAACATTACTAATTTGTATCAGTTAGTCTTACCTATCATTATAATGCTTTAGCACAATAGACATTAACTCATCATATAACTTGTATAACTAAACCTTTCTTCTCATTTTTAATTATGAGTGACACCCAAGTCACGTAGGCTCATTAATTTATTCTAATTATTTTGTTCATACTCTTAGATCACCCTTACTGTCAACTCAATTCTTCATCTTAGTAACCTACGAGTTATTCAAATCAAATAACATCAGGCTACACAAACTTGACTACTCAACCTAGATTCATTCCCTAAAATCGGCATATTAGCTACAGTCATATCAATCATTAAATTACAATGATCCAAATCATTAAATTACAGTCAATCAAATTTTATAGTTACTATCATCCAAATCAAATTAAATGATTTACAGTTGTCCAAATTGAATAAAAAAATGAATAATAAATAAAGATCGACAATCAATATTACTTTAGTCTTATCCCATATTCTCCATATAGAAAAGAAACTTTTTCCCTCTGTACCTGATATCAAAGTGTACTCCAATGGGAATCGATGGTGTAAGGCCATCGAAGATTGCAATTGCAGCATGACTCACACCCACAATCTTGGAATTGGCATTTTTATTTTCTTTGGTACAGAAAGTATATTTGGACTGGGCTAGAAAGAGTTCTGGGTTCAGTGCATCCAACAAGAGAAAGGGGGTGTATGCGTATAAACAAAGCACATTAATTCATTATTAAAGCTCAATTTCGCTACAACTATTTTTCTAACACCTCAATAGTCCAAAATAATTTTCTAAAGAAATAATATCTCAAACACTAATATTTTATAACTATATAATAATAATAATAATCATATATTACCAATAGCATATAAAAATACGCTTTAAAGTGATTTCAACTAATTTTCATACTCCAACACACAATAAATTAAAATAATTTAATCTTATCAAAGCATAATAATTTATAAATCAATCACATAATAAAAGGACAATTACGCACGCGGGGTGTTACACATTTGCCTTAATCCATTCTAATAGATTACAATATTTTTTTATATTTTCTATAAGTTAAAAGGGATAAAGGGGACTTAGTTGTATTCTTCGCACAAAGTTTGATCGAAGCTAGAATATATAGTTTTGAGCTGTGAATCTTGTTGTAACTGAATTCTAATCATTCTCAGGGTGTGTGTGAGTGTGAACACGAGATAATTAGGGTTCTGGGAAGTTAGGGGGATTGAACATTTGGGAAAAACTCTCATCTTGAACATTTTGAACAATGATCGATTGAATGCAGTAAGAACTAAGCAATTGCTTAGTTCCCCAGACGGAGGTATCAATTTGATACAGAACTGGGTGATCAATTTTGCTGGTGTTGTTGTTTAATTGCTCAATTTGCGTTTATCCCCAATTTCGCAGTTTTAGGGTTCTTATTGTATCGATTAGGGATTTCTTAATTTGTTAATTCAATCGGTTAATTGGAATCTGTTTAGCGTGCGATCGGTAATTGGGATTGAGTCTTGATCAATCTTGCAAAGAATTAACGCAAATTCATAGTCTAATTTCAACAATTGGTATTAGCAGCAACGTTGAATGACATTCATGGAAATGACAACATACAATATAGAAAAGTTAACTGGAAAGAATGATTTTGGTCTGTGGAAGATGAAGATGTGTGCCATGCTTGTGCAACAAGGTCTAGAGGAGGCTCTTGAAGGGGAAGACAAGCTACCCGAGACAATGACTGCAAACGAAAAGAAAGAGGTAATGAATAAGGCTTATAGTGCTATAATCTTGTGTTTAGGTGATAAGGTTCTTAGAGAAATATCTAAGGAGAAATATGTTGCGGCTATTTGGCTAAAACTTGAGGGTCTTTACATGACTAAGTCCTTAGCAAATAGGTTATACCTAAAACAAAGATTATACACTTTTAAGATGCAATCGGGCACATCAATAACCGATCACATAGATGAGTTTAACAAACTGATATTGGATCTTGAAAGTATTGATGTTAAAGTTGATGATGAAGACCAGACATTATTGTTAATTAGATCACTCAATGATTCTTATGATATCTTGGCTGATACTCTCATATATGGAAGAGAATCTATTGCCCTTGAAGAAGTCCAAGCTGCTCTTATGTCCAAGGAATTATCAAAGAAGAAGGATTCCAAAGACAATGAGCATAATGAGAGTCTAATGGCTCGAGGAAGAAATGAGAAAAGAGATGGTAAAGGAAAGAATAGATCAATGTCCAAATCTAAAGTCAAGCACAACAGATGTTTCATATGCAACAAAGAGGGACATTTCAAGAAAAATTGTCCTGAAAAGAAGACTGCCAAGAACCAAAAGAATTATGATGAGGGTAATGCTTCATATATATGTTTCTGATGGTTATGACAGTTGTGAGGTATTGGTTGCTGCAAATTGTGAAGAAGGTGAAGATTGTGAATTACATGCCACCACAGAAGCCAAGTGTGAAGAGGATTGGGCAATGGATTCTGCATGTTCATATAACATATGCTCTAGGAGGGACTGGTTTGTTGATTACAAGCCATTGGACACTGGTAGGATCATATCTTTGACTATTGCAAAGCATATATTCTACTTAAGAGACATCCTCACACAGAGGAAGACACTTCACTCATTCACTAAGAAACCCTAACTTGCTAAAGAGGAATCTAATCTCCCACTTTTACACAATTACACTATCGTAATCCGCTACGGATAAAACTTTTTTCCTAAATAAGTATTGGTCCGTGCAACTTTGTCTTTTTATTTGAACATTGAAAGGCCAGTACTGGATGCGTGGGTGTCACATCTCATCCACATATGTTTCGTGAAAGAAAGATGCCGATGGAAATACCTTCAAAACGTATAACAATTAAAATATATTTTTTTGACAAAAATAATTAAAATATTTGATATCATTAAAATAAAAAATTCATTTAGATTTTTTCGGTGAGCACAAAGTTTATTTAGATGAATGCTAGACTGAAATAATTTTTAAATGCAAAAGTAATTCAAATAAAATATATCTATAAGAAATTATTAATCTTTAAATTCCAGCTCTTAATTTTAATTAATAATCATATTATTAAACTATTTTATTATTTTTGGTATATTACACCGTTTTCTGACAAAACATATTTTACATTAAAGAAAAATAAAAGTTCATTTGATGTTTGCTCATAGAGCAAATATAGTTTTCATTGTAAATGTTCAAGAACTCAAAAGTTTTCTCTGCTTTGGGCTCTCATATCAAAATAAAAAATAAATTAAAGCTCAGTCTAAAATAAAATATGACCTTCATAAAATTAGAAACTTGGCTATAAAAAAACTATTCAGATGGTTGTCAGTTTTTAATATTTGATTTTCAATAAAATATTTGGAAATAAAATGGGTTCGGTAAAATAAGAGCTGGAATAATTTTTAACTCATTTTAAAAATATTTTGATATCAGCTTTTAAAGCCATAAATAGACATTTTAGAATTGAGTTTTAAGTTATAAAACCATAGAAGTACTTAATAAACTATAATATTATAGTTTAAAAAAAAAATAAAAGCGTCTTAAAACTCAATAAAATAAACTATAATATTATGAGTGTTATGAATATTTATATTAGTGAGGATCATGAATCAAAGTCTACTAAAGATTGTAGACAATGTGAATTGGCCAAAATTGAAAGATGAAATTGAAGCAGAATGAGAATGGTGAAATTGTGAGATACAAAGCTCGACATGTTGCTTCGAGGGTGGATGCTGAGTACTTTTCAATACTTAATTAGCCTTGTAGTGCATGAAGAACTCAAATTTTACCAGATGAATATTGCTTCAACTTATTTGTATGACTCATTTGATAGTCATAATTATTAAAGATCCCTGAAGGATTTAATATTGCAATGCAAACTTTTTGGATTCGCGAGATGATTACTCAAAGAAAGAGCTCTATGTGAATGACATCAAATTATATATGATGGATTTTGAGGTTGAACCAGAGAGTGACCTCTACATGGAAAATCAACAGGATTTAAGATAATAGGAAATATCTTTAAATATATTCTTTTGAAAAATAAAGTCTCATATTGATCTGCAAAAATTATTTATATTGAGTACATGAGTTGTAAGAATATATAAAATATCTTAGTCCCGAAGACTATGAAAGCATGCATGGATGTTACAAAATGTTATATCCCTTGATAATGGCAATATTATGTGATAGTTAGTAGTAATATAGTTCATTACAAAGACAAATGCCTTAGAATAAAGTGGGATGCATAATTCATTTTTAACTATCCTAATGAATAAATCATATTATGTATTACACAAATTAATCATGCAGATATACAGTATTTTTCTGATCTAGATCAAGTCGACACAAGTCACTATTATCTACATATGGTGACACTGAAATATCTTTTGATCTATAAAACAATCTATGGTTCTTGCTTCTTCATTTCATGTCCAAATGCCAATGATTCAAGGAAGATGTTTTGAAGATAATATCGATCGCAAAGTTCCATTAAAAGAGGATACAATCACAAGTGACAATGGAGTAGATTGTTCCATATGCACTCAAGGAGAAACTCCAAATATTGAAATTCATATTCTTTAGTGATGATTCAATCGGGGGGAGAAAAAGCGCACTCTTTTTCCCTTTTCCATGGTTTTGTCCCACACAGGTTTTCCCTGAAAGGTTTTTAACGAGGCAGATTCCCAATCGATGTGATATTGTACTCTTTTCCTTCACTAGATTTTTATCCCATTGGGTTTTTTCTAGTAAGGTTTTTAATGAGGCATATCCTCGATGGACATCCAAGGGGGAGTGTTATGAATATTTATATTAGTGGATGTCCATTAGCTTTCTCCTTCCCTCTCATTACTCCCTTGTGTAGTGGCTTTTGATGATAGACTATTCACTTGCCTATCCATACCCTATAAATAGGGCTATCTCATATGTGTATGGACACACTTGAAGTGAATAGAAATACTCTCATCTTTCATATTTGTTCATGTTCTTATCTTCTTCATATTTCTCCTTTCTATAGTTTTGGTTATTTTCATAACAATGAGTGCTTTTTTAGCGACTTAAAACTCGGTAAACTCAATAAATGTAGTGCTTTTTGCTTAAAAAAAATCATAAAATACTTAATAAACTATATAATAACATATAGTTTATTAGTATAATTTTTTTGATGCCCTACAAGCATGGGCCCTAAGCGATCGCACCCCGATCTAGGCTCAAGGTCAGTCCTGAACTAAACTCAAACAACCCATTTAATTTCTTCCACACAAGAATAAAGGCAAGAGGACCTACTTCTTTAATCTCATCTAGTAGGATCATATCTTTGACTTTTGAAAAACATATCTTCTACTTATGAGACATCCTTACACGGAGGAAGACACTTCACTCATTCACTAAGAAACCCTAACTTGCTAAAGAGGAATCTAATCTCCCACTTTTACACAATTACAATATTTTAATCCGCTACGAATAAAACGTAAACTTTTTTTCAAAATAAGTATTGGTTCGTGCAACTTTGTCTTTTTATTTGAACATTGAAAGACCAGTATTGGATGCATGGGCGTCACATCTCATCCACATATGTTTCGTGAAAGAAAGATGCCGATAGATATACCTTCAAAATGTATAATAATTAAAATATTGTTTTGACAAAAATAATTAAAAGATTTGATATCATTAAAATAAAAAAATCAATTCATTTAGATTTTTTGGGTGTGCAAAAAGTTTATTTTGATGAATGCTAGACTGAATTAATTTTTAAATGCGAATAGTATAAAATAAAATTTATCTATAAGAAATTATTAATCTTTAAATTCTGGCACTTAATTTTGATTAATAATTATAATATTAAACTATTTTATTATTTTTGGTATATTACACCATTTTCTGACAAAACAAATTTTTCATTAGAGAAAAATAAAAGTTCATTTGATGTTTGCTCACATAGCAAATATAATTTTCATCGTAAGTTTTCAAAGAGTTTTGGAAGTTTTCTCTACTTTGGACATAGGAGTCTCATCTCAAATATAAAAAAGAAATTAAAGCTACTAAAATGAAACATGTCCTTCATAAAATTAGAAACTTGGCTATAAAAAAACTATTCGGATGAATGTCAGTTTTTTAATTTTGATTTTCAATGAAATATCTGAAAATAAAATGGGCAATTCTATGGTTTTTAGAGCTTAAAACTCAATTCTAAACCAAAGAGCGCAATTCCAATTTTAAGATCACGGATCGGTAGGGAAATCCTTTCGATTGTATGAACTTGGTATAATTGTCTTTTCGTCTCATTTCTCATGGGGTGTTCTTTCCTCCTTGAGTCTTTTTCCCTTGCGGTTTTGACCTAGGAAGGTTTTAATGAGGCATATATGTACCGGTTGGGTGTCTGTTTGCACTCTCCTTTAATATTTTTCTTTGCTTATAAAAAAAACTCAACGTATATTGAGTTTTTTTTAGATAAGCAAAAATTGTATTAATGGGAGCACTAGAAGTGCGCCAACCCATTTACAGAAAGGGAAGGGGGGAGGGCCTCATTAAAACCTCCCTAAGCCAAAACCCATTGGGAAAAAGACTCAGGCAGGAAAATCTGTTTTGAGGTACTCTTTTTTCCAGCTGGGTAACAGTGTTCTTATTGATCCTTGCAAAAATTAATAAGAACACTGTTACCCAGCCCTCTTCTTATACACCACGCAAATCTTTTGCATTCCTCTAATGACTTGTCCAAAGTTACCAAATCTCTCCACCAAATTGACCCCTTGTTCTGATGGTTGTTACCTTCCATCGGAGCATGAACAAAAAGAGATCCAAGCTCCCCATATCTATTTTGCAGACCAACTCCAACTTACATTAGGGTCCTCCAATGCCCACGACTTCCACTTAGAGCGAAGAGCTAAGTTGAATAATTCGATATTTTTAATCCTGACCTCCCGCTTTCTTTGGCTTGCATATTCTATCCCAAGCGATCCAATACATACCGCTCTCCCCTTCTTTGATACCCCATAGGAAATCCCATTGGATTTTGATCATCTTTTTGATAACAACTTTTGGCGCTCTGTAGAAAGAAAACAAATATAAGTGAATGCTATTGAGCACAAAATTGATTAATAGAGTTACCCGGCCTCCTATGGAAAGAAGACGACCCTTCCATTGACAAACGCTTTCTAAGTGCCCCTATAACAGGCTCCAAGTTGACTCCCGCCGGAGATTAGCACCAATAGGAATGCCTATGAACTTAAAAGGGATAGATTCCATTCTACAATAAAAGAAAGTACTTGCCCTCTCCAAAAAACCTTCCGGAGTACGATACCAATAAGTTTATTCTTATGAAAATTAACCTTCAAGCCAAACACCAAATTAAAAGAGAGCAAGATGGACTTGATACACCATAAGTTCTTCCAAGAGGCCTTACCTACCAACATTGTCTCATCTGCGGGAAACTATGCAGATAATATAGAAAATTTTAGTAGTGAACCGCAACTTTGAATGGGCAACTAAACAAATTACAAAAGCACTACGTTTTTTTAAGCACTACATTTTTTTAAAAACAACGACACAAAACCATTACTTTCGTAAATGACAGAACCATTACTGAAAAACACAAATAATATGAAATTCACAAAAAGAATAGACACTTTTTTTGGGTTCCAGCAGTTTCTGAAAAGCAACCCGGATTTAAAAATTAATTATTTGTAGATATTAGATAACATATTTATTGCACCCAAGTGAATATACAGTGGACACAGCCAATTGAAATTATTATTTTTAAGTCAAAATCTGATTTGATGTATATAACGTATTTAAATATATTTATTAAGAAAGTTAAATAAAAATATATAATAAAATATCAAAAAGTGTCTTATGATATGTCAACTTACAACAAATTTGTCAAAAAAAAAACATACAACAAATTTTCAATCTGATTTTATGTCTAGTTTTTAATTTAGTCAACTTATGTCAATATCAAAACATACAACAAATTTGTCAAAAAAAAAACATACAACAAATTTTCAATCTTGCTAAAATAAATGAAAAATTCTGAAAATTTTACTATGTGCATGAAAAGGAATTTCACACTATATAATGAAATTATAACTTTTGTCAAAAGAAAGTTTATAAAAACTTAATTTGATAAACTGTCAACATCATATTCTTTTAAAATTATTTAACTGTTTATCAACCTTTTTCCTAGTAGAGCAAATTAAGGTTAAATATTTTTTGACATACACACACACAAACATATATATATATATATATATATATATATATATATATATATATATATATATATATATATATACTAGTATAATTTACTCGTGCACAAGACGGTCAAAATTTATTTGTTTAGGTAATTATTTCAACTATTTTAAATATTTATATAATAATAGGAAATTAAATTTAGATTTATATATATATATATATACTAGTATGTGTCACCCGTGCCAGCACGGGTAAACATATCATTTTAACAAAAAAAAAGCAATTTTTTTATCTTGGATTAAAAGAGTTGCAGTTGTATACTTATGTGTGTTATGTGAGATATAAAATACCATCTAAAATCAAACTATTAGAAATAAAAATTAAAAAGACTCGCAAGGGGTGTATTTGAAAAAAGGGAAAAAAAATTCGTATTACATTTTTCATTAAAAATAATCATAAAGAAAATATAGATATAAGTTAAAATTATTTATGATTTTTTGAATTTGGTATAACAATAATATAATTTATAGTAAAGACACTTAATATAAAAAATACAAAAAAATGTTATTTGTTTATATTAAACTATCAAATGGTATTTGAGAAAAACAAATTAAGAAAAATACAATTTATATTAGGTTATAAAATGTACTCTATAGTAATTTTATTTTAGTATAATATTATAGGTAAATTTAACGAACTTTAAGTTCAAAATTAACTAATACAATAGAAGTATTATGTAAAGATATAAATCTTGATTATCTTTCATATTATAGACACACATATATAGAGAGAAAGAATAAGTAATTCAAAATACAAATTCAATGCATTTTCTTAAAAAAATTATAAGATTTTCGTCATTAATTATAATTTAAAGTAATTATATTAGATAATAATATATGAATTTGGTTTAAAAAAATACTCATATCAAATGTTATTAAAAAATAATTTTTGGATTTGTGTGTATAACTAATAACAAATATTAATTAATGACAAAATAAACGTATATCAAATATTGTTTTTTTTACGATATCTTACTTTGTTATTAATTAAATTATCTTTGATACTTTTTGATTTTAAAAAATATATTGTAGAAAAAAGTTGGGCTTGAAAGAGACCAATGGTACAACTGAAAGAAAACAACTATATGAGAAAGTTAGAAAGGACAAACTAACTTTCTCCCCTGTACGTTGGACAAAATATGAAGTCACATTCAGATATTTGGAAACTATGAATCAGATACCGAGTTAGGTAGACTATAATTTGCGTCAGCCAATATGAAAATGAGAGTAGCTTGAGGCATCAATTATTATCATGTAAAGGTTGAATAAGCTCCTAGAAAGCATATTTTAAGGCAATTAGCAAATGTCAAAAACTTAGAATCTACTCTGCAGATCCCTCGTGAATTGTTTCAGAGAACTCACACGAAAAAGAAACACCAAAGTACTTCTATCACAATGAGGTATCACGATTAAAACAATAGAATGATGATACATACAGATTCCAATGAAGACACACAAACAACCATGATGTAAAGCTTCTTTTGGCATTAAAAAGATACACACCTACACACATAGTTGCAACATTGGATTCTTTGAAGGGTCTTAAACCATGAAAATTGAGGTCCACCTTCAGAGGAGAATATTATGACTAAAATGTTAAAATAAAATAAACCTTTAGCCCAAAAAAAATATATTGAGCACATTGTACTCTTCTAGCATCATTCCCGTATATAGCAGCAAAGGCAATATCAATAGCTTTCTTCAAGGCATCCCTGGCAGATTCATACCTTGATAGAAAATCACTAATCAACAAAGCTTTGAGTAATGATCAAATGACAATAAACTATTATCAGAGAGAATTTATTCTCGCTTCTCACTTGCTTGTCAACTAAATACACAAGATCCAGAAAGTGAAAAGAGTGTCTCAATCGCACCATAGTCCTAGGCCCATCAAAAGGATCACATACTAAAGTATTTTTGTAGGTCTCAACTTTATCTTCTTTCAAAAACTCTTTTAATCCATCCCCAGTTATTTCACATATTTGTGGCAGTTCATCTATATACATGAAGTGATAAAACAATTAATAAAACAAAAAGAAATTCAAAAAGAATCCATGCAATTTTCTTATATATTTTTTCCCTGATAAAAATGTAGGGGTATAATACATCTAGTTGATCTTAACCTTCAAGATGTTGCCTCTCATTTTGTCAACAACAAAACCTCTAACCATGTAATTTGGATCAAAAGACCAACTCAGTAACTGCATTAAAAACAAAGGTTCTTTTAGCCAAAGATGCAAGGAAATAGAACATGACCACAAAATTAATTGAAACCTAAAAAATCCAAAAAAATTGACAACCTAATCAATCAAAACTTAAAGAAATCAATAAAACCCCAATTTTTATTAAATAAAAACAAACTCAATAACGGTATATCTTGCATTCAAAGAATTCCACATTTGTAGGACAATCAGTTCTAACCACATGGATTATTTTATAATCAATCAAATAAATCAACTCCTACTCTTACTTAAAGAAATAGAATAAACCAACTTAAAATTTTTGTTAAGAAACCAAATCATCAGTCAATATATCAAACTTAAATCAGTATTATTGAAAACCAAATCTGCAGTATGGGTTACACATTCCAAAACAAAAACAACCCATTAATAAGTTTAAAAATCAAACAAATGAAGAAAACAAATCATCTGTGTCAATACACCAAGTTCACATTATATTGAAACGAATTCTCACTATCCACTGAATTTAACAATTATTTAGAATATTCAAAATCATTGTTTCAAAGATTGCACTTGCTAAAGGTTTGATGATTGCACTTGTCGTCGCTACATTCGTGTGACCGCTTATCGCTGCGCTTTTTGGTCGCCGCTTCCCGCAACATTGATTTAAAAATCTACGAATTACTTAAAATTATTTACAAATTTGTCACTCCTATGTCTAATAAAGCAATAAAACAAAAACTTAACTAAATTGAATCCACTATCTGCAGAGTAAGGCAAGAAATGACCATGCCATGTGAAAGGAACAAAGTTGCAAAGCACTTGCGAAATGCATTGAATTGATTTGAACCAAAAGTAATGTGGTAGGAGAAGTTAGTTATGCCGTAACCATTACCTCTGAATAATAAAGACTTGAGAAAGAACAATTTTTCAACTATCGGAAAAGATCCACCCACCTGAAGAAAATTGCCTCTGAACTCTTCAAATATGCATTCAATAGCGCTCAACGTGGATTAGCAAACGCTTTGGCACCATTATCCTCCAAGTTCACAAAACAGATTTTTGAAGTTGCAATAGATGTGAAGGTAGGAGAATCCTGCCATGAAAAAGGATACAACACACTCCCTAAAATCAATAAAATCCCCAAATCATAGTATTATCATATTGGTAAACAAATGCAAAATCAGTTAACTTCCTAAAATCAATAAAATCCCTAAATCATAGTATTCTCAGATTAGTAAATAACAACAAAATCAGTTAAATCACTAAACCCTAAAATGTTAAAAATACAGCATGGTGATAAAATCAGTTGGGTCTGATTATAAAACGAAAATGAAATCGAAAATGAGATTGAAACCTAGAGAATGGAATTGAATCTGAGAAGAAAATGTACCTAGATTTCCCTTTCTTCTTGAGAGAGTGGGCGAGAGATATAGGGGTTGGGTTTCGATAATTTGAAACCTTAGGTTCCAAAAATGAAGAAGAGATGGAGATGAAGAGAGGAAGAAGATGGGTTTGAAATAAGAATCTTTGAGTTTCGAACATGAAGAAGAAGAGAGGAAGAAGAAGACTGAAGAAGAGCTTAGGCATTGATCGGTGTGAAACATTATGTGGAGTTTGATTCTGCCAACCGTTTCTTGGTTTCAAGATTGTAGATCCACAAAATTAGCAAAGTCGTTAATACAATTATTAACACAATAATGAGATTTGATTCCATTTCTCTCTCTCTATCTCTTGCCATAAATTTCGTTGTTTTTCAAACATATTCAGCCGCAATTTAAATGAATATGAGCCGTCCAGATCCTTTCATGTTCTAAGTGTTATTAACAGCCGTTAAGATTGTTCAAATTGCTGAGGTGGCCGCCAAGTATTATTCCTGAAATGCGCGTGTCATTTTTCTATTGGTCCTATGTGGACACACAGGTGGACAACTTATGATTTAGTATAGTTATGATATATATAATAAAATTATATATAATAATTTCAAATGGGATGTGGGATTTTGTCCGGAAAATGATTTTGTTTTCTGTCTTATAATGTTTTGTAATAATTAGATGAAGAAAAATTAATATAAAAGTATTCAAACAAAGTACTAAAACGAAAATTGAAACCGATGAAAATATGAGTATCATCTAATGTTCTCTGAATGAGTATATAGAAAAACACATTACTATTACTAATGTCGAAAGGAAAAGGATATACGATAATAGAATGTCTCATGATCTATTTTGTAATATATCCTTCATAATTTGTTTTCGCTAAGCGTGTGAACCTGTGGAAATTCGATTTTATTATTATAAGCAATACGGGTATACATCTCATTTTGTCATAAAATTTTAAATTATTTTTTGGCACCTTTAAAAATGCAGTTGTATGTTTTCGTGTGTTATATGACACGTCGATTTCTTTGTACACCGTCTTTTATCCATTCATTATGATATATAATATATATGTTTATACATTTATTTATATACATTTATTAGTGTTAGTCCCTCAAAAATATTTCATCCACTTCTGATCCCCAAGGTTTTGTTTTGTCATTATTTTAGTCATTCATGACTTTTAATAACGTTTGATGATTTTTAATAACATTTTGTTTACTTTCTATAAGTGCTATTAAAAGTCATAAAGCGCTATATTGAAAGTCATGAGAGATTAAATTAAAAAAACTTGTTTAAGGGACTAAAAAAAATCAAATTATATAGAAACCAAAACCATATTTAACTTAACCAATTAATATGATACCAAATTCAAAAACAAAAAAAAAAATAATATACAATGCAACGTTACATGTAATTTTTTGATACGTTAGAAGTTAGCTTTTAAAATTAGTAAATGATTATTTTTGTTGTTCATATTTTTTTGTATGTTTTCATTTTTTTTTGGTGATGTATATTTTGATTGGTTTCAACTAGATACTTATTTTATTTTTTGAGGTTTTGATCCTGCTCTAGTATTCAAGAGAAAATGGTTCTAACTAATTCAGAGTTGGCAGAAAAACAAGTAAAGTTTGACTCTGTTTTATTCCATTTATGACAATAGAACCTAAGTACAAACTGAGTGCATCTCTTTAAATGAAGTACATTAACTACTTGCATCCAAACTTGAAGTTATATATCGTTATAATGTTTCAAAAATTAACATGATATACAATTTTTTAAG
The DNA here is from genome assembly GCA_020916435.1 of Oxytropis ochrocephala. Taxonomy (NCBI): domain Eukaryota; kingdom Viridiplantae; phylum Streptophyta; class Magnoliopsida; order Fabales; family Fabaceae; genus Oxytropis; species Oxytropis ochrocephala. The sequence continues at coordinate 114,795,081 of CM037088.1, forward strand.
AAAAATAGATAAATTCTGGTTTTGTGTCCAGTTTCGGGTTTTGGCCATATAGTCTATTCCCAGTTATCCGGTTCAATTGAGGGGTCCGATTCACGCATGTAACCGCCTAAACAGCTAATCCGATCCGATTTTGATAACTTTAACGTTATTTGAAATATCTCTTAAATTCTTAAACCAATATTGTTTGTTTTAACTATTGTCAATCCCACTTAATAGTTTGACTAAGGATAACTGTACTTTCATTTCATTTTCCAAATTTTTTAACCTAATAAAAGAGGGCGGGGTCATTATTTTTTCTCTTTATTTTATCATATACAAAACATACTTATTATAAACATACAAATATTGTTTTATGAAGTAATGAAGGGACAAGGGCTTAATCTATCTTGGGATACAGGGGGTTGATTCAATGCTCTCGGATTTGATCCCAAAAAAGACAAAATCGACTTTGGTCAGTACGAAATTTGATCCTAAGTACGAGTATAGATTAATCTTTTGTTGAAATCGTTAGAACACTATACAAGTAGCCAGCAATAATCCGAACAAAAAATATCAAAACTCTTACATTTGTAAGATAGAAATAATAATGATGATCCGTTTGTTTTTTCCTTTTGTATAGAGACAATAATAACGGACCAAAGAGAAAGAGCAATTTGAACATGAAACAATAAAATTTTAAGGCTAAATTATAGTTTTTGCCTCCTTATGAATCCGGACATTTGATCCCATTGTTTTAAAATTCAGACATTTAGTCCCACTGTTTTAAAAAAATTCAAGGTTTTAGTCCAATGGAGGTTTTTTAGTTTTTTGTTGCTGATGTGGATGCATGTTAAAAAAACGCTTACATAGCACTCATAGGCAACACATGTGGTTGCTACGTCAATTAATGAGCCCCATGGATGCCATAGCATTATTTATCTAATAAAAAATTGAACTTAAAAAAAATTAAAAATTAAAAAACTTTAAAAAGAAAAACTAAAGTTAATGGCTGCTAGTCGCCAGAAACAACAATTCAACAAACAACAATTCCAGATCTTATTTAAATCCAGAAAAATTAAAAAAAAAACTGATCGTACCTTGACCAATGAAGTGTTGATGTCGCTTGTTGTTGGGCTTGGCCGGCCGGGCGGTCGAGAGGACCGATCCCGGCCGCGACGCGAGTGGTACCGCAATGACACTGACGCTCAAGTCGCACGCGCTCGGCAGGTATCACGAGGTAGGAAAACGCACTGCACGAAGCCACAGGCGAGTGTGGTATTTATGCTGCTGGAGTGAAGCGTCCTGGCCGAAATAAGCGCAACGGCCAGGAGCGCAACTTAATTGCGCTGCAAGGCTACGCGAATGGGCCTTGTTGGGCCGTTCTATGCGTGTTGGGCTGCTGGTCCACTAATTGCTGAGTAATTCTATTGGGCTTACTAGCCCGATCCGAACGATTGCCCCCAAGCTGCCCAGTCGCAAGTGGCGGTCGAGGCTTGAATCGTTGCCTCCGTGGAGTCATGCACGGCCGAAGCGCAACTATTCGAGGCTTGATTCGTTGCCCCCCTGTCTAGCCTCGCGCGGCCGACCTACAGGGAGAGACTCAGCATAGACTATTTGAGGCTTGATTCGTTGCCCCCCTGTCTAGCCTCGCGCGGCCGACCTACAGGGAGCGACTTAGCGCAGCCTATTCGAGGCTTGATTCGTTGCCCCCCTGTCTAGCCTCGCGCGGCCGACCTACAGGGAGCGACTAGTCGTAAATCGTTGGGGTGTGGTCGCTGCCACTCCTATTGGGATGTGGTCGCTGCCACTCACGCCGGGATGTGGTCGTTGCCACTCCTGTTGAAATGTGGTCGCTGCCACTCACTTCGAAATGTGGTCGCTGCCACTCACGTTGAAATGTGGTTCAATCGATCGGGTCTCGACCAATCCTCTTAGACGGCTTACCAAATCACTACTTGGATTTTGCTCGCCTTAGGGGGTGCGACCATTCTAAGGTTGCTTCGATCGTGCTCAAACTCGTTGAAACGCCTTTGGACAGTTTACCAAGTTCGACTCGGATTGAACTCGTCCTCTGAAGTGCGACCATTCTTAGGTCGCTCCATTCATACTTAAATTCGTTCAAGTGTTGCCATGCATTGCTTACTGAATTCGTTTCGGAAACAGCTCGATCGTGACCTCGATGGGTCGCTATCGTAGCGGACTCGTTTGACGCGTTTGCGATTCATAAATGAGCGGCTGCCTTGGTTCGACCTAGGCTACAAGCGATAGCTATGACCGGTCACTGCTGGCCGTGCTGGTTACGGACCATTCGTTGGTCTGTTCGCTGTAAACCAACCGTTGACCTGCACTCGTCGCAGGTCGTTCGATGATCGCGTTCGTTGTAGGTCGTTCGTCGTCCTATGCTCGCTGTAGACCATTCATTGGTCTACGTTTGTTTGGGCCATTCGATGGCACTCGTTGTAGGCCGCTCGGCAGCCTACGCTCGTCGTAGACCATTCGTTGGTCTACGTTTGTTTGGGCCATTCGATGGCACTCGTTTGGGCCATTCGATAGCACTCGTTTGGGCCATTCGATGGCACTCGTTGTAGGCCGCTCGGCAGCCTACGCTCGCCGTAGACCATTCGTTGGTCTACGTTTGTTTGGGCCATTCGATGGCACTCGTTTGCTCGGCTGCTACTCGCATGGTGAGCGGCCGGTCATACTTTCGAGCATGAAGAGCTACAAAAGCAAGATTTTTAGCGGTCGGGCCTCAGTAAAAAACCTCAGTGGGGAAAAAGAGCTCTCGCTTGATATTTATTCATAGGTCAATAATCTGCCCCGTTATCACGATGATTGTCTTGTCCTTTAAGCGACCTATCCTCGTTTCTTACATGGGGTAGCGCGCTACGCACACCTTTCTAGCGAGCAGTGCTTCTTCATAGACCATATGGTCGTTGGCCCTTCGGAGGAACATAGTCAAGTCCATGTACCGACTTAGGCTAAACTCTTTTGCAAATCTGTGGTCCGGTCTGATACCACGTTTAAGATACTTCAGCTTGTCTTTGTCCGACAGGTCACGAATTGTCTCGGCCTCAGCATTGAACCGGTCGATATACTGTCTCAGTGTTTCATTGTCTCTTTGAACGATCGTGTCCAAGTGTTCCTCGTACCGGTATTGGCAACGATTGGTTGTATAATTGGCTAAGAAAATTCCCAAGAGGAGATGGTGTTGGGACGTAGCGACTCCAACCATTCCAGTGCCCGGCCGTCCAATGACTGAGGGAAGAGTCGGCATTTCATGGTCGACCCTAATTCCCTGTAGCTGCATAGTTATTGAAGTATCTGATATGCTTATCCGGATCTCCACGACCATCAAACTTGTTCAGATTGGGCGGCTTCCTTAAGTCTCTTGGAATGCGGTAGCGCCGGATCTCTCTTGTAAAGGGTCCATGGCCGTTCGGGATGTCACTCGACCCAAAGGGCTGCATGGCGAGGCACGCCTCGTTGCTCGGCATTCCGTAGAATCCGCCACCGATCGGTTGGCCAATATGTGGCGGAATTTGAAGGGATTGCCTACTGGGTCGCTCGGAGTGGTGCCTTCTTGGTCGCTGGGAGACACATCTCTGATTTCCCCATCTCGATAGTCTTCAAATTCCTCGTACGAGTCCCAGGATCTGCTTCTCGATCGTCGAGAACCGGATGACTCGCAGGAAGAATACCTGGTAAGCGAACGACCTGATTCGGGGCGATAGCTGGAATCTTCATATCCATAATCATAAGAGGGGGAACGGCGTCACGCACGCGTTCTCGCCTGAGGGGCGACTGTGTGCCTGTTTCGGCGTCGTCGGATCGGCGAGAAGTACTTCCTCTGTGAGGGACGCTCCTTCGAGGGGGCGTTCGGTGTCTACGGGAAGGACGACCTTGAGCAGAGGGTTCTCCGTTGGCCGCTCATTGTGCGCGGGATCGACCTCTTCGTAGTGGGAGAGATCAACTCGTCTCGATCTGCAATGAGCTGATTCTTGTTTTGTAGTACTTGAAGGACAACCTGTGTGATATGCTCTAGCAAAGGCTCCGCAATTCCGGCATCAACGAGCTCGGCCGGGATTTCTCGTTGCAGTAAGCCGTGCGCCATACTTGTTCCAGGATTGGTTCTCGGCCGCCCTGCACCGAGGGCTCTTGGCGAAGATTGCCTTGCGATTCGTGAGCGATCACCGCATACCTCTCGCGGGGCCGGTGGCGCAGCGTTCGCCCGGAGGATTGAGTCGTGATGATGCCCGCGTAATGGGCTGTTTTTGCGGCGACATGGTGAAGGTAGGATAGCGCTCGAGCCTCCCACTGTGGTCGCCAATTGATCGTACCTTGACCAATGAAGTGTTGATGTCGCTTGTTGTTGTTGGCGGCATTTGAAGAAATTTGAGAGGATCGGTCTTGGCTGCACGCGGGTGGTACCTGCAATGACACTTTGAAGCTCAAGTCAGTGCACGCTCGGGCAGGGTATCACGAGGTAGGAAAACGTACTTGAAGCCACAGGCGAGTGTGGTATTTATGCTGATGGAGTGAAGCGTCCTGGCCGAAATAAGCGCAACGGCCAGGAGCGCAATTTGCGCTGCAAGGCTACGCAAATGGGCCTTGTTGGGCCGTTCTATGCGTGTTGGGCCGCTGGTCCACTAATTGCTGAGTAATTCTATTGGGCTTACTAGCCCAGTCCGGAACAAAACCATATACAATTCAGAATCTGATATTAACTATATGTAGATATTAATCATAGGTCATCTTCTCTTACAAGTAGATCTGGAATGAAGATGAAAATAGGGAGGAGAGGAAAAATGGTCCATGATCCATGTAAATCCATGAATATAGAAAAAGCAACAGTGAAAACCCCAAAAGCAGCAGATCCAATGACACTGAATCTGTTCAAAGTGGCACTGGTGACCGAGTGACCGGAGAAATCGCAGTCGATGAGGACTGAGAAGACTTAGGTGGAGTGGCTACATGTGTCTTGGTCGGAGACGAAGCCGACAATGGTGACATTGATTGAGCAACGGTGAAACTCACCAACATTGCAACGACGAGCATCAAGTGATCAACACAGCGATGGTGACGGCGATTGAGCAATGGTGAAACTCACCAAGCAATTTCTTGGCCTCGTCCAACTCGGCCACAGCCTTCTCCCGAGCAGCCATGGCCTTTTTCAGCTTCTCCTCCACCTGGCCCACCTTAGCCTCGAGCCCGGGCACCTTTTCAGCGAGCTTGGCCCTCTTTTGCTCCGCAGCCAACAACCCCCTCATCTCCTCCGAGTCTTTCTCAGCCCGGACAAGAGAGTCTATCCAAGTCTGCAATGTCCTATTTTCCTCCAGCAGCTCTACAAGTTTTACATCCCAGTAATATTTTAGTTTATCATCTTTATCTAACAGTTTGCCATCAAGCCAGAGATTATCAGCTTCAATTTCATAAATATTACCTCGGAGACGAGCTGCTACCTCCTCGTACTCATCATGCCCCTATTCAGGAAGAATTCTTCACCGAGCTTGGTGACTTTCATGCAAGATCGGAAGTCTTCCAAAGAGAGATCGTGCTTGAAGCCTTTGCTTTTTGTTTCTTTGGAGGGGAATCGGGGCTGCCCCTAGTAGGACCTCTCTTCCGATATTTTTGGCCTCGTGGCGTCCAGTCTCCTTGCTGCCATTGCTCTTCTTTGACTTAGGAGTGGCATCCTTCTCATCAACAACCTCAACATCAGGTGTTGAAGCATTCATTTTCGAAACTGGGGTCCCCCCCTTTGCAGCAGATCCAACACTGGGGCTGAAGCCCATGTCTGTTTGTTTGGAGGCAGAGGGCTTGACCACCTTAAGGTCAGCCCCGGATTGCTGAAGCACAGCATCAAAGTCAAAGTCGGCCATTTGATATGCTTAAAGAAAGCCAATGTTAGTGGAAACTGATGCAAAAATAACTAGAAAGACAAGTTAAAAATAGAAATAAAGGAAAAGCTGCCGAAATAAGCCTTCAATTTTGCAGGGGACTCGATAACAACGTCCATTACCAAGGCACACTCAATCTTCTCGCTCGCAGTAAGCTTTCCAGTCCACTGTTCACGAAGATTGAATGTAACAGCATCCTCGCCCTTGAGATGCCTCGACTTTACTGTGTATGCCGACCCATTCTAGTTGAAGTGTGCCCGGGTCCAAGAGAAGGGAAAATGCTCCCTTACTAATTTGTCGTCCTCAAAATCGGCAATTGCCTTCTAGGCAGCTGAGCTCATAGCTCTAACATAAAAGAAAGTGGATTTAAACCCCTTATTCGAGTCGTTGACTAGCAGGATAAGACTGATATCTGTTGCACCTGATGCCAACATGGCCTTGCCTCACCCCGCCCGAGCCTTGCTCCATCTGGCGGAACACCTCAAAGAAACTTAAGAAGGCATAGATGCTTGGAGGAAGGCTGAGGTGCTCCATGGCGAGCTCAAACGCTCGAATAAACCCCAACCATCCAGGGCCAGCTAAGTCTGCGCCAGTCTAAAGTAATTCAGGACTTTTTTTCTAGAACTCGCTAAGAGGAATCTAGATTCCCATATTTTCCAGTGCTACCCCGTAAAAGAAAAATCCGACCTCGCGAGGGTCCCGTACACACATGACTGGCCTCGGGGGCCGCCTCTAACCTCCATTTCTACTCTAGAGGAGCGACGATATACTTTTGGAAGTCGGAAAGCTTGACACCGGGCTTAAATTTGGGACATATGTTTTGGATGTCCTTTGATATCTATCTGTATGTATCCTCCGGAAAAACCTCCTCATTGGCCCCCGCGTCGGGCCGAGTCCTGGAAATGGCCTCCGTGGCCTCGACCGAGACTTATGTGGCAATGTTCACCACCGAATCGGCTACCTCGGGTTGGCGGACCGATCTCGCACGAGGAAGAAGCGTGGGAAGAAAGCAATGAAGGAGCACCTTCCCCAGCCGACACTGGAGTACCATCAGAAGACATCTTTAATACCGGCTTACTGGGGAGAATAAACGGTTTCCTCTCTTCGGTTCGGATAGTAACCATTCACCTACAAGGGGAGGGCGCCGACATCGCTTATCGAAACTAAAACGTGTATGACTCCGACCTACCCAAGGTCGGGCGAATCAATCTCCTCCCTAAGAGGCAGGACGGGGCGACGACGACCGACAATTATGGCAGCGTCAGTCACGTTCTCCCCAAATAAAGTGAGAATTAAAAAATTAACCTGAAATACTAGAACAGGCATGAAGACTAACCTCGGCTTGAAGATTGAATATTTATCGGCTTGAAGATGAGGGTCAGATGATGAACAATGATGTCAGACGTCAGGGAAGCCCAGAAAATTACGGCGGAGGGCAACAAAGAATAGTCTCAATACGGTGGTCGGAAGAAAATAACAACCTCGGATCACCAAAGTTGCAGAGGAAATCGATTAGCTCAAAGAACACAAAGAGTGAAAATGACTCATTCGCTCTCGCTTATATAAGGCCCCAGGGGTTGAGATGCGAGCAAGCGCCCCTTCGAGACGTAGACATTGGGGATCGCATACGCCATTATGACAGGCCACCTTGGTTCACCCAAGCGACTTCAGGTATCCAACTATCCTTTGCAGGACACTTGGCATCTCAAGCCGAGACCGACCTTACCTTGCCTCGCCGACCTCGACTTGGGGGCCATCGTTCGGACCAGGCCCAACCCAATCTCGGGTGAGGCTAGGCCTAATCCACCCTAGGCTCCGGCCCATTAAGCCGCGCTAAAGAGGAGATCACTTTGGACGGCTCAGATGATCGCGGACACATCCAATGGCCCAACACAGGCTCCAACGTCTATAAATAAAACCACACCGCCATGGGATCAAGTACTTTCTCATTCATTCCTCACCTCTCAATTTTGTTTGCCGACTTAAGCATCATAGTGCTTGCAGGTACCACCACCGCGACGACCTCGACCACGGAGGAACGATCTCAACTCGAACCACCGTCGACTTTGGCGAGCCACCAGCTTCAATTACCCCCGGGCGAATCTTCAAGTCGACCCAGGTACGAACAAGTGTCATCGTAAAATATAAAGTCAAAGATTGAACAGAGGAAGATGAGATAAGTTGAAATTGAAAATCTGTGAGAAAAATTGTGACGATTGTCAGATGAAAATAGGGAGGAAGATGAAAGGGGAAAGCATGAGAATTGAATAAGATGAAATTGTGAAATTAGTGTTCATATGGGTTGTTTTTAATCTACGCCTTTGCTCTTTGTTTGTGATTTATGATTTTCAGTAAATGATGGAACATAGTTTTAGTTTGTAATATGATGATTTTAGTTTTAGTGGTTCCTTTGAGGCGCAAAACGAATTCAATAATCTATGAATAAAAATATAATTTTAGTTTTATAATTTTATTACTTATATTATTAATTGATTAAATGATGTGACATGTACATGTGGCTCATTAAATGATGTAAGCCCACGTGTGATGTACGTCGGTCTTACGTCATTTAATGAAGATCACGCAAAAAGTTTTTACAAGCACCACATCAATAACAAGAAACTGAAAAAACCCCATTTGGTCTAAAACTCTGATTTTTTTTTAAACAGTGAAACTAAATGTCTGAATTTTAAAACAAATAGACTAAATGTCTGAATTTGTGAAACTAGAGGGACCAAGACTATAATTTAGTTAACTCTTAATAATAAGGTTAATAATATTGATACATGTGCAAATGAGCTGAGCTATTCATAATATTCAAAAACAACTTATTAAATGTTTGATCAAGCTTAATTGTTTAATTACAGTAGTGGCTTTGCACAGACCTGGAGCGATCGCTTATGGCTCCATTTTTTAGGGGAGTACTCTCCCGGTCTCTTTTATAAGTAAAATTTGGACAGCATATATTGATGTATTTGGTTCAGATTATGGACCAGATACATCAACTTGAGTTGACCAATTTTTACTTATAAAAGAGACCGAAGGGAGTATGTAATATAATTATATTAAAAGTACTTAAATTTTTTCTCATAAAAGTCATTATAGAGATTTTTACACATGAATCAAAATTAAGGTATATTGTATTAAGGTTTTTGAAGGTATTTATCTTTTTTCCTGATACATGCACAACTTATAAAACAAAGTGAACTATCTCTATTTATGTTGCAATGTTCAAAGAAGAATTTTTAAATTGAACGTGTTACAAGGTAGATTAAATAGTTCTATTTTATTTCGTGTCAAAAATAATTTTTAAAATAATCTTAACACTGTGTTTGGTTCATAGGAAAGAGAGGGGAAAGATTGTGGAGGAAGAGAAAGTTAAATGTTTGTTTAATATTATTAAATTAAAAGTCGACGCGTTCTGTGAAAAAAACAATAATAAAATAAAACATTGTCGGTGGATTAATGAATTTTTGATAAACTGACAAGCTAAGCTAAGCTAAGCTAAACCAAGCTAAGGTGGTCATTTTTTCACTCTCTCTCTCTCTCTCTCTCAAGCTTATCCCTCCCTCTCTCTCTCTCCTTCTCTTCCCACTTGTTATTGTATCTGCCTTTTGACAGCTATAGCCAAAAGTGGGAGAAGCACAAACAACAATAACAGCATCAACCACTCTCATCCAACCATCAAAGAAACTTCTTTTCAGTTTAGAGAGAGAGAGAGAGAGAGAATTTAGATTAGAAGAAAAGAAAAGATGAACGGTGATGAACAGCAACACAGTGCTATTGAGACACAGTACATAAGAAGACATCACAAACATGAACCTAAAGACAATCAGTGCACTTCTGCACTTGTTAAGCACATTAAAGCACCAGTTCATCTTGTTAGTTTTTTTCTTACACCATTTCTTGCTTCTAATTCAATTCAGTCTCTCTGATTTATGTTTGTGGGATATAAAAACAAAACTTTTTTTTTCTTTTTTTGATATTTTCTCATTCCTTTGAAGATCTATGAAGTTTTCCTTGTTTCTGGGGTGGCTTCTTTTTCTTGTGTGTGTGTGAGATATGACTTTTTCACTTTTTCTTTGGATGGATGCTAATTTTGGATTTTGGTTTATGAGGTTGTTGCAAAAGTTGAATTTTTTAGCTTATCAGATGCAAGTTTTGTTTGGTTTCTGGTTGTGATATCAGATGTGAATTTTCTTGTCACATCCAATTTATGAAGATCAGAGATATATATAGTTACATAACTAGAGGACAGTGCTTTGTCAATTTTGTTTTTGCTAGATTTGGATGTGTTTTTCTTAGCAACTGATAAGATTTCTTTCTTTCTTTTTTTTCTTCTTCTTCCTCTTAATTAGTGTATTATTTCTTCTCTCTTACACAGGTTTGGTCACTGGTTAGAAGATTTGATCAGCCACAGAAATATAAACCATTTGTTAGCAGGTGTATTATGCAAGGGGATCTTGGCATTGGAAGTGTTAGAGAAGTTAATGTTAAATCTGGTCTTCCAGCTACAACAAGTACTGAGAGATTGGAACAACTTGATGATGAAGAACACATTCTTGGCATCAGAATTGTTGGTGGTGACCATAGGCTCAGGGTATGAATCAATCATAGTTTCTTGTTCCCAATTTAATGATGTTTTGTTTTGTTCAATATAAGCTAACTATATGAGTTTGTTATTCCATATCATGTTCTCTTATGCTGATACTAAGAGACTGTGCAATTTTTGGTTTATTGAATATACGATGCATCTGGTCTATATTATTGACTGGATACATTAGTTATTCAATGAACTAAAAACTGAACTGTCGTGGACCGGAGGTAGTATTTGCTTGCTCTATTATCATTTGATAGAATACTAAACCATGTAATATTGATTTTGCAGAACTATTCTTCAATAATCACGGTCCATCCAGAGGTCATCGATGGAAGACCCGGTACAATGGTGATCGAATCATTTGTCGTAGACGTTCCCGACGGGAACACGAGGGATGAAACTTGTTACTTTGTGGAGGCTTTGATCAGGTGCAACCTAAGCTCTTTAGCTGATGTCTCGGAAAGGATGGCGGTGCAGGGTCGAACCGATTCTATCAGTATCAATCCATAAGAATGTCTTAAAAAGGGAGAAAGAAGTTTGAGTTCATACACAATTATATGATGATCCATTGGTTTCTGATCCCAGTCCAAGTGTGGAAAATGGTTGGAATATTTCTTCCACGTTCACACAAGTTTTGGATGTTTTTCTTTCCTTTTTATCATAAACACATTCTCCAACCATTCCCTCTTTCAACTTCTTTAGCTGTGTATTCTTCTTTTGAACAGATAAGTTTCTCTAAGATGGGAATCTCAGCTTCATATGCATATGGGAGTTGGGAGTGGGAAAGTTGTTGTTTTTTTCCCTGCTAATTTCCTTCCTGGATTTGTGGATGGTGGTGTGTTATTACTGTTATTATATGTAAATACTTTCTGTTGGAAAAAGACAACAATTTCTGAGTTTTTCATGTTTCTTGTTAAGTAGCAACTAGCAAGAATTAGTAGTGGTTGTAGTGGAACCCCAACAAATGGTTATTGTCTTGTTGCTTTGGTATGACTTATGAGTAGTGTAGTTTTTTTCTTAATAATTTATCTATTTCATGTTCTCCTTGTTAATTAATGCACAAAAGACAAACCATCTTGCAAATATTTGACGAAGTTCTTTGAATTAAGGATCAAGGGGTGTATGAAAATTCTTGTATTTATTTGTGTAATTGTGTATGTATATGGCTTTCTTTATTTTTTTGTCACCGAAGTATTTTTTGCATGCACCGGTGGAAACTAATCTCTTTAGGAGATGAGGTCCATTTAAGAAGTTGACTTCTCCTAATAGATACTCTTTCCTATGCATGGATCATCAAAACAAACTTCACTCAATCCCTAATCCAATTAGGGAGATCTTCATGCTAGTGGAACATATTGAAGACTAGCAGTATGTCACGTGGTTCATCAAAATGGATGGGAGAGTCGAAGTTTTTTTGGAAGGACTGAACTCTCTAAAAGTTTGACCTAACCCATTAACTGTATGAAATGAAAAGATTAAGATTATCAACAAGATGACCAACCAAACAATGGAATGAATGGACTACAAGTGAGATCCAACCAAAGATGAGTCTTTCTTTCAATGACATGACTTGGGAGCGAGAACAATTTGAGAAAGCACGTTGTACTGCAAGTCCGAATAAGGATCCTCTTTAGGTGTTGGACATTTTCAGTAGGAGAGAGAAAGACTCATCAAATAAAATAATAATATTTTATTGGATGAGTCTTTCTCTCTTCTATTGAAAATGTCCAATAGCTGGAGAGAATCCAAACTCGTGCAAGCCATGCATTACACAAGGTATCTACTGACACCATGACAACTCAATCAGAAGTTTTAACTAATTTGATGAATTTAGAATAGTTTAAAGACTACTTATTCTTTTTCTATATTTCATAGACTAAATTAAAAAGAGAGTAATATTATAGGGACTGAATTGAAAGTTTACTCAAAATAATGTATAACAACTTATCCTGTTGGACTCAGAATGAGTAGGATGGGCATATGGAATAGAAGAGTCCCCAATGAACATAGTAGATGATGGGCAAGGAGTAGCACCAAAAACAGAACCTTCCAAAAAGTCCCTTGCAATGAGAAATGATTTAAAATGTTTGTACTCTTGATAATTGGATAAACTCAGTTTGATTGCAAGACTCTTTGGATCAATACTGAGGGAATAGTTTAGAGCATCAAAGCTAGTAGAACCAGAAGCTATGGGGACCAAAATTGTTATGAAGCTTATCAGAAACTATTCTAAATACAGACTAAGCTAATCTTATCTAATAGATTAAAACAGGTATTTAAAATACAAAGTGAGGATTAAACCAAGTAACAACCAAGAGTTTGTAAAAAAAAAAAAAGTAACAACAACAAACAGATAATTCCAGTACAACAAGCCATGTTGAGAAGGTTTTATAAGTTAGAATGTAATACTTTACAGTAGGAGCTAAGGCATGTTATTGGTGATGACTATCGTTCCAATTTTTTCATACTGTAACTTGCTGACAAGTAAACTCTATAAGGTGAAGATTGCAATTTGAGGAAAAGTGTATTTCAATGATTTGATATTTTGTTCTGGTCATGAATACACTCCCTCAGTTAATTTTTTTTTTTTATGACGGATCAAAGCGACAAAGATTGAACTCCTTCGGTTAATATAGCAAAGTATGATAGAGAATAAAAAAGCCTCAAGCCTTTGCCTGTGTTTCTCATTACCAATGATCATTACAAGAGCATTTTCCATTCTTAAAATGGTGAAAACGACCCCCATCTCTAAGGAAAATCTCGCGATTTCTCGCCAAAGAAATGTACTTTGCTACTGTATGGCAGTCGCGACAAACTGTTGTGTTCTTAACCACCCTGATAGGCAATCCACTTTTTGTTTTTATCAACCCATATGCCATAGCCAACTTCTCAGTGTGACTTAGCAGAAGCTTTTCTTTCTCATTGTCATCAATGTTCTGACATACACAACTAATATCAGGTACATAACCTATCTTTCGCATTTCGCAATCAATTGAAATAACTCAAATATATTTCCCCTTCTTCTGGATGTGGTGTCTCTTCTGTGGAGAACACATGAATCTTCTGATTAACTTGTGTCCAGCTCCAAACATGCGGACTTCTTATCCCCAACGCAGTCATCGTGTCTCTAAGACGCTCCACGTCTTCCCATCTGTTTAAACTGGAATATATATTCATCATCAACACATAGTTAGCAGAATTATATGGTTCCAACTTGAAAAGATTCTTTGCTGCAATCTCTGCTAGCTTAATGTTTTTGTGAATTTTACATGATGCAAGAAGAACACCCCATATACTCGCATCCGGTTGAAACGGCATAGTTTCGATGAAATCCCAAGCTTCATCAAGAAAACCGGCTTTTCCGAGAAGGTCTACCATGCAACAGTAATGCTCAATTGTTGGAATAATGTTGTAATCTTTCTGCATACTGTCAAAATACTTCCACCCTTCATCGACTAAACCCGAATTTTTGCAGCCAGATAGAAGAGCTGTGAAGGTTATAGCATCAGGTCTAATACCACTTTTACACATGTTGTCATAAAGAATCATTACCTCTTCCCCATGGCCATAAAGGGCATATCCCATCATCATGCAATTCCAACATGGTAGTGTTTTCTCTTGAATTTTGCTGAAAACTTGATAGGCTACTTTTAATTTTCCGGCCTTACTATACATGTCAATGAGGGTTGTGGCTGTATATATATGATCAACAAACCCATGTTTCATACTGAAGCAGTGTATCTCTTCACCTTTCTTTAACAGAAATGGACCTGCACACACGCGCAAGTAGGCTGAAAACGGTAGTTGCGTTAGGTTTAACATTTTCGGCTTGCATTTGAGTGAAAATCTGTAGGGCATCCATGTACTTCTCATTTTGAGAACAGCCTGATATCAAAGCAGTCCACGACACCACATTAGGAGTAAATCCTAAACTCTTGATGCGATCGATCACGGCCAAAGCTTCTTCAATACGGCCCCACATTGAATAACCCGAAACCAAACCATTCCATGTAACCAAATCAGGTTTTATCCCTTCCTCCTCCATCTGGTTCAATAGTTTCTCAGCATCACTAAACAGGCCCTTGAAGGAGTACCCAGCTATCAATGAATTCCAAGCATAGACATTTTTGTTCTTTGTATGATGAAACACCGCTTTAGCCTTATCTAAGCAATCATTCTTAACATACATATCCACTAATGAAGTACAAGCATAAACATCATAGTCAAGATTACTTCTTATTATGTAACCATGGATTTCTTTTCCTAATTTAAACAAACCCAATTCAATAACCGCTTGTAGAGCGCTAGTTACCGAAGACGAATCTGGCTTGAAGCCTGCACTAAGCAAGCTCCAAAACTAGTGAGAACCATTTCAAATAACCCTGAGAAACATAGCCTGACAAAAGAGAATTCCAAGTTATAATGTCTGGTTTGATGCTGGAATACTCCATTTCTTTAAAGATATCCAAGGCATCATTCAAACGACCATCAACTGCATAACTCAAAATCATTGAATTCCAAGATGATAAGCTACGATCCTCGATTGAATTGAAAACTGCTCTAGCTAATTTGAGTCTATTGTTTCTAGAGTACATGCTAATTAAGGAATTGCAAACTAAAGTATTTGACACTAATCCAAATTTTAAAGCATACCCATGAATCTGTTTCCCTTCATTGAGAGCTCTTAATTTTCCACATGCTTGTAGAAGTTTGACAATGGTGCCACTAGTAGCTTTGACAGAAGCTGATTGCATACTACAGAACAGTTCTAAAGCATTCTTCCACCTCTCACTCCTCAAATTTGCCATAATTATTGTATTCCACAAGAAATCTTCTTGGTGTGGGGTCTCATGAAATACTTGACTTGCCTTATCTATACCCCAACACTTTTCATACAAATTAATCAATGCAGAACTTAAGTGCACATCATCATGAAACCCTCTCTTGATTAAGCAAGCATGAATTTCCAATCCAACCCACAAATCCCTTAAATCCAAGCAAATTTTGAGAACAACAGTGAGAGCTTTGCTATCAAAGTCAACTCCTTTACTATGCAATTCCTCGAACACCTTCAGAACCTCATTTGGGTCACCTCCAAAAGTTCTAAATTCCTCTAGAAAAGACTTCCAGAGATGATAATTCCTTGCAAAACCCACAAAGAATACCTTAATTGCTGATACAAAATCACCAAACTCTAAATAGTACCTTATCATGTTTCCATCCATTGTAGTTAAACTCAAGTTACCATCTTTTGACATTTTAAACATCTGGGCATGCAATTTCCTGACAGAATTCACAGTCCTTTTCTCACTCAATTCATTCAAAGGGTTAAAAGATGGAGAAATTGTGGGTGAGGAAAATGAAGTAGAAGAAGAAGAGAGATGGGTATCTGAAATTCCAAGATAAATTGAAGTGGGTGAATGGGTTCTGGGTGGCATGTGGGTTTGTGAGTTATGAAGAGAAAAATAAGGATTAAGAATATGAAAAGGAGCTAACTTATCCATAGAGATTTGGTACTGAGAGAAGATGCAAAATGTCATTGAATTGAATTGAATTGAATAATGAATACCTGTGGATGTGGTAATATGAGAGGGAATATGATTACATTCTGAGACAGATTCGGGTAGTGCTGCAACTCCAATGATCCATTTCCTTCGTTTGAATTTAGGATACTGGCGGGGTGATAGAAATTTTTTGAGCCAGTTGGATGCAACGATTTGAGTTCTGTAGATAAGGTATAGTGAAACTGGCTCGCCGGCAACGTCCACATAAGCTGCAATCCGACACAATTTACCTAACAAAAGAGTAATGATATATGGACAAATTTTTTCAGACAAAAATCACGTTACGATACCAATTAACCAAGTTTTTTAAGTAAATAACCAATTTATTTTTTCACAGTTTTCTAGGTCATTGACTAAAAACTGTGAAAAAATAAGTTGATTATTTACTTAAAAAACTTGGTTAATTGGTATTATAATGTGATTTTTGGCTATTTATGTCTAGAAAATTTTGTCTATATAACATTATTGCTAACAAAATGTAACCTATTGTATTGTCATTTTAGTATTTAATTTAAAAATTAAAAATAGGATTTTTTTCTTTCAAACCCCCCCCCCTCCATATACTCTATACTCCCATAAACCCCGAACGGACGAGATTACTCTTGATATCTATACAATTCCCAAAAACACATCATAAAAAGATAAATTCAGGGGCCAATTTTTAAGGATTTTTAGATTTACTGAATTTTACGGTATTTACGGTTTGTAAAATGTGTTCCGAATTTACTGTAAAATTCGGTAAAGTCGGGAATCCTTAAACCCCCCCTCCGTTTGTTTAAAAAAATTCCAGATTTATACATAAATTCAGAAAATAAGGGGTTTAGGATTCCAGAAATACCTCAAAAATATGTATTTCCGGAACACAAATTGCAAACTGAAAATACCTATTTTTGAGGTATTTTTTGGAATCCAAAAATATAAGCTTTCGGATTTAGGGATAAATCCGGAAATCTTTAAACAAACGTTATTTGTTTTTTAAATCAAGGGTATTTTTTGGGTTTAATGGCATTATGGGGGGTATGGGGTATAAGGAGGGGTGGAAAAAACCACTTAAAAATATTCAATTTTTAAAAAAAAAAATAAAAACTAACTTTGAATATGTGCTTTGTTTTTGTTTGTCATTTCAATACGTTTTTCTTTAGTCATTTTTATCATTGACATCAACCAAATTAGGGACTAAAGTAAGCTATCTAAGTTGATAGACTAAAGTGATTAAAGAAAGACACATTCAAAAATTATTTATATTGATAATGTTTCACACATTCAAGAACTAAAGTGATTGTTTACTCATTTTAATTCTTATTTTTTGGTTTAACACTAGTGCTAATACCAAAATGTGACAACCCTAGTTTAATCGCATATATGCATATGATATCCTATGTAAATTAGTATAGGATAGTATCAAAGTTGTTTACCAATAATCCGTAAGGCCTAGTTCAATTGGTAATTGTTGAAATTGTTAGGTTGGATACTATGTCTCAGATTCGAATCTGAAACCTCACAGTTGTTTGTGTGAGTTTCTAGTAGTTATGACACTTCGTCTACGTATAAAAAAAAAAGTTGTTTACCAATAGGTTTGAAGAAAGTTCTAAGTGCATTTCAGAATGATAGTAAACTCTTGTGGACAGTCTATATACCTTAGATAATGGTCGATCTCATGAATCATGGATGTATTGTGGTGTCTATGTGTAGTCTTTGCAACAATAGTTATGAAACAACTAATTATCTCCTATGTATATTTTCCTTCTTATAGTTTGCGACAAATATTAAAGTATTCAAGCTCGTGACACAGTTTTAGCTTAGTTATGAAAGCAATGTGTAATGATTTGTATGCCTTCCGTGACAAATTTGCCATTAATGAACCAATACACTGCAGGTGAGATTCATCTAAGGAAGGTCTCCATCAGAATCAACTAGTGCTATGAACTATATATTAAACCATAGTTTATCATTAACTTACCAATTGTAATTAGTTTATCAGTTTCGGTTAGTAGGTTAGAAAGTTAGTTTTAAAGTTGTTAGAGGTAGTTTGTGATAACTGATTTTGTAAAGTCTCTGTATATAAACTCTTGACAAGTAAATGAGAACTCAAGTGATTCATTTCTCACATTTCTTTCCTCTTGAATAAATGCATCACTGTATAATTCTCAGGCTTAACATGGTATCAGAAGATTAAGCTTCCCTCCGTTCACCATCTACCTCTCGCTCTCTGATCGGCGATGACAACTCCGGTGGACACCTCTGACCCTCTCTATATACATCACACGAACAACACTAGTTTGGTGCTCGTCTCGAAACCGCTCGACGGCACGAACTATCTCTCATGGCGCAGATCCATGATGCTTGCTCTCGACGGTCGCAATAAACTTGGATTCGTGGATGGATCGATTCCGCAGCCCGATGACTCAGATCCGGCGAAACTCCGGCAATGGAAGCGCAACGATAGCATCGTCGCCTCCTGGATCCTGAATTCACTCACCAAAGAAATCAGTGCTAGCGTGATCTACTCCACCTCTGCAATCCTGATTTGGCAAGATCTTGAAAAGCGCTTCAATCTCAAGAATGGACCTCGCATTTTCCAATTGCGAAAGAGTCTTGTCACCTGTGTTCAAGGTAACGATTCAATTAGCGTCTATTTCACTCGATTTAAGTCGATTTGGGCGGAATTAGGCGAACTAAAAGCCGTTCACCACTGTAACTGCGGCGGAGTAGCGCCTCTTCTTGAATCAGTCAAGGAAGAGTTTGTTATGGATTTCCTCATGGGATTGAATGATTCGTTCAATCATGCTCGAGGTCAAATTCTTCTCATGAAACCGATTCTTGACATTGATGAAGCGTTTTCCTTGCTTCTTCAAGATGAAACACAACGCTCAATTGGACTTGTCTCTACTCCCGTTCCTGAAGTAGCATGTGCGGTCCCTCAAACGGTTTCCAAGAACAAGTATCAACGGAAAGATCGTCCTCTCTGTAGTCACTGTAACATTCATGGTCACACTAAGGAGAAGTGTTTCAAGATCCATGGATATCCTCCAAGCTTCAAGAAGAGTAACAATCCTCCTTCAAATGCTTCGGTGAACAATGTCTCAGAGGTTATCTCTCAAGATCAGAATCAACCATGGTCTCAACAACAGTGTCAACAGGTTCTGGCTATGCTACAAGCACACATGTCTCAGCTTCCAGCATCAACCACACCAGAACAAACTGAATCTGCAGGTATGGACATTTGTGAACGAATTGGCATGTCTAACTCAACTTTGAATTCTCCTTATCTAGCTATTAATGCTTGGATAGTCGATTCTGGTGCAACTGTGCACATCACTTGTTTTCTGCAATTCCTTTCCAATTTTAAACCGTTGCACAATAAATTTGTTCTTCTTCCAAATGGCAATCGTGTTCAAGTCTTAGGCACTGGTACAGTTAGAATTAATTCACTTCTTGTATTGCACAATGTATTGTATATACCCTCTTTTCATGTGAACTTAATTTCTGTACCAAAACTCACACCTAAATTCCACATTAGTGTCCACTTTGAAGAGACATATGTTGTTTTCCACGACACCAGGTCCAAGCAGATGATTGGCAAAGGTAATCTCCACAAGGAGCTGTTCCTGCTATTCTCCCAACACACACTCACAGATTGTATTACCAATAATCATTCTCTCTCAAAGTCTTTGCAAAGTTGTATTCCTTCTGTTTCTTGTAATGTTGTACACAATGTAAACAATGATCAAGATCTTTGGCACTCACGTTTAGGTCATGTATCAGACAAAGTCTTAAAAATAATTGGCAATAAACTTTCTTTGAATTTTAAGTCTCACAATTCAAACAATTGTTTAGTCTGTCCTCTTTCAAAGTTTAGAAGATTGTCCTTTGTTTCCAATAACCATTTCTTTGCAGATCCTTTTGATTTGGTCCATGTTGATACATGGGGACCATATCATCACCCCACTCATGATGGTAAGCGTTATTTTCTCACAATTGTTGTTGATGGCATACTAGATATACATGGTTGTATCTTATGCAAATGAAGTCCAAGCACCCAAGATCATCAAAGGTTTCTTTGCGATGATTAAAACAAATTTTGGTAGAGGTATTAAGCAGTTAAGATCTGATAATGCTAAGGAGCTGAAACTAGCAGAATTCCTCCTTGAACAGGGCACTTTACATCAATTTAGTTGTCCATATAGACCGGAACATAACTCAGTAGTTGAAAGAAAACATCAACACCTATTGAATGTAGCTAGGTCACTCATGTTCCGATTCAAAGTTCCTATCCGATTGGGGAGTGTGTCACTATGGTGCTTTTTCTAGTAAATAGAGTGCCCACCCCTGCACTGAAAAATGTATCTCCATATGAGCTTTTATACAACAAATTACCTCCTTATGATCTGTTTAGAAACTTTGGTTGTCTGGCATATGCAGCAGTTCCCTTACACCAAAGAAACAAATTCACTCCTCGTACCATACCCACTGTATTCATGGGGTATCCATTGGGATACAAAGGTTACAAACTCCTTGATTTGGCTACCAACCAGTTTATCATATCTAGGGATGTTCATTTCATGGAGTCTAAGTTTCCTTTTCATTCATCTGAGTTACAAGGTACACTTGACCCCTTTGAGAACATTGTGTTACCCAAACAAATTCCTGCAATTGCAGAAACCTCTCCTCATCCTCACATCCCTGAGAATCCACCAAATCCATCCCTAACAGGTCCTGAACCACCTACCACCCCACATACAACAACCAGTGAACCAGAAATAGCCTCACCTCCACCAGAAAATGACCCTATACCTGATCCTTTACCTAGTCATGTATCCGATATTATCCTAGTCACTGAACCAGTTGTTGACTCAACTAGAAGATCAACAAGAGTGCATCATCCTCCCGCATATCTACAAGACTATGTCACCTATCCCATCTCAAATCACATTACCTACTCTCACTTATCTCCCCAGTATAAATCCTATGTCTTGAATGTTAACCTTCATTATGAACCAAAGTTTTATCATCAAGCTGTGAAAATTCCTAAGTGAGAAAGCGACCATGATCTTTGAGTTAAAGGCCCTTGAGGATAACCACACTTGGTCTTTAGTTTCTCTTCCTAGTGGCAAACAAACCATAGGTTGTAGATGGATATATAAAACAAAGTTTAACTCTGATGGCACCATTGAGAGACACAAAGCCCGATTGGTGGCAAAAGGGTATACCCAACAGTTAGGAATTGATTTCACTGACACCTTTTCACCAGTAGCAAAGCTCACCATTGTGACGCGTCCTTACTTATTATCACGCCCAAAGGAAATGACATTTGTCACAACTTGACATCAATAATGCATTCCTTAATGGGGATTTATTTGAAGAAGTATACATGGACCTACCTTTTAGGGCACCTAGTAAGTGGGGAGAACCAAGTTTGCAAGCTTCACAAATCATTGTATGGCTTAAGACAAGCCTCTAGGCAATGGTTTCATAAATTTTCCACTGCACTCACTGCTCTCGGGTTCTTGCAGAGTTCTGCAGACTACTCTTTGTTCTATAAGGGTTCTGGTGATTCTCTTATCATTTTATTAGTATATGTTGATGATATAGTCCTTGCTAGTCTTCAACAAGTCCTCATCAATCAAACTATCCAACAACTTCAATCTACATTCAAGTTAAAGGTATTAGGTGATCTCAAATACTTTCTAGGATTGGAAATTGCAACTTCAACTCAAGGTATACACCTTAGTCAAAGGAAATATACCTTGGAGTTGCTGGATGATGCTGGGTTTTCAGATTCCAAACCGGCCAAAATTCCTATGGATCCCAACATTCACCTTGATGATATTGCTGGTGATTTACTTCCTGATGCTTCACTATACCGGAGGTTGATTGGCAGGCTCATGTATTTGTCTATATCACGGCCAGACATCATATTTGCTATCAATAGATTGAGTCAATTCATGGCAGCTCCTAGGACACCTCATTTACAGGCTTTGCATCAATTTTTGCAGTACCTCAAATCAGCTCCAGGTCAAGGTTTGATCTTCCCCTCTGCTAGCAACAATTCTGTCACTGCTTATGTGGATTCGGATTGGGGAAACTGCAGAGTAACTCGCAAATCAACTACAGGGTATTGTGTTTACCTAGGTTCTTCCTTAATATGTTGGAAATCAAAGAAGCGAATTTCACGATTGCTGTGTCTTCGCGGGAGAGAATATATGAGCCATGGCTTGTCTCACCAGTGAATTACTTTGGATCAAGCAACTGCTCAAGCCATTTAACATCAACACAGATTCAGTTCTGGTCATGTGCGACAACAAATCTGCTATTCAACTAGCAGAAAACCCTACAACAAATGAACGATCCAAACACATTGATATAGACTGTCACTTCATCAGACAGTATGTCTCCTCTGGTTTTTTGAAGCTGATACATCTATCTACTCATCAACAACTTGCAGACATATTTACCAAAGCTTTACCTCATGGAAAGTTTTCTGAATTCTTGGTCAAGTTAGGTACATTAGATATTTATGCCCCTAACTTGAGGGGGAGTATTAAACCATAGTTTATCATTAACTTACCAATTGTAATTAGTTTATCAGTTTCGGTTAGTAGGTTAGAAAGTTAGTTTTAAAGTTGTTAGAGGTAGTTTGTGATAACTGATTTTGTAAAGTCTATGTATATAAACTCTTGACAAGTAAATGAGAACTCAAGTTTTTTTTTAGATAAACAAGATTTTCATTGAAACTAAGCACAAAGTGTGCCCAATAGTTACACTGGTAAGGGGAGGGCCTCCTCAAAACCTCCCAGAGCCAAATCCCCCTTGGGAAAAAGACCCTGGGAGGAAAAAGAGTACCTCACACAAAACAGACTGTGCCACAATGGGAAAAATATCCTAACCCATTGTTTCTCCCCTTCCTACAGAAAGAACACACATTATTCTTTAACCATACATGTAAAAACAACATATTTACACACCCTTTCTGTCTCTCCCACTAAAGAACTCCAACCAAGTCATACTAAGTGAACTTACAATGTTGCTAGTACACTTAGCGGACTATTATACCACTCCACCCAACCGCCGCCCTACTTATTCTTCCCTTTCTCGCCTTGAACCAAAGACCATGTTTGTGTCTTTGATTCCCAAGAGAAGTCTTGCAATGACAATACCTCTCCCTTAAAGATCTGCCCTATTCCTTGCCATCCATATGTTCCAAATCACCGCTAGCCATATGAGATGCTTTACCCTTTTTGTCTCTTTTTCCTTTACCGACCTTCCAAATTCCATAAAATGCGAGATCACCTCGTCCTTTTCATAGTAATTTTCCCCCAACCAAGAGAATACCAACTGCCACACATTCTTTATGATATTACAATTCAGAAAAAGATCATGTGTCGTTTCCTCCTCCAAAAAACAGAATACACAGCTCGTTTCTAATTGTGGTTGAATAACTCCTCTTCTTGCCAATGCCTCCCGTGTAGCAATCCTGTTGTGAAACACACGCCATGCAAATATACTGACTTTTGATGGCACATCATTCCTCCATAGTTTTTTACACGCGTTCACCAAAGTGTCCGGAAAAGTCCCACCAGTACCTGCAAAAAAATTCACAAACCAATCATAGCAACGTTTCACAGTAAAACCTTTAAACGAATCAAGCAGCCAGCACCACGCGTCGCGTTTGTCGCGCACAAAGCGCCACGATCGCAGCAGCGATGCCGCGAGATATCGCCTGCGCTGCAGTGCCCGATGCGGCAGCAGAACCGGATTCACGCCCCATTCGGTCTGCATAGCTTCGGTCTGCTTCAGCATGCTGCGTGTCCCAGTTAAGCTCCCAACGCCATTCGTTATGCGACCACGAGCCCATCTCTTCAACTACGGCGTTTTGTACACCGCATTTGTCATATAGCACTGGAAATAACGTCGCAAACGGTTCCGTTCCCAACCACTTATCAGTCCAGAATTTTACCAAATTCCCCTTCCCCAGTTTTAGTTTACACAGACCTTCAAACCAGCCTTCCTCCAAGTTGCTACCCTTCCCTAGCTCACACATATCCCTCCACCAGATTGAGGTTTTCCCCCAATTTCTTGTGTACTCCGCTGCTCTCGGCCATCTTCCATTTAATCCATATCTTTCCACTAGTAGCTTTCGCCATAATTGATCGTCTTCCTCCACCAGCACCCTCCATCTCCATTTGGTTAATAAAGCTAGGTTGAACGCTTCAATGTTCTTGATACCCAGTCCCCCTTTGTCCTTAGGTGTGCAAATTGTGTTCCAACTCACCCAAGCCATTTTTTTATTTTCCTCATCCCCACCCCACAAAAACCTCCTTTGCAACTTTACTATTTCTTCAATAATCTTCTTGGGTGCTTTATAGAAAGAGAAAAGGTATAAGGGAAGGGATGCCAAAACCGAATTAATGAGTGTAACTCTTCCCCCTATGGATAGTTGCTTACTCTTCCAACTATTAAGCCTTGCTTTTATTACATCTATAATAGGTTGCCAAGTTGTCGCGCTCTCCCAGTGGTTTGCCCCAACCAGAATTCCCAAGAACTTAAATGATTCTTTACCCACTCTACATGCTAAGAACTGTGACATACCCTCCAATCTCCTTTCATCTATGTTCAGGCCAATCACATTACTTTTGGCGAAATTTACCTTCAGTCCCGATGCCAGCTCAAACACCCTCAGGATTGTTTTCCAACACCATATGCTCCTCTCACTCCCATCACAAAATAATATCGTGTCATCCGCGAATTGAAGTAAATTCACTTTCAGACATCGCTTACCTTGAATCCATCCGCATTTCCGGATTCCACCCTTTCTTGACTAAACCCGCTTAAACCTCCGCCGCTTATCAAGAATAGAAAAGTGCTGAAGTGGGTCACCTTGTTTCAATCCCTTCTGAGCTACAAATTCCTCCGTTGGACTTCCATTAACTAAAACTGAAATTGAATTAGATGAATAACACACTCTCATCCAGTGTCTCCATTTTACACCAAACCCCAGTCTTCCCAACATGTGATCAAGGTAAGACCACTCACCGAATCGTAGCCTTTTCAAAATCGCGCTTAATGAACGGCGACTTCTTCTTCTTCCTCTTTGCCATATCAATAACTTCATTTACTACCACTACGCCATCCAGGATATTGCGCCCGATAAACGCAGCGCTTTGACCCTTCGAGATTACACCTTGCAACACCTTTTTCAATCTTCCCGCCAGGACTTTTGCCATCATCTTATAATAATTATTTTGTTATAATAATTATTATTTTTCACCAAACCAGTTATTGAGGAATGAACTTCACGTATTTAGACATTTAAATTTTTGTATGGCCTCTAAAGTACCCCAAAACACACTGTTTTGTACACACTTTACGTATTTTGTCACAAAATTATTTTTTCTTTTCACGAAACCGATTATTGTGGGGGTATATTGGTAAACAGTGAGGTACAAAATGAGGGGTATATTGGTAAATGGTGGGGTACAAAATATAGAGTAGGGGTATGTCGGTCCAAAAATATAGAGTGGGGGTATATTGGTAAACAGTGGGGTACAAAATGAGGGGTATATTGGTAAATGGTGGAAAAAAAATTTTCTCACCAAAACGGCTATTAAAGGCGATTCAGGCTTAATAGTTACCGATTATTGCAATACAAATAATTTAACACCACCTTATTTATAAGGGTTGTTTTTTTCACACCCCCACCCAATCCCCATAAACCCCCACCCAAATTTAAATCCCCAAAATGCCATTTGAAAATTAATTTTTTTTAAAAAAAATAAATAAATCGTATATACCCCTTTGGTACGTATATACGATGGCTATTTTATGTCCAATCGTATATACGTACTCAAAGGGGTATATACGATGGGTTTTTTATTTTTTTTAATAATTTTTTTTTAATTTTTATTACTAAAAGGCTACTAAAAATTCGTTAAATAGTCAAAACTACTCCAAAAAATTATAAAAACACCACTAAAAATCTAACAAGACCAAAATAAGGCTATACAAATTTTTTTAGATTTTTTGGAGACTATGAAAAATTAAAACAAATCGTAAAAAATAGTAAACGATGGAATTTGGGATTTTGAGGTCGTAGTCCTGTAAGAATTCCCTTCAAAGGGAGTCTTGATTCTTGATTTTTTTCGGATTTAATGGTTGTGGTTTCATTACGATCGGAGTATGTTGCCCGAAAACCGATTTTTTAGCCTAAATTATTCGTTTGACGTATAACATCGTCACGTTTTAACGAACTACACACACAACCTATTTTCAGGACTTAATTAATTTTTATTTGACTTAAAAAAATTAAAAAAATACAATAGGGATCGTATATACACCTGAGGGGGGTATATATACGACCCTATTTTTTTGCCCATCGTATATACACCCCCCAAGGCGTATATACGATTATGGTGGGGGTGTGCCAATCGTATATACGCCTTGGGGGTATATATACGACCCTATTTTTTTGCCCATCGTATATACACCCCCCAAGGCGTATATACGATTATGGTGGGGGTGTACCAATCGTATATACGCCTTGGGGGGTGTATATACGATGGGCAAAAAATAGGGTCGTATATATACCCCCCAGGTGTATATACGATTGGCCAAAATTTTATATACGATGGCTATTTTATGTCAATTCGTATATATGTACTCAAAACATATATACGATGGTTTTTTTTTTGTTTTTTTTAATGATTTGTTTTAATTTTTTGAAAAAAATGTTACTAAAAGGCTACTAAAAATTTGTTAAAGAGTCAAAACTAATTAAAAAAATAATAAAAACACCACTAAAAATCTAACAAAACTAAAATAAGTCTATGCAAAAAATTTTAGATTTTTTGGAGACTATGAAAAATTAATAAAATTAATAAAAAATAGTAACCGATGAAATTTTGAGGCTGTAGTCCCGTAAAAAGTCCCTTTTACGGGAGTCATGGTCGTTGATTTTTTTTTTCTGTTTTAATGGTTTTGGTTTCATTACGATCGGAGTAGGTTGCCCGAAAACCGATTTTTTAGCCTAAACTATTCGTTCGACGTATAACATCGTCACGTGTTAACGAACTACACACTAAACCTATTTTCAGACCTAAATTATTCATGTCTATTTCATCTTTATTAAAAATATATAATTTTAATTTTTAAAATAATTTAATTAATTTTTATTTAACTAAAAAAACAAAAAAAAAACTATAGAGATCTTATATATGTTCAAATGAACATATATACGACCCTAAACCCTAAACCATCGTATATATGTTCATTTGAACATATATACGGCTGGTCTTAATTTTTTTTTTAAAATTCGTTTTGTTAATGGTATTTTGGGGTTTCACTATTGTGTGGGGTATGGGGGAAGCTGGTGGGGGTAAAAAAAAAACCCTTTTTGAATATCTGCTAATTAATTACCTTAGTATAGTAGGACTGTTGTTGCCCTTAATACAACTAACAAGCCATGTGATGTGATGGCGGCGCTTGATTTGGAAATGGGAACCAGTTTGTGTTGAAGCATCAAATTAAGAGGATATCATTTCTGTAGTATGGAAAGATCTTTCTATTGCCATACTCCTATTAGTCTTTCAATTGTTCTGTCCACCAACTGAGTCCTATGAACAAACAATGGAATAGAAAACTCTCAAAGGACCGCGAATATCAATTGTATTTCTATCAATTAATAACCAGATATTATTACATGTCTACATGGAAACATTTCTCAACTGGATTGAATGGTTGATGATCTATTTGATGGGGGTCTAGTGATAGCAGGTGCTAATGAGAGATCACTAGCATCTCATCTCGTTAGTTTACCAAGTCATGATAAATCTTTTGGTAGCAACTTTGTTTAACATTACATTCCTCTATTTTGTTCTGGCATTTTACAGTGCAGGACATCTACGACGCCTCCGTCTTGTAGGTTGCTATAGTTTATGTGATGATGGATTTCGCGAAGTTGTACAGAAGTTTTCTCAATTGGAGGAAGTTGATATTCATATTAGAACTGGTAGCTTAAGCGAGGAGATTTTCGAAGATATTGGCCGATGTTGCCCTCGATTGAAATCCTTAAAATTCAACCGAGAAGTGTGGAGAGATTTTCACTTTGAGTTTGATGAGGGAGCATTTGCTATTGCAAAAACCATGCCTGGCTTGTGTCATCTACAGCTTCATGGAAGCTTTATGACCAATGCTGGCTTGCTTTCTATTCTTGATGGTTGTCCTCGCCTTGTATCTCTGGACTTACGATGGTGTTCAAATATTGATTTGAGAGGAAGTTTAGGGAGGAGATGTGCTAAACAGATCAAAGATTTACGGCTTCCAAATGATTCCACTCATGATATTGAATATTTTGCAGACGACTGCTCATCTGGGATCTCAGACATACTTTCCTTGCTTCATGATGAGACTGCATATTCTGATGATGATTCTGACTTTTATGACTACGATGATGATGATTCTGACTATGATGATGATGATGATGATGATTCAGACTATTATGCCGAACAGCAGGCAAAGCTTCAGATTGAATTGGGCAACTTTCGGTGCCGGGGAGAAGTCCCAACATGATGGTAGTCGTGATTGATAGGCTTACTCGCAAGAGTAAGGGTTATGGTTTTGTGAGGTTTGCAGATGAGAGTGAGCAAATGAGGGCCATGACTGAGATGCAAGGGGTTCTTTGTTCAACAAAACCCATGAGGATTGGACCTGCCACTAATAAAAACCCTGCCACCACTCAGAGCCAGCCAGAAGCGTCTTATAAGAATTCTCAACGATTCCAAAACAAGGATGATCCTAATAATACAATCCTTTTTGTTGGCAATTTGGATCCCCGTGTCACTGATGATCATCTGAGGCAAATTTTCAGCCAATATGGAGACTTAGTTCAGGTTAAGATTCCAGCAGGCAAGCGATATGGGTTTGTCCAATTTGTGGGAAGGAGCTGTGCAGAAGAGGCATTACAGACTTTAAATGGAGCTTTGTTGGGTGGACAGAATGTTCGTCTTTCATGGGGTCGCTTCATATAAATAGGTTCAGTCATATCCAAACCAGTTGAGTGCGGGTGCTGTGATCAGGGTTTTGAATGAAAATTATGGGAAATAGTTGAGAAGTCTTTGTTACATAGTTGCTTGTCTCGTGGAAAAATGATTTTTATCCTTCCCCTTTTGGTTGCTAGTAACATTAGAATTTTATTGGAACCGTCTTTTTCGTATCCCTACACATTTGCTTGTTGAATACTTATTTGGTGTTTAGATTCCATGAATAAATTAATGCTACTAGTTGGTGGCATATAACTACAACTATAAGTGTACATGTATGGGGGGGTATGAGTTGTAAAATATGAATAATGAATCAGAATTGCTTCATTATGCAACATTTGCTTTTTCTCCTTTCCTAGTCATCAATTTCTTGTCTCTTCTTCCAAAGCCCACCGTCCTCACCCCTTTCTTTTTCAACCTCCATGTGCATTCATATATTTTTGCAACTTACAAACCACCAAACCAGCCATTGAAAGAGATCAAAGACTCACACACAAACACACAGAAAAGAGTGTGAGAAGAAGATGGGAGATTGGGGGCCAGTTTTCGTTTCAGTGGTTCTCTTCATTCTCTTGACTCCAGGTTTGCTGATTCAAATACCTGGTAAAACCAAGACGGTTGAATTTGGCAATTTTCAGACAAGTGGGGTATCCATACTCATTCATTCCATTATTTACTTTTCTCTAGTTTGCATCTTTTTGTTAGCCATTCAAATTCATATGTACTTGGGTTAACTGATCCCACAAATTAAATACACTTGTCATAATTATTTGTTGCTTCATATTTTCTGGTTTTAATTGTACGTGTTGTTGGGTATTATAGGAAAACATGCATGTGTTTTGCAATTTTTAACATTCAATGTACTGAAATTTCAAAAGTTCTACTTTCTAAACTCTAAGAACACTGATTATCATGTGATACATTTTTTAGTGTCTTTCATGCTTGGTTGAGAATGCCATACAATTTCGTTTCAGAGCATCAATCAAATAAAAATTTATATTTCTTGCTTGGATAGCATATAATTTGTTTTTTTTCTTCTAGCGATCTGAATTCATTATTAAGAAATAGGAAATGTTATAGAAAGAAATTATCAAGAGTGTTTGAAAAGGAGACTTGAATATGACGGTTTAACTGTTTTAATTGTGACATCTTTAATGGAGAGAACTTATTTAAGTGAACTAAAACTTTTACTCGCTCTGTTGCGCCCATCACTAAAAGTGATTTCTTTTGATTAAAAACTTCAAATTTTTACTTCTACCTACAATGTTGCCCATCACAAAACGTGATTTCTTTCATTAAATTAAATTGTTTTATTTGAATCATAAATTATAGTTGTGATAATACATCTTTGAAAAACATGTCTAAGTCAATAAAAACATTAGATTAACAGGTGAATAATAATTGTGGAAATCTTCTACAAATGTAACTATTTTTACCCTAAAAAGGAGATTACTCAATACAACAACCAAATTTCTTTTGATTATGTTGTCTCCATTGGCATTTGTCTAAAATGCTTCGCCCGGTGTAACTTATCCCGACTAGAGATGCCGTCACTAGATACAGGGATAGGCCCTTAAAGTTGATTGTCAGCTATGTACAACCAGTAAAGCCTTGATAATTTACCAATTGAGTGCGGTATTTTTCCACAAAAATTATTGGAATTTAAAGATTTGAAATTCAAAGTTGATGATTTACTCATAATTTGGATATATTAGAAAGAATCAATCAAACATTGTTTTTTCCAAAGCAATTCAGATTTGTCTTGCAATAGCTAGCTAACAATCAATACTGCCTTACAACTAACATTGGTAGTTTTCAAGGTTGACAGCTTCTTCAACTCTCCAAGGTTGAACGTTTGCCATGTCCATTTGAAAGTTGAACTATTTGCTTAGCTGTTTCAATATATATTCATCATGAATTTTTGTGACTAGAACAAACAGATCAAATGATAAACTGCACAGTAGATAGAATCAAACTAGAATAACATATGAAATTATAGAAAATAACATATATAGCATGCACTCCTAATACCTTGTAAGCAAAATTAAGGATTATAAAAGTAAAATTCTCATGTCTAGAACTAGAAGTGGATGTGCTGAAAAGTATAAAAAATACATCAAATGTCGCCAGAAAAGAACAAGTTACATATCCTCAGTGTTTCTAGTCTAGGGAATTAATTAAAAAGACGTCCAGTACCACAACAATGAAAATCTGATACTAGAGAGTCCACCACAACAAATAACATATCTATAAAGCTGATAGAGTTTGTTTATCAATAGTCAAACTTTAACTACCATTCTTTGTAAAGCTGATAATGTCCATCCATGACTAGTCACAACAAATTCAGACTTGTACTATCTAAAAAGAAAGAAAGAAAGAAAAATACATTATATAGTATGCTATGCTCTGTGACTCATGGTATAAAATAAATGTCAAGTTCAATACAATCAAGTACTATTTTCTCCCTCAAAGAGTGGCTGATGAATTGATGAGAACCAAAATTCATCTTCAATTAAGTAGGAAACGGAACTGAATTATATTCACCTTACTATGTCAACTTTTGCTGAAGGTGAGTTTTGAAGGAAGAAGCGTATCATTCCATCAAGTATGGATGAATATGGTCCCGTTGTGATCGTGCTTTAATCACTTCTCGTAAGTTGGCATTTTCTTTCCATAACTTGCCAGGGGTTATTTTGAGTGACTCCAAGTTAAACCAAGGAGGCTTAACCTTCAATAAATCGGGAAGTAAGAAGAGAAGCTACAAAATTAGGAAGGAATTAGTAATAGTTTAATATAATGCAAGTCATATATTTTTGACAAAACAAACTTAACAATAAAAGAAGTTAAGGTTGGAACCTGAAGAGTATATGCAGGAATTGTTAGGGATTTGATATTCACAAGTTCGAGTAGCCAATTGCGCAGAATCAAAGGAGTGTCGGTCTCATACATACATCAACACTGACTTGTTTCATAGAAAAAGGGGAGCCAATTGAGCAGAGGAATCGCGAAGAGACAGAAACTGATTCACCAAAATCTCGAAAGTCATAAAGCCAAGGGAATTGAATCTAAATGTAGGAAGATACTTCCAGAGATTTTTCCATCTTGTTGATAATACGCTAGTTTGAATTGCTTCTTTGGCGTTCAAAAAGGAGAGTATTTGAAGGAGAATGCAATCTGGAAAATCATTCAGGGTGTATTTGTAATTGTGGCGTCCTCTCTTTGTATCATCGTTCTTTTCGTTTTCACGAGTGTGCATTTGTAACTCCATCCTCTCAGAAGCAAAGTGGAGTGTCAATTGAATGAGTGTGCATTTGTATAAATTGATTTGGTAGAAATCAGTCACCTTTTCTTCATTGATAAAAAAGCTTGCAACTGTTCAACAAATGGCATGCTTGATGGATCGTAGAAAAATTCACCAAACAATGAATGGAACATAGCGGTCGATCTGGCCTATAATGAAGCAGAAAACCATATATATTCAGAAACTTTGTGATTTAGTTTAACATTCTGTCTTAAGAAGCAAACAGGCTGCATCAGGTATCAGAAATGCCAAAGTGAAATCCTCTAAAATAAATACATGCATTGATCGATCCATTCTTTCTGAGGAATAATGTGCACAGTTAGTTGTTAATGGCCAATGTTGAAAAAATTTAAATGTAATGTGGGAAGGAGACTGGAGAAAGGATTAACCGAAAGGAAGAAGAGAATGTTCAAAAACAGAGAAAGGATTAACTAAAAACAACACTCACACACTTTGCTGCAGCTTTAAGGAATAAGTGACTCATGAGTTGCTTCAGAGAAACTCAAAGAGAGTCAAATAAACTAAAACTTCAAATTATATAAAGAGAGTCAATTATTATGCCAACATCTTTAATATTTCAAAGACAAAAACATACACACCCAAACAGATATTAAACAAATAAAAAGGAAATAGGAAGTTGGAAATTAATGAGAGACCATTCCAAAACTCATTAACATAGCATTCTGTCAAACCGACACACATATAGTCAACATTCTATGAAACTAGTTGTTCCGGCCAGGGCCAAAAGTCCCTTCAGAAGTTGGGCCTGACCCAATCCAACATCAGAGCACGGCCCAACGCGCGCTCCATAGCGGACTCCCGCCTCCAACGGTCAAGATCCTCTGTCCATATCCGACGCTCCTGGTACGCCTCTTTCCTCTATAAATAGAGGTACAGCCCCTCGGTGACGGTAACTCTCGCTCATAACTCACTTTCCCTGACAATTCTTCTTCTATTCTCTCTCTCTCTCTCTCTCTCTCTCTCTCTCTCTCTCTCTCTTTTCCTTATCTCGGTCTCATACTAACTTGAGCGTCAGAGTGTCTTGCAGGTACCCCCCACCTGACGTGGATCTTCAAGCTACCTCGGACCGGCCGAATTCCCGCTTCAAGCGCCAAGGACTGATCCCTCTCTCCGAGTACTTCCATCTCTCCCTCCTCAGTGACGATAACTCTCGCTCATAACTCACTTTCCCTGACAATTCTTCTTCTATTCTCTCTCTCTCTTTTCCTTATCTCGGTCTCATACTGACTTCAGCATCGGAGTGTCTTGCAGGTACCCCTCACCCGACGTGGATCTTCAAGCTACCTCGGACCGGCCGAGTTCCCGCTTCAAGCGCCAAGAACTGATCCCTCTCTCTGAGTACTTCCATCTCTCCCTCCTCAGTGACGATAACTCTCGCTCATAACTCACTTTCCCTGACAATTCTTCTTCTATTCTCTCTCTCTTTCTTTTCCTTATCTCGGTCTCATACTGACTTCAGCATCGGAGTGTCTTGCAGGTACCCCCCACCCGACGTGGATCTTCAAGCTACCTCGGACCGGCCGAGTTCCCGCTTCAAGCGCCAAGAACTGATCCCTCTCTCTGAGTACTTCCATCTCTCCCTCCTGGAACCTTCCAACCAAGTACCCCGGGCCTCAGACTGAGTCCGAAGTCCAGGTACCGAACAATGGCGACCACAGTGGGAGTTAGATCACTAGCTTCCAGAATTCATCGAGATTATTCGTCCTCGGCGTACGACACGCTCCGCAAAGTTCACCTAGTCAGCGATGATCTCGGATTTTTATTCATTCCCGTTGGAAATATCGAGGTACGTTCCACTCACCATCACATGCCCGTTATTATTCTCTCGGTAATTCGCGGGACCGGCCACGATGGGGAATCGCTCGGGAACCCTCGCTGCAAGCACTCGCACCTCGAGATTATCTTTCATCTTCTTCACACACGAGCTTGTCGCTGAATAGCCTAATCTGGCTCCAATAGCTCGTCTCTCCGAGCTCGTCGCTGAATAGCCTAATCTGGCTCCAATAGCTCGTCTCTCCAAGCTTGTCGCCGAATAGCCTAATCGCTTCAGCGCCTCCTCTTTCCGAGCTCTTGCGAGAATGGCGCGACGGCTCAACGACTCTGATCGCCGAGTCCGACACTCCATCAGAGAGCTCCAAGGAATCAGTCCGCAGCGACTGCTCCTCGCTTCGCGCGAGTTTGCCCTTCCCTCTGATGCCGAGTTGGCGAGCTCCATCAGGGGTCGAACGGTTTCCCAATTTCTCTTTACGCGAGCCCAGCCTTCTCTCTGATGCCTGAACTGACGAGTTCCATCAGAGGCCGAAGGAAGGAGACCCAGTGCGCGGTCTCTGCCCCCGAAGGTCGGACATCCCCAGCGGCTCCAATAAGAAGGTCGGGCGTCCTAGTGGCTCCGGTAAGAAGGCTGGACGTCCCCAACGACTTCAGTAAGAAGGTCGATAAGCCCACAGCGGCCTTGGTAAGATCCAGTGAAGACCGAGCACCTACAACAACTCCTGACATAATGTAGTAATTTAAGATGGAAAGAGAAAAATGATGAATAATGTAGTAATTTATGATGAAAAGAGAAAAGTGATAGCGAAAGCAAAATAAAAGATAGATCAATGTTAGAGTATCCATGTCCCTAACAAAGTAGAGAGTAATCATAACACGTCTCTTATCCAATTCATCGTCACATTAATCTAAATTCTAAATTATTATTTTTTTAAAAAATAATATTAAAATGTCTAAATTCTAAATCATAATTATGATTCCATATGAAAATCTAACATAACACTATGTTCTCATTTAGACAATTGTACTGCATTCTCTAGAGAGTACTACATATCCCTTCTTCCACTACATAGCTGTTTCAAAGCATCTCTGAGACGTTTTCTAAACCACACATTTACAAACCATGAAACCTCACCTCAATCCTCATCACCTAGCATCTCATCTTCATTCTCCACGTGTCAAGCAACCAGTGGACAAAATCTTTTACCCAGACACATCAGCACCTACTTGTCACCCACTGAATTGCACCAAGCCACCACCAAACTTACCCGTTTCCCTTTCTCTCTCTCTTCACCTTCCACTCAATTCCACAACAAGGAAACAAAATCAACATCATCACCTCATTTGAGCTTGAAACTCTCATGGTAATTCAATAAAGTTTCAAACTTTGAGTGCCTCATAGTGTTTATTTAATATTATAGTAGAATTATGCTATGGAGGCCCTCAATGCTGTTGGCTTAACACCTCTATCTGTACTTTCTAACAGAACAAAACAACCCAGAAAATTCTCTTCATTTCCCACAATACCCACATGCAAAGTTTCAAACTTTTCTACTTCTAGTAACAAAAAACAAACTCTAAAAGAGTGTTTCTCAACAAATTTTCATGGGGGTCTACTTCTTGCAGCAGCTACAGTTGTGAGTGGTGGAGGGTTTGCCAATGCTTTAACATATGAAGAAGCATTGGACCAATCTGTAAATATCACAAATTCTGGGGACTTTGATGTAAATGGGTTTGTGGATAGTGTGTTAAACTTTGCAACTGAGAACCCTGTAATTCTTGCTGGTGGAGTAGCTATTTTGGCAGTACCATTGGTTTTGTCTCAGGTTTTGAAGAAACCTAAACCATGGGGTGTTGAGTCTGCTAAAAATGCTTATACAAAATTGGGTGCTGATGGGAATGCTCAATTGCTTGATATAAGAGCTTTGTCAGAGATTAGACAAGTTGGTGCACCAGATGTTGGTGGTTTGAGGAAGAAATCAGTGTCAGTAGCTTATAAGGGTGATGATAAGCCAGGTTTCTTAAAGAAGCTTTCATTGAAGTTTAAGGAACCTGAGAGTACCACATTGTTCATTCTTGACAAGTAAGAGTCTCATAGAACAATTTTATTTGCTGAATTTTGCTATTTTGTCACTATGATACATGTTTGTGCAATAGCATACTGAGATTTGTGTCATTTCCTTTTTAGCTATTAATTAATGGTGGAAATAAATAATTCAAAGATTTATGTCATTGCATCAAACATTATCTCTTAGAACAATTGGATATAGGTATTTCCACTAAGGAAGAATTCAAAAGACATAAATCTCATTTAAAGCTCCAACTTTAAGTTATTTCTCCCAAGGTTGTTAAACTCTAGTTTTAACTCGCACGATTTCAGGTCCCCAATTCGAGTTAACTCACTTGTGGTTGTGGACACATTTCTGCGTAAACTCGAATGTTTTGCGATTCCACTCGGTTGAATTTTTTGAGTCAACTCGTAAACTCGGTTGAATTTATTCCGAAAAAGTTGAATGCAATGAAAAGTTGAAGTAATTATCACAAATATTTACTTTAATAAATGACCATATTGTACACATATGTTCTATGTGGGCATTAGCAAGAACATCAATTCTTCTGCTAATGCTTCTGCAGTCTGCATTATATGAATTAACCTTTGAGGAACAATAATTACTTAAATTTGTTACTTCTTGCACTTTGCAAAATAACATACTTGAAGCTGATTGAATGAACTTGTGATGGAAGCCAGATTTGATGGGAACTCTGAACTGGTTGCAGAGTTGGTTACCCTCAACGGATTTAAAGCTGCTTATGCAATTAAGGATGGCGCAGAAGGGCCACGGGGATGGACGGTATATCTTGTCTTTATCCCTTTTTTTGTTTCATATTTACCATAATAATCAACTCTGTCGGCTCATATATACACTGACATGTATTGGATTCTGCAGAATAGTGGTCTTCCTTGGATAGAACCAAAGAAAGAATTGAGTTTGGATTTTGGCAGTCTGACAGATGCTATCAGTGATGCAATAGGAGTACGTATCTGGAATTTATCTAATTGCAATTGTTACATACAGCAAAGATGCAAATGCAAGCAAAATACTATTACTTTTCGGATTATTACTCGGGAGTTTTTAACGAATGGAGGTTTATTGCAGGAAACCGATGGCTTGGGTGTTACTCTTGGGATTGCTGCAGCTACTGGATTGGGTGTATTAGCTTTTACTGAGGTTGATCCAGCGAGTAATTGTTTTTTTCACAACAAGCAACAATCTGTTATAGTGTGACTCTACTGACATCTTGTTTGTGATGTTACTCTATTTGCAGGTAGAAACAATTCTCCAACTTGTCGGATCAGCTGCACTTGTTCAGTTTGCAAGCAAGAAGCTTCTATTTGCTGAGGTAAGTATGTTTTTCTATGCAGGGTTTATCATAATTTATAGAGTTAAGGCATACTGATTTTTTTTTTCTTTCTATTTTATTATTAAATTGTTTATTTGATGGCAGGACCGGAAGAATACACTAAAACAAGTTGATGAGTTCTTGACCACCAAAGTTGCCCCCAAAGAGCTTGTCGATGAAATAAAGGTACTTTCGATTTTTCTTATTTTACATCCTGATAAAATAGTTGCAAATATGATCTGATGCATTTTCGAATATATATCATAAATTTGTAATTGACAATGTATTATCTTACGCGACTCTTATTTTCCCCGTATTTGTATCTTGTTCTCTTCAAACGGAATGGCTGGGAACTGTAGCAAATTGGAAAGGCTCTTTTACCAACCTCCACCAATAATAAGGCTCTTCCTGCATCAACAGAAAAGATTCCAGAGCTTGCTACGGCTGGTGGCACTGTACAGAAAGCAGAAGCTATTCCTGACACCGTCTCTGAGATCAAAGTAGAACCAGCAGCAGAACCTGCTCCGGAAATCAACTCCGTCTCTGAGATCAAAGTAGAAGCAGCAGTAGAACCTGCTCCGGAAATCAACTCAGTGCCCAAAACTGAAAATAAGTCAGATTCAGTTCCTGTGCAACCAAAACCACTTTCACCATACCCATATGTAATGTCTTAATTTCATTGCTCTTGAATTTTTTGCTTTGATGCCTGATTTTATATGCTTGTGGTGACCAATTTTCTTGGAACTTTTCTTTCCAGTGTGCTTGAGTCTATGAAATAGAATCTCTTTATTAGACCGTAAGATAAATAATTGCTTTGTATGAAACACAGACATGGACACAAGATGTATTAAAGGTTTAGTTAGTTGTTGGTTAGTTAAGTACCTTTTGTGTACTCACGTGTAAACATGTGAGTACACAAAAGGTACTTAACTAACTAAAGCCCTAATAGGATTCAACACTGATAATTATTTGAAAAAAATTGGAGTGATTGAAGTGTCGGTGTCCGACACGTGACACATGTCAGTAGAAGTGTCAATTTTGGCCTAATTCATGGGCCAAGATGGCCCCTTTTTTTTTTTTTTTTTTTAATGTTTTTAAATACTTTTTTGTTTCTTTTGTTAAAAATTTGACTAGGTCGGCCGGTGGCCTAGTGTTTAGGGTGGGCTCGACTGTTAGCCCAATGTTTTGGTTTGGGCCAGACTTTAAAAAACACAATACAGTAGACAACTGGGCTAACCTAGTCCAGTCTGCTTTTGCATTTTGGCCCAGTGGGCCGAGCCAGGTTGGACTAAGCGGTCCAATTTGACTGTTTTATGTGTGGGACACTGGACACATGGGCCTCTGGGAAAGAAAAGGTTGAAATATTGAGTGAAACTACGGGACAATGTGAAGTTGCATGTGGGAGAAAAAACATTTCATAAAGTGTTCAAAATTGTTCTTTAATAAGTTAATATATGAAGACCATTTTTTGCTTTATATTGCATGTTCCTGACACATACTTACCATTCTTCATTTTTTTGGTTTGCAGTATCCAGATTTCAAGCCTCCAACATCACCATCTCCTTCACAGCCCTAGAGCTTCAGTTGTATGAAGAGAATTATACAGCAGGCAAAATCAATTGTCCAAAATATCTAGTATGTATCAAGAGCTGTACAATACTACAATCCTTAGTCCTGCCAAATAATGACTTCAACTTACATGCAACTAATGTTGAAGAATAATCTATGTCACAAGTTGTATAATTTATAGTCTGTTGTGATCATCCTTACATTTGTACTACTAGCCTACTTGATACACTTTTTTTGTAAGTGTGGATGTGTTGTGGAGGTAGTTGTCTAGTAAACATTGTACTGATAGTTATGTTGTGATTTCACATTACATCTTTCAGTTTTGGAGTAAGCAAATAAGATTTTTAATATGCAATTATGTCTTTGTATTGTTTATTTGTGTTATTAATATTTGACTTTCCAGTTGTCAAGTATAAAGCTTATTTGTGTTTATTTTATACTAGTATAATAATTTTTCGTGCAAAGACGGTGAGTTAAATTCATTTGTTTGCATTAATAGTAAGGTAATTACTTCAACTATTTTAAATATTTATATAATAGTAGGAAATTAAATTTAGATTTTTATATATATATATATATATATATATATATATATATATATATATATATATATATATATATATAATAAAAATATATATTACAATTTCAATTGGGATGTGAGGGTTTTGTCAGGAAAAGGATTTTGTTTCTATCTTATAATGTTCGTAATAATTAAATGAATGAAAATTAATATAAAAGTATTCAAACAAAATGACTCAAACGAAAATTGAAACCAGATGTAAAATATGATTATCATCTAATGTATTCGAATGAGTATATAGAAAAGCACATTACTATTACTAATGGCGAAAGGAACATCTATTTTGTAATATATCATTCATAATTTGTTTTCTAAGCGTGTGAACTCAGAATTCGATTTTATTGTTATAAGCAATACGGTATATACATCTCATTTTGCCATAAAATTTTAAATTATTTTTTGGCACCTTTAAAAATGCGATTGTATTTTTAAGTGTGTCATATGACACGTCGATTTCTTTGTCTACACCGACTTTTATCAATTCATTATGATATATAATATATATGTTTATACATTTATTTATTTTTTTATATATAGTGAATATTTTATATACTATTTGACTATTTAAATGTTAATTTTGATTTAATATATGTACATATATCATGAAAGAACCCTTACAGTATTTTTTGTATATTCCTATAAAGAAACTATAAAGCGGGAAATATCAAACTAACACTTCAGGGGATTATTAGAATATGAAAAATCTAGTCTTATTCAGTAGATGCAATGTTTATATAAAAATCTTTAAGATTATATAAAGATTAATATCTAAAACTCTAAATAGTAATACATAACTGCCTATTGATGATAACTTTTACATTTTTGGTATATTTCAAATGAGTTAACTTGATGATGAATTAGTGATGTGTCATACTATGTGGATGGTGAGATGGAAGATCCATGGTTATATATCATAGAGATATAAAATAATGTACCAAGATTTTTATTTTTATTTAAAATAACAATGAAGAATGGTTTAACAATAATGTGTTACGCTTTATGAAACAAATGAGTTAGGTAGTCGACTTGGTTAAGAATTGCATTGAATTCAAGAGGGGATGGGTTTGATTCTCTGCTTTGACATTTTTGGTATATATTTCAGCGAATTAACTTGATGATGTGGAATAAAATCATTGATGATGTAATTAGTGACGTGTCATACTATTTAAAATATGTTTTCCTTCATTTGTTTTGAATGATAACATTTCTTTTGACTCTTTGCCAAAGACGGTCGAAATTCATTTGTTTACTAATCAGAAGATAATACCCAAGAGCACTTGGATGAGATGGTAAGGGTCTCTTCCACCTTAACCAAGGTCCTGGGATCGAATCCGGCCTTGGGCATGCAGCAGATGTTAAATCTCTTGAGGAGAGCTTTGCCGCCAATTGTGGTCCTACCATTCTGAGAGGATTAGTCTCTGCAATTGCGTGCGCAGAGGATACCCGGTTTATACCAAAAAAAAAGACATGAAGAAGATAATTACTTCAACTATTTTAAATATTTGTATAATAGTAGGAAATTAAATTTAGATTTTTATATATATATATATATATTATAATTTTGAGATAAAGTGAAATCAAATAATACTTTAGTAGTTACAACCCATAAATAAAAATACTTTAAAAACTAATAAGTACTAATCAAATAATACTTTAGTAGTGACAACCGCATGATGTATATAATTTCAGTGGGTATTTTCATATTGAGATGTTATTACAATGTAAATTACTTATAAATATTATACGGTCTAAAATAGTATTAGTAAATAGTAACTTACAAATATATAACAAATATACCTTTGCATAAGGACATGTAACTTGCTTTTGACTAAGTTGATTGGCGTTGACAACCGTAGTAGGATCAATATTCTCTGTTATATTGTTTATTCTCTCTACTTGTTTTAAGTGCGGCGTAGTGAATAGAAGAATATTAAGCACAAACGTTATAAACTACAAATATCTTGATCGATCAAAGTTGTATATTGATTCTAATGTATATGCGTCGAAATGAACAAAAATATGTGACAAACATTTTTAATATATAAAATTATATATAAGATGAGAATTAAAAAAGGTTGAAATGGATAAAATTACTCATATTTAATATTGATCTTTTCTGTTGGCAAGGATTTTGGTCTAGTCCCCCCCTTCGCTTTTCTCTATTTTTTTTTCCTTTTGTTTATTAATAAATTCGGGCAATCTGTCCGTTTGTTAAAAAAAAATATTCATATTTAATAATATTCTAGTTAGTAAATATATAGAATAAAATCTATGGAATGTGATACAAAATATTAGATGGTAAATAAATATAATATATAAATGTAATATATAATAACAAATATACATGTATCAAAATAAATAATAAATAGATATAAAAAGTAGGTAAAAAGTTTTGCAATAAAAGAAATAATAGGATAAACATTATGTAATATGCTTTAGTAATATGAAATTGTGGTAGCTCAAATGGTCAGCATTAGGAGGTGACAGTGTGGGGGAATGGGTTCGATCCCCGAACCGCTTTTTTGATATATTTCGAAATAACATGCTGAGGTGGATTTAATTGGTGCTGACATATTTATTGACGTGGCTGATTAGGTGGATGCTTAGGTGTCAGATTCATGGTTATATATAATATAGATAAGCAAGTTTAAAGCTAGTTTAACCCCTAGGGGAAAGAAGGAAAAAGAAAAGAGACGATGTTGTCTTTCCCCTGCCCCTCTTGTATACACTAATCGATGAAGACCCTCCGACGACATTACATGTTGATAGCGGTGAATTCAAAATCGATGAAGACCGTGATTTGTTGGAGCCGTTTTTGATGAAAAATGTACTTATGGCGGTGGGGTAGATGCAACAACCAGGGTACTTTGTTGTGGGTTTTGATAGGCACTTCAGGCTCGCTATGAGGTTAATCTCTACTTCGACTAATTAAAAAGGCTCTACTCTTTAGGGTATGTTTGGATACTCTAAACTTAACAGAATAGAATGGAATGGAGTGGAATGGAATGAAGCGGAATGGAATGGAATAAAATTCCCATTCCATTGTTTGGGAACTTTACAAGGGAACAGTTACTCCATTGTTTGGACAACCAACAGAGTGGAATAGAAAGGAAGGAATTATACTTATATTATTCCTTTTTTACCCTTATAAAAACATCATTCAAGTTATAACTCTTGTTATACTAAGTAAATTAAGCAAGAATCGGAAAAATTATGGCAATTCATCAGTAACTAACATTACTAATTAGTTTCATTTTGCTTAATTTTATTTTGCTGCTTTTCTGTACATGTTTAATCTCATTTTGCTCCAATAATTTCAAAGTATTTTATATAATCATTTAAAGATCCATGCTATTTGTTATTTATTTTGCTTAAAGTACTGATTCATCAGTTAAACGTTTAAAACCAACTAAAAGGCATGGTTCACGTCAAAAAAAAAGGTGGCAGGCATGTAAAGAAAAAGAAAGAAATAGTTAGGAACGTCAGTTTATTTACAAACCAAATAGTGAAGTTAGTTTTTTTTAAGCTCCAGTGATGTTAGTTTTTTTTAAGCTCTAGTGAAGAAGAATAGTGTAAGATGAACAATAGCAGAGAAAAAGGAGGAGAGCACAGAGAAAAAAAAAAGAGAGAGAAAAGCAGCAGAGGGAGTTGGGGAAAAATAACGAGAGATGGATTGCATGAGGATAAATTGGTAATAATTTAATTAAGTGAATCATTCCATCTCATACCTCCCAAATTGGAGGGAAAGAAAATG
Source organism: Oxytropis ochrocephala (assembly GCA_020916435.1). Lineage (NCBI taxonomy): Eukaryota > Viridiplantae > Streptophyta > Magnoliopsida > Fabales > Fabaceae > Oxytropis > Oxytropis ochrocephala. The sequence goes on from CM037088.1 coordinate 114,838,549, forward strand.
GTGGTAAACAATGGAATGAGATGGAATGGATTTCATCACTTATCATTTTATTCCATCATTTTTTAAAATATCCAAACAATGGAACACTAAATCATTCCATTCCATTCCATCTCATACCACCAATCCAAACATATCCTTAGATATCAACCTCCAAATGAAGTGATTGCACGTGGACTCAAACCCTAAGTATGAGGGAAAGTTACTTCCCCTTCACCAATACTCTAGTGCGCACGCACAAACCCACACACACATATTTCTTCTAAACATGGAGAAGAAATGGGAAAGAGAGCTACACTTTACTTTTATGTCCTTGTTTTTAAACACAAGTTTAACCAATTATTGTTTATTCCTGTTTTTTTGCCCAATTAATGATAGAACATGTATGTGGTTTTTCACCGTGTTGGTAACTTTCTTCAATGGTGTATAGTTTAGTTCAATTAGTGTGTCTCTTTGGTTTAGATTTGAAAGAGTCTAAAATCAATTCTAGGAGAAGAAACAAGGTCAATATAAGTAAAAGTTCTTTTAGTGTCTCTTTGCGTTGAATAGAATCAATTCTCGATGTGAAACTCACAATATTATACTAGGTAACTCTTTTAGTGTGGGAACGATGATTGCTTCGATTAGTGAGTGTCAACTCACGGGTTAGGATCCTCTCCATTTAATGGAGGGTTCCATTTGGAGAAAAAGTGACACAATGAATATTTTAATATTATTTTTAAAATAATATTAAAATATTTATTGTGTCACTCTCTCTCCAAATGGAACCCTCCATTAAATGGAGAGGATCCCAACCCTCAACTCACCCAAATGTTTGACCAACTTGGGGGACCATGATTTTATAAATTGATAAAATAGGGGAACCAAATTCGTGGAAAAAATTCTTAAGGGACCAAAATCGTGAGTTGGGTATACTATGGAGATCAAAACTGCAGGGATTTTTTTTGGTACCCCCCATATCCTCCCTCCCACCCTCATAAACCATTTTATTCCAGAAATACTCCTCATTTTTTTTAAAAATTCCCGAATTTATAGGTAAAGTTGGGAAGAAAAAAAGATTCCCGGATTTACCTCACATATAAGTAAATCCGGTTCATATTTTGTGAATCGAATTTACCTATACGTGAGGTAAATCCGGGAATCTTTAAAAAAAAATCCGGATTTATAAGTAAAGTTGGGTAGTCAAAAAAAGGATTCTCGGATTTACCTCACACATAGGTAAATCCGGTTCGTAATTTGTGAACCAGATTTACCTATACGTGAGGTAAATCCGAGAATCCTTTTTTGTCTTCCCGGATTTACCTATAAATGTGGGAAACCTAAAATTATTTTACTTTGTATGAGTATTTTTGAAAGTTTTGGGGTTTATGAGGGTGGGAGGGAGGACGTGGGGGGTACGAAAAAATTATCCAAACTGCAATTAAGCCTATTATTTAGTTTACACATCAAAAGTGATTTTATTTATATTATCCAAACAAAATCAATTTCCTTAACCCATTTTTAAAACATTATTAACAAACACAATAAAAAATATTCAACTCAAATTTTTTAAAATCAGTACTTATAAATTCTTTCCAAATCTAAAATAAATAGACCCTCAAAAAATTAAAAAATACAGCAAATTTAATGTGATAGCTGACAATAAGAGGTCTATGGGGGTAACGGTAACACGATAACGGTAATATCGAAGGGCTAATTTGGTCATTGACAAATAAGAAAAACGAGGTTCCGCTTAAAAAAAATCAAAATGAAAATGAAAAAAACCCGGGTAGCGCCATTCTTGTTTCTCTTTCTTTCACAACTTACTTAAAACCTGAAAAGCTTCTTCTTTTCTTTCTCCACTTCATCATCTTCATGTTCATTGCGTGTGCAATTTCATGGCGAGAGTTAAACACAAACCATCTCCTCGTAAACGCGGTACATTCAAATTTCTTAAACCCTATTTTTTTCACTTCTCCTTTACTTTCGAGTTAGTTATTTTTTTTAATTATGCTGATTTGTGGTGTCTCAAATGAATGTTACATCGTGTTAATGAAGTTTAATTTTTGGAAATTATATAGCAAGTGAGAGTCAGGGACAGAAAAGGCGCTATAAACCTGGAACAGTTGCACTTCGTGAGATTCGTCGTTTCCAAAAATCTGTCGATTTACTCATACCGGCTGCTCCTTTTATAAGATGTGTGAGTTATTTTCTTTTATAGTTTTAACCTTTAAATGTTCATCAAATAGTTATCAACTTAATGTTAGAGATTTTTGTATTGATTCTACATGGACTGATATAAATTTTGAGTATGTTGCTGGCATGTTTGATTGTTTTCAAGTAGAATTGATTTTTCGATCTAGAATTGATTCTAACTTGAAGTAAAGATTTGTAGTTTTTGCTTACAAAAGTGTTTTTTACTCTCAAAATTTATTGTTGAACTCACTTTTAGGTTTATTCGAAATTAATTTTACGAAATCAATTCATTCAAAATAATTTTTTACAACTGCTGAACCATACAGACACTAAGTTGAAATTAGTTTCTACATCTTAATTTTTTCATAAGGACACTCATTTAACTTCTCTGTAAGCATTATAAGCTTATAACTATATGTTTTTACTTTTTAAGTGAATGACTATGAGATTTGAATTGAAAAGCTCCCATAAGTTGTAACTGGCTAACTGCCCCTTTTGTTGGTTGAGAAGCTTCAATAAGCTAGAAAACAATTCGACTAGGTCTAAGATTTATTGGTATGGCATCAGATTATGTTGAACCTTGTGGGAAGTTTGTTCTCATTTTTGTTGAACTGCTTTTTCTTTTACTTTTGGCTTTAGGTCAAGCAGATTACAAACAACTTTTCTACGCAAGTATCGCGCTGGACACCTGACGCCGTGTTAGCACTTCAAGAGGTATATAACTTTTTTCCATACTCAAGTATTAAATAGAAGGTTTGCAAGTAGCAATTTATCTTAATTGTCATGCAATTGTACTTTTTAAGAAAAAATATTTCCAAGTAAATTCGATTTTACTTCTCCCGAAATTGTCTCAATTTGTTCCTGGTTGAGATATTAAAATTTACATAGTTAGAATATTGTCATTCACTCGATTCTAATGCAACACAGTTTTATGCATATTTATTGTATGTGCATTCTGGTATGATTATGTAATCAATTGAAGAACATTGAATTATTACCATAATTGAAAGATCTGAAAAGTTTCACAATTCCTTGTAACATTGGTAACTTAACCATTGTAAAGTTCTTTTTGATTTGGGAGCAAGCATAGATCTAATGCCGTTCTCAAGACACTAGGGAGAGATGAGGTCAAACAAACTAGAATGACCATACAACTTGCGGATAAATTAATTAAACATCCTTATGGAGTCTCGGAGGATGTCTTGGTGATAGTTTACAAGTTCCTATTCTCGGTGGATTTGGTGATCCTTAACATAGAGGAATATGCCGGGTACTTCTTCTCCTTGATAGATCATTCTTAGCCATTGGGAGAGCCTTGATTGATGTGTAACAAGGTATATTGGTGTTGAGATTTCAAGATGAAAAGATAAGTTTCAATGTGCTTGAAACCATGTGTCATTCCGATGATAAAGAACAATATTTCAGAGTTGTGATTGAGGACTCTGCAAGAAATCTTCAGACATGAGCTGCCTTCCCCTCCTTTAGAGATACTGATAGCGAACCCCATTGAATATATTGATGAAGATTTGGAGAGTGAAATAGAGGTGTGTGTTTTGCAAATGGAAGGCCTCACAAGTTGAAGGAGTTCACAAGAGGAAGGAAGAAATGAAGATGGGAGAAGTTCAAGAAAAAGGAATTCCAGAATTGAAACAACTTCCTTCTCATGTTAGAAGAGGAAAGGCTTATGAAGGTGCTTAGAAAAAAAAAAGAATGGACTTGGGTGGACTATCTCTGATATGAAAGGGAATATTAAGATTGTAAACAATAATTAATTGTGATTGATATGTGATATGGCATTTGCTTTCAAAAAATTGTGATATGACATTTCATATGGAAGGTGATCTCTTGGTTTTTGTTTGAAAATTCTGCAGGCAGCTGAGGATTATCTGGTTAAATTGTTTGAAGATGGAATGCTCTGTGCAATTCATGCAAGGCGTGTTACCCTTAGTAAGTTGATATAATTTTTAGATTGTTTGCTCTGACTTTTCTTTCATTTCATCGATTGTCATATCAATATCATTCATGAATTTGTCTTTTGAGATATGTTGCTTATACTATTGGTGTGAATGAGTCTTTCTCCTGGTTACAGTCTTACAGATAATGAATTCTTTTAGTATTGGTGATGAATGAATCTTTCTCCTGATTACAGTCTTACAGATAATGGATTCTTCTGTCATTAAGTTAATTATTACTTTTAACTTTTAAGAGAGTTTTCTACAATCCACAGTCTAATGTCTGTATATATACTAGCTAGAAAAATTGCGGTAGTGTTGTAAAGAATCCTATTATTGGTTATGCCATGTTCTAAGGCCTACATATTTTTGGAGTGAATCACTAAAACGGTCCTTGAAATTGTTGGACAATGTCCGTTTAATTCCTATATAATCAAGGATTTTCAATTTCAGTGACCATTTTGGAATTTTGTTAATTTCAAAGACTCAATAGGCCGACCTCTAAAATTTCAGGGCCTAAATTGGTGATTCACTCAATAAATTTGTGTTTTCTTCTAGAGGAGAGCTAGTTGCAATCTGTCAATAATAAACTTGAGTTGCTCAATATTTAAATGAACAGATATACTCAAACAAACTTTGGTTAGCTAGAAAAGTGGGTATTTTGCAAAGATCATTTCATTCATGCTGTTTATTAATTCACTTCTCATGTATACTTACATGTCTTTTCGGTCGCTAACCTCGTGAGTATCGGTTTTATTTGATTCTCTTGCTGTCTCAGTGAAAAAGGATTTTGAGTTGGCCCGGAGGCTTACAGGAATAGGAAGGCCTTGGTGAGAGCGCAGCAGAAGTTGTAAACTAACCATTGCTGCTATTGTTATGTAAAAACTTGACACTTGAGAGTAGAAAAGGGTTTGAAAGAAGCCATTGCAGTGCTTGTAAACCCAGCACTCAAATTGATTTATTTGACATTAAAAATCAGGCTAACTTCTATGTTGTCAATAGTTGTCTTTGTTGTAGGGGTATAAATTGTTGTAGAATGAACAACTGATCATTGTAGAAGAAGGGTTTAAAAGTGATGACTAACATACTTCTTGAATTGTAGCATTGAAATAATTCATGATTATTGCCATTCATATATTGATGTGGTAGAAGGAATTCTTGCATTTTTAAGGATGACCATGACTTTAACAAGGATTAAAGACTCTTATTTTCTTGTTTTTGGGATGGCATTGTACATACTTTGTCAGGGAGAATGTGCTTTGTGGAGTCAATGTTAACTTAATTTCCTCCTCATTTGCCTATCTAAAAAAAATAAAAATAAATATTTCTTCCTCATTTGTTTCTTTTAATTTCATTTCCTATTATGAGAGATATTTGCCAAGTTTACATTTTTTTCCTTAGTTTAGGCTATTTTTTTAATATTTTTTGGTGGGTTGTGGCCAGTCTACCCACCATTTTTACCTTATTTTGGGTGGGCTAAGACGAGCCAACTTGGCTTTTTTAATGACGGATTAGCGGCCGGTCGAGAGATGGGGCGAACTCAATTTCTCAGCTCACTATTCTTTCACGAGCTCACAGTGGTCCAAGATAGGTCGAGGGGAGCTAGTCCACTTTGTCATCCCTACTCTGCAAATTTTACCTTATTTTGGGGCCGGTTGAGACGAGCCAACTTGGCTCTTTTAATGGCAGATTAGCGACCATGGGGCGAACTCATTTTTTCAGCCCACTATTCTTTCACGAGCTCACAGTGGTCCAAGATAGGTCGGGGGGAGCTAGTCCACTTTCATCCCTACTCTGGCCAGTGAGAAGCTCTACCCCTGCCAAAGTTCATATTATAAGGAGCAAAACTTAAATATTGCTATAAAGCAATGAATTGTATTGAAATTTGTTAACTATACCTGTTGTGACACGATATATATATATAATCAATGGGAAGGTTCCACCTCGTTAATACAAACTCTTACTAGTACTAGTATAAATGAAAGTTAGGAATTATTGCACTCAAAATTAATATTTGTTTCTTATCTTTTGATATAGTTTAATACTTCTATTGGATTGTTATTTTTACTGTTAACAGTTAACACTTCTTCTCAACACCTTCAATCCTGGAAAGAAATAAAAACCATCATCTTTATATAAAGTTTTAATTTTTATGGGTTTGAATGAAATAAATATCATATTATTATTATTTAAATTGGGTATAAAAACAAGAAAATGGAAACATTGTTGTTAATTAGTGCATACGACATGTGAAAGGTACACATCTGATTCATTTAAATGAATTTAATTTATATGTATCTACTATATAATAATAATAAATAATAAATATAAGCAAAACACCTACTACGTCAATTACTACAATGTCCTTTTTTGAAAAAATAAATTCAATATCAATTAAGGGTTAAAATTGTACGTAAATAGGAAAAAAGCTGCTGCGTCAGAATGAGACAGAAGAAAAGAAAGTGAGAGAGAGAAGAGAAAACTAAAAAAAAAGGAGAAAAAAATAAAAGAGAGAAGTTGACGGGAAAGAATAAAGAAAATAAAGAAGAAAAAATAAAAGAGAGGGAAACTGCTAGCGGCTTAGCACCTAGGGAGAGAGAAAAAAAATATTTTCTGCTGATTACTATAATCTATTCAAACTATTAAAATCAATAAAATTAACTACAAACAAAAATTCCAAATATTTGTTGGTAATATTTAAAAGGCGGGATAAATATTTGTCATTAATAAATATAATTTTTTTTGACGCAATAAATATAATTTTTAAATACTAGTGTAAATGCAACGGTGAATCCATAGCTTATGCTATGGAGTCAATTGCCTCCACCATATAAAAATATTTTAGTTAGTTATACTTCATAAAATTTCTTTTGCCCCTAAAGAAAAAGAGAGATTGCCCCCATGAGCTAATTATTTTTTAAATGAAGGTATATAGAATACTAATTTACTCTTTTATTTTTCTAATTTTTATTGTTTCGGTCTTTTCTAACACTAAATATATGTTTCGGTTTCTTCTAGCATTAAATATACATAATCAAAAACTTAATATTTTGGTTTTTAAAGAGTAATGACTCAAAAAAAAATTGTTTGCACAAAATAGAGACCTATTTATTCTCCAACAAATGAAAATTACTAATTTTAAAAAGTCAAATATGTGTCAAACTAACTTTTAGAGTGACCAAAGTGTCCACAAAATTATTTTTAAATTACTAATTGATTGATATTTGATAACTAAATTGATATTTTTCATTTCTCAAAGGCAAATTCAGTTTTTGTTTTTGTCAAGTAAGGGTTGAGTCTTTACTCTTTTTTATCATGAAATTATATATTTTATTGATGTTTATAAGGTGCAAATGCCCAGAGAGAATTACACAGGGATCAATCGCGAAGAAGAAACTCCAATAATGTAACACCCTCATATTTCTATCTAATAGAAATACTAAAGTGTACCTATTTAGCATACATCAGAGATAAATTTCCTTGCTTAGATTTACAATCCTTACAAGAATAGCGGAAAACCAATAAATAACTTAAACAAATTTTAAGTCATAACTGATACGAAAATAACAAGGAAAACCTAAAGACAGAAGGAAGACTAAATCTTCAATCTTCTATTCGATCATGCCACCTACTCGTGCCATACTGGACCTTCTTCTTTCCTCGTTAACTGAAAAGCAACAACATTTGTAGGGTGAGATAACAAATCTCGAGTGAGTCTTACCGTGACCCTCACCTATCACTCGGTCTATTTATAAAACATTTGTTTACTTCGTGATTCAATTAGTAAACCACGCACAATACCGATCGCACACACAAGTGCTAAATACAAATCGCACACACACGCAGTCTTTGATCGTCAAATGCACACACAGTGCATTCATAACGTCCAACAATTGCACAATAGCAGTGAACCCTATCACCGAGAGCAAACCTGCTATGTACAATAATTCATCTGAGCATAACACCGACTGCACATCTGCTAATCCCGGTGAACTCTATCGCTGAGAGCCTAGGTTTGGGGCTCATGACTTCCCGCCTAGTATCTTTGCGAGCTCGGTCGTCGTCCGCCTCGAATCCTAATTTCGATATTGATCATATACCGAAATATCCTCTAATCACAGTACACCCGCATTGGGCCGTCTCATATACACGATATAATATATATATACCGGATTATGTCTCACACCATAATATGTTGCAATAACATATTATTATCCACATAAATTCTTAAAAATCCGTTTAGTCAACATTTAAGTTGTAAGCCATTTGGTTCCCACACGCATTTATATATTTTACGGTTTTTGAAATACTCATAACATTAATCGTTATTTCAAAACCACTTTGAATTTGTATAAAAATTTCCAACGAAAATTCGCAGAGTTTCTCGTAATACGGACATCCCAAAAATAATAATCACCGAAAAACCAGTCCGGACATCAATTTGTTCAAAAATCATTAATTTTACACATATACAAAAATTTACTTTTTCCAATAGCTTTGAAAATTCAACCGAATCACACCAACGACTTTAAAACACATCCCAACAAAGCAAGATCCCACATAAATGCTCGTGGTGGTTAGGAAAAGGATTTAGAAGAAGTTTGAAGCCGAACGGAGCGTCGAAACGAAACATTGGATATTGGGAACATAGGAACTTCTCGACTTAATGCCCAATTCCGTTCCGTTTCGTTCTCCGATCGATCCCAAATCTGTATTTCAATCCTAAACAACCACGCATGACCATACACACAAATATTCCATCCGTGCAATACAATTCAACAATCAAAATCATATTGTTTCGTTTCTATGTTCCAAAAACACATAATCTTGTAAAATACCGTTTTTGACTCTAAAATTCTCGAAACTCCGAATTTTGAAATTATTCAAACATAACACAAATACAAAATTGAAATTCCCTAAACGTGAGTAAAACTCACCTCGTGTGATGAAAATCACACCAAACCAAGCTCTCAAGCTCCCGATTTGAAACTTCACGAACGCGCTCGGATCCGCTCCAAACCCGGAACCGAACACTCCACATCGGTTGTTGAGCTTCCAATCACCAATACCAAGCTTCAATTTTACTTAAATCTCCCTTTTTCTCCATTTGAGCTTCAAAACCCATTAATGGCGAATTGAAAACGAGTAGAAATTAGGGTGTGAAAGTGGTACCAATAGATAGAGGATGAAAAATGGAAGAGAACGGTATAAGAAGCCCTCACTGGTGCTAAATCGAAGGAGATCTTGCTCTCCTTCCTCTTCTCACCTTCGCTTTCTCTCCTTTCTCTTCTCACGGTTTTTTTTTTTCTTTGTTTTCTCTCTCTGATTTTCTTTCTTTCATTCTTTCCTTCCTTTATTTCTTTCCTTTCTTTATTTCTTTCCCTTCTTTATTCCTTTCTTTTAATTCACATAAGTGGGGAATGAGAGAGTATTTGGATATTTTTGGAGTCTTGAAACTCATTTAACTAAGTGGTATAAATCTCAAATACCCTTAGAGTTCTAATTTCCACTCGGTTGTGTATTTAAATTATTTTCTCTAGCAATTTTAAATTGCTTTCAGAATAACCTCATATCCGTGACTTGATTTACTACCTATTCGAGTAATAAATCACTCGTTAATTTCTTAATTCGAAATTAACTAAATTGGGGATGTTACAATCACCCTAACTTGAAAAATTTTGTCCTCAAAATTTGACAAACATACTTCAAGAGAACATATACGAATATCTAATCCGCATATCGTTCTTCAATTCCCACATAACAACATCATCGATCGAAAAACGATTACAAACAACTTAAATAATCGTAATTGTTCTCGTCCAAGTGTCTACTCTCCATGATCTAAGATATTACTTGGATATGGCTTAAATGACGAATTAATCAAAGATCCATCCATTCTAACTCAACGGTTGACGAAATTCTTACAATACAGATCATCAGATTCAACACTCTTTGGTTTATTCCTTTTTTTTTTTTTTTTTTTTTTTTTTTTTTTTTTTTTTTTTGCCGACTGAGCTATTTCCAATTCTCAAGGCATACACAATAGATCCCTATTTAAAATCATGAGTCGGAGAATCCTTCTCATGAGGCTTCTCTTACGTGAAAGCATAAGCTATCTCTTGTTGATTCAAAGATCAAAACACCGCCTAAACTCTTCCCTAGCGCCACCGAGCATTTGAAATCCTGGGGACAGATTCAGAAAGATAAAGATTGAAACAGTAAATCAACTCGCTTTTCTACTCTAGAAACATTCTTCACCATCGAAATTTCATTCAAACGATCGACCTTTACAAGTTAAGCGTATGAGTGAAATAACTCATCGTGAGAATCTTCCGATAAACCTACTATACAAATCAATTAGTTCCAAATAACTCCTTACCTCTATGACCGATAACGGTAACTCCCAATTCATCACGGCTTCAACCCTTCTAGAATCCATTGTCACGCTGCACCAGGAATACCACACGCTTCCGAATTTCACTACCGCCATCTTGAAATCACACTTCGATGGCTTAGCCCATTACCTCTTTACTCGAGTACATTCCGAACAATGCAAAAATGTACACCATGATCCACATGGGTTTTAAATATATACCAAGATGTTATCAGAAAAAAATTTCAACAACTAGTCTAAGTGCGGTTATAGAACCTCGACCCATGTAATCCATGAATACCGTAGGAGCATTAGGTAGACCAAGAGCATCACTACTCACTCTTAGTGTCCATATCTAGTATGGAAAGTTTGTCTTCTGAGTAACTAAAGCCCTAACATTTAATTAAAGGTAACCCGACCTTAGACCACACTTTGAAATCACCGCTTCACCTTGAAGCTAAACAACCTAAGCATAGATTCTTGGCATAGATACTTATTCTTAATCATAACTTTATCCAACCGGAGTTAATTTATACCCGATCTCCGGCTCCCATCTTTCCTTTCAACAAGTAACAGGAGCACCCCAACTTGTGGGAAAACTAAGTAATATCACGTTCCGATTTCATGGGAATCTTGTACTATTAGAACTTGGGTTAAACTCTGCATACCATCGAAGTTCATGACTATCTCCCGATGGGTAACGGTTTTGTAAAAATTTTCTTGAAAACATTTGGATATGAAATAATTTTCCCACTTACCCATAGGAGTTTGTTTCTTTGCTAACCCGACATACTAATAAGACATATCTTCACCTCGTGACTCATTCTTGAAACTCAATTCCGAGATCAGGATGATCTCACAAAAATGTATGGCCTTTCAAAACCTATAAGTCGATGACTATTCCAACCAATCATTCCTTGAACTGAAATCTACTATTCATTCACTTAGAATCCATCAACAATAGTGATACAAGGATGTACCTATCACAAATATCATAATATTCTTTAGATTAGGGATCATTAATAATATTATTCAAATGTTACTAACTCAAGAATCATTAATGGTAGTAACTAACAACGATAAGAGTTGATAATGTAGCTTATGAACCGAAAATCTCGGGCATTGCGGATGGATTACGGGTCAAAGCCCTTTGACTTTGTTTCATTGAATAGAGACGCAGTGAGAGCTGAACCAACTATCTCCCATGAAAAGCAACATTTCTTGATCGATCTGTTTGGAATAGCATCGTCATAAGTTACATTATCTATAGCTAAAGCTTCGTTAAAGTATCACAAACATTCCTCGTACTCTTCTTCAAATTTGGAGCACCATACGGTTTACGTTATAACTATTATATACTTGATAACCTCATCATCATGGTCCTTATGATCATTAGCTAAGATATGGATCATATGTCAAACGACTTTTCCAAAGCCAACCATTCTCTTGAATGGAGTCTAAAACTCAATTACTCAAGCCTACGAGAATCTAACAACATAGATTCCTTGCTTGAAGCATAACCGCTTTCCTAGCTAAGCAAAACTTACTAGAAAATTTTGAGCTTCACAACATCCAAACATAACCATAACTCCCAGAGTATCCATTCGGTAGATAAGGTGTCTTGCCTAACGAGGTGTCACGTGTTTACACTTACTCGTTTCGGTCTTTCTATAGGACAACATTCCTTCCAATACTTTAAGTACTTGGAAGTTTTACTCTTAATGGCATAATGGTGAAACAGTTCTTAGTTATTGGCTTTCAAACTCTACTTACTGTTGAAAGGCTATAGCTGCTATCCACCATTTCCGAGGAATAGGTCCATTGGGAAACTTTAATGATTATCATCCTAAACCAGTGTCTAGGAATCTCATCTTAACGGCTGGAAGTTCTCTTTCCAATTCCCACGCCTCTAATGGGTTTATGTTCTACAACCGCTTCAAGATTTAACAACTTAGGGTAAGGCTGGAGTACATTTCAGAATACCATTGAACAATTAGTTCAAATCCTACTCGGATGTGTAGACATTTTCGTTAGCTTTCCAACGCATCCCGGAACATAAAAATCGGAGTTCCGGATTAAAAGTTATGAATAAAATAAGTTGGAGAACTGACGAAAATTTCTCACAGATCGAGATCAGCTTCGCTTCATACTATCTACCAATCAGCTTGAATATATTTTCCTCACATGTGACATCTCATTTTCCTTATCTGCAGTCATTTCTTAAAATCAATTAACGGTCCATGAGTGCCATCCAAACTATCGATTACCACGCCCATTCCATAACTAGGTTGGAAACGAGTTTTCGAGAATAGATTAAAAAGATGTTCCTCAAGTTCCTCATCTAAAAGTTTAACAATATAATCCAATCTAGGTGCAGGTCTTTCAATAAATAATCACTCTTTCCGAAATATTGCCGTGAAGCGGGAAAATGTTTGAATCCCAAAGACATGTCACCATCAAAGTCACCTACCGATCTTATCTTAATTGGGACTCGGTTCAAATCGTAATTAGACTAATTCGGTTAGCATTTGGTTCTCAGAGCTATCACCGAGATTGCACTACTGACTTAATATCTCATCTTCATAGCATTTAGCAATGTGGCTTTAAGGAAAAAGGAGCTCGATCAAAACTTGCAGTTATCCGGAGAATGTCTCTAACTGCGATCTTAGTTGGGGTTTACTCTAACCATAATGTAACGTTAACTATGCCATAATGTTTCGATAACTGTTAGACTGACTAATCAACGGTCAGGATCTCGGGGTGCCAGTTAACCTTAACCGGTCTTACAATACGGTCATTATTACTGCCTAAAGGCTTCTCTCAATTGTAGTTCCCTGTAGGACCTACAATAACTTCCACTGCAATTCTACAATTGCACCTAGTTCACTGATTGAACATTCGCCCACGGTTTTCTCGAACCAATTTGGCTGCCCACTACTTACTTCAGAACACCAACTGTAGCCCTTTGCTTCCGCTGCGTGCTCTGATAAACTGAGAAGGCCAGAATTCCTATGGTGTAGGGTTTGGACATTTTCGGGGCTGAGGCAACTAAGTGTCATCATTCTCAGTAACTCACATGAAACATTGAGTGGATCCTGACTCAATACTTCACATAATATCTTTGAAAGGTTTCGACATTTAATTGTCTAAGTCCCTAAGTCGACTCTATCTAACCTCTTGACCATAAGGTCTCTAAGTCCGACAAGGTCGAATCGCTCGATACCAAAATGTAACACCTCATATTTCTATCTAATAGAAATACTAAAGTGTACCTATTTAGCATACATCGAGAGATAAATTTCCTGCTTAGATTTACAATCCTTACAAGAATAGCGGAAAACCAATAAATAACTTAAACAAATTTTAAGTCATAACTGATACGAAAATAACAAGGAAAACCTAAAGACAGAAGGAAGACTAAATCTTCAATCTTCTATTCGATCATGCCACCTACTCGTGCCATACGGACCTTCTTCTTTCCCCTCTGTTAATCAAAAGCAACAACATTTGTAGGGTGAGATAACAAATCTCAGTGAGTCTTACCGTGACCCCTCACCTATCACTCGGTCTATTTATAAAACATTTGTTTACTTCGTGATTCAATTAGTAAACCACGCACAATACCGACTGCACACACAGTGCTAAATACAAACTGCACACACAGTCTTGATCGATCACAAATGCACACACGGTGCATTCATAACGCCCAACAATTGCACAATAGCGGTGAACCCTATCACCGAGAGCAAACCTGCTATGTACAATAATTCATCTGAGCATAACACCGACTGCACATCTGCTAATCCCGGTGAACTCTATCGCTGAGAGCCTAGGTTTAGGGGCTCATGACTTCCCCGCCTAGTATGCTGCGAGCTCTGGGTCGTCACCCGCCTCGAATCCTAATTTCGATATTGATCATATACCGAAATATCCTCTAATCACAGTACACCCGCATTGGGCCGTCTCATATACACGATATAATATATATATACCGGATTATGTCTCACACCATAATATGTTGCAATAACATATTATTATCCACATAAATTCTTAAAAAATCCGTTTAGTCAACATTTAAGTTGTAAGCCATTTGGTTCCCACACGTACTCTATATTTTACGGTTTTTCGAAATACTCATAACATTAATCGTTATTTCAAAACCACTTTGAATTTGTATAAAAATTTCCAACGAAAATTCGGCAGAGTTTCCTCTCGTAATACTGGACATCCCAAAAATAATAATCACCGAAAAACCAGTCCGGACATCAATTTGTTCAAAAATCATTAATTTTACACATATACAAAAATTTACGGTTTTTCCAATAGCTTTGAAAATTCAACCGAATCACACCAACGACTTTAAAACACATCCCAACAAACAGTATCCCACATAAATGCTCAGGGTGGTTAGGAAAAGGATTTAGAAGAAGTTTGAAGCCGACGGAGCGTCGAAACGAAACATTGGATATTGGGAACATAGGAACTTCTCGACTTAATGCCCAATTCCGTTCCGTTTTCGTTTCTCCGATCGATCCCAAACCGTATTTCAATCCTAAACAACCACGCATAGCCATACACACAAATATTCCAGTCAGTGCAATACAATTCAACAATCAAAATCATATTGTTTCGTTCTATGTTCCAAAAACACATAATCTTGTAAAATACCGTTTTGACTCTAAAATTCTCGAAACTCCGAATTTTGAAATTATTCAAACATAACACAAATACAAAATTGAAATTCCCTAAACGTGAGTAAAACTCACCTCGTGTGATGAAAATCACACCAAACCGAAGCTCTCCAAGCTCCCGATTTGAAACTTCACGAACGCGCTCGGATCCGCTCCAAACCCGAACCGAACACTCCACATCAGTTGTTGAGCTTCCAATCACCAATACCAAGCTTCAATTTTACTTAAATCTCCCTTTTTCTCCATTTGAGCTTCAAAACCCATTAATGGCGAATTGAAAACGAGTAGAAATTAGGGTGTGAAAGTGGTACCAATAGATAGAGGATGAAAAATGGAAGAGAACGGTATAAGAAGCCCCTTACCTGGTGCTAAATCGAAGGAGATCTTGCTCTCCTTCCTCTTCTCACCTTCGCCTCTCTCCTTTCTCTTCTCACGGTTCCGTTTTTTTTTTCTTTGTTTCTCTCTCTCTGATTTTCTTTCTTTCATTCTTTCCTTCCTTTATTTCTTTCCTTTCTTTATTTCTTTCCCTTCTTTATTCCTTTCTTTTAATTCACATAAGTGGGGAATGAGAGAGTATTTGGATATTTTTGGAGTCTTGAAACTCATTTAACGGAAGTGGTATAAATCCTGAAATACCCTTAGAGTTCTAATTTCCACTCGGTTGTGTATTTAAATTATTTTCTCTAGCAATTTTAAATTGCTTTCGTAACAACCTCATATCCGTGACTTGATTTACTACCTATTCGAGTAATAAATCACTCGTTAATTTCTTAATTCGAAATTAACGAAATTGGGGATGTTACAAATAACATCAGCGTCTACAAGTAATTTAACAATGGGAGGGGGTATGTCGAAAAATATAGTCTTGATCGCATCATAAGAACACCCCATATTAGCCAGCTCATCCGCAACTTTGTTGGCTTCACGGTAAATATGAGTGATCCGAACACTAGTGAAGCATATTTGTCGGTAGTATTTAAGAGGCGGGATAAATATCTGTCATTAATAAATATAATTTTTAAATACTACTGCAAATGTACTATCTATTTTCTACTATCTACTATCATCTACTAACCTTCTAAAACTAATCAACTAACCACTTGGAAGAATTCAAAGATAACTTACACGTTAAAAATATTTCTAACTGATGTTTAAAAAACACGTGATAACTACACTTTTATATATGTTGTTTTTAGGTTCCGACGAGAGACCTTATATGTAAAGACAACTAACTGTCACAGATATATAAAAAAAACAGTGAATAATATATATACAATCCGACGGGAGACTTTATATATTATTGTGATGAATATATGATACACTTTATATATATATATATATATATATATATATATATATATATATATATATATATATATATATATATATATATATATATATATATATATATAATCTGACGGCAGGAGACCTTATATGTTGTTGTCATGAAATTTACACTTATATTTTTGGAATTTTAGATTTATTTGTTTTTTTTTATATATTCGGGCTAATTACAAATATTTGTCATTGATAAATATACTTTTTTATGCGGGGTAAGGTTTGGACTAATTAAATTTATCAAATTTAAAATTGTCTTGGTTTTCACGGGATAATGTTCGGACTAATTAAATTTTGTTTAAGTTCATACAATTACACTATTTATCTATACCATTAACCCGCGACAAAAATTGCAATTTTATCTTTTTCCAACTAAACAATTGGAGGATATTTAAGTAATTTCACTTTTTCAATTTTTCAATTTAATTTAATTTTTCACATTTTCACTCTCTCTCACACACTTTTTCAAAAAAATTCACTCTCACACGCTTTTTCACTCTCTTCTCCTCTTTCTTCCTCTAATTCACTCATTTCTGTATTTTTCACAATACACCTACTTTAATTTCATCTACATGTCTCCTTCATTTTTCTTTTTTACTATTTAATTTTTTTTGGAATTTTGACAAAATTTTAATATTCCGTTTTTTTACACGGGTAATGTTTGGACTAATTAAATTTGTCTATTTTAAAATTTTTAAGATTTTCACGGGGTAATGCTCGAACTAATTAAATTTGTCGAGTTCATACATAAAAATAGAACGGCAGCATCCGTGCGTAGCACGGGTATATTGCTAGTAGTATATAGAAACAATTAACCAACTTCTTTGGCCTAGTAGCATAAGTTACTCTAGGACACTCTATGTGTAGATTAGTCTATCGGTATGTAGTCAGTAATGATAAAAAAAAGTAGAAACGATTTCCACATATATGCGATTATGTGGTGTCATAATATTTAATTAGTATGAGAAATTATGTTTTTTTTTTTAAATCATTAATATGGTGAAAACATATCTTATCTTAATATATAATAACCATGAATAACTTACGAGTCACCAGACAAAAACAATGACGTAATCGATGACGCCATTTCCACGCCACTCAAGGCTATTATTGCGTGTCAATGACGACTACGCCAGAGATACAATGCGGCGTGTATTCAAATGATCAACGGCTGCGCTTTTTCTTGAATTTTAAGATCACATCCATTTAATGTGATGAAGACAAGAAAACATGGTCAATAAGTGGAAATCAATTCCAATTAAATGCTATTTATCATGTTTTATCTCTCCATTTGCACCTTCAAATTTCTTTTCTCTCTCTCTCAACCCACGTCTCTCTATTAGCTTCTTCCACTCGAATCTCCTTCCCACATAATTTTCTTTCTTCTTCTCTTTCTAATTCTCTTCTTTCCAGTAACCCATATTTTTTCCCCTCTTCTTCCTTTTTACTAATGAAGAAAATTTATTATGACTCTCTCCAAATTCCAGAAAAATTACCTCTATGTTATAATGGAGAAAAAAACATTTGTCCTACTTTGGGTCGTAGAATCACCTCTATGTTATTCATCATATCTCATCTTCTACGATTTTATAGCTCTATTTTATTCATTATTTTTCGATGTCAAATTCGTAATTCTGAATTTTATTCAAATCCTTTCCAAAACCGAACATCTTTTTCTCCATTATTATCTTTGTATTATTCATCAGAAAACAACAGTCAACAAATAAAATAGTGACAAATCAAATAGTCAAATTCTTAATTCCAGCCACAAAATGACCAACTTAGATGGAGGTAAGAAATTGACTAAAACTGACTTGATGGGTTTCAAGTTTTTATTTTGATTTTGTCTCTTTTGATTTGTTTGACGCTAATAATTTTTGTATATTTTCCATGTTTCAATGCTTTAGATTTTCTCCAAGAAATTAAAGAGGTGTTCTTTGTCTTCAACGATGATAAAAAGAAATTGAAGGGTAAATAGCTTCAAGTGTTACGTGGTATTTGATTTTCTATTACTTATTTTAAGCTTTATTAGGATGCAATTGATTCATACTATACAGATGACATTTGAATTTGTTTAATTTGATTTAACTATACGGTTAATGCAAATGATTATATGCAGATTCTATTTCTTTTGATTTGTTTGATATCAAAAAGTATTAGTTTAAACATTTAGTTATTTATTATTTGTACAAATTAGTCTTCAATTAAATTAAATAAACCGCAATACTGAAATAAAACTTGCCTAAAAAACCAAATTCTAATTATTATGCTAATTTGTTTTAGATTTTGTTTTGAAATCTTTACTATACACATTTAGTAAAATGTTCAAATGACATGTCCACTAGGAAAAAAGACATGGAAGTGGGAATACGGATCACAATACTTTGCCTTTTAAGGGAATATAGCTATCTGAGTTTAGAGGTTTTTAGGGATTTTACGATTTCTTGCATTTTTTGTTCATTTTAACATCTATGCTGTTTATTTTGGCCATCAATCATTATCTAATTTTAGCCACTGTTAGGTAGAAATTTATGTATGATATGTTGTCAATTTTGGCTGTCAAAGAAACTGTTAACTTAAAACTATTGGGGTATTTGTTTCTAGATTGCTAAATTTGATACATGCTTCATGATGGTTTCTTAGTTGAAAGCTGCAAATTTTGCTCACATAAATTTCTTCTAAATAATACTTATTGTTTTAGTCAGCTACTAATGGCTTTTTTACTTTGTGGGTGTGGGGAAGTTTACTTTGTATTTGTTGGGTTCTAGGATTCGGAAGAAGTTTTATTTTGATTTTATATTTTATTGCGTCTGATTCACTTTTTTATTTCTGCAGATTTTTGGAAAGATACCCAAAGTTATTATTCTAGAAGAGACAATCCTGCTGGGAACGTTATCAACACACCCATTTTGTCCTTTCCCTTTTTCTAGCTGGTGGTTCATTCTAAGATTTCAACTTTCCCCTGCCTTGAGTATATTTAATGCCTTTGTTTCGTTTTTTTATTTTTATGTTTCAGTGTTACAAATTTGTTGATGATTGTGATATGGATCTCATTTGCAAGTCACCGAAACATAAATGGATCTCATTTGCATAATCAGAGGTTCTGCTACCAACATTCCGAATTTATACATACCAATTTTAACTGCTTAGTTGTTGCTGAATTGTAAGTTTTAGACTGTTCAAGTTCAATATGATATAAGACACTGATGTTGTAAAGAAAAACTCCCCCGTCTCAAATATAAGCTATATGTGACAGAGCAAATTGCTTTACATTTTGTAAGGGTAAGTGGAGTTAGAACCAATTTTTTTTCTCAATAACAAAAGAACCCCACTTGAGGTTGGCATTAGCAACTATCTAACAGACATTTTGTCAAATAGTTAAGCAACCAAATTGATTTTTTTTTTCTTTTATTTTCTTATATAGATAGGAAGAGGAAGAATTCTAAGAGAAGACAATAGAATTGCTATTTTGGGATATGGTTGTATGGTTCAATATTGCCAACAAACTGCATAAATGTTTAAAACACTAGAAATTTATGTGTGATTCTTTGATGCAAGGTTTTGCAAAAACCTTTGGATACTGGTCCCATTAAACTACTACCTAAACAACATGAATTTCTTATCTGTTGACTTTTCAATCTCTTATTTTTTTTCTTTCCCTTATGAGTCCTAAACCTCTTCATTTCTAGCACATAAAAGAACTAACACTATTGTGTATTTTAATTTTATTTATACATTCAAAAAGAACAAATTTCATGGTTTCAAGTTGGTTATTTTCTTTTCAATATTGAATTATGTTGTTGATGGCGGGAAGGAAGGACATATGGTGCAAGAGAGCAATTAGTCTTATCTGAGTAAAATTTCACCCGATTCCGATATGTCGTGGGCACACCTCGATATTGTAGCTACTAATGTAAGAACCTACTCTTTTGATTAATCCTTCTTTATTTGTTGTAATAGTCGAATTATACTTCATGATCATGTATATTTTGTTCTGTTCCCTGGATAGTATATGGGTGTGACAAATAGATGGGTATTTATTATTGGTATTCAATTGTTTTGATAATTGATATGTTTCGGGTTATATATACTAGGAATATTAAGTAGTAGATTAACGTATTATGATCTTGATTAGATAGAACAAACCTCAAGTTTGTTAAACAATTGTGTGCATATTTTGATGCTATGTTGTTGAATACTGAATGATGAATTGGCAGTAGTAATAAATGAATCCAAATTTCTTTTGTAATACTTATTGTTGAACGAATTAAAGTCCTTTTTTATTCTGTGAATATGTTGAAAATTAAGGTATGCATCTATTTGTTTTTTATTGTTTTATGGTTGGCTTCTCATTTTTATTGTGTCTTTATCATCTTCTAAAGTTAATTGTTTTCCTTGCTATTCCAGATTTCAATTTATTGAGATGACTACAATTAATGTGTCTATGCTACTTAGCTTTGGAGACTTAATAGGCAAAAGCATGAGGTCCCTAGAAAAGTTATTAGTACTCTTGGAAATGTATGAAATAATACAAGAGTTGTCCTTGGTATAATTGTATACTGGAAAGCAGAGGCATGTGAAAGGGTCGAGATTTCATTGGAGGAAAGGTGTTGGCAAGCCAATGAAATGGAAGGATAGATATTTAGAATAGAAGGGAAACATGTTGAAGTAGAGTAGAAGAAGAGAATAATGGGAAGTCTCTAATTTTTCACTTTGTAATGCACTTTTTCACAATACAATTTACTTCAGATTTTGATTATGTTTAGCATATTTTCACTGATCATCATTAATCAAGAGAGGAAATTTTATGTTGAAGTTTTGCTCATTCGCATCCTTCAGTGCAAGATTGTTCCAATTAGACCTAACCTAAGTGAATATTAACTTAATTTGTTGAATGATATTGAGTGATATTTATGCTTTCTTTCATTTTATGCATAAGCTCCAGATCTGAGGTCCATTGGCATAAGCCTCCCTGAGACATGGGGTCAACTCAGTACTCCGAGTTCGATTCTCGCAGTGGGCAAGCTATATACACTTAAAAAAAGAAACTGATCATGAGTGTTTATAAAGAGGTTTCCTAATAAATGCGTAAAAAAGTTATTAGTCATTTACACAAAGAAATTTAGCAAAACCCGTGCTATAATGTGTAGATACTTGGGTATCTTTGTGATTACTTTTCAACTCATTATGTTATATTCCTATAATGATGATCATTACATAATTCAAAGCCCTCAATTTGATTAGACCATGGCTTTTGTTTTTTACTCATATGTACAAATTATATTTTAGTCCTCAATTACTAGTTTGGTGAAAAATATAGTAATTTAGTCACAGAATGCGTAAAATGAGATGTCAAAGAGTATGCTTTGATGTACTTTAGAGTTCACAAGAAATTTAACCGTACAAATACTCAAACTTTGTTCATCGATGACCAGTTTGGTGGAAAAAAATAATTTTGTGAAAAATTACGTAAAATGCAATATTACTATGAATACGTCGTGCACACATGCTATGAAATACAATGTTTTATCCATAAATTACCAATCATCTAAGAATACTATAAATTACCAATCATATTAAATGTTTATTTGTAAAACTTAAATTCCATATTTTGCAAATATACCTCTCTCTAAGCATATAACTAAACCGGACATAATAATTAATAAGTCAGAAATTTTAGATGCAGCAACAAAACCAATTACAAAGGCATAGAGAGGACAATCAACATGACTAACATTATTTTATAAACAAAAAATGCATTCACTAACTAAATAATCCCGTGCATAGCACGGTAGTTCCTTTATAGATTTTAATCTATTGGCATTGAAATTTATCAATAACTATTTCTAATCAAATAATTAATGTGATTTTACAATGGTTATCCCGTAAAAAAATTGTATTTCCTCTGTTGCTATCAAAAACAAGACAAATGTAGTAACAAAAATTAATTCCCCAATAACCAACTCAATTTTACAACAATTATAGTAAGTCAACGGTTGAAAGCCTTAATTATCTTTGTCCGATCACCACTAACGATAATTATAGGTGTCAGAAGTATTTTATTTCATTTATTAACTTATATCCACCATTCTTTCTGATAAAAGGGTTGGACATGTCGGAACGCTCTGGTGCAAGTTTATATATAAATTGGAAACTATTACTTACGGGTAATGCATACTAAATTGGAAACTATTACTTACGATGACATGTATACCCGATGCAAATACGACGTAGTAATGCATACTAGTTACTAAATGATCGTGTAAGAAAGTTTACACCAGAAGTGTCTAGAAGCTAAAATATTATTGATTTCAATTTACATTATTAAATTGGTTGACTTTTAATTACTGGTATTTTATTATCATTAAACCTATTTTTATAGTTATGTCAATTTAAGTTAAATGTTAACATGAGACTTTTATAGATTTTTTTAAAGGATGAAATTTTAATAGTTAAAAATCACTAATTGAAATTAAATCTTTAATATGATAAAACTCCAAAGTTGAGTAGGAGTGCTCAGTGAATTTCATCTAAAGAATGTTGGGTTTGGGAAATTCCTTTTGTTCCCATTGTATGCGGTACTATTACGTAACCAACTCTGTATGCATTACGTGACTATCCCTCTGACTTTGAATTTCTAGTTTGCTTTATTTAAATTTCAAGATCGAAGTGTTTTCTTTGATGGTGATCTCGATGCAATGGTTTTACTTCAATTTGATGGAAGCTATTTGGAATAGAGATGGTATTGAGTGGACATCTTGTTGGGTGTGGGATGTCATTTACTATGGATTTGGAAGAATAAAGAAGAACATGATGTGTCATATATTCTCCCGTTTTAGACTTTGGGCCGTGGTCAATAATTGTGTGAAGAAGTTCCATGCTGCAATTGTTGCTTTTGGGCTGGTGCAAGATCGTGTCATGAAGCATGCTAATGTTAGGTGGGATCCCCTGATGATGATTGGTTGTGTCTCAACTGTGATGGTGACATGAAAGCTTCTGCCAAGGTTGCTGGTTGTGGTTGTCTAGTAATAAACTCTAATAGTGTTTGGCTCATAGGTTGCTGGTTGGCCCATTCGTTGCTGAACTTTGTGGTGTTTTCATTGGCTTACAACTTGTTCGCTCTAAGAGTTGGAGTAGGGTGGTGGTACATGTAGATGCTAAGGTGGCTTGCCATGTTATCCTAGGCACGAATAGTGGCCGTATTTCGGGGTGAAGTATTGTTAGAGAGATATGCAAGCTTCTGGAGTTGCTTTGAGAGGTCTGTTTTGTTAGCATATTCAAATAAGCTAATCATTGTGCAGATGCATTGGTAAATATTGAGTGTTGTTAAGCTCATGATTTGATTTTTTTATGAGCAATGTCCTACTTCTGTAAGACCATTATTCTATTCTTGGATTTGTTCTTGTTTAGCTTTTGTTTTTGTTTTGGGGCCTACACTACAACAAAAGTTGTAAAAAAGAGCGCATCCATAAGCAGCGCCTCATTATAAAACGTTACTTAATGTTAGGAAGGAACTGGAATGGGCAGCACCTAACACTAAAACGCTGCTTATGGGTATAACACGCACATGCATTGGGCAACGCTTGTATATAAAATGTTGCGTATTGTTATTAATGCAGAGGCAATGAGCAGCGATTTTTTTAAAAACACTGTGTTTAGCTACACGTGCTACACCATTGGCCAGCGCTTTTTAAAAAACGTTGCGTTTAGCTAAACGCGTTCTACCAATGACCAGCGCTTTTAAAAAGCGCTGTTTTTCTCTTTACTTTTTTTTTTCATTTCCTCTTTCCCTTCCAGACTTAACGTTATTTTCCTCTTCTCTGCGAACAGAATGGGCCAACCAGCAACCTATGAGCCAAACACTATTAGAGTTTATTACTAGACAACCACAACCAGCAACCTTGGCAGAAGCTTTCATGGCACCATCACAGTTGAGACACAACCAATCATCATCGAGGATCCCACCTAACATTAGCATGCTTCATGACACGATCGATCTTGCCAAACCCAAAAGCAACAATTGCAAAGCATGGAACTTCTTCACACAATTATTGACCACGGCCCAAAGTCTAAAACGGGAGAATATATGACACATCATGTTCTTCTTTATTCTTCCAAATCCATAGTAAATGACATCCCACAGTCCAACAAGATGTCCACTCAATACCATCTCTATTCCAGCTAGCTTCCATCAAATTGAAGTAAAACCATTGCATCAGATCATCATCAAAGAAAACACTTCGATCTTGAAATTTAAATAAAGCAAACTAGAAATTCAAAGTACAGGGGACAGTCACGTAATGCATACAGAGTTGGTTCTGTAATAGTACCGCATGCAATGGGAACAAAAGGAATTTCCCAAACCCAACATTCTTTAGATGAAATTCACTGAGCACTCCTACTCAACTTTGGGGTTTTATCATATTAAAGATTTAATTTCAATTAGTGATTTTTAACTATTAAAATTTCATCCTTTAAAAAAATCTATAAAAGTCTCATGTTAACATTTAACTTAAATTGACATAACTATAAAAATAGGTTTAATGATAATAAAATACCAGTAATTAAAAGTCAACCAATTTAATAATGTAAATTGAAATCAATAATATTTTATGGCCAACCACAACCAGCGAACAGAAGCTCCAAACTCAGCGAACATATTCCTATTCCCGTGAGCAATGGCTAAAACACAACTTCCTCTTCCTTCTCTTCATCTCACCAAACTCGTTCCCTCTCTCACTCACAATAGGTATACACATTTCCTCTCATTTTTGATTCTCTATATTTTTTCCTCTCATTTGGTAACACTCTCATTTTCCTTCCTCTATTATGTTCATTTTTGTTGCCTCCTCATTAGCTCCTATCTTGTGAAAAATGAATTGTTGACACCCATTTTCGTTCCTCTTTCACAAAGGTTAGTAGAATTGCTTTTTGTTCTAGTTATTTTAATGGCATTGAAACCTTGTTAGATGATTCTATGTGAAGTTGATGTTTGATGAATGGTTATTTGAGAGGGTGAAGTGTTTGTAAACTTGAGATGAAATATTGTAGGTGAAGTGTTTGTTGAAATGTCCAAATGAAATGTTTGTTGATTTAATGTTGTTCTAGGTTATGAGTTTATTGTGTTTTTATAAGCTTGAGAAATTTAGGATTTATGTTGAATTGGGGCTGATTTCTTGTTGATTTTTACTCCATGAAACTAGTGTTTGTTGAAATTACCTAGTGAAATGTTTGTTAATTGAATATTGTTCTAGGATAAGGAATACTTGTGATGTATTTCTAAACATGAGAAAAATTGAGGATTGTTATTGAATACGTGAATTATTTGTTAGGTTTTGCTGAAGCTTTGGGTTTGTTGTTCGAGTTCGTTCGAGTTCATTGTTGCTTCCACTTGTTCAGGTACTTTTGTTGTTCTCTTGTATTTTTATCAAAAATGACAATATGGAAGACATCAAAGTCTTTGATTTATTTAGTTGAAACCAACTTCAAAAAAATTGTAAGTTGTGTGTTTTCACCTATATATAATAGGTTTAAGTTCTCTTATCAATAATTTATTATAAATATTGGGACATTATGGATATAAAGTGTTGAATCTTCGAATAACAATTAACTAATCTTTTGTTTTGTTTTGTAGTGTCCTAAACAACCCAATAATATTGATTGTGGGTATTACGTCATGAAATTTATGAAGGATATTATTACCCACAAGAAAACGACTATCCCCCGTCAGGTATCTACTTACAATATATGGTTCATTTTGATTTAATAGTAGTTATTTCCATTTAACCATTTCAATTCTAATTTTATTTATTTATTTATATAATTTCAGTATTTTCCTGATTATCGGTGTCATACATACTCTGTTGAGCAACTTGTGAGAGCTTAGGGGAGAGTAGTGCGGTTATGTCTCTCCCATTTTTTCTGATTTGATTTGGATACATATATGTTAGCTAGCTAGTTTTGGTTCATATTATAAGTTGATAGCTAGTTTTGGACACATATAAAGCCCCCAAAAATAATCACCCCAGCCCACATTACCTTCTATTCTTTGCCCCCCATTTTTTTCATTGTAATTAACTTGATGTATTTGATTTCTTTAGTTGTAGCACATGATTTGACATTGTCTCAAACCCTTCATAGAAAGTGGGGGGAGCGCGTGTTAATGATGCTGAACTAAATGATGATTAATATTATTACCCTTAATTATCGAAAAAAATCTTATTTACAATTTAAATATTGAAGTTTGAGTTTTATTTGGTAAAATATAATTAGGGCCCCACTTTTATTATTTGCACAAGGCCTCCGTATTGTTTGGGACGGTCCTGCTTGTTAGCTACTTTGTTTTGGTTCATATCTTATGTTGACATATTGGTGCATTTGGTTATAGAGAGTTTGTTTTGGTTCATCTTGGTGCATGTATTGTAATTTGTTGTTAGCTAGTTTATATATATATATATATATATATATATATATATGTGTGTGTGTGTGTGTGTGTGTGTGTGTGTGTGTGTAAATTGCAAATATAAAAAGGAAAATACACAAAAACAGAAAGAAACAAATTAAACATTGGGCAGCGCTTTTATGTAAATGCTGCCTATAGGAGGACAGGTTTGGGCAATAGGCAGCGCTTTCAAGGGTGTGCTGTCTATCTGAGGACATGTTTGGGCAATGGGTAACGCTTTTTAAGGAGTGTTGCCTATCTGAGGACGCGTTTGACAATGAGTAGCACTTTTAGGGAGTGCTGCCTATCTGAGGACGCGTTTGGCAATGAGTAGCGCTTTTAGTGAGGGCGGCTTCATCATTGTTGGAGTGGAATCGAGCGCCACGCGTTCAGAATGATCTTAAAAGTATTTGTCACGGATGAAAAAGTCACGCCCATCCCCAAATCTGTTGTAGTGTTAGCCCCCATTTTATACCCAAAAAAAAAAAGTGACAGACTCAACTATTATTTGAGTTTGATCCTCACTAATAGAACAAATCGAGGAAACACTTTATTTACCTCTAAGTCGAACTTCGAATTAGTGAGAACTTAGTTCCCATGGATAGTGGGGCAGAGTTGAAGAGATACAAACAACAAAAATCTTTAATATGTAAACAAAATTCTCCAATAATTTATGAGGAGAGAGAAGTATGAACATTCATGTTTGCAGAAAATGCATAGAAATGACTAAAATTAGTTTGAACCCGTTGTACACTCCGGTCACAGCTATCTCTTGTCTCTTGAAATGTTCAAGTCGTTGTACCATGGGACATGGATGGACATGCCCATGCGTGGTTACTTGTCTGGTTCTCTCTACATGCTCAAAAAGTTTACTCAAAGATTCTAGGTTCCTTTCAATCACCTTTCATTCCACTGAGTTAACCCCACAAAACTACAAGCAAAACAGGAAAACATAAAGACAAAATTTAGAAAAGAAAAATAATGATTATTTTCACTTTTTTGGTTCTCAATTATTATGAATGTGCAATTTTAGTCTCCAAGTTTTAATTGGGTAAATTAGATTATCTAGGTTTTGTGATTATGCAATTTTGGTCTCCGAGATTTTAATTGCTTGAATTGGAAAATCTAAGTATTGTGTGATTGTGAATTTTGGTCTGTTTTTATTTTCTTAAGCCAACTCATATGACAATTACGTAACATAACATATCACTCATAGCATGCAATTCAATTTAAGTAACGTGTCGACGCTAGGTATGTTCGCGGTGCGGTTTGGTTCGGTTTTGAGACAAAAAGTGAACTGAACAGCAAGGTAAAATTGCACGCGGTTTGGTTTGGTTCGGTTGGTTTCCTAAAATAAAACCGAACCAAACCAAACCTAACCAATACGGTTTGGATTGGTTCAGTTGGTTCGGTTTTTTCTAAGACAACAATAATTTCAAATAGAGTTAAAATTAACTAACATAAAAAAGGCTAACATAAATCTTTAAGAAAAAATCTACTCAAATATATGTAGTATATAAATCACTCTCTTTTAATTTTTTTTCAAATAGCTAAGACAATGTTTAAAAGAATTTGAATTAAATATTTTGTTGTAATTTTAAATATAGCATAACAATATGGATTGTTTGTAAGTGAGTCAAATAATTAATTGGATTTGGGCTAGTAAGTGAGTGAGAGTTGGGTTGTAGTTGCATTTGGGTTAGTAAGTTAGTAAGGAAAGTTGTAATTCAACAAGCCTTAGTGTTACTTGCGGTTTGGTTTGGTTTGGTTTCGGAAATCAAAACCACAAACCTAACCGAACCACGCGGTGCAATGAAAAAAAGAACCGAACTAAACCGATCAAAAACAGTTTTTTGCGGTTTTCGGTTTGTGGTTTCCCTATTGGTTTGGTTCGATTTTGAACACCCCTAATGACGCGTCTCTCTACAATGCGCAATGCACTTATTGTTTTGTTGGGAGGAAGTGAAGCACTCCAAATTGCTTTACTCTTCACCAATTAGCCCTTCCAGCACCAGTGGGAGTGTATCTTGGTCTCGTCCTGAGGCTACTTTAGTCAAATGCAACATCGATGCTGCTCTTTTTAAAGATGAAAGATTTGGTATTGGTCTCTGTATCCACAATGAAGAAGGTGCGTTTGTGAAATTAAACCTAAGTCCCTTTGGTTCCATGGCAATCCTCAACCACAAGATGCCGAAGCTTTGGGTTTACTGGAAGCAGACACTTGGTTAAGAACTAGACATCCAATGTGGTATGTACCATCGAGCTTAATTGCAAAGCGGTAATAGATGGCATCCGAGGAGTATGTAATTTTGTCACTGAATATGACTCTATTTTAAGATCTTGTCAAAACTTTTTTTTGACCAAAGATCTTGTCAAAACTTACTTCTACTATTCACAACTATTCGATTATTTTTATCAGGTGGAAAGCAAACATTGTTGCTCATACTCTTGTTAGAGTGTCATTGCGTCAATACTTTATGCTAGCTCCCATATTTTCGATTTAGTCTGACTTGTATTTCTACTTTGATTATTAATGAAATGCTATAAATTTGTTTAGGTAAAAGCAAAAAAGTAATGTGTCGACGCACACGTTACACATCAATATTTTCAGTAAGGAATTGAATAGCAATTAGCCAGAAAATTGCACAGTTAGAATATGAGGGACCAAAATTACACAATTACAATAAAATGAGTACTTTTGGATAACTTAAATATCAAAGATTAATTAAAATTGCAATACATGTGAAAAATAAGAATATTGCTAGATGGTACGAACAGGAGATGTACGAAACGTAAGAAATATATGTGAACCGAAAATTGTTTTCCACGTTACTGCATCCCATGCCCCTTTGTTTTGTGATAAAGGTGGTTGACTCAAATAGCGGTGCTCGAAAAATAAAATATGGTAACTAACTGAAAAATCTTGAAGCTATAAGTGACAAAATGTTTGTAGGGCCAAAAGCCCACGCGGTTTAATTGTAGCTTTCGATATTAAGAGTAAAATTAGATATACTTTAGATATATGATACAACATTCAGTACCATGTGTTGCTCTCTTTCACTTTCCACAAAATAACGAGGTAGTTTCATATTGGAAAATTTGCACTGCTATATATCTTAGATCTTCTTGACTGGTCAAAAGAAAAATCTTAGATTATCTTGAATCAATTATTTCTTGTTGATAAGTACTTGATATATAGTAACTTGTAAGGTAGAAACACGTGGAGATTATTTATTATACCATGAATGTTATATAAATCGGTGGATGTTGAAGTCAAATATTTGGATATCATTTGTAAAAAATTTGTTGAAACTTGGTTTGAATTCCACATCATTTTTCTTTCAAATAGTCTTCTTGTGCTGGAAGTTCACTTTTAAACATACGGTATTTAAGAACGAGGTTAAAAACTAAGGTTTCGTTTCTTAGAATGTGGTTTGAGCCTAATTTAACTCTATAAAACCGGTTTGTAAGGTGATGGATGACACCCATTTATAAACTCTTTTTCAGGTCATATCACATCCGTTGTGAGACTCTTATTATCGTTATGGTAGAGGGACTTATTGTTATCGGAGGATGGAAAACCTTCATGTACGTCATGGAGCTTTCGAATCAACGATTAGGCTAGTATTGGGGAATGTTGAATTTGCATGTCTCAGTGTGTCTATAATAGACCATACTCATATCTATTTATAATGTAAATAAGAATCAATTACAATTAATACTAATAAAATCTAATTGATGATACTAATTAAAGCTAATTGATATGGAAAATCATATCTGATATTTTAACAGATACTAATAAATATTAATTGATCATATGACAAATCATAACTGATTCTAACACTCCCTCTCAAACTAAAGTTTACTAAGCTTTTAAGTTTGTTACAATAATAAAACATTTCTCCCAAAAAACTTGAAAGTAAATCTGGAATGAATACTTGGGAGTCATAACCAACATAAATCGCCATCAGAATGAGCGTTGACGGAAAGAGAAGTCATCATTAATAATTAATATGTGGTAAAGAGTCACCACTTGAATAACCGTCGATGGGGAAGAAAAGACACCACAGTATAAATCATTAATGAGAAAGGAAGCGATGAAGTTATAACCACTCGGAGGAAACAACAATGCTAAAACCACTTAGACGAACTGACAATGCTATAACCACTCAGAGGAAGCGACAATGCTATAACCACTCGAAGGAAGCAAGGAGGAAAAATGAATCGAGATTCTAAGAGAAAGAGAAAATCGCTAAGAGAAGAGAGAAAATAAACTTGATAAAGATTCTGAGGAAATGAAACCAATCCAAGTCCAGAGGGGGAATCGAAGCAACAATTCAAAGCAACGATTTGAAGGAGAATCAGAAATCAGAGAAAGATCGAAGATCAAAACCTAGATCACAAGTAGAAGGTTGAAACTTGAAACCAGACACAATTAAGACGTTTCGTAGAGAGAGAATGTGATTTTCAGAGGGAGAAAAATAAAAACAATGGAAACTCAAAAAGTGATTGCAACGGTAAAAAGGAAATAAACTGGAAACTGAAAAGATGGTGCTGCCGGCAGTATTGGTGAAACATAGAGACGAGGTCAGGAGATCAGAATCCGCTCTAATACTATTAGCTTGTATTTTCGACAGGCTAAATAAATGCAGTCAACGATGTTTGACCTTTTGCTTTGAAGAAAGCAGTTTGAGTCTTCGGCACTAATAGGGTATGTCAAAGGTGTTCTTCGATCATTGAAGGGATTTAACAGGTTTGAAAGCTTGAAAGATACATTTCGACGAGAAGACGAAAGTGAGGAATGGTAGCAAGCTTAAGCTTGGAAGATGACGTCGAAGGAAGCGGTTTCAATGTTGTCGAAGACATTGGTGATCAAGCTGTCGAGAGTTTAGTGGTTCTTAGTTTAAATTTCAAATGTATTAACCGTTGTAAACAATTTTTTCTCCCTCTTCTTAGTATATATAGTTTTTCCTGAGAAGGAAAACGAGTCACAATCCCAACATACACATTCTTACGCTCAAAATTCCAAGCGATAGAGAAGACTGAGCAACAGAAGCAAATGTATGAATCTGTGCACCACTCTTTTACATTTTTATGCAATTTGAGTTTATTTCTTTAAACTTTTCTTTATCTTTCGTTTATCTTTAAGAATTTCTTGGCTTTCGAGGCAATTCAACAGTTTCTTTTTCTTTGAAATTACTGGTTACTGGAAGAACACCAAGAGTGTTCACACATTATTCTACGAACAATTAACACAATATGCTCCTGAGATTCATTGGTTGATCTCGCAAGTTAATAATTCAGACCAGCAATTGTTTACCAAAAATCACCGTAAACAAATACCATGTTGAATTTGTATGTCTATGTGTGTCTACAATAGAGCACACTCATATCTATTTATAATGTAATTAGGAATCAATTACAATTAATACTAATAAAACATAATTGATACTAATTAAAACTAATTGATATGTAAAATCATATTTATAATAGATACTAATAAATACTAATTCAAATGACAAATCATAACTGATATTCTAATAGGGGAGGAGAATGTGATTTCTTTTTGGGTGCATAAGTAGGTCAACAATAAGACTTTTAAAGACTTATTCCCCAGTCTTTTCAAAGTGGCAAAGTTAAAATATGGAAGTATAATGGAGCATGGATATTCGCTTGATAAGACTTGGTGTTGAAAGTTTGATTGGGGTCACAATCTTTCTAATGAGAAGAGGAAATATCTGGAGGTGCTTTTGGACATTTTACATTCGCTTCACCCTGACGATTTGGAGCAAGATCGTTGGCAGTGGAAGCTTGATAAGATACATTCTTTTTCTGCTAAATCTTATTATGTGCTTTTGTTTTTTTTTTTAGATAAGCAAGAATTTCATTGAAACCGAACACAAGTCGTGCCCAACATTTACAATGGTAAGGGGAGGGCCTCCTCAAAACCTCCCAGAGCCAAAACCCCCTTGGGAAAAAGACTCTGGGAGGAAAAAGAGTACCTCACACAAAAGAGAATGTGCAACAATGGCAAAAATATCCTAGCCCATTGCTTCTCCCCTTCCTACAACAAGAACAAAATTATTCTTTAATCACACAAGGAATTACAACATAGCTAAGCACCCACTTGGGCAATTAAACCACTCTGCCCAAGACACCTTGCAATTCCTCCCCTTCCTTGCCTTGAACCAACTCCAAGCCAACTCCTTGATCCCCAATACAATCGATGTAACTGAAGCCACCTCTCCTCTGAATATAACCTTATTTCTTGCCATCCAAATGCTCCAAATTCCCGCCATCCAAATGAGATGTTTAACCCCTTTTTGTCTTTTGCCTTTCACCTTCCTCCCAAAATCCATAAGGGTTGGGATACCTCTATTACTCCCTTTAATATGATGCAACATAAAAAAATGGAAATGTGGCTTTCTTTATATATGTAAGGGTTGGGATACCTCTATTACTCCCTTTAATATATTATTTTGCTTATAAAAAATGAGTTTAAATTGATGTGCTGCGTGGTTAAAATATTTTTACACCCCTATCGATTACAAAACATTTTATGTGTAACAAGCGGTTATGATTAAAGCAAAACCTTTTTTTATGATGGGGCAATTTATAATTGGTTGACAATGCAATTAATTGTTATGACCAAGTTCAGATTTGGACAAAATATAGCACTTCCAAAAGATGAACACACACAAAGAACGAGTGACAGATTTAGAAACTTTTTATGTGGTGCAAAAAACGACCAATAAAATTTATACAAATTTTTTCACAAAATATTTAATCATCTGATAAAAAAAGGCCAGAAAAATCAATATATTTTTTATGATGTGTGTGTTTGAATGAGATATTTTTTTGGGAGAAATAAAATATTTTAGTTCTAATTTTAAACAAAAAGATTTCAGTCCCCCCTTCCACCCCCTCCACCAAATTACATGACCCCCCACAAATATGTAAAATTAGTGGTAACTTATTTTATTTTTATTTTTTATATTTATTTATTTGAAGGAAATCATCCTATGAGGCAATATATATTTTTGGGAGCAAAACCAAATTTATTAACTATTTTTAAGTATTAAATTAAAATTTTTTATGAGCAATCGATTCATAATGTCTATGAGTGCATCCTCCATTGTCCAAAATACTTGACCAGAAAATAAAAAATAAGGCAAATAATCAAAGAACAAAATTAAAGAAAGAGTAAAAAGAAAGAGACACACTAAAGATTTGGTAACCTAGTTCAGAGTTATCAACTTCTATATCTGGGGACTGAATTGGAGCTCAAAGAACACTATAATGTGAAAATCTTACGAGCAAAAAGATGCCGCCATAGAACCTAGTTCCCCTGAGTGAAATCTCCCGTTCTTCTCTTAGTGTATCTTCCTCCCGGCGACTCTATCTTTTCCAAATATACATTTCCATGCATCACTAAGATCTTAACGAGACTTTTTATAACCAGCGAGATTTAAATCATTAGATGTAACTGACTTACCATCACAACCATTAAATAATTTTGTTTTTAAAAAAAATATTAAAAGAATGAGGAAACAGGTAACACGTGACTGCACAAGATCCAAATCCTAGCATTTCTCTTATTTTTTTATTTTTTTTATTTTTATAGATAAGCTAGCCTTTCTCTTAGTGAAATCATTCTAAAGAACTCCTGAGTTAGAAACTTGGATTAATGGAGTCAATAGACTCTGCAATTAGTGCAGTCAAACGAATTTAAATCATTAGATGTCAATTTTTTATATTATTAAGTTATTTTAATAATATGGATGTTATTTAATAGAAAATAATAATAATAATAATAATAATAATAATAATAATATGATAAAAATGATAATAATAGTAATAAACATATAAAGAAAATTGAACAAACTCAGTGAAGTGAAAAAGAGTTTCTCACAACCAAAACCGGTGAAATGAAAAAAAAAACGATAAAATGATAGAACTATTTTTTTGGGGATTTTATTTAAAACTTATGAAAATAGTAAAATTAATTATTAGATTTAAAAAGTATAAAAGTCAGCCTTACTTTGATATTTGAATATTCAAAAGGTATAAAAGTAAAAATAACAATGTAAAAATTAGCATACTTTAAAATTTTATTAATATTTTTAATGAAAACATATGAAAAAGACTAAAAAATTAATTACTTATAATATATATATATATATATATATATATATATGCCTATAATAAAAATATTTATGTGATATATTCAGGGCGGAGGATTTGGTCCTTGTCCCCATCCCAAATTGACCATCGGAAAATTTTCTCCCACGTCCTTGTCCCCACGCGGAAAAATTATCCATGTGTAGGGCCTCGAATGGGGAAGCCCTAGCAAGGATCCCCACTAACAGGTAGAAATTTTTGGCCC
The DNA here is from genome assembly GCA_020916435.1 of Oxytropis ochrocephala. Taxonomy (NCBI): domain Eukaryota; kingdom Viridiplantae; phylum Streptophyta; class Magnoliopsida; order Fabales; family Fabaceae; genus Oxytropis; species Oxytropis ochrocephala. Next base: position 114,873,902 of record CM037088.1, read on the forward strand.
TAATTATTCTTACATTTTATTCATTATTCAAGTGGATTTTATTGTTTCCTTGAAAAGAAAGGTGAATAATTCCAGATGAAATTGAAAAAAAAAACTCAAAAAATGAATAAAAAATCATTGAAATGTAGTCGCCAACATTCCTGCTTATGATTTTGTCAAAAAAAATCATTCCTACTTATGATTGTATTCCAAGGGTGTATTGAAACTCAAATAATAATGTTGATGGTAGATATTTTTGGGATACCATGCATGTTTGTGTTATGGAATAAATTCTGATTAGAGATTATTAGGAAATAGGAATATCATTGACTTTTTATATGAGTTGCACTTATGTTAAAGAAAAATAATTATACAATGGTAATCTAAGGTAGGGGTGTGCAAGACCCATCCCAACCCGCCAACCCGTCTCAACCCATTGATTTTGGGTTGAACCCAACCTTGTCCCACACAAAAAATGGATAAATGGGACCGTCCCAAGTAGTATAACCCAGCTTCAGGTTAGGACGGGTTCGGGTTGACTCTCGGGTTACCCAACCCGTCCCTAATATACATACACATATATTAATATATAATTAATACAGTTAAACTTGTGAATTGTGATAACTTAGACTCAAAGCAAGTAATTTGATGCTAAAATTTTGTATATTTAACAAAGTTGGACACAAATCAACATCACTTTTATAGAAGTTTTATTGAATTTATGTATTAAACTTCAATGTCTAATGTAAAACATATAATTGAAGTGGTAACAACATTTCTAAAAAATTATATTATTTGTATTTTGGGACAACCCGGTCTCGTCTTGATTAAACCCGGTCCTAAATTAACCCATAACTTATCGGGTTTGTCTGGGTTTTAGGACGGGTTAGGGTCAATAAAATTGCTCGATCAAAATTTGGGACTGGGTTAGGGTTAGTTATAACCCGTCCTAACCCGTCCCATGCTCACCCCTAATCTAAGATATATATATATATATATATATATATATATATATATATATATATATGGTCTTAAAAATGAGGATTCATAGGCGAGTAGATCAAGGATCTGCAAAATAAATTCAGTAGAAAAGAAAAAAGGGTTATTGTGCAATTTTGTTTTATATTAAAGTTGAGTAATATAAAAAGTTTCAAAATATATATTATGTTCTAGAGATTCAATCTTTGGTTTTTTCATCCAAATGATTCTCTAGTAGACTCATTGGGAAATCATTGCGCTTAAGATATAGAGAAATTAGGAAATGTGTCATCCCACAATTATTGTATGCATTTGTATATCATATGTCATATAGTGAAAAATGGAGATTGGGCAACAAAATTGTTAGTAAAATTAATTCAACCACTTTAATTAAGTAGTAGGAACATGGAAGAAGACAAACAGTCATATAGGATTTGGCTAGAAGCAAATGATTACATTATACTTGGATATAAACAAATAAGTGAATGAATTACTTAAAGCAAATCCTTTAATAACACTGAATTTGATAGTCGCGACCCAAATAAATATTGTCTTGATGTTAACAGATTAGTTGTGATTTTTATATGCAAAAATAAATAAATAAATATATTTATAGATATTGTTATTTACATATCAATCAATTTTCAAATTGGTTATATATATATATATATATATATATATATATATATATATATATATATATATATATAATATACTTCTCTATAGATTCTACATTGATAATAATATAAAATAAGTGTAAAATAAAATTTAAGCATTCTCAGTGAAAATATTTTTAGTAAATTAGTTAAGTGAAAATACTGTAAATACTTCGCACAAATAATTATAATGATTATACCCATTCTCATATATATTTTATCTATAATTTGTATATAAATTAATTTACTTGTAATAGTAGTATGTAGAAGTATTAAAATTTGAAAATAAAATAAAATCTTATATAAATTAATTTACTTTGGATAAAATAACATAAAAAATTATTAAATTTTTTTTTAAAAAATATGGATACGTTTCTCTATCTATATCAAAAAAATGTAGATTAAATTTAAAATAATTAAAGGTTTTATAAATTGTTTAACAATTCCCCAATTTTAGTATGGTATGTTGATTGTGCTGTTAACTCAATCTAACCATCGGTTTGAATATTTTTATGCACAAAAAGAAAATCAAACACACATGATTTAGCGGCTGACTATAGCATCAAAATCGAAAATTGCCCCACTAAGAATTTTATGTGATTGGCTATTGACTATTAACCTCAATGAACACTGTTTAATGGTACCTGTAATTTTTATGATTTAATTTTGATTAGATTTTTTTAGGATTACTTTTTTTATGAAAAGATTATTGCATTATCTGGAATTCCTAGTTGTAGTAAATAATAGGGAATGAAAATAATTTTGAATTTTATATAGTTAAAAAACTAAATATCTATTGTTTTTTTTTTGACAAAAACTAAACATGTTTTGTTACAAACTCCAATTCTATAATTCATCACCCAAAGCATCAAAATCTATTTTTCATCTCCAGAATATGTAAACTATTCTTTTTACTTAAATGGCCCGTTATTAATTTTTATTTAAATAAAATAGTCTGTTTTATTTTAATGAGTGAAACCGAATAAAATTTCTTAAACCGTTAAAAGTATTTCACTAAATTAAATGCATAGTTGCTTAAATGCATACAGTAAGCAATCGTTAAAATTAGTAGAAACAAAATTAGTAAGCAATCGTTAAAATTTATTAATACTACTGCCAACAATAATGCAGAGTTTAAATAAATATTTAGTTAATGTATAAAAACAGTAAATTCATTGTTTATAATTTGGGGAGAAAAATTTTCATAGAGTGAAATTTAATTATTACACCCATTTTATTTTTGAAATAAAATAACCGAGTGAAACGGTCAATTAATTTTAATTGAATGAAACCGTTATATATATTTGAGGATTGAAACTTATATTTTTTATTTAAATGGTCCGTTTTAATTTTTAAATGAAATAATGGAATGAAACGGTTAATTACTTTTAATTGAATGAAACCGTTAATTTAATTATGTAATCGTTTTATGTTTTTCAAGATACGTAACTTATCTTCTTTTATTTATATGGCCCTATATTAATTTTTATTTAAATAAAAAAATCCGTTTTATTTTAATTGAATTAAATCGTTAGTTAATTTTTGGAACCGTTAAAAGCATTGTGTTAAAGAATAATTATTACATGGAAACTTAAATACATACCCAAAAAAAGATTTTTTATTGCACTATATGTAAAAGGAAAAAGGGGATGACAATGAAAAAATTGGCTCAAAAAACTATTACATAGAAATAATTTATTCTAAAATAGGGGATTCACATCATCACCTCCAGAATTATGCCGTTTTTGATTCTTGTCCAGCCACTTCTAGTGAAATATCTGAGACATCAATCATCAGGGAAATTATAGAAAAGATCGGGATGCATAATGATAATAACCTATGTAATGATATGTTTGAAGATGCACTAAGTTGGATAAAGAAAATAGATAGAAAAAAGATTTCAATAATTCTATAGAAATCGCTGCCATGTTTTAAAACTGACAAAAAGAACCGAAATGGAGTTTTTTCACGAGAAATGAAATTTTAATGCATAGAACGAAATACACATCCATGAACCCATCACCAAGTAGGTAAGAAAAACCCCAACTGAGAGAAAAGCAACTAAGATAGCCAAAGCTAAATAACACCAAAAATAAAAAACAAATAAAATGAAGATTATAGTGAGCAGCTACCCTAAAAATCATGGGGAAATACCCCGAATCAAAATTCAAATGAAAATTGATTTCTTTATTAGAATGTTCAAATAGAAGTTACCTCTTCTTATTGAACCAAACCGAAACACACCCTGTGATTATCAAAAGAAAACAACATTATAAATCTACAACATGAGTAATTAGCTCTCATTGTTGAGCCAAACCAAAACCTGGAAATCAATCCAAGATGTATTTTTTGGGATTGGTATTTTGTGAATGAGTGAACAACAAAGGTTTGGTGTTCAGTATCAATCCAAGCTGTATTTTTTATAGAGGGATGAAGTGGTGTGTCATAGAAGTTGAAGGAGTAGTGTGTCATAGAAGCTGAGTCAAGAGAATATTAATTGTGAAATGGCTAATGAGATGACATGTGGCAAAAAATTGAATGAGTTTATTTGTAATTGTTAATAGTATAGATTGCGATTATTAAATAATTTTATTTTAAAAAAAGTTAAAAACATGAAGAGAGAGGTGAACACAAATCTAGAAATATAAAGCGAGTAACGTGCAGCAACACAATACTCGCACACACATTGGAGTTTAGAAAACTTTAGAGTTAAAAAAAAAATTGCATCAACAAGTATTAGAAGCATATTTAAATTGGGGTTTGTTTTTAAATCAAACTCTGATACTTACGTACGTGTTTTACTTTCTAATTATGTAGTCTTCTTTTCTCTTTAATTATGAGTTTAGTTTTAATATTTACATTTTTTTGGTATAAACTGGGTATCCTCTGCGCGCAACTTTAGAGACTAATCCCTCGAACCGGGTAGGACCGTATTATGGGTTAAGTTTTTTTAGTTACATTTGATGAATATAGATAAAGGCTGTTGTTTATGTCTGTGTTATAACTTGATCTAATATGTGTGATTAGACCGTTGTTTTTGCTCCAATTTTAAGCTGTTCGTGTTATGATTTGATCTAATATGTGTGACTTTTGTCTTTAACTGTAATGTCTTCCTAATACTAATAATTTGTTTGATATTATTTACTTTTGTTTTTGTTTAAAAGTAATTCATTTAATCAATAGTGAGACAACTCGTCCATCACATTAGACGGGTGGTGTAGCTAGTAATAGTAAGTACACAATATCCAAATCCCTCAACTTTCTTTCTTTTTGTTGATATAATCACAACTCGCCACACTCCTTACCTATTTTTTATGTGTATATAATAAGCAATAGGGGAGGCTTTGAATCTCCTACATATACGTCATTTCTCTTGTCCCCAAGTGCCAAACAAAATCATCATATTCATAACCAAATATAAAGTGGGTGGGCCTCATTGGATAGTGAGAACACATATAATATTTATTGGAAAATTTCAAAATATAAGATGCAACAAAGAATTTTCAACCCTCCTTCCGCGTTGCTACTCATTCCTTTGTAATAATACCACTTCCTTTACTTTTCTTGACCCACTCAACGGGTTAGAGTTGAGAATAATAGTGTGTTTCTTTCTAACAATAGAAATTAATATGAATATACCTTACTCTTTTAGGACCCACATTGTAGAAAATCTCATATTTTTGTGAACCCATTTTCCTTCTATTTTCCTCCCTTATAAACCACCTTCCACTCACCTTCATAGTTAGACAATACAACCCTCTCTTTTCTTATTTTTACACACTAGTTCTCTCTTATCTTCCAAGCCTTATATCTTCATCACCATATCTTCAACAATATCTCACTTCAACTTCCCACTAGATTCTTTTTGAATTGATATTCCATTTGGCATTTCAATAGCTTATACCACTTAACCTATTTTCCAATAGTTTTCAAAATCTTTGTTCTTCAAGAAATGGAAGAGAAAATGAAGTATGAGCAAATAGGTCTCATTAGTGAGCTAATGCAAGGGAGAGAGCTTACAAAACAACTATGTGACCATCTAGTTTCTCCTCCATCATCACCATCATCATTATCATCATCATCATCATCATCATCATCACAAATAAGCAAAGAAGTATTAATTGAGAAAATACTTTCATCTATTGACAAAGCAATCAACATGATAGAATCAAAGTCTAACAATGTCAACATGAATAATAATTTCCATTGTTCAAATGGGAGTCCCAAAAGTGAGGTGGAGGATTCAGAATTCAAGCACAAACATGTCTCCAAGAAAAGGTATAGTCCAAACTCCAAAGTTACTAAATTATTGATTCCTTTGTGACTTGGGTGTGAATTTTCAACTTATTTCAATTTGGGGGTTCTAATTTGAATTTTGTGGGGTGCAGAAAAACCATGACTAAGTGGACAGAACAAGTAAAGGTGTACTCAGAAACAGCCCTTGAAGGGTCTCTCAATGATGGTTATAGCTGGAGAAAATATGGACAGAAAGACATTCTTGGAGCTAAATTTCCAAGGTAAGAAACAATTATTTTAACCTTATCTATGTATTTGAATATGATTGATATAATGTTTCAGATTCACCTATCTAGATTTTTTGATATAGGATTTTTTCTTTTTTTAGTTTGTGTCACTAAAATATCATTGGCCAATCAACCAAGGGAGGAAAAAAAAATCAATGAAACAATAAAATAATGAGTAAGGACAAAAAATGCTTTTGAAAAGGCTATGCAAGCTTATCCAAAGGACAGGGTTGGCCAGATCCAATTTACTCCAAATGTGGCTTTCTGTTTAGTGCACTAAAGTGCCATTACTAAAGCCATGTGCATTATTAATATTATGCAAGAAATAAGGGATGCATGCATTCGTACATTGGAGAAATAATTTAACATTTTTATTAACTTTTTACCCCTCATGCACCTATTTTAGTTACCATTAAATACAAGCATGTTAAAAATTGTAGAATTTTTAGGTTACTAACCGATCTACTTTTTCACAATTTTTTTGTCTTTGACTAAACATTTAGTTAATTAGTTACTTAATTAATAGCTTAAATAACTTAGTTAATTGGTATTGTAAAGTCTTTTGATTATTTCTAATTGAAATTTTTTTAGCTAAATTAAAGTGCGTTTTTAGAAAAATAAAAACATGACTTTAATGCACGCCCCTTTCATTGTTCTTTATTTTTGGACACATACTAAAAGTCTATGTATTCTAGAAACTAGAAAATTTTGATGTCCCCTTATTGTTCTTATAGCTGTGTTTTCCGAATCTCTGAAGCGCTGTTAACGATGTAACCATTTCTGGCTACACTGTGTACCGTGCTTTAGAGGATCCGAACTCGTTTTTATAGAAGCAAGACTTTTTTGTTCATATAATTCTAACAATGAGTTGTTTGTATTGCAGAGGATACTACAGATGCACACATAGACATGTACAAGGTTGTCTAGCTACTAAACAAGTGCAAAAGTCAGATGAAGATCCAAAGATATATGAAATAACTTACAAAGGAAGACACACGTGCACTCAATCTAGTCATCTAAACAAGACATTCCAATCAAAAACAAAGTTTGTTTCAAAAGAAACTAAACAACAACAACATCAAACCCATCAAAAAAATCAACCTCAAGAAGAAGAGAAAATACAATCACCCCAAGAAACTTTTCTCTCATTTGGATCAGAACTTCAAGTTAAAGTAGAGGACTTTGAAAACAAAGAAGATATTTTCTCACCATTCAACTTTACTTATGAAAATGAGGACAACAACAACAACAACATATTCTCACAAACCATGATTGAAAACAATTTCATGGAAAGCTTTTCTCCTTCATTCTTATCCCCAACAACCTCAGAATCAAACATGTTCTGTTTTTCACCATGCCATTTTGGTAACACTGGATTAGGTCCAAGTGTGCAAACCTCAGAATCTGATATCTCAATCTCAGACATTGTTTCAAACCCAAATTCAGTTACCAATTCCCCAATAGATTTGGATCTCTTCTTTAATGACGTGGATTTCGACATCGATTTCCTTATCAACACTCCTGAACATTGCTATTGATCGATGAAGGTTAGGTGCGATCATACTAACACTAAAGCAATATCATCAGAATTCCACAGTTCAGCGTGTTTGGACAAAAGTTGTACTAAGATGAGTGACCTCTTTGGAAGTTCTCGTGTTGCACCTCTTTATAAAGAAAAAAATATACGGAGGTTACTATTAGCACCCCCTTTTGCTAAGACAACCCTTCGATCAAATGTCCTAATTCCTGCAGATTAACTATTGAGTTTTAATTGTAGATCCAGGCTAGCAAAATTGAAGAGGGAAGGAAGACCATAATGATTATATATTATGTGTTCAAAAATGAGAACAATGAAACTTTTCTCTCATGCTAGTTAAGTGAGTGTAATGTAAAATAATTAGTATGTTGTAGTTATTGTATTCTTCTAGCTCAAGCTAATTAGGAATAAATTGTGAAATATATGAATATGAATTTTTAGTTTAACCCCACTTTATTTTTCTGTCTAAAATTGGGATGAAAGCATTATTGATCATTAGAAAAAACTTTGATTGAAGCTATCATAATTATTGAGAAGTATTGCACTAGTCATTCTGGATTATATATGCTTTGTTAGCCAATACATATAAATGAAAAAAAACACTTGAATGTTGTCATTTTGTGATGGAAATGGGGACCTCAAGCCAAACGGAATCTTGATTTTGAAAATAATTTGGGCATGTTTTTAAATTAGTGTAAGTTTACAAATGTTCATGGACAAAAGTGATAGAAAATAAAAATGACTTTGGTTCGTTGTTTAGTTTCTATTGTGATTATTATTTTGTTTTACCATAGAACATAAATATACATGAAATTGTAATTTGACGTTAGAATTTATGATACATGTATTAGTTATGTGATAGATAACTATATGAAAATGTTCCTTTTCATATAGTAGAAATAATTTCTAAGGTGTTTTATTTAATTTTATGTGGAGTATGACTTACATGTTTGGTCCCACCTTATGAAATTAAAAGTTGATTATGACAAATCTTTATGATCATAGTTGTTGTGGCTTTATATATTTAATGCATTGAATATATGGTTTCTTAAATATATTCAACTCGAATAGAACTTCAAATTGAAGTGGTTATTAAATATCTAATAGCAAAGAAAGAATGACATAGTTTGTGTATATGACACAATGAATGACAAAGTGTCATGATGATAGTTAATTTAAACTATCAAGAATATACAAAAGTCATCATGGCTACGTGACTGATTAAATATTCATAGTTTATTAAGGTTGAAATAGATTTTGCAATTCTTTGACGAAAGAGTTGATAATGATATGATGTCTTCGGATACAAAATGTTAAAAACATTAAAGATATCATTAGGGATGTGGTACAAGCCCGTATCTAATTGATCACCATAATTGGAAGCCCAACTCACCCTCGAGTAACATCAAGTCTTGAGTTCAATGGAGAAAGACACTATAAGAGTGATTGAAGTACTTGACAATAGATACATCCCAAGAGGTAAAAGTACTTGGACCATAAGAATAAATGTGGTAGGATGAAGTTTTCTTCTTAATAGAGATATAGCATATGTTTGCTGGAATGCATAATTATAGGTGCATTTCTGATATAGTCTACCTATATGAGAATGAAGTGGGGCCGCTTCATAGTGTTCAAGGGCTTGACTCTTAAATTCTCATGAAAATGATACCGGACACAAGGCCTTAACAAATGTGTCATTTTTATAATTCGATCAATGGTACCGATATTTCATGTGTAAGTTATGCACACTTGTTCTAATGAATAATTGGTTTAAAGCTTGTCTACCAATCTATTCGGGGATGAGTGAAGACTTAACTTACTAAGTAATGGTTCAATACGTACGATACCATTATTTGAAACCATGATATTTCCGGAATAATGGATTTAGATATATTTTGAAAATGGTGAGGGATTGTGAGAGAAATTTCCAAAATATATATTTGGAAAGTTTGAATTGTTTAAATTCAATCAATGATATAATAATGTCATGTTATTTAGTGTGGCTTAGTGGTTTGACTTTTTTTGTGTTTCTTTGTATGGTCATGAGTTCAAATCTCTTGGTGGATTGTTTTGAACCTTTTTATTCATTATTAATATTGATGTCAGAAAAATTCAAAACAAAACACTACATATTTATTTTATTGTTGTAAAAGTATGCATTGTATGTTTTGTTTATCAATTAAATTTGTTTCGTCCTTAATATGATTGGGTGGATCCTTAGGAATCAATGATATTCTTTGGAAAGTTAAAAGGCATAAAAGCGAAGGAGTTCCACGCTTTTGCCATTCTATACCATAATTTTGATGGTAAAGAAGATAAAGAATATGATTTTTGTTTTAATAGAAATCTGATAAATAATATGCTTTATGCCTATTTGTGCATGATGTTATTGTTCATGACACACACCAACTGAATGTTTATGCTTTAGATTCTTCACAATTTTTTGTGTCAGTACCCTGCCATAACTTGGTTTCTGGATCTTCATTTTTGGTACTCATCATTTGTATTATATTTCAGGTTTTCTATTTCAAAAATTTTGAACATGAAACAAAACGATGTCTTATATAAGTTTCAAAACATGCTCTTGGATCCATGCAAGAACTGAAGAACTAGAATATACTAATAAGTTTGTTGGACATGAAGATTTGTATTAAGGATGAGGTTTATACACATTTTTTCCTTTTCTTTTTAATTTAATTTGAGATGGTTCATTTTTTGCAGGTAGTTGCTAAGGTTATGATGAAAAATAGGAAGGTGGGTAATAATTGACTCTTTTTTATTTTATGTGATTATTTTGTTTAGGAATCCTTAGAAAAATAATCTCTTATTTTGGAATAATGGACCACTCACGTGATTAAGTCTTCCCAAGTCTAATTCAAATTTTCACAGCATTTTTTTTTCATTGCTGCCTCATTTCATGCTTTGCAAGAAAACGGCTATTGTCACTAAGCTCTCTAATTTGTTTTTTTTTTAAGAAAAGGATAGTCAATAATATTGCATCAGTTATTGGTTTGGTTGACAATGTTGGAGAAGCCAATTATAGTGCTGCAATTGCATAAATGGCTTTACAAAAGTTGTTGCAAAGGAATACTCTAGGTGAGACTACACTGTAATTTTCTAAAAGTTATGCAATTCTTCCTGATATTATCAGTCGATGGAATTATCTAAAATCCAGTTTTTTCTTCCATGTTAATGTAGTTGCTTTAGGTTTTATTGCATCTGACATGACTGCCAAGTTAGGAAAAGACATTGAGAAAAAGATTTTTGCGACAATCCCAATAGGTGAACACAAGAAATACTTAAACGAAACTTGAAATTCACTGATGATGTTATTAGCAACTACTTAGCTTGCTATTTTTACTTGGATTCAGGAATATATAGCCAACCAGAAGAAGTTGGTGGAGTGGTGGAAATCTTGGCCATTAATCAAACTTCCAGTTACATCACTTGGGCAGGTCATTTGTTCGATCTCTCTTGCACAAAAGTTCCCTACCCTACGAATAGTGATTAAAAAAATCAAGAAACATAAATTATTTGGAGATAGCTACATTACTTGAGACATAACTTTAAGAATGTATTTTATTTTAAATACTATTTGTTCTTAACTCATCAAACTTTAGCCACCTTCACATTGCAACACATAAAATTCAAGACACGTCTTTTTATGGTAGAGTCTAATAATGTGACTTATATCATATTAAGGTTATTTGGTTTCTGTAATTTACCCGTGCTTTCCTTTTAACTCATCACCAAGCGCTTATGTAGACCTGTAATTATCGTATCTCCAATTTCATGTGCTTCCTTTAACTCATCACTTGGCGGTTTGCAGGTGTGGAACACTTACAAATTTTAACAACAACAATCAATGGAGATACTTTTCTCATCGACTAAAAAATATTAGACTAATCAAATATATATCTCAGTATAAAATATATCTATATCACATATTAGGTTTATTTTATCTTATGTGCCTCTTAGTAGGCTTATTTCATCAAAATTGTTTCGTCATCAAATAACTCATATTATATTTAATTCAAAAAATAAAGTTCAAACACAATATATTATACCCAACTTTTATATCTCATACAAATATACAAAAATTTTATAAATTAATTTAAATAAAATGTATACCCGTGCAGCGCACGGGTCATATATACTAGTATATATATATATATATACACACACGGGTGTGGAATCTGAGCGGGGTGGACACTGTAGTGTCCGTACTCAAGCCTGCACCCATTTGTGTAGGTAATTACCTGCCATTACCGATAATTTTTGCGGGCGCTCAATGGGCTTGTGCTTAATTGTCATCCCTAGTGAGAGGGAGTCGATCGACATAGGGGTGTGTAAAACCAAACCAAACTAATAGAAAACCGCAAATTGAGCCAAACCAAACTGAAAATCACAAAAAATTATTTCTAATGGTTCTGTTTGGTTTTTTTTATTAGTGAACCACGCGGTTCGGTTCACGGTTTTGATTAAAGAAACCGAACCAAACCAAACTAAACCGCAAAATCCTATATACAAAAATAAAATTAGGCAAAACAATATATGTAGAAAATAAGTTCATCATGAACTTAAAATAACATGGCAAACAAGAGTCTCTACACATTATATTTTTCATTCCAAATAAGTGTTATCAATGTTTCCTAACATTTATTAATTTATTTAGTCATGTTTTCTCTGACATATTGGGTAAGTCAATCTACAACCATTTAAATTGTGTTTTGTCTCGTCAAAAATGGAACCAGCCGAACCAATTCAAATTGCATTGGTTTGGTTTGGTTTTTTTTTTGAAGCCAACCGAACAAATCAAACTACACCTATTTTTATTTTGCAGTTCAGTTCACTTTTTTTTGTCAAAACCAAACCAGCTGAAAACCGAACCAACCCACACCGGAAACACCCATAAATTGACGTATCATATGTGTTAGAATACTTGTAGTAGCTAGCTTATGGAATCAATTGTGACTTCACTATGAAATTGGAAACAGCTAATCTCCAAAATTTCTATTTCTAGCGACAATTTTAGTGACAACAACACAGCATAGAAATGTAGCTCAAACTTCACCCCCGAAAAAAAAAATGTAGCTCAAAATTTTACGGCAATTAAGTGTGGGTAAGTCTACTTGTCAATTTGTCGGCAAGTACCAAACAATGTCTTAACTCCTTTAACGTATATTTATGAGTGAACGAATACCCTACATCTGAGGCAGTAGCTAGCTAGCTAGGGATGTGAATTTCCAATTTCCATTTAATTTAACACCTTTAAGTACCACAAAACAAGTGACAAATGCCAAAATTGTTAGGTTGAATATCATATTCCGAGTTTGAATTCAGGACTCACAGTTGTGTGCGTGAGTTTCTTTCTAGTGGCAATTGTCATTCTGTCTATAAACAAAAAAAACAAGTGGGAAATATTTTCTCCATTGTTTGGTAAAGAGAAAGACAGAGTAAAGGACAGAAAGGAGAAAAAAAAAATAGAAAAAAAATGACTATTTGATTGTTGGCTTGATTGTTTAACAGGAGAGAAAGTTAGAGGTGATAGTGTATTAGCTACCCAATAGTGTAAGACACCCCCTTTGATCAAATGTCCTAATTCCTGCAGTTTAACCATAATGATCATATCTTGAAAAAAAACCATAATGATCATATATTATGTGTTAAAAAATGAGAACAGTGAAACTTTCCTTCTAGCTCAAAGCTAATTAGGAATAAATTGTGAAATATATGAATTTTTAGTTTAACCCCATTTTATTTTTCTGTCTAAATTTGTGATGAATGCATTATTTCACAAAGAAAAGACAAAACTTTGACCAAAGCTATCATAATTATTGACAAGTATTGGACACATTCTTGATTATGCTTTCTATGCCAATATATATAAATGAAAAAAAACACTTGAATATTGTCACTTTATGTTGGAAATAGGGAACTCAAGCCAAATGGAATCATGATTCTCCAAATGGGAACATATATAAAGGCTAAAAGGAATTTGAATCCATTTGGGATCTAAAGTAGTAGTTATTTGTAGTTCTGGCTCTGAATTAAAGTTACGTATTTAACCATAATATCGATTAACGTGACAAGTGGGCTACAAAAGTGAGGCAAATGATATTTATATCTCCCTTTCATTTTATTTGAGGTTCAAAGTGCCTTTGTGATGGGAATTTTGGAAGGGAAGGTTTAAGAAGTTTTTTTTTAGTTGTTTTTCTTGTACCCCACAAAAATATCTTCTACACCCATGTGCCCTACAAAAAGACCAAAATACTCTTGACAAAATTTAAAAACCCCAAAATATTCTCATAGCTCCAAAAAAAAAATAATATAGGAATCGTATATACACCCCCACATCGTATATACATCTTCGTATATATCATTTGGGGTGTATATACGATGTGTAAAATTAGGGGGTCGTATATACACCCACAAATGGTATATACGATTATTTATATACGATGTGGGGGGTGTATATACGATTCTATATATATATATATATATATATATATATATATATATATATATATATATATATATATATATACTAGTAGGATACTCTGCGTGCATACGCATGCTGAGTCTTTGTCGTGTTCTTTTTATGAATCTAACTTAGACATTATTTAAATAATCTGAACATACCCCGTGAAAATAAAGACAAAATTAAAGTAGATAAAAATGAGTTTCAAATAAAAAATAGATAAATATTAAAATCTAAAAATGTAAAATAGTATCATTTAAAAACAATCTATGCATTTATCCCGGGTTTTTTATATATCAGTGCAGTCTCTTTTTATATATCAGTGTTGTTATCTCGTGCTTTTTTATATATCAGTGCAGCTATCCTGTTTATATATATAATTGCAGTTATCTCCGTATTTTTTATATATCAGTAAAGTTATCCCGTGTTTTTTTATGAATTAGTGCAATTATCTCATAGTCTCAATTGATTATTTGAGTTTATTAGTAGATTATAGTAGATAGTAAAAGATAGATATTAGATTATTAATAAGAAATATTTATCCCGTGTTTTTTATATATCGGTGACAATTATTTGTCATTTTTTAGGTATTAGTGACAAATATTTGTCACGTGTGTTTTAAATTATCAGTTCAGTTGTCCCGTGTTTAATTTATCAGTGCAATCATTTCTTAGGCATTAGTGACAATTATTTGTCATTTTTAATTATCAATGACATATCTTACTCTCGTAGTTTTTATATATCAGTGCATTTATCATGTAGTTTCAATTGTTATTTTAGTTGATTAGTAGATTATAGTAGATAGTAAAAGAGAGATAGTTGATTATCAATAAGAAATATCTGTTTTAAATATTAATCAGTAGTTTGAATAGTCATTAAATCTTCTTGTTTTTTAGATATAGTAGCTAGGTTTATAGTAGTCTTCACAAATTGTAATTATTAATGACAAATATTGATCCTGTGTTTTTATATATTAGTGTAGTTAGCCTCGGGTTTTTTTATATATCATTATAGTTATCTCGTAGTTTCAATTGATTATTTTATTGGATTAGTAGATTATAGTAGATAGTAAACGATGAATAGTAGATTATCAATAAGAAATATTTATCCCCTGTTTTTTATATATATCCGTGACAATTGTCATTTTTTAGGTATTAGTGAAAATATTTGTCACGTGTGTTTTAAATATTAATCAGTTTAAATAGTCATTAAGTCTTCTTGTTTTTTTAGATTGTGGGTTTATAGTAGTCTTCAAAACTATAATTATAAATGGCAAATATTAATCCGTGTTTTTATATATTTATCATGAGCTTATCCCGTGTTTATATATATATATATATATATATATATATATATATATATCAGTGCAGTCATCTCGTAGTTTCATTTGGTTATTTTAGTTGATTAGTAGATTAAAGTAGATAGTAAAAGTTAGATAGTTGATTATTAATAAGAAATATTTATTTTAAATAGTAATTAGTAGTTTAAATAATCATTAAGTCTTCTTATTTTTTTAGAGAGTAGGTTTGTAGTAGTAGTCTTCAAAAAATTTAATTATCAATAACAAATATTAATCTCGTATTTTTTATATTAGTGCAGTTATCCTGCGTTTTTTATATATTATCGTAGCTATCTCGTAGTTTCAATTGATTATTTTAGTTGATTAGTAGATTATAACAGATAGTAAAAGATAGATAGTAGATTATCAATAAGTGGTGATAGTTGATTTTCAATAAGAGTTAAAGCGATTTTGGAGAGAAAAATTAAAATTTTAAGGTGATATTTTTTTTAGTGTGAAGTGATAAGAGAAAAAAATAATCGTTTATGAGAAAAGTAAAATGAAAAAAAGAAAGAAAAAGAGTGTAGGAGAAAAGTGAAAAAGAATGTAAGAATAAAGAGAAAAAATGAAGAAAGAAAGTGAAAGAGAAAAGTGAAAAGATGGAAAGAGAGTGTAAGAAGAAAGAGAAAAAAGTAAGAAAGAGAGTGTAAGAAGAAAAAGAGAGAAAGAGTGAGTAATGACATTTTTACGCTTAAATTATATATGTGTCCTGTTAATAAGAGATCCAAATTGATAATTTCATAGGAGGTTTGTTTGTATAAATAGATACCCTTAAATTATATATGTGTTCTGTTAATAAGAGATTCAAATTGATAATTTCATAGGAGGTTTGTTTGTATAAATAGATAAATAGATAGTAGATTTTCAATAATAGTTGAAGCGATTTTGGAGACAAAAATTAAAATTTTAAGGTGATAATTTTTTTTAGTGTGAAGTGATAAGAGAAAGAAAATAATTGTTTATGGGAAAAGTAAAATGAGAAAAGGAAGAAAAAGAGTGTAAGAGAAAAGTGAAAAAGAGGAAAGAGAGTGTAAGAAGAAAGAGAAAAAAGGAAGAAAGAGAGTGTAAGAGAAAAGTGAAAAGGAGGAAAGAGAGTGTAAAAAGAAAGAGAAAAAAGTAAGAAAGAGAGTGTAAGAAGAAAGAGTGAGTAATGACACTTTTACCCTTAAATTATATATGTGTCATGTTAATAAGAGATCCAAATTGGTAATTTCATAGGTTTGTTTGTATAAATAGATTAGATAGATAGATAAATAGATATTAGGTTAGATAGTAAATAGGAGTAAATTGAAGATTATTTAATATTAATTAATTATATTAGATTATATAGTGGATTAAAAAAATTGGAAAAGAAATATTTTTAAATAAAGTGTGTGGGGGCCACTAATAATAGATGTGTAAGAAGTTAGAAATATTAGAAAATGTGAGATTGAAAGAGAGTGAGTGAGAAAGGAAAAGAAAGTAGAATTAAAAAATGATAAATAAAATTGATGTGTCAAAAAAGTAAGATGTCTAAAATTGTAATTTTGTAAGTTGTTTGTTTGTATTAATAGATATTAGATAGATAGATAGATTAGATATATATATATATATATTTGTAGTCAAATAAAAATTAATTAAATTATTTAAAAAATTAAAATTATATGTTTTTAATAAAGATAAATTAGACATGAATAATTTAGGCCTAAAAATAGGTTTAGTGTGTAGTTCGTTAACACGTGACGATGTTATACGTCGAACGAATAATTTAGATTATTTAGGCTAAAAAATCGATTTTTGGGCAACCTACTCCGATTGTAATGAAACCACGACCATTAAATCCCAAAAAAATCAACGAGCATGACTCCCGTAATCCCAAATTCCATCGTTTACTATTTTTTATTAATTTTTTTAATTTTTCATAGTCTCCAAAAAATCTAAAAAAAATTGCATAGCCATATTTTGGTTTTGTTAGATTTTTAGTGGTGTTTTATAGTTTTTTGATTAGTTTTGACTCTTTAACGAATTTTTAGTAAATTTTTTTAAGTAACATTTTTAAAAAATCTAAATAAAATACAAATCGTATATATATATATATATATATATATATATATATATATATATATATATATATATATATATATGTGTGTGATATATACGACTTTGAATATTTATAGGGTCGTATATACCCCCTCACTGATGTATATACGATTTGTATTTTTTCAAGAGTTGCACATATGTTAAAGACGTATATATGATTAACTTTATTTTTTAAAAAAACCTTTTTTAAGGGTATTTTCGTCCCAAAAATTCTTGTGGGGGTAGATGGGTATGGGATGGAGGTACAAAAAAAACCCTTTTTTTTGTCAAGGTTTAGGAGGTTTTAGTAGGTAGGCAAAGCGGGTCGACTTGTCCTAACCTGTCATTATTGATCAACAATATAAAGGTATGATGGGCAATTTACCATGAGTTCAAACTTTCGGCCCACCCGATTTACAATGGGCTTGTGGGTCGCCCACCAAATTTTGAACATATATTTTTAAGCTTTTACATCGATTCTTTTGAAAGCATTTCTAATAAATCTTTTTTGAAATATTTTAATTTGGCTAACACATAACTTTTTTATTTTAAAAATTAAACTACAAGTTTATCCTCGGCAAGCATCCATCAAGTAACCAAAATCCACATGTTAAAATCATAATTTTGACCAAACAACAAAATAAGTATGTTAAATAATATTAAATGCACTTTTGGAACAAGTTGGACGCATTTGGATCTTCTTCTTCCTATCTATCTACATCTCCCTACATGCTCTCTATCTCTTAAATTCACTCTCTCTCTTAAATTCACTCTCTCTCATCACTAACAAATTATTAAATAATAATGAGAGATAATGAAATTAAGAGAATGATAGAGAGGATGTAGGAAAGTGGGAATGAGAGAATCGAAGCACAAGTTGGACTGTCATTTTCATGTTTATTATTATTAGGCTAAATTACTGTTTTGGTCCTTTATCTTTGTCCTTGATTTCATTTTTGGTCCTTTATTTTTTTTTCTCATTTTGCTCCTTCATGTTTCATTTTTGTGTCAATTTGGTCCTTTTTTGTAATTTTCCATCCATCACCTAAACAGACGCCACGCTGGCAGTTAACTGCTGACGTGGCGTCCATCTGACATGTAACCATTAAATGACATGGCCAATGAAGGACCAAATTGAAACAAAAAAGAAAGATAGGGGACCAAATTTAAACAAACACAAAACATCAATTACTCTCCATCTTCTTCCTCCTTCATCATCTTCTTCTTCTCTTAAGTGACCACCATTACCTCCGTGAGCCACCACCATCCACCGCCACCCTCCTCCACCACCACACCACCACCACAACAAACAAAAACAGAACCCCAAATCCCAATCCCAAATTCTAAATCCCTAAATCCCAAATTCCAATCCCAAATCCTAAATCCCCCAACACCATCTGAACAACAAATTGCAGGGAGAGTATATGTTAGTAAGCCAAAAATGGGCTCCTGCGAAAGAAAAGGGTTTTGCTTTTCCCACACCCCTCTTACTCTTTTATACCCCTTAATTCCAAATATTCCAAAAATACCCTTAAATAGAGTGTGTGTTTTCACCGATTTGGGGATGGGCAACCGAATATATTCGGTTGAGGTCAACTGAACAGGTAAAAAGGTGAATGTGGTGTGAGAGTCCATTTTTTGTAATAAAATAGGGTGTTCGAACACCCTCATGCGAACCTATTCGCATGACCCCATGCGAACAGGTGAAATTACGCACAAGAGGGTGTGAAGTCAAGATTTAACACACACGAACGATGTCATTCGAACCTATTCGAAGGCCCGTGTTCGAACAGGTGAAATTTCGTGAAAAAAAAAGGTTTTGGCTGGCCTTTTGGTCTTTTCACACCCTTATGGGGTGTGTTTTGAGTAGGAGGGGGTGTGGGAAAAGCAAATGCCAAAGAAATTTCCAAAAGTATTGCAGGCTTAGGGACTTTATTAAGTTAGGCCCATGCTTCGTACAACCCCCTCTACTTACCAGACACCCCTAAATTTGGTTTAATCCCAAAGTGTCCTCACGTGAAAAGCATGTGACTGACAAAAATGGACTGTTCGGCGCACGGCTAACCGATCCTGTTCGATTGACCTCTATCGAACATTGAAAAATAGACGGTTCGATTGGACCTCCATCGAACTATACATTTTGTACTGTTCAGTTGTATGAAATTTGAACCTGTTCGACTCTGTGAGGGCCGAACCGTCACGATACTTGTGAAGTTGATCGATTTTGGGACAAGAATAACTTGTGCATTTTTTTTTCCAAAAAACTTGTAATTTGATGTCTAAAATAACTACTTGAATCAAACTAAATCCCTTAATTAGATAAACAAAACATGACATTGTCTTAATACAATTATATTATGCATAATGAAATCATGAAATTGACAAAGAAATACAAAAAATACATCAAAATCAATCTTTGCTCAAATCAACAGTTTGAGGAGCATGTGAATAGGGGTTTAAAGCTTTATATTGTTGCAAAGGTCTGTATATTGCCCAGGCGATCCTTTGCTATCTCTTTCCGACAATTTGTCCATGGCGTAATTGTTCACGGCATTGGGAGCCTCTCTTCATAACCAGGCGTAACAAAGTGGTTACTGTAACACCCCTTCTACTACTTATTATTTAATTAATAAAAATCAGAGTGTTTCAAAATTTGTCCACGCACCTCAAAGAGGGTGGTACATTTAACAAAACATCAACAAATATTTAAAACTTCAAACGCATCTGGTGCGTAAACTGCATATCATGTCACAAGGGATAAAACCCTAAAAACCTGTTTAATGTTTACAATCATCCAAAAATAGTTCACAGCAGCGGAAAGTAAAATCAAGTTCAACACCCTCATTATACACTTTAAATCAGTTCAGTCCAAAACATAAAATAACAATGCTAAGACCCCAATCCCGGGTGTCACTAGATCAGAGCCGACTCAAGACCCAAAAAGCCTAAGTATCTTCACTCAGATTCACCTGCATGTCGCCACGCAGAGAGCAACATAAAAATGCTAGGGTGAGTCTCTTTACATAAATAATAACAAGTAAGATAAGCGTTATATTCGAGAAAACATCTAGTGACAGCAAATCATAGCAATTAAGCATTCACCATTCAGTTAGAACATCAACAAGTCACAACAGAGGATTAATCAAGCATCAATGAGAATTCAAGGAAATGCATGATGGTATGCATGTGTGCAATATGCATGTGGATCCATCATCACCTCAAAACCCGTCGGTACACTCACCGCATGTGGCCGAAGCCTCCCACCGCAAAATTGGCCGAAGCCTCGTCGTCGCGTAATGCATATGATTTATGTGACACTATGACAAATGCATCATCACAACACGACAATCACATCACATCAATTTTCAATCACCACTTTATTAATTATCAACCACCACGTTATCAATTATTGATCACCACCACATCATTTATTGACCACCACTCGATCAATTATTACCCACCACATGATCAATTATTAATCACCACCACATCATTTATTAACCACCACATGATCGATTATTAAGTTGATTCTTACCTAAAAAGAACAACCACTTCACAAGGACCCTTTTCTCACTTAAGGACCATTATGACCCACCAAAGATCAATTTAACACTCAAGGGATTATTTTGGCACATTGTGATTAAGCTAGTATTTTAGGGCTTATATTAACCTATTTAGGATTAATTGAACTCTAAGGGATTAGTTTGTCGCGCCAAGGATTAATTTAATTCTTAGGGACCATTTGGTCACGCCAAGGATTAAATTAATTCTTAGGGACCAAACCATCACTTAGACACATTTTGGGCACTTAGGCGCCAAGGGGCAGCCACTTTGGCGCCCCCACTTAGCGCAACACACACACACACAAAGAACACACACACCACAGCGCCAAGTTTCTAGGAAAGCGGCGCCCTCCTCATGAACCACTCACCAAGCAAAGACGCACACACCGGGCGCCAAGTTCCCAGCCGACCGGCGCCTCCCTCGCACTCACTCACGCACAAACCACCACGGCTCCCAAGCAGCGCCAAAACCCCAAAGCACTCGCGCCTGTTCCGTGTCACAAGCACACACACACACGCTTTTGTGCCACAGCGCCAAATTCCTCGAGGAATCGCGCCCCTCGCTGAAACTTGCCTGCACTGCGTGACACATTCCCCAAATCAGTAACACTGGGCGCCATTTTGCCTAGCAAATGGCGCCCTCCTACCTATGACCATGTCATCCGGCCAATATCTAGCAACATCCAAGCAACCTGGCGCCATTTGCTTAGGCATTTGGCGCCCCCCCACAAAACACTCCCACTCAAAACACTTCAAATCCAATTTTCTCTTCAACAATTTATTTTCTCACACAACCACACATATAAAAACATCAAATTCATTTCATTAAATTATTAAATACACACCTCTCTTCATGGTCACATTTCCTCAAACATATAGCATACAAAATTCCACAACACATAATTCTTCAACAACAAGTGGCATGTTAGCAACAATTCAAACATCCATACAACAACAATCATAGAATAAAACACAAATTCACACAATCAATTCATGCTAGACTATTTTCCTACATAACACATATTCTACAAGCTATTATGAACATAATGAGAATCCCCTAACCTTCGAATTGCCACCCCCAAGAAGTCACCTCCACTAGCAACCCAAGAATCACCAAAAATAGCTTCTCCAACAACTTGAGCTCCAAAACCCCATCCATGGTAAAATAAGAATGAAGGGGAATTAGTGTAGGATACTCATACTAATTGATAGAGGAAGAAGAATGAGGAAGAAGGGTGCTAAATACACTTACCCAAGACAAACCAATGAAATTTCTCTCCTCCCCAAGCTTGAATAGCAACCCACGGTTCCACAACCTCCTCCTATCCTATTTCCTTTCTTTCTGCGTCACTTCCTCCTTTAGTAGTAAGCCCTCCTTTTCTCACAATTTCATCCCTTTTAATCATCATTTAACCCTAGGCCCAAATTGATTGGGCCTTAATACTTACACCCCCTTTTATTACCACCACTCCTAATACTAACACACCTCCTAACTAATAGAAATAAATCTCAACTTAATTATTCCACTTAATTAAATTAGACCCCTCATTTATTTACTACCCTCACTCCTTAAATAAATTGATTACCTTATTATTATTTAAATATGGCTAACTAACATATTACTTAATTAAATTAGTCATAATCACTTAATTAAGTAAATTAGATAATCACCTAAATAAAGTAGTTAAATATTCACCTAATTAATTTTGGGGTGTTACATTACCCGTGAACAATATTTGGAAGACCGGTGCAGTCTTGATTGGTGCAATCAGAAATGGATAAACAGAAAAGGGAAGAGCACGATACCAGCAAACAATCGTGGCCTTGTATTTATTTGCAGCCAAATAAGCACATTCTGGAACAGTCATCCAATTCTCTGCTCTTGTAACTTCCCTATGTTGTTTCTTCAAAGCTTTCATAATATGGTGGACTCTGGAAATCCCTCCTTCAAACAAGGCGGTGTACAAGTCGATGTTGTTCTGTAAATCCTCAAATAATTCATTCCTCACGCTCCAGAAATCGTCCTCACCCCTTCCACGTAGTCTAGCAAAGCACCGAAACCCGCAGTTATCGTCACCTTGCACATTCACTATATCCTCAACAAAGTGATGCATCTCGTTCGGCATATAAGCTATGAATTGATTGTATGCTTCTGACCGAATGATGGGAGGGGTTGGGTTTAGTGTTAGTCCCTGAATTTGAGTGAGTGCGAGGTTGGAACTTGTTGTTTGGGTTGGTTGCTCGATTTGTGAGGGAGTAGGATCAAACTTCTTTGGTAATGGCAGTGTAGGAACTCCACTTTTAGCCATTTTTGTAGGTTTGGGAGGTCCACCTTTAGGTACCGAAAAGGTACTTGGGGTGGAACTTCTACTCTGTCCTGGAGTTGATGAATTTGACACCGGTGGAGTATGCCGTTTGCGTGACTGAGCAGCAGCGGAGGTGCTGTCTTGTTGGGAATCAAAATAGTTATCAACATGTTCCCACAATGATGGCTCTCGCTTTGTTGAGAATTCATCGCTCTTCTTCTCCCTTTTTCTTTCCCTTATCCTTCTTAGGTGCACCCTTTGTAGTGAATCATTTCGGAGGTGGACACTTGGAAGTAGTGTTCGGAAATGCCAACTCACATGCTTTTTGCTTTATCATTACTTTACCAGCACGATCAACGGCATCAAACCTCCGTTGTATAGCCTCAAATTTAATCTTCAAATTAAGATCATTTGGGGATCTGTTCTCGTCTTCATCATGGGAAACAACAAAAATAAGCCTCTTCCAATGATTATCTATTATATCCAACGGAACGCGAGACGGGTTCCCCATGTAACTACAAAATATATGAATTTCAAATTACAAACATAATTATTCTATGTTATATAAAACTAAAAGAGTTAGTTCAATGAATTGCCTAGAAAGCTCACATGCGCACGGTAGACCGTGCGTCGTTTTTATCTCGCATCCGTATTCGGAAGAGGTCATCCCCAAGAAGCTACGCTTAGACTCTTTGTTGATATATTCCATTGCACATGAAGAAACTAAGCCCTTAAGGTTGTCATAAATTTTGTTCCAATGACTAAATTTGACTCTGCTTAGACTCAACTCAAAATGTCGCTTCAACTCACCATGTTGTGTCTTAAGCATCTCATTCACCGAATCCCAACACTTACACATATCGCTCCTACTGTCATGTTGAACATTCTTTAAAGCCGAGTGTGCCGACTCCACACGGTTGGTGGTGGTGTTGCCTAGGTGCATATGGCGGTTTATCCACGCTTCTACAAATATCTCTTTATGGGGGTCGGTCCAAGTCTTCTTCACATATGAAACGAAGTTGTCAAAAGGTTGACACACCGCCTCAAATTGGCCCCAAGCCAAGTCATAGGCTTCTCCGCCTTGGCGTGGACAACTTCACGAAAATATTCCATAACTTCATCAACTCGGTCCATCGGACGCTCTTCCTGCCCCTCAGTAGCAACCACGGGATGGATCAACAACCTTGCATGTGCCCTGACATTCTTCTTTATGTAAAATTGGCACAACAAGTTTGCGGAAGTCGGAAAAACAATGGCCAAAGCATTCATAATAGGCGTGTCACGATCGGTAAGTATCACCTTTGGCATATCTTTCCTACTTCTAAACAATCCCTTCGCTTTTTCAAGTACCCAAATAAAATTACCCTTCTTCTCCAATTGACATAAGCGAATGCAACCGAGAAAGTATGCTCCGTTGATGTCACACCGACAATCTCAACCAACGGATACCTATACCGGTTGGTCTTGTATGTGGAATTGATCGTCAAAGCAATTGGAAATGTATTCAATAGCTCCACTGAGTCGGGGTGTGCCCAGAAAATGTCCTTCACAATGTCAGTCCCTTCATCAACTCTGTGCCAATAAACATACCTATCACGCTCCAACAAATTCATCAACTGTTGTAGTTCAGTCCTACCCTGACGATTAGTTGTTCTTAACCTTGACCGTACGTTGTGAATTTGCTTCAGATTGAAGTGGTCGTCTCTAGGGTAAGTAGACTTCAGCTCGGCCAAGATTCGATTCGGAGCAATCAAGTTCTTCGTCATTCTTGAAACCACTTCCTTCTACTCAGTTGTTAATCTATTATCATTTGGATGACCTTGAGGGTAAGTCTGTAATGCGTGGTTATGTATGCCACACATAACAAACAATATCCATCCTCCAAGTTTTTTAATAAACTTTCCCTTCAGACGAAACTTGCAACAACATTTTCTACTCCCCGTAGGAACCCTGTCAGAAGGCTTGTACTTCCCTGCCTTTTCACAAACCAGCTCATAGAATATTTTCCCCGACCTTGCCCCGTTGTCCGATCGATTGATAACCGTAACCATCCCAAGTGTACGACAAACAGACCGAACATAATTCAACAAATCAGCACGAGTAGCAAAGACTTGATCAGTTTGGAATGAACTCGAATGATCCACAACAATTGAATTAGTTAGTGATAGGGATAAAGAGCCAGTTTCATCCATCTTCAAACCTACAAAGTTTGGAAAAATCACACAAACTAGTTTAAAACCAAAAATTCTGCAGATTCTGTGTATCAAGTAGGTTCGAATAACAGAAATTCGAACCTGTTCAACGCGCGCTTGGCCGGACCAACTCAATACAGACCCCTAATTTTAGTATGTTCGGTGCACGCTTGGTGGCGCGTGTTCGGCCTCTGCAGGTCCGAATTGTGCGCGATTTAAAAAAAAAACGCAATTGAACAAGAAAGCGCGAAATAAAGCTACAAATTGATAGAATTAGCAACATACCTTAATGTTGATACTAAATGGAGGTAGATTTCAACTTGAGATGTTAGATTAGATTGATGTAAGGGTGTGGAGTGTGAGTGAGTGATGAGAGTGAGAGTAATGAGTGTTTAGAATTTTAGGGGGTGTATGGGATGAGAGTGAGAGTTGAGTTTGGAATTTTCTATTTTTAGTGAGGGTATTTTGGACTTTTCATAGGGCAAAGGGGGTGTCTAGTGAGTAACTAGGGGGTTCTAAGAAGCACGGGCCTTAAGTTATATGTGTTCATATCGTACCTTGTTTTTAGGCTCATGCTTCGTACAACCCGCCTCTACTCACTAGACACCTCTTTTTGGGGTGAAAAGACCAAAAACTCTTGCTGAAAATTGGATTTAATATATTTTTAAACATTAAGTACAGTTCGACGCACGCTTGGCCAAATCAGTTCGGATTTCACTGCACCGAGTGTGTTATTTTCAAAGACAACCCCCCTAAAACTGTTTTTTATTAGGTTCAAGCACTACAGCACTAACCTCACTTTATTTTATGTTTTCTCCTATTTTCTATTGTTTTCTGATGGTTGTCACATTCAAACATAATTCCAAAGATTCAAAAAAGTGATATATATATATATATATATATATATATATATATATATATATATATATATATATATATATATATATATAAATAAGCAACTTAATTCCCTTTTTGCTTTGTTCCAAAAGTTAGAAGCATTTTGTATTTGACATTTACTTGAGCAACTTAATTCCCTTTTAATTCAAGACGAAGGTACCAGATTATACAAACACATTCTAAAAATTCATATCACATGTTTAATAAAAATCATCCTAAAAGTTAGGCAAAATTAAGGTAGGCAAAATTAATATAAATCATTCTAAAAATCATCTTGTACACAATAGTACAACTTTTAAGGCTAAAATAAAATATTTAGTATCAAATACTCAGTTTTAAATTTTACAGCGTGAGAGGGGTTTTGAGGGGGTTCGGTACTCAAACGATCGAACTGGTTCATAGCACCACGTGTTCCGAACTAGTTAAAATATAGCGTTAGGTGGGTTTTGATGTGAGGGTATTTTGGGAATATTTAAGAGTAAGGGGTGTCCAATGAGTAGCTAAAGAGTTGAAAGAAGCATGAACCTGTTTTTATTTCTTCAATTTTTGCTTATTGTATTAAAGTGGCTTGTGACACGTGGTTTGTTGTGTGATTCCTGGTTTGGCTAATCCTATCTAGGTAGTCATCAGTGCACATGGCACCCTGGGATAGTTAATCAAAATTAAAATAATAAAAGATTTGTAATTCAACAAACATTTAATTTAAATGATTTAATTTATATACACAATAGGCAGGGTCGGCTCTGGGCCTGTGCTACCGCACAGGGCCCAGGCCCAAAATCTTATTTTTGGGGCCCCCAGAAAATAGGAATGAATCTATATATATACAACATTCGAAATATTGGTACCAAATTCGTTGGTAGCTTGGTGGTAAGTATCCCGTTACTTGCCTTGCATTTTGTGGGTTCGAATCTCGGCAACAATATATTTTCATATTTTAAATTGTTTTTAAAGAGTTAAATTTTCTGCAAAATGTTGGTACATGAGTTCGAACCCATGGTGTTGAACATACTAGTTAACATAAGTACCGTTCTACCACGGACAATGTTGGTAATAATCTACAAATATTTATTTATATTACTTTTAAGTTAATACAAAACACACAATTTAGTTTTTTTTTAAGAACACATTCTACCTTTTTTAAGTACTATCCATGGCTATTATATTATTATTTTTAGGGTAAAATATGTTTTTAGTCCTTACAAAATTCGAATCTTCTAGTTTAGTCCCTACATTAAAGAAATATGTGTTTTGGTCCCTAATTTTTTTTTCCGTTTGCAACAATAGTCCCTAACGTTAAATAGACTAACAGAACACCCAATCAGCATGCTACATAAACATTTTAGCTGAAATGGTATGCATGTTGGAATGCCACATCATCATCATCATTACCACCTACTCCCCTTCAACCCCTCGAAGAGCAATTTGGTGAAATTGGTTCTATTGTCTCTCTATTTCTTCTCTTACGGTTCTATTTCCAGAAACTTTTGAACCATTACAATTGGTTCTATTTACTTTCTCTTCATTCTCTTTATAGCATTAACCTCTATTATGGTGACTGCTTCTCTTCTCCCTTTGTTATATCTGATTTCTACCACCATTCAAACACCCATGACCACCACGATGTCTCTTTCTTCCTACCCTTCACCGGCGACCACCGTGCCGGAGCTCATCTCCGCTACGTGCCTCTGCTGTCGGAGGAGAGGAAGAAGATCAATTTTTTTAACAAAAAATAAAATTTAATAAAATAGAAATTTTGGTAAAAAAAAACTAAAAAGCCACTTGGATAATTAAAAAAAAGAATGTGTTAAATGATTTGCCACGTAGATTAAAAAAATACACGTGAAAAGCCAACTCAGTTTTCTGTTAGCCTTGTCAGCATGATTTAACAGCAGGGACTAATAATGAAAACAGAAAAATAAGTTGGGGACCAAAACGCCTATTTCTATAATGTAGGGACTAAATTAAAAGATTCGAATTTTGTAGGGACTAAAAACATATTTTACCCTTATTTTTATATAAAAATATACTATTTTTATTGTATAGAGAAACTCAATGCATTAGTT
This sequence comes from Oxytropis ochrocephala, assembly GCA_020916435.1. Classification (NCBI taxonomy): domain Eukaryota; kingdom Viridiplantae; phylum Streptophyta; class Magnoliopsida; order Fabales; family Fabaceae; genus Oxytropis; species Oxytropis ochrocephala. The sequence continues at coordinate 114,902,477 of CM037088.1, forward strand.
TTTCATGAGTTTAATTTTAGTAAACTCAGTTTTACGTGTATGAAATTGATATGTCTTAAAAATTTGGAAATTTTTTAATTGAGACTGAATCAATGGTCATACGGTTCAACTGCAGACTTTTGAGAAAAACCCAAGCCCCAATCAGGGGCCCAATTTTTCAAACTAGCACAGGGCCTCCAAATTGTTTGAGACGACCTGACAATAGGTATAGGTGTATATGTGTTTTTACTTTGCAACAAAAGGTGTTAAAGTTTTACTATGTTGGTAGATTAAGTAGTGAGAACATTTTTAGCTTTGAGCAAATGATAAGGAGTCCCTCTTCGACCCTTCTTAGAAGTTGAGAAGTGTTAACATTTACTTATCTAAAAGAAAGGTGTATGATATTATCTATCAATTACAGGTTGACACATTATTAAAAAGAATTTAGTCAATTGGTAACCAATCTTTGTATAAGTTATTGTTTTTTTATAAATTGGGCATCCTCTCCGCATTGTTGTAGAGACTAATCCATCGAATGGGTAAGACAACAATGAGCGAAAGAAAGATCCCCTCAAGAAATTTAACACTCTTTGCATGCCTAATGTTGGATTCAAATCGAACACGGTGGTTTAATTTGGAAGAGACCTTTAACATCTCATCCAACTATTATTGGTTAAGGTTGTAAAAGCTTATACAGATATATGTGTACATAAATTAAACTCTAATTTAAAACACAGATCATACAATTATTTAATTTAGAACCACAATTCAACATAAGATACATAAAGGAGTTTGAAGGAGGTTGGGATTCAATTCCAAGATATTAACATTTCTCCCATTCTCTAACTTTTTTATGTTCTCATGTCATTGGTGCGCGATTTTCACTTTGGTTTCTTGATGACTAATCTACGTCGAGGAACCTAGTTGGTCACGACTCTTGGGGTGGCCGACCACGCCCATATACATTGTTTGGCCCGATGGGCTTGGCGGGCCGCCCAAACCCGCCCATTGATGACTCTAGTCACGAGTCACAGGCTTTGCCGGACTGTGTGGTTCTCCCCTCCCAACATAGGTTTTGTCACACCCAATTTTAGAACCGGAGACCTTCTTCCGCTCTCTAACTAATTACTAACTATCAATACTTACATATTAAATAGTAAATAATTTAAAATAGATAATTCAAATCGTGCAGGGTCCCAAAAATGCAAATACCTAACTACCTAATGAAAAGAGTTTGTTTAATTTGACTGTGATACTCGTTAAGCTATCTAAATTAACTTTTGCTCATCCCTAATATTCTAATAACCATTGCTCTCTATTTTTTTCATGCTTAACCAATATAATTATTTTCAAATAAAAAAGTAATATAATTATTTTTTATTTTGAGAAACAAAAATTCAAACAATCAACTATGACCTGATCAAAGGGAACAAAGAAAACAAAATAAAAGTAGAAAAAATGGTTAATCACAGATAGGATTTTAAGTTCTGAAGAGGACTCAGATGAGAATCATTATGATGCAAGGAAAACACGAGAGTTGGGTTAACAAGTTGGGTTAATAAATTGTTAAGTGTAGGAAGTAATTCATAACTTTTCAAGGTTCTGAAGAAACTTTAGGAAGAGATTCACTCCAAAGTGATATAAATGATTTTACAAGTGAGAGGATATTACTTGAGACCAAATTTTTTATTGGAGATGTTGCATGTTCACGAGGAATATAACTTTTTGGGAATCAATCTAACTTTCAAGTATTTCATACGCAAGTTTTGTTTCACATTTAAATAGGGTGGCTGGTGGTCGTGGGATTGAGAGGGAAGACAAATCTACCTTTTTACTTGTTTGTCTCTTTGCAATAAATTGTTAAGGGTATTACTGAAAAAACAATAATTAATATTACACTAAACTTTGGAAATGATAAATAAATTGAAATAAAATTCTTCTAAAAAACGACAAATGAAAATAACCATATGTAAACGTGTCCCACCCTAAAAACCACCATATTCAACATACACTCTTTTTTTTTTCTTTTTTCTTTTTTTGACACAAAGGGAATTTTAGATTCCTACTAAAAATGAGTGCAAATTATTTTGAATTCCACCCTATTTAATCACTCCAATTTGTTAAGATGGTTGCCTTGCCACTTGAGAGCCAACTGGTAAATTTGCTTGGTGGAAGATCCATTTACACTTAAAGCTCTAGCAGCTGCCACCTTAAGTTCTTTCATTCTATCACAAAGTAACACCCCTTCTTCACCTTCCATAACTTTCTTCACAACACTAGAAATTTCTTCCCTTTCCACTAATCCATTATTCTCATTCACCTTTACTCTCAATGCCACTTTAACATCTTCAGTAACCAAAACAGCATTCATTTTCTGCTCTGCATAAAGTGGCCATGCAACCAATGGCACCCCATTCACCACACTCTCAAGAATTGAGTTCCAACCACAGTGAGTCAAAAACCCTCCCACCGACTCATGACTCAAAACTTGTGCTTGTGGGGCCCATGATGGTACCATCAAACCCTTCCCTTTTGTCTTCTCAATAAACCCTTTGGGCAAAAAATCAAAAGGGTTAACATTTTTATCTTCATCAAAGTAAAAAGCATTTGCAATGCTATCATTTGGGCTCCTCACAACCCATAAGAATCTTTGCTCACTCATTTCTAAACCAAAAGCAAGTTCATTCATTTGAGCACTAGAAAGGGCTCCACCACTTCCAAAACAAACAAATAATACACTTCCACGTGGCTGTTCATCCAACCACTTTAAACACTTGTCACAACTTTCCACTCTGATTCGGTCACCATCATCAACTAACGGTCCGACTGGATAAACCGGTGGTTTATTTCTTTCCACTAACACGTTAATTGCCTTCGGTTCAAGATCTAAGAAACTGTTCTCTATTATTCCTTCTGCTAACCTAAACCGTTTGACATGATGGAAAAACCATTTAAAGGCTTCATGGTTTTTTTTCCGGTTGCGGATCGGGTCGGGTGTATCGTCGAGATGAAGCGAACGCAACCGGGATGATGAGCGGTTCGGGTAGGTCATCATTGTCTTGAAGTTGTTGATAGAGGTCAGGAAAGTGGATAGCGAAGGATAAAGTAGTTGCGGAGGCAGTGAAGTAGATATAAGAGGGGAGGTTTAGTTTCATGGCGATATCAAAGGCGTCGGTTCCTAAGAGATCGACCACAAGAGCAGTGAGGTGGTGGGAGGTGGTGAGGGAGAGGAGAGTGTGGTGGAGAGATGAGAGAGAACGGAGAAGAATGTGAGAGGAACGTGTGTCGAGTTTTAGGTTTGGTTGGAGGTCGGAGAGGGTGACCGGAGGAAGGAAAATGTGGGAAATGGGAGGTGGGAGAGAATTGAGTAGAGTGGTTTGTGAATTTGAGGGAGGGCCATCGGTGGGGATAATGAAGGTGATGGGGAGATTGTGGTGAAGGGTGAGTCGCTTAGCGAACTCTATCATTGGGATTAGATGTCCCATGCCTGGACTTGGAAACATTGCCACTAGAGGTGGGAGTGATGAGGTTTGAGTTTGTTGGTTTTCCATTGTGTTGAAGTGTTGTGTTTTTTGGTGGGATTGATGTTTGTATAATATATATAGAGGGTTTAGTAGCTGGAGGATATGTTGACTGATTGGTTAGGGTCAACGGTGTGCACGTGATAAATCATGGATTGTCGCGCTGGCGTCCAGTATCAATAATGACATCAATGTGATTTTAATCCACCTCATCAATCCGCATCAGCGTATATTTAATTCGCTTAAATATAAACCAAAAATGTTAAAGCAGGGAATCAAACCCATCCCCTTCTAAATTCAATGCAATTCTTAACCAAGTCGGCTAGTTGTTTCATAAGCATAACACATTATTGTTAAACCCTTCTTCATTGCTATTTTAAATAAAAACTTTGGTACATTATTTTATATTTTTGAGAATGTTATGTCTTAAAAATTGTTCAGATCTTACATACTTTTTCACGTGTTTAATGATTGTTAGGTACCTATTTTATATTATGGATTTGATTTAAATTTGATGAGTAATGAGTTTAGTTAAGTTATCATCAATAGACAGATTATGTATTACTATTTAGGTTTTTAGATATTAATCTTTATATAATCTTAAAGATTTTTATATAAAGATTGCATCCAATAAGACTTGATTTTTCATATTCTAATAATCTCCTGAAGTGTTAGTTTGATTTTTCCCGTTTATATTTCTTTATAGGAATATATAAAATACCATAAGGATTCTTTCGCAATATGAAATATTATTGAATTGAAATTAACATTTAAATAGTCAAATAATATAAAAAAATACTCATTATATTGGCAAAAGTAGGATGATAATATATAGATAAAAATACTCACTATCAAAAAGTTCTTAAAAAACCCATATAATATTTTTTTTTAGGACGAGTTTATAAAAAAATACTTACAATAAAAAAATACTCACTGTATATATAAAAATAAATAAATGTATAAACATATATATATATATATATTATATCATAATGAATGGATAAAAGGCGATTATCTGATAAAAGAAATCGGCGTGTCATATATAACACACGAAAACATATAATCGCATTTTTAAAAGTGCCAAAAATAATTTAAAATTTTATGATAAAATGAGATGTATACTCGCGCGTTGCTTATAACAAAAGAATCTAATTCACTTTGAGTTCACACGCTTAGCGAAAACAAATTATGAAAGATATATTACAAAATAGATGAGACATTCTATTATCGTATATCATTTTCCTTACAGTATTAGTAAAAGTAATATGCTTTTCTATGTACTCATTAGAATACATTAGATGATAATCATATTTTTATCGATTTCAATTTTCGTTTTAGTACTTTGTTTGAATACTTTTATATTAATTTTCCTTGATTTAATTATTACAAAATATTATAAGACAGAAACAAAATTCTTTCTGGACAAAACCCCACATCCCATTTGAAATTATATATATATATATATATATATATATATATATATATATATATATATATATATAAATCTAAATTTAATTTGTGGAAACAAATCTAAATTTAATTTTCTAATATTATATAAATATTTAAAATAGTTGAAGTAATTACCTTACAGTGTCTAAACAAATAAATTTCGACCCGTACTGACACGGATAAATTATACTAGTATATATATATATATACAAGTGTGGACTCGGAGCGGGGTCAAGGTGGATACAGTAGTGCCCGTACTCGAGCCATTACAGATAACTTTTGCGAGTGCTCAATGGACGTGTGCTCAATTTTCATCAGTCAGAGGGAGTGGATCTCGTATGTGTTAGAATACTTGCAGTACCTAGCTTATGGAATCAATTGTGACTTCACCATGAAATTGAAAACAGCTAAACTTCAAAAAAGAGACCAATTCTACTTCTTATTAGATATATAGCTTCATAGTTATAGTTAGTTTGTTTGATAATTAGGTTAGAGTTAGGTTTCTAGTTACTAGTTAGTTACTAGTTTGTTACATATTAGTTAGATGAGATTTGATCTATATATAAGGTCAAACTCTCATTGTAATCAATAACTTTTTGTATCAATTTCACTTTAATGAATATTAGAGTCTCTTAATCTTTTCTCTCCTATCTTCTATGGATATCATATTCTTCAATATAGTATCAGAGCAAACATGGTATCCTCCATGAAGATTGCTTCCGTTGCACTTCGCTATAGGTTCTTTATTTTTCTTTAATCAATTTCATTTTTGTTTAAATTTTCATTTTACTTTCATTATTTCTTCTTCTCGGTCTCTTTCTAATTTTTCCCTATATATGTTCTTGTCTAATAAGTGATACTTTGCATTTGTGATTCTTCATTGACTTTCGTATCTTGATATCGCAATTTTCTTTGATTGCTCTTTTGCGTTTTGCAATTTCTGAGTTTGCAATTCTCCATTGTGTTTGCATTTTCGATTTCGCATGCATTTTGCTTTCCTCTCTGTGAATCGTTCTTGATTCCGATTTCATCTCAGTTTCGTTCTTCAATTCTTGTTCAGAAACTCCTCCTATTTCTGTTGCGGTCTTTGGTTTTGCTCTTCAATTCATGTTCAAAATCTCTTCAATTCTTGACCATTTTCTCCTTCCTCTCGCTTCTTTGAGAGTTTCTGTTTGTGCAACTTGCTTTCGTTTGTTCCGCTTCTAATTCGTTTGACACAAATTGTTTGTCATTCTTGTATCGATAATCATCATTTCTGTTTGCGATTCTTGCACATCAGTTTTGCGATTTTGCTTCATTGTCCTCCTTTCATTCTGATTCCCGATGATTGTGATCTAAAGCGGAGTTCTAATTTCATTTTGGATCGAGTTTCGATTTCGTTTTCGATCTTTCTCTCTTTTCTTGCGACCTTTCCTTCTGGTCAGCGTTGGTTCTGTCATCACCGTCCAAGTTTTGCTATGAATGCTGTTGTTTTTAACAGGATGGTTGTCTTCATATTCGGGTGTTTTCTGTTACTGCTATCGTCTGCATTTTTTTAGTGCTTCCAGTGAATTACTATGGTCAGAACAGGATACATAAAGATATATCTTTTGAGTCTCTGGAAGTATTTACCATGTGATAATGTCAAGGAAGGGTCCAGAAAGCTTTGGGCTCATTATCTCGCACTCTACATCATAACCTTGACAGCTTGTTCTCTTCTTTACATTAAATTTAGGAGCATTAGTCATTTGTTGTTAGTACATATCATTGAATTTGGGAAGCTGCTGATTGAAGTCCTTGTTGCTGTAATTGTTTTTTTAGCTTCTGCCTTATTGATAATTATAGCATCCGAGTAGTTATAGAATTTTGGCATTTTTTAATCTAATTTTCCTTTAGATTTGTTGTGTACTTTTGTATTGTTCATGTCAAGCTAGAAGTGTTGTGAATAACTTCTAGCTTGCGGGGAACTATTAGATATATAGCTTCATAGTTATAGTTAGTTTGTTTGATAATTAGGTTAGAGTTAGGTTTCTAGTTACTAGTTAGTTACTAGTTTGTTACATATTAGTTAGGTGAGATTTGATCTATATATAAGGTTAAACTCTCATTGTAATCAATAACCTTTTGTATCAATTTCACTTTAATGAATATTAGAGTCTCTTAATCTTTTCTCTCCTATCTTCTATGGATACCATATTCTTCAATACTTCTTACTACAATTTTAGTGACAACAACACAGCATAGATTGGACCAATTTCCGGCAATTGAGTGTGGGTAAGTGCACTTGTCAATTTGTCGGCAAGTATCCAACAAGTCTTAACTCCTTCAATGTACCAAATATTGAAACAATAACTAATATTTTCCTTGTGCAGGTTGCATTGCACCTTGAAGAATGGATTGGACAAATTTCCACATCTACGAAATGAAATTCCATCTTGTAAATATTTTATTCAATTATAATCAAACGAGCTCTATGTACATCTACCTAAAATCATTTCAGATAAATAGTAAATTCCTAACTTTTACTTTTACTCTAGGTAACTATGTCATAATACTCCCCATTTCACCCTGTTACAGATAGTGTGGTTGATTTGGTGTAGTCTATTTTTCTACACAACACTTGTAGCGACCGAAAAATCCGAGGAAAGGATTCTTCGAAGTTCGAAAAGGGTTCTTTAGGAAGCCGCCACCAAATTTTAGTTTAAGGGCAAATTCGGAAAATCCCTTTAAGTTTTAAGATAAGGCGTTGTTAGGGTTCGGGAGTCGTTATGTGTGGGGAAGGTGTTAGCACCCCACGACATCCTATTGTCTAATTAATTTAAGATTTATTTAATAATTACCCTTTTACTTGTAAAGAAAAGACTTATTTAGGTTTTTGTTTTTTAGTGCTTGACAAGAGTTGAGTCTTGCTCCTACGTACCTCCAGATGCAATGGAGGAATCCAAAGCTACGTGTTCTTTCTGAAAAATGTTTATGGGTTGGTGTTTTTTTAGGGCGGGGTCCTAGGATTCCTTGGTATGCATCACCATCGATTCTAGGGATTGACTAACCCGATTGTACAACCGACTTAGTCCCCTGCTTTTTGAAAATAATTTTAGAGTTTTTGAAAGAAAGTGCATGGTTTGGTATGAGGTGGGTTGATTTTAGAACAGGTATTCTAGAACTCCCGAACTGTACAGCCCATTAGTTCTAGAACGCTGACTAACCCGGTTGTACAACCGACTTAGTCCCCTATTTTTGGGAAAAATAGTTTACTCGTATTTATTAAGTTTGTAGGTTACCGAACTGTAACAGAGTTCATTGGCCCTAAAATAATGACTAACCCGGTTGTACAACCGACTTAGCCGTTTATTTAATTTCAAGAAAAAAAACATTTATTCGTATTCGTTAAGTTTGTAGGGTTACTGAACTGTACAGCTCATTGACCCAAAAATAATGACTAACCCGATTGTACAACCGACTTAGTCGTTTATTTTGTAGAGATAAATAGTTTATTTAATTTCGCGGGAAAAATTATTTACGTTTGCGTTGGATAAGAATTAAAAAGTGAAATAGGGGGTGAACGTAGTAAATTGGGGTTTTATTAGTTGCAGGGGTTGTATAATTAATAGGGGGTGTGATTAGGAAAGCCCAGTTCGCATAGGAGGGCCCAGTACGCGAAACTGGGCTTAAGTGGTGGAGGTGCGTGCGTAAGTAAGGGGGGTGCAAATAGTGTTCTGATATAAATAGCTAACCCTACCCAAAAGAAAACCTAAAAACCCGATTCCTTCCCCTTCCCCTCACCGGCTGCACTGCGGCCTCGGAGAGAGAAAGCGGCCAAACTCGACCGGAAATCATGGCGAACGAAAGCGGGCTTGGGCGAAGCGGGAGGAGGAATCAAAGCTAGGGGAAGCTTCGCCATGGGGAGGAGATCGCGTACGCCATGGCGTCCACGCCCACGCCGGAGGTGCGGCGGTGGCGCTTCACCAACGACGAGAGATGCGTGAGGTGACTTAAAAGCGGTTGGGTTCCTACATGGTTGTTCTCTGCGGTGTTTTTAGGAGTTTGGTCTCGGCTATGGGGTCTCGCCGAGCTCTCACGGAGAAGGTGACCAGAGCTCCGGCGAGCTTAAGGTCAGTTTCTATCCCTTTTCTTGTGTTTGATTTTAATGCTTTCTCTGGTTCTCTCCTACTCCAATTTATCCTCTACTTGATTTTTTCTCTTGAGTTCTCTTATTCCTTGCCCTTTTTGTGATTCTGATTAGGATCTAGCTTAGTGATTCTCACATATAGTACTGTTATAGTTCACTGCTTGGGTCTTTTTTGGGTCTCTATGCTTGTTCTAAATGTGTGTTTGTGTGCTTTTGATTTCTTGGTCTCAAACAAAGAAATCAGCCTACTTTAGAACAAATATAACACAAGTAAAATGAATATGATTTTTGATAAGGTTAATTTCTAACAGAACATCAATCTGAAGCAAAATTCATTTAGATTTGTTTCCTTGGATTATTTCGAATACTAACAGAATCTGGGTTTCATTATGCACGCGTGAATGTATTTGGTTTTTTAGAGCTGCTGACAGACACAATTATAAGGACTAATTATGCATGTTGTAATCAAAAAAAAAATTCATAAGGCAAACTAACCTCTTACTCCAATTGGGCTCCCTAGTGTACGGATCTGCTATTGTGTCTGCTACTGTCGTTCCTGCCGCTCCTATGACCGCTTCTACTTCGTATTCAGAAATTCAAAACTGTTTTTATTGGATTAGGGTTTCAATGTGAAACTCTAATCCTATTTTGCTGGTGATTTTCGCAGCCTATTTTGTGTTGATTTCTGTGTGTTTTAGACTCTAGGCTAGTGTTGTGCGAAAAGGTGATGTGCAAGTGTACACAATCGCAACAAGTAATATATTGATAAGTAGAGTTCGTCTCCACAGGGATTGGTATTAATTTTAGAGTTTAAAAAGGAATTACACTTAAGGGAACAAGTAGCAAATAGCCAAGTAGCAAATAAGTTGAGTAACAAAGTTCAAGTTCACAAGAGTTGTTTAAAGTAACAAGTTAAACGTGAGTTAAAAGATGAGAGAAATAAGTTGGATTGCTTTCACTATGTAAATTCCCAAAAACAAGACGCTATAACGTCACACGCTATAGCGTTAAGTAATTATTGCAAATATTTTGTGCCTTTCGAGTCACTAGCGCTGTGGTTTCACTACAAGATGCCTATGTCTAAGTTCTAAATAGGTTCACCCCTGTATAATCAAGATCCCACAGCTCATGCTTTATAAACTATTGCAACTTCTATGTCTAGAGGAAGCAAAAATTGATTGAATGTCTTCAACCAACCTTTTCGTTTATATTAATCCTTGATGTCTTTCTATGGTTCATGTCTGAATCCACGAAGTACTTGTTTTACGTGGCCAAATATAAAACAAGTGAGGAAGAATAATCACACAAGGATTAAAACACAAAGCGTGAGAAATTATATGAAGCATTAATGGTTCATTACAAGCTAGAGCAACCCAACTCAAAGAGTTTAGCTCATGTTGAGCTCCATCAAAATAACACAAATAAGAATACTTGCTTTACCGTAGGCAAAAAGGAAAACACAAGTGCAAAAGATACAAGCTTGAAGTCTCCTAATCATCCACGTGAAGATGGCTCATCATCAGCCTTACACCATCGAACAAGTACAATAAAATACAAAAGAAGAAAGTAAAATAGCAAAAGCTCTAAGGTGTATCAATGGAGAAGAAGAAAGTATCACACTTTCTCTCTCTACCAATACTCTCTCTATCTTCGTTGGGAAGTCTAAGGTATCATGAGGGGAAATTAGCATCTCTAGTATATCTAGCATTGAGGTACACCTCTCCTCCAAAAGTCAAGAAAGGTGATGTTTACTTTTTCACCAACTCCACTATTCCTTTACTCATGCAATGACAAGTGTCCACACAAATCCAATAAAATCCGCACATGTCGACAAAGTCATCGTGGACACAAGATATGGAACATGGATTAATGAGCTTGGCGCCAAAATTTCACTTTTCCTTTAGATGCTCAATCATACGCCCTCTTGGCGTTATAGCGTTAGACGCTATAGCGCTAAACACCGCACTACTTCACAAAATACATCAAAATAATCACAAGGGCACCAAATGTGCCAATTTCATAACAAAGCGTTGTTTAGCCTATCCTATCCTAATATTAATAGAAATGCAATAAATACTATACTAATATTACTTGAGAACTTACTTAATTCAATGATTAGAGGTATAAATAACTCATATAAATATGAGTTATCACACCCCAAACTTAAACCATTGCTTGTCCCCAAGTAATGACACTTGCAAAGACAAACAGGTGACACTAATTACAACACACATGCTCCGATCAACACTTCATTTCTAAGCATACTCACTCAAACATTTTCTCAATGGGCTAACAATTGATTCACACTCACACCAACACACCAATGCATTTATTCAACTTCTAAGCTTATTCTTCGCTCAATAGTGTGTGTGTGATCTCTTGACTCATCTCAATTCCTAGCTAGATTTGGATTTCTATTTAGCCTTGGAAAGAATGGTCTTCTTTTGGTAAAATCAAGAACTCTTTCAAAACAATGACTAGATTAACATTTTCACACAGAATGGGGATTTTCGGGCATGACAAAGGGTTTAACTAGGCACTTCAAGTCTATGGTCGAGTGTTCCTAACTTATTGAATCTAAAGCGACTCACGCTATAGCGTTTGACGCTATAGCGCTTGGACAAAGATAACAGATTTACTAGAATTGTAGCCCCCTCATTACTTGGCTCCTCAAAGAATTATTTTTTTTTTTTTTATTTTTTTTTTTTTCACGAGGCTTTGCCTCTTTCTTTGCCTTTGGGACAGCCTAGCTTTTGTTTTGGGTAACTACAACTTTACAACATATTTACATTAAACTTTTAAGTCACTGACCACCCTAAGACCTTTGTACCTAACCTTTATATAGCCCAACACCCCAAACTTTTGCTTCAACAACTCTTCAAGTTTTTATTCAAGCCTTGATCTCACCTTGGTTAACTCAGACTAGCCTAAACCTCAGATCGTCCTTGGCTAGCTAAGTTTCTTCTTAAGCACAGAGATTTACGTGTGAGAGCAATAATAAACAAAGATTTCATCTAAAAGCACGGCTCTCTTATTCACTCACACAGTTATCATTACAATTAGCCCAAGGGGAACGCATTCAATGACTATACTTAAAAATGAGGCACTTGAAACAGAACATTTTGAAAAACATTAACAAAAACATTAACAACTTTAGGTCCTCCCCCCACAACAAAAGTGAGCAGTGTCCTCACTGCTCTTTAAAGAACTAGGGAGAGGCCTGAACTTAACACACAAACAAAGTAATGCAAGTCTTAAAACATTTGTGAAGCGCAAGACAGACGCTATAGCGCTTCACAATTTATTTTTGTTCACAAAACCCTAAACTTATACAGCAGAAAATTAAATTCACTTCTTAACCAGACCAGACCTGGTTCTTGAGCTAACACGGGATGGCTGAGGAGGCTTTACAGCCTTTTTCTTCTTCTTCTCTTCCTTTTGCTCTCCCTCAGACGCTATAGCCTCAGACGCTATAGCGCTTCCACCAGGAGCTGACTTCTCTTTTTCTGCCTTCATCTCTGCTAACTTGCTAGCGCCTCCTCTCCCTGTTCGGACACTTCCTTTCCGCGGTATTGTGTGCTTAACTGCCGCACTCTTTCTTCATCAACTTCCTCAATCACCGTCGGCTTGGCTCCCGGGTTCCTCCTTGCGAGATACATACGTTGGCCTTTTTTCACGCCACATGCTTCTCCTTGACTTTACTGCTTGAGCGCCGGATGGCACTGGGCTCTGGGCTACCCTCCTGGAGGACTCTCACCATAGCTTGAGCTTCTTCCTCAAAACCCGCAATAATGTTAGTTTTTGATTTAGGGCTCCTTTGGGCTCTCTGTTTAAGCTTTCAGGAGACTTTGTTCCACTTGACACGAGATATGATACAGGCTTGACTGAGAGCTGCGCAGCGCTATAGCCTCAGACGCTATAGCGCTAAGCAGGGCTCTCAGCAGGGATTCGGGAAAGCAGAATGTTGTGGTGAAACAGTGGTGGACTTTGTTCTTTTATGGGAATTGGGGATTGGGCTGATGGTTCTTGTTGTGGTAGTTCATTTAGGTTTGGTGTTTGTTGAGCAGGTGAGGGTGAGTTCTCTTTTGCTAGTTCTGGTGGAGGTATGGTTGGTTCAGATTGTGGGGTTTCAGGAATGATCTGGTCTTGGGCTTGTGGTGAGGGTATTTGTGGTGAGGGTAGTCTTGTGGGGCTTGGTGTGGGATCGCGATCATACTTCTTCATATTCTTCACTTCCTGACCCTTCCTCCTTTTCTGGGCTCTCTTCACCAGACTTCTCCTCAGTCTCAGAATCCTCTTCCTCCTCAGAATCATTGACTTCTTTCATCACCCTCCTTGTTTCCTCTTCATCTTCTTCACTGAGTTCCTCTAAATCCTCAGTGTTGAGGGATTCTTCACTACTCACCTTTGCTTTCTTCTTAGCAGGGCTCTTTACCTTCTTCAAGGCAGGGCTCCTGGCTCTCTTCTTGATTGGATCTGCAGCAGCCTTCTTACTCACCCTTTCTTTTGGTTGGGGTGGCTCCTTCACACCCTCATCTTCAATTAACCAATCTGGGAACACAGGGGGCTCCATTAACTCCTTGCCTCTTGATAATTTCTCTAACACAGCCTTCTCCCATTCAAACTTAGCCTTGACAAACTTACACAGTATCTGTTGATTCTTTTTCAACTGATTGAGCGCTATAGCATCAGACGCTATAGCGCTAGCACTTCTCTGTCTGGGCTTGAACACAGCTGGAATATCTCCCTGAGGAGTTCTCCTTTCATCACGCACCTCAATTTCTACATCAGCACTCTTACACAACTCAGTAATTAAACATGGAAAGTAAAGATTACCATCAGTCTTCAGCCTGCTCTTTTCAATTTCTCTTGCAATGATCTTACCTACATCAATGCTCTCACCTTCCAGAATAGCATCAAGCACTATCAACCTGTCCTTCTCCACATTTGTTGTGTGGGAAGTAGGCATGAGTGAATGCCTGATGAAAGTAAACCACATTGCAGCCTCATCCACCAGAAATGCCTTCTTGACTTTAAACTCTGAGCCAAACCTCTCCCATGTTGCTTCCTCCACACAGATCCTCTTCTTAACCTCCTCCATTTCATCACATCCCCACGTATCAAGCTTCTTCTCCAGGGCCTTTCCAGAATAACCCAACTTGAAGTGGTCATTGATGGCACTTGGGCTGAAATCAACCATTTCACCCCTAACCATAGAATAGGTTTGGGGCTTTCCCCCTTTTGGAGGAGGAATTCCTTTGTAAAACTCTCTCACCAGAGGCACCACAAATTCCCTCTATGCTTGATAAATTTACGCCACCCTAACGCTATAACAAAGTGGATGTGAACACGTCAGAGCTTTTTCGATTTTGAAACCCCTTCTCGCGATGAAGTTCATCTTCCAAGAGCGCAGATCGTCCTTTGGGTCTATGGCTCTTGAGGAACCGGGTTGATGGTCTTGGCCTTTTCTCAGGGCTTTTCAATCGAATGTTTCTTCACCATTTTGAGATGTTTGAAGATTTGGGGTTGCTTTGTGAATTTTTGGAGCAGATTGCAAGATTGATTTGCGGGAAATCGGGAATGGAGTTACGAGGCGGTGGGGTTATGGAAGAAGGAAAGAGAAGGGAAATCGGGAAAGGGGTTTTACAGGTTAGAAACGAGAGAAAGAGAAGAGGAGTGGTTGAGTGAGAGGTTATGGGGAATTGAATGATGTGGACCGTTGTTGATGGGGCGGAGTGGATCAAGTGGCTCAAGGCGATCACACGTGGGCGCATAGGACGCAGCAGATTGAATTGCACAGGCGCGCGTGCCACGTCATTATAATCGCCCCATACTTTGAAATAAAAACAATTCTTCTTGCCAGCTACCTCCTCTTGACGCTATAGCGTCAACATCACACTTCAGGTCTTCAAGTTCCCAAATTCCTCAACACAAAAATTTTCCCTTCTGCAAAATAAAATAAAGACAACAGAAATGTTAATTAAAACCTTGGGGTGCCTCCCAAGAGCGCTTGTTTTAAGAGTCATCAGCCTGACTTCTTCATTTGATGTTAGGGATCTTGAAGATCAATTGAGGTCTTGTCCCTCATCACAGTGTCACCATGGTATTGTTTTACTCTTTGCCCATTCACCTTGAAAGTGGTGTTGGTTGCTTGATCAAATAAATCCACTGCACCATAAGGGTAGACCTTGACTAATTTAAAAGGGCGGACCACCTTGATTTAAGCTTGCCAGAAACAATTTTAATCTAGAATTGAAAAGGAGCACTTGGCCTCCTTCAATCGCCTCTCTATCTCGTATCTTCCTGTCATGCCACATCTTTGTTTTTTCTTTGTAAATGGCTGAACTCTCATAGGCAGCATGCCTAATTTCATCAAGTTCATTTAATTGCAGTAGCCTAGCCTTACCTTCCCTATCACAATCAAAGTTGAGCTTTTTTATGGCCCAATGAGCTTTGTGCTGCAACTCAATAGGGAGGTGACATGCTTTCCCAAACACAAGTTGTAACGCCCCGGGCCCACTCTCATGGCCCGTGCGCTACCTCAAAGAACTTCTCACCTCATGTAGAGTTTTTGCCTTCAGTGGGAATCGAACCTGCGTACCTCTTGTACATTTCCAACGCATTCCCACTACCAATTGAGCTAGTAGCTCAATTGGTAGTGGGAATGCGTTGAAATGTACAAGAAATACGAGGTTCGATTCCCACTGAAGGCAAAAACTCTACATGAGGTGAGAGAAGTTCTTTGAGGTAGCGCACGCCATGAGAGAGTGGCTTCGGCGCTATAATAAAATGCGTTGGGAATGTACAAGAGGTACGAGGTTCGATTCCCACGGAAGGCAAAAACTCTACATGAGGTAGAGAAGTTCTTTGAGGTAGCGCACGGGCCATGAGAGTGGGCCCGGGGCGTTACACAAGTCTGTATGGAGACATTCCCAGAGGTGTCTTGAAGGCTGTCCTGTAAGCCCATAATGCATCATCCAGATGGATTGACCAGTCCTTTCTTGAAGGTCCCACCATTTTTTCAAGCATCCTTTTGATTTCTCTATTGGACAATTGACTTGCCCATTTGTTTGTGGGTGGTATGCGTTGGCAATTTTGTGCCTCACTCCATATTTTCCCAATAGAGACTCCATCAACTTGTTACAAAAGTGAGAACCCTCATCACCGATAATTGCTCTTGGTGTACCATATCGGTGAATATGTTCTTCTCACAGAAACTTGCTGACTGACTTGGCATCATTGTTGGGAAGAGCCACAGCTTCAACCCATTTGGAAACATAATCCACAGCCACCAGTATATACAAATTACCATGAGAAGGAGGAAAGGGACCCATAAAATCCATGCCCCATACATCAAAGAGTTCAATCTCTAAGATGTTGGTTAAGGGCATTTCATGCTTGTTTGAAATGTTCCCAGTCCTTTGACACCTTGCACACTCTTTACCCATTCTTGAGCATCCTTGAATAATGTAGGCCAGTAATACCCACATTGCAGTACCTTTGCAGCTGTTCTAGTTCCTCCAAAGTGTCCACCACATGGTGAAGCATGACAATGCTCTAACACTTGAGGTTGTTCTTCCTCTGCAAGGCACCTTCTTATCACTTGATCTTGGCACTTCTTGTAGAGAAAAGGTTCATCCCAATAATAGTCTTTCACTACATGGAAAAACCTTTTTCTTTGTTGATAATTCGAGATCTGCGAGCACACACCGCTTACCAAGTTATTCACGATATCGTGAAACCATGGAGCAGTGTCTTCAGACGCTATAGCGTCTGGTGTTATAGCGGCAACCGCTATAGCGTTACACTTTTTCACTGCTACTGCCAACAACTTCTCATCTGGGAAGATTTCTTTGATCTCTCCCTGTTCTGTACCTGCATTGTCTCCTTCAAGTCTAGACAAATGGTCAGCAACTTGGTTCTCCACCCCCTTTTTATCATGAATTTCCAAGTCAAATTCTTGGAGGAGGAGAACCCATCTTATTAGCCTTGGTTTTGCATCTTTCTTAGAGATCAAATACTTGATGGCTGAATGGTGCGTAAAAACAATTACTTTTGTGCCAACCAAGTATGATCTAAATTTATCAAAGGCAAAAACCACAACTAATAGCTCTTTTCGAAGAATCGTAATTTAAGCGTGCTTCAATAAGTGTTTTGCTTGCATAGTAAATGGAATGGAAGATTTTATCATACCTTTGCCCAACCACAGCTCCCACAAAGATAGTCACTTGCATCACACATGAGCTCGAATGGTTTACTCCAATCGAGGCAACAATGATAGGTGCGAATCGTCGAGCTTTCTTTAACTTCTGGAAGGCTTCAAGGCATGCATCATCAAAGTTGAAAGTGGTGTCATGCTGAAGGAGTTGACATAGAGGTTTTGAGATCTTTGAGAAGTCTTTAATGAATCTCCTGTAGAAACCAGCATGCCCAAGGAAACTTCTTATACCTTTGACACTTGAAGGTGGTGGCAATTTTTCAATGACTTCAATCTTGGCCCTATCCACCTCTAAGCCTTTCTTGGAGATCCTATGCCCTAGTACAATCCCTTCTTGCACCATGAAGTGACATTTCTCCCAATTAAGTACAAGATTTGTTTCTTCACACCTTATCAGTATCTCTTCCAAATTGTTCAGACATTTCTGAAAACTATCCCCAAACACAGAGAAGTCATCCATAAAAACTTCCATAGATTTTTCAATGAAATCAGAGAAGATGGACATCATACATCTCTGGAAGGTTGCAGGGGCATTACACAGTCCAAAGGGCATTCTTCTAAAAGCAAATGTGCCATAAGGACATGTGAATGTGGTCTTTTGCTGATCTTCAGGAACTATTGCTATTTGATTATAGCCAGAATAGCCATCAAGAAAGCAGTAATAGTCCTTACCAAAGAAGTCCGTCCAACATTTGGTCAATAAAGGGAAGAGGAAATGGTCTTTCTTTGTGGCCTTGTTCAATTTCCTGTAGTCCATGCAAATCCTCCAACGACCATCGTTCTTGTGGGAATCAACTCATTTTTGTCATTTGTGATCACAAAGTGACACCACCCTTTTGGGAACACATTGCACGTGGCTAACCCATGCACTTCGTCGAGAAATAGGATACACAATCCTCGCATCTAACCACTTGAGGATTTCCTTCTTCACCACTTCCTTCATTATGGGATTAAGCCTTCTTTGACCTTCAATGCTATGTTTAGCATTTTCCTCTAACACAATCCTGTGCATGCAGATTGTAGGACTTATCCCATGTATATCAGACATTTGCCAACCTATTGCCTTTTTGTGCCTTTTCAGAGTTGAAATGAGCTCTACCTCTTGGTTACGATTCAAACTAGCGAGAAATGATGACAAAGCAGAGTCTCATTTTCCCCGGATAAGCATACTTGTGTGCTTGGGTAATTCTTTCAACTCTAGCTCAGGTGGTTGAATAATAGAAGGCACACTCTTTTTGAGGTTTGAGTTTTCTTGCTCACAGACTCATATCTCCTAGCCCAAACCTCATTCACAGCTTGATTGCCTTCTTTAAGGTCTTCTTCTTCTAACAATTCATGTTCCTCAGTGTTGTTAAGCACCTTTCCCAAGTGGTTGTTAGTTTTTTGAAAATGTTTTTGAACCACTTGGTCAAGAGAAACAACAAAGGAACACTCTTCAGTATTGACATCAGGGAGTTTCAATGCATTCAGAACATTGATCTTCACTTCTTGATCATTGACCCTCATTGTCAATTCTCCTTTTTGTACATCTATGAGTGTCTTCCCTGTAGCCAAAAAGTGGTCTACCTAAAATGATAGGTACCTCTCGCATCCGCTTCAAAATCTAGAATAACAAAGTCAACAGAAAAACAAATTTATCTACCTTAATTAAAACATCCTCCAAGATTCCTTCGGGATAGGCAAGTGACCTATCAGCTAACTGGAGGCTTACAGAAGTAGGCCTGGCAGTTCCTATACCCAATTGTGTGTAAATGGACTTAGGCATTAAGTTAATACTTGCCCCTAAGTCACACAAAGCACGACCAGAATAGAAATTTCCAATAGAACAGGGTATTGTGAAACTACCAGGGTCCTTCAATTTTCTGGGGAGTTTATTTTGCATCAACATGCTGCATTCCCGATCATTGCCACGCTTTCAAATTCTCCCAACCTTCTTTTCTTTGTCAAAACATCTTTCATAAATTTGGCATAGTTGGGCATTTGTTGTAATGCCTCAACTAGAGGAACATTAATGTGCAATTGTTTTAACACCTCAAGAAATTTATTAAATTGTTTGTCCTCATGTGCCTTTTTAACCTTTGAGGGTAAAGTGGGGCGGGATATTCGTGCACCAATTTAGGTTCGTGTGTTCTGTTTGCATTTGACGCTATAGCGTCGGGTGCTATAACGTCTGGAAAATTCTTTTCATTTCAAAGAACACTTGACTCTAAATTCTTGGGTGCAGAAGTTACCTCTTTACCACTCCTGGTGGTTATTGCTTTCACATGCTCCTTGCCTGGTGCATGAGATGGAGAAGGTTCAGTAGTAGAAGGGAGTCCTCCATTTTGCCTTTGAGTGAGAGCAGATGCAATCTGTCCCACTTGGTTCTCCAGAGTTTTGATTGATGCTTCATGAGTCTGCATTGTTGTTTTACAATCACTGATGAATGACCTTAGCAGAGACTCCATTGAGTTATCCATAGAAGGAGCAGCGATTACATCTTGGAGGTTCTTTGTTGTTGTTGTCTTGGGAAACCTGGGGGAATAGCAGGAGAATTTGTGCTTGTGTTAGCATTATTTCCTCCCCCCCATCTGAAATTAGGGTGATTCCTCCAACCAGGGTTGTATGTATTGGAATAAGGGTTGTTGCCCTTGTTGTAACCCACATAGTTGATGAGCGAGGGTTTCTTTGTACATTCTTCATACAGATGAGCCCCTCCACAATACACACAACTAGTTTCTCCAGGTGGAGCTTGTTCAATAGCTGCTGCAGTGGACCTTTCAGGCGCTATAGCATCAGACGCTATAACGTTGGTAGTATTCAACTCCTTTATCATATTTGTCAAAGTAGCCACCTGGGCTGAGAGAGCAGAAACCTCACTCACTTCATGAACCCCAGCTGCTTTCCTTGTAGAATTTAGCCTCTCAGTAGGCCATGAAGAACTATTTATGGCAATGCGCTCTATAAGCTCACAAGCTTCATTGTATGAGGAGTTGAGAATTACACCTCCAGATGAGGCATCTAACATAGACCTAGTAGGTGCCTCTAATCCATTGTAGAAAGTCTCCATTTGAATCACTATAGGAATTCCATGATGTGGACATTTCCTAAGCAATTCTTTCCATCTTTCCCAAGCTTCATGTAATGACTCACCCTCTCTTTGCTTGAAGGATGTGATGTCATTTCTCATTCTGGCATTCTTGTTTGGTGGGAAATATTTCTCCAGAAACTTCTTTGTCATGTCTTCCCATGTAGTGATGGAATTAGACTCCAAGGAATTCAACCAAGCCTTTGCTCTGTCCTTTAAAGAATAAGGGAACAACTTCAGTCTGAAGGCATCCTCACTCACCCCTGGAATAATGAAATTGCTGCATACTTCTAGGAAGTTTCTCAGATGAGCAAAAGGATCTTCTTGAGTGGAACCTCCAAATTGTCCAGTTGTTTGGAGCATTTGGAACATCATAGGCTTGAACTCAAAATGAGTAGCAGTCACCACAGGCCTAGTGATACTTGTTTCCATGGAATGTGGATCAAACACAGCATAATCTCTCATTGGCCTATCCCTGTCATTTACCATTTGATTTGGAGCTTGGTTCAAAAACCTTTCTCTATACCAGTATTCATCATCAGTTTCAGTATGGGTAAAAGGACCTTGCCTTCCACCTCTTTGGCCTCTCCTTCCTATTTGAGAGGGTGTTCTTCCACCCATTGAACCTCTAACAGTATGATGAGAGTGCTCAGACATAGTTGGTCTAAGCCGTTGTAGTCTTTGTTGGCGTCTTAACCTTCTGAATCTTCTCTCTGGTTCAGGATCAAACTCAAAAGTGGGTGGTTCTGATCTGGGCATACGCTATAACGTCAAACGCTATAGCACTTCCTGTAACGCACCACAGAAAAATACCAAAGTAAAACCTCCCTAATGTTGCAATAATTTCTTAAACAATAAAAATTAAATGCAATCCCCGGCAACGGCGCCAAAAACTTGTTGTGCGAAAAGGTGATATGCAAGTGTACACAATCGCAACAAGTAATATATTGATAAGTAGAGTTCGTCTCCACAGGGATTGGTATTAATTTTAGAGTTTAAAAAGGAATTACACTTAAGGGAACAAGTAGCAAATAGCCAAGTAGCAAATAAGTTGAGTAACAAAGTTCAAGTTCACAAGAGTTGTTTAAAGTAACAAGTTAAACGTGAGTTAAAAGATGAGAGAAATAAGTTGGATTGCTTTCACTATGTAAATTCCCAAAAACAAGACGCTATAACGTCACACGCTATAGCGTTAAGCGTGTTGCAAATATTTTGTGCCTTTCAATCCACTAGCGCCAGGGTTTCACTACAAGATGCCTATGTCTAGGTTCTAAATAGGTTCACCCCTGTATAATCAAGATCCCATGACCATGCTTTATAAACTATTGCAACTTCTATGTCTAGAGGAAGCAAAAATTGATTGAATGTCTTCAACCAACCTTTTCGTTTATATTAATCCTTGATGTCTTTCTATGGTTCATGTCTGAATCCACAGAAGTACTTGTTTTACGTGGCCAAATATAAAACAAGTGAGGAAGAATAATCACACAAGGATTAAAACACAAAACGTGAGAAATTATATACGAAGCATTAATGGTTCATTACAAGCTAGAGCAACCCAACTCAAAGAGTTTAGCTCATGTTGAGCTCCATCAAAATAACACAAATAAGAATACTTGCTTTACCGTAGGCAAAAAGGAAAACACAAGTGCAAAAGATACAAGCTTGAAGTCTCCTAATCATCCACGTGAAGATGGCTCATCATCAGCCTTACACCATCAGAACAAGTACAATAAAATACAAAAGAAGAAAGTAAAATAGCAAAAGCTCTAAGGTGTATCAATGGAGAAGAAGAAGTATCACACTTTCTCTCTCTACCAATACTCTCTCTATCTTCGTTGGGAAGTCTAAGGTATCATGAGGGGAAATTAGCATCTCTAGTATATCTAGCATTGAGGTACACCTCTCCTCCAAAAGTCAAGAAAGGTGATGTTTACTTTTTCACCAACTCCACTATTCCTTTACTCATGCAATGACAAGTGTCCACACAAATCCAATAAAATCCGCACATGTCAGCAAGGTACTGTGGACACAAGATATGGAACATGGATTAATGAGCTTGGCGCCAAAATTTCACTTTTCCTTTAGATGCTCAACTGCGCTGCCCTCTTGACGTTATAGCGTTAGACGCTATAGCGCTAAACACTGCACTACTTCACAAAATACATCAAAATAATCACAAGGGCACCAAATGTGCCAATTTCATAGCAAAGCAGTGTTTAGCCTATCCTATCCTAATATTAATAGAAATGCAATAAATACTATACTAATATTACTTGAGAACTTACTTAATTCAATGATTAGAGGTATAAATAACTCATATAAATATGAGTTATCAGCTAGCCGCTTATTTATAGGTAGAAAACTAGGTTAAGGCATTTATGATTTTTGACCAGACTTTGACCCTATTTCAGGTTGTAACCCAAGCCCAATAAAGAAATGTAGAGTGACTTGGAATGTCTTGCTGAAACCCCGATTTGCTATTTATTTTTGTATTTTCGGATTTATTATTTTTGCATTTTCAGTATTTATTTATTTTTGTATTTTTGGACTTATTTGACTCTTAAGTGCTTCTAATTTGTAAATTAAACTAAGTAGAATTATTTTTGATATTTTTGGACTCTTAAACACTTTTAAACTGTAAATTAAACTAAATAGAATTTTTGGATTGCATAAACAGAATAAAAATAATAAGAAAAAGGAATCAGGCCAAATACAAAGACGAGAACGAGCCGGATTCGACAAATACGCTAAAACTAGACCAAAAATAAAAGAAATGGGCGCGTTGACTAAGAGACCACAAAATTAACTCGATCGCATTACTAAGTCTGAATTTAAACCAAATTTTGAGAAAAATGCCTTTACTCGAATACGGATATTAAATTGAAGAATGCGCGAAAAGATCGATTATTCGCGTGCGTGCCTGATTTAAACAACGGCGTTTCGATTTAGTTGAACAGAGTGATTGAAATTAGTAACCGAGACTCTACACTAATAATTCTCGTAATCATGCGACTCGAAAACACGCCCTTACTAAAAATAAACGACTAAAGCGAGAAAAAGAAGACGGACAAAATTGGGGTATAACAACACTCTTACTGGTTTTTTACATAACACAATTTTCTGCAGAAGATCTTTAGTAGTTTTTGTTTAACACATTTTCTGGTAAATGGAATGTAGCAGCAAGATTAATTTAATAATCCAAGTCGTTGATTTTTTTTTTTGGTATAAATTGAGTATCCTCTGTGCGCAACTGTAAAGACTAATCCCTCGAGCCAGGTAGGACCACAACGGGTGGCAAAGCTCTCCCCCAAGAGATTTCGAAGTCGTTGATTTAATAATGCAATCTGGTAGTACAAGACCCTTTTAATACCATGTACGGTATCTGTTCCTAATCAGACCGGCCAGTACTCTTAGGAACTCGACCCTATCAAACTGACCGACCGGCCATTATACTCTCGTCTATATAAGCTCGGCTAGATCTCCTTTGTAATGGTCAACACTGTCATTAAGGGGATCCCAAATATTTCTCCCCTTGTCTTATAACGGTCAACTCGACCATAAAGTGTATTTATCACTATTTAATGTCCCTTGTAATATAAATACATGCCCACTAAGGCACCTTTTCTTAATCATTTCACACAATAATACATTCTAACTTGTGTTCGGTCTTTTTCTCACCAAGAGAAACCGATCGTAACATTAACGCCCACCGTGAGGTCCACTAAACTTTCCCCACAAAACACAAAAAATTCATCGTTGCAATGGCAAAAACCCGCTGCAGCGATCTGAGCATCTATAACCTCTGTAGAATGCTCCAAGCCCTACAATCCCAAAATGTTGAGCAGGAGGAGCGCACACGAAGATCCGGAAAGGCGGATCCATGTCCATGAAGTCAAAGTAAGGAGGAACGACGCAAGAAAATTAGCCCAAATCCTCTAGGAAACGCCCTAGTTGCATGACACAATACCACCAGAGGCCACACCGCCAAGACAACGCCCTAGGCCCCGACGACGTCGCCGCCAGAAGAAAGGGAATGTTCCAAGAAGAACGGCGGGAGTCGCAGCCAGAACACAATATATCGGGACCATCGCCAGTGGGTTCTCGAGAGGAGGAGTCGTGTCAAATTCACAGAAAAGGTGTGCTCGATTCGTGATGAATTTAAAAACTGATGACACTTTTGTTTTGCTAGATTACTCGACTGTTGCATTCGGCGCTGGTGACTTCGAGGGAGTCCAGGTCCACGAAGGGGGTCCATTGGTCATATCAGCCACAATTAGAGGCTCCAGCATTACCCGAATACTGGTCGACTGAGGGAGTTCGACCAACGTGATGTACTGGACCTGTTTAAACAACCTCCAGATGCCCAACGAAGCTCTCAAAGCCTTTCCAGGATTTCTAACAGGTTTTGCAAAGCAAACACTGGAGGTGTGCGGCTAGCTCGACCTACACACTATGTTCGATGACCAAGACAATGAAAAAACGGTGACGTTGCAGTACTTGGTGATCAAAGACCTACACACTACAGTATCATCCTGCGACGACCAACCCTCAACGCCTTAGCAACGACAGTCTCTTATCCCCAACGTTGTATGAAATACCCACTCTCGAGCATTAAAACATGAGCGATCCGAGGCGATCAGGCAACCGCTCAAAAATGCTTGCTTGAAAGTGCAAGGGTGCAAGCAGTGCAGGACAAACCTTCGCACCCCCAAGACTACATATTTCTAGACTTCGATCCTAGGCTATTTGACTCTTCCAGAGAGGAGAAGTGACCAAAGCCAGCCGATGATTTGAAATAAATGAAAATCGACCCAACCGATCTTTAGAAAACAAAGATCAGAGCCAGCCTAGCCCTGGAAGCGGAGCAGAAACTTTCAAGGTTCCTAGCAGACAATCTGGACATGTTTGCATGATCCCCAAAGGACAAGCCAAGTATTGATCCTAATTTTGTTTGCCACTGTTTATCACTAAGCCCATCTGTTAGACCTGTGACACAGAGAAAAAGAAAACAAGGTGAAAAGATGGACATCAGCCATATGGAATGAGATCGGCAAGCTCATCAAAGTCGAATTCATCAGAGAAGTCAGGTACCCTACCTGGCTCGCAAACCCAGTAATGGTGAAGAAAGCAAGTGGCTTGTGGAGGATGTGTGTGGACTACACTGATCTCAACAAACTCTATCCGAAAGACTCGTTCCCTCTGCCCAACATTGATAGTCTCGTTGATGGGGCATCAGAATAAAAATTACTAAGCTTGATGGATGCTTATTCAGGATACAATCAAATTTGTATGAGCCCCCATTGACGAGGAGAAGCGCGCTTTATGACCGATCGCTCCAACTTCGCATAAGGTAATGCCTTTTGGCCTACAAAATGCAAAAGAATGACTTATCGGCCGTTTAATGGATAGAATCTTTGAAGAGGTGATTGGTCAGCAATCGAGGTTTACGCGACGACATGTTGGTAAAAGTCGAAACCGACGAGACACACCTCGACAACTTGACCAATGTATTCCAATTAGTGAAGAAGGACAATTTGAGGCTCAACCCAAACAAATGTTCCTTTGGCATACAAGCCAGGATCCACAGGGTTTGTCCGATCCACAAAGGAATTGAAGCCAACCTCGCGAAGTGCGTGGCTATAATTGTCATGAGAAGCCCAAAAGAAGCAAAAGAAGTTCAGATATTAACGGAAAAATAGTTGTGTTGTCACGTTTCATATCCTGATCGGCGGAAAAGGTAAGACCCCTCTTCTAGCTATTAAGGAAGAACACCTCTTTCTGATGGTAGGAAGAGTGCGAGCAAGCCTTCCAATCAATCAGACAATTCATAGCAACACCTCCACTACTAATGGCCCCTACACAAGGCGCCTCGTTGTTACTATACTTGGCTATCTATGAAAATGCATGCAGCGCAATACTCATTCAGGAACAAAACAAACAATAGTAGCAGGTTTATTATGTGAGTAAAATATGACAGGGGTTCGAGATAAGATATCAGAAGATAGAGAAATAAGCTTTTGTAGTAATAATAACCGTCGAAAAACTCTGACAATACTTCCAAAATGATCAGATCACAGCTATGAAGCCCCAATACGGGATACGATACGATATGATACGCGGATACGGAAAAATTTTGAAAATCAAGATACGATACGGCAGGGATACTTCAATAAAAAATTAAATTAAAATTTAAAAATATAAAACCTAACTAAAGATAATTCACTTTACTAACTGACAATTGCTCATAATATTCAATAGATATGATCACATTTACAAAAAAAGATACTTGTGATCAAAATGGGTAAGCATAGTTAAATGTCTATTGTTCCTCCTACGAACATGTCACAAAAGATATACAGCTTAAAATATATAGCCAAAAAATTACATCATAAGTCATATCCAAAAGAAGTTTAGGCTCTACAGAATTGCCTACTTTTCACTACTTAACATTAACTGTGTCATTCTCCTCTCCTCCATTTCCATCATCAAAAAATAACATAGCTTCCAACTCTGGTTCATCAAGAGACATCTCTGCTAATTCAATTCCAACACCATCAATTGGATCATGTGCATCTCCACTAATGTCCCACATCCTTGTCTCTCCTTTACCATATCCTTCATCTTTCCTAGACAAAAGACGAAGATTGGTATGCACATAAACCAAATCTAGTGCCCTTTTTGGATCCATTTTATTTCTCTTCAAATAATGGATAAAAGAGTAAGTACTCCAATTTCTCTCGCAACATGATGAAGAAGAAGGATGCACAAGAAGTTTTAATGCAAGCTTTTGGAGTAAAGGGGTAGAAGATCCATGCATCACCCACCATGTTTTTGCATCTAAGGTGAATCTATCTTCAATTGAATCAGAAGAAAATCACCACCACAAGATGAGAAATCAGAGAATTCTTGACAAACTTTATTTCTCTCCTCATGATCTTCAAAATATCTTTTTAGACACTTATTCCTCTCTCTAGAAATGTTACCATCTTGATGAGGAGGAACTCTATTTGAAGATTCACAAAGCCACACACTACTATAATACCTAAAATAAAATAAATAAATGCATTAAGAAATAGAAGGACTATTCTAATTACCTTGGATTATAAAGAATTCCAGTTTCCAGTACTAAGAAATAGAAGGACTATTCTAATTCAAAGACAAATAGTAATACAAAAATAAAAATTACCTTGGATTCAATGAATGTGCCAAGCAATGAAGTGGTGTAGAACTTTTGGTCCATCTAGAATTGAGAACAACATGAACAACATTATAGAAAGTAGATTCTTCACTTGCTTGCTTTCCTTCTTGTCTATATATGGTTGTTTTTACCTTCGCAATCATGGAATCCCACATTTCATAAACCAAATGAAGAGTGGAAGAATCTGTGTCACATGCTCTAAGTATACTATATATGAGATCCATGAAAGAAAGAATGTAATCTAATTTATCCCACCATAGATCACTTAAAACAAATTCTTTCACACGTGCAGCTCTTTGTTGATTGTCATCCCTATACGTTGGTCACTGATAACCATTATTTGCAAAGCACATTTCAACAACTTAACCCTTTTTAGCATCACTATCATTGATGCAAAACGGGTTTCACCAATAGAGAGCAGTTTAAGTGTTGAAAACTCATTGAAAATGGCCAATCTCATCGAGTGAGTATTTATGTAAGTCTTGATAAATGAAGCATCATCAACTATCTCAGTGATCCAATTATATTCATCAAAAACCTTATCATTGTCCTCAATATTCTTAGCTGCACATATATTTTTCAATGTTAAATTCAATGTATGAACTACACAAGGTGTCCAAAAGATATTAGGGAACTCAGCTTCAATCAACAATCCTGCAACCTTACAAACAGGAGCATTATCTGTTACGATTTGCACAACATTTGATGGCCCTATCTCCTTGATTACATCTTTTATTAAGCTAGCCATGTAGAACCTGTCTTTATACTCACCAGAACCATCAATTGCTTTCAAAAACATAGGCCCTCCTTCACTATAGCCATGAAATTTATCAATGGTCTTCTTTGCACATCTGTCCAACCATCGTAAAACCAATGTAACTCCTTTCATCGGCCATAAAGATTTGATAGGATCAATCATTCTGTCAACATGAGACCTCACTTGTTTCAAAAGACTAGTTCTCAAAGCATTATATCTAGGTGGAAGAAAACCACTAAGGTTGTGATTTGCAGCAAATGAATAGGAACTAACATAGTAAGGATTCCTAGCAAGATGGAATGATAAACCCCCCGAATAAAACATCCTTGCTATCATTGCTCTAAGATGATTCCTATCATCTAGATTAAAAGCATTTTCTATACCACTTCTTCTTCTCTTTTGTGGTACCATTGGTGGTATTGGACACAATTTTTCAGTAGGCAATGGAACAATTTTAGGCTTTAATCTATTTTGAGCCTCTTCACAAATTCGATTTAAATCAGCCAACATAACATCACTGACCTTAGAACAAACAGCAACCCCACTATTGTTTTGAGTAAGTGTGCTTTCACTCTAGAATATGAACCCTTCACCACTTTTTCACAAAAGTTGCAAGACCAAGCCTTGTTGCCACGTCCTTCCTCTTTCTTCGATAATATCTTAACAAATTTCCAAAGTGGAGCATGGTCATTTTGAGGTTCCTTTGAAGCAAATGAACTTGAAATACTTTCTTCCACAAGGGACATTTTTCAAACTACAATAAAAAATACACACAAATATCAGTAACAAAGAGACATTTCCTTCACATTAAACAATACTGAAGCTTAAGACAACAAACTGAGTGCGAAGAGAGAGAGAGAGAGAAAAAAAAATTGCAATGTATAACAATATTCAAGCTTAAAACGCTGGCTAAGAGAAAGGAGGAGAGTTGCGATGAGAGAGTGAGAGCTGCGAACTGATGCCTAGTGAGAACAGAGAAACGTGAGAGCTGCGATGGAGGTTATGCACTTTGGTAGGGTAGGGAGAAGAAGCCGTTCGTTTCCCAATTTCTCTCCTTCACGTTTTCAATGTACTGATTATAAAATTAGGGTTTTGTTTTGTTTTTACTTTTCAAAGTTCTTATTTTATTAATTTATTATTAAATATATTTTTTTAAGGTAAAGAAACGGGGGGAGGATCCAAAGAAACGTGAGTTTTTAAAAAACACATGGAGGTATCCCATATGCCTGTATCCGGCCTTTCCGTGCGTATCCCGCTTGCGTGTATCCGATAATGGCGCCGCATCCCGAACGTGTCCTCGCGATCGAACGTATCGTGTATTTTTTGTTTAAAAATAAATATAAATTCTAGGATACTCCCGTGATACGATCCGGCATATCTCGAGCACGATCGCAGATCGGATACGTATCCGATACCGGTACGTTGCCTATTTTGGAGTATCGGGGCTTCACAGGATCACAGTCAAAACCGATCTCCCAGTCAAAAAAGTACTTGGCAAACCCGGCCTGACTGGAAGGATGGTGGCCTGGTCGGTTGAACTCTCTGAGCATGATATCCAACACAAACCTAGAGGACCAATCAAAGCACATGTGCTAGCAAACTTTGCAGTAGAGCTAGTGGACAAAGGAACCAATGATCGAGAAGAGGATGATAAGGCATGGGTACTCTCCGTTTACGGCTCCTCTAACTTAAGAGGGAGAGGAAGCGGCTTCGGAGTAACCCTTGAAGGGTCGAACGAAGTACTGTTGGAACAATCCCTCAGGTTCAATTTGAAGGCCAACAACAACCAAGCTGAGTATAAAGCCTTGATAGCAAGAATGATTTTAGCAGCTGAAGTGGGGGTGGAAAACCTGAAAGCTCGAAATGACAAACTATTAGTAACTGCGCAGGTCATAGGGGCTTTCATCGCTAGGGACAATATGCTGATCAAATATCTAGAAAAGGTACAACAACCAATGCTGAAATTCAAGTCATTTGAACTAACACATGTACGCAGGGAACAAAATAAAAGGGCAGCCATATTGTGGCCAGCACGAAGAAACCTAACAACAATCGTTCGGTGATCCAAGAAACCATCCCACAACCTAGCATCAACGATGTACAAATACTATCAATAGAAAGCAGAGCCTGATTGCTGGATGACTCACATCGTGGCGTATCTCAAAGGCGAACAGTTTCAGATAATAGAAGCCGAAGCACGAAGGTTAGCAAGAACAGTTAGCAAATATACCAAGATCGGCCATGAGCTATACATAAGAGGATTTTCAACCCCCCTCCTTAGGTGTATAACACTTGATCGAGCGGTAGAGGTAGTAGGAGAAGTCCACGAAGGGGTATGTGGCAGCCACATCGGCGGCCATTCCCTATTAGCAAAAATCATCAGAGCAGACACATCGCCAACAATCAAAAAAGACTCCCTGGAGCACGTGAAGAAGTGTGATAAGTGCCAAAGGTATTCCAGCATCCCAGAACATCGCCCACCAACTTGAAAGCCATCACCTCTACATGGTCGTTTGTCGTCTGGGGGGTTGACATCCTTGGCCCTTTTCCACCAGCAATTAGCCAAGTCGAGTTCCTCATTGTAGCCGTGGACTACTTCACCAAATGGATCGAAGCAGAACCAGTGGCGACAATTGATAACTCTATTTTATATAGAGTTATTGATACATTTAAACTTAGATTATTGTTTATTTTCAAGTACATTAATATGTAGATATAGCTTATTTATTAAGAAACAACATTTTAAGGATTCAAATGGATTAGGACAATGAATTAGGCAAAATGCATATATCTTGTTAGGTTTGATGTTTTGTTCAAAGGTAACTACTTGTGTGTACCCACATCTTTGCTCGCACTAGGAGTGCCTACACTCCTTACTCCTGCTAAACCAACACTTTGCACCAAAACATCCAAGGATCAATTTGATGCTTCAACACTTGATATGTGACGTCATGCCTAGTCATATGGAGCAGATCCACTTGCAGAATTCGGCGACCCCTATCAAAGACAAGTTGAGAAGCTCACTTACTCAAGGACATGTGGCACTTCTTTATTGGACCACCCCATGTGAACTTCATGCAAAAGAGCAACTTGAGCAATTTTCATGATGGGAGGTCTGCAACTAACATGGTTACTGAACTCAGTTACAATTTCGCGCCAAAGGAAAACCCTCCAAGGGAGGAAAGCTCACTTGCCTATAAATAGAGACCATATCTTCACTTGCAAATCATCCTTCATCCAAGTTCTTAAAGGATCACTTGTTTTTCTTTATTTGTAGTTTAGTTTTAGTTTTTATTTAAGTTTCTGAAGATAATGAAGGTAAGGAGGTGCTTGACAACCACTCCCTTCACTTCTACTTGGAGGAAACTTGTGTAAGGCATTAGTATTGTACTTCAACTTTGGAAAGCTCGTGCAAAAGATCTCTCCTTTGTGTAATCTCTATCCTTTTGAGTTCTTTTGTTATATTACTTGTTATACCCCAATTTTGTCCGAGTTCTTATATCATTGTAATATTTTTTTATTTTATTAAGTAGTGTATGTGCAACAAACGTTTCTATGTACTCAAGTAAAAGATAAGTAGCTTGTGCATATCAACCACAATTAATATAAAGTTGAAATAAAGATGCATGATTTGATTCTTGGTCAATCATCCCACATGTTATTTCCTTTTGACCCTCTTTGAGTAATTGAAAAAGCAAGTGAAGCAAAGCTACAAAATAAGAACAAAAAGATGAAATACCCAAATCTGCAGCTCTATTGCGAAGGCAGTTTCTCTCTCCTCGGACCTCTTTTCGACGATCCGAACGGTGAAAGTGGAGATATATGTCTCACGAACCTACTGTCGAAAAATAAAGATGATCCAATGGTTAACGAATCCGGAATCGCAATTTTACGGTGACAGGTTTGAGAAAAACAGGAATTGTGTTTTAAAGGGGAATTGCTTTCTCTACCTTGTTTTAGTCTCACATTGATCACAAGAAACAAGAGCTCCCTAGCAATTGGATATAAAAGGGGTTGAGAGGTGAATATTAGGGGAGGAGATCATTGGCGGGTTAAGTGATCTTTTGGGTCAAAGCGTTCGCGACCCATTTCACTAAAAATCCGTCTTTGATCATTTGGACGTTTTGAGTCGGCTTTCCGATTCTCAAAGCAGTTCTTGCGGTCTTGGGGTCAAAATGGACCAGATAGGAGTTTGGTTCGCGATTGACCTGGTCAGACTGCTCGGTTCGGTTCGGTTCGGCACTCGTCGAGTCCAGGTTAGTTTTGTATTTATTTTGTTTATTTTTATGTACATATTTATTTATCATTTATATATAATATAATCTATTTATTTATTTGTTTGTTTATGTATATATCTATTCATATTTATTTATGTATATAGTTATTTATTTGTTTATTTAGCCTAGTCTTTATTAATTATCTTTTTTTTGTCTTTT
Organism: Oxytropis ochrocephala; assembly: GCA_020916435.1. Taxonomy (NCBI): domain Eukaryota; kingdom Viridiplantae; phylum Streptophyta; class Magnoliopsida; order Fabales; family Fabaceae; genus Oxytropis; species Oxytropis ochrocephala. The sequence continues at coordinate 114,935,213 of CM037088.1, forward strand.
TTTATGCACAAATTAGTTTATTTCTTCAAAAATCAAATAAAAGACTAAGTCGGTTGCATAACCTGGTTAGTCATCATCCTAGGACCAATGAGTCATGATAATCAAGAATCCTAAAAATTTATAAAAATATAAATAAATTATTTCTCTCAAAAATAAAGACTAAGTCGGTTGTACAACCGGGTTAGTCATCATCATCCTAGGACCAATGAGTCATGCATGATTCAAGAATCCTAAAAACTTATAAAAATACAAATAAATTATTTTTTCTAAAATAAAGACTAAGTCGGTTGTACTGTTAAATGTTAGTCAATGCTTCTAGAACTAATGAGTCAGCATGCAGTTCAGAGTTCTAGAATACCTAATCTAAAACCAACTCACCTCACATCAAACAAACTTCTTTCATAAAACCTCAAAAATACTTTCAAAAGTAGGGACTAAGTCGGTTGTACAATCCGGGTTAGTCGGTCATTCCTAGGAATCAGTGAGCTGTACAGTTCAAGGAATCCTAGAACCCCTACACTAAAAAATACCAACCCACAAACCTTTTTTAGGAAGAACTACGTAGCTTTGATTCCTCCATTGCATCCGGAGGTACGTAAGAGCAAGAGTCCACTCTTGTCAAGCACTAAAAATTAAAAATTTAATTAAGTCTTTTTCTCTATAAATAAAAGGGTAATTATTAATACATCTTAATTAATTAGACAATGGATGTCGTGGAGTGCTAATACCTTCCCCACGCATAACGACTCCCGAACCCTAACCCTGCCTTGTCCTAAACCTAAAGGGATTTTCCAATATTTGCCCTAAAACTAAAATTTGGTGGCGGCTCCTTTGAACCTTTCGAAGAATCCTTTCCCGGATTTTTCGGTCGCTACAGCTGGCGACTCCACTGGGGACTTAACTTTTTAGAGAGTCAAAACCTAGTCTAATTAGTTTACCTTTCCGTTATTTATTTATTTTTTGCATATTATGCGATATATAAACCCTAGGATAGAAGACAATATTTTTGTATATATGCTTGTTTGTCTGCAGCTTTTGGGTTGTTTTTAAATTGCTCCTACACACACTTCACAATTACACTTCTACACACACATGTGAGAAAAGTCCTCTACCCGGACTTGAGTGTACCCTAAGTTAGAACGAGATTGTGTAGTGATGGCTCATGGACGCACGCCTCGTTGGGTGGTCACGAAAATCTCACCTAGAGTTTAATTCCTTTTAAGGATGCTATCCCTTCTAATAGCTTGGCTATTGTTGGGGTCAGTGTTCTTGACTGGGGTCCTTGGCTCTAGGAACCATATGTAGGATTCTTTAGAACTACCTTTGTGAGGCTCACTATAAAAGAAACCTTAGACTCACTCTGTAAGATACCTTTCTAGGTCACAAAGGAGCTCCATACCCTTGCATTCAAACAAATATTTATGCATACCGTCTTTTATCGAGAAAAAAATCAAAAAAACCAAAAATCATTATTTACTGCATTTTTAGAAAATATACCACATGCATTTTTCTTTTTCTTTGCACTACAATAAATACAACAAATAAACATCTACTGTTGCATGCACTTTTATGACCGTCAGAGAATTAAAATCTTTATCTTGGAGAGAAGTCGTGCACGCTGAAGTCAAAATTAAATTTTGTACTTTACTCTCCAATGAAAAGCTTATAATTCCCCGACTTGATAAATAAAATCATATGTTATCATTTCATGCACATACATTATCATTTCATTCACATTTCATGCACATTCATTTGCATACTTACACCATGCATTATAAAAAAAAAAAAATTAGCATAATTTTAGAAAAAAATGTGATGAGAGGTGAGACATTCTTGTGAAATTAACCATTCTTTATTGGAAAAAGTTTAGCCATACTTAGTTGCGAGCTCGAGGTGTTTCAAGGCACTCAATTTTTTTCAAATTAGCACTGCTCACACTTTTTTCAACAAAGCGTTGCATTTCATCCACCCCATGATGAATGAACGAAATGGTCCACCAAAAATTTCTTTCATGTTAAAACTGATGTTAACTCTCTATGAAGCATTCATGTAGTGATTTGTGTGTCACATGTGTCTTCATTCTTGTTTGAGTCAGTTAATGTCCCTACATTGTCATCATCCCCCGTCCAAGTCTTATCCCACCACGACCACCATAAAGTACATACTCCCCTAACTAGTCGACTTTTTGGTTTGTTCTCACTATTGAAATAACACTTGAGACCCTCACACTGGGCAAATTTGTGATCTCCAAAATACCTTGTCAACATTGTATTCCCTTGGTGCAAGTCCTTTTAAAAAAATGAAAAAGGCCCGTTAGGTTGAAAACTCATAAGAAATGCCTAAGCAAAAATTAGGGCACAAAAAAAAAGAGAAATAAAGAAAAAGAGCAAGTATATAAATAAGTAAATTATTGTCTTTAAGTTATTTTTGAGAAAACAAGCAATCATGATTTGAAATGAAGTTGAACCATCTTTCCATATCCTCAAATATCTTTTACCACCCACCTTAAGCCAAAAATCCTAAAAATCTCTCAATCACCCTAGACAAGGATCGATTCCGCATCAAAAATGGTGCATCACTTTTATCGACTCCACTCACCAAAAAGAAACAAAAATCACAAAAGAGTGAAGTCAAAAAAGTGGATTAAAAATCCCCAAAAACAAATTAGAAAAACAAAGACAAAAGTAGTACAAGTCGTGAGCTGTTGCTTCACACTATTAAAGCATAAAGAGATCATTGTCTAAAATAAACCTCAAACACTTCTTTTGGCCTCAATATCCTATCCACCATAAACCCTTAGCCACATTACAATCCTAAACAAGTCCATCCTACCATGAGACACATCATTCATTGTCTCAATAAAACCTCAAACACTCCTTTGAGCCTAACAACCATTTCCTTCATAAATCATCACCCATTATCCAAGTTACATCACCAAATCATTTGTCCCATCAATCATCAAACACTTCATTGAGCCTAATAAGCCCTTCTTTCACAAACCATTAACCATTAGCCAAATCATACCGCTCAATAAAAAATCATCCGTCCCATCAATCCCCAAACACTACTTTGAGCCCAATTATCATTTCCCTCATAAATCACTAAACCATCGGCCACGTTACAACCCTCTAGAGTTCATTCCGTTCAATGACCGATTGCTTTTGTTTTCTCAAAGTTTTAATCTTAGGACAAATAAGTTTATTTATTTACAATATGTTTGCTCAAAAAAAAAATGTATCTAAAAAAAAAACTCAAAATAAAGAAATCAAAAAGGGCTTGCACTCCAAAGGTTCATTCAAGTTCCATTGATATAAAGGCAAGGTTTAGTGATCACCAAGTACAGTTTTCATCATAGCAAACTCAAGACTATCATAGTCTGAGAGTCATTCTAAAGATAACCAAAAGGTTTATGCTAGGATCGTCACCTAGATCCCAAAGTGGGGAAATCCTTTCACCATTTGTTCCACTTAAGCTTGGGGAAATGTGTCCAACGTCCATCCCACACCACACCCGGTCTAAACATACATACTGCACCAACTCAAAAACCCATAGCCCTAACTGTCACCTTTCACAACCTCACTAAAACAACCATTTGAAATCCCATTACCAAGTGGGGCAATCCCTTCACCCTTTACTTGGAGAAATCCGCCCTACACTCACCTAATCCCTTGTCATATTCATATCCACAAAACAATACCGGGGAAATTTCTCAACTCATTACCCTAAAACGCGCTACTCTAGGCGGGCAATCTTGTCCTTACCATAAATGGGGCAACACCAAACTCTATGGGTTGAGACAAAGTCTATTGCTTTCCACCTTTCATTCCAAAGCCAATGCATTCCCAGTTCATCATCTTCTACACCCCTAGCTTGTCACCACTAGACAGGGGCAAGTTATTCACTCACTGTCATCAAATCTAAATTGGGCGATCCCGCATTTCTTGGCTTGGGAAAACCTACCTTTCATGACCTTGACAAAGACCAGTCGACTCATTCACCCCTTCATGTGCCACAAATGTCCACACCTTAGGTCTTTAGAACCCCAAGTTAACTGACTCATTCATCTATATTCGCACTACTATACATCTTCACAAAACAATGCTTCAGAGAGAGAAAACACAAGTTGATCATATGATGTTGGAAATCCACTTATTTAGCTGTGTGGGCCAAAACTTCGGTCATCATGGGGCATCAAAATGGAAGAGAAAAATGAGCGAGCTTGCAAATACTTTTTCACATCGATTAATCAGAATAACAACATTGAGATTGCTGAAGTATTGAATCAAAACTATTTTTTTCAAAGAATGATCAATATTCACCTCTACTTCTCGCATCTAAAGTCTCACATCTCATCATTACCAAAAATGTTTCTATACCCCAATCACTCATATCATATCATATCATATCATATCATCACCTCATGCACCATAGCATTTGCACCCGAGCATTTCATTTGCATCATATTTACATTTGGCATTCATCATTTTTCAAAAAAAAAAAACAAAAAAGCGAAAAGCAATAAGCAAAAAGAGAAAAGGGAAAAAGTCATTCCACATCCTACCAGATACCAATCATTGCTTGCACCATTAATTGTTTCATCAAACGTAGATTGGTTTTCCCATTCTCAGTAGATGCATTCGTTAGGTGTGCTCGGATAAACACATAAAGCGTCAGTCCCTATATTTTGTTCCTCTATTATCAGCGCTTTAAGCGTTGATCTCATATCGTATCACAGATCACCAGGTTGATCCCTCAGACCCCTATAGACCCCAAGTGGTCCTTCAGAGTAGTGCCCTAAGTGGCCCAGGTCGCAACGTCGGAGTCGAGCCCGGCGGACCTTCGCGGACCGCGTGGTCCTTCGAGACTAGTCAGGTCACCCAAGACACGGTGGACGCCCCTTTCCCGGTCAACATATCGTTCTAGACCTGATCTTGACCCATCATGGCCGCTCGAGTATAAAGGCCCCTATAGACCGTTTAACTAGTACCATAGCTAGTTGCGCTCCTTCAGACCACGATGGTCCTTCAAAGAAGGCCTAGGCAGCCTTCCAGACCCAGAAAGGTCCTTCAGAACCTTAGTGCTCCTTCAGACCCCGAGTGGGCTTTCAGAGCCTTAGTGCTCCTTCAGATCCCGAGAGATCCTTCATTTTGTTCGCGGTTAATACGCCAAGTGTTAACCGCTCCCTGTTTATTCTCAAACCCTCGATTTCCCCTCTAAACGGTCAAAATTGACGTCTATTCTATCTTTATTTCTATTTCTACTAATTTTTTTTTTGTAAAATATAAATAAAGAGGGGAAGCTGTTATACCCCAATTTTGTCCGAGTTCTTATATCATTGTAATATATTTTTTTTATTAAGTAGTGTATGTGCAACAAACGTTTCTATGTACTCAAGTAAAAGATAAGTAGCTTGTGCATATCAACCACAATTAATATAAAGTTGAAATAAAGATGCATGATTTGATTCTTGGTCAATCATCCCACATGTTATTTTCTTTTGACCCTCTTTGAGTAATTGAAAAAGCAAGTGAAGCAAAGCATAAGAGCTTACAAAATAAGAACAAAAAGATGAAATACCCAAATCTGCAGCTCTATTGCGAAGGCAGTTTCTCTCTCCTCGGACCTCTTTTCGACGATCCGAACGGTGAAAGTGGAGATATATGTCTCACGAACCTACTGTCGAAAAATGAAGATGATCCAATGGTTAACGAATTCGGAATCACACTTTTATGGTGAGGGGTTTGAGAAAAACGGACCAAAAACTGCAGCTATTGCGAAGGCAATTTCTCTCTCCTCAGACATCGTTTCGACGATCCAAACGGTGAAAGGGAAGATATATGTCTCACGAACCTACTGTCAAAAAAGGAAGACGATCCAACAGTTAACGAATCCGGAATCGCAATTTTACAGTGACAGGTTTGAGAAAAACATGAATTGTGTTTTAAAGGGAATTGCTTTCTACTACCTTGTTTTAGTCCCACATTGCTCACAAGAAAACAAGAGCTCCCTGGCAATTGGATATAAAAGGGGTTGAGAGGTGAAGATTAGGGGAGGAGATCATTGGCAGGTTAAGTGATCTTTTGGGTCAAAGCGTTCGCGGCCCATTTCACTAAAAACCCGTCTTTGATCATTTGGACGTTTTGAGTCGGCTTTCCGATTCTCAAAGCAGTTCTTGCGGTCTTGGGGTCAAAATGGACCAGATAGGAGTTTGGTTCGCGATTGACCTGGTCAGACTGCTCGGTTCGGTTCGGCACTCGTCGAGTCCAGGTTAGTTTTGTATTTATTTTGTTTATTTTTATGTACATATTTATTTATCATTTATTTATAATATAATTTATTTATTTGTTTATGTATATATCTATTCATATTTATTTATGTATATAGTTATTTATTTGTTTATTTATTTTTTTTAGCCTAGTCTTTATTAATTATCAGTTTTTGTCTTTTTTTTATGCACAAACTAGTTTATCTCTTCAAAAATCAAATAAAAGATTAAGTCGGTTGTACAACTGGGTTAGCCATCATCCTAGGACCAATGAGTTGTACAGTTCAGTAATCCTAAAAGTGCGATTCCGGATTCGTTAACCGTCGGATCGTCTTCATAAAAGAAGTTTGTGGAAAAACGGAATCGCACTTTTACGAGGAGAGGTTTGGGAAAAACGGACCAAAAACTGCAGCTATTGCGAAGGCAATTTCTCTTTCATCAGACCTCTTTTCGACGATCCGAACGAAGAAAGTGGAGATATATGTCTCACGAACCTACTGTCGAAAAATAAAGATGATCCAATGGTTAACGAATCCGGAATCGCACTTTTACGGTACAGCTACTGTCGATAAAGATGAACCTATTGTCGACTAAGTTTTTAGGATTACTGAACTATACAGCTCATTGATTCTAGGATGATGATGACTAACCCGGTTGTACAACCGACTTAGTCTTTTATTTTTGGGAGAAATTATTTATTTATATTTTTATAAATTTTTTGGATTACTAAACTGTACAACTCATTGGTCCTAGGATGATGGCTAACCCAGTTGTACAACCGACTTAGTCTTTTATTTGATTTTTGAAGAAATAAACTAATTTGTGCATAAAAAAAGACAAAAAGCGATAATTAATAAAGACTAGGCTAAAAAAAAAATAAACAAATAAATAACTATATACATAAATAAATATGAATAGATATATACATAAACAAATAAATAAATAAATAAATTATATTATAAATAAATGATAAATAAATATGTACATAAAAATAAACAAAATAAATACAAAACTAACTCGACTCGACGAGTGCCGAACCGAACCGAAAGCAAATTCGACTGTGTCAATCGCGAACCAAACTCCTATATCGGTCCATTTTGACCCCAAGACCGCAAGAATCGCTTTGAGAATCGGAAAGCCGACTCAAAACGTCCAAATGATCAAAAACGGGTTTTTAGTGAAATGGGCCGCGAACGCTTTGACCCAAAAGATCACTTAACCCGCCAATGATCTCCTCCCCTAATCTTCACCTCTCAACCCCTTTTATATCCAATTGCTAGGGAGCTCTTGTTTCTTGTGACTAAAACAAGGTAGAGAAAGCAATTCTCCTTTAAAACACAATTCCTGTTTTTCTCAAACCTGTCACTGTAAAATTGCGATTCCGGATTCGTTAACCGTTGGATCGTCTTCCTTTTTTGACAGTAGGTTCGTGAGACATATATCTTCGCTTTCACCGTTCGGATCGTAGAAACGAGGTCTGAGGAGAGAGAAATTTCCTTCGCAATAGCTGCAGATTTTGGTCCGTTTTTCTCAAACCCCTCACCGTAAAAGTGCGATTCCGGATTCGTTAACCATTGGATCATCTTCATTTTTCGACAGTAGGTTCGTGAGACATATATCTCCAGTTTCACCGTTCGGATCGTCGAAAAGAGGTCCGAGGAGAGAAAAATTGCCTTCGCAATAGAGCTGCAGATTTGGGTATTTCATCTTTTTGTTCTTATTTTGTAAGCTCTTGTGCTTTGTTTCACATGCTTTTTCAATTACTCAAAGAGGGTCAAAAGGAAATAACATGTGGGATGATTGACCAAGAATCAAATCATGCATCTTTATTTCAACTTTATATTGATTGTGGTTGATATGCACAAGCTACTTATCTTTTACTTGAGTACATAGAAACGTTTGTTGCACATACACTACTTAATAAAATAAAATAAATATTACAATGATATAAGAACTCAGACAAAATTGGGGTATAACATTACTCATTTGATTATGCTCTTTGCAGATTCTTTCTATTATATTATGAGTAATATGAGCTAAATTCCCTTAGTTGAGATGGTGTAGCCTTGTAATGAACTTCCAAGTAAGTAAATGTGGTTTATGTAGTGTATGCATTTTAACTCTTGTGTAATACTTTCAAAGCTTATTCCGAATTTGATCACTTTAGAATAGGTAGACTTGTAGCAAAGCAGACATGGGTTACATTTAAGAAATCAAGAGTTAATAAGAATGAGTGTTTGTAACAACATCTTTGTTAAACTAGCTTTAATAAGGAAAGGATTGTTAAAACCGTGTTAAGTCCTAGACATAGGATGACATAGTTCTTAGGGTGATTCAGTGGATGCTTAAGAGACAGAGCATGCCTAGACATAGGAAGCTTGTAATGAAACTCAAGAAAGTGGTGAAAGGCACATACTATTGTAAGTTTGCATCCAAAGGTACCTACACTGCATACTCCACTAAAACTCTTAGAAGTGATTTACTTGGTGAAAACATCTCAACTACTTTATCTCACTGATTCCTTACACACATTTATTGTTTATATTGTTTTTATTCACTTTGTACACTCCAACCAACCGTGAATAGTGTAGACACACTAAGTGTACACTCTAAACTTTACAAAGCTTTACATAATCCCTGTGGGTTCGACCTTTTCTTATCATTATATTACTTGTGTGACTATGTATACTTGCATACTATTTTCCACACCAAGTTTTTGGCGTCGTTGCCGGGGATTATAGTAAAATTTTGTTGTTTAGATTGTTAATTTAGTGTTTTATTTTGTCACTACTGGTATTCTGTTTTCTGTGTAGAAACACTTAGTGCAGACACACCTAGTGCTGATGCACTAGCATATGCCCAAAAATAGAACACCAAAATTTGATTGTGATCCAGAAATTGAGAGAAGATTTAGGAGATTGCTAAGACAACAAATACAAAGACAACAAAGCTGCAGAATTATGTCTCACCACAGTGAAGATGTCTCAGTAAGAGGAGGACCTAACTCACAACAACAACAACCTGAAGGTGAAGCAGATCACATGCAACAATTCATTCAAATGGGACCAATAGGTATGATAAATGATAGGGATAGGCCTATGAGGGACTATGCCCAATATGATCAACAACATATACAAACTAGCATTGCTAGACCTCGTATTGATGTTGTCCATTTTGAATTTAAACCTATGATGTTTCAAATGTTGCAAACAATTGGTCAATTTGGTGGATCTCCACATAAGGATCCCCATGAGCATTTAAAGCAATTCATAGAAGTTTGTAGTAACTTTATCATTCCTGGTATTAGTGAGGATGCATTTAGACTTAAGTTATTTCCATATTCATTGAAAGATAGGGCTAAATCATGGTTAAACTCTTTGGAGCCCAATTCTATTCATACATGGACTGAACTAGCTGAAAAATTCTTAGGTAAATATTTTCCTCCAATTAAAAATGCTAGGATGAGACATGATATTACATCTTTTAGGCAAAATGAATTTGAATCAATGTTTGAAGCTTGGGAAAGGTGGAAAGAGCTTTTAAGAAAACGTCCACATCATGGTTTACCTGTCATTATACAAATGAAAACTTTTTATAATGGTCTAGAACCCCAAACTAGAGTGATGCTTGATGCATCAGCTGGTGGTGTTCTTTTGAATATGTCTTATAATGAAGCATGTGATCTCATTGATAAAATTGCTACAAATAGTTCTAGTTGGCCTACTGAGAGGGTGAGTGCTCAAAAGAAAACCTCTGGGGTACATGAGATCAATGACATATCAGCCCTATCTGCTCAAGTAGCCACTTTAACTAACATGTTCAAAAATTTCACTTCAACTAGTGCACCTAGTACAACTACACCTAAAGAAAACACTGCAACAACCATAGAACAAGCCCCTCTAGGAACTACAAGTTGTGTCTATTGTGGGGGAGGCCATCTGTATGAAGAGTGTCCTAGCAATCCTGCCTCTGTCAATTATGTAGGTTACAATAGGAATAAAAACCCTTACTCTAATACCTATAATCCAGGATGGAACAACCACCCAAATCTTAGGTGGAACAATTCCAATGCACCTGCATCAGCTACACCTCCTGGATTCCAACCTCAAAATCAACAAAGACCAAACCCACCTGCCAATGATAATTCTCTAGAAGGATTGCTTAGATCATTCATTAGTGAAACTAGAACTGCTAGGCAAGCCCAAGATGCGTCAATTAAGAACCTAGAGAACCAAGTGGGGCAATTAGCAACTGCTTTGTATCAAAGACCAACAGGTACTTTGCCATCAAACACAGAAGCTTCAACCTCACAAAGGAAAGGTAAGGAACAAGTCAAAGCCATCTCTTTGAGAAGTGGCAAGGATTTAACAGAACCATATGAGCTGGAAGTTACAAATAAGGGAGAAAAAAAATCAAAATGAAAAAAATTCTCAGGATGCAGCAGCACCTGATGCATCTGCATCTCATGAAGTTCCAACTCCAAGGTTAGTTCCTGAATACCCTCCTCCTCCTTTTCTTCAAAGATTGAAAAAAGTACATGAGGAGAAGCAATTCAGTAAGTTTTTAAATGTTTTAAAACAACTGCATATCAATGTTCATTTAATTAAAGCACTTCAACAAATGCCTAATTATGCTAAATTTATGAAAGATGTGCTTTCTAAAAGAAAAAGACTAGGGGAATTTGAGACTGTTGCTATGTCAAAAGAAAAAGAATTTCCAACACAAGTCTACCAAGACTTGGGACTATGTCTATCCTTGGGGTTGATATGAGATGTTAAATTTTGACAGTTTGATGGACCATCCCATCATTCTTTCTGCAAGGTCGGGCTTCTGTAGGACTTTCCTTATGAGTAGGTCGGTTTTTGACTACTATCCAATGACTCTAGCAGTACGGGCGTAGTCTCCTGGCTATGGTTAATATAGAGAATGGACCTTTCTCAATTTTATGGTACAAATATTGCCCGCCTCGGCGTGGTGGTTGTGAAAGTGTGGTCATTCCTCCCCCTTCCTTTTCTTGCACTTGCACTGAGTTGCAAGCGTTCTCCGAGACAACCAGGTAGAGGTTTAGAGGTTTTTTTGTAGACAATGGAGATTAAGATTGGCAGGGTGGCGAGGTATTATTTTAGTTGCTTGAAGACTATCATGCATTCTTTGTTCCAGTTGAAGGTGTTGCCCTTTTAGAGTAGCTGGTAGAAGGGGAGGCTCCTATCCGCCGACCTTGACAGAAACTGGGAAAGCATCGCAATTCAACCTACCAATATTTGCCCCTCCTTTTCGCAAGAGGGGTTTATTATGTCAATGACCATCTGAAATTTCCCGGAGTGTACTCCAAAGTTTCATTTGGCGGGTTGAGTTTCAAATCACGCTTTGGAAGCAACTTAAAAATCAAATCTAGGTTGGTAATATGGTCCAACTCAGTCCTGGATTTTACCACCATATCGTCCACATAGACGTCGATTATCTCCCTGGTGAGATCACCAAATATTATGCCCATTAAATGCTGGTAGGTGGCCCATATTTTTTTAGGCGAAAAGGCATCACTTTGTAGCAAAAGTTGACTTGTCAGTTATGAATGTTGTTTTCTCCTCATCCCCGGGTCTCATTCGTGTCTGGTGATATCTCGAATAACCATCCATGAAGCTGACTAAGCTGAATCCCGAAGCACTGTCGGCGAGCCGATCGATGCTAGGGTGTGGATATGGATCCTTGGGACATGCCTTGTTTAAGTTTGTGTAATCGGCACACATTCGCCATGATCGCAAATCATGAAAAACATTTAAAAACAAAGGTTGATCAACGTTGTTCTAAATGTCATATTTCCTCTTGCTTTGTGTGTTCATCTCTGCTTTTAAATGTTTTTCATGATTTGGTCATCCATTGAATGATTTATGGTTCATGTATGAAATGAAAGTTTTGAATTTGAATGATTGAGATTGGATACCTTCAACTCCTAGCTTAGCAATATTCTTTGAATTGTTGTATCTTGCAAACACTTGATTAGGAGAGCAATCTTAGAAAGAAGATAAACTTTTAGCCTTATTAAATAATAATAGTGGATTTCAATGACATTCCTTGATATGTGAGATGTCCGGTTTTTTCTCTTATATTGTGGACCGTAAGGAGTAATAAATTAGCATTAAATCAATGTTATTAAAACCGACCGGTGATTGACCCGCCAAGTCACCTGGTCGCTGGTCTGACCGAGAGTGGTCACTTGTTAGTCTGTATGACCCGTAACACTACTAAAAACTAATAAAATAGGCATAATGTGTATAAATTCGCACTCACAGAACTATGATTTTTTTTTCATAGCTTAAAAATGTCTAAAAAAATATTGTTAATCTTATTTTTGATTCATAGTCTTTATTTATTTATTTATTTCATAGTCTAAGATACACAATTAGACCTTTTAATATAATGTATTAAGAATTACATATATACTTTTTAAAATTTTAAAAGACAATTTTGTTTAAAAATATATTTGTGTCAACATTTATTTTGTTTTAAAATATATTTTTTAAGATTTTTGTGTAAACATTTAAGTTATAATATCATTAACTCATTAAATAAATGCTTTTTATAAATGTTCACCCCTAGATTCTAAGCACAAAAAGTTCACTTTATGGGCATATTTTCCTTTGCCTAGGTTTAACTAAGGTGCCCTTTAATTAATAGAACCCATATCAACTTTTGAGTTCAACAAATTAACATTTTTAGAATAAAAATGCAAGTACTTAATGAAATGTGATCAAGCTTAAATCAAATTTGGAAATATTGTATCACAAGAGTTGAAGGAACTAAACAATCATTCAACATTTATAAACACAAAAGAGGTGCTCAACAATATAAACATGGTACTGAAATTATAGCAAGAAGATAGCAAGATAAATACTAATATGAGCTTTAGCCTTTCAATCTTGCAAAACAATCCACAACTTGCTTCACAACTTTACTATCAAATCAGTGTTGCAGCACTGCTTCAACGTATGGGGGTGGGTTGCACTTTACATATAAGAAGAATGCAAACATAACGAAAACAAATATAAAAATAAATTAACATTTAAAAGTCGTGAGTTTCACTTTATATATTTTGACATGAAATTAATTATTATTCACCAAATCACCTATTGAGGAACGAATTTCGTGTATTTGAACAGTTGAATTTTTTTCGAATGCTATAGTACCACAAAACACATTGTTTAGCATCACACTTTACATATTTTGTCTCAAATATTTTTTGCAAAGAAACTAGGTTATTGAGGAAAGAATTTTACGTATTTGAACATTAAAATTTTTATCGACCCTAAAGTACTTCAAAACACACTATTAAGCATTGCACTTCACATATTTTTTGACAAAATTATTTCTTACCCCAAATCGATAATTGGGTGCTTCTAGGGTGAGGGAGCAAATCAAATCCCTCACCGGTGAACCATTAAATATGATCGTTAGATGTAGTATAAAAATTCATCAATGATTGATATTTAATACTGGTTGATTCAATGTCAACACTAATAGCATTTTACATAATATCCTTCAATCAATTTAGTGGTTCATTGGTAAGATATTTTGATTTGCTCCATTACTATAGTTTAACCTAAATTGACTAAATTAGAGTTTTGGTCCGCCTATATTCAAAAATTGAGACATTTGGTCCCCCTATTTTAAAAGTCAGACATTTAGTCCTCCTATTTTGAAAAATTCAGACATTTTAGTCCAAAGGAGATTTTTTTTTATTTTGCTGATTTGGAAGTTTATAAAAAAAATGACGTGTCAGTTGACATAGGCTATATATGTGGCTGCCACTTCATTATTTATTTTTAAACTAATTTTTTTAGTTAAAAAAACTAATTTTAATTTTTTATTAAGAAATAAAAAAATAAAATATTTTAAAATTTTCTTTAAAATATATTCATTCGGATTAAAAAATTGAGTTTTTAAATTTTTTATTTATATATTAAAACTTTCATTTAACTAAAAAATTAAAAACTCAAAAATATTAGTTTTTAATTTTTTATTGAAAAAGTAAAAATTAGTTTTTCAATTAAAAACTAATTTTATTTTTTCATTTGTTATAACTTTCTTAAAACTAAAAATTTTTTAAAAAATCGAAACTTTAATTCTAAATAAATAATTTAAATTAATTTTTTTAAAGAATTAAAATATTTGATTTTCTAATTTTTTTTAATAAAATTTTAAAAATTATTTTTATTTAAAATTTCCTTTTTTAAAAAATAAATAATAATGTGGCATCTATGTGTATATTCTATATTAGCTGCCACGTGATCTTTTATTTTTGACAAACATGTAAATCAGCAAAAAAAAACTCCTTTGGACTAAAACTTCTGAGTTTTTTAAAATACGGAGACTTAATGTTTGAGTTTTAAAATAGGAGCACCAAATATTTGAATTTTTGGAAATTGAGAGATTAAAACTATAATTTAGCTTAAAATCTACGTATTGGAACGTTAATTTTTTTTGACAAGAACAAACTTAATTCAATTCATTAACTAGAATAATTGCAATACAGGTTATAATCAAATCAAAAACGCGAGGCTAAAGAAACAATCTTGATGCTTTCTTAACGTATGAAAGAATAAGATTAAGCATCTCCTTATTGGAACGTTAATTTTTTAAAAAGCTTAAAGTGTCAAATACACAATTTAAAAAAATATATAATTTAAAAAAAGGAGAAAAAAGGTGAAGCTTTCGCGTGAGTATTTTTGAAAAAAAACGGCATGGCACTCGCTTTATAGATAAGATAGTCAGATATGTTGACTTTTTCCAAAATTATGTCTCAAAAAAAAAATTAAAATTTAAAATAACTTTAATATGAATTTTTTAAGAGATCAGCAGGTAAAGAGAATCAAAAAAGAATCTTTACCCCGAAATGTCAAAAACGTTGCGACACTACACAACACAACACCTTTTGTTGTTCCAAAGCAAACATCATCACCGTTGTTGCTTCAAACAAAAACACAAAACAATAAACAAACATTGTCATCATGGAAGAAGAAAACCAAGAATCCTTCACCATCCAGAAACAAGAAGAACTTCAACCTCTAGTAGTTATGATGCCAAGCCCAGGAATGGGACACCTCATCCCTCTTACCGAGTTCGCCAAGCGACTATTCAACTACCACAACCTCCACGTCACCTTCCTCATCTCCACCGATGGTCCTCCGTCAAAGGCACAAACTACCGTCCTCCGCTCCTTGCCACGTGGCATTTCTCATATCTTTCTCCCTCCTATCTCCCTCTCCGACCTCCCTCCAAACACCAAACCCGAACCACTCATGACCATCACTATCCTCCGTTCTCTCCCTTCTCTCCGTCAAAACCTTCTCTCCCTCACTCTCTCCCACCGTGTCTCCGCCCTCGTCGTTGATCTCTTTGGCACCGATGCCTTCGACATCGCCGCCGAACTCAATATTCCTTCATATCTCTACTTCACTACAACTGCTAGTAACTTGTGCTTTGGCTTTTACTTTCCTCAAATTGACCAACAGGTTCAATGCGAATTTAAGGACATTCCTGAACCGTTCAACATCCCTGGCTGCTTCCCGGTTCATGGAAAAGACTTTGCAGACCCGGTTCAGGATCGAAACGACGAGGCTTACAAGTGGTTCCTTCATGCTTTTAAGTGTTATAGGTTGGCTAAAGGGATAATATTGAACAGCTTCTTAGACCTTGAACCGGTGGCCATTAAGTTTTTGGAAAATGAACCGGTTTCTGTTTACCCGGTTGGACCGTTGGTTAATGAAGACAATTATCGAACTGAAGAAGAAGAGTGTTTGAAATGGTTGGATGAACAGCCACGTGGCAGTGTTATATTCGTGAGTTTTGGTAGTGGTGGGGTAATGTCTAGTGCTCAGATTGATGAAATTGCTTTTGGATTGGAAATGAGTGAGGTGAGGTTTTTATGGGTTGTGAGGTGTCCAATTGATAAAGTTGTGAATGAATCTAATTTCATTGCTCATAGTAATCTTGACCCTTTTGATTTCTTGCCAAATGGTTTTGTGGATAGGATTAAAGGGAAGGGTTTTTTGGTCCCTTATTGGGCACCACAAGCATTGGTGTTGAGCCATGTAGCCATTGGTGGGTTTGTGACACATTGTGGTTGGAACTCTATTCTTGAGAGTTTGGTGAATGGTGTGCCACTAATTGCATGGCCACTTTATGCTGAGCAGAAGATGAATGCTGTTTTGGTTACTGAGGAAGTCAAAGTGGCATTGAGACCAAAGGTTAATGAGAATAATGGATTAGTGGAAAGGGAAGAAATTGCAAGTGTTGTGAAGAAGCTAATGGATAGTGAGGAAGGGAAGAAAATTGGTATTAGAATGAAGGATCTCAAAGATAAAGCTGATGCAGCTCTAAAGGAAAATGGATCTTCATCAAATCAAATAGCTCAATTGGCTCTCATGTGGAAAGGAGAAGCAAGTGTATGATCAATTTGAACTTGTTTTTCATTTCTTATAAATTTGATGAATATGTGTAAACTGTTGATAGAAATTGAATGGCTAAGATTTATTTCCAACAATAATATATAAACCTCCATGTCATGATCTGTGTCAAAAAGCTAAACGGATAGTAGTAAATAAGGATCCATATTATTAACATACATAGTATCAAATTTCTGCAGAACTCTGCTAGATTTGTATCTTAGCTTATTATACTGAACATGTTACAAGCCTTGTTTGGAGGTCACCAAAAATTAAAAAATAAAAGACTATAAACCTTAGGAGTTTGAATCCAGAGATAGATACCATATGATATATATTTCGTTCTCACCACCAATTATTCATATATTTCCCCTCCAACATAATGCATAAACATAGATTCAAACTACAATTAAAAACAAAAAGCAACTTCAATTCAACACAGTTTCGAGGCCTTTCCATTTGAGAGCCAATTCAGATATTTGTTTTGTTGAAGACCCATTTTCCTTTAAAGCAATAGCAGCTGCCTCTTTAAGATCCATCATTTTCTGACGAAGTTTCTTTCCTTCCTCTCCTTCCATCAACATCTTCACAACCCCACAGATTTCTTCCCTTTCAATCAATCCATTCTCACCAACCTTAACTCTAACTCCAACTTTAACCTCTTCAGTAACCAAAACAGCATTCATTTTCTGCTCGGCATAAAGTGGCCATGCAACCAATGGCACACCATTAACCACGCTTTCAAGAATCGAATTCCAACCACAATGACTTAAAAATCCCCCAGTGGCTACATGACTCAACACTAATGCTTGTGGTGCCCAATATGGAACCACTAATCCCCTCCCTTTAGTCCTCTCCACAAAACCTTTTGGCAAGAAATCGAAAGGGTCAAAGTCGACATTACTATCAGCAATGAACTTAGCAGTATTAACAACTTTGTCTTTTGGACATCTTACAACCCATAAAAATCTTTGTTCACTCCTTTCTAACCCAATAGCAAGTTCATCTATTTGAGCACTAGATAAGGTTCCACCACTACCAAAACAAACAAATAGCACACTGCCACGTGGCTGCTCATCTAACCATTCTAAACACTTTTCTGATCCATGATCCAAACCGGTTCTTTCACAGTCATCTTTAACAAGTGGTCCAACCGCATAAACCGGTGGTCTACCCGGTTCATTATTTTGCAACAAACTAATTGTCTCTGGCTCAAGGTCTAGGAAACTGTTCTCTATTATCCCTTCAGCTAATGTATAGCGCTTGGCATGGCAAAGGAGACACTTGTAAGCCTCATTGGTTCGATCCTGAACCGGGTCGAGTAAGTCTTTTCCGTGAACCGGGACACAACCGGGGATGTTAACCGGTTCAGGAAGGTCTTTGAATTCACATTCAATTTGTTGATCAAGGTGAGGAAGGTACAAGGCGAAGGATAAGGCCATGGCGGGGAAGGGAAGTAAAGGTAGGGAGGGACATTGAATTCGGTGGTGACGTCAAAGGCGTCGGTGCCAAAGAAGTCGACGATGAGGGCGGCGATACGGTGGGTTTGGGAAAGGGAGAGAAGAGTTTGACGAAGGGAAGGGAGGGAGCGGAGGACGGTGAGTGAAATAAGTGGTTCGACTTTGGTGGTGGGTGGGAGGTCGGAAAGGGAGATAGGAGGGAGAAAGATATGAGAAATGCCACGTGGCAGGGTGGTTAGGATGGTAGTTTGGGCGGTTGAGGGAGGAGAGTCACTAGGGATAAGAAAAGTGACGTGGAGGTTGTGGTGATGGAAGAGTCGCTTGGCGAATTCAGTCATTGGAATTAAGTGTCCTATGCCTGGACTTGGCATCATAGTAACTAGAGGTGGTAGTGAGAGTGAGGAAACTCTTTGTGTGACACATTGTTGGTTTTCCATGGTGCTAATTATTTGGGTTGTGAAGATTTTGGTGGGATGAGAACTTTATGTAGACCTAGCTAGTGGGGTGGCTTGATATTAATAGTCAACATAGGTGTTCTGCTGGTTAAAGGTGGCTTTTTTTTTTCCACCCCCATAAATACCGTTTCGGACAAAAGTGCCCTTAGAAATAGTAAAAATTTCGGAATTATGTTAGAGAAGAGGTATTTCAGGTAGGGTGTTTAAGGTTTTCGGATTACAAAATCGAGGTAATTCCTGTTCACATTTTGTGAACTGGAATTACCTCGATTTTTAGTAATTCAAAAACCTTAAACACCCTACCGAATTACGTGGTATTTACTGTGATTTAGGAAAAAATTAATTAAAAACAAATTAAAATTAATTAAAGACGCTTTTTTATTACGAAACGAAATAATACATGAAAGTTACGAGCGGAAACAACAAAACACAAAGAACAAAGAAAATGAAAAGACGGTAGAAATTAGTGAGATGGTGGTTGGAGAGGTCGAAGGACCTCACCAGCGATCCTCCTGGTTTCGACATACAACCGAATAGGACTCGCAGATCTCGAAATATGTCAAAACGGCCCATCATTACTCGAACGTCATCGTTGTTCTTCACATCCATCATGTAATCATCGAACACGCGATTATTATCGCCCATAGTGGGAGTAGCGATAAATGATCCGGGTGACTTTCTTCGCTCGTCACCCTCCACCGCACCTTCGTTGTTATTTTTTCTTTTAGAGCTTCAAAGGTGATGTCGTGCGTTAGCTCGCATAAAATGGGGTTTGGACTCTCGAAATGGACACCATTTTCTCTGTTTGTGATTGTGCCCTGGTGGTGAAGGGCGGTGAGTCTTGAGTAATCACAAGAGTATTGTGTATTTAGAGTGTCCATGAGAGTGTTGTGTGTGAAATAAGTGAAATGGAAGGGTCTATTTATAGGGAAAAATGAAACCCTTGAATGAATTTCCACCGTTGATGAAAAGTGGTCGGCAAAATCTGGACCGTTTAAAGTGTCGGCAAAATCTAGATCGTTAAAAGTTGTCGGCAATATTTAGACCGTTAATTAGTAATCCAATAAAAAAAAGTTTTATTACTTTAAAAAAATGACTTTTTAACTACGTTCTGGTCAGTTTTAACCATGCGTAATTTTTTTAAAATTTTTTTTAGAAATTACAAAGTTGTAGACAAAGTATAATACTACGATATTGAGGTTAAAAAGACGAGTTGCAAAATTATTTACGAGCTGTAATTGTACACCAAAGTGTCATAAAAAACATGTTTTTTAGTGTAAAAATTGACTTTTTAATTAGGTTTTTGAGGTTAAATTATAATACTACGTTGTTGAGGTTAAAAATACGAGTATTTAAATATTCTAAGACTGTTAACGTGTACAAAAAAAACACCAAATAATAATGTAAAATTATATAAACAATCAACTTGTGATGTCTACATAATCAAATGGTGTCATTGGAACATAATCTGGAACAAAAGAAGACCATAACTGCATGCGCCCAATGTATGGATATTGCCACGATCTAGCTTCATCTGAGGCGTATCGACCCCAAGAAAGATGTGCAGGAGGGATAGGGCTAGTGTGGTTCAACTTGTTATGTCAACTCAGTGGAAGTGACACCAACAATCTCCAGAAGAGGCAATGCATACTTGTTGGTCTTAAAGGTACAATCCATAATCAAAACAGTCGGAAACATCCTCAATAACTTGATACTATTAGGATGTGACCACATGATTTCCTCAACAATATCAGTACCTTTAAGTCGTCTCGTCCAACACAAGTAATGGTTCGCCTGAATCAGTGTCATAAGTCTGTGATCTCGGCCATAATACCTCTCTTTCCTTCCTGAGGATCATTGCGGGTTCTATACAACCGACTAATGTTGCTCAAGTTGTTCTTAATCGACCTTCAATGCTTCAAGACTTTTGGATGCTTTCACTCCCAAAGATAGATGCTCCCCAACAACTGACTGCTCCTCCTTGGTAAACTTACCAAATATAGCTGCTCCAAACAATGTTTTATGAGGCTCATGATTGTGAATCCCATCCACCACTCTCACCTTCCAATCAGAACTAGGAGGTAACATTGGTTTAACTTTCAATTGAAACCTACAACCACATCTTTTTGATGTCTTGTGTCTGCCAGCAGAACACCCAACATCTACTCGACTGTATGGTAATTCCGGAAAAACCAATAAGCGTGGTGGTCCAGGATATTTTTTATAAAATGACAGGGGCATTTTGGGGATTTTGGTACTTATGGGGGTGGAAATGATAATGAGGGGGGTGGGAAAAAAAAGTCGTTAAAGGTTAGTGGAAAATGTTACGAAAGAGTTAACTCTTGCGTGAATATAAGCTGCTGAGGCAACGACTAATTAAATAAATAGAAAGTGGTTGTGCTGTCGATGCCAAAATTATTGATACAATGCAAAGTGTGAATTGAACTTTGAGAAGGTCTGGGCTGTCCATCAAAACACTGAGATTACGCGTTTCCCAAGTCAATAATCACTACCACCGCCAAAGATAATTCATAAAGACGAATCATTAAAAGCTCAAACCTCTTCGCCGAGCTCACTCAGCTCGAGCTTGGGGGTTGTGGACTGGGCTAGAGAATTGGAGTTCGGCCCAATGTAGGCCCAACCGAACTCTAGGATCCAGAACCTCGGCATAGACTGCAGAAGAAGGGACGAAGACAGGTGTTAAGAAGAGGGACACGTGGAAAGCAAAGAGCCGAGAGCCGAGCTAACCGCTGGTAACCGATCTGCCAGAGGAACTGCCGAGGAGATTGAAGGACTAGATAAGGAACTCTAGGCCAGAGAAGAAAGGGGGACATTCTTATTAGACTAGTTTTACTTTCCATACAGGAGGAGAACTCCATACTTGTAGAACCGAGTTACATCAATATATATTATTCTATCTAAGAACATTTGGCGCCCACCGTTTGGTCCGGTGTAGGGGTTTGTGTAACCGGTGTTGAGACGGTTTCATGTTCTGGTGCGGTGACCGGATTGGTAGTTTGCGGCGTGGTAGGTTGCTGTGATCGTCTGGAAGTCTCCGGTTGTCGATCTGGAGACGGTTGTTGTGGTCGCCGACGTGACCGTCGGGTTGTCACCATTGTTGAGTGTCTGGGTGGCCGGGCTTATCTTTACCGGGCCCCACGATGGGCGCCAAATGTTCTTAGATAGAACTCCAATTCTCTAGCCCAGTTCGAGAACTCGAAATTCGTGTTACTCAGCTGTCCATCAAAACGCTGAGATTACGTGTAACACCCCAATTCTACCCATTCGTTTATTTAATTATCAGAGTGCGGAATTTAAATCTACTCGTGCATTGGAGCGTTACACATCGACATTTTAGAACTCAAGCAACGTGTGTTCAATTAGAACTTTCAAAAACCAACCACATAGTTTTCCAATTAACGAAAATACGATACGTAGCCTGTCATATCATCTCAACATCATACAATCCATAAAAATCCGATAACATACTAAAAACAACAGTTTATGATAGTAAGACAGCTATTAGACTAGTGTTCGTTTCCCCCAGGTGCTACGTATCAGAGCAAACGACACTGACTCGAAAGGGATGAAGGAAAAGGAGTCCTTCACTAGCGTGTAACTGCACGTTACCACGGAGGTAACATTCAACAGTAAAGGGCGAGTCTTCTAACAACATAAAGGCATATATGAAAGATAGCATATTAGAGAACAGACATCTATAACTACCATAGCGCATCAACATCACATTACAACCATCACCGAAAAACATCAACAAGCCACAACATAGAGCACAACGGCAAATAACCTCATCATCGTTTATGTATATGCATGAAAATGCAACCCACGTCGCCGGGCATATGCATGAGGTACCATCGTCGTAAAAATAGCTTCTCGGGCACAAACGTCGCTTTGAGCATAGCTCCAAGGCCGAAGCCTACATCGTCGCAATAATGCATATGGCATGCATGAGACACCATGTACAGCACCTCGGAAAACAATCAACAACAACAAATGTCATACATCATGACACGACAACATCATTGGCATCATTATTCGTCGCAACATCATCATCACTTAGGTGGTCTTACTCGACCCATCAAAATCATCAGCATCACCATTTTTAGTTCATCATATTCGACTCGGCAACTACAACATCAACTATTTAGTCATACTCGACACAGCGTCGCTTTTACTATTAATCATTCTTATTTGACATTACAAGACACCCCAACATCGGGCAGCACGATATGGCGCCCTAGGACTCGACGCGTCAGAATTCGACACACCTACACTGCACTTCGACACACATACACTGCACTTCGACACACATACACTGCACTTCGACACACATACTCTGCACTTCGACACACATACACACCGCACGCCCGACACACATACACCGTGACTTCGACACAAGCGCACCGGGCAGCACACAATGGCGCCCAGATTCGACGACACGCCCTCGAGTCGTGGCGCCCGGTCGACACACGTCTCCTTTCTCTCTTTCTCTTGTTTTTCCATGATCAACTCACCAAAACACTAAGTACAAACACTCACAAATCATCAATTAACATCAATTGCAATCTTTATGATCAATCACCAACATCATCAAAGGCAACATATATATATATATATATATTCATGATTCGTCAAACAATCACCAAAAACGAAATCAAGAAGCAACACATATATTCATAAATCATTCAAACCTATTGTCAAACACATTTTAGGCATTATAGAGACTACCCTCCCATATACAATCCATCATATAACCCTTTATATTATGAGACTCCCCTTACCTTAAAAATTGATGAAGAAGAGAACCTTTCAATCACCACACAAGAAAACGCAGCAACAAGCCGAGCTCCTTCCTTCTCCTTCAACTCGTGAAATCCTCTTCTTCTCTCTCTCTCCCACGGCGCCGATTTCTTTCTTTCTTCTCCTCTTCTAATGAGTGAGACAACTTAAACCTAAGCTTATGTACTTTGGGCTCAAGCGACTCGGCCCTTTTTACAACCCCCTTCAAATACTTCCACCACTCCCTAACACAACAAAATATTATATAATTAATTTAATATAAGCAACCCACTAAGTACTTAAAATAACTTAATTAAATAATTAATTAAATTATTTTTGGGTGTTACATTACGCGTTTCCCAAGTCAATAATCACTACCACCGCCAAAGATAATTCATAAAGACGAATCATTAAAAGCTCAAACCTCTTCGCCGAGCTCAATCAGCTCGAGCTTGGGGGGTTGTGGGTGAGCTAGAGGGTGGAGTTCGGCCCAATGTAGGCCCAACCGAACTCTAGGATCCGGAACCTCGGCATAGACTGCAGAAGAAGGGACGAAGACAGATGTTAAGAAGAGGGACACATGGAAAGCAAAGAGTCGAGAGCCGAGCTAATCGCTGGTAACCGATCTGCCAGAGGAACTGCCGAGGAGATTGAAGGACTAGATAAGGAACTCTAGGCCAGAGAAGAAAGGGGGACATTCTTATTAGACTAGTTTTACTTTCCATACAGGAGGAGATCTCCATACTTGTAGAACCGAGTTACATCAATATATATTATTCTATCTAAGAACATTTGGCGCCCACCGTGGGGCCCGGTAAAGTTAAGCCCGACCGCACAGACACTCAACAATGGTGACAACCCGACGGCCACGTCGGCGACCTCAACAACCGTCTCCAGATCGACAACCAGAGACTTCCAGACGGTCACGACAACCTGTCACGCAGCAAACTACCAATCCGGTCACCGCACCAGAACAGGAAACTGTTTCAACACCGGTTACGCAAACCGCTATCTCTGATCAGACGCCGACCAACAACGTGGCGCAACTGCCACCACCACCACCAGACCACCCATATCTAATCGGAGTCAACGTAGTTCTAGATGAATTGCGGAAGCAAAATCACTCTCTTCAGCAACAAGTGGACGAAATGAAACAGGAAAGAGACCCTAACTCGATCGACGACATGCAGATTGATAAACCACAACCGTTAACTGACGCGATCATGAATGACCTCGTCCCACAGAACTTCAAACCTCCCCCACTCGAGTCTTATGAGCGAAGACATCCTCAAGAACACCTCACTGCATTTAACACACAGATGGCAATTATTGGTGCACACGAGACCTTGAAGTGCAAACTGTTCTCTGGCACAATGAAAGGCGCAGCGCTGCGTTGGTTTATGAGTCTTCCTCGACACTCCGTGGTCTCATATTCCGACTTCACCAAAAAATTCCTCCGTCATTTGTAACACCCCCTTCTATTTAATCTATTATTTGAAATAATTCGAACAATCAGAGTCTACGAAAAACCTTTAGTGCGACCACTAGAGGGTGCCACATTCAAACAACCACATTAAACTCCAAATAATAATTAAAATAACTCCAAAAGGTGATACATAGCACCATAAATCCGTACGAGGGATAGAAATCGTAGCAGCGGAAATAACAACCAAAATACGGTAATACAGTTATCCAAGAAAATTAAAGTATAACATAACATAAACGATAAAATCTAGCTATCCCTCCCCGGTGCTACGTATCAGAGCCGACTCGACAATACTAGCGGAAGGTGCTCACGTCACCTTGATCAACATCACACTGCATGACGTTGCCACATAGGAGCAACATTCCAAGCAGAAAGGGTGAGTTTCATTTCATAGAAAATAGTAAATAAAACATGCAACACAGTCAGATAAGCATTAGCACACAAACACCGTGAAGATTCAAGCAATTTCATCAATGGTCATACACACCCAAACAAACACCAGGACATATGCAAGTGCATGAGAATGCAGCCCAACGCCAAGGGCATATGCATGTGGATCCATCACCAAAAAGGCCCGAAGGCATTCACCAATCACCAAAAAGCCCGAAGGCATTCACCAAAAATATTTTATGAGGCCGAGGCCTATTCACCGAAAGTAATGCACATGCCTATGCGACGCATGACTATGCAACACCACACCAAAACAACAACGATAATAGCACACCGAATATTCACCAATAATTTTATTTGCACCCAGTCACCAATAGGGGTCATAAACCCTTAATCACCCAAATAAACTCACCGTTAATCCCATCACCATTAGAAACAACCACCATAGCTAAATGCCACACCAAAAAGGACCAATCCAACATCATAATAATTATTTTTGGCACCTAGGGACTAATTTAACGCCCTAGTATTTATTTTAGCACCTAAGGATTAATTTAACACCATAATATTTATTTTAGCACCTAGGGATTAATTTAACGCTCACCTAGGCACCCTTGCACTCCTAGGCGCCAAAACAAGCACACGGGGCAGCCAATTGGCGCCCCATACACTATTCACTCACACACACCAAAGAACACGCAGAATGTCACATACCCAGCGCCATTTTCGTGGAATCTGGCGCCCCTAATCTCGCACTACACGCACACAAAGACACACTGTAATCCACACACTGGGCGCCATTTTCGTGGGAATTTGGCGCCCTTCCTCGTCTGCACCACACCTACACATCACACACTGAATTCACACACTGTGGCGCCATTTTCGTGGGAATTTGGCGCCTCTCGCCACACCGCACAAACACACACCGACACGCTCCAACTCACTCACCAGCGCCATTTTGGGAAATTGGCGCCCTCTGGGTCTGCTGCAAAACACGCACAAACACACACAATGCACACACAGGCGCCATTTCGTGGGGATTTTGGCGCCTCCTCGCCTACTCCGCCACTACACCGACACACACCTAATGCACACACGCAGGCGCCATTTCGTGGGAAATTGGCGCCCTTCTCAACTGTCTATATATTTTCTTTTTAAATACGGACAACAACATATATACTGACTCTAAGACACCACCCACCGCATGTATATATTTTTACAACCCAAACAAAGAACCTATATAGTTGGTAAAACGCAAAGCAAAGAACTCATATATATTTTATAAAACCTTGACAAAGAACTTATACATTTTATGAATGGTGACAAAGAAAGACATATACATGTTCGTAATAAAGACAACAAAGAATATACATATTCTATACCACAAAGAATAGCACCTATACATTGTAAATCAAAGACAAACAAGCAATTATATAGTTTATACACAATGACAAAGACATATACGCCCGTAAATCAAAGACAATTCAATCTCTCCATATCCTAATACTCAATCCTATGGTCCCATGTTTTAGAAACTATTGGCTATAAAAGGAAACTCCCCTTACCTGAAAATTGAATGAGAATTCCACACTTGAGAACCCACCAAAATCACACACCCAAGCAAGCCGTTCTTCCTTTCAACTCACGCCTGAAATCCTTCTTTCAAACACAAGAGGAACAGCCCGAAATTAAGGAAGGGGTTGAAGATCACAAAAGGAGAAGAATGGAAAAGAATGGGTTACACGAATTACTTACTAAATTTGAGAGAAATCTCTTCTTCCCCTTCTTCCTTTCTCACTGCCGCGCGCTTCCTTTCTCTCTGTCTCACGGTTTTCTTTCTTTGTTTTGATGGGGTAATACACACTTAGGGATCCATTAGGTTGTGAATGGGAATTGGGCCAACTAATGGGCTTGGGCCCTATTCACACCCCTCCTTTTAATTCAAATCACCTCCTGAAATTAAATAACTCCTAGTTAGTTAATTTATTTACATAATTATTGTAAACCTCAAATAACTTAATTAAATAATTAATTAAATTATTTCGGGGTGTTACAATCCTCCCCCACTTAGAACATTTCGTCCTCGAAATTACCTGAGTCAAATAACTCCGGATAGGCCTCCTTCATCTTGCTCTCCAATTCCCAAGTCGTGCTCTCGCCACGGCCCCTAACCAAACCACCTTCACCCATTGATTTCCTTACCCTTAGGACCTTCACCTCACGGTCTTCAATTCTTCGGCATCGTCTCCACGGTGAGATTCTCTCTCACCTCCACATCGTCCATCCGAACCACATGGGATGGGTCGGGAACATACTTCTCGGTTGAGATACATGAAACACGTCATGTAAATTTGAAAGATCGGGTGGCAAGGCTACTCAGAAGCAACCTTCCTACTCTCTCCAAAGATTCTCGACACGGACCGATAAAACGAGGAGTCAACTTCTTAGACTTGAGCACGCCCGACACGGTCGTGGGAGTGACTCGTAAATACGTGTTCACCAACCTTGAAATTCCAAATCCTTCCTCCTCTTATCGTGATAACTCTTTCTCGCCTACTCGCTAAGCTTTCATTTTCTCCCGGATCATTTTAACCTTCTCTCAGTAGTTTCACGGACTATTTCGGGGCCAAGTACCACACTCTCTCCCGATTCATACCAACACAGAGGAGTCCCCGCACCTCCTACCATACAATGCCTCGAACGGTGCCATCCCAATACTCGAATGATGATCGTTGTTATAAGTAAACTCGACCAAAGGTAGATGAGAATCCCACGAACCTCCCTCGCTCAAGGACACACGCTCAAGAAATCTTCGAGCGATCGATTAGTTCTCTCTCTGTCGCCCATATGCGCTGCATGTGGTACGCCGAACTCAACCTCAATTTAGAACCTGTGGCCTCAGTAAACTCTTCCAAAATTCGTGAAGTGAATCGGGATCTCTATCGACACAATGCTCATGGGAACACCGTGCGCCTTCACAATCGTCTTCACATAAATTTCTCGCCAACTTCGGAACCAGGATAGGTAATATTAATAGGTAAGAAGTGAGCAGACTTCGTCGACCATCCACGATTACCCAAATAGCGTCAAATCCTCTTGCGGTGCTTGGCAAACCCGTCACAAAATCCATGGAAATGTCATCCCACTTCCATTCCGGATCTCCAACGGTGCATCAACCCCGCGCAGCTTCGATGCTCCACTTTTGACTTCTCGACAAGTTAAACAGCATATACAAACCGAGCCACCTCACGCTTCATACTGTGCCACCAAAACAACTTCTTTAAGTCTTGATACATCTTCGTAGCTCCGGGTGAATACTCAACTTACTCCTATGGCCTCTTCGAGAATTGCCTTTTAATCTCTTCATTATCGTGTATACAAATCCTCCCGGTGCACTCAATACACCTAGCGCATCGATCTCATAGTCTTTATCATCGTAATTATCAATCCCTACCGCGATCTCCACCACCTTAATATCCCGCTTCGAGCTTCTAATAACATCCAGAATTCATTATGGATCTTCAAAGATACCCAACTGACGCTCTTAGGTGTCACCACAAATCGGACTCATATCCCTAAACCGCTCCACTAATTCGAGCTCCTTAACCATCATTGCCGACACGTGCAAGGCCTTCCGACTCAAGGCATCCGCCACCACATTAGCTTTACCGGATGATAATTTAAGTCGAAATCGTAATCCTTCAACAACTCTAACCATCTCCTTTGCCTCATGTTCAACTCCTTTCGATCAAATAGATATTGCAACCCTTATGATCGCTAAACACCTCAAACCTCGAACTGCATGGTAATGTCGCCAAATCTTCAATGCAAACACAACCGCCGCTTAGCTCCAAATCATGAGTGGGGTAATTCTTCTCATGGACTCTCAATTGCCTAGATGCGTAGGGCCACCACCTTACCATTTTGCATGAGGACACCTCCTAGTCCCATCTTGGAAGCGCCACAATACACTACGAAAGGCTCTCCCGATTTTGGTAACGTCAACACAGCGAAGTGGTCAACCTCCTCTTCAATTCATTGAAACTTTCCTCACAAATGAGAATCCTGCATTTAATGCCTTCCCTTTACAAGTCATTTGAGTCACGGAGTGCCAACTTCGAGAACCCTTCAATGAACCGTCTATAGTAACCTGGCTAGCCCTGTAAAGCTTCTAATCTCGATGAATCGACTTAGAGCCTCCCACAGACATTACCGCATCAACTTTGGATGGATCTACCGCTATACCATCCTCGTAAATGATATGCCCGAGGAAACTTACTTCCTTCAACCAAAAATCACATTTAGATAGTTTAGCATACAACTTCCTATCCTCAAGATCTCCAATCATCGACCTCAAATGCTCGACATGCTCTTCCTCGGACTTGGAATAAATCGAATGTCGTCGATAAAGACCACTACGAAACGATCCGGATATTCATGAAAATGCGATTCATGTACTCCATGAATACCCGGAGCATTTGTAACTCCAAATGGCATCACCGAATACTCGTAGTGTCCATACCGAGTCCTAAATGTCGCTTCTTGGAATATCTTCATCCTTAACTTTTATCCGGTGATATCCCGACCTCAAATCTATCTTATCAATACACGAGCACCCACCGGTTGATCCATTAAGTCATCGATCCTTGGGAGCGGATACTTATTCTTGATTGTAACCTTGTTCAACCGTCGATAGTCTATGCAAAGCCTCATACTCCCGTCTTTCTTCTTTACCAAAGAACACTGGGCTCCTACCGGAGATACACTCTGGTCTTATGAATTTCTTCTCTAGCAAATCTTCAAGCCGCTTCTTCAATTCCGACAATTCTGCTGCAGACATCCTATACGGTGCCATAGACACTGCAGGTCTAGTGCCGCACTAAGTCAATACCAAATTCCACCTCCTCTCGGTGGCACATCGTGATTTCATCAGAAATACTTCGAAAAGTCCCGCACTCATCGCAACTCGTCGATCTTAGTCCGCTCTCAAGAGACAAATGACGCCATCAAGGGAAAACAACTTAACTTCGCCCTCATTATCTTATGCAATCGCCAAGCAGTAACAAAGCGCATTCTCCTTCGACCGGAGGCGTAAATCCACGCATTTATTAAAGCAGTTGATGTGGACATGGTTGTTCACTAACCACCCATACCTAATATGATATCGAGCCCTCCTAGTGGCAAGCAAATTAAATCCACAAGAAACTCTCTATCGAAAACCAATAGAGGACACTTAACACACACGAGAGAGGTAGTCACCGAACCCCTTAGTGGAGTGTCGATGACCATCTCCCTTTTCATGACAGATAATTCTAGGTTCAACTTATCAAAGACATGCAGCGAAAACAAACGAATGTGTGGCACCAAAGATCAACTATAGCAAGCAATTGAGTACCCTTAATGAAACACGCACCTCTAATCTCGTTAGCGCCTCTCGAACTCGCGCGAGCAAACACCTTCCCACTCGCCCGCTCCTTCTTTGGCTTGGAACACTTAGTACTAATATGCCTGTCTCCCGCAGCTTGTAACATACGACATCCTTCTTATCACGGTTGGAAGATATGTGCCCCACTTTCCCACACCGATAACACCTCTTCTCATCCTTGCAGGCGCACCGGACTCTTATGACTGGTTTCCCACACGTGTAGCAAGTAATACCAAGTGAGAGCATCTCCCCACTTCGCTTAGGCCCACCAACAAACTTCCCTTGCCCTTACTGAAAGGTACCTCATACGCTTTACTCCGACCCAGAAGTTCTTGTGTTTTTCTTTCATAACTCTGGAGTGAGCATTCATTGCCCTCCTCAAAAATCCCGCAGCCTATTAACCAACACGGAGAACACGCGAATCTGTTGATACCCTATGAATTTCTTTATGTCAAAGACGTAACCCGTTCTCAAACTTGATGCATTTAGAGAACTCAAAGATCCGGTCCATCATAGTGCGGATAGAACTTGGACAACTCGGTAAATTTGGCAAAGATATTCATCCACGGACATATTACCCGCTCGAGCCTCGTAAACTCAACTTCTTTCTTTCCACGGACATCCTCCGGTAGTACTTCCTCCGAACTCTCTCTCGAACACGGCCCTGTGATCTCTTCATTGTCGACCATCAACCTCTCGCCTAACGGTCATCCACTACCATCAGCCTCTTTCTTCAGCATGTGCGTACCATAACGAACTTTCTGAGCATCAGTACAGTCCATCACGCGGAATATTCGCTCCATCTCTCCCTACCACTCAAGGGCACCATCGTGGTTGTACCCGCCTTCAAAGTAGGAGGGTTCTCCGCTGGAAGGTAGCCAAATCGCGCAAGGCTCCAGGTCCACAACACCACGCAGATCACCCACAACCCCACCCATAGCTGCGGCAGGTGGCAAGCAAGTGCGTCGTTGCTCCGCCCCGCCATTCTAGTATCGCAATGTAAAAATGTAATTCGTAATCGATGAATAAAACTTAAGTGCTACATAACTTGACGACTCAACTACTGCACGTGGACAGATCGAATCGCTCTCGATACCAATTGTAACACCCTCTTCTATTTAATCTATTATTTGAAATAATTCGAACAATCAGAGTCTACGAAAAACCTTTTAGTGCGACCACCAGAGGGTGCCACATTCAAACAACCACATTAAACTCCAAATAATAATTAAAATAACTCCAAAAGGTGATACATAGCACCATAAATCCGCATTTGAGGATAGAAATCGTAGCAAATGGAAATAACAACCAAAATACTAGAATACTGCTTATCCAAGAAAATTAAAGTATAACATAACATAAACGATAAAATCTAGCTATCCTCCCCCTGCTACGATCGAGCCGGCTTCGACAATACTAGCGGAAGGTGCTCACGCCACCTTCGATCCATCACACTGCAGGCGTTGCCACATAGGAGCAACATTCCAAGCGAGAAAGGGTGAGTTTCATTTCATAGAAAATAGTAAATAAAACATGCAACACATCGGATAAGCATTAGCACACAAACACCGTGAAGATTCAAGCAATTTCATCAATGGTCATACACACCCAAACAAACACCGTGACATATGCAAGTGCATGAGAATGCAGCCCAACGCTGAGGGCATATGCATGTGGATCCATCACCAAAAAGGCCCGAAGGCATTCACCAATCACCAAAAAGCCCGAAGGCATTCACCAAAAATATTTTATGAGGCCGAGGCCTATTCACCAAAGTAATGCACATGCCTACGCGACGCATGACTATGCAACACCACACCAAAACAACAACGATAATAGCACACCGAATATTCACCAATAATTTTATTTGCACCAAATCACCAATAGGGGTCATAAACCCTTAATCACCCAAATAAACTCACCGTTAATCCCATCACCATTTAAACAACCACCATAGCTAAATGCCACACCAAAAGGACCAATCCAACATCATAATAATTATTTTTGGCACCTAGGGACTAATTTAACGCCTCTAGTATTTATTTTAGCACCTAAGGATTAATTTAACACCATAATATTTATTTTAGCACCTAGGATTAATTTAACGCTCACCTAGGCACCCTTGCACTCCTAGGCGCCAAAAAACACACAGGGCAGCCAATTGGCGCCCATACACTATTCACCGCGCAAACCAGAACACGCAGAATGTCACATACCCAGCGCCATTTCCAGGAATCTGGCGCCTCTCGCACTACACGCACACAAAGACACATGTAATCCACACACATGTGGCGCCATTTTCGGGGAATTTGGCGCCCTTCCCCTGTCCGCACCACACCTACACATCACACACTGAATTCACACACGGGCGCCATTTTTTGGGAATTTGGCGCCTCTCGCACACCCGCACAAACACACACCGACACGCTCCAACTCACTCACCAGCGCCATTTCTGTGGGAAATTGGCGCCCCTCTCACCCGCCTGCTCGCAAAACACGCACAAACACACACAATGCACACACAGGGCGCCATTTCAGGGGATTTTGGCGCTCCTCCTCGACTCTACCCACTACACCGACCACACACACCTAATGCACACACGCAGGCGCCATTTCAGGGAAATTGGCGCCTTCTTCTCACTGTCTATATATTTTTCTTTTTAAATACGGACAACAACATATATACAAACTCTAAGACACCACCAGTACCGCATGTATATATTTTTACAACCCAAACAGCAACCTATATAGTTGGTAAAACGCAAACAGCAACTCATATATATTTTATAAAACCTTGACAGCAACTTATACATTTTATGAATGGTGACAAAGAAAGACATATACATGTTCGAATAAAGACAACAAAGAATATACATATTCTATACCACAAAGAATAGCACCTATACATTCGTAAATCAAAGACAAACAAAGAATTATATAGTTTATACAAATGACAAAGACATATACGTCCGTAAATCAAGACAATTCAATCTCTCCATATCCTAATACTCAATCCTATGGTCCCATGTTTTAGAAACTATTGGCTATAAAAGGAAACTCCTTACACGAAAATTGAATGAGAATTCCACACTTGAGAACCCACCAAAATCACCACCACCCAAGCTTCGTTCTTCCTTTCAACTCACGCCAAATCCTTCTTTCAAACACAAGGGAACAAGCCCCAAATTAAGGAAGGGGTTGAAGATCACAAAAGGAGAAGAATGGAAAAGAATGGGTTACACGAATTACTTACTAAATTTGAGAGAAATCTCTTCTTCCCCTTCTTCCTTTCTCACTGCCGCGCGCTTCCTTTCTCTCTGTCTCACGGTTTTCTTTCTTTGTTTTGATGGGGTAATACACACTTAGGGATCCATTAGGTTGTGAATGGGAATTGGGCCAACTAATGGGCTTGGGCCCTATTCACACCCCCTCCTTTTAATTCAAATCACCTCCCGAAATTAAATAACTCCTAGTTAGTTAATTTATTTACATAATTATTGTAAACCTCAAATAACTTAATTAAATAATTAATTAAATTATTTCGGGGTGTTACATCATTTCTCAGACAGAAAACACAAGAAGGCTTCCACTGCTACATTGTTCAATACTCGACAACGCCCAAATGAATCCCTGAGAGAATATTTGGGAAGATTCAAATGACATCACCGTAGGTGTGGAACATCCGGATCAGAGACAATTTGCGGGCGCTTTCACCAACGGACCGAGGTGGACAATTCAATGAATCATCACGAACGGACCAAAGAACAAGTATGCAAGAGATCTCTTGCCAGGGGTAAGCGTACATGAAGGGAAGAAAGCAATGCCGAGAAGCGCCACCGAGATGAACGGGAGCGAGCAGCGGACAGAGGATATGAACGACGCGCAAGCCGATATGATGATTACACCGAAGTGTTTCCCAAACGACGGATCCTCCACCCCACCTCGGACGAAAAAAGCCCAACTAGAGGAAATCTAACACCATTAAACCAACGGCGTGCAACGATCTTAAAAGAAGTCTTACACACAAGGCTAATCCCTGAATTGAACCCAGCGAGGAAACTTTTAGGGAGAGATACCGGAGCATGGTGTGAGTATCACAGAGGTCGAGGACACGACACCGAGAACTGTTACGCCTTGAAAAATGAAATTGAGAAGCTAATCCGCCGTGGTTTATTGAAACAATATGTTAAAGATGATCAGGCCCATACCTCGACCAGAACACCGGAGAAACCAAAGCCCAAGTTGCAGTCGCAAGTAGTGAGACTAGAGGAACATGAAGAAGATATTCCACTAGTACAACATACCCTTAACACTATTTCAGGGGGTTTTGTAGGTGGTGGGGAAACTAGTTCGGCACGCCGAAGATATGTCTGCCAAGTCATGCAAATTAGCAGTTCATCCCAAACGTCAATGGTGCACAACGTTCCTGAACTAAGTTTCTCCCCCAAAGACTTTGAGGGTATCTCACCACATGAAGATGACCCTCTAGTCGTAATGGTCCAAGTACTCAACTATAATGTTCGCCGCGTATTGATAGACCCAGGATCTTCGGCCGGCATAATATATTGGGAGGCATTTAAAGGTATGAACTTGTCCAATGAACATTTACAACCTTATCATGGAACACTTTTAGGTTTTCCAGGAGAGCAGGTGCAAATAAAAGGATATATCGCCATCAACACCACTTTTGGCACCGGAAACAATGCTAGAACAATCAGAGTAAGATATTTGGTGATTGACGCTGTTCATCCTACAACATCATCATGGGTAGGCCAGCCCTCAACATACTCGGTGCAGCCTTATCTACGCAATACCTCACCTTGAAGTATCCCCTTGAGGACGGACGAGTTGGAGTCCTAAAGGCCGACCAAGAAGCAGCAAGGAAATGTTATTTGGAAAGCCTGAAAACAAAAAAGAAGAATGTTGTGGACACATCAGTGAAGGCTACTTCTTTTAACATTAACTTTACCGATTTAGCCGAGCGAAGATTTCAATGGAGCGCTTTTAAAGCCAGCGGAAGATCTCAAACAAATTCGGATCAAGAATAATCCCGAACAAACAACAAACATTGGAGGAACACTTCCACCGCATTTAAGAACCGATAATAATCGAATCGCTAAGGAAAAATGTTGATCTTTTTTGCATGGACGCCACCGATATGCCAGGGATTGATCCATCCTTCATCTGCCACAGACTGTCGTTGGGTCCAACAGCAAAGCCGATTTCGCAGAGGAAAAGGAAGCTAGGTCCTGAGCGCAAGGCAGCAGTAGCAGAGGAAACTCAAAAGTTACTGGAAGCTGGTTTCATTAAGGAGATTCAATATCCAACATGGCTTTCAAACGTAGTGTTAGTAAAGAAATCCAATGGGAAATGGAGAATGTGTGTGACATCCGGGGCTGACGAGGGCGGGGAGTGATCGCCGGTGCCCAAAAAGGTGGCATGGCAAAGAGCGGCTCCTGGCAGCTTCAAAGCGAAGGGGCACACGAATGAACCGAATACACACCGGAATGAGAGGGATCCTGAGGCTGTGCAGGTATGGGATCGGATCTGCATTGAAGGAAGGCGAAAAGAATTGATTTGGACTACCTATACCAACAAGATGCATCTTTTTGGGAGCCTATCCCATAAGAACTCCATAGTTAAGCGTGCTTGGCTCGAGTAGTAGTGGGATGGGTGACCTTCTCGAAGTTCCAGGAAAGCATGCAAGTTGAGGACAAAGCATGCTTTGAAAAGACTCGTGTTGGTTCGTGGGGCGCTCAGCGATTGTAGAAGCGATGCAGGATGTTACAAATGGTATCAGAGCAGCAGACCTCTCCCAGTACGGTGTGGTTCGGGGACGAACCAAGCGGAAGCTGGTGGGCATGTGACATCCGGGGCTGACGAGGGCGGGGAGTGATCGCCGGTGCCCAAAAAGGTGGCATGGCAAAGAGCGGCTCCTGGCAGCTTCAAAGCGAAGGGGCACACGAATGAACCGAATACGCACCGGAATGAGAGGGATCCTGAGGCTGTGCAGGTATGGGACTGTACAGTTGAAGGAAGGCTTAAAAGAATTGATTTGGACTACCTATACCAACAAGATGCATCTTCTTTTCGGGAGCCCATCCCATAAGAACTCCATAGTTAAGCGTGCTTGGCTTGGAGTAGTAGTGGGATGGGTGACCTTCTGGGAAGTTTTCCGGAAAGCATGCAAGTGAGGACAAAGCATGCTGAAAAGACTCGTGTTGGTTCGTGGGGGCAGTCAACAGTTGTAGAAGCAGTCTGGGATGTTACAAATCATGTGACATCCGGGGCTGAAGAGGGCGGGGAGTGATCGCCGGTGCCCAAAAAGGTGGCATGGCAAAGAGCGGCTCCTCGAAGCTTCAAAGCGAAGCGGGCGCGTGAATGAACCGAATACGCACAGGAATGAGAGGATCCCGAGGTTGTGTAGGTATGGGGACGCATATTGAAGGAAGGCTTAAAAGAATTGATTTGGACTACCTATACCAACAAGATGCATCTTCTTTTGGGAGCCCATTCCATAAGAACTCCATAGTTAAGCGTGCTTGGCTTGGAGTAGTAGCTGGATGGGTGACCTTCCGGAAGTTTTCTTGAAAGCATGCAAGTGAGGACAAAGCATCTTTGAAAAGACTCGTGTTGGTTAGTGGGGCAATCGACACTTCCGGGAGCGATGGGATGTTACAAATGGTATCGAGCATAAGTTTGGGTCCGTCCGCCAAGTGTGTCCGTCCGTCATAGTGTATATGACAAACTAAGTAGTGTTAGTCCGGTTCTCAAATGGTGTTAATGCCGCAGTTGTTAGGTTCGAGATGGCTCGGAGGGTTGATCTTTGCTCTTCTTGCCAAGCGTTGCAAGCTATTGCTCAGCGATGGGAAGCCACGGAATGGCGGAGAGGAGGTCAAAGTAAGTTCGCCACGCCCAAAGGGAGAGTCCGCCCACTTTCAAAGGTCGGTATGATCCTCGATGGAGCTTTGGCATGGTTGAAGGAGATCGAGAGAATTTTTCGGGTTATGGATTGTACGCCGCATGGAAGGTAAGGTTTGTACGCATATGCTAGCCGAGGAGGCAGATGATTGGTGGTTGGGAATGTCGCAAGGTTAGAAAATCTTTGGTGAGGAAGTTACTTGGGAGGTTTTCACAAGAGAGTTCAAGAGAAAGTACCACCCCGAGGATGTGCGAGCTAAGAAGGAAGTGGAATTTCTAGAGAGTCAAGCAGGAAACAAGACGGTTCTTTGAGTATGCCGCCAAATTTGAGGAGTTGGCCAAGTCTGTCCCTTACTATGCCAATGATGCCGACTCGGAGTTCTCCAAGTGTGTCAAATTTGAGAGTGGTCTGCTGCATACTCGATATAAAGAAAGCAATTGGGTATCAAGAGATTCGGGATTTTGCTAGATTAGTTGATAAGTGTAGGATCTATGAAGAGGATAGTTACCACGCTTGCTTACATAAGGTGTGAAGGAAAAGAGGAATTCTCGGGCCAGATGAAGCCATATGAGGTTTCGTGGTAAGGGTAAGGGAGAGGAGAGTTCGGGCAAGAAGTCAAGGGGGGGATGTTTAGCTGTTATTTCTTTTACTTTTTGGATTATTGTTTAAGTTGTTATCTTTCCACTGCTGTAATACTTTTTCCCGGATATTATTTGGTGCTATGTATCCTCTAAACTGGAGTTTATTTTAATTAATTGTTTTGGAAGTTATAATAAGGTGTTTGGTTTTAAATGTGACACCCTCGAGTGGTCGCACCAAAAATGTTTTTCACGCACTCTGATTTTCCAAATTGATTGAATAGTAGTCTATGTAGAAGGGGGTGTTACAAGTGGTATCAGAGCAGCAGACCTCTCCCAGTACGGTGTGGTTCGAGGACGAACCAAGCTTTAAGCCAGTGGGCATGTGACATCCGGTGAAGAGGGCGGGAGTGATCGCGGTGCCCCAAAAAGGTGGCATGGCAAAGCGGCTCTGGCGCGGCAAAGCGGCGGGCGCGTGAATGAACCGAACACGCACAGGAATGAGAGGATCCCGAGGCCGTGCGGTATGGGACCTGCATGCTTGAAGGAAGGCTTAAAAGAATTGATTTGGACTACCTATACCAACAAGATGCATCTTCTTTTCAGGAGCCCATTCCATAAGAACTCCATAGTTAAGCGTGCTTGGCTTGGAGTAGTAGTAGTGGATGGGTGACCTTCTCCGAAGTTTCGGGAAAGCATGCAAGTGAGGACAAAGCATGCTGAAAAAGACTCGTGTTGGTTAGTGGGGGCAGTCGACACTTCTGGAAGCAGTCTGGGATGTTACAATGTGCGTGGATTTCACTGACTTAAATGCTGCTTGTCCCAAAGATCCATATCCTCTACCCAGCATTGATGCCTTGATAGATGGAGCGTCTGGATATCGTGTATTGAGCTTCATGGATGCATACTTGATAACTCATATTTATATGAGTTATTTATACTAATTCAAAGAATAAATCATGCAAGTTCTCTAGCAATGCAAGGTTAATTTAATTAGTTTTATGTTAGTTTCTTATTTCTTAGTTAGTTAGAGGTTAAATTGATAAATCAGGCATTTTGGCACCAAGTGGTGCCTTTGAGAGCGTATTGATGTCTCTTGTGCTTGTGCAAAGAAAAGCGCCCGAACGTGACCACGCCCTCACCACGCCTATAGAATAGCAAAGCAGAGCAAGGGTGAGAGATCTCAAATTTGGCGCGCTAATGATGGTCAAAGATATAAAAGTCGGAAGATCTTCTATTTCCCATGAGTCGACAAAGTATGACGCGATCGTAGTAATCGCATGCAAAGTGTCGGGCGTAAGAGGAAACAGACTTGGTAGGTGGGCAAGTGACATCAGCAACACGTGAGCAAGGAGGTTATTTAATGAGGACTCATCTCTCTCTCAAGGCACGCAGACACGCTCATACACTCACTCCCCCACTTCACTTCAGTTCATCCACCTTCATCAATCTCAGAGAAAGTGTTGTAAAGAAGTTCTGGAAACAGACTTCTGCATTTTGCTTTTCTGAACTTTTATTTTATTTTCTGCGTAACTCACTCATGTGGAGGCTCAGACGTTGTAACGTCTCTACAACGTACATGCTGAAGAGTTACTTAGGTGTATCTTTTGCACTTAGTTTCTTTTCTTTTATGTATGGTATTTGGATTTCAATTCCTTATCATTCTATAAAGATGCTCAGCATGAGCTAAACACTTTGTAGTTGGGTTGTTGCTTTGTTTGTAATGAATTTCTAGTTTAATGTTATGGAGTATTGACGTTTAAATGTCTTAAATCTTTGCATGAAAATATTTCCAAACTTGTTTTGAGGTTGGCCTCTTAAAATAGGTAGATTCATAGGTACAGACATGGTCTATGAAAAGAACTCAAAGATTTATATGAACGAAAGATGTACTAAAGACATGTAGGCATTTTTATCTAAGTCTAGACATAGAATGGATAATAGTTCATAGAACATTCTTTGTGGGTACTTAAAATACAGAGTGGGCCTATTTAGAACCTAGACATAGGACCTCTTATACTTGAAACTCGACGTTTTGTGACTGAAAAGCACACTCTTTTGCAGCAGCGTTCGGGCGACGCCGTAACGCCTATATCTGAGAATAGCATTTGTACGTAATATCGTAAACGTTATAACGCCTCGACTAGAAAGGATTTACATCGCATGCAACAACCCAACTCATCTCTCATCCATATTCACAACCAACATTTGTTTATTTGCTTATTTACATTCTTAGCATTAAAACCAACTCTTAGTGTCGATTTGTTACTTGATTCTCTTGTGTTTTGAAACTTGAACTTTGAGAGAAAAACCAATCCTCGTGGGAACGATCTCTTACTTATATCCACTTTATTACTTGTACGATGTGTATACTTGCACTATATTTGCGAATACCACACGAACGCGACAAGTTTTTGGCGTCGTTGCCGGGGATTGTAGTTAACTTTTATTGTTCAAAAAAATTAGAACACAAGTTGAAAGAATTTACTGTGTTGTTTGTTGTTTCTGTATGTGAACAGGTAGACGTTACAGCGTATGCTTAGTTCCAACTCAAGCTCTAGTTCGATTGAACCAGGGAGTGAATCTGCGCCTGAGTTTGATCCAGAACCTGAAAGAACTTTCAGGGAACTAAGGAGACAACAAAGGTTAAGAAGGAGGCAACAACAATAGCACCATCAACAACCAATCATGTCTGAACATAACACTGGTAGAAGCTCTAGAGGTGTACCAAGGGGAGGTAGAGGACATGGCCGTGGACCGCAAATGTAACACCCCCTTCTACTTAATATTATTTATTCAATAAAAATCAGAGTTTTTCAAAACATTTTCCACGCACCTCAAATAAATATACTACATCTAAGAAAAACTTCATCAAGGTATAATTAAAAATCCAAACGCATCTGATCGTACCTTGACCAATGAAGTGTTGAAGTGTTGATTGATTCGTCTATGGGCCGGTCGTTGAATGAGTGAAAGGACCGGTCCTCGCTTCACGCGTTGAGCACCTCGGGTGGTACCGCAAAGACACTCCGACGATCTAGTGAGAGGTCGCCGCAGATAGCACAAGGTTAGAGAACGCACTGATGCCATATGCGAATGGCGATATATACCGCGAGGTCCGACCGTTAGCGAGATTTTCGGCCGGCGAATTGCGCTCCAAGCGTGTTTGGGCCGATCCCGAGTTTGGCTGGGCCGCAGTCCAATTGCTGCTGGCGACTCTCGTGATTTGGCCGATACACCCAGAACACTTGCCCCTCAAGCCCAGGTCGCGCAAGAGCGGGCCGAGGCTTGAATCGATGCCCCCGTGGAGTGAAGTTATTTTGACGTAACGGACGCGCCGCTCGCTTTCTCTCAGAGG
Source organism: Oxytropis ochrocephala (assembly GCA_020916435.1). Classification (NCBI taxonomy): domain Eukaryota; kingdom Viridiplantae; phylum Streptophyta; class Magnoliopsida; order Fabales; family Fabaceae; genus Oxytropis; species Oxytropis ochrocephala. The sequence continues at coordinate 114,976,791 of CM037088.1, forward strand.
CGGTGTCGACCGCTTGTCAACCATCGGCCGTATGCGGTTGTGACGGTTGGTATTTCATCGACATTTAAGACATGACGCTTGGTGTTTCCGAGGTCGCTCGAGACAACCATTGGTGAGACGGCGAAGTGTTGTGACTCTTCGTATCCCTGGCCCCTTCGCGCGCAGATCCGCACTATAAATAGTCCTTCCACGAGTTCATTTCTCACACTTCCAAGAATTGCTCGCCAACGACCGACTCATCCGTCGCCGACTTGCATCCGGTCGATTCTGCATCTACTAGCGACCGATCCACTACATCCGCTAAGGTATGAATCGATCTCTCCCTTTACCTTTTAAGCTTGAGTTTTTTCTTGAAAGCACTTCGTGCTTTTCCACGCCCGTGATAGGGGGTGTCAGTCGAGGATGGGCCGCCGCCTCTCATGAGTGCTTTGCTCGATCGACCGACTCGATCCCTTTATCACTGTGTGTTTGTGTATGCCACTGACGGTTAATCGTCAGATTCGGAAACCGCCCCGATCTTTTCGCCATACATGTCGAGGTCGGCGAGTCCAAGTCGTCTTCGGCGACAAAGATTCAAGCTCTTCAAGCAGTTCCTCGAGCAAAGACGGGCTCGAAGTTCTCGTTCTTCCGGCCGGATCGGCCAACTCCAAGAGTATCGGGTTCTGTGTCCGCCCATTCTCGCCGAAGCGCCGAGCAACTCTCCACCACCCGAGGACGTTGTATCCCGAGTGGAGAGGAGAAGAAGAGGACGCCGACGTGATTATTATTGATGATGACGAGGCGCAAAGTGTCGCCCCGCCGTGGACGAGGAGATGGTGGAGGCCGAGGTTGGCCGAGACGTTAAGAAGTCCAAGGAGAAGAGGTGATTCGGCCGAAGTCGATATTTCTCGTCCGAAGTCAACATAGGAGGTCGAACGGTGGTCGGCCAAGTCCAAGCCGATGTAGCTCGAGATATATCTCGACATGTCTTGGGTGTCGAAACTCTTCGCTTCTAACAGAGCATTCTTACCGCTCGGCCACGATGCTTTGCCCGATCTACTGAGCCGCCTTGAAGACTCACCGGCCGAGGATAAGAGGCATGAAGGAGGCGAAGATATCGCGACTTATTCTCCCAACTTCAAGTTCACGATGTATCGGCTCGTGTTCGAGAAGATGAAGATTACCCTCCTTTTACCGAATTCCAACGCGACGCCCTGCGCCATATTGGGGTCGCCTTCGCAGCGACTTCATCCAAACGCATGGGCGTTTTAAAGACTTTGAGGAGTCTTTGCTTGACCTTGCCGGTCTACGGTCTCGATGATGCTTTTCTTTGCTATCTTTGAGCCGAGGTGGCTGCAGAGAAGGCCAACAAGGAGAAGAGGAGCAAGTCTCCTTCAAAATGCGAAGACCCACCACCGATTTTTCAAAGCATTCCAGAGTCGTTGGGGAGCGGCCCGAAAAGCCGAGATTTTTGGATCGCTCCAATCAAGAGGCCGGCAAGGCCGTTTCTGAGGTTCAACCGGACGGGATGCTAGGTCCCCCTTATTTCCCAATCATGTGGAATGAGGCTCATTTCTTCAGGCGGCCGGGCGACTACATCTATACAAATGAAAGACTTCGGGCGAGGCCGACCGAGACTCGGAGATGATAAAGTCGTTGGCAGTATGATGCGTCCGGATCCTAAGGCGGCGACATACCTTGCCGCCTTTGTCTTGTACGAAGGCCAAGACACGGAGGCCGAGATTGGTTCGCTTTTGAACTTTTTCTTTATATTTTTTTTCTTTATCGATCTTGTCAATCTTTTGTTCTAACTCATAGCTCGTTATTTTGCGTAAAGAATGGCCGGCAAAAGCGGGACTCGCTCGCCTCGCCCCAAGCTCGAAGGAGGGCCAAGAGATTTGATGGTTCCGGCCGGGGATAACCCCGAATCTTCCTCAAAGGTCCCCAAACTCCTAAGAGCAAGGGAAGAAGGTTGGCCGGCAAGCCTCGGCCGCCTCCCCAGTGTCGATCGCTCACCCAAGCGGGCCAAGCGTGATTGTCGGGTCCCGCCCTGCGACGGAGGAGATTCTCGTCATCTCGCCAAAGCTTGGGTACGCCGATCCGGGAACAAGATGTATGAAACCCATGGCGCTCGCGCTTTCTCTCGCATGGGGGTCGAGAAAGTCATGGCGAGCCGGTGGCCGAATCGATGGTAATTTTATTTTTAGTCTTGTACTCTTCGTCTATCTTTGTTCGACCGACTAACAACCCGTCGACTTGAATTTTGCAGAAAAGACAAGGCTTTAGCCGAGGCGCAGCCTAAAATATGACAAGCTCGTCGGTCGAAGAAGCGAGCCCTCAAACGAGGGGAGGATGACCGGGCAAGCCGGGCAAAGAGGAACAAGGAGCTTGCCGCTCCAGTCGCTACTTTGAAGGTCGATCTTGATGCTACGCCAAGAGAGAGGTGCTCGGGCGCCGATAAGGCCGTGGAGGGAACGATCCGAAAGCGTGGCCTGTGCCGGCCAGAGGTCGCAATTGAGCGCTTTTACAATGCTCTCGGGACAAAGGGTATTGAATACCGATCCGCAGATCAATTTTGATGACAAGATGATCAAGCCCACGCACTATGTCGATAACAACAAGATCATGTTGCTCGCAGAAGTCGACGAGCAAGGCAACGCCATTCGCCCGCCACCATTCTCTTTTAAAGCCCGCTGCGAGCGGTGTAAATTTTGTAAATCGTTTAACTTGCCGGGCACAACAATTTCTCCGCCCGTGCGCTTTTTGATTTGTGGACGCCGGATCGACCAGGCGCCCTCGCTTTGTAATGACAATTTTCGTTTGTTTTTAATTACGCCCGCTCACATTTATATTGCTATGTCTCGCGTGTTTCTTGCATTTGTTCGCCTTTATTCATTTTGAATGGTGGTACGCTTCGGCGCGGCCGTTTCGTGCTTTACCGATAGCGCTCGTTTATGGTCGCTTTACGCGCCTTGTATGTTTATTTTTCTCCAAGTCTTCGAGTGTTAAGACCGTTCGATTCGTCGTTCGCGCTTTATTTTGAAAAGCATCCATTCTTTGATAAGTTTTAATATCCCAACGGCCTTGGATCGCTTCGGCGACCTTCAATCGTGCCCTTTCAATGGCATTTGAGGTAGGTCGTTTGACGACCTCACCGTGATGGGTTATCACTTAACCTTGGGCCATTTTCGATGGCACTCGATGTAGATCGTTTCGACGACCTAGCGTTTATGGGCCATTTTCGATGGCGCCGTTTGAGTCAACTCGATGACCGCGTTTGTCGCCGCTCGGTGGCACATGCCCACAGTCGCCGACGACACTGAAGTTTGCGGGTGATCTAACCCTCGGGCCATTTCGATGGCACTTTCGGTTGGGACCGTTTCGACGGTCGCCGCCGATTTGGATCGCTTCGACGATCTAAGGTTTCTTGCGTTTAAACCCTGGGCCATTTCGATGGCACTCGATTGGGACCATTTCGATGGTCGCTTCGGTTTAGATCGTTTCGACGATCCGATCGACTTTGATAAATCTTCGCCGCTCCCTTGCGCGGGCAATCTTGAGCGACCGGTCATACATCCTTGCGAGAGAGTAAATAACATCATATTTCTAAAGGCCCGTGCCTCGTAAAAACCCGAGTGGGAAAAGAGCGCACCGCTTTTCATTAATAGGTCGGTCGGTATTACATTCAAATCTTTGTTACATTCAAACGTAATATTTCCCCGAGTTTTTCTCGCATTCCACGCGTTACGGGGATAGTCGCCCATCCATGGTCTCTAGCTCGTAAGCCCCTTTTCGATCTTGTTGATGACCTGTATGGACCTTCCCAATTTGGTGCGAGCTTCCCTTGGCGTGCATTCTTATTTCCCACGCCGCCCGTCTTAGAATGAGTGGCCGATCGAGAATTCTCTCTTTTGAACTCGAGCATTGTACTGGCTGCGAACTGCTTGATCAATTGCTTCTCTTAGCGAAGCTTATGTACGCAGCTTCTTCGATTAGGTCCAATTCTTCTCGGATAGCTCTGGCCGTTTTCAACCACCGTAGGGGTTTGAAGTCCTCCAATTCAGCTCGCCCATTTCGATGGGTATCACAAATACGTCGCCTGTACACCAATCTGGGCGGCGACTCCCGGCCGATGAATGAGGGGTCGCATCCTGTAGGCCCACAGAACGGACTGCGACTCTTCGACCAGTTCCTTTCGCTTCATCCGGTCTTCGCTTTAAGCCACGTAGATAACTCGCTGCCGCCTCACCGCCGTTTGTGCGAGGGTGCTCGACCGAGGTGAAACACTTGTTTTACCCTAAGTCGCCAACATTTCCACGAATCTCTTGTGCGTGAACTCGGGTGCCGTTATCGTTATCAATTCTTTGGGGATCCCAAAACGGGCTAGCACACACCGTCCAAGAACTTGCCGACTTTGGCCGATGTGATTGTTGCAAAGCGGCTCGGCCTCGATCCACTTAGTAAAGTAATCATCGCCACGATCAAGAACTTGAACCGGCTCGGAGCGGGTGGAAACGGGCCTAGAAGATCCATGCCCCACCGGTGAACGGCCAAGGTGAGGCAAGACTTTGTAATTCGAGGAAGGTGCAATGTGGACATCGGCATGTACTTGGCATTTCTTACACTTCGAACGAGAGCTTGGCATCCTCGCCCATGGGTCGGCCAATAGTAGTAGCCTACCGAGAGCCTTCTTAGCTATGGAACTGGGCGCCCGGGTGACTCCACAAACACCTTCATGAATGTCCTCAAAGACATGGTCTGGCCGACCGACGTAAGACACCTTAACAATGGAGAGGAGAATCCTCTTCTGTACAACTTTCCTTCTATAACCGAGTACTTGGTCGCTCTGAGTCTGACCAACTTCGCTTGCTTTGGATCGTTCGGCTCCTCCCCTTCAACAATGTACCTTAGGATGGGGGCGATCCAATCTGAATCCGTGCTGACACATAGAACGGCCAACGACTGACTTGGCTTGGTTGAAACGCTCGGCCGATTTAATGTTTCTTGAATCACACTTCTATGATTCCCTGGAGTTTTGGTACTTGCTAGCTTTGATAATATATCCGCTCGAACATTTTCGGTCCGAGGCACATGTACCACTTTCATTTCGGCCGAATCGCTGAGAGCGCTTCTCTCACCACTGCTAGATAACTTTTCAAAGACGTCGTCTTTAGCATCATATAATTCTTTGATCTGCGAGACTACGAGTAGGAATCGATCTAAGTTCAACCCGGTCGACATTGAAATCTCTGGCGAGCTGGAGGCCAGCTATGCATGCTTCGTACTCGGCCTGGTTGTTTGAAGTGTGGAATGCAAAGGTTAAAGACACCTCCACAGCCAGGCCTTCAGAATTTTCTAGTATTAGGCCGGCTCCACTTCCTTTACTATTAGACGACCCATCTACGTGCAAGATCCAGGTCGTTCCAGCTTGATCTTCTGGAGCAGGAGTCATTTCCGCTATAAAGTCGGCCAACACCTGCGCTTTTGCGGCCGATCTGGATTCAAATTTAATCCCAAACTCACTGAGCTCCACAGCCCACTTTATCATCCGTCCCGCCAGGTCTGGCCGATGTAGGACTTGCCTGATAGGCTGGTCGGTCCTTACCACGACCTGATGGGCCACAAAGTAGGGTCTCAATCTTCTAGCAGCTATTAGGAGCGCAAGGGCAAATTTCTCTATCTTCTGGTATCTCACCGGGCCTCGAGTACTTTTTTACTTATGAAATAGACCGGATTCTCGCTTTAGATCGTTTCTTCTAACTAGCACAAAGATCGAGAACTTCTTCCATTATGGCAAGCACGGATATAACGTCCGCCCAACAGCGGCTTGGTCATGATCGGCGGGCTAACCAAAGCTTGCTTTAATTCATCCAATGCTCGCTGGCATTGTTCGGTCCACTCAAAGTCCACCTCTTTCTTTAGCAGTCTAAACAGTGGAAGCGACTTGCAGGCCGCTTTGGGGATGAACCTGGATAGAGCGGCCACCATGCCATTTAGCTGTTGTATTTCTTTTTTCGACGTGGGCGGCCTCATATCGGCGACCGCCCTACACTTTTCAGGGTTTGCTTCTATCCCTCTTTCAGTCAGGTGGAAACCCAAGAATCTGCCGGCCCTCACCCCAAAGGTACACTTCTCAGGATTTAGTCTAAGTGAGTTCCTCCTAGCTTCTTCAAATATTTCCCTGAGGTCGTTCACGTGAATCTGGGTCGGTTACGCTTTTAATGATCATGTCGCCCAAATACACCTCTCGAGATGCGACCGATCGCCTCTTGAAAATTTTGTTCATCATCATTCGTAGGTCGCTCCAGCGTTCTTCGAGGCCGAAAGGCATCACCTTGTATCTTGAAAATTCCCCGATCGGTCATGAAGGTCGTCTTGTGCCGATCGGGCGGATACATCGTGATCCGATTGTATCCGAGTAAGCGCCCGAAAAAGACGATGTTTGTAGCGAGGCCCCATCGACGACCTTATCGATGTTGGAGTGCGGAAGGCATCGCCGGGCATGCCTTATTTAGATCAAGATAGTCCACACACATCCTCCACTTTCCATTCTTCTTCTTAACCAAAGACGACATTGGACAAAACCGGTCGTGTATTTGATCTCTTCTATAAAATTGGCCTTTACGAGGTCCTCAACGGCTTTGCAAATGGCTTGCGATTTTTCCTCGTTCGAGTGCGTCTTCTTTGGGCGGCCAAATTGGCCCTTCATCGATCGAAAGTTGATGGCAAAGCTACCGATAGGGATGCGGGCATGTCGATGCCCGCCATGCGAGCAGTCAAGATAGTCTCTCAAACATTGCACAAGATCTTGCTTCACTTGCTCGGTAGGTCGCTCACCGAAGCTTTACCGATTTTGGATGGGTCGTCACCCAATTGAACATCTACCAACTCTCCATGAGGCTCACGGTCTTTTCGGCCTATTTTTCATTTCTCTCGAGCCAAATCATGATCATTGTCCTCCGGGTCATTTATCGGATCATACCGAAGCGCCCAAATCAGCGACATTGACTTGATGGCCTTCACTAGTGCTCTCGAACGTTCGGGCCACGATCTACCTCGTCACATATTTCTTGGTAAAGAGCGTGGCTTCTTCTTGCGATTCTAGGTCGGCCGCGGTGGTGACCACTTGGTCGTCTTTGCCAGTAGAATTTCATTTTTAGATGCACCGTCGATGTAACGGCCTCCGCCTTACAAAAAAGGCCTACCAATAATACATTGATAGCGAGGATTTGAGGGGAGTACAAGGAACGCCGTCCCGACCAGCCCCGCATGCAGTACTATCCCCGTCGCCACCAAACGCGTGACTAGCGACTCGATCGTTCCCAACGGGTAGGTGGTCGCCCATTGAAACTGTTAGAGGGTAGGCTCGGCCGGGAATTATCTCACTCCGATCAACCTTGATTTTGTCGATCAAGTCTTCAAACATGATATCGGCCGAGCTACCTTGATCGACTGAATTCTCTGCACCTCTCGTGTTTGCCATGACGACTCACGATTACCAATGGAACATAACTATTAGGCTTGCTGCCGTCGTATAGGTCGTCATCACCGAACGAGATGGGGGTCCGCCGAGACCGGTGGTGGTGCTTTGAAGTGGATGCGACCATTAACAACTCGCCCCACTTTCTCTTGGTGGCTTTGTTAGATTCCCTGCGGTCCAGGGGGTTTCCACCATGAATAACCATCGCAACATTACGACCTTTGGACTGCCGAGTGTCACGATCTTCGATCGATCCTTGTTTTGGGTATTTCAGATGGCCGAGGCCCCTTTCCTCTGTGCGGATCGCCTTCTTCTCGCTCTCGAGGAGGTCGCCGCTTCCTCCGACCTCACATACTTTCCCAACTTGCCTTTTCGAATAAGCTCTTCAATATCATCTTTGAGGCCATACGATCGTTAGTATCGTGCCCGCTTACTCTTGTGGTAACTGGCGGTATCTTTTGGTCGGTCGTGCCCCCTTCTTGAGCACGAGTGGTTCAGGCCGCTTAACTCCCACAAACTCATTATTCTGACACTCGCTGTAGATCTGCGCAATAGAGGTGTTGAGTCGAGTGCGATGATCAAACTTTTTATCTCGAAAGTCAGGCCGATTGTCGCGGCGACCTTCATGCCCTCTGGCCGGCTTACTGTTTTCTTCTTTAGGTCGTGCGCGGACGGCCTTTCTTGCTGCCAGGGTTTCTTCATACTGCATGTGGACGTTAGCCCTTGTTAGGAAGTGGCTGAGATCCTGGTAATGATTCAATGTAAATTCTTCGACGAACCGGTGGTCCGGTCGAATACCACGCTTCAGATATTTCAACTTGTCCTTGTCTGACAAGTCACGGACAGACTCAGCTTCTGTGTTAAACCGGTCGATATACTGCCTCAGCGTCTCATTATCTCCTTGAACAACAGAGTCCAAGTATTCTTCATACCGATATTGGCAGCGGTTTGCAGTGTAGTGAGACAGAATATTTCGATCAGTGTCGTCCCACGAGGAGATGGAATTGGGTCGCAGAGACTCCCACCATTCCAATGCTCGGCCGCCCGAGATCGGGAAAGAGCACGCATTTCATGGTCGGTCCCAATTCCTATAGCAGCAGAATTATTGAAGTAACGGAGATGCTTATGCGGATCCCCGGCCGTCAAACTTGTTGAGATTGGGCGGCATGCGGAGGTCTCTGAATTTTGTAACGCCGATCTCCCCGGAGAACGGGCGTGTTCATTCCGAACTTGAATTCGACCCAAAGGGTTGCATTGCGAGGCATGCCTGCTGCCCAAGCATTCCATAAAATCCCGGACGGCCGGTTGGTGGAAGTGGAGGAGGTCTTCTGGTCGCCGCTTGGCTTTCTCGCTTGGCCGTCGCGGCGCCCCTAATTCTTCCATCTCTCGTAATCTTCCCACTCTTCTCGAGAATCCCAAGATCCGCTTCGACCGAGCGTGACCCGGACGACTCATTGGAGGAGTACTGCAGGCGAGCGACCGGTCGTCGGATGGTAGCTAGAATCTTCATAATCATAGGACATCGAAGCGGCGTCTACGCTGCTCTCGCCAGGGGCGATCTGTGTGCCCCTCGCTTCTTCTTGCCGGAAGCGATGGGTAGTGCTCTCTCGGCGAGAGATGCTCCTTCGAGGAGGAGCGGTGTCTTGGCGCCGATCGGCGGCAGCGTAAGGTTCTCCGTCTTTCCACCCGTGCATGGCCCGAATCGAACTCTCTCGACCGGAGAGGAGAGCGCATCTCGGTCTGCGATCACTTGATTTTTGTTTTGCAGGAGTTGCAAAACGGCTTGAGTTACATGATCTGGTAGGGGTTCCTGAATGCCCGCTTCAACCAGCTCGGGCGGCAAATCTCCAGGAACGGCCGGTTGGATCTGTTGGAGGACAGGTCCGCGACCGTTGTGCACTGACGGTTCTTGTCGCGGAAGTCCTTGAGACTCGTGGATCGTGGATTTACCACTCTACCATTGCGGCATTAACATTCGTTAAGAAACAATTAACACTACCTAGTTGTCATAGATACTATGACAGCATAAACTTAATGGATTGCACTCGAATCGCTCCGATACCACTAATGTAACACCCCCTTCTACTTAATATTATTTATTCAATAAAAATCAGAGTTTTTCAAAACATTTTCCACGCACCTCAAATAAATATACTACATCTAAGAAAAACCTCATCAAGGTATAATTAAAAATCCAAACGCATCTAGTGCGTGAAATGCATATCATAGTCACATGGGATAAAACCCTAAAACTCACATTTAATGTTTACAATAATCCAAAAGCAATTCACAAAGAATGAAAATAAAATTGAGTTCAACACACTCAATACATAATTTAAATCAGTTTAGTCCATAACATAAGATAACAATACTAAGACCCCAATCCCGGGTGTTACTAGATCAGAGCCGACTCAAAATCCCAAAAAGCCTAGAGATCTTCACTCAGAATCACCTGCATGTCGCCACGAGAGCAGGCAACATAAAAATGCTAGGGTGAGTCTCTTTACATAAATAATAACAAGTAAGATAAGCATTATATTCGGAAAACATCTAGTAACAACAATCCAGAGCAATTAAGCATTCACCATTCAATTAAAACACCAACAAGTCACAACAAAGGATCAATTAAGCATCAATGAGAATTCAAGGAATGCATGATTGTATGCATGTGTGCAATATGCATGTGGATCCATAACCACCTCAAAAACCCCGTCGGGTAACCACCAACTGTTGGCCGAAGCCACCCACCACAATTTGGCCGAAGCCACCCACCGCGTAATGCATATGATTTATGTGACACTATGACAAAGCATCACAACGCAATAAGCACATCACATCAATTATTAACCACCACGTTATCAATTATCAACCACCACGTTATCAATTATTAACCACCACGTTATCAATTATTAACCACCACCTCATCATTTATTAACCACCACCTTATCAATGATTAACCACCTCTTGATCATTTATTAACCACCACTTGATCAATTATCGCCCACCACATCAATTATTATATTAAATCTCACCTAAGGACCATTTAGACCCACCAAAGGTTACTCTAGTACTTAAAGGTCATTTTGACACATTATTAATTAATTTAGCACTTTGGGACTCATGTGGACGTATTGGGATTATTTGAACACTAAGGGATTATTTTGTCACGCCAAGGATTAATTTAATTCTTAGGGACTAATTTGTCACACCAAGGATTAAATTAATTCTTAGGGACTAAACCATCACTTAGACACATTTTGGACACTTAGGCGCGAGGGCAGCCACTTTGGCGCCCACTAGCGCAACACACACACACACACACACGGCACAACACACACTCACAGCGCAGCAAGTTTCTAGAAATCGGCGCTCGCACACTGACCGCACTGCACACACCAAATGTCTCACTGGGCGCCAAGTTTCTAGGAAACTGGCGCACCCTCCATGCCGTGCCACTCCTGCAGTACACACCGCACACAACCCTGCACTCAGGCGCCAAAATCCTAGGGGATTGGCGCCCACATACACGCCCGTGTCACATTCCCCGACCCAAACACACGCACGCACCACCAGGCGCCTAAATGCCTAGCATTTGGCGCCCTTCCCTGCACAGACACAACACTAACACTTAGACACTCTACCAGCGCCGATTCCTCGTGGAAATGGCGCCCGCACCTTCCACCCACCAACCAAGAACTGGCGCCATTTTGCCTAGCAAATGGCGCCCCCCCGCACTTCCACACACGCACGCCGAGAACAGTAAAGGAGGCGCCATTTTCCTATGAATTTGGTGCCCTCCACCACTTATACTCACCCAAACAAAGACTTCAACATCCCATTCACTCAATGATTCATTTCCCACTTACACAACACACAATTAGAAATGAATTAACTCATCAAATTAATATATTTCCACATTTTCTCACCATGAGGCATTTACTCAAACACTTAGCATACAATTTCAACAACACATATATCTCACACCAAGCATCATGGTAGCAACAATTCAAACACACATACAATAACAACCATAAAATGAACACAAATCCACACAATCAATTCATGCTAGGCTATTTCCTACATAACACATATTCTACAAGTTATCATAGACATAATGAGAATCCCCTAACCTTGGGTGAGCTAAGATTTCCAAGCAACCACCAAACAAAATCACCAAAATGAATATCCCTCCTTCCTAAGCAAGCTGAAAACGTGAGTGTTCCTCCATTGGGTATCCATGGAGAAAATCAAAATGGTAAAGATGAGCTTATGGAACTCATAGAAATGGAACAAGGAAGGAAAATGATGAAGATTAGGACCAATAATTCACTTACCCACCAAGAATCAAAGGAAAAGTTTCCACCTTTCCTTCCTCCCCTTCACGCCGTGCTGTTCCTCCTCCCTCTCTATTCCTTTCGTGGCTTTTCTTTCAAATGAGGGTCATGAGACCTTGTGTAGGGTTTTTGGGGTTTTTAGGCACTTGGGCTTGGGTCATTAAGTGACTTGGGCTCTTTATTTGCATCACTCATTTTACTTATTTACATACCCCCTGAAAATAAAATAAAATGAACTCTAACTCAATTATTCCACTTAAATAAACTAGACCCCCTTTTTGATAAAATAAACCCAACTAAAGTAATTAATTTAATTAAATGTTGCAAACCTTAAATAACTTAATTAGATAAATAATTAAATTATTTTGGCATGTTATAACTCTCCCCACTTAAAGAATTTCGTCCTCGAAATTACCTGAATCGAACAACTCCGGATAAGCCTCCTTCATCTTGCTTTCCAACTCCCAAGTCATGCTCTCACCCACCGCTCCTAACCACACTACCTTCACCAAATTAATCTCTTTGCCTCTTAATACCTTCACCTCACGATCTTCAATCCTAACTGGCATAGTTTCCACCGTAAGGTTCTCTCTCACCTCCACATCATCCATCTGTACTACATGAGATGGGTCAGACACATACTTCCGCAACTGAGACACATGGAATACGTCATGCAGATTAGCAAGATTAGGTGGCAAGGCCACCCGATAAGCAACTTTCCCAACCCTCTCTAAAATCTGATACGGTCCGATAAATCGTGGAGTTAACTTCTTAGACTTCAATGCACGACCCACACCTGTCGTTGGAGTAACTCTCAAAAATACATGATCACCAGCCTGAAACTCTAGATCCTTCCTCCTCTTATCATGGTAACTCTTCTGTCTACTCTGTGAGGCCTTCATTTTCTCTCTAATCATCTTTACTTTCTCTGTGGTCTCACGCACCAACTCAGGACCTAGCACCACACTTTCTCCAGTTTCGTACCAACATAATGGAGTCCTACATCTCCTCCCGTACAATGCCTCAAAAGGCGCCATCCCGATACTCGAATGAAAACTGTTATTGTAAGTGAATTCAATCAGTGGCAAATGAGAATCCCATGAACCTCCCTGCTCAAGAACACATGCTCTCAACAAATCCTCAAGTGATTGAATCGCCCTCTCAATCGCCCATCATGCAGGGGATGATATCTTTGAACTCAATCTCGATTTGGAACCCAAAGCCTCTTGCAAACTCCGCCAAAACTCAGAAGTGAACCTAGGATCCCTATCAGACACAATACTCAGAGGCACACCATGCAGCTTCACAATCGTCTTGACATAGATATCTGCCAACCTCGGAATTGGATAAGTAATATTAATCGGTAAAAAGTGTGCAGATTTAGTCAATCTATCAACAACCACCCATATGGTATCAAATCCCTCATTGTAGTCTGAAACCTACCACAAAATCCATGGAGATACTATCCCACTTCCATTCAGGAATGTCCAATGGTTGCATCAATCCTGCTGGCTTCTGATGTTCTACTTTCGATTTCTGACACGTCAAGCAAGCATACACAAACCGAGCCACATCTCGCTTCATACTGTGCCACGAGTAATCGCTTCAAATCTTGATACATTTTAGTGGCCCCCGGGTGGATACTCAACTTACTCCGATGACCCTCTTCTAGAATTGCCTTCTTAATCTCATCATTATTAGGGATACAAATCCTCCCACGGTACCTTAACACATTCTCGCTTCATCTATCACATAATCCTCACTCGAGAGTGGTCAATTCCAAATCGCGATTTCAACTAGTTTAATGTCCTTCTTTTGAGCTTCCCGAACAACATTCAAAAATTCATTGTGAATCTTCAACACACCCAATCTCACACTCTTAGGTGTCACCTCGCAGACTAAACTCAAATCTCGAAACTGTTCAATTAATTCAAGTTCTTTCACCATCATTGTAGATACATGCAAGGACTTTCTACTCAAAGCATCAGCTACCACATTAGCTTTCCCCGGATGATAGTTCAAGCTAAAGTCATAGTCTTTCAACAATTCCAACCATCTCCTTTGTCTCATATTCAATTCTTTCTGGTCAAACAGATACTGCAATCCTTTATGATCACTGAATACCTCAAACTTAGAACCATACAAATAATGTCTCCAAATCTTCAAAGCAAAAACAATTGCTGCAAGCTCCAAATCGTGAGTGGGGTAATTCTTTTCATGAATCCTCAACTGTCTTGAGGCATAAGCCACTACTTTACCATTCTGCATCAAAACACCTCCTAGCCCCATTTTAGACGCATCGCAATATACTACAAAAGGCTCTCCAGATTTGGGCAATGTCAAAACAGGTGATGTTGTCAACCTTCTTTTCAATTCTTGGAAACTTTCTTCACATTTGGAATCCCACACAAACGCCTTTCCTTTACAAGTTAATTGAGTTAGTGGAGTGCCAACTTTGAAAACCCTCAATAAACCTTCTATAATATCCCGCCAATCCAAGGAAACTTCTAATCTCCGTGAATCGACTTAGAGCCTCCCACCGCATCACCGATCAACTTTAGATGGATCTATCGCAATCCCATCACCGAAATAATATGACCTAGAAAGCTCACTTCCTTCAACCAAAAGTCACACTTTGTGATTTAGCATACAACTTCTTCTCTTTCAACACTTCTAGCACTAACTTCAAATGCTCTGCATGTTCCTCTTCTGACTTAGAGTACACCAAAATATCATCTATGAAAACCACCACAAACCGATCCAAGTAGTTATGGAAAATACGGTTCATGTACTCCATAAACACCCCCGTGCATTAGTGACACCAAACGGCATTACAGAATACTCATAATGCCCATATCTCGTCCTGAATGCTGTCTTCTGAATATCTTCATCTTTCACTTTAATCTGATGATAGCCCGATCTCAAATCAATTTTGCTAAACACCTTAGCACCTACTAGCTGGTCCATCGATCGTCAATTTCGGAAGTGGATACTTGTTCTTGATTGTTACTTTGTTCAAATTGTCTATAATCAATGCAAAGCCGCATACTTCCATCTTTTTCTTCACCAAAAGTATCGCGCTCCCCAAGGTGACACACTAGGTCTTATGAACTTCTTCTCAAGTAAGTCCTCTAACTGACTCTTCAACTCAGATAATTCGGATGCATACATCCTATAGGGAGCCATAGACACGGGTCTAGTGCCAGGCACTAGATCAATACCAAACTCTACTACTTCTCTTTCAGTGGCACATCGGAATTTCGTCGGAAACACTTCAGAAATCCACGAACTATTGGCAACTCTTCAATCTTAGCTTGGCTCTCAACTGACAACGATGCCATCAATGAAAACAAACTTTAGCTTCCTCCTTCATAACTCTATGCAATTGACTGTAATGCAACAATGCGCATTCTTCCCCCTTAGTAGAAGGAAAGCTCACGGATCTACTAGCACAATTAATATGCACTTGGTTATCAACTAACCACCCATACCAAGAATGATGTCCAAACCTCCTAAAGGCAAGCAAATAAGATCAACAAGAAACTCTCCGCCAAAAACCGACAGAGGACATCTAGCACACATTAGGAGGTAGTTATGAACCTTTGGTGGGGTATCAATAACCATGTCCCTTCTCATTGTAGACAAAACAAGACCCAATTTCTCAAAGACACAATGCAAAGAATGAAAGAATGAGTAGCACCAAGATCTACTATAGCAATCAAAGGAGTACCGTTAATAAAACAAGTATCTCTAATCTCGTTAGCATCTTGAGTAACCCGCCAAAGCAAACACCTTCCTCTAGCCGCCTCCCGCTTGGGTTTAGGACATTTATTGCTCATATGTCCCGCTTCACGACAGTTGAAACAAACAACTTCTTTCTCTTTACAGGCAGTAGACTTGTGGCCCCTCCGTCCACACTTGTAGCAATGGATCTCTGTGCACTCACTACTCCTATGGCCAGGTTTCTTGCAAGCAAACACACAATACCTGCTGATTCATCTCCCCACTTGAACCTTTACCCGCACTTGCCTTCCACTTACCTTTACCTCCACTAACATCATATGGTTTTCCCCGAAACTGAGCATTCTTCTTCTCCCTCACAATTTTGTAAGCAGCAGCATTGTCTTCCTCATAAATTCTACACTTGTCCACTAGCTTGGCAAAATCTCGAATCTCCTGGTATCCAATGGATTTCTTAATCTCTGGCTGCAGACCATTCTCAAACTTTACACACTTGGAAAATTCCGAATCAGCTTGGTTGTCATAATACAGGCAAAACTTGACCAACTCCTCAAACTTGGCTGCATATTCAGCTACAGACTTGTTTCCTGTTTAGCCCAAAACTCCACCTCCTTTTTAGCCCGCACGCCCTCCGGATAATACTTCCTTGTGAACTCTTCTTTGAATACCCCCAAGTGATTTCTTCACCCCGCAGACTTCTAGTCTCTGTTTCTTCCTCATCCACCAATCATCCGCTTCTTCTTTCAAAGATATGAGTCCCAAATCTCACCTTTTGCATACTGGAGTACACGCCATAACACGGAAGATTCGCTCTATCTCCTCACCCAGTCGGTGCTCCATCCGGATCATATCTACCTTTAAAGGTAGGTGGGTTCTCACGTTGAAATGTAGCTAACTTGCGATCCTCAAGATCTTCCCTACCACCCTCTGCTCCCCATAGCTTTGTGCTATGGCTTGCAGAGCCTTAAGCTAAGAGCAAAGATCAATCCTTCGGGCCATTTTCAACCTCATCACGCAAAGATTAACATTCGTTAAGAAACAATTAACACTACCTAGTTGTCATAGATACTATGACATGGATAAACTTGGCGAGACAGACCGAATCGCTCCGATACCACTAATGTAACACCCCCTTCTACTTAATATTATTTATTCAATAAAAATCAGAGTTTTTCAAAACATTTTCCACGCACCTCAAATAAATATACTACATCTAAGAAAAACCTCATCAAGGTATAATTAAAAATCCAAACGCATCTAGTGCGTGAAATGCATATCATAGTCACATGGGATAAAACCCTAAAACGCATTTAATGTTTACAATAATCCAAAAAAATTTCACAAAAGAATGAAAATAAAATTGAGTTCAACACACTCAATACATAATTTAAATCGATTTAGTCCATAACATAAGATAACAATACTAAGACCCCAATCCCGGGTGTTACTAGATCAGAGCCGACTCAAAATCCCAAAAAGCCTAGAGATCTTCACTCAGAATCACCTGCATGTCGCCACGAGAGCAGGCAACATAAAAATGCTAGGGTGAGTCTCTTTACATAAATAATAACAAGTAAGATAAGCATTATATTCGAAAACATCTAGTAACAAACAATCCAGAGCAATTAAGCATTCACCATTCAATTAAAACACCAACAAGTCACAACAAAGGATCAATTAAGCATCAATGAGAATTCAAGGAATGCATGATTGTATGCATGTGTGCAATATGCATGTGGATCCATAACCACCTCAAAAACCCGTCGGGTAACCACTGTTGTTGGCCGAAGCCACCCACCACAATTTGGGGAAGCCACCCACCGCGTAATGCATATGATTTATGTGACACTATGACAAAGCATCACAACGCAATAAGCACATCACATCAATTATTAACCACCACGTTATCAATTATCAACCACCACGTTATCAATTATTAACCACCACGTTATCAATTATTAACCACCACCTCATCATTTATTAACCACCACCTTATCAATGATTAACCACCTCTTGATCATTTATTAACCACCACTTGATCAATTATCGCCCACCACATCAATTATTATATTAAATCTCACCTAAGGACCATTTAGACCCACCAAAGGTTACTCTAGTACTTAAAGGTCATTTTGACACATTATTAATTAATTTAGCACTTTGGGACTCATGTGGACGTATTGGGATTATTTGAACACTAAGGGATTATTTTGTCACGCCAAGGATTAATTTAATTCTTAGGGACTAATTTGTCACACCAAGGATTAAATTAATTCTTAGGGACTAAACCATCACTTAGACACATTTTGGACACTTAGGCGCCAAGGGGCAGCCACTTTGGCGCCCCACTAGCGCAACACACACACACACACACCAAGACAACACACACTCACAGCGCAAGTTTCTAGGAAATTGGCGCTCGCACACTACCCGCACTGCACACACCAAATGTCTCCCTGGCGCCAAGTTTCTAGGAAAGCGGCGCGCTCTCCATGCCGTGCCACTCTGCAAAGATACACCGCACACAACCTTGCACTCAGGCGCCAAAATCCTAGGGGATTGGCGCCCACATACACGCCCGTGTCACATTCCCCGACCCAAACACACGCACGCACCACCAGGCGCCTAAATGCCTAGCATTTGGCGCCTCTTCCCCCGCATGCACACAACACTAACACTTAGACACTCTACCAGCGCCAGATTCGTGTGAAATGGCGCCGCACCTTCCAGCCCACCAACCAAGAACTCTGGCGCCATTTTGCCTAGCAAATGGCGCCTCCCCGCACTTCCACACACGCACGCCGAACAGGGAAAGGAGGCGCCATTTTCCTATGAATTTGGCGCTCCACCACTTATACTCACCCAAACAAAGACTTCAACATCCCATTCACTCAATGATTCATTTCCCACTTACACAACACACAATTAGAAATGAATTAACTCATCAAATTAATATATTTCCACATTTTCTCACCATGAGGCATTTACTCAAACACTTAGCATACAATTTCAACAACACATATATCTCTCACACCAAGCATCATGGTAGCAACAATTCAAACACACATACAATAACAACCATAAAATGAACACAAATCCACACAATCAATTCATGCTAGGCTATTTTCTACATAACACATATTCTACAAGTTATCATAGACATAATGAGAATCCCCTAACCTTGGGTGAGCTAAGATTTCCAAGCAACCACCAAACAAAATCACCAAAATGAATATCCCTCCTTCCTAAGCAAGTCGAAAACGTGAGTGTTCCTCCCTTGGGTATCCATGGAGAAAATCAAAATGGTAAAGATGAGCTTATGGAACTCATAGAAATGGAACAAGGAAGGAAAATGATAAAGATTAGGACCAAGAATTCACTTACCCACTAAGAATCAAAGGAAAAGTTTCCACCTTTCCTTCCTCCCTTCACGCCGCCGTCTTTGTTCCTCCTCCTCCTCTCTATTCCTTTCGTGGCTTTTCTTTCAAATGAGGGTCATGAGACCTTGTGTAGGGTTTTGGGGGTTTTTAGGCACTTGGGCTTGGGTCATTAAGTGACTTGGGCCCTTTATTTGCATCACTCATTTTACTTATTTACATACCCCCTGAAAATAAAATAAAATGAACTCTAACTCAATTATTCCACTTAAATAAACTAGACCCCCTTTTTGATAAAATAAACTAAAGTAATTAATTTAATTAAATGTTGCAAACCTTAAATAACTTAATTAGATAAATAATTAAATTATTTTGGGTGTTACAGCAAACCCATACAGAGACAATAGTTGTTGATGATGAACACTGGCAAAGGCAGCAACTCATCAATGCAGGACCACAATATATGGTCAATGACAGGGACAAGCCTATGCGTGACTATGCCGTGCTTAATCCTGCTCATCTACAAACAGGCATTGCAAGACCAACTCTTCATACTGGTCACTTTGAATTCAAGCCAATGATGTTCCAAATCCGCAAACCGCAGGCAATTTGGGGTTTTCTCAAGAAGATCCATATGCACACCTAAGACAATTTTTGGATGTATGCAGCAACTTTATCATCCCTGGAGTTTCAGAGGATGCTTTCAGACTGAAGCTCTTCCCATACTCTCTTAAGGATAAGGCCAAAAGTTGGTTGAACTCCTTGGAGCCAAATTCAATTCACACTTGGGATGAGCTAGCAGAAAAATTTCTTGCAAAATACTTCCCTCCCAACAAAAATGCTAAGTTAAGAAATGATATCACTTCCTTCAAACAAAGGGAAGGGGAATCATTATTTGAGGCTTGGGAGAGGTGGAAGGAATTACTAAGAATGTGCCCACACCATGGCATTCCTGTGGTGATCCAAATGGAGACTTTCTATAATGGTCTAGATCAGCCTACTAGGTTGATACTTAATGCTTCATCAGGTGGTGTCATTCTAAACATGTCTTTATCTGAGGCATGCAAGCTTATTGATGACATAGCCACCCATAACTCTCATTGGCCATCTGATAGATTTACTCCTGGAAAGAAGGCTGGTGTTCATGAAATAAGTGAAGTAACTGCTCTTTCTGCTCAAGTGGCTACCCTAACCAACATGATCAAAACTTTGAGCACACCAAACGTGGCCACGTCTGAAAAGCAGACTGCAGCAGCAGTGGAACCTACACATTCTAGGGGAGTAGTGTGTGTCTATTGTGAAGAAGGACATGTGTATGAAGAGTGTCCCTATAACCCTCAGTCTGTAAACTTTGTATCTCAGAACAAAGGAAACAGTCCCTATTCCAACTCATACAATTCAAACTAGAGAAATCATCCAAATTTCAGTTGGAGAAACAACAATGCTTTGAATGCCAGCAATACTGCTCCTACAATACCTCCAGGATTTCTCAAAGAACAACAAATGAGCAGAGGCAATATGCGTAATAACAATAATAGCAACTTGGAGGCCATGATGAAAAGCTTCATAAGTGATTGTAAGACAACTCTGCAAACTCATGAGTCTTCAATCAAAACTCTGGAAAAACCAAATTGGGCAGATAGCTTCAGCTCTCACTCAAAGACAGAATGGATCTCTCCCTTCTACCACTGAGACACCATCATCATCTAACCCTAATGGTAATAATGGGGTAAATGGCCAGGTAAATGTAATTTCTTTAAGAAGTGGTACTGAATATCCTGAACCAACTATGCATGTGGAGAGAGAAGTGCTAGAAAAGGAGAAAGAGAAAGAAAAAGAGCCAAGCACAAGTGGTGAAAAAGAGAAGGATACTCCAGATATTGTGATGTCTAAACCAGACGTTGCAACGTCTACTTTTGAACCAGGGATCAAGACTGTGCCTAGGCTTGTACCTGAGTATCCTCCTCCACCATACCCTCAAAGATTAAAGAAAGCTCATGAAGACAAGCAATTCAGCAAGTTCATGGAGATGTTGAAACAGCTACACATCAACCTTCCTTTGGTTGAAGCTTTACAACAGATGCCAAACTATGCTAAGTTCCTGAAAGACATCATCACCAAAAGGAGAAGGCTAGGGGAGTTTGAAACTGTTGCTTTAACTGAGGAATGTAGTTTAATTATGCAGAATAAGCTCCCTAGAAAACTCAAGGATCCTGGCAGTTTTACTATACCATGCTCCATTGGAGATTTTTACATTGGCAAAGCTTTGTGTGACTTCGGAGCAAGTATCAACTTGATGCCCAAGTCCATTTATGATCAACTTGGTATAGGAACTGCCAGTCCTACGTCTATAAGTCTAACTTTAGCTGATAAAAGTAGAGTTTATCCTGAAGGCATATTAGAAGATGTTTTGATTAAAGTTGACAAGTTTGTGTTTCCAGTGGATTTTGTTATTTTAGATTTTGATGCAGATAAAGAAGTTCCTATCATTCTGGGGAGACCATTCCTAGCTACTGGAAGGACAATCATTGATGTGCAGAAAGGAGAATTAATCATGATAGTCAATGACCAAGAAGTCAAGTTCAACGTCATCAATGCACTCAAATATCCAGATCCAAACACAGAGGAGTGTTCTTATGTGGTTGCCATTAATCATATGGTTCAAAAACAATTCAACAAAGATAATGACCATTTGGAAAAGATTCTGGGCAGAGATGAAATACAAGAGTTCTTAGCGAGTAAGAAGTTGCCTCTAGAGCGTTGTAACGTCTATCACAGACGCTGCCACGCCCGAACCTCCCAAACAAAAGCTGGACAAAGAGGTATGAATCATTGGGTCAAGAAGAATCCAATCTCAAGAAGAACGTGCCCTCCATTAAAGAACCACCTACCTTGGAACTAAAGGTGTTACCTGAGCATTTAAAGTATGTCTTTTTAGGGGAAAATGATTCCCTACCTGTGATCATTTCTTCTAAACTCTCACAAGAGCAGGAGAATGATCTCATTACTACCCTGAAGAGACATAAGAGAGCAATTGGCTGGCAAATGGGCGACATCAAAGGTATCAGTCCCACAATCTGCATGCACAGAATTGTCTTAGAAGAAAATGCATTGAAGGGCAGAGGAGATTGAACCCTATAATGAAGGAGGTGGTAAAGAAAGAGATCATCAAGTGGTTGGACGCATGAATCATCTACCCTACCAATGATAGCTCATGGGTGAGCCCAGTACAGTGTGTGCCAAAGAAAGGTGGAGTTACTGTGGTAACAAATGATAAGAATGAGCTAATTCCAACAAGGACAGTAACAGGCTGGAGGATATGCATGGATTATAGGAAGCTTAACAAAGCAACTAAGAAGGATCATTTCCCCCTTCCATTCATTGATCAAATGCTAGACAGGCTTGCAGGCAAGGAGTTCTATTGTTTTCTTGATGGTTATTCAGGCTACAACCAGATAGCCATAGCCCCTGAAGATCAAGAAAAGACAACATTCACCTGTCCTTATGGTACCTTTGCTTTCAGAAGGATGCCATTTGGGCTGTGCAATGCTCCTGCAACATTTCAAAGGTGCATGATGGCCTTATTTTCTGATTTCATTGAGAATTCCATGGAAGTCTTTATGGACGATTTTTCAGTCTATGGAGATTCATATGAAGCATGCCTGGATAATTTGGAAGGAGTTCTGGTAAGATGTGAAGAAACCAACCTAGTTCTCAACTGGGAAAAATGCCACTTCATGGTGTAAGAAGGAATAGTGTTGGGGCACAGAATCTCAAAGAAAGGATTAGAGGTGGATAGACCAAAGATTGATGTTATTGACAAGCTACCTCCACCAACAACTATAAAAGGGGTCAGAAGTTTTTTAGGACATGCAGGGTTTTACAGAAGATTTATCAAGGACTTCTCAAAGATTTCAAAACCCCTGTGTCTGTTATTGCAACGTGACAACGTCTTCAACTTTGATGAACAATGTCATGAAGCTTTCAATAAACTGAAGACTGCCTTGGTGACTGCTCTAGTAATAGTCACTCCAGATTGGTCTAAACCATTTGAGTTGATGTGTGATGCAAGTGATTATGCTGTAGGAGCTGTGTTGGGGCAAAGGTATGGTAAAATTTTTCATTCTATTTATTATGCCAAGAAACCTTAGATGATGCCCAATTGAATTATACTGTGGATGAAAAAGAACTTTTTGGTCGTTGTATTTGCTTTTGATAAGTTTAGATCTTACTTAGTGGGTGCAAAAGTTATTGTTTTTACTGATCATTCAGCCATTAAGTATTTAATTGCTAAAAAAGATGCAAAACCAAGGCTTATTAGATGGGTTCTCCTCCTCCAAGAATTTGACTTGGAAATCCGTGATAAAAAGGGGGTGGAGAACCAAGTAGCTGGTCATCTTTCTAGGCTTGAGAATGTTGATGCAGGTACAGGAGAAGAGGAGATAAGAGAAAAATTCCCTGATGAGAGACTATTGTCAGTAGCTGAAGTAGTTGAAGACGTGGCCACGTCTATGACACTTTCGTCAAACGTTATAACGTCTGATACTACTGCACCATGGTATGCTGACATAGTTAACTTTCTTGTTAGCAAGATTGTGCTGTAGGCTTCAACTATCAATGTAAGAAGAGGTTCTTCCACACTATAAAGCAATACTTATGGGATGAGCCCTACTTGTACAAATTGTGTCCAGATCAGCTACTAAGAAGGTGTCTTGCTGAAGAAGAGCAACTCCATGTGTTACAACAATGTCACTCAGCACCTTATGGTGGACATTTTGGAGGTACGCAACATTTGCAAAGGTCCTACAATCAAAGCTACTATTGGCCAACACTATTCAAGGATGCACATGAGCTAGTAAAGAGTCGTGACAAGTGCCAAAGGACAGAAATATATCAAGCAAGCAAGAAATGCCACTCACAAACATTTTGGAAGTTGAGTTGTTTGACGATGGGAATGGATTTCATGGGACCATTTCCTATGTCTCATGGAAATCTATATATTCTGGTAGCTGTGGATTATGTGTCAAAGTGGGTTGAAGCGTGGCATTACCCAACAATGAAGCCAAATCGCTTAGCAAGTTCCTTAAAAAGAATATATTCACAAGGTTTGGTACTCCAAGAGCCATAATCAGTGATGAAGGTTTTCATTTCTGCAACAAGCTAATTGAGAACCTATTGGCTAAGTATGGAGTGAAACACAGAATTGCTACAGCTTATCACCCCCAAACCAGTGGCCAAGCAGAGATATCAAATAGAGAAATCAAAAGAATACTGGAAAAGATGGTTGGTCCCAATAGAAAGGAATGGTCATTGCATTTGGATGATGCACTATGGGCTTCTGGGACAAAGCATACAAATCACCATTGGGCATGTCCCCTTACAAGCTAGTCTATGGTAAGGCATGTCATCTACCAATTGAGCTCCAACATAAGGCCCATTGGGCATTGAAACAATTAAACTTGGATCATGCAAAGGCTGGTGAAGCAATATTACTGCAATTAAATGAGCTAGAAGAGTTCAGACACCATGCCTATGAAAATTCAGCAATATACAAGGAAAAGACCAAGAAGTGGCATGACCAAAGAATTCAAAGGAGGGAGTTGGTAGAAGGACAACAGGTGTTGCTATTCAATTCAAGGTTGAAGTTGTTCCCAGAAAAGTTAAAGTCAAGGTGGTCAGGTCCCTTCAAATTGATGAAAATCTATCCTTATGGTGCTGTGGACTTATTTGATGAAAAGACCAACACCATGTTCAAAGTTAATGGCCAACGTGTGAAGCAGTATCATGGAGAGCATGTAGAAAGGGACAAGACTCAATTGTCTTTCAACAACCCTTGAATTCAAAGAAGGGCAAAAGTCTGGCTGAAGACTCTTAAAGCAAGCGCTCTTGGGAGGCAACCCAATGATTTTTGATTAATGTTGTGCGAAAAGGAGTTGTGCAAGTATACACAATCGCAACAAGTAATATAATGATAAGTAAGATCGTCTCCACAGGGATTGGTATTAATTTTAGAGTTTAGAAAGGAATTACACTTTAGAGGAACAAGTAGCAAATAAGTTGAGTAACAAAGTTTCAGTTGAACAAAGGTTGTCAAGGTAACTAGTTAACAGTGAGTTAAAATATAAGAGAAATAAGTTGGCTTGCCTTCACTATGTAAATTCCCAGAAACAAGACGCTATAATGTCACACGCTATAGCGTTAAGCGCTGTTGCAAATATTTTGTGCTTTTCAGTCACTAGCGTCAGGGTTTCATTACAATATGCCTATGTCTAGGTTCTAAATAAGTTCACCCCTGTATATTCAAGATCCCACAGCCTAAGCTTTATAAACTATTGCAACTTCTATGTCTAGAAGAAGCAAAAGTTGGCTAAATGTCTTTAACCAACCTTCTCGTTTATATTAACCCTTGAGTTCTTTCTATGGTTCATGTCCGAATCCACGTAAGTTCTTGCTTTACGTACAAATATAAAACAAGATTGAAAGAATTATAACACAAGGATTAAAACACAAAACGTGAGAAATTATATACGTAATATTAATGGTTCATTACAAGCTTACAGCAACCCAACTCAAAGAGTTTAGCTCATATTGAGCATCATCAAAATAACACAAATACTAAGACTTGCATTACCGTAGGTAAGAAGGGGAATACAAGTGCAAAAGATACAAGCTTGAAATCTCCTAATCATCCACGCATAGATGGTACATCATCATCAGCCCTACTCCGTGAGAAAAATACAGAAATTACAAAGGAAGAAAATAAAAATGCAAAAAGCTTCAAAAGTGCATCAATGGAGAAGAAGAAAATGTCACGTTCTCTCTCTACCAATGCCCTCTCTAACTCTGAAATCCTAAGGTATATGGGAAGGGAAATCAGCATCTCTAGTATATCTAGCATGAGGTACAACTCTCCTCCAAAAGTCAAGAAAGGTGATGTTTGCTTTTTCACCAACTCCACTATTCCTTTACTCATGCAATGACAAGTGTCCACACAAATTCAATAAAATCCGCTCATGTCAGCAAACACTGTGGACACAAGATATGGAACATGGATTAATGAGCTTGGCGCCAAAATTTCACTTTTCCTTTAGATGCTCAAACCGCGCCGCCTCCTCTTGACGCTTATATAGCGTTAGACATTTATAGCGCTAAACACCTGCACTACTTCACAAAATACATCAAAATAATCACAAGGGCACCAAATGTGCCAATTTCATAGCAAGCAAAGTTGTTTAGCCCTTCCTTACCTAATATAAAATGTAAATACAATATATACTATACTAATATTACTTGAGAACTTACTTAATTCAATGATTAGAGGCATAAATAACTCATATAAATATGAGTTATCACACCCCCAAACTTAAACCATTGCTTGTCCCCAAGTAATGACACTTGCAAAGACACAACAAACTGACACATATTCACAAACACAAGACCTGATCAGCAATTCACTTCTAAGCATACTCATTCAAATATTTTCTCAATGGGCTAACAATTCAGATTCACACTCACACCAACACACCAATGCATTTTACTTCACTTCTAAGCTTATTACTGCTCAATAGTGTGTGTGTGATCTCTTGACTTATCTCAATTCCTAGCTAGATTTGGATTTCTCTTAGCCTTGGGGAGAGTGGCCTTCTTTTGGTGAAATCAAGAACTTTTTCAAAACAGTGACTAGATTAACATTTTCACACAGAAATGGGGGATTTTCAAGCATGACAAAGGGTTTAACTAGGCATTTCAAGTCTATGGTCAGTGCTCTAATTTATTGAAACCGAACAACTCACGCTATAGCGTTTGGCGCTATAGCGCTTTGAACACTGATAACAGATTTATTTACTAGCTGCAGCCCCCTCATTACTTTGCCTCTTTGCCTTTGGGACAGCCGAGCTCTTGTTTTGGGAAACTACAGCTTTACAACATATTTACACTGACTTCTAAATCACTGACCACCCTAAGACCTTCTTACCTAACCTTTATATAGCCTCAACACCCCCAAACTTTGCTTCAAAAACTCTTCAAAGTTTTTATTCAAGATTTGATTCCACCTTGGTTAACCAGGACTAACCTAAGCATCAGATAGTCCTAAGCTAACTAAGTTTTTCCTAAGCACGTAGATTTTTTTATGTGTGGGAGCAATAATAAACAAAGATTTTTTTCTAAACGCATGGCTCTCTTACTCACTCACACAATTATCACTAAAATTAGCCCAAAGAGAATGCATTCAATGATTATACTTAAAAATGAAACACATGAAACAGATTATTGATAACTTTAGGCCCTCCCCCCACAACAAAAGTGAGCAGTGTCCTCACTGCTCTTAAAGAACTAGGGAGAAGCCTAAGACAAAACAGAACAACATAAAACAAGTCTTTAAACATTTGTGAAGCGCAAGACAGACGCTATAGCGCTTCACAACTTATTGGAACATACAGCAAAATTAAAAACTACTACAGCAGAATGTTTAAAATCATTTTTTCATTAGACCAGACCTGGTCCTTGAACTGACACGCGTAGGCTGAGGAGGCTTTGTAGCCTTTTTCTTTTTCTTCTCTTCCTTCTGGCCTTCCTCAGGCGCTATAGCATCAGACGCTATAGCGCTGCCACTGGGGGCTTCCTTTTCTTTATGGCCTTCATCTCTCGCTAACTTGCTAGCGGCCTTCACTTCTTGATCGATAACTCCTTTCCAGCTTCTTGTACTTCTGGCTGCACACTTTCTTGATCCTCTTCCTCAATCACAGCAAGCTTTGCTCCTGGGCTCCTTCTGGCAGATACATATGTTGGCCTCTTTGTTGCTACATGCTTTTCCTTCAGAACACGGCTTGGCGTGCCAGATGGCACTGGGCCTTGCACTACCTTCCTTGGAGGGCTGTCAGCCATGGCCTGAGCTTCTTCTTCAGAACCTGCAAGAATATTAACTTTTGATTGAGGGCTCCTTTGGGCTCTTTGCTTGAGCCTAGGAGACTTTGTTGTACTTGACACAGATGATGATGATGGACTTTTCTGTGCTGCAGGCGCTATAGCATCAGACGCTATAGCGCTAGCAGATTCTGCAGCAGGAATTTGGGGATTGATTTGCTGTGGTGATGCAGGTGGTGGACTTGGTTCTTTTCTGGCTATGGGAGATTGGACAGGTGGTTCTGGTTGTGCTGGCTCATTCAGATTTGGTGTTTGCTGTGTAGGTGTGGATGATGTTTCTTTTGTTGGGATGGGTGGAGGATGGTTGGTGCAGATTGGGGTGTTTCAGAACAGATTTGATCTTGGTGGTGGTGAAGGTATTTGTGGTGAAGGTTGTCTAGTGGGGCTAGGTGTGGGATCGTGCAGGTAATTCCTCATATTCTTCACTCTCTCGATCCTTCCTCCTTTTCTCGGCTCTCTCACCGTGATTTCTCCTCACTTTCGTAATCTTCCTCCTTCTTGAGTCATTTACTTCCTTCATCACCTCCTCGTCTCTTCTTCATCTTCTTCACTTAGTTCCTCCAAATCTTCAGTGTTTAGGGACTCTTCACTGCTTACCTTTGTTTTCTTCTTAGCAGGACTCCTTCCCTTCTTCAATGCAGGGCTTTTTGGTCTCTTTTTGAGTGCCTCATCAGAGGCCTTTTTGCTTACCCTTTCTTCTTGCTGAGGTGGCTCCTTCACACCTTCTTCCTCAATTAACCACTCTGGAAACACAGGTGGTTCTAATAATTCCTTTCCCCGGGATGCCTTCTCCAATACTGCCTTTTCCCACTCAAACTTTGCCTTCACAAACTTGCACAAGGCTTGTTGGTTCTTTTTCAATCGATTAAGCGCTATAGCATCGACGCTATAGCGCTAGCACTTCTTTGTCCGGGCTTGAAACAAAGCAGGGGATATCTCCTCGAGGAGTTCTCCTCTCATCCCGAATTTCAATTTCAACCTCACTTGCTTACTCAACTCGGTAATTAAACATGGAAAGTAAAGATTACCATCGGCCTTGACCGCTTTTCTCAATCTCCTTGCAATGATCTTGCCTACATCAATGCTCTCCCTTCCAAAATAGCATCCATCACTATTAACCCGTCCTTCTCCACATTGGTTGTGTGGGAAGTAGGCATGAGTGAATGCCCGATAAAAGTAAACCACATTGCGACTTCATCCACCGTAAATGCTTTCTTCACTTTAAATTCAGATCCAAACCTTTCCCATGTAGCTTCCTCCACACAGATCCTCTTCTTGACCTCCTCCATTTCACACAACCCCCATGTATCAAGCTTTTTCTCCAATGCTTTCCTGAATACCCTAGCTTGAAGTGTTCATTAATGGCACTCAATGAAATCAACCATTTCACCCCTAACCATAGAATAGGTTTGGGGCTTTCCCTTTGGAGGAGGAATACCTTTGTAAAACTCTCTCACCGAGGCACCACAAATTCTCCTCTCGTGCTTGATGAATTTCGCCAACCTAGCGCTATAACGAAGAGATGTGAACACGTCAGAGCTTTTTACGTTTTAAAACCCTTTCGCGATGAAATTCATCTTCCAAAGAACGCAGCAGGATCGTCTTTTGGGTCTATAGCTCTAGAGGAACTGGGCTCTGAGGTCTTGGTCTTTCTCTGGGGTTTTTCAATTGAATGCTTCTTTACCATTTTGAGATTTTTGAAGAGATGGAAGTGATTTGGGAATTTTCTGAACTGAAATGTGAGATCGGTTGCAGAGAAGAAAAGGAACGAGGTTATGGCTGGGTGAGGGATAGGGAAGAAGAAGGAGAATCAACGGTTAGAAAGGAAGAGAAACAGGGGAGTGGTTGAGTGAGAGGTTATTGGGAATTGAATGAGGTGACCGTTGTTGATGGGGCGGAGTGACTGAAGTGATTGGGGCTGTCACACGTGGGCGCATAGGGCGCAGCAGTTGAAGTGCACAGGGCGCGCGTGCCACGTCATTATAACCGTCCCATACGTTGAATTAACAATGTTTCTTCCTGCCAGCTACCACCACTTGACGCTATAGCGTCAACATCACACCCTGGTTCTTCAATTTTCCAAATTCCTCAACACAAAATTTTCCTCCTGCACAATAAAAACAAAAATAACAGAAATGTTAATTACATCTTGGGGTGCCTCCCAAGAGCGCTTGTTTTAAGAGTCATCAGCCTGACTTCTTCAATTGATGTTAGGGATCTTGAAGATCAATTGAGGTCTTGTCCCTCATCACAGTGTCACCATGGTACTGTTTTACTCTCTGTCCATTCACCTTGAAAGTGGTGTTGGTTGCTTGATCATATAAATCCACAGCACCATGAGGGTAGACCTTGACTAATTTAAAAGGGCCAGACCACCTTGATTTTAGCTTGCCAGGAAACAATTTTAATCTTGAATTAAAGAGAAGCACTTGGCCTCCTTCAATCAGCTCTCTGTTTTGGAGCTTCCTGTCATGCCACACCTTTGTTTTTTCCTTGTAAATGGCTGAACTTTCATAGGCAGCATGCCTAATCTCATCAAGTTCATTTAATTGCAGTAGCCTAGCCTTACCTGCCCTATCACAGTCAAAGTTGAGCTTTTTTATGGCCCAATGAGCTTTGTGTTGCAGCTCAATAGGGAGGTGGCATGCTTTCCCAAACACAAGTCTGTATGGAGACATTCCAAGAGGTGTCTTGAAGGCTGTCCTGTAAGCCCATAACGCATCATCCAGATGGACTGACCAATCCTTTCTTGAGGGTCCCACCATTTTTTCAAGCATCCTTTTGATTTCTCTATTGGACAATTCAGCTTGCCCATTTGTTTGTGGGTGGTATGCAGTGGCAATTTTGTGCCTCACTCCATATTTTCCAAATAGAGACTCAATCAACTTGTTACAAAAGTGAGAACCCTCATCATCGATAATTGCTCTTGGTGTACCATATCCGTGAATATGTTCTTCTCACAGAACTTGTCGATCGACTTGGCATCATTGTTGGGGAGAGCCACAGCTTCAACCCATTTGGAAACATAATCCACAGCCACCAGTATGTACAAATTCCCATGAGAAGAAGGAAAGGGACCCATGAAATCCATGCCCCATACATCAAAGAGTTCAATCTCTAAGATGTTGGTTAAGGGCATTTCATGCTTGTTTGAAATGTTCCCAGATCCTTTGACATTTTGCATGCTCTTTACCAATTCCTGAGCATCCTTGAATAATGTAGGCCAGTAATACCCACATTGCAGCACCTTTGCAGCTGTTCTAGTTCCTCCAAAGTGTCCACCACATGGTGAAGCATGACAATGCTCTAACACTTGAGGTTGTTCTTCTTCTGCAAGGCACCTTCTTATCACTTGGTCTTGGCACTTCTTGTAGAGAAAAGGTTCATCCCAATAATAATCCTTCACTACATGGAAAAACCTTTTTCTTTGTTGATAATTCAGATCTGCAGGCACAATTCTGCTTACCAAGTTATTCACAATATCAGCAAACCACGGAGCAAAGATCTTCAGACGCTTATAGCTGCTCGGCGTTATAGCGGCACCCGCTATAGCGTTACACTTTTTCACTGCTACTGCCAACGACTTCTCATCTGGGAAGATTTCTTTAATCTCACCCTGTGTTGTACCTGCATTTTCTCCTTCAAGTCTAGACAAATGGTCAGCAACTTGGTTCTCCACCCCCTTTTTATCATGAATTTCCAAGTCAAATTCTTGGAGGAGGAGAACCCATCTTATTAGCCTTGGTTTTGCATCTTTCTTTGAGATCAAATACTTGATGGCTGAATGGTCTGTAAAAACAATTACTTTTGTGCCAACCAAGTATGATCTAAATTTGTCAAAGGCAAAGACCACAGCTAATAACTCTTTTTCAGTAACTGTGTAATTTAACTGTGCTTCAATAAGTGTTTTGCTTGCATAGTAAATGGAATGAAAGATTTTATCATACCTTTGACCGAGCACAGCTCCCACTGCATAGTCACTTGCATCACACATGAGCTCGAATGGTTTGCTCCAATCAGGAGCAACAATGATAGGTGCAGTAATCAGAGCTTTCTTTAACTTCTGGAAGGCTTCAAGGCATGCATCATCAAAGTTGAAGGTGGTGTCATGCTGAAGGAGTTGGCATAGAGGCTTTGAGATCTTTGAGAAGTCTTTAATGAATCTCCTATAGAAACCAGCATGCCCAAGGAAACTTCTTATACCTTTGACACTTGAAGGAGGTGGCAATTTTTCAATGACTTCAATCTTGGCCCTGTCCACCTCTAAGCCTTTCTTGGAGATCCTATGCCCTAGTACAATTCCTTCTTGCACCATGAAGTGACATTTCTCCCAATTAAGCACAAGATTTGTTTCTTCACACCTTATCAGTATCTCTTCCAAGTTGTCCAAACACTTCAAAACTATCCCCAAACACAGGAGAAGTCATCCATAAAAACCTCCATAGATTTTTCAATGAAATCAGAGAATATGGACATCATACATCTCTCGGAAAGTTGCAGGGCATTACACACCCAAAGGGCATTCTTCTAAAAGCAAATGTGCCATAAGGACAGTGAATGTGGTCTTTTCTTTGGTCTTCGGGAACTATTGCTATTTGATTATAGCCGAGTAGCCATCAAGAAAGCAAGTAATAGTCCTTACCAGCAAGTCTGTCCAACATTTGGTCAATAAAAGGGAGAGGAAAGTGGTCTTTCTTTGTGGCCTTGTTCAATTTCCTATAGTCCATGCAGATCCTCCAACCGACCATCGTTCTTGTGGGAATTAATTCATTTCTGTCATTTGTGATCACAGTGACACCACCTTTCTTGGGAACACACTGCACAGGGCTCACCCATGCACTATCAGAAATAGGATATACAATCCCTGCATCTAACCACTTAAGGATTTCCTTCTTCACCACTTCCTTCATTATGGGATTAAGCCTTCTTTGTCCTTCAATGCTATGTTTAGCATTTTCCTCTAACACAATCCTGTGCATGCAGATTGTAGGACTTATCCCATGTATATCAGACATTTGCCAACCTATGGCCTTCTTGTGCCTTTTCAGAGTTGCAATGAGCTCCACCTCTTGGTTCTGATCCAAACTAGCAAAAATGATGACAGGTAGAGTCTCATTTTCCCCCAAATATGCATACTTCAGGTGCTTGGGTAACTCTTTCAACTCTAGGTCAGGTGGTTGATAATAGAAGGCACACTCTTCTTGAGGTTTGAGTTTTCTTGCTCTAGTGACTCATATCTCCTAGCCCAAACCTCATTCACAGTTTGTTTTTCTATTGGAACCTCCTCTTCTTCCAACAATTCATGTTCCTCTGTATTGTTAAGTACCTTTCCCAAGTGGTTGTTAGTTTTCTGAAAATGCTTTTGTACCACTTGGTCAAGAGAAACCACAAAGGAACACTCTTCAGTATTGCCATCTGGAAGCTTTAATGCATTCAGAACATTGATCTTAACTTCTTGATCATTGACTCTCATTGTCAATTCCCCTTTTGTACATCAATAAGTGTCTTTCCTGTAGCCAAAAAGGGTCTACCTAAAATAATAGGTACCTCTCGTGATCCGCTTCAAAATCTAGAATAACAAAGTCAACAGAAAAACAAATTTATCTACTTTAATTAAAACATCCTCCAAAGATTCCTTCAGATAGGCAAGTGACCTATCGCCTAACCTGGAGGCTTACGTGTATAGGTCCGCAGTTCCTATACCCAATTGTGTGTAAATGGACTTGGGCATTAAGTTAATACTTGCCCCCAAGTCACATAAAGCACGCACTGAATAAAAATTTCCAATGGAGCAGTGGTATGTGAAACTACCGTGGTCCTTTAACTTTCGGGAGTTTATTTTGCATCAACATCTTTGCATTCCCGTCATTGCCACGCTTTCAAATTCTCCTAGCCTTCTTTTCTTTGTCAAAACATCTTTCATAAATTTGGCATAGTTGGGCATTTGTTGTAATGCCTCAACTAGAGGAACATTAATGTGTAATTGTTTTAACACCTCAAGGAATTTATTAAATTGTTTATCCTCATGTGCCTTTTTAACCTTTGAGGGTAAGGGGAGCAGATATTCGTGCACCAATTTAGGTTCGTGTGTTCTGTTTGCATTTGACGCTATATAGCGTCGGGTGCTATAACGTCTGGAAAATTCTTTTCATTTCCAAAGAACACTTGACTCTAAATTCTTGGGTGCAATAGTTACCTCTTTACCACTTCCGTGGTTATTGCTTTCACATGCTCCTTGCTCGGTGCATGAGATGGAGGAGGTTCGAGAGTAGATGGGAGTCCACCATTTTGCCTTTGTGTGAGAGCAGATGCAATCTGTCCCACTTGATTCTCCAGAGTTTTGATTGATGCTTCATGAGCCTGCATTGTTGTTTTACAATCACTGATGAATGACCTTAGCAGAGACTCCATTGAGTTATCCATAGCAGGAGCAGGAACATTCTGTCTTGGAGGTTGTTGTTGTTGTTGCCTTGGAAAACCTGGGGGAATAGCAGGAGCATTCGTGCTTGTGTTAGCATTATTTCCTCCCCCCCACCTGAAGTTAGGATGGTTCCTCCAACCAGGGTTGTATGTGTTGGAATAAGGGTTGTTGCCTTGTTGTAACCCACATAGTTGATGTATGTGGTTTGTTGTACATTCTTCATACAGATGAGCCCTCCACAGTATACACAATCGGCTTCTCCAAAGCGGAGCTTGTTCAATTGTCGCTGCAGATTGACTTTCAGCGCTTATAGCATCGGGATGCTATAAGCGTTGGCAGTGTTCAACTCCTTTATCATGTTTGTTAGAGTGGCCACTTGAGCTGAGAGAGCAGAAACCTCACTTACTTCATGAACCCCAGCTACCTTCCTTGTAGAATTCAGCCTTTCAGTAGGCCATGAAGAACTGTTAATAGCAATGCGCTCTATAAGCTCACAAGCGTCATTATATGATGAGTTCTGAATTACACCTCCGGATGAGGCATCCAACATGGACCTAGTAGTGCCTCTAGCCCATTATAAAAGTCTCCATTTGAATTACTATAGGAATTCCATGATGTGGACATTTTCTAAGCAACTCCTTCCACCTTTCCCAAGCCTCATGTAATGATTCACCCTTTTTGCTTGAAGGATGTGATGTCATTCCTCATCCCGGCATTTTTGTTTGGTGGGAAATACTTCTCCGTAAATTTCTTTGTCATATCTTCCCAAGTTGTGATAGAATTGGACTCCAAGGAGTTCAACCAAGCTTTTGCTCTGTCTTTTAAAGAATAAGGAGCAACAAGCCACCTGAAAGCATCCTCACTCACCCACAGGATAATGAAATTACCGCACACTTCAAGGAAGTTTCTCGGGTGAGCAAAAGGATCTTCTTGGGAAGAACCTCCAAACCGCCCAGCTTGTTTGGAGCATTTGGAACATCATAGGCTTGAACTCAAAGTGAGTAGCAATCACCACAGCCTAGTGATGCTTGTTTCCATGGAATGTGGATCAAACACAAAGATAATCTCTCATTGGCCTGTCTCTGTCATTCACCATTTGATCTCGCCCTTGATTAATGAATCTGCTCTGCACTCTGTATTCATTATCAATTTCGATATGGGTAAAAGGACCTTGCCTTCCACCTCTTGGCATTCTTCCTCCTAATTGTGAGGAGTTCTTCCCCCGATTGTGCCTCTCTACCAAGATGATGATGAGAGTGATCAGACATAGTTAGCCTGATTTGTTGTAACCTTTGTTGGCGTCTTAACCTTCTGAATCTTCTCTCTGGTTCAGGATCAAACTCAAAAGTGGGTGGTTCTGATCTGGGCATACGCTATAGCATCAGACGCTATAGCACTTCCTGTAACACAACACAGAAAATTGCCAAGGTAAAACCTCCCTAAGGATGTAATAATTTCTAAACAATAAAAATTAAATGCAATCCCCGGCAACGGCGCCAAAAACTTGTTGTGCGAAAAGGAGTTGTGCAAGTATACACAATCGCAACAAGTAATATAATGATAAGTAAGATCGTCTCCACAGGGATTGGTATTAATTTTAGAGTTTAGAAAGGAATTACACTTTAGAGGAACAAGTAGCAAATAAGTTGAGTAACAAAGTTTCAGTTGAACAAAGGTTGTCAAGGTAACTAGTTAACAGTGAGTTAAAATATAAGAGAAATAAGTTGGCTTGCCTTCACTATGTAAATTCTCAGAAACAAGACGCTATAACGCCACACGCTATAGCGTTAAGCTAAGCGTATTGCAAATATTTTGTGCTTTTCAAGTCACTAGCGCTGTGGTTTCATTACAAGATGCCTATGTCTAGGTTCTAAATAAGTTCACCCTCAGTATATTCAAGATCCCATGGCCTAAGCTTTATAAACTATTGCAACTTCTATGTCTAGAAGAAGCAAAAGTTGGCTAAATGTCTTTAACCAACCTTCTCGTTTATATTAACCCTTGAGTTCTTTCTATGGTTCATGTCTGAATCCACAGAAGTTCATGCTTTACGTGGCCAAATATAAAACAAGATTGAAAGAATTATAACACAAGGATTAAAACACAAAACGTGAGAAATTATATACGTAATATTAATGGTTCATTACAAGCTTACAAAGAACCCAACTCAAAGAGTTTAGCTCATATTGAGCATCATCAAAATAACACAAATACTAAGACTTGCATTACCGTAGGTAAGAAGGGAATACAAGTGCAAAAGATACAAGCTTGAAATCTCCTAATCATCCACGCATAGATGGTACATCATCATCACCCTACTCCGTGAGAAAAATACGAAATTACAAAGGAAGAAAATAAAATGCAAAAGCTTCAAAAGTGCATCAATGGAGAAGAAGAAAATGTCACGTTCTCTCTCTACCAATGCCCTCTCTAACTCTGAAATCCTAAGGTATATGGGAAGGGAAATCAGCATCTCTAGTATATCTAGCATGAGGTACAACTCTCCTCCAAAAGTCAAGAAAGGTGATGTTTGCTTTTTCACCAACTCCATTATTCCTTTACTCATGCAATGACAAGTGTCCACACAAATTCAATAAAATCCGCTCATGTCAGCAAACACTGTGGACACAAGATATGGAACATGGATTAATGAGCTTGGCGCCAAAATTTCACTTTTCCTTTAGATGCTCATTGCTGCGCGTCCTCTCGACGCTTATAGCGTTAGACGCTATAGCGCTAAACACCGCACTACTTCACAAAATACATCAAAATAATCACAAGGGCACCAAATGTGCCAATTTCATAGCAAAGCAAGTTGTTTAGCCCTTCCTTACCTAATATAAACAGTAAATACAATATATACTATACTAATATTACTTGAGAACTTACTTAATTCAATGATTAGAGGCATAAATAACTCATATAAATATGAGTTATCAATTAACCAACAATTTTTGTCTTTTAATTTTTGTTTTGTAGGTATGAAGGCTGAAAGTCAAGGTGGTAGACGTTGTAACGTCTCAGTTTACACTAGACGTTGGCACGTCTGTGGTTTGCGCAAGGTTTAAATAAAAAAGAGAACTCAGTCAAAATGCGCAAATGATGACGTGGCAGAAATCATTTTCCTCTGCAACACGAACATGGTAACTGACCACGACGTCATCTCCTCCCTAACTTGTCTAATCAACGGTTACTTTTCTCCATTACTCCACTCCACCATTTCTCAACGCCACATAACCACTTCCCCATAAAATCTAGCCGGTTACCATTATCACACACCTGCAACCTTTCTCTAATATCCTGCTCTCTCTGAAACCACAATCTCTTCCTTTTCTTCCTCAGAAACCTAAAATTTCAAAAAAAAAATCACCCATTCTCTTCCAAAGAAGTCTTTCACAATCACCATGACCAAAATCAAGCAATCTGCAGCCAAATCTTCTGGAAAGGGAAAGAACGTTGACGTAAGCTCATCTTCAGCCCCAATCCCAGAAATCCCTAACCCATCCAAAAAGAAAGCCCTGCTTCCAGAGAGGGGTTTTAGCCTTGAAAGCCCAAATGCTGATTTTCTTGCAACCGTCGCGGCGTTAGGTTGGCAAAAATTCATCGTGCACAGAAAAGAGTATATTGCCACATTGGTTCATGATTTCTACAAAGGAATCATTGAAAGACCAGAAGGAGAGCCTTCAATCGTGTCAAAGGTGCGAGGAGAAGAAGTGAAGTTTGGAGTCAGAGTGATCAATGACTACTTTGGGCTAGGGTATTATGGAAAAGTTGTGGAGACAAAGCAGAAAGCTTATGGATTGGCTGAAATGGAAGCAATCAAAGAAAGAATTTGTGTAGAAGGTGTTGTGTGGGAGCGTAGTGGCGAGCACGGGAGTGAATTTAAAATTTTGAAGAGGTATTTGTGTGATGAAGCCAATACGTGGTTTCATTTCATAAGGCATTGCCTAATACCCACTTCCCACACCTCCTGGGTAGACAAGGAAAGGCTGATTGTGATTGATGCAATCATGTCAAAGGATAAGATTGTAAGCTGATCAACCGAGAGCTCAACAAGTGGAAGAATAGGAAAGATGGATACTTGTATTTCCCCTGCATGATTACTGATCTGTGCATGGAGGCTGGGGTAGAAATTGAAGCTTCAGAACTGAGGGAACAGCCTCAAGGCCCTTTCTCAACAAAATTCAAGCCAAGAGTTAAAGCTGCAGGAACTTCAACTTCTGTAGATACGCAGACGTTGCAACGTCTGGAGGAGCAGCAGAATAGTTTGGCAAAATTTGTCAAGGATCAGTTCGAATGGCAGAAGAAGGTATTTGCCCAAGTGTCAAAAGGCAAGTTGGTGATTGAGGAGCCTGTGCTGCCTGAATGGATGCAAGAAGAAAATGAAGATGATGTGCCCTTGTCAACAATCCAAAGAAAGGCAGTAAAGAAGGAGAGGGCCAAAAGAGCAAGAAGCCCACCAAAAAGGAAGAATCCAGCAAAGAAGCAGAAAAAGGTAAGTAGCGGAGAAGAATTTAATTCCACTGACTTAGATGATATTAGTGATGTTGATGCAGATGAGTCAAGGAAGGTTAGCATGGAGATAATCAGTGAGGAAGAGGAAGAAGAAAAGCCTGAGGAGAAAGGTAGTTCGAGTGAGAAAACAATAAGTGAGTCCCCAACAACCCAAACAGAGAAGGAACCAACTAAAAGAGCAGCTAGCCCTAAATCACCATCACCACAAGCCACACAATCACCACCTCCACCACAAGAACCCTCCACCCATGACCAGAACACTCCCAAGACTCCACAATCCAAAGCCCAAGACCAACGAATCCCACAACCACCCCCACCCCAACCTGAACTTGAGAAAAAATCATCACCCCAACAAATGCAGGAACCAGACGTGGCGACGTCTGAGGCAACCCACATAGGAAGCAACCCAGACTCACAGCCCATTTCCCCACCCAAGAAAACAAGAGTGAAGAGTGTGCCCAAGCAAAACCCTTTTGGAAGGAAAAAGAGGCAAGAGTTAGCTGCTGAAACAAAAGAAGGCCAAGTTAGTGAAGAACCAAAACAAGTTGAAACCCCCGCAACAAAAAGGCAAAAGCTTCCAGTGAAGAGAAAAGGTGAGAGTGCCACAGAAGAAGGCCAAAGAATCGCTACTAGTGTGCCTTTCGTTGTCGCTAGTGGTTCTGCGAAGCCCTTCCCGCCATTCTTGAAGAAGGACCTACAGACGTCCATAACGCCTGCTTGAAAAGGAGGTCGCAGCTAAGCTTGCGAATTGCAAGTGGTGAAAGAACGTGAAGCTCATGGAAAAGGTAAAAGAGCAGCAATGGAGAGGCAACTCGAAGCCGGGCGAGCACCTCCTAAAGCAAGCCCCGGAAAAAGTAGGCGATATTGGTGGATCATCACCGCACGTGGTAACGCCTACTGAGCCAGAGGTGGAAAAAGCCCAGATGAACCCCAATCAAGCAATGCAAGTCAATCCTGCTGAGTTAGCAATGAAAATGTGGGAGGAAGCCAAAAAGAGAATAGTTGAAGCTTCAAGTGCAGCTGGTGCAAGCGCGGGAGAGAAAGGGTCTGATGAAACAACAACAACAACCACCACAACAGACGCAGGAGGAGAGAAAGTGAAGAAGGAGAAGAAAGACAAGAAGAAAGGAGCAGCCAATCAGAATTCCCACCGCATGAGAGCGGAAGGCTGTGTCCTGCAATGCTAAACAAGTAAGTCACCCCGTTAATTTTAACAGTAGTTTTTAATTTTTAGCTTTTAGAATTTGTGTTTTTAATCTTTAGTTTTTATTGTTCTGCTTGATTGTTCCCCCTTATATGAAAAAAAAAACATATTTTCACCATTGAGCAGTGAGGGCACTGCTCAACTTTAAGTGTGGGGGGGGGGAGAATCCCAATTTTCTAAGTTTTTGTGCTTTGTGCAAACATGAAAATCAAATGCAAAAGTAGTTTTTGTTCTTACTCACAAAGCATTGAAAATAATTTCTCTTTGGGCTAAAGCTAGTAATGAATGTGTGTGTGTAAGTAGCCAATGCATGATTAGATAAAAGAATTGATTGCCGCTTCGCACAACTCGCTTTTTAAGGAAAAATCTAGTTAGCTAGGGAATATTTTGTGCTGAAGCTAGTTTTGGTAAACTATGGTGAGAGTAAAACTTGATTAAAAACCTAGAGTAGCAGTAGAAGCTAAGTTTGGGGGTGAATCAGGTCGTACTAAGGCTGGGTGCAAAGACTGTAGGATGGTTAGTGCAGGTGTAGTGTGAGTGCAACGTTGTAACGTCTACCCGTAACGTTATAACGTATGCCGTGTGTGTTGTGTACTGTGTTCAAACGTTACAACGTCTCACCCATAAACGTTGTAACGTCTATTCCAAAAATACCAAAAAGAGTGTGTTGTTACAAATAAGTGGAGAATCCACATGTACTCTATGTTTATTGTAATACCCTGAAACAAATGTTGAGCACTCTATATGAAAAAAAAAAAGAGAAAGACAGAAGAACTCCAAAATGGAGCAAATAAAAGAGAGTTGCTCAGTAATGAGGGGGTTACAGTCATTTGCGTGTGTGAGTCAAAAAATTAGTTGCACTAACTTAGTCCTAGCACCCAATTAAGACCCTTTATCATGCTTCAAATGAACCCCCATTTCTTATGTGAAAATGTTAGTCTATTCTTTGTTTTGAAAGATGTTTTGCTGTCACCATTTGGAAACCACTCTTTCATAGGCTAAAGTAGTTTCGAACTAGCTAGAGGAGGAATTAATGAGAGATCACACACTCACTGGGCAAGAATGAACTGGAATTTATTTGTGCATTGGTGCGTGAGTGTGTGGAAAATTAGTCCTCGAGAATAAATTTTTAATCTGTTATTTGGTGAGTAGAATGTAACTCGCTAGTGTAGTTGATTTCATGCATATCTGTTAATTGTGTTTTGTCTTGATTGCTTGAGGACAAGCAATGATTTAAGTTTGGGGGTGTGATAACTCATATTTATATGAGTTATTTATACTAATTCAAAGAATAAATCCTGCAAGTTCTCTAGCAATGCAAGGTTAATTTAATTAGTTTTATGTTAGTTTCTTATTTCTTAGTTAGTTAGAGGTTAAATTGATAAATCTGTGCATTTTGGCACCAAGTGGTGCCTTTGAGAGCGTTTTGATGTCTCTTGTGCTTGTGCAGTAAAAGCGTTGAACGTGACCACGTCCCTCACCACGTCTATAGAAGAGCAGCAGAGCAAGGGTGAGAGATCTCAAATTTGGCGCGCTAATGATGGTCAAAGATATAAAAAGTCAGAAGATCTTCTATTTCCCCATGAGCTGACAAAGTATGACGCACCGTAGCACTCGTATCAGTGTCAGTCAGAAGAGGAAACAGACTTGGTAGGTGGGCAAGTGACATCAACAACACGTGAGCAAGGAGGTTATTTAATGAGGACTCATCTCTCTCTCAAGGCACGCAGACACGCTCATACACTCACTCCCCCACTTCACTTCAGTTCATCCACCTTCATCAATCTCGGAGAAAGTGTTGTAAAGAAGTTCGGAAATGGACTTACGCATTTTGCTTTCTCGAAGTTTTATTTTATTTTCTGCAGTAACTCACTATGTGAGGCTCAGACGTTGTAACGTCTCTACAGCGTACATGCTAAAGAGTTACTTAGGTGTATCTTTTGCACTTAGTTTCTTTTCTTTTATGTATGGTATTTGGATTTCAATTCCTTATCATTCTGTAAAGATGCTCAGCATGAGCTAAACACTTTGTAGTTGGGTTGTTACTTTGTTTGTAATGAATTTCTAGTTTAATGTTATGGAGTATTGACGTTTAAATGTCTTAAATCTTTGCATGAAAATATTTCCAAACTTGTTTTGAGGTTGGCCTCTTAAAATAGGTAGATTCACAGTGCATGGACATGGTCTATGAAAAGAACTCAAAGATTTATATGAACGAAAGATGTACTAAAGACATGTAGGCATTTTTATCTAAGTCTAGACATAGAATGGATAATAGTTCATAGAACATTGCTGTGGGTACTTAAAATACAGGAGTGGGCCTATTTAGAACCTAGACATAGGACCTCTTATACTTGAAACTCTGACGTTTTGTGACTGAAAAGCACAGCTCTTTTGCAACAGCGTTCAGACGTCGTAACGTCTATACAGAATAGCATTTGTACGTAATAACGTGTAAACGTTATAACGTCTGACTAGAAAGGATTTACTTGCATGCAACAACCCAACTCATCTCTCATCCATATTCACAACCAACATTTGTTTATTTGCTTATTTACATTCTTAGCATTAAAACCAACTCTTAGTGTCGATTTGTTACTTGATTCTCTTGTGTTTTGAAACTTGAACTTTAAAAGAAAAACCAATCCTCGTGGGAACGATCTCTTACTTATATCCACTTTATTACTTGTATGACGTGTATACTTGCACTATATTTGCGAATACCACACGAACGCAACAATACTCTGGCTATAATCAGATCAAAATGGACCCAAAAGATGCAGGCAAAACCGCTTTCATGACAGATACTTGCAACTATCACTACACTGTCATGCCTTTTGGGCTCAAAAACGCCGGAGCAACATATCAGAGGTTGATGGACAGAGTATTCCACGGACAGATCGGGAGAAACCTCGAAGTCTACATTGATGATATGGTGGTCAAGACCGAGGAAAAAGGCAGCCATATTTCAGATTTAGAAGAAACATTTAATTCCCTCAGGAAACACCAAATGCGTCTCAACCCGGCAAAATGTTCCTTTGGAGTTCAAGCAGGAAAGTTTCTAGGATTCATGTTGACCAACAGGGGCATTGAAGCAAACCCTGACAAGTGCAGAGCCATACTTGACATGCCAAGCCCAACAAATCATAAAGAAGTTCAACAATTAACAGGACGCTTAGCAGCTTTATCTCGCTTTCTCTCTTGTGCAGGTGAAAACATCCTCATAAATGTTTCAGCCTTTCTACTACACCTCGCCAACGACATAAATCCATAATACAAGATAATACATTTATTCTTATGTTTTTTCGATTTCCTTCAACTAACATTTGCAGGTGACAAAGCTTTTCATTTCTTTGCTACATTAAAGAGAGCAAACTTCTTTGAGTGGACAGAAGAATGTCAAGAAGCTTTCCAGACAATCAAAACATTCCTCACTTCACCTCCTATCCTGGTAAAACCAAAACTCGGAGAGCCACTTTTACTTTACTTAGCAGTGTCAGAAAGAGCAATGAGCTCGGTTTTGGTAACCGAAGAAGAGAAGCAGCAAAGGCCAGTCTATTTTTGCAGCAAAGTGTTCAAGGGAGCCGAGATCCGATATCAGAAAATTGAGAAGTTAGCTTTAGCCTTGATCACTTCGGCTCATCGACTTCGGCCATACTTTCAAAGTCACCGGATAATTGTGAAAACAGATCATCCTATCAAACAAGTCTTGCGCAAACCTGGCCTTGTAGGAAGAATGGTAGTGTGGTCAGTTGAACTATCTGAATATGACATAGTCTTCCACCCAAGAGACGGCATAAAAGCTCAAGTTCTAGCAGATTTTGCTGTGGAAATGACCCCACTCCACTCAGAGCCAGAAATCCAATCCTGGACTCTCTCAGTGGATGGAGCATCTAATTTGAAGGGGAGTGGTGCAGTAATCACGCTTGAAAGTCCCGATGGCCTTCTTATTGAACAATCATTGAGATTTGCTTTCAGAGCCAGTAATAATCAAGCAGAGTATTAAGCCCTCATAGCAGGAATGAAGCTTGCTAAAGAAGTCGGAGTTCAACACCTTACAGTGAAAAGTGATTCTCAACTTGTAACTTCTCAATTCTCTGGAGAATTCCAAACCAAGGATCCACAGCTCGGAAGATATCTAAAGAAGGTCAAACTGTTGTCTGCAAATTTCATATCCTTCGACCTGTTATATGTTCCCAGAGAGCAAAATATTCGAGCTGATATTCTTTCCAAATTGGCAAGCACAAAGAAGCCAGGAAATAATCACACAGTAATTCAAGAAACACTTCCGCAACCAAGCATTGAAATTGGAGAGGTCAACTCGGTTAGTATGTCAATCAACTGGACTACTCCAATCATATCCTTCTTACAACATGATATTCTACCAAGTGATGAAGCAGAAGCCAAGAAAGTTCGCCGTCAAGCAGCCAAATACATTATCATAACCGGCAAGCTTTACAGAAGAGGAATCACAGCACCTCTTCTACGTTGTTTAATACCTACAGAAACAGATTATGTAATGAAGGAAGTCCATGAAGGTATATGCGGAAGTCACATCGAGAGGCGGTCATCGCAAGCAAAATTATTCGTCGGCAAAGCTATTATTGGTCACAACTTGAAAAAGATTGCTCCGAGTTTGTCAGAAGATGTGACAAATGTCAACGACACACTGATTTACACCATGCTCCAACAACAGCCCTACAATCCATCACCACTCCTTGGCCATTCTACAAATGGGGGGCTGATATTTTAGGCCCATTTCCGATAGGGCTCGCCAGTAAAAATTTTGGTTC
Source organism: Oxytropis ochrocephala (assembly GCA_020916435.1). Taxonomy (NCBI): domain Eukaryota; kingdom Viridiplantae; phylum Streptophyta; class Magnoliopsida; order Fabales; family Fabaceae; genus Oxytropis; species Oxytropis ochrocephala. Next base: position 115,021,560 of record CM037088.1, read on the forward strand.
TTTGTGGAATATTTCACTAAATGGATAGAGGCAGAACCTGTAGCAACCATCACAGCAGCTCGAGTGAAAAGGTTTTATTGGAGGAACATCATATGCAGATTTGGTATGCCGGCTGAAATCGTCTCAGATAATGGAACACAATTTGCTAGTTCCCTTGTTACAGAATTCTGTAGAGAATTAGGAATTAAAAACAAGTTCACATCAGTTGAGCATCCTCAGGCCAATGGACAAGCTGAGTCAGCAAATAAAGTTATACTATCTGGTTTGAAGAAGAAGCTTGATGAATACAAAGGCGCTTGGGCCGACAAGTTGTCATACCCCAATTTTGTCCGGCGTAGGTCAAAACCCTAATTTCCCCCAAAAATAAATAAATAAAAGAAAAAGCATCATGCATTGCATTTAGGGTCCTAAAAGTCATTTCAAAGTTTCTAAAATCATTTTTAAAGTTGAAATGCACTTTTTGGACAAAATAGGATTTTTTAGGGTAAGGGGCATTTTGGTCATTTTACGCAACAGGATAATTTTCTCGTCAAAAGTATGCACATACCAAAAGTACATTTTTCTCTTATCCAAGATAATTTTTGTACAATTTTTAGAGAGAATATCCTAGCCTAAAATAATTAAAATGCATTTTCCCTATTTTTATTGCATAAAAAATATTAAAAGACCATTTAATATTCCCCAATTACTAAATAACAATTTTGTTTGTCTAGAGTAATTAGGGAGACTATTTTATGGTGCCCAAAAATATGTAACACATTTTCAATAGGTGCATTCCCATTTTGCATGCCCAAAAATTCAAATTTCAAAAATGCAAAAATGGGAAGTGTCCTCAATAAGATAAAAAGACCAAAAACAAGTTTTTTTCTAATTTCCTCTCCATGTTCAGCCTATGCACGAAAATATCTCTTCCTCTCTCATAAAAATCTTCTACACACTTCTTTTCTTACTCACCAAGTTTGGATTTGATCATATCTTCATTTTGCCCATTTTGGTAAATTATTCCACACACTTACACTAACCTCTTCACCCAAAAATGCATTCTTTCCTTTTTGATAACATCCCCTCACCAAATTACCCCTAACCCTATTCTAGATCCTTCTCACAAGAGTCACCATTCCATAATTAGATTTTTGTTCACAAATTTCCCCTTCTTTTTTGTTCACACATGCGCCCCACTCTCTCACACACTCACCTTCACTTGTGTTTTCTAAATACCCCTAATCCATGTGACCACCAATCTTAGCCATCCATTCAAAAATAAAATCAAATCCTAGTGGTTTACAAGAGATGCATTGTCACAAATACCCCTAAGTTGTCACTTCATATAAAAGCCCAAAATAAGACCTAGCTTCATACACACTCTCATTTTACCCTAGCACATTCTTCTCCTCTCATTCTCCTCTCCAAAACCGAACCCTCCCCCTTCATTTCCTCCATCCATTCTTCAACTTTCATCCACCAAATCACCTAAAACCTACTTCATCTTCACATATCTTCTTCTCTTCACCTTTGATTCCATTTTTACACCAAAAAGGAGCTTGTTTTCTTGAAGTGTGCGTGGTATTGTTGGTGTTCTTGGTCTTGATCTTCACTTTTCTACTCTTTTCTAGTTGATCTTGAGGTAAATATCTAATCTCTTGCATTTTTTAACTATTAGCATGTAAATCTCTCTTCTACTCCTCTATCCTCTCCAAGAGGCTTAGAGGTTCATTTCAAACACTATGTCAAGGACATTGGGAGCCTTGGGTGTTTGAAGTGAACCCTTGGCCTTGAGGAGAGGTTTCTTGTGTTTTCAACCATATTCTTGCATTTTTTCATACTCATTTTGACATTTTTGCATAAATAAAATTTTCATGTGATATATGCATTCCTTTGTTCATGTCATAACTTGCAAGTTGAGATTTAGCTTGATTCATGATGGTGAGGATTAGGTTTTAGATCTCTAAGATTTAGGCTTGTTGTTGTTTCTCACTTCTTGATTCATGTGAATAAAGTGCTTGATTTGTATGATTTGTTTCATGTGTGGATTTTTAATTTAATCATGAAATAATTTGTTGATTTGTGCACATGTGGTTTCGGCCATAGGGTGTTATTTAGGGTTCATCTCAATGCATAAAATGTGTGTTTGATCTTGTGTAGAAATGTGTAAAAGTGTAAATGTGTTTTTAACCTTTTACCACTTATTCATTTTTACCTTACCACATCATTTACTTTTCACTTAAAATCCTAAAAACATTTTACCTTTTACTCTTACCATTTACCCCCATTTAAATAATTCACCACATTCATTCAAATAAGTTACCATTTCATTAATAATTTACCTCAACTTTTTACCTTTCTTAAACTACAAAAGACCCAAAACATTTTCTAGTTTACATTTATAACTTTTCAACTTTATAAAATCAACCCAAAAATACTTTTTACCACTTTTTCCTAAGACTCTAAAAACACCAAAACATTTCACCATCTCCTAAGAATAAGGTAACTAAATTTTTACCACTTCTTATGACACACCCTCACACACTTGCATTTAAATAAAACCTCATTCATTCTCTTGCATACTCTCTTGTTTTAATCCTCATGCCTTTTCATATATTCATATCTCTTGCATATTCATCCTGCACTCTCACTTGTTAATACCTCATGCATCCTTACTTGTTTATACTCTTTGCATTCTCACATGTTCATTCATAATTAAATAACCATGCATCCTCACATGTTCAAATGCTCATGCATTCTTGTGTACTCATGTATCCTTGTATATACTCATTCTTGCATTCATTCTCAAATGTTCATGCATCTACATGCATTCATGCCTATCTAATATAGCACATCATGATTACATGCTCATACACTCATGTACTTGTTCAATCATGTATTCAATTAATCATGTATTCATTTGTTCATGGCAATTTGTAAATATTCTTCATGTTGCTTTGCTTATGCTTTCATTATTATCTTGGTTTGGATTTGAAAAGATTTGAAATGTTCTATCTCTTTTCCAAACTTGAAATCACTTGTTTTCAAATAAAAACCTAAAGGTGTTTTCATAAACAAATCATTAACCATCACTCGAAGCCATTGCTTGTTTGATCGTTAATGAGGAGTCATTAGTGCTAGTCACTCGAAGCCTTTGCTTGTTTGACTATCATGAAAGCTCCCACACATTAATAAAACAACAAAACCCAATTCAAAAATCCAAAAACAATATGAGTCATTAGTGGTAATTATCACTACGACTCATCCTTTTCCAAAATCATTTCAAAAAGATAATAAAACGTTGCGACTAGTAATCACTTGAGTAATTGCTCGATCGACATTATCGGTTCCAACACTTTTCTTTCAAGTTAGTAATGAACGCCACTCGAAGCCACCGCTTGTTTGGTATTCATGAACGCTGAGTCATATTTCCAAAACTCAAAAAGATAAGACAAGATAAAACATGATTTTCTCAGATTAAAGAACTAAGAACTACGTAGCTTTGATCCCTCGGTCATTGAGAGGTGCGTGGGGACCGGTCATATCCCGTCAAGCTCGCTTTCAAAAAATCACAAAATAAAGAATCAAGAACTACGTAGCTTTGATCCCTCATCTCATTGAGGGTACGTAGGAGCGGGTCACATCCCGTCAAGCACTCTTTTAAAAACCTAAGTTTAGTCACACTTTCAAAAATCACAAAGCCGTCTTCGGACGCAAAGAACTAAGAACTACGTAGCTTTGATCCCTCAGTCATTGAGGGTACGTAGGACCGGGTCATATCCCGTCAAGCTCGCTTTCAAAAAATCACAAAATAAAGAATTAAGAACTACGTAGCTTTGATCCTCGACCAATGAGGGTACGTGAGGACCGGTCATATCCCGTCAAGCTCGCTTTCAAAAAATCAAAACAAAGAACTAAGAACTACGTAGCTTTGATCCTCGATCATTGAGGGTACGTAGGACAAGGTCATATCCCGTCAAGCTCGCTTTCAAAAATCACAAAATAAAGAATTAAGAACTACGTAGCTTTGATCCCTCAGTCATTGAGGGTACGTAGGACCGGGTCATACCCCGTCAAGCTCACTTTCAAAAAACCTTAGTTTAGTTTCACTTTTCAAAAATCCCAAAAAGATTTCTCTCTCTTGTTTTCTAAAAACATTTTTCAATAAAAAGGAAAAGAAAGAAGTAGAACGATTATTTTCAAATCAAACAATCCAAACCACACATCGAATTAATGGTTCCTTTCGGTAGAAAGGAGGTGTGTGGGGTGCTAATACCTTCCCACACCTAACCGAATTCGAACCTACATTTGCATTTTGAAAGACCACCCGCCTTTTTGTAAAAAGACCTTTTCTAATGTTTTGGTCTAAAAACTAAAATATTAGTGGCGCTTCACAATTTTCACGTTGTACATCGAGAAATCCCAAACCGGATTTTTCTAGCAACAATTTGGCGACTCCACTGGGACATAAAAAAACTTTTTTTAAAAAGAGGGTCAAGCCTAATTAATCCGATGTGTGGTTCAAAATGTTTTATTTGAATTAGTTTTCATTTTACTTCTTCATTTCCTTACTTTTTTTCTTTTCTTTCTTTATATGCTTATAACTATGCATGCTTTCCCCCATCTATCATAATCCCTTCTTCTCTGCTCCCTTTCTTGAGGTAAGCTCTATATGGTTGTTGATGACACCTTAGGTTAGTTCATTTGTTTTGAAGTGATGCTAAACCTTAGGGTAGACGACATATTACTATTTGCTTCTGTCTGGACTGGTCTGGTTTTTCCTTGCAGGTGGGGAGGGTAGATTTTAGAAAAGTGTGTCCTCAATCACACACTTTCACACCTTACATTTTGTATGTTATGAGTGGGCTCCTATACCCGGATCCAAAAAACACCTAGGAGAGTGGAGACGATTAGTGACTGTCATTCGAGACTTTTGTCTGTCTGATACTCATGAAAGTCTCAACCAGAGTACGCTTTCTCATGACGCTTCACACTTGGTAGTTCTCTACATTTGTGGATGTCGCCATGAGGATTCTATAGCTCTGGTAGCCATTGTGAGGGTGTGAATTAGAACTACATGGAAGGAACCTTTGAAGTTGCCCTAGAACTTAGGATTCCCACCTGTGTAGGACACGAGGACATACAAATTGTGTGTTGCATTGTAGTTTAGACATGTCTTTCCTAAAAAAAAAAGAAGAGATTTCAAAAAAAAAAAAAAAAAAAAGATTTTCAAAAAAAAAAAGGAAAAGAAAAAGAAAGGGTTGCCGTTGTAGCATTTTCTTTTGCCGTTCCGTACAAAGCGACATATGACCCACTTCATTTTCAAAAAAAAAAAAAGGAGTTCTTTGTTGTAGCTTTCTCCTACCGGTCTATATGGGCGGTGATTACGGTCCCAGACTTTCAAAAAAGGAAACTCGAGTTATCGCAAATAAAGTTTTTTTAACCTTGCATTTGCATAAAGCATCATCGTCATTTGCATACATCCCCGCATTGCATAAAACAAAAACTTGATAAAATTCATACATGCATTTTTTCTCTATCTCATTAAGGTTTGTTAGGAGTGCATTCTCCGCACGTGTGCATTTCCATTCACGAAGGCTTTTTCCCCTAATTGTCTCGAAAGATCCAAAAAATCGTGTCGCGTCTCATGCATTATTGTTTTCCTTTTTCACAAATCATGAAAAAATAATACATTAACATCTCATTTTGCATGCATTTTCACAAGAATCATATCTTTCCACGCACTAAAAATAATTGCTAGTATCATGCATTCCATTTCATTACATAAAAAAAAAAACAATTATCATCTTCATAGCATAAGCATTTCATTTATAATCAAAAAGAGGAAAAAGCTCCTCGCCAAGTTCATCCAAAACATGGCATTCATGCATAAGCATTATTTCAAAAAAGGACACAGTAGAACTACGTACGCTTTGATTCCTCAAGGAGGATACGTAGAAGCGGGTTCGCCCCGTCAAGCATAACAAATAAAAATTCCATTGTGAAAAAGCGTCTTTCTTGCATCATTCAAAAATGCATTTCATTTTGCATCAAAATCATAAAAAAAAAAAAAAAAAAAAACCTTTTAGAATAATTACACTTTTCAAGTGATCATTTTTTCACGCATTTGCATATCATAATCTGTTCATTCATTCATTGCATAAAATAAAAGTTGTGATGAGAAGTGAGACGTTCTTGCAAAATAATCATCCTTTTTGAAAAGTTTAGCCTTACTTGGTTGCAAACTCAAGGTGTTCCAAGGAACTCAGTTTTTCAAATCAATAGCTCGTTTGCGTTTCTTCCAAAAGAGTTGCATCTCATCCATAAAAGAAAATTTTTTGTTGACTCTCTATGAAGCGTTCTTCTAGTAAGCATGCATCCCACGTACAGTTTCTCTTGTTTGAGTCAGTCAACGTCCTTCATTCATCATCATTCCCCATCCAAGTCTAAACCCCGCCCCGTCCACCCATAAAGTGCATGTTCTCTCCCATCGGTGCATACTTGACCTTTTTGGTTCATTCTCACTAGCACTTTAAGTCCTCCATCTTTGGCAAAGTCTGTGATCACTAATTTCCCCTTGTTAATATCATATTCCCTTAGTGCAAGTCTTTCAAAAATAATAATAAACAAGAAAATAAGCTCGCTAGGTTGAAAAAACCCGCAAAGGGCGGCCTAGGCAAAAAGAGCGCCGGTGGATTGAAAACTTCGCAAGAAGCGATCCAGCAAAAATTAGGGCATAAAAAAATGCGAAGAAAGGAGCAAACACATATAGATAGGTGAGTGTTGTATGTTTTACAAAAAGAAATAAGCAATCGAGATTTGAAATGAAGTTTGGCTATCCTCAAAAATCCCAAAATCCCGAGAAAATCCTTTTCCTACCCACCTTAAGCCCGGAAAAACCAAAATCCAAAGAATCACCCTAGACAAGGATCACCTCAAATATCAAAAAAAGTGCATCACTTTTTATCACTCACCCGAAGTCAAAGAAGGAAAAGCAAAAAGAAAAGAAAGAGAAAAAAACAAAAAAACAAAAAGAGAGAAAATCAAAAAAAGGGATTCAAAAATGAAAATCCCAAAACAAAAGAAATACAAAGAAATGTGAGTGGTGAGCTGATACATGTTGCCACAAAACACAAGAGATCTTTGTCTCAATAAACCTTCAAACACTTCATCATTCCCATACACCCCTCCTTCCATAAACCGTAAACACTTCCCTTTGACCTCAGATCCGCCTCCACAAACCTTTAGCCAGAAATAAAACTTCCAAACACCTCATCAAGCCAAATAACTATCATAAATCATCGATCAACAGCCAACGCCGAATAAGACCCATCCTCCCCATCAACCCCAAGCGCTTCATTAAGCCCAATCATCCTTCCTCCACAAAACACAACAATTAGGTCCATTCCGATCAATGACTGATTCTTTGTTGTTTTCAAATTTTAAATCTTAGGACAACTAAGTTTATATCTGTTCTACAATGTGTTTGCTCAAAAGAAAAAACAAACGATCGAGAAAAAGAAAGTTGATCAAGAAAATAAACCCTCGGGAAAAAGAAATGAGGAATAAAAACAAACAGTTAGAAAAAGAAAGCTAACGGAAAAAGAAAGGCTTGCAGACTTCAAACGCAAAAAGTGCGGTGAAACAAGGTTTAGTGGTCACCAAGTGAGGCTTCTTTCATACCAAAGGTCAAGGCATTAGTAGAGAACCAAAGGTTGGCACCGAGAACACCACTTAGATCCAAAAGTTGGGGCATTCTCTTCACCACCCCCCCACCCCGGTCTTGGGAAAGTCTGCTCAATTGCCCATCCCATGTCACTCCGGTTGTCAATACCTCCAAACAAAGTGGCAAGTCGTTCATTCATAGTTACCAAAAGCCCGAATTGGAGCGCTTTTGTCCTTGTTATGATCGGCGCAACATCAAACTTTATGGGTTGAGACCAAATCTCTTTTGCTTCACCCTTCATTTCGAAAGCCGAAGCATTCCCAATTCATTATCTTCTACACCCCTAGTTGTTGTCACCACTAGAAGACAGGGGCAAGCTATTCACTCATCAAAGACTGAATTGGGGCACTCATGAGCTTTGGCAATAACCATGTCTCATCATTCCTTCACTTGCCATAAATGTCCATTCCAAGTCGATCGACTCATTCATTCACATTTGCACCTCTATGCATGCTTACTAGACAAATGCTTCAAAGAGAAGAGAGCACAAGTTAATTACGTGATATCCAAAATTCAGTCATCATGGAAAGAAAGAGAAAGCATAAACGAGCTTGTTTGTAAATAAAAACCTTGAGAACACCGGGTTTAAATCAAAATTAGCTTTTCAGAAAGAATGATCAGATTCAATTTCACTTTTGCATCCACACCTCGTGTCTCATCATTACAAAAATGTTCATCAAAACCAAAAATTCATGTCTCAAAGCATTGCATTTGCATTCCTCACATAGCAAAATATAGAAAAGTTCTTTAACCAGTTATCTTGGCGCATGAGGGTCACCCAAAGTTGACCGCTTTTAGGGCTTCAGTGCTCGCCTTGATCCTTTGGGATTAGGTTGTATCTTTTTAGGGCTTGGTGCTCGCCTCGATCCTTAGGGATTAGGTTGTTATCTTGTAGGGCTCTAGTGCTCGCTTCATCCTTAGGGATTAGGTTGTTATCTTTTAGGGCTTTAGTGCTCGCCTTCATCCTTAGGGATTAGGTTGTTATCTTTTAGGGCTTTAGTGCTCGCTTCACCCTTAGGGATCAGGTTGTTATCTTTTAGGGCTTGGTGCTCGCCTCCATCCTTAGGGACTAGGTTATAACTGGTAGGCTTAAAGTGTTGACTCTCACCCAAAACAAAAAAAGAGAAAAAGCAATAGAAGAAGAAAATCAAAACATACCATCCAAAGATTCCACTAAGATCATCGCATCACATGCATTCGCATAACCCGTCTTTGCATTACATTTGCATCATATAGATATCTGTAGTTCTTGGTAAAATGTAAATAAAGAGCGACTAGCGGTTTGCCTCATGCATCTAGGCATTGCAATCTATTCATTACAAAGATATGCATCAAAACATTACATTTGCATTTTGTGCATTCATCACATAACAAAAATGGTCCACGTCGGTTGCGACATATTAATACTTGCATTTCATAGAGGAAAATAATAAAAGCAGGAATCTTTTCATTGCATTGGCATCATATTAATGTTCGCCCTTCATAAAAAGGAAAAAATAAGATCATTGCATGTCATTCATCATTAGAGCATCACATTTTGCATTAGACATTTCATAGAAAAAAGGCAAAAAAGAAGAGTTTTCCATTGCATGTCATCGCCATCTCATCAAAACACAAGAGCATTACATACTATCAAACACCATAAATTTTGCATTAGCATACTGAACAAATAAAGTCATGCATTACATTCATCAAGCATAAAACCATGCACTCATCAGACATAGAAAATAAAGAAAAGAGAAATTTAGGTATTTGCATTACATTCATCATAAGAAAAAGGAAAAGAAAATAACAATCATGGCATTTGCATTGCATGCATTGGTTCTTTCTTTTAAGCTGCAAATAAGTGGGAGAGGATAAACACCTCGGTGTTAATGCTGCTCGCTTCGATTCTAGAAAGCGCTTCCCTAGTTAAGAGTTTAAAGAAAACAAAAAAAAAAAAGGAAGGAAGAGAAAAGAAAAGAGAAAGAGTTCAGAGGAAAGAAAGAGGCAAGAGGAAGAGTTCAGAGGAGAGGAGAAAAAGAAAGAGAAAGCAGAAAAAAGGAGAAAAGAGAAAGCAGAAAAAAGGAAAAAAAAAAGAGAAAGAGTTTAGAGAAAAGGAAAGGAAAAAAGAGAGAAACAAAAAGAAAGAGAAAGAGTTTAGAGAAAAGAAAAGAGAGAAAGAGTTTAGAGGAAAGAAAAGAAGAGAAAGAAGAGAGAGAGAAAAGAAAAGAAAAGAAGAGAGAGAAGGAGAAAAGAAAAAAAGAGTCCAGAGAAAAAGAGAGTCGAGAAAAGAAAAAGAGTCCGAGAAAAGAAAAAGAAGAAAAGAAAGAAAAGAGTCTAGAGAAGAGAAAAAGAGAAAAAGAGAAGAGAAGAAAAGAAAAGAAAAGAAAAGAAGAGAGCGCCCAAGCAAGAGAAGAAAAAGAACGCCTGCGCGCGCAAAAAAGAAAAGAGCGCCCAAGCGCAAGAAAAAGAAGAAGAGCGCCCAAGCGCAAGCAAAGAGAAAAGCGCCCAAGCGCGCAAAAAAGAAAGCAGAGCGCCAAGCGCAAGAGAAACCAAAAGAGAAAAAGAGAAACAAGAAAGAGAGCGCCAAGCGCGCAAGAGAAACAAAATAGAAAAAGAAAAGAGGAGCAGACAAAGAGCGCGCCAAGCGCGCAAGAGAAGAGAGAAAGCAGCGCCCAAGCGCGCAAAGGAAAAAAAGATAAGAGAACGCCAAGCGCACAAGAGAAAGAAAAGAGTGCGCCCAAGCACGCAAGAAAATAAAAGAGTGCGTCCAAGCACGCAAGAGAGAGAAAAGAGTGCGCCCAAGCACGCAAGAAAAGAAAAAAGAGAGCGCCCAAGCACGCAAAAGAAGAAAAGAGAGCGCCCAAGCACGCAGTAAGAGAAAAGAGAGCGCCCAAGCACGCAAAAGAAGAAAAGAGAGCGCCCAAGCACGCAAAAGAAAAGAGAGCGCCCAAGTGCGCAAGAGAAGAAGCAGAGAGCGCCAAGCGCCGCAAGAGAAAAGAGAACGCCAAGGCGCGAAAGAGAGGTCTCACATCGTATACGAGCAACGCGATGGACCGCGCCCCATGCGAGGCATAGTGGAATAGTTGTATCAAGCCTAAGATACGATGGGACGCCGCAGATTGATCGGTATATCGATTCGAGTCGATAACGATCCCCCGGCCGCTCGAAAGACCGAGAGATTTCGGGAAGAACGTGCTCCTCCAAGCCGCGTGCAAACTCGGATTCGCCAAGAGTTCGTTTAAGGATTACGAGTTTTAGGCAACTTTGGGCATTTTACCGCTTTTTGCACGCCAAGTGTCCATTTATCGCCAAAGACGCCGGTACCCTTTTATCTTTTCGTCAAAAAAAAAAAAAAAAAAAAAAAAAAAGGGAAGAAAAAAGAAATCGAAGTTTCCCCCAAATGGACAAAATTGGCATGATTTCTGAATTCTTTATTTCTATTTTATCTTGAAATATGTCTTATGCGATTCATATTTCTTGATAAAATCCAAATAAAGAGGGCAATGTCATACCCCAATTTTGTCGTAAAGTCAGTCAAAACCTAATTTCCCCCAAAATAAATAAATAAAGAAAAAGCATCATGCATTGCATTTAGGGTCCTAAAAGTCATTTCAAAGTTTCTAAAATCATTTTTAAAGTTGAAATGCACTTTTTGGACAAAATAGAATTTTTAGGGTAAAGGGCATTTTGGTCATTTTACTTAACAGGATAATTTTCTCGTCAAAAGTATGCACATACCAAAAGTACATTTTTCTCTTATCCAAGATAATTTTTGTACAATTTTTAGAGAGAATATCCTAGCCTAAAATAATTAAAATGCATTTTCCCTATTTTTATTGCATAAAAAATATTAAAAGACCATTTAATATTCCCCAATTACTAAATAACAATTTTGTTTGTCTAGAGTAATTAGGGAGACTATTTTATGGTGCCCAAAAATATGTAACACATTTTCAATAGGTGCATTCCCATTTTGCATGCCCAAAAATTCAAATTTCAAAAATGCAAAAATGGGAAGTGTCCTCAATAAGACAAAAAGACCAAAAACAAGTTTTTTTTCTAATTTCCCTCTCCATGTTCAGCCTATGCACGAAAATATCTCTTCCTCTCTCATAAAAATCTTCTACACACTTCTTTTCTTACTCACCAAGTTTGGATTTGATCATATCTTCATTTTGCCCATTTTGGTAAATTATTCCACACACTTACACTAACCTCTTCACCCAAAAATGCATTCTTTCCTTTTTGATAACATCCCCTCACCAAATTACCCCTAACCCTATTCTAGATCCTTCTCACAAGAGTCACCATTCCATAATTAGATTTTTGTTCACAAATTTCCCCTTCTTTTTTGTTCACACATGCGCCCCACTCTCTCACACACTCACCTTCACTTGTGTTTTCTAAATACCCCTAATCCATGTGACCACCAATCTTAGCCATCCATTCAAAAATAAAATCAAATCCTAGTGGTTTACAAGAGATGCATTGTCACAAATACCCCTAAGTTGTCACTTCATATAAAAGCCCAAAATAAGACCTAGCTCATACACACTCTCATTTTACCCTAGCACATTCTTCTCCTCTCATTCTCCTCTCCAAAACCGAACCCTCCCCCTTCATTTCCTCCATCCATTCTTCAACTTTCATCCACCAAATCACCTAAAACCTACTTCATCTTCACATATCTTCTTCTCTTCACCTTTGATTCCATTTTTACACCAAAAAGGAGCTTGTTTTCTTGAAGTGTGCGTGGTATTGTTGGTGTTCTTGGTCTTGATCTTCACTTTTCTACTCTTTTCTAGTTGATCTTGAGGTAAATATCTAATCTCTTGCATTTTTTTAACTATTAGCATGTAAATCTCTCTTCTACTCCTCTATCCTCTCCAAGAGGCTTAGAGGGTTCATTTCAAACACTATGTCAAGGACATTGGGAGCCTTGGGTGTTTGAAGTGAACCCTTGGCCTTGAGGAGAGGTTTCTTGTGTTTTCAACCATATTCTTGCATTTTTTCATACTCATTTTGACATTTTTGCATAAATAAAATTTTCATGTGATATATGCATTCCTTTGTTCATGTCATAACTTGCAAGTTGAGATTTAGCTTGATTCATGATGGTGAGGATTAGGTTTTAGATCTCTAAGATTTAGGCTTGTTGTTGTTTCTCACTTCTTGATTCATGTGAATAAAGTGCTTGATTTGTATGATTTGTTTCATGTGTGGATTTTTAATTTAATCATGAAATAATTTGTTGATTTGTGCACATGTGGTTTTGGCCATAGGGTGTTATTTAGGGTTCATCTCAATGCATAAAATGTGTGTTTGATCTTGTGTAGAAATGTGTAAAAGTGTAAATGTGTTTTTAACCTTTTTACCACTTATTCATTTTTACCTTACCACATCATTTACTTTTCACTTAAAATCCTAAAAAACATTTTACCTTTTACTCTTACCATTTACCCCCATTTAAATAATTCACCACATTCATTCAAATAAGTTACCATTTCATTAATAATTTACCTCAACTTTTTACCTTTCTTAAACTACAAAAAGACCCAAAACATTTTCTAGTTTACATTTATAACTTTTCAACTTTATAAAATCAACCCAAAAATACTTTTTACCACTTTTTCCTAAGACTCTAAAAACACCAAAACATTTCACCATCTCCTAAGAATAAGGTAACTAAATTTTTTACCACTTCTTATGACACACCCTCACACACTTGCATTTAAATAAAACCTCATTCATTCTCTTGCATACTCTCTTGTTTTAATCCTCATGCCTTTTCATATATTCATATCTCTTGCATATTCATTTGCACTCTCACTTGTTAATACCTCATGCATCCTTACTTGTTTATACTCTTTGCATTCTCACATGTTCATTCATAATTAAATAACCATGCATCCTCACATGTTCAAATGCTCATGCATTCTTGTGTACTCATGTATCCTTGTATATACTCATTCTTGCATTCATTCTCAAATGTTCATGCATCTACATGCATTCATGCCTATCTAATATAGCACATCATGATTACATGCTCATACACTCATGTACTTGTTCAATCATGTATTCAATTAATCATGTATTCATTTGTTCATGGCAATTTGTAAATATTCTTCATGTTGCTTTGCTTATGCTTTCATTATTATCTTGGTTTGGATTTGAAAAGATTTGAAATGTTCTATCTCTTTTTCCAAACTTGAAATCACTTGTTTTCAAATAAAAACCTAAAGGTGTTTTCATAAACAAATCATTAACCATCACCAAGCCATTGCTTGTTTGATCGTTAATGAGGAGTCATTAGTGCTAGTCACTCAAGTCTTTGCTTGTTTGACTATCATGAAAGCTCCCACACATTAATAAAACAACAAAAACCCAATTCAAAAATCCAAAAACAATATGAGTCATTAGTGGTAATTATCACTACGACTCATCCTTTTCCAAAATCATTTCAAAAAAGATAATAAAACGTTGCGACTAGTAATCACTTGAGTAATTGCTCGTGATTATCGGTTCCAACACTTTTCTTTCAAGTTAGTAATGAACGCCACTCAAGCCACCGCTTGTTTGGTATTCATGAACGCTGAGTCATATTTCCAAAACTCAAAAAGATAAGACAAGATAAAACATGATTTTCTCAGGATTAAAGAACTAAGAACTACGTAGCTTTGATCCCTCAGTCATTGAGGGTACGTAGGACCGGGTCATATCCCGTCAAGCTCGCTTTCAAAAAATCACAAAATAAAGAATCAAGAACTACGTAGCTTTGATCCCTCATCTCATTGAGGGTACGTAGGAGCGGGTCACATCCCGTCAAGCACTCTTTTAAAAAACCTAAGTTTAGTCACACTTTCAAAAAATCACAAAGCCGTCTTCGGACGCAAAGAACTAAGAACTACGTAGCTTTGATCCCTCAGTCATTGAGGGTACGTAGGACCGGGTCATATCCCGTCAAGCTCGCTTTCAAAAAATCACAAAATAAAGAATTAAGAACTACGTAGCTTTGATCCCTCAGTCAATGAGGGTACGTAGGACCGGGTAATATCCCGTCAAGCTCGCTTTCAAAAAATCAAAACAAAGAACTAAGAACTACGTAGCTTTGATCCCTCAGTCATTGAGGGTACGTAGGACCGGGTCATATCTCGTCAAGCTCGCTTTCAAAAAATCACAAAATAAAGAATTAAGAACTACGTAGCTTTGATCCCTCAGTCATTGAGGGTACGTAGGACCTGGTCATACCCCGTCAAGCTCACTTTCAAAAACCTTAGTTTAGTTTCACTTTTCAAAATCCCAAAAAGATTTTCTCTCTTGTTTTCTAAAAACATTTTTCAATAAAAAGGAAAAGAAAGAAGTAGAACGATTATTTTCAAATCAAACAATCCAAACCACACATCGAATTAATGGTTCCTTTCGGTAGAGGAGGAGGTGTGGGTGCTAATACCTTCCCACACCTAACCGAATTCCCGAACCTACATTTACATTTTTTGAAAGACCACCCGCCTTTTTGTAAAAAGACCTTTTCTAATGTTTTGGTCTAAAAACTAAAATATTAGTGGCGGCTTCACAATTTTCACGTTGTACACTGAGAAATCCCAAACCGGATTTTTCGGGGCGCAACACAAGTTGTGCCAAGTAATTTGGTCATATCATACTACCCCACACTCTACAACTGGTGAAACTCCTTTCAAGCTCACATATGGAGCAGATGCAATGATTCCAGTGGAGTTGGGAGAACCCAGTCTCAGGCGTGAAAACACAAGAGAAGATGCAAACTATGTCAACATGTCAATCAACCTTGACCTCCTTGATGAGTTAAGAGATGCAGCCCACCTACGCGAATATGCAGTAAAACAACGCGCAGCTCGGAAGTATGACTCTAAGGTCATCCCTAGAGCTATGAAGCAGGGAGACCTCGTTTTGAGGAAAGTGTTAAGAACAGATGCAAAAGGGAAACTCTCACCCAATTGGGAAGGCCCCTACAGGATTCTAGAAGAACTGACTGCTGGAGCTTACAAGTTGGAAACTTTGCCAGGAACCCCAATTCCGAGAAGCTAGAACTAGGAAAACCTCTGTTTCTACTACAGTTAAGCATTTTTAAGTTAAGCAACAATAACGGTGCACTCTTTTCTCCCACTGGGAGTTTTTAACGAGGCACCCCTTTAGGATCTATGCATGTTTCCTTTTCCTGTATTTCCTTTTCAAACTTCTGTTTCATCTGAATTGTTGGTTCAGTATGTGTTCAAAATGATGTACAAATGTCATTGACATCAATAAAATAAACCTGGCAAGTACTCTTTTCTCCCACTGGGAGTTTTTAACGAGACTTGCCAGTTGAAAAAACCTATGTGTTTCAAACTATGCCTTTATCATAATGTTGTATGTTTCAAAAACACCTCGGTCAAGAAATAATGGAACGAAACAACAATTCGCCTCTGTCAAAAACCTTGCTTTAAGGTAAAATAATGCATCTTGGCAAGTTTAAGACAAGCAACTTGATTTAAATCCCATGCGATTGTAATCGGAGATCTTCGGTCTAATGCATATAAAGGCCAAACCGATTTGGGAACAACTCGGGTTAAAACTCTTAAGAAAAATAGATACTCCCTCTTGCTAACTTAAAGTAAGAAAAAGGGACCTTTGGAATGAACAAACTGATCAAGTTCTACTCCATAGTCACCCCCTCGAAGTCTTTATAAACACGAGGTCTCAACGCCAAATTCCTTATAAACTTTGAGCGTTCATGCTAACTAAAATTAGCTTGTGTAAAAAAAAAAAAAAAAGGGGAAACAATAATGCAGAAAAGCAACATTCATTCATATACCGAGGAGCTCTTACAAAAGTAACAACAAAAATGAAGAGTCCAAATACGTTCAAACAAAAGAAAGACAAAGAGTGAAATCAAGAAGATTCACGAAGATCCTTCATTTCGGCATCCTCCTCCTCAGGAGATGGGACCATTACCAATTTGCCGTCCACAATTTCCTTTAAAGGATCAAGTTGGGATATATCCATTTGAGGATAGAGAGCCAACACTTGATCCTTAGACTTCTCAAAACCCTTCACAAAAGCCACAGCATTTTCAACAAGCAGTTCTTCAATCTCGGCATCCTTGCTAGAACGCAAGGCCTCCATCTCCGACTTAGCCTTACCCAAAGCCGCCTTCATCTCGGCAAGAGAAGACTCTTGGGAAGAAACTTTACTTTCACGTGCCTTCAGAAGACTGCGAATTTCTTCAATTTTCACCCCCCAACGGATTTCCGTATCCTCAAGTTGTTTATGCAGGAACTCGTCTTTCTCTTGAAATGATTTAGCCTGCTCCTCAAGTTTGGCCTTTAAGGTTTGATTATCATTTATCAATTCGGCGTGAGCGGCAATGTCCTTTTTAGCTGCTTCAACGTCTTTCTTTCCTTGGCGTTCTCGGGTCTTCAACTTGTTGAATTCGTCGCAAACAGCATGACCAAGGGCAGCAGACTTCAGGGCATACGACTGCATCGCCAGGAAAGCCTGATCAATTCCCAAACTTCGGATTCGATCACCATCGTCAACAGTAGTAATATGCTCTCTTACAAAATGTTTCAGAGGGAAGCGATTGTCCCATAAAGACGTGATCTCGCCTTGACCTTCAAAGTCTTGAAGAAACTCCACCCAAGAAACCTCTTCTTCAGAATTTTTAAATTTCTTTGAAGGAGGGGAATTTGCACTCACGATTGGTCTTTTTCCAAGATTGGCAGCTCTTGCAGCCGAATCACCATCCTCCTTCTCAAGGACAGATACATCATCACCGTCGGACACCTTAGAAGAAACTCCAGGAACCATCTTCAATGGAGTAGCAGCGATCGGAATCGAACCAACGAGTGTCCCCTCAATGGTAGTACGCCCAGTGCTCTTGGCAATCTTCACCAAACCCTTATCAGAACTTTCCGCTTTTGTGTTTTCACTATGGTTTTGAGCAGACATTTTCTCTTTTGCCAACTTCTCCTGAGCTTTCATGATGTAGCTCTTGATATCTTTTTCCTTCAACCCCATCCTATCTGCACACAAAGACAAAGAACTAATTAGAATCGGATACAGAATTACCAAACAGGAATTCAAGAAACAACTTACTCAAAAGATTTTGAAGCCCCTTCTCATCTCCCTCCAGACTGATAACCTCCTTACAACTCATGGTATGTAATTTTTGCAACACAATAATATCTTCTTTGAGTTCAGAACTTAAATCGTCCTGAATAACCCCGGTCACACCAAAACTTCGCCTTGCCAATATAAGGGAAAAAGAGGAGCTCCCTTTTTACTTACAAGGAGTTCAGGATAGGAGGGAGGAGCTCGAACTCGGAAGAATCTCACTTTGAAGTTTTTGTAAGAGGTGGTGAATAGTGTGAACAAGGGCCGAGGTGACTGGCTATAAAAGGAAACCCATTTACCCAAGCCTTCACCTTTGGTTAGAAAAAATGAGAAAAATACTCCCACATGTGGGGTCATACCCAAGGCACCACAAACTATCTCGTAGGCGCGCATAAAACCCCAGCTATTCGGATGAAGTTGAGTCGGAGCCATGTTAAGAATCTGGAATACATGATTCTCGAAGCGAGTAAAAGGCATTTTTACTCCTAGATCATCGAAAAGACAAGTGTACATGTAGGTACTCTCATCTACTACTCCTTTGGGCCGCATCATGCAAACAACTTCATTATTTCTGCAGCATTCCAAAACAACATCTTCTTCATTACCCGTAGAAGATACTTTATTCTTTTTCCGAAAAGCCAGCAAATCCTCAACTTTCATCATCGTGCTGAAGAAATCGCGAGCTTCGAATTTAGGAGTAGGTTCAATATTCTGCTCGGAGGCCATCAACACTCGAATTCAGCGAACAGGTGCAGAAGGAAAAGCTAAGGATCTTATCCCCACACGTCCAAAGGAAGACTGAGCCACTGTGACTCCAAAATGAACCTTGGTCCCTGGAAAAAGAGGAGAAGCAAGGTCAGCTTTCTCATCATCCAAGAATCAGAATCGGAAAAGACAACGTTGGAAAAACTCGACAAAGTTTCGAAAATGAATGATTTGAGGCGCCTTCACTTCTCTTTCGTTTTTTCCCAGCGAGGCCGAGATTCATCTAAAATCACTTGGTATGCCGAAGGAACCTTGCTCACCTCATTTCTGTTTTCATCTACTTCCCAAATTTCTACCATTTTTAACTAACGCACAAAGGAGAAAGAAGAAGAAAGATGAGAAGTTGTACCTTGAATGCAAGCAAGTGAATCGCCGGAAGAAGGTAAGCTTCAAAGCAGAAACAAATCAACCTCGACAGGAGAGAACAGGAGTCCAAGAGCAAGGAAAAATGATGAGATTTAACATGCCTTTAAAGAGAATAGCAGAAGTCAGCTTTCAATGCACGCGCTCATCCAAGCGTGAGGTAGGTAAAACGTTTCGCTGACACTTCAAATCAGTCGTGTTACTCAGCTGTCCATCAAAACGCTGAGATTACGCGTTTCCCAAGTGATCACTACCACCGCCAAAGATAATTCATAAAGACGAATCATTAAAAGCTCAAACCTCTTCGCCGAGCTCACTCAGCTCGAGCTTGGGGGGCTGTGGACTGGGCTAGAGAATTGGAGTTCGGCCGAATGTAGGCCCAACCGAACTCTAGGATCCGGAACCTCGGCATAGACTGCAGAAGAAGGGACGAAGACAGGTGTTAAGAAGATGGACACGTGGAAAGCAAAGAGCCGAGCTAACCGCTGGTAACCGATCTGCCAGAGGAACTACCGAGGAGATTGAAGGACTAGATAAGGAACTCTAGGCCAGAGAAGAAAGGGGGACATTCTTATTAGACTAGTTTTACTTTCCATACAGGAGGAGATCTCCATACTTGTAGAACCGAGTTACATCAATATATATTATTCTATCTAAGAACACAATGCAAAGTGTGGATTGAACTTTGTGAAGGTCTGAGAGGAATTAATGTGGAGGGCTTGTATTATTTGATTCTACAAGAAGTGGTGATATGTCATCCAGACTTGAGTATAGTAAGTATCATGTGTTCTACAAAAGTTTTTTATTCTTCAAAATTACGCAGTTAGTGAACCTTGTTATTTATGCAAATTTATTATTATTTAGGCTACTTTGAGTTTACAATAATTAGTCTTTTTTTCTTCTTTCTTATGCTTAAAACAATTAGTAAAGAAAGTTTCACTGAAAATTCCACCGTTCTATTTCCCACAATAGACACTTTCTTTCAACACTGTGGAGACTTGGAGGCGAAGGTGATGTTTTGCATAGTGTTGGTTCGATGCTTAGACTTGGTCAAAAGAGAAGCCAGCCAACGGGTGAAAAGTGAAGTCCACATTGGCTGAAACTGGGATGGAACTGGAAGAGTTGTTGGGTAGTGTAATAGAGACTATTCGCTGCTAAAAGATTTCAATTTGAAAACACAATCTCTGATTTAAGCTACGGTCCAATGAGCGGGTGGCTTTTAGGGTACCAAAATCTGACAATTTGGGTACCACACACAAATTACTTATTAACCATTGATATATATTATGTTTATTGAAGGGTCATGATTTAAGAAAAGATAATTGTTGAAAAGGTTTCAGCATAACTTTGTGTAATTGTTATAAACGACTTGTTTAATTTTCCAATATTTCTCACACTCTTACTTTTCATTCTCTCACTCTCTTTCATCTTTTTTTTCTTTTTAATTTACTTTTATTTTTCTCATAAATAATTATTTTTTTCTCTTATAACTCTACTTTAATTTTTTTAACTAACAATCTAAAAAATAAGAAAATTTAATGACTATTTAAACTACTGATTAATATTTAAAACAAATATTTCTTATTGATAATCTACTCTCTCTTTTATTATCTACTATAATATACTAATCAACTAAAATAATCAATTGAAACTATGAGATAACTGCACTGATATATATAAAAACACGAGATAACTGTAGTGATATATAAAAATACACAGGATTAATATTTATCATTGATAATTATAATTTTTGAAGACTACTATAAGTGTCTACAACTTTTTTTAACCAATGTGTCTACAACTTCAACTTGATGTTTTGTTGAAAAAATTTAAAAATAATAAGAGCCCACTATATTAACAGTTATTTTATTTTAAATTGTTTTTAGTCGGTCAAGCTTCAAGCCAAGGAACTATCTATAAAGCACAGAGCCTATCAAAAAATAAAATCTATGAAGCACATATTCTGACACGAACACCGGACACGACAGAACACACAAACACCGCTAATATTCAAAATACAGGACACCGGGACACCGCATATATATAATTATTTATTTTTTAAAATTAAATAAAATATGAGCATTACCTATAAAAGATTTAAACTGATCAACTTATTTCCTAACAATAAAAATTCTTAAACAAAATAAGATAGTTTTTCGCATACATTTACCATCTACTATATCGATAAGCTAAAAATGATGTAATCAAATTTAATATTTGCAACCCCTTCTTTGTTCACCACTACTTTGACACTCTTTTAACCTTTTTGTAGTTGTTCTAAAGTGTTCAAAATGTGTCTAAAATGTGTCGAAGCAAAGAAAAAAAATGTTTTCTTGGAACACTTGTCTGGAGTGTTAGACACTGACACGTGTTGGACACTTACACGTGTCGGACACTGAGACACGTCTAATCTCAGATTATTGTATAAAAAACTAAAAATATTGCTTTAGCGAATTCTAGTTCTAGTAGTCACTAAAATGAATTGGGCTTTGTTTCAAAAAAAAATGAATTGGGCCAAAAAGAAAATCAACCTCTAAAAGAAGTAATAAGTTCGTTCAACTATTACAATTTACTTCACATCAGCACAGTATCTTCTAACCTAAAACTAATTAGCAGCTATTAACTAGATTTTATTTTAATTAGAAAGAAGAGGAAAGAAAAACAAATTGTATAACAGGTATATTGTTGATAGTTGATGTGAAAGTGGGACTCACAAAAATAAAAAGTGAGATAAAAAAAGTTAGTTTAAGAGAATGATAGTTTGGTATTTTTGGTAGTGGGTGTTTTGATAAAAGATACTGGCAGCATACAGGTGCATACGCGCGGGTGTTGTCGTGTTATTTTTATTAATAGACTTAGACATAATTTAATTAGTCTGAACATTACCCCATAAAAATCAAGACTAATTTAAAGTAAAAAAACAAAAAGTTTCATCATG
Organism: Oxytropis ochrocephala; assembly: GCA_020916435.1. Taxonomy (NCBI): domain Eukaryota; kingdom Viridiplantae; phylum Streptophyta; class Magnoliopsida; order Fabales; family Fabaceae; genus Oxytropis; species Oxytropis ochrocephala. The sequence continues at coordinate 115,043,450 of CM037088.1, forward strand.
TAATTGAGTTAATCCGAACATTACCCCGTAAACATTTACCAGTAATATGTAATATTTCTCGTAGAGGTTAGAAAACAAAATTGTATTAAATTTCAAATTTTCCAAAGTGTAATATTTTCCGTAGAGAAAGAGTGGAAAATTTGAAAAAATTATGAGTGAAAAAGTTTGAAAAAAGTGAGTGAGAGTGAAAAAGTGAAATTACATAAATATTCTAAAATCGTTTAGTTGGGAATTATAGTAAAATTGACATTTTGGTAGTAGGTTAATGGTATAAATAGATAATAGTAGATAGTTGACTAGTTTTATTGTCTATTTTTTTTGTTTGTAACTAAAGTGAGACAAAATCAATAATTCATTCGGTGCTTTATTTACAATTACAGGTATTGTTGGGGGTGTATGTTACTATACGCTAAACTTGTAGGGCAAAAAATGGGAATATAAATAACCTGATGCAACTGTTGATAATAAGTCAGACAGGATTTGTGTATGATACACAAAATGTCAGATACGCGGACCCTAAAAGCCACCCAATGAGCGGCCGAAACGTGTCTGGTTTTGATTTTCAACATTGGGTATTTGGTACCACCGCTTCATTTTCTTACACACCTAGTTTGAGCATTTACTACACCAGCTGTCCTCTATATATGAAACCTCGATACTCCAAAATAGGTCACGTACCAGTATTCGATACGTATCAAATACTTTCGGATATGTATCCTGAGAGTATTCTAAAATTTATATTTATTTTTAAATAAAAAAAGACCAGATACTTATCGGATACTTTTACCTGATACTTACAGGAGACACGATCCAAATTTGGGAGTATCCTAGAATTTATATTTATTTTTATAAATCAAAAAACAATTAGATACTTACTCGTTGGTACTACCGAACGCAGTGACTAATCCCCTCGTTGGTACTCTTTATCCTTTTGTGACATGTTCGTAGGAGGAAGAGTATATTTTAAAATGGGAGGAAAAGACATTTAACTATGCTTACTTGTTTTTGGGTTACCGTGTCATTAGTGCACAATTTCCACCACGGCCACAGATGACTAATCTATGTTGGGAATTTGGTCGCCACGATGTTACCTCAAAATTTCGACAAAGATATTAAATGAAGTTTTAAATGGGGTTGACTTCACATTTAATAATGTTTTGGGGATGCGTCACTATTCAAGCTCAACGCACCATCAATTCGGATGAGAAAGGTATACAAGTGCAGAAATGCAAGCGAAAGCAAGCGAGCTGACTTAGCTCTCAAAACTATGAAGCAAGCAAAGCAAGAAACCTTCGACAAGAGAAAGGCTCAACTCTTCGACAAAGCTGGTTCAACACTTCGTCAAGCGGTTGACAATGAGTTAGTCGAAATGCAAAAGCAACGATTAGTGGGCGGTTACTTCTCCTCATTTTTAGGAGGCGCTTATCCTTTTTCCCACGATGGTTTCCTGAGTATAAATACTCTTTTGTAATAGGAAATAGGGTCACCACATTTCACAAGAACTCGAGAAACTCAACTTCCAAACTAAAGCGAAATACGAGTGAAACAGATACATCATGACGTGTTGGTGAACCATCTTTCTTTCAATTAATGCAATACTTACTTTCTTTTTACATTTGTTGCATTTACTGCTTTCATTTTGCTTTCAATTTGCTTCTTTCTATCATTCTCTGTTATTATACGCGTCAAACACACAAAACTTAAAGGCAATTGTCAAAGAGATTTTCTAGTTTGATCTCACAATCTCAATATTGAAAACTAGTGATTGTTTGCTAAAAACACCAGCAAACACACGAATACTAACTTGGCTGGCCTTTTGTGACATGTATCTTTATGTTTTATATTTTTAACTTTTAATTTAATTTTTTATTAAAGTATCACTGCCGTGTCGTATCTTGATTTTCTAAATTTTCCCGTATCCACGTATCGTGTCGTATCGTATCCCGTATCATATCTCGTATTGGGGCTTCATAGTTCACTAGCTGGTCCGACTACCTCACGCTTTTTATGCCACGCGCTTTGCCTCACCACCAGCTAGTTGTCCTACATGTGACAGCTCTGCAAACTCTGTCATCGTTACATGCAGCTGATAGTCAAAATGCTCAGAGATTTTTTTTTGACAATTTACCGATCTATAGAACTAGTGCGGTGACCCGTCCGATGGACGGGGCGCACGCTTCAATCATTCAGGAAGATGGGGTCAGGAGATGGACACAAAGCCGATACATTTAAAAGTAAATAGAAATAATTTTGTCTACCCTAACCTTATAAGTTTAGACATAACAAAAAACTTATAAGCAAGTTAAATATCCCAAAAAGCAAATAGAAATAGTCTTAAGTCATTACAAAAACGATAATAATATTAAAAACTTAGTTATACAACCTAAAAAAGGAAGCAAAATAGAAGTTTCACTGCATCCAATTAAGCCCTTACAACATCAACAAAAATAGTAATAGGTGAGTCCCTAATCTCCAACTTGAGAATATCCCCTTTTTCAATTTCTTGTTCTTTTACAAAATCTAACCACACCCTCCCATGCAAATATTTTTCGCCTGCTCGTTAGGTACACGGACACCATTTTTATCAACTCTTTCAAAGACTCGAATACAACATCCATAAGTTTTTCCAGTTGCATTATCATGGAGAGTGATGGTCTCCATCAAGCGGTATATGCTTTCCAATGTTCATAGGAAATGTTTGGTTTGAAATAAATAAAAAGTAATGTAAAATAAATGACATAATAAATACGTGGATGTAAACTCAAAAGCTAGATAAAAAACTCACCATCACACAAGAATTTTTGCAGATATAATTTGGAAATTGTTCGCTCCCACTTTAAAGGAGCAATGTCCCAAGCAACACAAGATTTGATGGAGGAGAGTGAGGATCATTAGCCTTAGACTTCCCGACACTTTGTCATTTTGGTGCGTCGTCGCAATGAACTGTTTAAAAAATAAAGAAACAACAATGAACGGAGGCAAAGACAAATCGGACATAATCAATAACTAAAATGATAGGTAATACACAATTAAAATTCTTGGAACTAAGGTAGGAAAAAATTGGATACCTGCTTTTTCACTGAGTTCTTTGATGATTGCGACCATCATTTTTTCCTCCTTTCCAACTCAACAAAAGGTGACTCATCGTGAGTCGATGATGAAGAAGAGGATGAGCTAGATGATGAGGAACCAATAACATAGACAAAGACCGTGTGGAAGGCTCGTAAGTTCTAAAATAAGAAATGCAGAGCAAGATTGAAGATACATTAAAGAAAGAAAAATATTTGATTCCCATGAATTATTAATGAGAGAGGAGATAAATACTTTTGGAGCTTCGCAGATCTGACTTCTTTTCCTTTGTTGGATGATGACATTGTAACGAAGCTAGCAAAGCAATTCAAAAAGTTATGCAGACATGTTAAACAACTCCAACTCTAAAATAGTAATGGAAACACTAATCAAAGGCAAAGCAATGTGTTATGCAGACAATTCAGGTTCATTACTTGGGGACAATGCTTTAAGTTATATTAAAGAGGTTCCATGGAAGGTGGGGGCATTGTCAATGTGTCAATGTTTGTGTTAAATTTACAAAATCAAAAGAAAGAACAAAGATGACAATAATTGTTTTGAGGCCAAAATAGAAAGAACAATCATGCAATTGGAAGCAAACAATGCAAGCCTAACCACAAAAAAATAAGCACTGACTTACTATTGTCATGGTGGGTGGCACGTCCACTGAGGATGAGGGATGGAATGCTGGGGGTGGTGATTCATCCACTGGGGGTGGTGGATGGAATGTTGGAGGAACATCAACTGAAACATTCCATCCACAACCCCAATGCCAAGAATCACTCTCTCCCTTTTTTAGTTATTTTTCCCGGAAATATGAATTGTGAGATGGAAATGTGCTTTTTGTTATTTTTTAGGGGTATTTTGGTCCGTTAATTAGGGGGGTGTGAGAGAGGAAGGAGATCAAAGAGAAGAGAGATTTAGAGAGTCGAGTTCTAACCTGATGAAGAAACGGGAAGAATGGATCGCTGTGAAATTTGACCAAGCAGGTGCTGAAACAATATCAATAGAAATAACAATCAATAAGCTAACAACAAATCAATCAGTTAATAGATATCCATCATAAGAACTCAGAAGTAAAACATGTAAAAAAAAATTTAACAGATTAAAATTGCAAATGCAAAATCGTAGCTTTGTAAAATAAGGATACTCAAAATCAATAAACCCTAAGTTACAGAATTTGGGCAAAAATTTGTTCCAATTTTGGACAAAGCTAACACTGACAGGTGTGATGGTGAAATTTTGCCTGATCATCGGGATTATTTTGGACAAAGTCAAGTTCTACGAATAATACATTGTTTGTTCAAAATTGTTAGCTTTGTCCACTCACTGTGATAGCGAAAACTAAATCATTTAAAATAAGGATACTCAATATCAATAAACCCTAAGTTACAGAATTTGGGCAAAATTGGAACAAACGATTTTGGACAAAGCTAACACTGACGAACAAATCAAACAAAACACCAATATCGCAAAAGCGAAGTGGGTTGCGTAAAATGCAGAGCTTGGTTACAAAGAAACATAAACACCCAAAATAGAAGAATGCCAAACAGGGTAGGCAAAAACGGAGGAACATAAATTAAACCAATTTAAGTAACAATCGATGAAAGGAGATAAATCAAAGTAGAAGAAGACTAACCTGTTGAAGGAGAGAGTTTCGTAAATCGCTGGTAGGGAAAGGAAGAAGCAGTAACGCATGCAAAGAAATAAAAGAATAAGAATGAGTTATTGGTTTTTTTTTGGTCAAATAGAATGAGTTATTGGAAGGAAAAAAAATAGATGAGGTTAATGGGCTGTTGGGCCGTAATGTAAATGTGTAATAGAGACAATTACTATTTAATAAACACATATTATTATTTCAAACAAAGAAAAAAACATAGGTATAATTTAAAAAAAAAATTATCTACAACCGCTGGAAAACTTCATTGTAAACTACATTTGAAGTGGTAACTACATTAAATTATGCTCATTATTAAGCTTATGGTAATGGAAGAGGCTATTGGAAAGGGTTATGAAAATATGAAAACTGCTTTTCAAATATAGTATCGTAAATTCCTTCAAAAAAACATAGAATGGAAAAAAGTAAACGAAGAAAGAACAATAACACTAATTAGATATTTGCAATTATAAAGCAAACTAACAAAAGTAAAAGTATTAGTTGAGAAATTCACCTAAAGCAAATTTGAAAACTTCTTTGTACACAACATTTGAAGTAATGTTTGTAGAATTTCCGTTAGAATCAATGATTAGTACCTTCAAACCTTTTTTCGAAGTAACTCTTGAAACTGCTACATATAGCTGACCATGTGAGAAAACAGGACGTGGAAGATAGACACCAACGTGTTTTAAAGATTGACCCTGGCTCTTGTTAATTGTCATTGCAAAACAAACCATCAAAGGGAATTGTCTTCTTTGAAATTTGAAAGGAATTCGTGGATCAGACGGAGTTAGTGACAATCTTGGAATGTAGACCTTCAAACCTCTCTGTTACTTCCGCACAACACAACAGCTTCAAGAACATATTTACCCATTCTTGTGAGAATAAGTCGAGTTCCGTTGCACAATCCAGATGAATGATCAATATTCCTTAATAACATGATTGGAATACCAACCTTGAGTTTCAACCGATGAGCTGGAAGACCCGATGCAACAATGGTATTTAAAAATTCTGGCGTGTGTATATCATCCATAACATTGGAGTTAGAACCGGTGGAACACGGTGTATCTGAGCTAAGATATATTTTCTCATCACCTGGAACCAAAGACATCATATGCTCATTAATGGTATCTATGTCTTCATTTTTTGGAGCTAGGATGGCCCTAGCTTGAAAGAAAGAATAATCATGAATCTTTTCAACAAAAGCGTGATATGTTGCATCAACAATAGTCCGGACCTGGTCCACAGAATCTTTAATGAGTAAATCATCCGGAATCTCTACAATGATATCTAAATCTTTGATATCTCCAATACTCCCATCTCCAATTCCCAAAACCCATTTAGAAAAGTCTGCTATCTCTTCAACATCAACACCTAAACTCCCATGGAAAAGCCTCATATTTTTTGTTAGAGTTAATACCTCACAATAATCCCAAAGATAAGAAGAATTAATAGTAGCATGAACAACTTGTTGCCTTGTCCCCTTTGGAATAACTGGTAGGATTTGCCTAAAATCTCCTCCCAAAACAACAACCTTACCTCCAAAAGGAATATCGGAAAACCTCAAAATGTCTCGTAAGGATCGATCAAGAGCTTCAAAACAATGCTTATGGGTCATTGGTGCTTCGTCCCATATAATCAAATCACTCGCGAATCAAATCGCTAATGGACTCCCCTGTTTTATGTTGCAAGTTGAGTTCTCATCAAAATTAATTGGAATTGCAAATCGAGAGTGAGCGGTCCTACCTCTAGGTATTAAAAGAGAGGCAATACCACTTGACGCAACTGCTAAAACAACCTTTCCTTTTGATCTTAAACCTGCAGTTAGTCCCCTCCAAATATAAGTCTTCCCTGTTCCTCCATATCCATTCAAAAAAAAGAAACCAGGTTTCTTATCAACAACCCTTGACATAATAGTTTCATATATTCCCTTTTGCTCATCTGTCATGGTTGACATTATTTGTATGTGTTCTTCTTCAAGAGCCTTTTATCATAATTTAATTCATCATAAAGTAGCCGATTCTCGTTTGGTTGAAATCAATTCTAACTCTGGTTGAGGCATCTCAGGGAAATCAGACAACATGCTATTGTTGCTTTGCAATATCTTCTCAATTTCAATCAAAGCAAAACTCTTCAACTCATCTTGAGATAGCACCAATTCTATAACAATTCATGGGGAAAAATGGGTATAAGTAATTAATAAACTAAAAAATACAAAGCAAACTTATTTGTATTAGATGAATACTCAAACACAGGAATTGCATAATTAATCTCTCGCCTATGCAAAATATCATCACTAAGGTGGGTCCATGTGGCATTCCAAACAACACCGGTCTTAAGATTTCACCCGATAGTAATAATGTTGCAAACAACTTGCGAAGGTAGTTACTGCACTCCCAATGACTTGCCTCGCTTATAGCATTTATATATTCCTTATCATCACCTAGCAATCCCATGGTTTCACAAGCATCTTTGAAATTTAGTTCTGTCTCCCATTAACTTTTCTAATATCTTCATAAGACTCAAAGACTCTCGACATGATTAAGCAACATTCTCAAATAATATAGCTCCCGGCCTGGAGGTACATAATTAAGTCTTCCAATACAAAATCCTCGATTTATTTGGGAAGCCATTTTCTTTTATCCTCATGCCAAACAAATTTCAAAGGGAATTCAGCATATGTAAGACTCTTTGCTTCTGGATATTCCTTATTTGCGTCCATCCATGCCAAAAATTTAGAAGCCCCAATATTAGGTCTGGAGAGCACTGAATTGATGGGTCGATTATCTCCATAAATAACATAGTGCTCACCTGGTAAATGAAATTGAAGTCTTTCTACTGCTGGTTCTCTGTAGTGGATATCAAAAGAAAATATTCTCCATGCTGCTTCTGATGCTGAAAGATATCTGCAATCATAATACATCTTTATTTCATCGGGGGGCACATCAAGATTGGATTGATTAGAACCATAAAAGGAGGTTGTGACTCTATCATGACCCTTGTTCACATACTTGAATAGATACTTGATGGACCTAGACTGGTTACACCATTCTACATTTATGTGAGCATTGTATTTAAGGAGCAGAGATCTATTGTAAGGGACGACAAATCTGTTGTCCAAAAAGCACTCTCCTTTTTGTACAAAAATACCATTGTCTCTCCTCATATAAACAGGATAGCCATGTGAATCAATTGAGGTCTGATTATTAAATTTTTTTGGAAAATGCTTGGTGCATTTATTATTCTGCATGCATGTAGAACTTGGATTTTGGGGCCCACATGGTCCATGAAGCATAGATGTAGAAACAATTTCATACAATTCTGGATCCAAAGATTTGTCCGGAATTTCAGCACATATCACCTTGTCAATATCAGTAGCCGTTTTGTACTTAGAAGCAGCATGAAGAAACACTAATATATGAGCATGGGGTAGACCACGTTTTTGAAATTCGATGGTGTAAATAACTGCAAATATCAAGTAAATATTTTGAGCAAAGGCAACAAAAGAGAAAGAAATAATCAAACGCAATATACAAAATATACCTGCTTTCACACGACCGAAGATGTCTCCTTTCTTTATATCTTTAATTAACCGATCAAGTTTGACTTTGAAAATACGACAGATCATATCAGCACGATCTTCTGACTTAAAATTAAACTTCGTGAAATATCTTGTTAGTTCAGGCCATTTGTGATTGCAAGTAAAAGTCACAAACAAATCAGGATAGCCAGCCCAACCACAAATTGTTGTGGCATCTTGATAATTTTGGAACATATACCTGGGTCCTCCAATAAAAGTGGACGGCAAAATAATTCTTCTACCAGTTGTTGATGTGTTAGTCTCACCCCTTAGTATGGACTCATGAAGCCCTTTATACATTTCAGCCCTTAAGTCCTTTTGGTTATTTCGAACCCACTTCAATCTACTGGATTCTATCATAGTGTAACCATCAACCACAAATTGTTGAAATAATCGACAACCAAACAACAGTGAGCCTTGATCACTTTGGCGGTGTTGAATACGGTAGGCTAGCCAATCTCTAATAGTGATACAATTTCTTTTAATTGTTGGTGCACTATTATGTGGCCGAAACTCAATGCCTTCATGAAAGCCATTTTCACCAAAAGGGAACAATAGAGGATACTGTAGAGGTAAATAAGAAGCATCGAGTATTGGAATTCTCTGCAAGAAACCAGAATGAGTGTGTACAATTACATCCCTATCAAATCCAGTTGGATCAAAGTCACCAACAATCAAAGCTGCAACTTCTGAAGCAGTAGGTAAATTATACTGTCTGCCGTCGCGATTTCTCTTACCTAAAAGTCGGAGTTTCATTGTTGGAACCTCTTGACCTGCTAAATGTTCTTTTACCATCCTATATGTCTTAACAAATTCATTACATGTATCAAGACATTCCTTAATATCAGCAACAATTTGAGCTCTCAAGTTCATATCATCATTCTTCATCCTATATAAAAAACATGTTAGTTAGAAGAGTATTTTTTTCATAATAAAAAACTCATAATTAAATAGGTAATTTGAGAACATACCCAACAACAGCCATTCGATTAGACACTTCATTATCTGTGTCATATATGTATAGTTGAGCAAATTTGGGCCCATCATTTGGAAGTGGAAGCAAACTACCAATTTGATGGTAGTTCTCACCATTGAGCACAAAAACGGGTGGTGCATGTCCATTGTTAATACTTGCGTGAGTTTTCCCTCCCATTGAAGTGAAAGCGAACATATTATTGAATGATCGGATGTTCGATAAAAAAAATTTGCCTCTTCTGTCATTTTTATGAAATAAATCATGTAATGTTTGAGGAGGGCATGGAGAAGGAGGCAACACAATTCTTCCTTGTCTACAGCACAGTGAGAACTTTGGAAAACGGGCATTGAATCCCTTTTGAATCTTTTCTTCGTACCATAGGAAAGCACCACAAAACTCGCATACACACTCTGGATCTCCAATATCCCAGTAATTAGAATTAACAGCTACAAATGATTGAGCAGATACTTTAAGATTACTCAATCAACGGGAAAACAAAATAGACAAAATAAGCAAACCACATTGTTAATTAATAATATAGTACCCACTTACAGCAAAAATTTGAAGGAGTGTCTCATTGTGAAGACCGTGGTTCGTGGTTTCAAAGAACTAATGCATTCAAAAAGTAATCATTTGCTAACAATACATACATAAGAAAAATATTCAAGTTAAGTAATCCATACATAGTATTCTTAATAGTACAATAAAATGATACATGATCTAAACAATGTCTTTAGAACACAAGCTAAGTTACTTATAAAACATCCAAGAGAATATTGAGTCACACATCGAGTCTAAAGACACGTAAAACATATCACCACATTTTAAGCTACAAATTATTTAAGTAAATATAAGTTAACTATAAAAATCATGCATCAACAAAAACGAATAGTTAGTCTCTATACCAAATAACTCAAGTTGTTTAAAAGTAGGTTAAATGGTTTGAAGAAGCAAAGAAGCAATAAAAGAATACAACTTCAAGTATAACTCGAAGCAAATCACCAGTTACAGACCATCACTTCAGATATAAATCTTCAGTTTCGATCTCCAAATATGCCAAACTCGAGAATAGCCATTTAGTTTTCACAAAGTCATAAGCAAAACAAAAAGGTTTTCACGTAATCCTAGCATTCTAAAGGAGTTACAGAATTAAATAAATCATCTCTTTCCTTCACCCCATCAAAATCCCAATCAGTGTATGATAATATGGTCCCCATGTAGGAAAAGAAATAAATAAAACAGAAAATGAATTAAAGCACTTGTTAAAAGAGGATCAGTTGTGCAACTGTGTTACCTGTTGTGCAAGCAGATAAAACCGGATCAGTTGTATGATCAGAGATTCTGTCTATAGTCAAAGTGGGAGTGACAGTATTAGAAACAACATTTCTTCCATCTATTCTATCAAAATCTTGATTAGTGGCTGTTAATATGGACCCATGCAAGCAAAAAACAGATAAAACAATAAATAAGCCTAATTTTAAAACAGATAATCAATGAGAAAATTTTATAATGATTTAAGAAAGTGAGTGATTTACATACCATGTAGATTAACATTCAAAAGAGCAGTATCATTCAAAAGTCTGCTTGATCTAAGGATAAACTTCCTGGAGAAAGAGAATCTAATGAGGGCTTCACCAAATTGTTGGATGGAATGTAACCTATACCATACATGCGTATCAAATCAAAAACATCAAGTAAGCTATTTTAAAATTTAAAAATCAAACTCGAAAGAAAATAAGGAATGAAGATAATTTATCTTCTTTGGTTTGAAGGATAGGCAGCCAACTCTTCTCGCACCATTGATGATATCTTGAGCTTTTCGTGTTGACAAAGATCAACTATATAAAGAGAGCTAGCTTTTTCGCTTTTTTTTAGAGGATCCATTAAAACAACATGAATAATCTCGTAATCAACAGAGGCAACAGAATGAGACAGATTTAGAGCAAAACAAACAATAAGAATGGAAGAGTAATTTTCAGAAAGTAGATCAGACTAAATATAGAGCAGCAAGAGATTTAAAAACAAAATAAAGATAAAGATAAACAAAAAATATTGTAAATAAAATGATTACTTATGCCAAGTTAGATGTAGTTGTCATCTTAGGGAAGACACAGAGTTACAAATGATTTAGTTCAAGAACATGCGCAACATGCAAAGATTATGTCAGTAAACAGATGGACCAAACACCAGATAGCACATTTTTTGAGATTAAATTGGCACAGTGAGCTGCTGATTATGATTATATTTTCATAGCAAACAAAGAATTCAAGATAATAAAGATAAAAGATAAAGATAAACAAAAAATATTGTAAATAAAATGATTACTTATGCCAAGTTAGATGTAGTTGTCATCTTAGGGAAGACACAGAGTTACAAATGATTTAGTTCAAGAACATGCGCAACATGCAAAGATTATGTCAGTAAACAGATGGACCAAACACCAGATAGCACATTTTTTGAGATTAAATTGGAACAGTGAGCTGCTGATTATGATTATATTTTCATAGCAAACAAAGAATTCAAGATAATAAAGATAATGTGAAACAATAATATAAAAACAATCAAGTTGTTCCATTGCAATTGAAAAGAGACAGTTACATCAGCAGGTGCACGAAAAACAACTGGAATTCAACGAAAATTACATTACATAGGTCCTAATTACTTCCATTCAAGCCACTATTGAGAACAATGTGGACAGACACAGACACACTACTCAAACAGAGTCAGAGTAGCCAAACATACACCCTAATTACTTTTATTCTAGACACCATTGAGAACAATGTGGACAGAAACCAACAGGACACACATGACATCCAACAAAAGAGCGAGAGAACGACTTCATTCAGTTACTTGAGTTCATTGTCTGGTTCAGTCTTGATGAATAGAACCTTTGACGCCTTCTTCGCTGAAGTCTCAGGAGAAGCAGCAGGAGGAGCCAAGGAGGCATCAAGTGAAGATGATGGTCTTTTGGAGCCACATGCGGTAGGAACCTCAATCACACCATCCTCAGAAACATTTGCAGGGCAATTTGCCTCTTCCACAACACCAATAGGAGATGGAGCAATTGAAGCAGGCCCCAAGTTGGAAGCAAGTTTGCTCGTAGGTGTTCCAGCTTAGTTGCGCATGTAACCACCACCAAGTATTGTTAGAACCAACATCATCCACAGTGATCTACAAATGAAAGACAATCACACAAAAAAAAGGCAAATGTGTGAGACATATATTATTTACAAACAAAGTGAGTGGAATTTAATAAAACACGAACAATATACCAGTGGAGAATCATTGGCCAATTGGTCAGAGAACTCATTGAAGTCAATTTCTTCTTCATGATTGCCAGCCTAAATTTCAGAAAGTCAGACACACAACTTGAAAACATTCTAACATAACACATGAATGATAAGATAACAACCTGGATCCCATGAACCTCTCTAAATTTTTTAACAACAGCAGGTTCAGTACATAGCCTCCTAACAGTGTAATTGTTCCATTCCTGAGTAATGTTAGAGACAGATATTGCAACCTTAAAGAGTAGAGTTTTTTCAAAGAAAGACCGAAATGCATCAGGAGTCTTGGTAGGGTCCACCAATTCAGCAGGTGGTGCAAGCAAGTCCTGTGCTGAAACCCCCAAAAATTGAGATACAACACGATCAAACAGCATGAAGTTTGTCGACCCAGTACTGTCAATGACTGTTAGGTCCACCTTGAACCTACATAAGAAAATCACACAATGAATAGCAAAAATATACGAATAGAAATGAACAAAATTCTGATAGATTGATAGTACACAAAAAGTGGTTCGTTTTAATTATATACACAAATAGAAATAGATGACAAACACAGTGTCATACACATAACCAACCAAGATAATGACATCGTTTTAAAAAACTGGAATAGGTACCTTGGGACCGCAGTAACCTTCCTCTTACATTCCCTACAAAAGTACTTAGTGTCAACTTGAGTAACTTTCCTATAGCACTTATAACATGACTCATAATACCAGCCACGAGCAGAATCAATATCAATCACTTGAGCAAGGACTGCAGCAAGTCCCACCTAATAAAGAAATAGAATAATTTTAAACAAAATGGGTTGGGGTCTAATCACTTGATCATGAAAAACAACTTAATATACAAAATACCCACATCTGTGGCCTCCAAAAGCTCAGATATAGTCTTATATGGAGTCTGCATAAAGTCATCCTCAACAGATAGAGTGGGAGGGGCACTGATTTGGCTTATGGATTGAGTCAAAGAAAGAGTAGAAGACTCCATCCTAATTAAGACAATATGGAAATCAAAAGTGAGTGAAAAAATACTGAACAAATAAATGGACTATAATTAGAATTTAATATCACACAGAAGACATACTTGGTTTTGTATTGAGTAATTGCCTCAATATCAGAATTGATAAAAAGCTTAGTGCCATAAAAAGCATTTGAGATGCCCATGATCCCTGGGATTTTAAAAAGCAAAGCAGATACATTTCAAGGAAGAGACATCATAGGGAAAAAAAATCCTAATGAAATAAATTTTAAAAGTTGTGTTAGACCGTGGTATCTTTTCATCTTGCACATCTGTAAAACAATGACAGGTGGAGATGAGGTACCAACTCCATTGAGGTTGGTGTTCATCTCTTCAGCAAATTCACCCCATAAGGTACACCGAACCTTATTGAATCTACAAAGTAGATGATAAAAGAGTGTAAGATACCAAGCAACATTGTCATACAAAATTAAACACAGACACATGAAACATATATAAAAGAGAAGTACTCAAGATCCTCGAGGACAATGTTAATCAGCTTTGTAACATTCCCATCCTTTTGGTTCTCCTTCAGGTCACCCTTCTCAACCACGTGTCCAATGACATCTGCATGGATAGAAAAACAATTAAGTGACAAACTACGGTGGACAACAAAGATGATCACTACAAATTAAAAGAAATACAAACCAATGATTAGATCCTCCCTTGTAGCAGATAGTATCTGAGAGAAAGGCACGAACACAAAATGATTCAAGGGGATGCGGTCAGACTCAATTGTATAACAGCTTGTGACATTCATGAACTGTAGCTTATATGCGTGTTCAGTAGTCTGATACTTTGGATCATTCTGCGAGACATTCAGCTTTTCAATCCTTAAGCATTTCCCCTCTTTCAAAACACCTTCAAATGTGCCAATAAGTGATTTTTTCACAGAACAGTGGATCCTTCCAAGCTGAAAGCCAAAAACACATTTTTAGATAAGATTCTAAAGTAGGAACAAAAAAGAACTGTAAGTGAGGAACATAAAATTACATTTTCATCAAGCAAAATCATCTCAATAGAGTTCACGGCAAGAGGATTGTTATACTCTGGAAGTGTCCACAAACGTATCACACGTACTTCCAATCTCCAGTTAACCTTCCCAGCAACAATGTTTGAAATCAAGTGGATTCGAGCAGCCATCTGTACTCTAAAGTAGAAGAGAAAAGGCAATTAGAGTGTATGACAAATAAGACATGAAAAAGGACAAAACCTACTTATTGAATATACTGAACCACAGAATGCAAGACATACTTGAGAAAAAAACAACACAGTTAGTATCAGCAAGAGTGTGTAGCACAGGAATGAAAGCAACATGGGAAGAAGCTACTTAAATAGATGTTTGATGGTGACTGTGGTAGGAAGGAGGAAGAGAGAAGGATAACTAACAAAAAGGGATGACCAATAAGATTTAGTTACTTCTAAAAAAAATAAAAAACAACTGTAAGGAAAAAAGATTACACCAGAAGATTTGTTTGGAAAATCAAGATAAGGAGTGAGGTTTAAATATAATCATCACACACGGAGACGTGAATTAGCGTGTGTGCGAGTAAGTGTGGAACCAAAGAATGTGAGACATGCTATTAAATTAAAGTAGAGACGTTGGTTATCAATGAGGCTAAAACATATCTTGGGAGATAGGAATGATTAAATTGCAATTATGATGGGTATTAACACGCTAATTCACGTCTCTGGTGTGTGATGTGTGAGAATACCCAAACAAATAGCTTGCAATCAAAACATGATTATCAGATGCAGATCTTACTATAATTATTGATTATTGAATAGTTTCTGAATTCTTCTAATTTCCAATGAGCTTTAAAGACAATTTGGGAGTAGTCATAATCAATATGGTACACAGAGTGTATGATCATTGATCAGCAATTATAAAAGTAGATAGCAGGTATCAGCAGTGAGCGTGATATATTTAGCAGGAAAATCAAAGGTCAAAAACAACACAAAGTAGACAAATGGCATAATAGAGACATTGAAATTAAAAGAATTGTAAACTATTAAATTATGAATAATTATGTAACATATGATACAATTTGTAGAAACCAATCCATCAACATTAATGAACAAAAATACATAATCTGTAGAAAACAATTTACCAAAGGCCAGGCCATTATTTAGAACTAACTTAACATGAAAAAATGATTATTAGAGTGAAGTAACACACAGTTGAAACACCAACCCACATAAGTCCACATGAAATGAAATAATAAAAAAAAAGCAGATATGATAGCTTCATATCTGCTGTAAAGTAGAAAAGAACCACACAACTATCCACAACAGCATAAACAATATGAACCAAATCAAATAACAGAAGCTAAAAGCAAAGAAATAGAATATAGATTATTTCATTGATAGTGGAAAGAGAATTACAATGAATTTTTTTAAGGAAACACACCTAGACTAATAACCACTACAAAATTGATCATAACAGAGACTACACAAACAACACAGAATTGAAAGATGTCCACTGCCCAAACAAACTAAACCAACACAACCAACTTATTTGAAAGTCTTGAAATTAAATGAATATCCTTTGGAAGAGTATTTGAGTACAATCTTGAGCAGAGATACTAAGCTTAACAGTCTGTCCTTCACCAAGAATCTTCACACGACAGATCAGAGGCCAGCCATCTTCTAAACCACACATGAAACGATTTTCCTGGTCATTGTTCATAATACAGGGCAACCTGATGCCATGTTCATCAACCAAAGTGACTTCAAATCTACCAACTGGCATTATGTGCTCGCACAAATAAGCAGGTATGGACTGGGAACCAAAAAAATGCAATACATCAAAGAATGGCACAATACCAACAGGAAAATAAGGTAAAAACAAAATATAAATAAAAATTAAATAACAAAGCTAAATGCACACACCAATTTTCCAGTGATCACATCTGCCCTAGTTAATGTCTTGTAAATTGCATGACAAAGAATAGGAACCCGAGCCAATCGTTGCAAGTATCTTTCACCAAGAAGGAAATCAAATGAATCATTTGGAACTGGTTCATGGGCCAACCTAAAAATCTTTGGTGGGGTTGGGTATTGAACCTCATCACCAAACCTATCTTTTACTTTGATAAAAACAGGTTGTTCCTAACATATACCGATCTTATAATGCCACCCCATACAAACTATAAAAGTGACCCATTTCACGCCACCCAGTAGTGAAATATGCCTTTCCATCAAACTTCCTGAGTATAAGTTGGAACTCATTACCAACTGGATCAGACAACATGACCAGGAAAGAAACATCATGAATATGCTCTTGATTGAACATATCAGGGAGCCCGACACGTAGCTAAGCACACAAACAAAAAAATAGTCGAAGAGCACGAAAACATGGACACCATGCTACAAAACAAAAAAGAATATAAAAGAAAATCAACCATGAGCTATCACCAACATTCTCGGGAGGAATTCCACATAGTATCTCATCAAACTTCACCTCCAATTCACAATAACAATTTACACGGATTAAGGGCCATCTGTTGAAAAGAATAAATTGGAAAATAGAATCAAGGAAACAACTCATTGCAAGTATATTAGAAAGCAAAAAAAAAAGACACTGAAGCAAAATGGGAGAAAGACCCAACCTTGTGAGACTAATGATGTCCAAAGAAGAATATTTTGTTGAGGTCAAGTAGATGTGAGCAAATGGAACTTAGGGGATGGGTATATATAGGTCAAGCAGATGGGACTATTCTGTTGATAAGTAATAAAGCAAGAAGTGTGAGAAAAACCTGAGAACTCATTCTAGGGAGGTGTGCAACATGCCATCAATATCAGTAGACATTATAATCTCTGTTAAAGCAGAGGAAAATTTCACCTAAATAATATGCAAAAACCGAAAAGACACCAAGTTTAAAAAGAGACATCAAACCTCTTTTAGGTTACCAATGCAGGAAGATAGTACCAACAGGGTAGATTACGCAAGTGATCCTCAAGACAGCTCCAGATTTTTTAGAGTATCAATGCAGGAGCTCATTGCCCAACAATGCATATAGAGCAAAAAAAAATCAAAAATTAAATAAACAAAAAACAATAAACAAAAAACATAGGAAGAGAATAGTTTATTTCATTGACATTGCAAAAGGAGATACAACAACTTTAATGGAACATGGTTAGATCAATAGTCCCAAACCATCTAACAAAACACCATTGAAAGATACCCACTTACAAAGCCAATACAATGAAACATGGTGTGGACATTCCCAATCAAAAAAGATAACCCAAAACCACACAATACAAAACAACCAACCGAACTGACATGCTAAAAAGCCCTCAAATCTAACCACTTAAAGAACACTAACGAATAAATACTTCTGGTTGCTGCCAGCCACACCAAATTTCACTGGAGTCCCTTCAATGAGACCATTCAACCCACTCTAAAGGAAGACCATCCATTAGTAAGGCAAAGAAGTGGAGTGGCTTATCACTAATCCATTGAAAGTTACACCTCCATTGCCTCCCACGTGAATTAACCAGAGTAACTGATATGCATGTAGGAGCAAAGGCAGCACGACATAAATCAACATCTAGATACTACAAAGAAGAAACATACATAAATTAGAACACAAAAGAGAACCAAAGAAGAAAAAAAAAACAACAATATGAAAGGATCATTTGTATGTAGCTACGTAGCGATTGGAGTTAACATCTTCTGCAGGTGATATTTTTAACAAAAGAACGATTTAAAATGAACATGCTCAACAAAAGAAAAAGCATAATCCTCATCACTATGAACAAAGAATTGGAATGCCTTGCTCCCCCAAGACCATATCTTCGAGCAGGTGTTGGATAAGGGACTTGATTCAACATCCTATCACGTACTCTCATAGAATAAGAAGAACCACGCATAGAAGTTATGCTGATCCAACCACCATCAAACAGATTGTAGACCTCACCAATTCGAGTACAACCTTGGTGCAGAAACAACCTATTCCTACGCTGTTTGATACCAACAATGAAAACATTCCCAGAAGGATCATAAAGATGCAATGTAGTGGGGACATTCTCATGTGATCCAACGTAAAAGAGAATGTGTAATCGCGCTTAGTCTGTATGCAAAGGAAAAAACAGAATAAAAAGAAAACAATTAAGAAAACCCAAGAGAAACATATTAGCATGTTTGAAGAATGGTTGTACTCACAAAGCCAGTAACATACTCAAAATGGTATGTACGATATCTCAAGCGAGACTCCTCAACAGAAGGACCATCATCAAGGAGAGGATGAATATCCATCTACACAAAAAATAGAATGGCGATAAATGCAAATACAGAACCCATCCATGGCAAAAAATCCACATTTATAGTAAAACTAAGGAGAAATAATTTTACTAACAAATACAGGAAGATAATATCTGATAAATGACTACAAATTATAAAATTAAAGATACAATGGTTGCTTACATTTGAACCTACAATACCATGGAAAGGAATGTGAGGAGACACCAAAAGTTTAGAAACATCATGAGAGCTCCCTCCATCAAGTGGAAACACTTGAGGAGGAGTAGGGTATTTAACTTGTGTGAAAAACGATCGTAAACACGTATTGACAATGTATCGTGACATCAAAAGTCACAACGACCCAACCCCAATCTCAAGACCATACAATTTTCCAACCCCTGTCCCAACCATTCCCCAAACACATGGAATTGTTTGTCTTGTTAACCTGGACCTCAATCTTGTTTTCAGGATCAATAAGCCAAATAGTTTTTTGAGATCATCATAATAAAGGCCACAAAAAAGTGTTGGCATGATACCACATTCCTTCAAAACAGAAAGAGAGGAACCAACAGTAAGAAACCAGGTTAAAAAGACACAACATAAAGTAAATGCCAAGCTCAAAACAAACTAATTCTAGAGAAAAAGTGCAAACTACCAAGAAATTTGGGTCGAAAGTGAGTATGAAAGACTTAAATCTCATATCAAGACTAAATCACAAATGAGCCAATCTCAAGTAAGGTCCCAAAATCCATCTAATAAAACACAACCACATTTCATCAGCTATAATGAGTTATTATAACACACAATTGACTAAAGAAGCACAAAGTAAACCAAATGAATAAAAACATGCATACCAAGCGCCTCTTTGAAATGCAGGTAACAATGCCAAACCCGAATGATGTGATCCATGAGGGGGGAGTTATTGCAATTTATAGAACCAAAAGCAAGAGTAACCACGGGAAATACTGACTCTAGTATACAAAGCAATGATGACAATGAATTAGAAGATAGGGCTAGATTGTTAGAAATGAAGTAAAATCAATTGGAAAATAGAGATGCATTGCGAGAAACGAAGCAAAAGCGTGGAGTGTAACCTGTTTTTTTTCAGGAAAACGAAACATTCAGACCCATTGATTGGCGGGGAATACGTTTCCTTGAAGATAGCTCAAAATTATTACAATTTTGGGGGGAGGCGGCGAAAACCAGAAAATGAAATTGGAAAATCAGCAAAAACAATACACGTGGAAGAAATGCAAAGGCCAAAACGCAGATAAGTAACCATGGGAAGGAAGGGACTGACAACAACCAACACGACGAGGAGGAGTTGCTGGCATCCAACGTGGCACACACGGCGGCGTTCGATTGGTGCAGGTGGTCGGGGGGTCACCGGGAAAAATGGCGCGCAAGCTGAGTAGGAGACTCCCAAGGCTTTATATTTTGTATGATGTGAGTACAACTTTGCTTTGTGAAACCATAACCGAACTTCATTCTGTATAGAATAATATATTACTATTCACACAAAGACAAAAAACTAAAATCAATTCAATCAATCATTGATTATTTGCTCTGCTAGGGTTTCCCAACATGCCCGAAGACCGGCCACCGTCACGGGAGGTGGAGGACCTCCGTGAACGCAGCACCAAGAAAGTGAAAGGGGGAGAACACCCTTTCTCCAACGACTCCACTATGCCTTTGGACTACTCTGATCTTTACGAAGATATGGAGAAAGAAGAAGCACCAAAGAGATCTTATAAGGCAACGGTTTTGGGAGTGAATGATAATGGCCACAATGTAACTACTGAAGATGAAAGCTTGCTCGCTGATCACAGTACGCCCCACTTGGGGGATATGAACCTTCAGATCATTGAGAAGAAGCATGGTGGGTATGATTGCTCTGAGATTGTTGTTCCCCCACATGCGGAAGAACGCCTTGCAAGGCCGTGGAAGCAAGGTCTCATCGTTTTAAGGCCTTGGAGAATCGTTTGAATCAAATGTGGGTCAAGAAGGGAGTGATGAACATTGTCGACCTTGGTTGTGACTTTTTCTTGTTTATTTGACATCTCCGGAGGATTATGAGAAGGCTCTTAGTAATGGGCCCTGGTTGATCTATGATCACTACCTCATCGTAAGGGAGTGGCGCCCCAACTTTCGTCCGGAGAAAGAGGAAGTGGAGCGTGTTGTCGTTTGGGTCAGGCTACCTGAACTCCCAATAGAATATTATTCGTCAGATTTTTTATTCTTCTTGGGGAATAGAATTGGCAGAACCGTTAAAGTTGATCAGACAACTTCCTTGACGGCACGGGGGAAGTATGCGAGGCTTTGTGTCGAAGTGGACCTGAACAAACCTCTACTAGCTCTATTTGAACTCAAAGGTCACATATACAAAATAGAGTATGAAGGACTTCACTTGTTGTGCATGGCATGTGGTAAATTTGGACATCACAGAGATCAGTGTGTGGATCAATCTCAGACCAAAGCCAATGATCAGGGAGCAACCGCGGAGCACTGGTCCGGAACCAATGGTCAACCAGTCGTGAATACTCCAGAAAATGGCCCCTGGACTATTGTCCAAAAGCAGCGTTTGCCAAGGAAGCCAAAAGAGAAAAGTCAGGCTGGTACCGGAAGCGACAGACAGGCTCCGGCAAAAATTAATGCTCAAGCTTATACAGGGGGATCTCGTTTTAATGTGTTAAATGAGAGAGAGGAAGATTCGGCCACTATTAATGATGAAACGGTTACTGAGGGAGCAGTTGCAAATAGCAGTTATGGACCAGCAGGTATACCGCAACAACAGGTTGTCAATCATCATGCTGTCAGCCGCAAAGAAAGGACACACGCACAAACTTCACGTGCGCAGGCAACAAATACTACAGCGCGTGGGATACAAACAGTGCCTCCCAAGGAAAACCATGCGCAAGTGTTGGCCCCACGTGTTTTACATCATGCTGCTACGGTTTCTAATAATAATCACAATAAAAACTTTGACCAATTAATTGTTCAACAAGGGGCCCACAGAGAAGTTAGCAACGTCAACCATCCTAGCAACTTTAATTCTCCAGTGGATAATATGCATGTGGACCAACCTATTAAGCCCAATGTTAATGGGCCAATTATCCACCAAGACCTCCTGACGCCACCGTGAGGATTGCTGCGCACACCCCCCCTGCCAATTTTGGTAACGAGGACTCTGGAATGCTTGACTCTGATGAATTCATGGATGCTCAAGATCAAGGAGGTACTTTATCTGGTGGAACTGAGATGGAGGTGGTCGTTGAGACCCCCACCGTGTGATTTTGTTGTGTTTTTCCTCTACCCAAATTTTGTTTTAATGGAGTTAAACAACATTTTCGTTTGGAATTGTCGTAAGCAACACCCGATCCAGTTGTTTCAGTAATTGTAAGCAGTATGCCGATATGCATAGGCCTGAGATTTTTGTAATAATGGAGACCCGTACTCACCCAAAGCGCCTTCAGCGTACTTTCACTCTCTTAGGGTATGACGGTTTCGTGTTTGCTGAGAACCGGGGGTTTGCAGGTGGCGTTGTTGTGGGTTGGAAATCTCACTTGGTTGATATGGTGGAGTTAGATAACAACTTTCAGTTTATTCATTTCCGTGTGGTCATGCATAATGGTTGGTCCTGGTTCTTCACTCCAACTTATGCTAGTCCCTCGGATGAGCTTAGACATGCGCTTTGGGAGACTTTTTTGACTATGAGTCGTAACATGGATGGCCAGTGGCTTATTGCTGGGGACCTTAATGATATTGCTGACCCTAGTGAGAAGAAAGGAGGCAGCCTTGATGTCCGGAGAAAGTGCCAGCTCTTCAAGCAGCGAGTTCACAATTGCCAGTTGCTTGATCTTGGGTCTGTTGGTCCCCGCTTCACTTGGCGTGGTCCTAGATGTGGTTTGGTCGACAGGATGTTTGTTCGTCTTGATAGAGCTTTGGGTAATGATCGCTGGCGTGTTGCTTTCCCGAATGCCTTCGTGAGAGTGCTGCCACGTATTGATTTTTCTGACCACCATCCTATCCTTATTTGTCTCCATGGTAATTTGCAGGATCGAGGTGAGAGGCCTTTCCGCTTTGAGAGTGCTTGGCTCACTCATGGCGCCTTCAAGCGTGACATGCAGAATTGGTGGGAGGGTAATGGAACGCTAGACCAGAAGTTAAGGAGTGTGGAGGGGAAGCTGAAGACTTGGAAGCACGCCACCTTTGGTTGCATGCGCACAAAGAAGCGTGCCTTGCTTGCCCGTTTGGGTGGAATTCAAAAGCAATATCATGAAGGCAACATCAACAACTTTCTTACTACTCTTGAAAAAAATTTGCAGGGTGAGCTGAATGAGATCCTTTATTGTGAAGAGCTCATGTGGTTTCAACGGTCGCGGACTCAATGGCTCCATGATGGGGACCGGAATACTCATTACTATCAAATCAAAGCTGCTAATAGAAAGAAGAAGAACAGAATCCAGTTGCTCCGGGGCAATAATGGTGTGTGGCTTGAAAATGAAGTGGAGACCAAGATGCATGTCAATAATTTTTTCCAGGATCTTTTTTTGGATGACGGTAACTACCTAACTCATCCTCCTTTGAAATACAGTTTTAGAAGGTTACCACATGATGTTGTTACTGCTATGGGGCGTATGATTGAGCACGAGGAGATTGACATAGCGCTCTTTGCTATGAGTGCGTGGAAGGCCCCGGGTCTCGATGGCTTCCAAGCTGGTTTCTTCCATGCAAACTGGAATATAATTGCCTCTGATTTTTACAGGTTTGCAACGAGTATCTGGGAGGATCCTACTTTACTGAGTCATATTAATGCCACTGATATTTGTCTTATTCCCAAGGTTCCTAAGCCGGAGTTTGTGACCCAGTTTCGGCCTATTTCCCTTTGTAACGTTTCTTACAAGGTGATTACCAAGGTGATTGTGAATCGGCTTAAAATCCACATGCCAGAGATTGTCTCCCCCTTCCATACTGGTTTCATCCCAACTAGGAGTATTCATGAGAACATTATTGTGGCCCAAGAGTTGATTCATAGTATGAATAAGATGAAAGGGCGCAATAGCTTCTTTGTTGTTAAAGTTGATCTTGCCAAAGCCTATGATAGAATCAAGTGGTCTTTCATCCGGGAAGTTCTTGATGAGATTGGTTTGCCCACCAACATCATCAACCTCATCATGCATGCTGTGACAAGTGTCCGCACTAATGTCATGTGGAACGGCACCAGATCAGACTACTTCATGCCTCAAAGGGGAATCCGTCAAGGAGACCCCATCTCACCTTATTTGTTTGTTCTTTGTATGGACAGGTTAACTCACATTATTGCGGAGCAAGTGGAGAATGGGTCTTGGACGCCTATCCGTGCGGGCAGAAATGGACCAAGCATATCTCACCTCATGTTTGCAGATGACTTACTTCTCTTTGCCAAAGCCACGGAGGAGAATATGTCTTGTGTCATTAACACTCTAAACACTTTCTGTGCTATGTCTGGACAGGTTGTTAGTCTTGAGAAGACGTCCATGTTCTTTTCCAAAAATGTGCCTTCCACTATGAAGAATACTCTTGCCCGACTCTCTGGTTTCAAAGTTACCTCCTCTATGGGTAAATATTTGGGGGTTCCGTTGCTAGGAAAATGCCCAAGGCAAGGTGACTTCAGTTATTTGATTGACAAGGTCCGTGATAAATTGTCTGGCTGGAAAAGCAAGCATTTGTCTTTTGCCGGGAGAGTTACTCTTTCTAAATCCGTTATTCAGGCCATCCCCATCTACACTATGATGACTACTCCAATCCCAAAAGCTTGCCTCTATGAGATTCAGCAACTTCAATGTGGGTTTGTTTGGGGAGATACTGAGGACACTCGCAAGCTTCATCTTATTAACTGGCGGACTCTTACGCTCCCAAAAAATATGGGAGGGCTAGGAATAAAGGATCTTCCCACCATGAACAAAGCGTGTTTGATGAAGTTAGCGTGGAATCTCAAGACCGATAATACTAGGCTATGGTACCAAGTTTTGAATGGTAAATATGGTAGGGGTAGGTTGCCTCTGGGTCCCCCTCAAGCCAAGGTGTCAGATTCTTCTCTTTGGAAACACTTGTGTAGCTACTGGCAGAACATAAACACTCATGAAGCTTGGTCGCTCGGCAATGGCACCACCGTAAACCTATGGGATGACAAATGGCTCAATGGCGTGACCCGGTTGAGAGATGTTGCTACCAATATTCCTACTCATGCAACTGGCTGGACCGTTAGTGCGATTGTCGGGGACAATGGAAACTGGGATGTCTCCAATATTACTACTATGCTCCCAACGTCTTCCATCATCCAGATTCTTACGCATCCCGCACCTCTTCCTCATGATGGAGATGACTTGCGTTATTGGCCAGGGGATGGCAATGGTGAGTTCTCGGTCACTCTCTCTTATAAATGGCTCGCTAACTATGATGGTGCCCTTGAAGATGCTGGTTGGATGAAAGTTTGGAAGCTTCTTGTTCCGGAGCGCATTCGATGTTTTGTGTGGCAAATCATGCATGGGAAGCTTGCCACCAAGGAGTATTGTGATCATTGGGGCAATGGTGATATCAATTGCTATAATTGTCACAACGTCCCGGAATCAATTGTGCATGTTTTACGTGATTGCAGTTTTGCAAAGCAGCTCTGGAACCATCTAATTCCAACACAGGTGCGCTTCTTTTTTTATAGTTGTAGCTTGGAGGACTGGATTAATTTCAACCTTATAAACACCACTTCCATTGATACTTCCTTGGAATGGCGTGATGTATGGGCCACGGGATGCTACCTCCTTTGGTTTTGGAGAAATAAACAAGTGCACGATGATAACTATAACCGGCCTCCTTATCCTTCTCGTCATGTGCTTGCTAGCGTTCATGAGTACTCTAAAGGGTTGGCTGTGCGTATCTCTTCGATCGAGCGTTCCTACCGGCGGGTTGAGATTGGGTGGCAGGCGAATGGGGATGGACTAGCTACAATTAATACTGATGGTGCAAGAAGAACCCCTATTGGCGTTTCCGGGTGTGGAGGGGTTTTGCGTGACGGGCAAGGCCGATGGATTGGTGGATTTGCCAAACGGTTATATGTTTCTTCTGCTTATTTAGCTGAGCTCTGGGGTGCTTTAGAAGGCCTCAACTTAGCAGCCTCAAAGCGTTTGTCTCATGTTGAGCTCCAGTTGGATTCCCTAGCTCTTGTTCATTGCCTTACCAATAATGGTGAGGGTAGTATTTCCGGTCTCCAACTTGTGAGGCGAATCAAGCAGGTTATGGCTACCTTTACCAGTGTTCGGGTCATCCACATCTATCGAGAGGCCAACAAGGTCGCCGATGCTCTTGCTAATATGGGTTGTGACTATGATGATGGTCTGGCTTATTTTGATGTTCCCCCTCCTAGTGTTAAGCTCCTACTTGATGCTGATGTAATTGGAGTTCTTACTCCTCGTTTGATTCTCGTGTAGTTCTCCTTTGGGCCTTAGCCCCGTTTATTCTCAAAAAAAAATAAAAATGCTCAGAGATTGAAAAAATATGAAGCAAATGTTGTGTCATTTAAGCAGTGGGACCCTAGTGAAAATTCCTTTACAACAATGGCTAGATCCCTTCCATTCAAAGAATGGGATCTAGGAAAAATTTATAATTACATCCATTTTTCTTCAACCTTGAGGACAAGGTTGTTCTGAAGGGGAATAGAATATAATGACCCAACCCAAGAGGACCAAGTTCAAAATACCTAAGAGGTTATGTGACTTAATAAGAAGTATCTAGAAGCATATAAGTCACTATTTTATCTCTTATGAGTCACCTTTTTATATTTCTTTATTTTGTCTTTTTGTTAGTTAATCTAGAAGGTTCTCTAGTGGGGTGAGTCACACTTTTCTAGCACCTATATATGTACTCTCACTCATTTGAATGAAATCAATGAAAAAAATGTTTAGTGTAGTTTTTAGTTTGTTAAATGAGGCGCGCTCCTCTCGAAAGGAGCTTTAATTTTCTGTCATTGTGTTTTGAAGGTTCACCCATTTTTGGGTACCTTACAGGTAGAAGCTTCTCAATTGCTAAGATGGGTAAAAACTACCTATCATGGGTAAGATAATTATCCACAGTTCGGATATGAGTAATTAATTGTAAGTTTGAATTTTATATGTATAAATTTAATTTTGAGTAATATTTGAGCTTGTATCGGGTTTGAAAGATAATTTCCACAATAGCAAGCTTATCGGGCGGAATCAAAGTTTCGGAGTTCTTAAATTCGGCTGCAACGTTTCTTCATTGTCTAACAGGGTCCTTTCCTTTTAAGTTCTTGGGTATTCTCGTGGGGGTCAATCCAAGAAGGAATTCCACTTGGAAATCGGTGGTTGACAAGTTTCAAAAAGGATTAGTTTCGTGGTAAGGGCGTCATCTTTCGATGGATGGTTGGGTAACTCTCATCAACTCTATTTTAAATAGCCTCCCTCTTTATTATTTATCTTTTTATAAGGCACCGAAGATGATGATCAAGAGTTTGATTACGTTACAAATGGATTTTTTGTGGGGTATCAAAGAAGAAGTTAGGGGGATGTCTTGGGTGACTTGGGATAAATTTGCGAGTCGAAGGAGAAAGGTGGCCTTGGTGTCAAAAAATTTGAGCTGTTTAATATTGCGCTTTTGTCTAAATAAATGGAAGTAGCGTATATTGTCAGATAAGGTCGCTTCTTGATTGGGTATACTTTCATATAGATACAGGGATTTGGGCTCTATTTTCTTCAACGATTCGGTTTCATCGGATAAAAAGATTGACTCTTTGTGGTGGCGTGATTTGTGGCATGTGGGGGAGGTGCGGATTTTGGAGGGCTGGTTTGAGGCGTGTGTGAGAAGGGGTTTGGGTGATGGTCGTGGAGTAGATTTTTGGCACCTTCTTTGGAGACCATTGAAACTGAATTTTGAAAATTTATTTACAGCCCGCCCAAACCAGAAAGTTTTGCTTCTGGACTTGGATGTTTGAGAGATAGTTGTCGGCATTGGAATTAGTCTTGGTTCACGGGTATTGATCATCAGTACAGTGTAGAAATTGACATTTTGAAAGACATATTGTAGGAGGTGAGGATTTTGCGTGAAGGAGCGGATTAATGGTTGTGGACATTGGACCCTTCAAAATGCTTTACGGTTCGCTCTTTTTACCAATTTTTAATGTCAACCGATACATTTTCTTTGGAGGATAATAATAACGAAGTTTCTGATTGTATAACCTCTCTGGAGGACTGCATTGCCATCAAAAATCCTTATTTCTGGTTGGTGAGTGCTCAATAATTCTTTACCAGTACGTGTCATTTTCTTGAGACGTCACATTATCCATTCGGGAGAGGAGGAGGCGTGTGCGTTTTTGTAATGATCACATAGAGGAAGCTCAACACTTGTTCTTGGAGTGCGGTTTTTCTTTGCGAGTGTGGCACGAAGTAGGGTGCTAGCTTGACATCTAGTTGTCTATCTCCTATATTTTATCCCAACCAGTGGCGGATCTTGCCAAAAAAATTGGAGGGGGCCAAAATAGTAACAAATATATAAAACAAAATTAATTGTGTGTTAATAATAGTTTGTTTGGTTTAGTGGTCAAAATTACCTATGTCAATTTTAATGTCTAGAGTTCCAATATTGCTTAATGCAGTTTTTTATATTAATTTTTGAGAAAAATATACAAATAACTGCAAAAAAGAGGTGTGACCATGACAAGAATTGAACTAGGGACCCTAAATACACCAATAATGCTTTTAACCGCTTGGCTATTGATACATTTGTTGCTTAGTGTTCATTCGGTTCTATATATTCTAACTTTGAGTATAAAATATATTTGTGTATATACTAACTTAATGGGAGCCAGAGTGCAGTGGCTCCCCAGCTCAAAAGATCCGCCACTGATCCCAACATCTCTATTACTTCGACGATCTTTGCAACGGTAAAAAAGCTAAAAGAGTTAAGTATCTGCTTTGGCTTACTACTTGTTGGTATATATAGCTAGCTCGGAATGACATTCATTTTAGAGGGGGATAAGCCAAGATTGACTCGGTTGTTGCAAAAATCAAATATTTGTCTTGGTGTTGGTTTATTTTTGGGGTGCGAAGAGATTCTAGTTTGTTATCGCCTTCATGGTGGAATAATGTTCTTACTTGTATAAGAAATTTCCGATTCCACAATGTAATTGTGGTTTTGAGCATGTTTCAATGAACCCATCGCTTATAAAAAAAACTCACTTGGTTTATGTTGAAGATATTTTTTTTTTTGACAAAATTTGACCACCATTATAGATTCTTAAACATCCAACTAATATTTTTGAGTCGTATGTACTAAATAGGTTTGTTGTTCTTTTTTGAAACAGTTTTGTTGGTTTATGTTTGTGACTTCTTTCCATATTATTATTTTTTTTGGAAATAACTTTGAATATTTTTGGTTTTAAAATATTTTTTTGGTCAAATTTTTTTTGAAAAGCATCTTATTTAATATAAAACATAAAAATATGGGCTTATCCCCTACTTATTAATACAGTAACTACTTTTTACTCCATTTTAAGCGGCAAAACACACATCAGTGTTTGTGGCTTTGTGCCTTTACACTTCACAGTGGTACTCTCGTGATTAACCAAGATATCAGATGCAAATAAACACTATCAAAACTCCTTGTCATTCTTCTTGTCAGACCATCCATCACGCTTTGCCTCTCACTTTCCCAACCTCACGTGCTTCCTCATCTCCTCAATTCGTTCAATTGATTTCAACCCCAAACCTTTGGTTTTTTCAATAGATGCAAATCCAACTCACGCTTCTCTCTTCTCCTAAATCTGCAGCGAAGGTTGCGTAATGACGAGTTTGCTGTTGGAGATCAGCGTTTTGGAACAAAAAATTACCAGAGTGTCGCAACGATATCGCAGAGAAGCATCGAGATTGTAAAAATTGGGTAAATAGTCATTTTGGTCCTTGAAAGTGTAACTCACTGTCAATTTGGTCATTGAATCAAGTAAAAATGCAAAATAGTCCCCGAAAGTGTAATCCATCCGTCACGTTAGTCCCTCCCGTCAATGTGCGCCGTTAACTCCGTTAATCCATCCGTTACTGTCAGTTTAGTCCCTGAAAGATGTCACTTACTGTCAGTTTGGTCTCTGAAACATATACGTGAATTCGTTTTAGTCGCCGAATCTTAAGTTCTTCAAAGAAAATTTTAAACCGTAATTTACTAAATTTGGCTCAATTTGTGTCTTGGCTTTCTTAAATTTAGTTAACACATCGCACTTGTATCATATTCTCTTTTACTTTGATTTATTACTATCATTAATCATTATGAGTGTTTATTGATTCAATCAGAATCAAATCACTTCATATTTTGAATATCCTAAAATCAATTTTTAAAATCAAAGTCCTCCTAATTTGTCAAAAATTAAATATGATGTGGAGTTTATTAAGTTATGTGCAAGTTCACATTGGAATGCCACATAGTTTTTATATTTTTAAAATATTATTTTAATCTATTAAATAAATAAAATAAAATTCATTGTAAACAAAGATGAATTAAAATTAATAATAGTAATTTATTAAGTTTTGCAGTGGTGGAATGCTTTCGAATTAACATCAAAAATACAATTCGCTATCTAATTTTAATATAGATCAATGATTATACAAAGTTATGTTGATTGATTTTCTTTGAAAGAAATAAGTTTCACCATTAACCATCGATTTTCCAATTACAATAGATCACAGTAATCCATGAGTCTATTATTGGCGTCTTAATCACCATTTTAAAATTTTCTTTGAAGAAGCTTAAGATTCGAAAGACTAAAACGAATTCACGTATATGTTTGAGGACCAAACAGAGACAAGACGATAAGTGACATCTTTCGCGATTAAAGCGCGACAAGAATGAGATGGATTAACAGAGTTAACAACGCACATTGACGGGAGGGACTAACGTGACGGATTACACTTTCAGAGACAATTTTGCATTTTTGCTTGATTCAGAGACCAAATTGACAGCAAGTTACACTTTCAGGGACCAAAATAATTATTTACTCGGTAAAAATTATTTACTTAACATTAATTGAAAAAACTGAATAAAAGAAAGGAAAGAAAAATTAATTAACGAAATCACATATAAAACTACAAATGCTTTGAGAATCAAAAAAAGAAATCAAATAAAAAACCTAGAAAAGAACCAAATCAACAGATCCAGAAAAACAAAGTCCATATCTCTTTTAGAATAATTTTTTTTAATAAAAATACCAAAAAAATTAGAACCCTTCATCTTCACAACTAGCCTAGATCTGGAAGAAGATGAAGAACAGAGACATCATCCAAGACCATCGGCTCTGAGCTACCGTTGTTACTCTGTCGCAGCACTGCCGTTGCTCCACTGAGTAGTATAGTGATAGTGGCGGACATGCACGAAGCTGTGAGTATGTGAGAGTGAGCCTGTGAGAGATGAGTTGTGAAAGAGATTCTCGCAGCAGGGTAGAGGAGATCGATGAGATAAGAAGAGGGTATCGATGAGGTCAAGTGATGAATATGTCAGGGTATTATATATGGATTATGAGAGTGTTATTGGAAGAATATAGAAGGTCTCTGAAGTTTGAACAGTGAAGGAAGAAGAGTTTATTTTCTATGAGATAAAAATAATGAGTTTATACGTTTGATAGCAACGAGAGAGCTCTGAGGGATTTTATGAGATAAAAAGAAAGCTATTAATTTTGGAAGACTCTAGAAAGCTATTATTTTTAGTCAAAAATATATCACATTTAATATAAATTGTTCCATAGTTGTCGAAATAAATAGAAAAATAAATACATTAGCTATTATATATTTTTGTAACAAAATTATTTAGGTTGTTTTTTCCACTGTTGTGCAATTTTGTGCGAGATACTCTTTTTCCCGTCTGAGTCTTTTTCCCAATGGATTTTTTGTTCAAGGGTTTTGAGGATGTCCTCTCTCTTTCCTGTTTTTTCATTGTAAGGGCTGAACACCCCTTGTGCTCTCTTCAATGAAAATTTTGCTTATCTAAAAATAATAATAATAAAATTAAATTGAGAATAGTTGTTGGACCCATTTGTAATAGTTCTTAAGAAGTTATTGAACCAAACAAAGGTGATTTGCTTTAAAATGATGTGGAAGTGGTGGAACCCAATTAAGCAATTCGGCAGAGATCATGGATGGAGATGCTCCAAGTCCCTTTTCGGATTTACCAAATTCTACGGTATTTTGGGTTTGGAAAATGCAAACCAGATTTACCGTAAAATTTGTTAATCCAGGAATCCTAAAACCCTCCACCGAATTTATTTTTTATCCTAAAAACGGTTTAGGATTCTCGGAAATTTGCCAATTGATGATACTATTACAAACTTACAATTGATGATATGACAAACTTACAAACTTACAATTGATGATACGATAAAAAATAGCAATAGTCAAAGAACTGTTCGTATTATGTACAAATGCAGGAATAGTAATTGCGGATTTGCTTGAGTCTTGTATCCCTTCGTCCTTTTTCTTAAAAAAACTTAGGTACCGTACTTAGGTGCTTTTAGTCATGTACTTCAAAGAAAATATAGAAAAATTGTCGATAACTACCAGAAGGTAAGGTACAATACCTTTTGGTGTTGTACTTCAAAGATTTATTTGTGGTAGGGTAACTTAGTATCTAAGATTTACAATGTATCAATTTAGTCTCTCACTTTTACTACAGTGTTTCAATTCAATCCTTTTTGGAAAAATAAAAAGGACTAAGTTGATATGTTATAAAGGTTTCAAGACTAAATTTTTTTTTGGTCCAAGTTTCAAGACTAAATTGAACTTTTGTAAAATTACAAATATCAATTTAGTTAACAACTCTATTTTAATAAAACTCTATCTAACTTATTTCTCATTCTAGATGTGTCTTCTAATGACCACCAACACTTTTATTCCTTACAACTCACTAATATAGTTGTCACTCCTCCATACAATTTTTTAGTTTTCCATTGCACATACCATATACATAGTTACAACAATTCATACTTATCCATTGTGAATTCTATAAACAATCAAATAAACAACAATTCGTTATGATACAACTTGTGCATCACACGTGAGCGTGTGGATAGTACATTCAATCCAGAATGGATACATCAAGTTCTCACCTACTTTCAAGTAATCCACCCACTATGAATATATTTAATTGTGCTTTCAAAATATATTTTAGAGTATCAATCTCCCACATGAAATAAACCTTTATTTCTGCCAACCGCACACATCATATCACACGTGAGATGCAAGAGCTTTTTTGGACACGCTGATTTCATCCCACCGCCGCTTTTATTATTCTCTTCGTCTTATTTATATATCTTGCATATTTTTATGCCTCCTCCGCCTTATAAAATTTTGATTTTTTTCTAAACTGCGTCTTTAGGCCTGTTAGTCACCTCCCCCGTATCCTACTTGGGTTTGAGAAATAAAATTGGGGATAGCATTCCTCTAATATAATTTCAAGGAAACTTGAAAAAGAGAGAATCGAAGAACGAAGAAGAAAAAAGATGATCTATCGGAAGTGGAGTCTCCTTACAGGACCGGTGGCTATCCTCGGCGGCGTAGTCGCCACCGTCGCCGTCGCTAACTTCGTATTGGTCAAGAACGTAATTTCCCTTCCCTCTCTTCTTTCTGATCCCTTTTGTGCTGTTAATTTACCCCGTCTTAGATTCATGATCTAGGTTTTCAGAAATTTAATCAATTTAATTTCAGCTGTTTTACTGGAGATTTGTTTGTGTAATTTGTGTAGATTTTTACCGTTAACTATGTTCATTTAATTCCTTATGATTAAAATGAAAGTTAACGTTTGTGATTCCTCCTTCTCCGAAGAATTGAAAACCTGTTATTGAGCTTGAGTTTTGGTGTAGAGGTTTTGTAGCGTTGTTTATGATTGATCAATTAAGAGCTTGCAAGGAGATGATTAATGTCCTAGCCAAAGTATTAATTAACATAGATATAATTTTTTTGTAACGGAAGGAGTAATTTACTCCTTTAATGGATGGATTATATCTGCAGATTTTTGGAAGATTATACAAGAGAAATGTGTTTGATTGGGTTCTTGATTCTATGTTGTTCAAATGTATCATTTTCTTGATTTTATACCTTAGATGCAGTTTCTGTGTTGGTGTGTGTTTTTCTGCTCCAACATGTTTTTATGTGACTTTGCGATTGGCAAAACAAGGGACTATCCAATTTGCAGTAACAGCAGAAGTAACATTTAAGCTATATCCTGCTGCTGGGTAGGGTTGATTAGATGGATAGATGGTTCAACCAAGATATTGAACTTTGTCAAAAATCAAATTCCAAATCAAAACTATTTGTAAAAGTTTATTTTTTATTTGTAGTGGTTTATGTCATGGGCATGTTTGGATTTAGGAAAAATTTTCTGTTTTGGTTCTATTTATTGTTTCTAAAGAGTTTCATAGGAAAATAAAACAGAAAACATTTTCTCAAACCAATCATAGAGTTTGAGTTGTCTCTCCTACCTGCTTATGTTGCATTTTATAGGGTATTTTTTTCACTAAGGAGTTAAATATTGTTGGGTGATTGTAATTTACTGATTTTATTGTTCTTTACAGGATCCATTCACTAAACCAGAGCAGGGGAAGTTTGGAAATCAACCTGCAACCAAGGAGTAGAAAATAGGTGACAGTAGTTTGTGTTTTGATGTCATCCAAACCTTAATTCATGAGCTCTGTAAGCCATTTTGCAATACATTATCTCTCTAGTTAATAATTCTGAGATGTTGAATGAAGTCTGGACCCTGGATCATGGACCTTAGTTTAGAATAAACTACAAAACTTCTAGATAACTGGTTCACATTTCAGAGGTCCATACTTGTCTTTTCTGTAAAATGTCAAGTACAAATGTGTAATGTGGTTTCAAATCTTCCATTCCATTTTGTTTATTCTTATCGACTTGCTGTTAAAGCTTGCCTTCCAAACTTCTCGCCATTCGCGGCTTAACGACTGTGTTTATTGACTGTCATACCTCAAAGAGATGCTTATAGAATCCAAATATGTGAAAGAATGATGTTTGCATCTTGCATATATAGTGAACCTAGCTTATGCTACACATTTTTTTGGTATCGAGCATTTAGGGTGACAGTAATCTGCTACTGGATCTGCTATTTGCTTTTTATATACAAGTTGGATATCATTCAACTGAGTAATGCAAAATTACAGGATGAAAATTCAGTTTGCAATAAGGCAACAATTATAAATGTTTTAGTAATGCCGTTCACAAGAATGTCATTTATTGTCACTTTGCGTATGTCCATAACCTTTTTTTTGTTGTTTTATTCCTCCTAATACTTTAATCTTTCAAGGTATGCAAGAAACTTGGGTGTAATACATGAAAAGTGAAATTTGCACTTGTCTGTGCAATTTACCAGTAGCCTTAATTAGTCAGTTTGAAACTTTGTTTCTTCATATGAGCATAAAATAAAATGGGCATATATTTATTATAAAAAATATGGTGGAAAATGCATGAAATGAATTTATACTTGAGTGCTAAGGTTTACATATTGTTCTGCAACAAACTGAGTGTGTCCACCACCTCATTTGTTGTCTTTTACAACCTTTGATAATGCTATACAATTCCATGTACATAATGGAGCTCAACCTGATGGCTTTGGGTGTAAAACTGCCCCACTACAAACTAAGAAAGGTATTGGAAGAACTCTGTTTTTTCAAAGAATCCTGAATTGTTGTAACCAGCTTCAAAACCAATGAATAGATTATTGCCATGTTATCAACCATTGACTATCATTTCCATTACTATATCATTCCAGGAGTCAATGGGTCCAGGTAAACACCAATGTAGACAATCATTCTGAACTTTAGCATTCTTATCCTTTGCAAATGGCTGGAATTGTCTATAAGGTCCTGGATGTCCATCTGGTCTCAAAAGTGAAAGAATAGTTGTGTCCAAAAGTTTCAAGTTCACCCCATGTTCAGATCCTTTAATTGCAGAAACATTCTCAAACTCTTCAAGTTCAATCCCATGCATGATAGAATCTACAGCTATCATATCAATTTGACCCTCTTTAAAGGGCACAGTTCTATTACAATACCCTCCATTATGCCACTCTCCATTCTCAAAGTGATCTGGTGTGGTAGTTCTGAACAAAACAGTTGCATTATGACTAGATTCTGTCAAGAACTTAAAAACCAGTTGTAATGCTTTGCGGTACGCATAGTCGAATCCGAGCTCTGTCAAGTTCTTTCCAGGACAGTAATGACATCCTGCTACTGTGTTATTTTCATGGTATATTGCAGATTTGAGATACCATTTTCCACCACCAATTACAACATAATCAAAATCCTTGAATTGTTTGGTCCATTGGTGATCCAATGTGTCAAGGTGAAGCTGTATCTCTGAAGAGGAAACTCCATTCATGTCCTCAAATGTAGCTGCTTTGACAAGAAAAGGAGTCCAGATTACTGAGAGTGTGAAGTTGTGAGAGGGAAATTTCCATATCTTTGATCTATATTCTTTGTCATGGTACACCTCAGTAGCTGGTTCCACCTGCAGAGTGAAATCATTGGAATTTGATATAATAACCAATTTGTAGGACCAGATTAATGGTTAACAACAGACGATACACAATGCCACAAAAAGATAAACCAGGTATTTGATCTATGTATCCAAGTCTTTCCATATTCAAGGTAGGTAAACCAAGTTGGGAAAATGCACTAAATTATTTGAAGACAGTGGACCAACCATTTGATATAGGTACCAGCTGTCTTCCAGAATAATCAGCTTTATTGACAATGACAAGGATTACCTTTAAAATGATATGCACTCTATTGAACCATAGTGGTCGTAAATTATAATTTGAAAGCAACTATTAGATTATTGATTTTGATCATACTTCATGAATGATGGACAAGAAACTCTGATTATGTGCAACAAATTAGTTTACATCATAAATCACATGGCTTCATTTTAAAACCTTGGAACCTTGGCTTTCACTTTATTTAAATATAGAGACACACCCATGAAAGGTGTTGTCATGCTGAATTCTATGTCAAGCCAAAGAAAGTGGAGTGAAACATAAGTGCCTTCAAAGCTTGGTAATAAAAAGAATACACACATGAGTAGGTTTTAAATTGTGGTCCGCGACCATAATTGCAGCCTCAATCTTTTTTTTTTTGACGCATAATTGCAGCCTCAATCTTAGTGTTGGGGTTTTTGCGTCTGCAATATCACCCGCATTAGCCGCATTTATTTGTAATTGTATGTAATATCAAAAACCGTAAAAGGGTCTGCCCAAGGGTCAAGCTAGTGAAACCCTTTCTTTAGTCCTATGACATTCAACAAAATCTTTTCATGTTGTAAATTGGCCTCGAAATCAACCCTCAACTTGGCGTTTTCATGTGCACGTCATACCAAGGGCTCTAAATCCATTCTTAACTATCGCAAGGCCTTATGTTCGCGTGAATAGCACCAAGGCCTTGCATTCACATATGTCGCTTTAGGCCTCCACTTAGGTTGTTTCGGCCCTAATTGCAATGTAACCGCAAATACGCTCACAACATCAACTTAGAACCTAAGTACTAATCAAGAGTGAAATCTTTGAAACAAAAGGCCTTAGCATATCAAAGTTGCAAAATAGTTATCAAAGCCAAAAAAAATGACAATACCTGTGAGAGAATGCAGAGTAGGGACTGCACATGGTTGCGAGAGATAGAATCACCAATAAAGGCCATTGCTTTATTTCTCATGAGATTAAGAAACTTCTTTGGATTGAACTTGGGTAACTCACAGTCTCTTGGGTTCCACTTCCAATAAAGGTACCCTGAATCAGGTCGTCCATTTTTCATACAATTTTGATGAGGTTCAATCACATGGCAGCTCTCATTACTGTACACTGGACCAGATAAATCTTCCACCCAATCTCCCACAAAAAGATCACATTTTTCTGCAACTAATATTTGTAACTCAAATTATTATTGCCAGTTAAAAACTGAGAAAAGCACTTAAAAATCACTTAGGTGACAAGCGCTTCAACATGAGAAATTATCAGATACAGAAAGAATAATGGGTTATGAAACAATCTGATAAACTAGTTTTTTTTTTCCTCAAAAGGTTATGAGTTGATTTTTCTTCTGAATCATCTACGTACTTAAATTAAAGCCATACTTTAGTTCCAATTTTCGGTTTGACAACAGATTGCAAGGAATCAACACAAAAACGAAACTAGGAACAAATTATATTAATTGAATTTCATTTTAACATTAATTTAAAGTTTTAATGTAAAAAATGCCAGTTCCCAAAATCAAGGACCAGGAAAGCCTTGGTAAATTCGGTAAATTCCATTGACTGACACTAAAAAATCTTTTTTATTTGACTCAATATTAAAAAATTCATGGAAAGATGAAAAATTTAAATGCCCCCAAACAACTAAAATGAAGAAAAATCAAGCAATCATAATGGATCATTTTTATTCAATTTGATTTTGTCCATAAACATTTTAGAATTTGATAAAAATTTTGCAGTTCAAGGATGTCACCAATGAACGAAGTATTCACCATACAACCAGAGAAAATAGTAGCTTACCATTTAGAGAGGTTTGGCTCTGGTTATTTCCTTGAAATTCAACAGTTTCAGGTGCCACAAGAGGGAAAGAAAAAACAGGGGACTCTGCTTTAACAGGGGACTCTGCTTTTTGCTCTGTAATAGGAGAAGGTGTTTCTGACTGTGACTGTGATTGTGTCTCTACCAATAATGAGAAGCTGGAGATTGAATCCCACAAGAGAAGGCGAACAACAAGACCCACCAAGAAAAAAGAAGCTGCAAACTTAACACAGAGATGGTTGTGATTTTGCAGAGAAAATGTGCCCAAATCAGACCTTACTCTCTTCACCATATTGGATTGAGATGCAGAGTCACCAACAATATGATCTCTGAAAGGGAAAAAAGGTTGTAACAGGGATAACTTGGCTACTTTTCCAAAACAAACCAAACGGTGCTTTCAAGTAGAAGTAGCCATCATAGGGAAATGGGAAGTATTTACTTGTGATAAAGGAACCTGTTTTATTCATCCTGTTTGCTGGGACTATTAATTGTTATATGATGTATGTACCAACCATGTGGGAGCCATAAATGGTGAAAATAATGAAAATAATATGGCTATGTTTGGCAAAAAAACGAGCATATAGCAGATAAACTAGTTTACAACGAATGAGTTGATAGTGAATAGTGAATAGCGAATAAGCTAGCGTACTGAATTTTAAGTGTTTGGTAAAAGTAGCGGTTGAACTAGTTTATAAATATAAAATGACATAAATGGACATATGTAATTAATGTTTGAATATGAGAGAGAAGAATCATTTAATGAGGGATAAATGCGGAATTTAATAAAAATGAAACGCTTTTAATTAAAATTGATTATTACCCTCACATTTACTCGCTTATAGTGTTTTTTGAAACGATACTTGAAGTAGTAGCAATGTTTTAAAACTCGGAATGGTGATGAACAGGTGAAGGTGAGAGTATCTTATCATTGTTCGTATCGACGAGTCAATAGTTGAAGTACATGAACTAGTATAATGATAAATACAATATTTTTTACTTATACATGTAAGTTTTTGTTGTAGTGGTTTTTCTTAGTGTATGTTTGGTTCTGCGGCGACTAGAATTGATTTTGATAAAATTGACTATGTAATAATTGATTTTAATTAAAAATAAGTTGAACATTATGTGATTTTTGTTTGAACACTTTTATTGAAAAAGTGATTTTTATCGATCAATGTTGTTTAAATAGCTTGGATTAAAACTGTTTTTAAGTGTGAAATTAGCAAAATGGATCTCAACTTTAAATTACATTATAACTTAAAACTTGATAAAATAGAGAGAGCTAAAAATACTAAATAAGCATATGAAATATCTAAATTAAAATTAAAATTAGAGAATATAATTTAAATTGCAATGCAATTTAGTGAAGAGAAATTTTGGAAAATGTAAATATAGGGAATAGCAATTATGGAAGATCCAAACTTAGTGAGGGGCTATTATGAAACATGTAAGTTGGAATATAATTTAATTATAATTAGAGAATACAATTTAAGATTAATAAAAAAGAGAATATAATTTAAGAAAGTGACAATAAGATATAGTGAAGAGTAATTAAGGAATATGTAAATATATAATGGTAGAATCTATTCTATGTCATCTTAGAAGCTACAATTTCTAGCTATTAGGAGAACCAATTTCTTGAACCAATTTCCCTTTAGTACAAATGCAAATAGAAAAATAATAGTAGCTTCATGTTTCAAGCTATCAATATCCCCTGCTATAACTACAGCATCGCATATTTAAGGCATCTTTTGCCATTTTAGCGGCAAATTTTTTTTTCCCACCATATACTAATATACCCCTCATTTTATACTCCACTATTTACCAATATACCTCCACTCTATATTTTTAGACCAACATATCCTCGCTCTATATTTTATACCCCACCATATACCAATATACCCTCATTTTTCAGACCCACTAATTACAAATATACCTCCACTCGGCAATTTTTTTTCCCACCATATACCAATATATCCCTCATTTTGTACCCCACTGTTTACCAATATACCCCCACTCTATATTTTTAAACCAACATACCCTCGCTCTATATTTTATGCCCCACCATATACCAATATACCCCTCATTTTTTTATCCCGTTGTTTACCAATATACCCCCACTCTATATTTTGTGCCCCACCATTTACCAATATACCCCTCATTTTGTTCCCATTGTTTACCAATATACCCCCACTATATATTTTTAACCGACATATACTCGACAATTTTTTTTTCCAACACTTTTTTTTTATTATTATCAAAACGTACCCCTCATATTTTTTTCCAACACATTTTGTACCCCACTGTTTACCAATATACCCCCACTATATATTTTTGGACCGACATACCCCTGACAATTTTTTTTCCAACACTTTTTTTTTATTATTATCAAAACGCACTCTCATTTTTTTTATTCCATGTTTACCAATATACCCCACTCTAT
The DNA here is from genome assembly GCA_020916435.1 of Oxytropis ochrocephala. NCBI lineage: Eukaryota > Viridiplantae > Streptophyta > Magnoliopsida > Fabales > Fabaceae > Oxytropis > Oxytropis ochrocephala. The sequence goes on from CM037088.1 coordinate 115,084,322, forward strand.
CCGAGAACTATTAATACACAATCGTTGACTTTTCCACTTTTGGTGGGAAAATTTAATTCCCACCATTTACCAATATACCCCCTCATTTTGTACCCCACTGTTTACCAATATACCCCACTCTATATTTTTGGACAGACATACCCCTGACAAATTTTTTATTTGTCCAACAATTTTTTTAATTATCAAAATGTATCCTCATTTTGTACCTCACTTGTTTACCAATATACCCCACTCTATATTTTTGGATCGAGCGGTGTTGCCTCATCCCACCAAGGGCTATTGTTGCCTCTTCGTCTTATACATATGTGTTACGTATTTTTATACCCCCTTATAAAATGTTGATGTTTTTACAAAACTACATCTATAGGTCTGTTAATCACCTCCCGTGCATCGCACGGGTAATCGTCCTAGTAGCCTTTATTTGTTTAGGTGAAACATGCTTCATCACTTTGGTTGAGTAACATCAAAGGCAGATATATTCGTTTTTGAATGATCTCATGGAGGAAATTACCAACTTTATTCAAAGATATGGACTTGTTACCTTTCTTAGGCTTCATTGTTTTGTGTTCTTTTACATTTTTTATATACAAAACGAGGCGATGAGCTCAAAAGTGGTTATATAGGAATTAAATGAGAAACTCCAATAACATCATCCGCAACAAATTGATTAACACTATCAAATAACAAAAACAGGTTGTTCTCCATCAAACTACAACCAAGATCAACAAGACCATCAGCTACCCTATTAACCTCTATGTAGCCATGCTTGATATAAACCGTTCAATCCAACGCCAACAACGGTCTAATACGGAAAACACGATTACGCCCTTCAAAACTATTAGTAGAAACACCAAAAATACACTTGTCAATTCTTTTACATTATTTGGTCTCGTGTACTTTTGCTTTTCAAGACTTAGATTTTTTTTGTTCGGTCCATTGTTGGCTATTTATGGAGTGTCTCAACACTTTCTACAAAAGATTAATATATGTTCATTCTTAGAATCAATTTTGCAGTTGCCAACATCGAATTTTTCTACTGTGGAAACTGAAATCAGGAGCATCAAATCGACCCCATGTCCTAAAGTAGATTATACCACTGGGTCAATGGTGTTGGTTTCAAGATTCAGATTTTTCCTAGTGCTCATTATTTTTCTAGTGCTCCTATTTGCATTGTTCAATTAGCTTACTCCATATGGACCTATTTATAAGCAAAAAGTCACTTCTTAGGTTCATTAAAAACTTATGTATCTAAACTATAATATTGTCTAGATACATAAGTTTTCCAATGAACCTAAAAATTGATTTTTTGCTTATAAATAGGTCCGGAGGGATTCATTTTCCAATGTATTATACTAGTGAATCAGGATTCATTGACTTCGTTTGATTTAAAGTTATTTTCTTTTGTACTAAAAAAATATTCAGTCATTAAAATTGATAAATTACATAGAAGATAACACAATTTTTTTAAGCAAACACACAGACTGCCAAAATTTATTAAAAAAAAGGAAAAGGACAAAGAAAAGCGAAGGGGGACGACATAAACTATTGCCATCAGAAAAGCTCACACCAAAACAATAGTAGAGAGCCCCTAGAACACTGCAACCTAAAGGCTAAATAAAAATCCAACAACCAATCTAACTAGCAAAAGTTAGATAAACAATCTTGGAAGCAGAACCAAATGCTGGCTAGAAAAAGATAAACAAAAGATCCTATAACCCTCAAGTCAGATTAACAAGAAATAGAGACCAAATTAGTCTTTGAGCGAGTGTTATAAACTGTTGTTTTCTGGACCAATTCCTTTTTGTGTTTCGTCTTTCGGGACTTGCGGAACTCATTCGCAACAGATCTGTGGGTCATATGGTCATCTGCATTGTCTGACACATCTCCCCAATGATTCCCCGAAATGCTCATGTTGGAAGCGAATCAAGCTTGGTGGTGGGCGGTTGAGGGGAATCGCTGCCAATTCGGCTAGCTTCAGAGGTGCTAGGCAACTTCTGGATGACAGAAATATCTTGCATCTGCGGGACCACAGACGACAAATGCTTACCAACATCTGTAGTAACCGAGGCTGGGATAATTAATTCCTCGGTAGATTGCGTGACCTTTTCTCTAATCTCAAACGATTGAGAATCTCCTTGCTGCTGAAGTATCTGAGAAGGTTTCTCATTATTAAGAGCCTTATGCTTAGGAACATAAACCTGCTTTACCTGAAGATTCATTCATTTGCAAGCACTAGTGGTATGACCAACAATATTGCAATTCGAGCAAAAGGAAAGGCAAATTTTCATACTCGATGCCAACCGAGAAAGCATAACTCGGGCTCTCAACTAGAATGTGATCCCTAAGTTCTGATTTCAGGTCTAGATCAACTAGGATTCGAGCAAAATGACCAAAGGATCTATCAAATGAACTTTTAATTGCTTGTTGTATCATCTAGTTTAAGTGGAATTCCAACACAACTAGCAATTGCAAAAAGAATTTTGGGTCTCCAATATTCTTGAGTCAGTCTTGTAAGCCTAATCCAACATTGAACATGTGTATGTTTGATATTGGAATGATTCAAATCAGGCTGCCAGACAAACGATCGAAGCAGTCCAGGCTTGCATTGCCAAGAGGGCTGCAACTAAATTCTTCGCAAATCACCAACACAAGAAAAAGAAAATTCATAGTATCATTTCCCTAAAGAAATCAGTCCCCACTTGCCTGTTAGTTGCGAGAAAGCTTGAAGTTAGGATTTCAAAGCATCTAACTTGATAGGAGTTTCTCATTTTGAAAGTAAAATTTTGCAATGAAGGTGTGTTTTGCATTCTTCCAACCTTGTCATATATTCCTCTTTCGGGATAGAGATTAATAAATCATCTCCTTTGAAACACGGGCGAGGAACTAATAGGAATATCACATGTCATGTTTTTGGACCCCATCAAAACTTGTGCAAAAGATTTGACTTTTGTTGCCACTTTGTGAGAGACTTTAATGTTTGAACCAGAGATGTGAGGGGACACCTCTTTAACATTACCAAGCATGGAGACCGCTTTAACCGTGCCAAAGGTTTTTTTCCCGAAACTGGTAAAAAATTGGTCCCATTTACAGACAATTCTGGTAAGAGGAAAGTCACATCACCTGCATAATTTTCTGCTGAAGGTGCGGGCACTGAATCCGAAAATGATGGGACTAAAGCAGAGGCTGACCGCTGACGCATCTGTTTGGCAGGTGATATATTGCACCAAAAACAGACAACAAATGCACAAATCATCCAATGACCATTTTGATGCACCAACACTTGACTTATGACGTCATGCTTAGTCTTGAGGCGCAAGCCAACTTGCAAATTTCGGCGCCTACTATTTGAGACTAGCTTGAAGGAATCACTCACTTAGGGACATATGGCTCTTCATTATTGGACCTCCCCATGTGATTGAGTATGAAGATCAACTTGCTTTATGGAAGGTCTTAAAAGTAACCATGGTTAACTAATTTGAGTTAACTTAGTCTCCAAGCAAACCCTCTCTTGAAGGAAAACTCAATGCCTATATAAAGACCATCACCCCTCACTTGAAGAAATATCTCATCTTCTCAAAAATTGTTCTTACATTTTAGTTTTCATTTTTAGACTTAGTTTTTAGATAGTTTCTGAATTGTAAGAAGGTAAGGAAGGACTTGACGCCTTCTTCCTTCACTTCTACTTAGAGGAAGCTAGTACAAGGAATCGGTGTATCACTTCTACTTGGAATCTCATGCAAAAGTTCTTCAAATTGTGTAATCTTTACATTGTTGAGTTCTTTTGTATCATTACTCATTTTCATATGTTCTTTGCAGATTCTTTCTATTATAAAATGAGTAATATGAGCTAAATTCCTTTAGTGGAGATGTTCTAGCCCTATAATGATCTTTTTAGCAAGTTATTGTGTTTTGTGTTGTGTATGCACTTTAGTTCTTGTGTAATACTTCTTTCAAAACTTATTTTGAGATCACTACCAGAATTTCGTAATATACCGGCGGCGAATTTCCGGCGAATAATACAGCGTTAAACCGTCGGTAATCTTCCGGCTATTCTGTATTCCGCCGGAAATGTCAGGAAAATCCGCCGGTATAATACCGGCTGACTAATCCGCCGGTAATTTACCGGCGGATAAAACCGGCGGCTTTTGAATCGAAAAAAAAAAAAACAAAATCTGCCGGAAAGGGGTAATAACCGGCGACTTTATGCAAATATTAAAAAAAAATTAATTTCAAATTTTTCCAGAATCCCCCGGTAACGTGAGGGAAACCGCCGGTAACGCGAGGGAATCCGCCGGTACGCCACTAATGCCGCCGGTAAGCGCTCCTTGAATCGCGGACCCTGTTTTGGAAAGCCGCCGGTAATACACCGAATCCGCCGGTAGGCGAGATTCATTTTTCAATGCATGGCCGCCGGTAATGTCACCGAATCCGCCGGTAATGTCTTCAAAAGGCCTTATTTATGGATTTTATGTATCTTCTTCTCTCATCCTCCCATTCGAAATTATCTCTCATTTCTCTTTTCTTCTCTAATTCTCTCTTCTTTCATACTTCTTGATACAAATCCTACCTGAAATGTAACACCTTCTCTTCAAGCGTTACTATTTCTTCTTCCAATACTGCCACTTCTGCTAAAAGTCCTAGTGTCTAAAGGTATACTAACATGATACACCAGTTCCCAAAGGTCTACTAACATAGGGAGGGAGATAAGGAGGAAGGCGAGGGATAGCACCCAAAGGTCTATTCAAAGCTCTCTCCAATGCCCTATGAATGTTCTCTTCATCTCTAAGCTTCTTCTTTAACCTATCAACCTGAAACATGAGAAAAATTCATCTCAGTTAGAATAGAATATCAGAAGCAAGAAAGTGAATGAAATTAGAGAAGAAACAAGTGAAACAAGGGCACTACATGTTGTTGCAAAGCCAGTTTTGTTTCTCTAGTTGCAGTATTATTCCTTGAGCTGCTCCCCCACCCTTTTCATCTATTATTTTTTTAAAAATTAATTTATTGGCAGATGTTTATAAATTACCGGCGGATATTTTTTATTTTTTTTTTAAAAAAATTAATTTACCGGCGGATTTTATTTTATTACCTGCGTTTTTTTGGAAATTTCCGGCGGTTTTTTTCAAATTACCGGCGGAAATTCCGCCGGTAGACATTACATACGACGGTTTTGCCGGCGGAAAAAATCCGCCGGTAATGCCATTTTCCGCGGCTTTTTATCATTATCGGCGGATTCCAGCCGCCGGTAAATCCCAAATTTCTTGCAGTGGATCGATCACTTAGAATAAGTAGAATTGTAAAAGCAGACATGGTTTACAATTAAGAGCTCAAGAACTAATAATGATAAGTGTTTTCAACAACATCTTTGTTAAATTTGCTTTAATAAAGGAAAGATTGTTAAAACCATGTTAAGTCTTAGACATAGGATAACATAGTCCTTAGGGTGATACAGTGGATGCTTAAGAGGCAGGAGTGAACTTATTTAGCAAGCCTAGACATAGGAAGCTTGTAATGCAACTCTGAAGATAGTGACTGAAAGACACTTACTGATGCAGCTGCATTCAGTGCACCTGCTCCACATAAAAACACAAAACTCTTAAAAGTGACTTATTTGGTGAAGACATCTCAACTATCATTTCCCACTGATTTCTTACATTTTTTATTGTTTGTTTACATTTTGTTAATTCATTCTCAACACCCCGAAATTGTAAGTAGTGTAGATGCACCAATTTATGATTTCTAAACATGCAAAGCTTTAAACAATCAATGTGGGTTCGACCTTTCTAATCACTATATTACTTGTTGTACTGTATACACTTGCACATCTTTCACCACACCAGCAGGCCTAGAAACCGAAGGACCGATCATTGTAGATGGGATGTAAAACCAGCGGACCGATCCATTTGTAGAGGACACTCACGCGTCGAGGAGGAGACAACGACTGGCGCGCGAACTGCTGTCGTTGATGTGACGCAAAGCATGCCAGGATTTGACAAGGGTTGGAAACGTGCGTGTCGCAGGAAACGTGTTGTTGGAAACCCGAGGCGAAGACAAAGGCTGGGACGCTTAACGCAAGCCATCTACTGTGCCCCATGGTAGGAGCTGCAGTAGGTCATCTGAAAAGCAGGCCATCAAGGTCGCGGCGGCTCCTAGGAAACCCTAGCAGAGCATGTGTCTCTATCAATGTCAGCAAAAAAAAAACTTGATTATTCAAGTTAACACAAATTCAGCATTGCTAAAAAGGAAAAAGATGAATCTGTGAATAAACTCACAACATATAAGTTAATAGCATAAAATGGAAAAATGTCTACAAATGTGACAAAATAATAGTCAAAAGAATATTCATGCCTCCAAATTTGTAGTAGCTTTGAGACTCTAATTATTGGTAGAATTTACAATGGATCGAAGTTGATCAGTCGATCTGATCTAAAAAAACACTGAAACAATATGAGAAATAAAAAATGTCGCACGAAGACGACGAACAACAATAACGTTGCACTCACATGACGAAATAAAAGCTAGATTTATGTGAAAACTAATTTTTTAGATAAAAAACAATACATGGGGTGATTTCAAGTTAAAAAATTGACTTCAAATCACTTCTCTCTAATGGGTGAACCGGTGAGTGAGCAAGAATGAAGAGCGGAATAAATAAAATGTTAAGAAAAGCGCCTAGAGTTTGACTAAAGAGTCACTATTTAAAGTTATAATTAAATAGTTCAAGTGTACAAATTTGCACATAAATAAAATATGTAATAGTATTGTTGTCTTCTTGTAAAAAAAAGTATTGTCTTATTGTTATTCAAGTTGACTTAGAAATGATATCAACAAAGGTTCTATCCTCGCATTGAGTTTGAAGCATATTTAAATTTTTGAGTCAGTTGTCCTGTCTCACCCTTTGAGATGCTCCAATTCAGTGAAGAGATTAGTTATTGTATTTAGTGGTGGATACCCTGATCTCAAAGAAAAAAAACAAAGAAATCACGCCACTTGAAAAAGGATCTATTCTTAGGAAAATAGATTCTGTGGGTATTTTTTTTATTCTGTTAATTTTTTTACAAATAAAATGCTTTTCTTTTATAATTCAGCTTGAAGGAATCTTCTAGGATTATAAAAGTCGGCAGCATTATTTAATAAGCTTCCCCCAAGTCTAACTTATTTAGTGCATAAAATGGTTTGTCAACATAATACTTAAAACCTTGTCAAAAAGAAAAAATAACTTCATACTCCTTCCGTTTACATATTCCTTTTGAATTCTTTAAACGAAGGAATAACCAATTTCATATTTTTTGAAAAAAAAAAAAAAAATTTCATATATTAATTTGATGCTTACCAAGAATTTATAATATACTTAGGGTATGTTTGGGAGGGAGTTTTTGAAGGGGAGGACTTATTTTTCAATTCTAAATTAAGAAAGCTATAAAATTTCAATATGCATAAATAAAGTGTGACTAAAATTGTTATATTGTTATCTATCATGTTATTATTTTACTTTTTTAAAATCTCAAATACAAACTAAAATATAGACTAATCTTTTTTAAGTTTTCCCTTTCTCTCTCCTCCTAAAACCCCCTCCCAAACATACCCTTAGTGAACATAAGAGGTCACAAGTCACAACTACTGTGTCCAAATTCTTCAAGGTGTTCTTAGGACAAAATTAAGGAAAAACAGAAAATTACTATTGTGTGAAAACTAAGGGTGTCTGAAATAAGGAAAATTCGAGTATAAATAATCATTTTGGTTGAGTCATTTTGTGGGGACCAAATGTTCTTGCCTTATCTTTAACGGATCTTAATTTTAAAGTCGTGGAACCCATATAAATTTTACCTAATGTTAAAGTGAGTGTCGGAGAAAATATGAAAAAGAGTGTTGCTAATAACTGATCTTCTCCAGAAATATTAGCAATATTAAGAGTGAAACTCTATCTATGAATTGAATATAAATTTTATTCAAATAAATGGTGAAGTAAAAACTTAGTACAATATGAAGAGGTGAACACTATATATAGTGCACCACCTTCTGGTGAAAGTAAATACAAAAATCCAACTAACTAACTAACAAATAAAAGTAGTTACAAAAATCCAACTAACTAACTAAAAAAAGTAGTTACAATTGAAAACTAATTTAACTAACTTGTAAACTAACTTTCTAATACTTCCCCTCAAGTTGGAAGAGAGATGTCAAGATCTTCCAACTTGGAGATGAGATGCTAAAATAAAGCTTTCATGCATCTTGCACTATCGGTCAACCAAAAATTTAAATACACAAGCCACGTGAATATGAATTCCATTCAGCAACCATTGTAGACACTTTAGGAAACTTAGGAAATTGAATATGATGATGGCAATTGAAAACTTGCAAGAAACCACATGTCGACAAAATAACATTGAGCAGTCTTCAAAAAACCCCAGACAAAAATGTGGATCCAAGAATCCAACAAGAAAACAAGATGAAATATAACCAAACGGTGAATTCCTTATCAAACATAGCAAAGCTTGAATTCTATGGAAAGGAGAAAGGCTAAGAATAGTAGGAGCAAATCCTAAAATGTACCAAACATATCCAAAAGACCATTCCCATGGTGGTGCCAATGATGGAGAAAACACAACCAAATGTTGAACGGGTTTTTAATTTGCAAAAATGAACAATAGTTCTGGCAAAAAAATTGGATTGTTAGATATATGAGTTGAAAAAGATTCCATTTGCTGGTCCATTCGCTCTTCCATAGCTACACAGCTCGACTAAGAAGAAACAAGAGACAAAAACACAGCAAAGATGATGAAGCGGGCTCGATGGATGATCGAGGAAGAAGCTTCAAAGACTTCTTGAATACACGCAAGAAGTGACTGAATTTGTCCTTAGGGAGATGTTGAGATACAAACACAAGAGCGGAATTATCCGAAGGATGGAGGTATAATGCGTCATCATGGTTCTATGGAGGATTTGCCATGGCAGAGATGAGTTGAACAACAACCAAGCAGGTCAAAGAACAAAGGAAGAATGATGAACGCGGAGAATCTCAAAGAACATATGGAAGAAAAAAATCAAGAAATTTAAATTTCTTTGATACCACGACGAACACTATTGTTCATGAATCGCAAAGCAAAAGAAGAAATTTGCGAGAAGACAATGGAGGAATCACCGATGAGAGATGAACGCGGAAGCTACATAATTGCTCCTGATACCATATTAAGAGTGAAACTCTATCTATGAATTGAATATAAATTTTATTCAAATAAATGGTGAAGTAAAAACTTAGTACAATATGAAGAGGTGAACACTATATATAGTGCACCACCTTCTGGTGAAAGTAAATACAAAAATCCAACTAACTAACTAACAAATAAAAGTAGTTACAAAAATCCAACTAACTAACTAAGAAAAGTAGTTACAATTGAAAACTAATTTAACTAACTTATAAACAAACTTTCTAATAAGCAACACTATATTTTGCATGTTTTTTGCATTTATTAGTTTCTTCTACTCTACTGTGCATAAACCACCTAAAGCTCATACATCACTTTTGCCTTTAATTCTTTATTTTTCAATTAAAATTGCAAAAGAAGATAGGCATCTGATCCCATGTTTGTGTACATAGATTTCTAATTAGTAATTACCCATTTATTGAGTGTGTTCTTCAATCCATGTCTGGTTTATAATCTATCTAATATCTATTTATATAAACAAACAACTTATAAAATTACAATTTTAGATATCTTACTTTTTTGACACATCACCACTTTAATTTTATTTTTCATTTTTTAATTCTAGTTTCTCTTCCTTTCTCACTCACTCTCTTTCAATCTCACATTTCCCAATATTAATTACTAACTTCTTACACATCTATTATTAGTAGCCCCCACACCCTTTATTTAAAAATATTTCTTTTCCCAATTTTTTTAATCCACTGTATAATTTAATATAATTAAATTAATATATATTAAATAATCTACAATTTACTCCTATTTACTATCTAACCTAATATCTATTTATATTTATACAAACAAACCACACTTAATCTATTTATGCAAACAAACCACATTTAAATTACTCAAACAAGTCTCCCTATATTTACCTGACAATTCATTTAACTAGAGACAACATTGTAATTTACTATCATACTTTTATCAATTTTCTTCTCTCAATGCATTTTTTTCTCACTCCCAGTTTTTTCCTACTTTCTCTTACTTTTTTTTTTCCAAAATTCAAATCAAACTCACCAACATTGTTTACCCACTATCTACTAATCTAATCTAATCTAATATCTATTTATACAAACAAACCATACTTAAATTACTCAAACAAGTTTCCCTATTTATTTGACAACTTATCTAACTAAGGGCAACATTGTAATTTACTATCACATTTTTTTCGAATTTCTTCTCCCAATGCACTTTCTTCTCACTCCCTTTTTTTTAACTTTCTCCTCTATTTTTTCAAATTTTGAAATTCAAAAATCAAATCTACTAATAAACTAAAATAATCAATCTAAACTACCAGATAACTGCACAAATGTATAAAAACATGGGATAACTTCACTGATATATAAAAAAATACGATATTAATATGGAGAAAGAAAGGAAAACTTAATGACTATTTCAACTACTGATTAATATTTAAAACACGGGATAACTGTACTGATATATAAAAAACACGGGATAATTATGCCGATATATAAAAACAACACGGGATAATTGCACTGATATATTTGATAATATACTATCTATGTTTTACTATCTACTATAATGTACTAATCAACTAAAATAATCAATTGAAACTATGAGATAACTGCACTGATATATAAAAAAACATGAGATAACTATACTAATATGTAAAAAAACGAGATAACTGCAATGATATGTATAAAAATACGGGATAACTGCACTGATATATAAAAAACACTTCACTGAAATATTTGATAATCTATCATCTATCCGTTACTGTCTACTATAATCTATTAATAAATTAAAATAATAAATTGAAACTATGAGATAACTTCACTTATATATTAAAAAACATGGGATAACTTTATTGAAATATAAAAAAAATACGGGATAATTGCCATGATGTATGTAAAAACATGAGATAGCTGCACTGATATATAAAAAAACACGGGATAACAACATTGGCACTAATATATAAAAGAACACATGATAAATGCACGGATTGTTTTTAAATGATACTTTTACATTTTTAGATTTTAATATTTATCTAATTTTTTATTTGAGACTTCTTTTTAACTACTTTAAATTTGTCTTTTTTTCACTATGTACTTTGTTGATTATTTAAATTATGTACAAGTTTCGTTTAGCAAAGATCCGTGACGTGCAAGCACGGGTATCCTATCCATATGACCATGTGATGTGAGGTATCAACATACCGAACAACGACAAGAAGTTATAAAATTAATTTGAATAAACTTGATTTTATAAAAAAAAGTAAGTTTTAAATGAATTGATTAATATATTTTGTATCACTCGTTAGACAAAATAAATTCTAATAGTAAGTAATAAAAAATAACTTCAATTCCACCTTGTATCTAAACATAAACTTGATTGAACTCAATTAGTGATAATGAAAAGTTTGAGAACTTTGAGATATGATTCATGAGTAAAGCAGAAGCAAGCTGGGGGGTATAGTAACCAAACACACAGACATAGCATAGAGAAGTTTTGTCTTGGTGCTTTTGTATTGTACCTCATTCCCCAATCATTGGTTTGCCAAATTAGTTCTCTTTGAAACTTATATTGTGCCTTTTTTAATGTTGGGAGAAAAAAATTGAATAATACATAGAGCTTATAGGACCACAAGCATCAAATGTCTCACAATAATTATAACATACAACTTCTATCTAGCTAGCATGGGTATGAATTGTTGGTTGAAGGGAAATAAAATAAATCCCACACATAATTTGATAGTCATGTTTATCTGTCCAGCAAAGCTGATCTGGTTGCTACGGCGGAGTACCACTGATCTACAGCCGTGCACAACTGCGAGTGTGTATCTGCAAGCACTTTGATACCACACATTTAAGGTCAGACGATGACGCCTCAAAGTGACCTACAAGCACTTTGACTAGTGGTGATTGCCACACAGGTCTACTAGGCACGTGAGGGCGTGTGTGGTGCTTACATGGAAGAGGCCATTAGGCCGGTATGGCCTAGCCAAGATGAATTTTCGACCATATGATCTATAGAGGCCAATCTTGAGCTTTGGATTTGGCAATGCGTGGAAACACATGCTAGCCAAGGCTTCTTAGTTCGGGCCTCACGAGGCCCACTTCAGATTAGGCTCAGCCCAGTCGGAAACACATGCTAACAAATGTTGTTACAGCTTACTTGTCTAAATGGTTTAATTAAAAAAATGATTAGTACCTGCTACTAGCACCCCTTTTTTTGACAACTGCATCCCCCTTTTATTTTCCGGAAACACCCCTACTCCTTGGACTCTTTCATGCAACACAAAAAAAGAAATTTCAAGTAATTTTACAAACATCTCAAAAAATTTCCAGTTATCTGATACAAAATAATGTTAACAAATCTGCATAAGGATGTAATAAAAGTCTCCTTCTCAAATCTTTACAAAATTCTTAATTTCTATACTTCAATCATGCAGCTGCTCTAGGTACTTTCATGCCAAATCCATGCTTTGCTTTCTCCACCCTGTCATATCATATTGTCAAAACAGGAGATAACAAAATATCTGTTGAATTGAATGAAGTAGTGCTAATGTTTCATTGAATTGAAATTATGTAAAATTTAATAAGTGATTTTCTGCAAGCAAGCACTAGATTACAAGTACATGACAGATTGATCATTATATGATTAACTATCATAAATGTATCAAGAATTTAAGAGTATTAATAGTCCTTGTTGCCAAAAACAAAAACTCTCAGCACTTTTCTTAAAATCTTGAATTGATATAAATGAACAGAATGTTGGAATCATCAAAAACTTGGTACTTACGTTGGTGCAAGTTTGCCAAGGCTGTCTAGCTCTTCACCTGTGTCTTCATCAAGGACTCTCCCAGAAATTTCAAGGATATACGATCTATCGCTATCATTAGGCAGTCCTCTGCGAGAAAGCAAATCTAAATCTCTTTGGTGAAGTTCCCTACCGTTCACAAAAACGCCGGTATTTCCACCAGCACATTTATCAGGCATCGGATTATTGAACTCTTCTATGAATGGCTGCAAGATAAATCAACTTATCATATATACTGATCAGACCATAATCGTATAACCGACCATTTTGAAGTCTGCTAGAGTCTAACAGCTTACCGGAATTATTCCAAGACATGGTCCACCCATGATACCCCAAAATCCGGCCCTAGAATCATACCTAATGAAGCAAAAGTATAAATGAAAGTCAGTTATGGCAACAACTCATAATAACAAATCAGTATAAATATTTTCTAATTATAAAGAATACCGACCAGTAATTTCCTGGCTGGATTGGTCCAGCTAGCTTTTCAGCCTTCTTAACCACACGATCTGATAAGGGCCGTCCATTTAGGTTAACATTACATTTTTCGTGATCATCTATTTTATCATCAGTTTGGGAGGAATCACGGAAGCCTTTCTTGAAAATGTTTGCGAAAAACGATTCACCACCTTTGTTAGATCTTTGATGATCATGTTCTCGGCTTGCATCACCAGAATCCTGTGAGATCCCAGTATTGGAATAATCATGAACATCCATCTCAGTTGCAAGCACTACCTCTTTCAAAGAATTTTGCCTAGAGGTATTTTTTTCTAGTTTCACCTTCTCGTGTTGTTCTGATCGTCCACTTATGTTTCCTTTCCCAAACCGGTTCACTAAATTGTTACCACCGGCAAGAGGAGGAGGAGGAGACAGAGAGGTTTTAGCCGGCTGAATAGACTTAACGGCTTCTGCTGGTGCAACCGTAACTTCTGGACTATTTTCATCTTCGGAAATACTCGGAGATGAAGAATGGAAACTTTGCATCTCTTGCAGCTTGCTAGAGTTCAAGCTTGGGTCTGAAGCCAGCACAGGAGATCCTCTATCTACTGAGTGAAAATCATAACCGGAATAATCATCAGATGAGAAGTTAACACCGTTTGTGTTCGCATGACCGTGAGAACGTGACACCTGGCTATTCACAACCTCAATAGTGGTATCATCAATCTTTGTGGTAGTTTCTTTCATTTCTGGATGAGCAGAAATAACTAGTTTCTTATTGATGAGAGCAAAATATATTTCAGAAGAACAAGCTCCACATTGCAGTACTTTCTGCTTCTGATTTTTCACTTTAATCAGTGCTTTTTTAGGAAGTTGCAGTATCTCAAAGCAATTATAACATGAGATGAAAGGAGAACCGCCGGCTATAGGATAACAACGCTGGCTACCACTAGCAGACATTACTTTTCGAGGACGGTTTTGAACCATCTCAGAACTAAAGTCACTAGGCCATCTTTGTTTTTCATGAGAACTCACAGTTATAGCAGGAATAGCAGTTCTATGTTGACCTACTGCCCCAGGGATCTCGTGACGGTATAACATAGAATCATTTTGGTTATGAGGGAATCTTCTGTTAGCGTACTCGGCAGGTGGCGCTGGAACTGAACCTCTTCTTTTGTTGTTATGGCAATGAAAACAAGAGCAAGTAGGCAAGTGAGGCATAGAATTATGAGCATACGGTTCATACGAATCCGGAACAGTATCAGCATAGCGTCCAGGAAAGTAGGGATGCATTGGTTGTTGGGGGAATTGGTGAGGTAACATATGTGGACCTCTCATCATTTGGGATGCAAAAGGATCCCCATATCCAGGAACATAATTAGGGTTATGCATTGAAGGGTGAAAGTTAAGCATGGCCATTTCATGACCACTTGTATAACCATATGGATCATGATGATGATGATTGAAATAAGGAAGACCTGACACATGTTTATTAGGTCCAACAAATTGCCTCGAAGTCTTGTTCAACCCGGATGGGCCGTCTGGAAACCGAGTATCGAGGCCACCGTAAGGATTCGGAGGAACCATCTTCCCATCAGGATGACCTTTTTCTTTAGGGTTATTAACCAAACCAGAAGACTGATTAAGCTGTTTTGATAACTCATCTAGCTTCCTAAGAAGCTCTGCTCTATCTCGCTCAAGGTGTTGAACTCTTGTCGCACCATCCATGTCGTTATGATCCCTCCATTGTTCTCCATAATTATAAGAAAAACTCGAATTTCCGCCATTTGAAGTTCCTTCATCAGGATAATTCAAAGTGGAAAATCTCAAACCTTCCATATCAGCTGATGGCATCTCATGATCTCTCTCCCCATTTGGCCAATTAGACATTCTCCTTTGGAATTTGGAACCTCCAACTTCAGACTTAGCAGCTTCATGCTTCTCTCTTCTCATTGCTTTACCCCATTCATCTTTGTTTTTATTAACATCAAAACCCTTTTCCAAAACACCTTTTCCATCAACATCCTCGGAATGATTCGGAATCCTAACATGTTCCTTATTTGGTTTCTTTGAATAATCCCTTTGATCCCCCCTTGAGAAGCTACCATTAGACTTAACATCAATATCTGAATCATCATCACTCAAAAATACTGCCCCTTTCCTCAAGGAATTTCCTGATTTAGCAGAAACTCCTCCACCCTCTCCCTCATCAGAAGTCTCCCACAAACTACCACTTCCATTATTACCATTAACCTTAGCTGCAATTGAAAACAAGAGTAAATAAATAAATAAATAAAACCACAAAAAGAAATCAAAATCTCCAACCCCTTTCATGCCTTTAACTTTCTATTATAAAACAAAACATCCTAATTGAACAAAATCAAAAGACAGATCTTGATCCATATTCTTGCCTCATAAAACAGACTAAAAAGTGAATAAGCAAAATACACACAAAAATAACTACAGCTTTAGCTAAAATTAAGAAGGATTAGAGGAATATAAAGAAAAGGGTACCTCGAAGAACAGCACCACAACCACCACATTGATAAACAGAATAATCAGGAAGCTCAGGAAGAAGATTTTGACACTTGGGACATCGCACCAAACGCAGCTTAGCTGAGTCCTCCATTGCTGAACAAGAATAGCACAGAAACAGCTTCAATCTAACAAAACACTATCACCAAACAAAGAAGAGGGAAAATCCTCATTAACCCAGATATTATTATTGTTGAAAGTGAAGAACTTTCAAATACACACACAAGAAAAGAGAAGTCTAAAAGCAAATGTCTGGCTTGTTTGTTGGAAACAGCAACAACGTTAGAAATAGAAAGACTTTTTCTTTTTCTTTTGGTGTTGATTTTTTTTGGTTTGTTTGGTTTTTTCTTAAAATCCAAACAGCAAAAGACCAAAAAGTATGGAGACAAATTTTCTTCTGGGGAATCCTAGAACTTTGCAAAACTACTAAAACCCTTTACTAATTCTCTTCTCTTCTAGAGTAATAGTATTACTGAAAAATCGCAACTTTATGTTTAGATTTCAGAGAGAGAGAGAGAGTAAAATAAGAACATTGTCCAAGGTTGTACGGTATAGTAGTTGTTGGGCCACAAGAAGAAGAAGCACGGAACAGAATAATTGGGTCCTAAAAACGACGTCGTTTTGAGGACCTTTTCGGCATTCAATACGGAAATGGTCTTTGAAACCGAAGAAGCTTCAAAGTTAGAAAGAGCTTTCAATACGCGGCAGCAGCAGCAGCGAAGCGATGACAATTTCATTGTACTTTTATTTATTTATAATTGTAGTAATCTTATTTTTTAAAAATCCTCTAAAAAAAATAGTTTTGATTAAACAATGAAAAAACAATAGTGGTGCAAGTGGTTTATATATTTATATAATAAAAATATAATGGTGTA
The DNA here is from genome assembly GCA_020916435.1 of Oxytropis ochrocephala. NCBI lineage: Eukaryota > Viridiplantae > Streptophyta > Magnoliopsida > Fabales > Fabaceae > Oxytropis > Oxytropis ochrocephala. Next base: position 115,101,153 of record CM037088.1, read on the forward strand.
GCAGCATCACTTTACAGCTTATTGACTTAATAATTAATAATAATATTTCATTAAGTATGTAAATATTTTAATTAGTGGACATTATTATGATTTCATTCAAATATTTAAATATTTTAAAATTAGTGGACATTATTATGATTAACAAAACTAAATTTCTAGAAAAACTATTTTATATATATATAGATAGATCAAAATCACTATATTATTAAAAAAACAAATGTAAATATAATTAATTTTAGTTTTGATATTGTGTAATTATTTTTTTCAAATATTTATTCAAAAAAACATTTGCTAGAAGTGATACATTTTTTGGTTGAATATATTCCAAAATCAATATAATATAATATATTTAATTATTTTGTCAAAATATTTTTTAGAAAGAAAGAAAATGCATCTTTAAAAAAAAGGAAACAACTTAGGCAAAAAAAAAAAAAAAGAAACAGCCCAATCAAACCAAAAAAATCAGGAAAAACAGACAAAAAAAAGAAAAATCGGAAGAATAACTTTTCTAGAGTTCGAACTTGGGTTCATGCGCTCGCGGAGTCGCTAATGTGATCTTTTATGCCGCTACGCCGCACTGAAATTATAAATGAGCATATGCAGGAATCTATGAATATAAAAGCCTTAAATATTGACTTTTGATAAGAAGAATGGACGGCCCTGTTAAGTAATATATATAGATAGATAAAAACTAATTTATAAAAATATATAATGTCATCGAATTAAATAATTGAACAAGTATATCTCTATTTTTATTCTATCTTTTTTTATCTTGGTTTTGGACCAAAATTATTCTTAAAAATAATTGAATGTAATACCTACAATTTATTTATAAAAACAGAAGAAATACAAAGAACATAAGAGAATTAGACTAAAACCAATCAATAAAAACAACATTACAATCAAAAGAAAAACTAGATCTCTATCTTTTTTTATCTTGGTTTTGGACCAAAATTATACTAATAATTGCCATGTAATATACTATAGCCTAAAAATGGAAAGTAAAGGAGTCGAGCAAAGGGAAGCCACGTAATGAAAGATCATACCACTGACAGGTCTCAGTCTCAGTCTCAGTCTCAGTTATAATTATATGACTGTGTGTTCTCTCCATCTTAATTGTAGTAGTACATAAAAAAAATATGTGAAAAAAATGTCACAATTTTCACAAGTTCACAATTACATGTATATAAGTTTATGAGTCAGCGTAGCTCCACACACATGATGAGACTAGGCTTTCGAAGTGGAAATAGTTAGATTGCTTTCTCAAATTGTTGAGTTCAAATCTCTTTCAAGACAATTATAAACGCCACTATTAGTGTCACTTTGATTAATAAAATTACTCATTTTCTCAATTTTGTTTTTTAAAAAATTACATGTAAGTTTATGAGCCCCTAACCCCACACCACAGTAAGGATAGCTTGCCAAATCTATGAAGTCTTGCATTTCATACGATAATAATGTTATTTGAACAAATTTTTGTGAACAAGTATAGAGAATAGACATGTCCCGTATACAAAACTCATTCCGTTTCATATTTATACAGACTTTCGTGAGTAGGAGTTTTGGCAGATAACGTATATTTGAGAGTATTTATCAAATTACTTAAAAGTAATTTTTAATAAGATAAAAAATAATTTTGCATACAAATTTAATTATTTAATACTATTTTTGTTATCGTATAAGAGAATTAATATTTTACTCAATATTTGGTGATTTATATTAGTTGTAAAAAGAGATGAAAGACACTTAAATATTTGCAATTGGGTATAAACTAAAAAAACAATAAGTTATTTTAGTGAATACAAGTACCCACAATACGAGTACCTCATTGTCTGTCACCAGTCAACAATGGGTAATACAACTATCCAGTCATTTTATCCATGAGTACCAATTTAATTATTGTCAACAATGGGTAATACAACAATGGGTAATAAAATCACCCCTGATTATTGATGTCGTGCCCGTTACGAATTTTATCTGCACGTACCCATGGGTGTGGGTTATTTTGCCATATATCTTCTATTTTAGGAATGTGTATTAATATTTTCAAAACTTAGATAATGGACCTTTTCATTTTTTTTTTGAGAAATTGAGAGGATCTCAACCCCCTAATCACATCCTCATTATTCCTTTTTGGTTTCTCCTCCTTCCTCTCATTTTTTTGGTCAACTCCTTCCTTTCATCTGTCAATCTATTCCATCACCATTGCCAAATGTCTTCACTTTTCATTTTCTCTCTCACCTACATGCCTTTGACATTGGCTGGGTTTTCAAATTGCGTGGTCGTTGCCTCATTCACATTCCACACCTCTCTTTTTTCGTTTGATTTTTTTTTTTTATGAAACTCTCTTGAAATTTGATTCACACCTCTTTATCCTTGTATAATTAGGTTTAAAAAAAGCTACAAATATCTCTTAAATATGTAGCACAATTAAAAAGATATATAATTCAATACTAACTTCTAGTTTTTTTTTTGAAAAAATAATACACATTTTTAGTTTTGAAAATAGAAAGTTATATAAACTTATCTACCCTTATATGATAAAAAAAAAATAGTTTTGAGAGGAAACAAAGTCTAACATACTTTATCCATTTCGTACAATTTTCTCATTTGTTTAACCACCTATTGTACTCTACTCCCATGGCCCCAATTATAAGAGAATAAATAAAAAAATATTAAAATCAATAAGCTCATTTGTTGTTTTAACTTTTTAAATGTTTTTCCAAATATACCTTTATGGAAAATTGTGAGATTATAAATATAAACAAAGTCTAATATACTTTATCCATTTCATACAATTTTCTCATTTGTTTAACCACCTATTATATTCTACTCCCATGGTCCCAATTATAAGAGAATAAATAAAACAATGTTAAAATCAATGAACTCATTTTGTTTTAACTTTTAAAATGCTTTTCTAAATATGCCTTTATAGAAATTTGTGAGATACTAAAAATACCTACTAATATTAAAAAGACAAACATTTTAAATAGAGGTAAACTAAAATTAATTTGACAGGTGATTGTACTACAATATATCTTAATTTTACAAAATACTTTTAAGACTCTTTGAGAATTAAAAAGTTTAGAAAGCTAAACTAAACTGCAAGAATTTTATGTCTACTAGTAGAATTGCTATGTGGTGTGAGTTTGATATAATAAAAGTAGAGTTTTAGGAAATGAAAAATGCAAGAATTTCTGAACATTAACGCTGCATAGCAATCTAACACTGCATGAATGGTGATTTGTGCTTCTTGTTTAGACCGACTTGAGAGGCCTTTTATGCCCTAATGCATAGATAATCACAAAAGAGTGCCTTAAAATAATCCCTGAAATTCAAAAACTAACAATAGCAAAATGAACAAAGAATGCCTTTAACCTACTCAAGTAATCCTGGAGGCCGAAATAATTCATTTTTCTCCATTTCATTATGTTCAGTCTAGACACCCGAGTCACTAGATTACAAAAATTGAACAAAGAAACTTGGAACAATTCTAAAATCAACACAGTCACTTAATATTAAAATACCAAGATGGAAAAAAATCCATTCTTAACGGGTAGTTGGTTGAAGTGAGAGAAAGAGGATGAAAGTCATTCCTGCTCATGAACTGAAACAAATAAAAACATTGAAAGATAAAACACATTTCTACCTAGGTTTACCAAATAAATTATGCTTACAAAACTTGAAAATGAATAATGGTCCAAAATTCAGTCGTCGTACACTTATATTACAACGTCCTTGAGAGAAAGATTAAAGGGGGAAAAACAAAAATATGGTTCATTTTCAAGGTAAGCTCCATAGCAGATTAAAGAAGCAAGTCATAACAATCCATATCAACGCTGCTGCTGCCAACACCTCAAAATAAAGAAAGTTCATGGCAAACACTATTCAAAAGAGAAGATTCAGGTAAGATAAAACATCTAAGTTGGCTTCCGCATGTTACGCCCAGCCCGAATGACTTCATCCACCAATAGCAATTGGGATGCTATAACTGGCCTGTAAAGCATGGACAGTAAAAGACATAGTTACATAATGCAACCAAACCATGTTTCGGTGCAAATATATGGAATTTTCAAAACAGCTGCACATACAGGCAACATTTACGATACCATAAAAATTAAAAGTAGACTTAATTATAATGACAAATGCTTGGGTCAACATGCGAATTCCAAGCGAGATTTCACCCAATGCAAAAGGCATGACAGAATGGCATGGCGGATTTTTGCCAACAGCCATAAGCAATTTGTGAGGTGGCTAGAGGTGCCAGTAGCTACACATGAGGTTCTGGGTTATAATCATATAATTAATATAACTGAGATTTAGATGGATGGAAAGATATCATGTGAAGTTCCACTGGTTACGTTTATTTAGTGAATATTTTTAATGTATGGGCGGATAATTTGGGTTGGGAAAAAACTCCAAAAACCATCCAACTCATGCCCACCCTCAGTAAGGACATGGAGCTAGAATTTTCATGATCCTATTCCAAAACCAAACAAAAAAATGATGAGGGTGGAGATGGAATAAGGGAAGTAGATTAAGGTTCACCCATACCCTGAGTTTATGATTTGGCGCTTCACAGAGTAGTTGTCAAAAATACCCTCCATTTGAGGGTCTATAGGTTCACCAGTGTTTTGGCTCAATCCCACAACATTCCCCCTGTCATGCTCTCCCTGAAACAGCATTTAGCAAATATGAATACATCTAGTCACACTCGGGCTTGAAGACACGTCTAAAATAAATTTAAATGAAGCATACCGTTAGGGAAATAATCACATCTTGAGTGTCAAGCCCAGAGTTTTCAGCAAGTGTCTTGGGCACCACGAGAAGTGCATCTGCAAAAGCCTCAACACCAAGTTGTGCACGCTGTTTTGAAGTTGTTAAGATCAGTATTGAAATATACAACTGACAATTAAAGAACAATTAAAACATGGAAAACATGAGTCGTTCATATTACCCCTTTAACTGTTTTCTTAATTTCGTTCATCAGATGTTGTCTAGCAGCAACTTCAAATGCACCGGCCCCCTGAACATGGAAAATACACCTCATTTCTATCACAATCACCATAAAAAACGTGAGCTTGGAGGATATATAAATTATACAAAACACTACAGTCAAAAGCACGTGATAAGAATCAAGTCAGTAAAGAAGAAAACTAGATGAATCACTGTTGTATTGGTAACCAAACCACTCAGAATTGAGGGATTTCTGAGATTACAACAGATGAAAATCTCTAAAGCATGGGTACTTCAAAATTAGAGTCGTACCGGTACCGGATACGTATCCGGTACCGGTACTCATTGGGTACTCGTGAGTACCTTTCTACCTACATTTGTGGTTTAATATATTTGCCATACTGTAAAAACTCAGTATTTTCATTCTATTTTTTGGTGATATTAAAACTTTTCCTATTAGATGGTGGATCTTTTTTCTATTTTCTGCTTTTAAATAACTCTTTTGTATATTTCGATGTATTTTCTATCTTTTAGTCATGTTTATATCAAATTTATGTCACGAACCCGTACCTTGGTTTTTTGATAAATCACGCATCCCGTACCAGCACCCGACCCATAACGTGCCCGTACTCATGCAACATAGATGAAAATTAAAGGAAAGCAAGTAACACAAGCTAGGCAATTCAAGAAGCTTAGAAGTTAGAATCTCCCGATTTACTACCCAATTCCAATCTGATCTCACCCAACTACCTTACTACACTTTATTCTTTCACTTTCTCTTTCCTCACACCACACAGCACCTGGCCATGTCAGCCAAGGCCCTCACTCCCACACACTAATTCAGAATTAGTTAGTTAGGATCTTCAGGGAGTTGATTCCCTGCTTCATGACTCACACTACTTACCATACGCCCCTTCCTTCTCCTCTCATACACCTTACCATATCTACCAACACATTTCCCCCCAATTAGATACCTGGATCAACACATGCATGAGAGGAAAGCAATGTGCACCTTATCACAATAATGTGGGATCAATGTTTCTGGTTCAAGTTATTATGACTCTGTTAGTGACTCACCAAAAATATGCCAAATTCCTAAGTAGTCAATCCCGGAAAGCGGAGCGAAGCGGCCAACCCCAAAAATGCTAAAGCGATTTAGCAGATAGCAGTATGACCGCTATTTTGACCTCTAAAATGCAGTATATATGCTAAATCAGAAGCAACATATATAAATACTCAAAAATAAAAGCTACACAAATCTAAAGGATAGTCATAAACCCTTACTTAATAATATAAATTCAGAGACGTTGGTGTTTGACTAGAAGATGCCATGGACGAGAGAATAGAAGAGTTGCTTTAGTGGGACAGTTAAGGTTCTATTTTACCTTCAATAATATTTATCTACCCGAAAATAGCATTTAATAGTAGTAAAAGGAAAAAATTAGGGTAAATCAGTGGATACGCAAAAATTTATTTTAATTTTTAGATCATGAGAAATAGTTATCTAAATCAATGTACAACATCTGGGTCTGCATTTTACAGAAAACAGCCAGAATTTAGTTGAACAAGGAAACTATCACAAAATTTGGAAACTTGCACATGCATTTAACCAAAGAAGAAAAAAAAAAGTATAATCTATTAAACAGGTATCAAAATGGTTGATTTGTTGACTAAACAAAAAAAACTTACCAAGACAATAGCTTCATCCTCAATGGTATTCTTTACAGCCCTCAAACCATCACGGACTGCATCTTTAATTTGAGCTATCGTGTGGTCATTAGGACCTGGATCATTTTGAAAGCATTGCAGATTATCTCATCCTAAATCCAACACTGACAATAATATGAAACAAACTTTTGCTGCAAAGATGTACAGCAAGCATCTTGCAAGAAAAGTGACAAAATGATTTGCTTGAGAAATTAACTATAGGTGCAAGGAAATGTACCTTTAATCAAGATTGTGCAAGAAAAGGGATTCTTAACATTTTCCACAAATGTATATTTCTCTTCACCAAGGACATGCTCATATACCAATCCTGCCCAACCCAGACTTTCAGGAGTCAAATCATCTACAGAGTTTACTGCCTCGCCTCCACAGGCCAACACCAACCTTTCCATGTTTCTCCTCTTTGCTCTGCGAAGGGCAATTATCTAAAACACAAGGATGCCAAATGAGATACAGGGCAAGAAAAATTGTAAAGCCTACAAGTCCATAACACAGTAGCAACATGCAATTGGTGTGCAGAGTGAAAGGTTTAAAATATTTTGAAGGCCATCTTTACAACATTAACATTTTTGCAACTTGGCAGCTGGTCAGATTTCCGCCACTGATTTTCCCCATGACCACCAGTTGGAAACACTGATGAAGGGCCTCTTTACAACATTAAATATTTTAAAAAGTTGAACATGATGATAGTTACTTACGCCTTCTCTTGCAAGCATGTCCAGTGATGGGGGATCAATTCCTTTTTGGTTGATGACAACAAAATTGCTATCATTGTCAGAACAAACCTGCACATATAAGTATGAAGGCATGTAGACAAGAGTAGTGAGATAAAGATACTATTTTTGCAACACAGCATAGAAGAAAGCGTATGACCGCAAAGTAACATCTAAGAATCAAGTAGTCACATAATCAACACATACAATACAAGAGCAAGTATTTTTTACCTTTTTCTTTAACTCAATGATTTTTTTGACTTTTTCATCAACTTGACGCCTTTCAGCTACAACCATAGCCTCTCTCTGTTCCGCATTAGAGTAGAAAAAGCCTGAATTTACTTCACTGAAAAGACAATATTTGGCTTTGTTAGAGTAATAAAGCAAAGGGTTTTTCCACTAGGTTAACTACACCAGCATAATAGAAAACTAAAGAAATGGAGTTCTCAAGTACTGCATAATAAAAACAGTTTGAGAAAGTGTAAACATAAAATTCATATCAATGGGAAGAACATTTTAAGTGAGGTTACACACATCTTTCACCTAGTGTTAGTGCAAGAATGCTTGAGTTTCCTTTCTTATTAATGCAAAATAAACATAAATTCTATACTGATGAGAACATTTCATGTGACCATAGGCATTTGCATGCACAACAATAATGTGTCTGAAGAAAAGAAACAACAAAACCACAATGCCTACCAGTTCGAGCAAAGCTAGCAACATGTGACAAATGCCAGAACCACAACATTAATAATTCATAGTTTTTGGATATTTGTATTAAATCGAGTGAGGATAATTAAACATTCCATGCATTAATTTCCACAATACCCCCTGATCTATAGCAGACTTGCTTGTGTCCATTCACCAAGGAATTAAGTATGATAGTGTCTTTAACTCAAAAATCATTTCCATTCAACTGTGACACACACCAAAAATTCAAATTGGAAGATATTGAAAGATTACCTCTTTTCATACTCTAAAGATACATTGCATGTCAAGATATAGCAGTTCTCTGCCCGTCGCTTCATGTCGGGGTGCCGAGAACCATGATCAAGGACAAGACCCTCAACCTAGAGGGAAAAAATGGATGAGCCGATTGATTGCAAGATTGTAGTTTGGTAAAATGCCCTGGCAAACCCAGCTTATAAAGTGCACTATAAAGTCTATATTTTAAAACAAAGTAAGACAAAGGGGAAAACTGTAGTTAAATATGGGTTGCTATTTGTGCTATTGTAGATTGCAGATATTGAACACTGTCTACTCATAAGCAGAAAAGTGGCTAAAACATACCAAGCGCGTGTCAACATCAAACTTGTGTCGCATGTGCATAATCTCCACCATAAACAGGTCAATTGCTTCCTCGGGCTTTCGAATGCATAAAACCTATCATAGCAAAACCATAATTTAATAAAGATCTGTTGTAAAAGATCCAACAAAAACCATAATCTCCTAATTCAAATGATAAAATAGTCACATGCCAAATTTACATATTGACAAGGATTCAAAATAAACATTAACACCTCAGTATGCACTCACCGCATTAACAATTATATCAGTTAATTGATCAGCAAGTGCCTCATACAACTGCAAATGAGAAAGTAATACACAATAAGAATATTGTGCCCAACGAAAAATCATGTTGCCAAGTTATTCATTTTATCCATAATACCAATATTGATCAAATGTCAACTAAAATAAAATACGTTTACCTTTGTCCTCAGGGTTGTTCTTGCTACCATCTTAAGAATCTCTTTATCAGGCTCATCACCCATCACAACGGGAGTCTTAAACTTCTCAAGAAATTGCAGAGTTGCTCTTTTTGCAATTTCAAAACCATCAACCAATACACGTGGATGCATACCTAGAATATTCATATATCTCTTAAAACACATAATGCAAAGAAATGAAAGGAAAGACACATAACAAAAATGTCAATGTCCATCACTCACATTTAAAGGATGTTTGTTGTCCCTTAACCTATTTCAGGATGGGACAATATTTATCACCTGTCTGGAACACAGCCCATGATAGTTTCAAGGGGATTACTCACAAATACAAAGTGACTGTGTAACCCTTTTACATTCTTAACTTCTTATGTACTTTAGCTATGAAGTTTTGTTTCTGTTTTGGAGGATTTTGTATCATCACCCTAGTTGTACTTTTCATATTCTTGAAGACTCTCCCAATAACAGCAAAAATTCCTAATTTGGATAAGCTTCCAGCTTATATGATCAACTTACACATATATTTAATCCCTACCTTGCAAAAGTTCAAAAGAATTCTACTTCTAATAAATTTATGGGCACTCATGGAGAAGTTGGATAAGAGAGCTTCTAAAAAAGTTGAATACAAACTTCGATTTTAACTTATGAAATCTATTAGCTAATATATTAATCATTATTGCACAATCATTTCAACTTTTATTTAGTGTTTGTTTAAAAGTTCATCCAAACTAGCTCAAGCCGTACAGCTAGAAACACACAATGCAGTGAAATGAATAATTTGATAGCCACTTAGCAATCAAAAAAATGGAAACAACATGGTGAGCAGGTGATTAACCTTCATCAATGTAACGCTCGGATTGTTTCATAAGTTCGCCAATGAAGAGGACAGTAGAAGTGGTGCCATCTCCACTAATGTCATCTTGTGCCACGGCTGTCCTAGCAATCATAATAGCAGTCGGGTTCTGGATTTGCTGCAGCAACAAACAAAGGAAACGAGATCAATATTCTAGCAATTTGGATTTTACCATAACGGTTTTCAAGTACTAGTAGATCGAAAGAAGGGGAAAATAAAGAAAGTAAAACTAACTGACTAACTAATAACTAACCATTTCTTTCAAGAGAGTGTTGCCATCTTTTGTGAGTTTGATATCACCAGCGCCACCAACGAGCCTGATTCGAAGAAGGAAAAAAAGAGATAATGAGGGAAGAGGTAAGTAAATGGAAAATGAAATGAAATGAAATGAAATGGAAGATTGATGAGTTACATTTTGATGGTGCCTTTAGGACCGAGATTGGTTTTGAGAACATCTTGCAATCCCTTAGCGGCATTGATATTCATATGCAGTGCTGCCGATTTATTCAGCACTTCGGCATTAGGGTTCAGAACTCTCAGAGACATCTTTTCTTTCTCTTTCAGAGAAATAACCACAGTTACGACCGCCGCTAATTACAAGTTCGTGAGGATGAGTGAGTTGAGTGAATAAGGAAAGTATAGGTCTGTGGAAGAAGATCATTTGGAAAACTTACCTGCACTGAAAACAGAGGTCGCTGACGCAAGAGAGAGCACAGAGAGAGAAGTTGACGGCGCACCAGCAAGATGGCGGAGTGAACGGTGTCAACGGCAACGGCAACGGCGCAACACCGAGAGAGGACGACGGCGATGAGATTACGGAGTATTAGGGTGGAGGTGCTAATTACCAGTTCGTTTGTGAGGATGAGTGAAGAAGGAACTGGACTCCATGAAGGAAGTGCTGGACCCGAATTTGATTTCGCTTGGGCTAAGTGGTTTGGGCTTCTTAAACTTAGGCTTCACAACTGACGTTAACTGCTTTTCCCACACCCCTCCTTACTCAGCGCACACTCCATAATATTGTAAAATAACCAAAACTAGTAGGATACCCGTGCATACGCACGGGTACTGTCATGTTCTTTTCATGATTGAACTTAGACAGTATTTAAATAGTTTGAACATTACGCCGTTAAAATAAAGACAAATTTAAAATAGATAAAAAGGACATTCAAATAAAAAATAGATAAATATTGAAATCTAAAAATGTAAAAGTATCATTTAAAAACAATTGTACATTTATCCCGTCCCGTGCAGTGTTTTTTATATGTCAGTGTTGTTATCCCGTGTTTTTTTATATATCAGTGTGGCTATCCCATGTTTTTATATATATCATTGCAGTTATCCCCATATTTTTTATATATCAGTGCAACTATCCCGTATTTTTTATGTATAGTGCAGTTATCTCATAGTTTCAATTGATTATTTGAGTTGATTAGTAGATTATAGTTGATAGTACTAAAAGATAGATATTAGATTATCAATAAGAAATATTTATCCCATGTTTTTTTATATATCAGTGACAATTATTTATTCTTTTTTAGGTATTAGTGACAAATATGTGTCACGTGTATTTTAAATATTAATCAGTTTAAATAGTCATTAAGTTTTCTTGTTTTTTTAGATAGTAGGTTTATAGTAGTCTTCAAAAATTATAATTATCAATGACAAATATTAATCTCGTGTTTTTTTATATATCACTGCAGTTATTCTGTGTTTTTTTATATATCAGTGCATTTATCACGTAGTTTCAATTGATTATTTTAATTGATTAGTATATTATAGTATATAGTAAAATAGAGATAGTAGATTATCAATAAGAAATATTTGTTTTAAATATTAATCAGTAGTTTAAATAGTCGATAAATCTTCTTGTTTTTTAGACAATATAAGTTTATAATAGTCTTCAAAAATTTAAATATCAATGACAAATATTAATCTTGTGTTCTTTATGAAGATTATAAAATTTAAAAAAAATTGAAATTAAACATCCATAGATAATAGGAAGAAAATGTCTAAATGTGTTAATAACATAAAAAAATGTAAATATAAAAACTTAACTCATAATTAAAAAGAAAATAATACAACACTATTAGAAAGTTAAACATGTGGGTATCATAAATGGTAGGATGAAAACCACTCATAAAATAGAGCAACTATACAAAGTTGAAAGAAGATGATGAGAGTTTTGTTGTAAATGTGTGGCTAAAGTTCCTGCGTACGTAAATGAAGCAACGCGGTACTCAAAGATAGAAAGTTGAAAGAATATGATGTGAAGTTCTTTCGTAAATGTGGTCGAAATTCTCGTGAATAAAAATTAAATTGTAACTATAAAGTACTTTACGTATTTTGTAACGATTTTTTAGCCAAACCAGTTATCAACGAACAAACTTTGTATTTTGCTTCAGAGCCGACGCGGATATAGCTCATCTTTCTTGCAGCTGCCGTCTTTCTGCTCAAGTCTGGGCAGCACATAAACTCTTGGGTTGGGATTACACCAATCAACTCAACTGAAAAATGGGAGCACTTCATGCAACACTCAGTCAATATCCAACATTCAATGCGGAAGAAAATTAGGCATATGGTGTGGATAGCGGTTGTTTGGGTGTTATGGATTAATAGGAACAAAATTATTTTTAGGGGAGGGTTGCCTAATGTAAATGTAATGGTGAATCAAATTAAGCATTTGACATAGGGGTGGTTTGTTCAAAAAGTGGACACCAAAACTTCAATTAATCTAGAGATTTGGTGTTCTAATTCAAACAATAGTTTATCTTTTTGGGGAAGCACTTGAAATGTAATTGAGCTACTATGTACTGTTGAGGTACCCCTTGTACCTACAATTAATTTTATTTTACTTATCAAAAAAACAAACAAACTTTTGTATTTGAACAATTAATTTTTTTTTAAGCAAGAACAATTAAAATTTATTCAGAACCATAAAGTACACCAAATCATGATGTTAGCATCTCACTTTACGTATTTTATCATAAAATGAGAAAGAAAAAAAATGTTCACCCAATCAATTATTGAAGAATAAAATTCATATATAAGTGAAATAAAGAGAAGAATGTGTAATTTAAATGGACCTTTTTCCACACACTGGAAATCGAAAGATCAAGTTGAGTATGGGAGGAGATGGAAGCTGAATATCTGTTGGCGCCAAAGTGCCACTTTTTTTTTTCTTTTCCTTTTTTTTGTTTTGAATTGAAGAGTTGCACAGGTTAGTCTTACAAAGTTATATTTTTTAACTATACAAATATTCAAAGGTTAAAAAGTTCGTTTATTAATTTTTTAGCCAAAGTTGAAATTTAATATGTTTAAATGTTGAGTGTGTTTATAAAGTGAGAAAAAAAATATAGGCTAAATTACTGTTTTGGTCATTTATCTTTGGCCTTAATTTGTCCTTTAATTTTTTTTGTTTAAATGTTTAGTGTGATTTTTTGTCAATTTGGTCCTTTTTGTAGAGAAAAAATATAAGGACCAAATTGACACAAAAAAAGGACCAAATTGACACAAAAAGGACCAAATTGACACAAAACTGAAACATAAAGGACCAAAACGAAAAAAAAAAAAGATAAAGGACCAAACCACCAAAGCATGTAATTTTACAAAAATATAACTTTGTGAGAAATCAAACTCACCATTTTACTAATTTCCACTTTAAAAAATCAATTTCTTTTTATACTTTTTCTTTTTGTATTTTTTAGAATCGTATTTTTATGAACTTTTTAAAAATTAATTTTTTTTCATACTTCTTCTATTTATATTTTTTAGAACCATATTCTTTTGAAGTTGAAATATGTTTTGAATCCATTTAGTTCGGTTACTATCAACTATGGATGTTTAATTTCAACGTTTTTGTTAATATTCTTATTAAATTTTATAATCTTATTTAATTTATGAGTTATAAATTTTTCTTATTCACAGTTATTGGACTGTATATTTTACAAACTAACATCATTAGTCCACTGACATAAGCTACTCTAAGATTTAGAGTTGACTCAATGCTCCCAAGTTTGATTCCCGCAGTGGACAAGCTTTGTACAGTTAAAAAAATCAAACATGAACATTTTTAAGGAGGCTTTTGCTAATAATTGCGTAAAAATTTTACTCATTTACACGAAGGAATTTAGTCAATCCTGTGTAATATTTATAAGGAGACTTTTGCTAATAAATTGCATAACATTTATAAGGAGGTTTTTGCTAATAAATTGCATATTTACTCATTGTTGGAGTTGTTTTCATTTTTTTATTTTATTTTTTATTCACTTCTTTCTTTACTTTTTTGTTTGTTTTTTTCCAATTTTTGGTTTTGGTTTTGTTTTGTTTTTTGTTTTTTCTTCTTTTATTTTTTTTTTCACATGTCATTGGTACGCAGTACGTTAGATTTCCATCGACTTTGTCAACGATTAATCTACGTTAGGGAGTCTGACTGATCACGAGTATCCGGCTTTGTTGTTCCTTGTGGTTCTCCCCTAATAGAGTTTTTACCACATGCATGCAAGATTATTTTTTTTCTTTTTTATATTTTAAGGGGTACTTCACAGTATACTTTTTTTGTTTCTTCTTTCATATTTTAATTTTTGATTTTTTATCTTTTTTATAACGTAGTAGTTTACTGTATGAAAACAGTTTTGTGGCGATCCAATCTTGAGAATTATCATCTTTCATGAAAGATGTGACTTCTCTTCACCACATAGTCCATCACTTTAGTTTTTTTAACTAAATTTCTAAATTTATACAAACACCACTCTATAAAATCATTCTTCATCTCTCTCACATCTATTTACACATTTATTGATAATCTTTTATCACCTCTTATTGATAATCTATTATCTATATTTTACTATCTACTATAATCTACTAATCAACTAAAATAATCAATTGAAACTACAAGATAACTGCAATGATATATAAAAAAACACGGGATAACTATATCGGTATATATTTAATTTATAATTATAATTTAATTTTTATTCACATTATTTGACTATATATTTTACAAACCATCACCATTGTTCCACTGACATAAGGTACCCTGGTACACAAGATCGACTCAGTGCTCGCGAGTTCGATTCTCGCAGTGGACAAGCTCTGTACAATTAAAAAAAGAAACTAATCATAAATGTTTATAAAGAGGTTTGCTAATAAATGAGTAAAATTTTATTACTCATTAAAACAAAAAAATTTAGCCAATCACGTACATCACACGTATTATGGGGCTACTATATATATAAAACTTGGATTTTTTTCCCTTTGATTGGTGTAACAACCGTTTGGTGCCTCAAATCTATTTAACCCTCACTAAATATTATTGAGTTGGATTTCCTCTTATATTCTGGTCTTCAATAAAGTTTTTGCTTATAAAAAAATAAATAAAAAGTGTCTTTTTGGAACAAAAGTTTTGTGGTGGGTGTCACTTCAAATGTGTAAGGTGTTAATAACAACTCCTTCAACATTCAATTTCTTTCATCAACAACCATTCTCGTGTCTGTCGGTCGTCATTGTACAAAATATATCCTAAAATCTAATGCGGCTTGGCGGTAACTCCCGCCAATGCTCGCAAGTTTTTTTATTTTTTTTGTTTTCTTCTTTTATTTTTTTTGTTTTGTCTTTTCTTCTTCTTTTTTTTTCCTTGTTTTTGTCACTTTTTTTTCCCTTTTTTATCTTTTATATTTTAATGTTTAGTCTTTTTTTAATATATTTTTGTGTAAATCAAAGTATCCTCCACAATTTACCAATATATCCTCATTTTATCTCACTTCATTTACCAATATATCCCCACTATATATATTTTGGACCGATATACCCTTGACAATTTTTTTTTTTCTCACACTCTTTCTTTTTATTATTATCAAAATGTACTCTGCATTTTGTACCCCCATCGCTTACCAATATACCCCCACTCTATCCGAGAACTATTAATACACAATCGTTGACTTCCCCACTCTCTTGCTTTTTTTTCTTCTCTTATATTTTAAGGAGTGATTTATTGTCTCGAAATTTTTAGATACTTAAATATGTAAATTTTGTTCTTCAATAATCGATTCGGTAAAAAAAATTCATTTTGGTCATTTTGCACCAACGAGTATTAAATCTTTTCTTTAATTGGTTTTTTTATTTTTATCTTTCTTTAATATTCGAGTACATGCGGTGTTCTTTGCATTGATTGACTCGTGTGGGAGTTTTAGCCACATTTACAATAGAACCTTCATCATCTTCTTTCTTTAATATTCGAGTACATGCAGGGTTGCTGCATTGACTCCGTATGGGAATTTCATCCACATTTACAATAGAACTTTCATCATCTTCTTTCAACGAGACATACAGTGACATTTACAATAAAACCTCCATATTCTTTTTCAACTTTCTATAACTGCTCCTATGGAGAACGTGACGCTGGGTCGGGGTTTGGTGAACTAACTGGTCGCGCTCCTCCTGGGGCTTGGCGCTACTCCCGCCGATGATGTAATTTTTTTTTTTTTTTCTTCTTTCCTTTTTTTTTTTTTCTGTTTTGTCTTTTATTTTTTTTTTTTTCTGTTTTTGGTCACTTTTTTTTTCCCTTTTTTATCTTTTATATTTTAATGTTTAGTCATTTTTTTGATATATTTTTGTGTAAATCAAGGTATCATCCACAATTTACCAATATACCCCTCATTTTGTACCACTGTTTACCAATATACCCCCACTATATATTTTTGGACCGACATACACTTGACAAATTTTTTTCTCCAACACTCTTTCTTTTTATTATTATCAAAATGTACCCCGCATTTTGTACCCCACTGTTTACCAATATACCACCACTCTATCCGAGAACTATTAATACACAATCGTTGACTTCCCCCCACTCTTCCGTTTTTTTCTTCTCTTATATTTTAAGGAGTGATTTACTGTCTCGAAAATTTTTAGATACTTAAATATGTAAATTTTGTTCTTCAATAATCGATTCGGTAAAAAAAATTCATTTTGGTCATTTTGCACCAACGGGTATTAAATCTTTTCTTTAATTGGTTTTTATTTTTATCTTTCTTTAATATTCGAGTACATGCAAGTGTTCTTTGCGCATTGACTCCGTGTGGGAGTTTCAAACCACATTTACAATAGAACCTTCATCATCTTCTTTCAACGAGACATACAAATCACATTTACAATAAAACCTCCATATTCTTTTTCAACTTTGTATAATCGCTCCTATTTTATCATGAGTTTTCCTTGAACCATGCACGCACGATACCCGAGTGCTTCACTTTTCATTGTATTGTTATTTTTTTCAATAAACAATTTCATTTAAAGGAGCACAAGGAGTGCCCATCCCTTACAATGAGAGAAAAAAATCTACGGACGATGTTCAATTTTCTTTCTTATTATGGGTTCATTTTTTTGTATTTGTATTTAATGAATGTTGATAATTATTAAAGTTCTTTAGACTTTTTCTTCTTATTTTATCTACAAAGGATGTTCAATTTAAATGTCTTTATTAAAGTTCCTTTCAAATTTATAATATTTGTTATTTAATTAATATTTATAATTTAATTTTTATTCATGATTATTAGATTTGATATTTTGCAAAGTAACATCATTTTCCTAATGGCATAAACTACTTATTAGATTTTATATCACAGTTAACAAGCTCAATGTTGACCAGTACAAAATTTTCTTTCAAGTACGATGTGATATTATTCTTTCGAAAAAAATTAATTACTCGATTATACGATGAAATTTAACGAACCCCGTGCGATATTAACGAACTCATTTGTTACACCTGTTAATATTATTTATGTATTAACCCGTCCAGAGGACGGGTATTGAGGCTAGTAGAATGTTTATTCTTCACATGTCGCATCTTTTACATAATTTTTTTTCGTTTCGTAATATTATTTTAAAGAAAGAAACCCAAAGTTTGTTCACTTCTAATAATATATCTCTGAGATGTCGACATTTTTTATTAGCCTAATAATGAGTTCCAAACAAAGGTACTTAAAAAGAAATTGACACTTTAGGAATTGGATATACCTTAGCATTTATACTGTATAGAAAATGGAAGTTACAAATATATTAAATTTAAATGAAAAACAGATTAAAATACACCCATTAAAAGAAACACATGTTGGAGTTGATAGGAATTGAGTATCTTGAAAAACTCTCACATAGCTTAGTTTTGTGAAGGATGAGATAGATCAAGGTTTTATGTGTAATGGACTCAAATTCTCCTTTACAATATGCACTAGTTGGAAATACCTTAAGTTTTTTTTTAGATAGGCAATTGTTAGTGGGGTGGGGGAAATGTTAGTTTCCGGAATTGAACCCGGGACCTCCTTCTTGCACTCATATGGTGCACTCCTTCATGTCCTTTAGCTCGCCAACTGAGCTACCTTAAGTTGTTTTTGACTTTATTTTTTCTCTTATACTTTTGCTTTAGAGTATCGTGAGATGTAGTTAAATATTTTCTTCGGAAAGTGTGGGTGTATGGGGTGTTTGAGAGAGGCCTATGTGTTGTAAAAAATTTCACAGTGTTATTCTCTGGTTGTCAATAGACAACAGTTCGTGGTTTTTCTCTGTTTTGGAGTTTTCCACGTTAAATTCTTGTGTTTTGATTGTGGTCATTTTATTTTGGTGGGGTATTGGTTTCTTAGTATGCTTTGTGGTTGGAGTTTTATCTGATCTTCCACATCAGAAAAAAAGTTTGATACTGTGAAAGTGTTGTTTGAGAAAGGTTCTGGCTAAGGAAAACTTAGTATTTAAGTGTGTCCATTGTGACTCACCTCCCTTTCCTGGGAACCTACTTGGTGCACGATTTACAATATGTATACAGCTGGAATGTCAATTTTTTAAGTGTCGTGAAGTTTGACATAGAGAAATTTGGTGGAAGAATCAATTTTGGCTTGTGGAAAATATAAGTCAATGATGTGTTGATACAATCGGGGTTGCACAAGATGTTATGTTGATGGTTTTGACATGGAGAAATTCTTGAAGTGGTTTAGCTTCAAGTGAAGTATACTCTTTATGGTGGAGTATGATCGTTCTTTTTGAACTATGATTTTCAGTATGGACAATGAAAGTGGAAGATGTCTCGGGTGCCAATTACAGTCAATGTGGAGATTGTTGGAGTTGATAGGAATTGAGCATATTGAAGAAATTATGTCGATGACTTTCGGCTTGGATAAAATTCTTGGAGTGATTTAACTTCAAGTGAAATATACTTTCTACATTGGAGTATGCTAGTTCTTTTGAACTATGATTGTCGGTGTAGACAATGAAAGTGAAAGATGTCTCGTTGATCAATGACAATCAATGTGGAGATTGTTAGAGTTGATTGAAATCAAGCATCTTGAAAAAAGTCTCACATTTCTTAAATTTGTGAAGGAAAAGGAGACCAAGACTATATAATGGGCTCAAGTTCTTCATTACAAAATGCACTAGCCAGAAACACCTTAAGTTGTATTTGACTTTATATTTTCTCTTATACTCTGTTTTTATAGGGTTGTGAGATGTAGTTAAATATTTTCTTTGAGGGTGTGAGTGAACTAGGGTCATGGGGTGTTTGAGAGAGGTCTATGTGTTGTAAATCTTTTCACATAGTGTTATTCTCTGATTGTTATTAGACAACAGTTTGTGGTTTTTATCCGATTTTAGAGTTTTCTAAATTAAATTATTGTGTTCCGATTATGCTTTTTTTATTTCTCTATGTTGTTTTTCGTCAGCAACATCGGTAGTAAGAACAATATATGAAAAGAAGGAAAGAACTAATGCAGAAATCTATCATGGCTACAAATGAATATTAATGATAAAAGATCAAAAGCAAAGTTCTTATAGATATAATAGAACTCATACATGTATATATATTACAATAACAATTTTTATTTTTTTTACCAAAATAGAAGTAATGAATTATCGTTAAAACCCTTTGATGAAAAAACATAAAAAAAAATAGTACTACTATATTACAATTACAATGCAAACATATATGAAGAAAAAAATTATCCTCTAATATCTAATTACTCATGTAATTATTTTCTTATTTCCTCCACAATGAAGTAAACTTATTATAAACACACCTAGCTAAGCCTCTTCTCATTTCCTTGTTCTTCTTTCTCCTATCTTCATTCTCCTTCCTTTTCTTCATCTTCACCAACAAGTTACTCAAGCTAGTGACCCAAAAAGACTCTTTAGATTTCTCTAGGGAGCCAATTTTGTTTTCCACCACCACATCATGAGAATGATGAGAGAATTGGTTTGATCCATATGGGAATACCATTAAATTCCTATCAATAAGATGATTAAGTGAGACTAATTCATAAGAATCATATAAAGGGCTACCACAATCCCACTTAGCTTTTTCTTCTTCTTTCTTCATGATCAAGTTTTGATCATTTCCCTTCCATGATTCTTGTTCTTCTTTTTCATGCTCTTTTCCATTCAAATGTGTTGTTTTTATCTCTTGGTTTTCTTTCATGAGCCTTTTATTGGTTTAGACGGAGTTCCCTATATAACCACATTTTCTGCATTTTATTTGGCTTTTGACTTATAAAAGTTTATGTAACCCATCACTATAATTAATTAAAACCACATCAAATTTTTCTTCATGATTGAGAGTTATATATCTACTATTCAATGTATAATAGTTTGACTATGTATAATTAATATTGCAAATGGTTTCATTAGCTCATTAGTTTGTTGAGGAAAATGACAAATAATAGCAATTTAATTTAAAATGTGAGTTAAGTAGTGTCATGCACCAACCTATATATGCATGCCATTCATGACCCACAACCAACAAAAGTGTAATCATAGCATTTTCTTCTGAAGTTTTATCTCCCATTAATGTCTATTTTGGGTTTTTAAGGTGATTGGTAACTCAATTTTTTGGATCCTATAGAGAAATAGACACGACATAAATAATAATACCTAGTGAGCATTTTGTTCCCTTCCCCTTTTACTCCTTCACCATGTCAGCAAAACCTTTTATATAACTAAAAAGTAAATATTATCTCTATTATATTAAACCATGGATCTTACACCTAAGCATCCACTTAGTTCGCCATGTCACTAAATACATCAGCAGAGTGTTTAAATCCACGTCAGCTGCGTTTAATCCACGTCATCGTTTACTTACACCTGTCCATGACAAGGTCAGCTTCATGACGTCGTCAACCTGTGCCTTTGACTCGGTGAAATTCGAGTCAACCCGCCTTTGACTCGCTCAAATGGAGTTGTTGATCAAATTTATTTTGCAAAATGGCTTGGTTGGGGTTTGAACCCCATACCTGGCGCCTAAGTTGCAAGTTGTGATTTGTAACCAACTGAGCTACTTGATGTGTTGGGAAATTAGATATTGCAAATATTGACATACGAAATTAGATATTTCATCAGTTTTTAGTAGGTCACGGGTCATGCGGGCTAACTAGTGACCATTCGGTCCGCCCATTGACCCAATGACCTGACCGGGCCGATCACTGGGTCGGTTTTAATAACATTGATCTAATCTATTTGTTTCAATGGCCATGATTCAATTGGATTGCAGCCCTGTATTAAATTTACTGGCCCATGCGATACAAATCGGATATGCTATATGCTGAAATCAAATCCGAAATTACGGAAACTGTATATTTTGTATTAAATGCATTCAAAGCAATTTAATAACTCAATGGTCCCACAATTATAATATATTATAATATATGGTGTAAACTACAACCACAATAATAAAATAAACGAGGTCTTATTTCAAATAATAAAATAAACCATTTTGTATTAGAAAAGAATAGTTATTGATATTTTAATATATTCAAGCATTTTTATAACTAAGATGTTTTCCTTATGACTTAAATTCATGAATGTATTCTTTTCTGCACAATAATTTCTGCAAAGTATGTTAGATAAAAACAAACGAACAAAAAACTAATCCCCTGAAGAGCAGAAAACTCACTGGCAAAAGTACTAAGAATAAAATGGTTAACATCTTATAAAATGCACGGTATATGTGTTCTACACATAGGGATGCTTTTTGAAGCATAAGTAGACTGATAAAATAATTTACTAAAAAATTGAATCACTATATTTTGTATATTTCATCCAATTAATTGTAGGATTTGAAAATATATTTAAATAAATAATGATTTGAAATTCTCGGAGATATTTACCCTGTCACTCATTACTATTCGTATTAATTAGGATCCTCAATCATAGCTAAAATGCATTTAAAAGCATAATTGTCAATATCGTCACACTTACAAGATTTACAGCACGATAATCACGAGATTAAAGATCAGGTAATAAATTGTCTCTTCAATTCAAAACCATCTGCATCTGAATAGGGCAACCAAGAATAGTAATAATGAAAGTATAAACCGAGAGATGGTGGTTGACGTATACATGAATTCAGTTTCAATTCAAGGCAGGAAAAAGTTGTGAAGACGGTTCACCGAATACAAAAAAAACAAAGCAAATTGGTACACCGAATAAAAATGATTACAAATCTATGTTTTATATATAAATTCAATATAAAAACAAAGCAAATTGGTGGCACCGAATAAAAATAATTAACTGGCCAACACTATATAGTACCAGTGGTAAAAAATGCAAATCAGGAATTCCATTTATGATAATGGAAAAGTGAAGAACTCAATAAAGAGTTTGGAAAAAAAATTAACATGCCATATCATATGAAATGTTATAAGTACAGCTCACCCCCAAACAAGTAGCAGAACTTTCTCATAAAAAATAGTAGAAAGTTCTGAGTGAGCCAAGCTTCAAAGTGGTAACAAAAATTAACCAAATCAAGAATTTGTAAAATAGGAATCTATGGCAATGGGGGAAGATCACGACTGACCAGACCTTAATGCCCAAAGTCGAAGATACGATGCCGTATTTGAAACAGAACCCAGAACAAACTCAATGGAGTGAATCACTTAGTGAACAAAGACCTAAGTGAAATTGAATTCCTCTTGATGTTGCCTGACAGAATCTGGTTCCACCTCAAGATCAACCTCAGAGGTATTAAAGATGTCATATGTGCGTTCTTGAAATCTCTATTATATCAACAAGATAAAAGATTAAATCTTCACAAAGTTTGTGTTGTTGATTCGCTAATTACTAGCAGCAAACAAAAGTATAGAACAAAAGCAACTATAGCACGAAACAAAAAAATAATCAGCATGGCCAATTGAAGTTGCAAGTAATTTAACAAAAGTATATTTTATCCCAAAGAAAAACGACCTTAAAATGGATCTCAAGGAAAATTGCTCTTCAACAAATGTCGTCATAAAGGGGAAACTCAAACCGTTAAGTAATCATGAAGTTTGGAATAAAGTTATCAACTTTCAAGCAACAAAATCATGCACAAGGGAGAAAAAAGTGGCACCTCATTATGAAGTTTCTTTAATATAAAAGGTTTTGGAAAGAGCATCCATGAAACTGCAATTACGGCCATAAGCAATAACAAAACCTGAATATCATGAGCAGTAACTCAGATTGATGAAAACAAGAAAATAGATCAACAACTATTAACCGAAAATGAAGAAAAGAACCAGAACCTATGCGTTTTTAGAAACCAGACTTGGCCCCGGACATTTGAAAGAAAATTTGAAAGAAAAGATTGATAAATATTAGTCATGAACATAGCGATTAGGTTTGTAAATATTAGTCATGAAACATGGAGCTTCTATGGTTTCGGTTATAGATAGGGAAAGTAAAATCTTTCCTATATTAGGGATTTAAGAAAGGAAAGTGAAGATTAACTTAAAAGTTAATTTACGAAAATACCCCTGATTGTTTAGCTGAAAAATAAAATCTACCCTATTACCAAGTAGCTGTAAACTGAAGCATTCAAATTCATTAAGATAGATCTATCATCGCTCATTTTGGAAATTATGAATGTTTTAAAAATAATGGTAACGTGTATAAAATGAATATACTACCTGACTATTACAAATACACATTCGATTTGTTTGAATACTTTTATATTAATTTTTCGTAAATTAATTATTAAAAAACATTATGCGACAAGAAACAAAATCCTTTACTTGACCAAACCCACATCTCATTTAAATTAATAAAATAATATTATATCATATATTTTATATAATACTAAATTTAATTTCATACTATTATTTATATATATATATATATATATATATATATATATACTAGTATGTATCACCCGTGCCAGCACGGGTATACATCCTCTTTTTTTAATTTAATTTGTAATTATTATTTTGTTAAAGTAATATGTATCATCGATGTTTATGATTAGTAAAAAGATGAGTCTTATTAGATTATGGTGAAAATTTAATTAAATCCAATAAATTTTACTAACTCAGATGCATGTATATACTATCTTGTGACATTTAAATATGCAAAAGTGTAAATTTTCAAATAACTATTTTTGCTCTAATTGTTATCCAATTTGTATATGTTATTGCTATAATTTTGACTATTATATTTATATTATATTATTATGATCTTTTTTGTCTAATATTGAAGTCAATGGAATTTTGTAGCAAAAAAAAAAGTCTATCGAATTGCAAAAATTGTGACTTATTACACATTAATTACCATCCATTCCAATTGTTGTAGAGAAACAATATACTTAATTACCAAAATCTATGAACTGAGTGATTCATTTCAAATAAAAATGCAGTTAACTCAATTTTTGTCAAGCAAATTTCTTTTTCGAACATAATCAAATAGATACCTGGTTTATACCAAAAATTAGTTCGAACATTACCCCGTAAAAATTAATACAAATTTAAAGTAAACGAATTTAATTAGTTCGAACATTACTCCGTGAACATTATCGACAAATTTTAGAGAATGCTATGGAACAGACACAATATGTAAATGAGAACACAAACGCGTTTAAGGTATTTCAAATGACAATTGATTGACCAATCACGTAATCAGTCACAACAAAAATAAAACACTTGAATGTATATACAACTATATAATGATAAGGCCTATTAACAAAAATAGAAAGGGGAAAGCAACATGAAGATCAGGAGAACAAAGTTACCATAGTTATAAAGATCAACGAATTATGATAGTCAGCTAAAAAACAAACTATCTGGTCAAGCATGTGAACGCAAGACTAATTGTACACATGTGGTGTCATGTACAAATCTAAGCATTTGAGCGAATCAAACATTTTTTAACGTTTATTATTTGTACCATTTGAACTCCTTATGCAAGACTAATCTATTTGCACATATTATAAAGAGAGTACTGCATTGAAACTAATCTATCTGTACATTGAAGTACACCTTGAAAACTATATATATATATATATGTGATCGTACCTTGACCAATGAAGTGTTGAAGTTGTTGTCTGTTGACTGGGCCGGTCGTTGAATAGGAGAAGGGACCGGTCTAGGCTTCACGCTGAGCACCTCGGGTGTTACCTGCAAAGACACTCTGACGATAAAGTAAGGGGTCGCTCGGGCAGATAACACAAGGTAAGAGAACGTACCTGAAGCCATATGTGAATGGCGTATATATACTGCTGGTTACCGACCGCATTGCGAAGATTTTGGCCGGCTAGCGCAAAGTGCGCTCCAAGCAACCGAGCTTGGGCCGGTTATGCTGATATGGGCCGACGGCCCAAATGTTACTAGAACCTCTCAGTTTTGCTGATACACCCCGAAACAGTTGCCCCCCAAGCCTAGGTCGCTTGAAGGCGGGCTGAGGCTTAGATCGTTGCCCCTGTGTCGTGTTGTAAGTGGCCGGGTTGCATTGCGCAATCGGTCTCCATCTCTTGAAGTGTGTGGTTGCTACCACGCTAAGTCGGGAGGTGGTCGCTGCCACTGCCGAGGTGTGGACGTTGCCGCTGCCGAGGTGTGGACGCGCCACCGCCGTGTGTGGATGGTGTGGATCGAGTGTGTGGACGCGTTGCCACACCGAGCATGTGGACGCCGCCCGCCGCCAAGGTGTGGATGCTGCCATTCATGCTGGAAAGCGATCCAATTGGTCGGGACTCGGCCGACCTCCTTAACTTACGAAGTCTACTTGGATCTTGCTCGCTTTAGGAGGTGCGATCATTCTCGGGTCGCTCAAATTCGTTCAAGTGTTGTCACGCATTGCCTATTTTGTTTCAGAAATAGCTCGATCGTGACCTCGGCGGGCCGCTATCGTAGCGGACTTGTTCGACGCGTTTTGCGATTTTTGGCAACGGGCTTACTAGGTTCGATCTAGACGACCCTCATTGCGATAGTTGTAGCCGGTCTCTTCTGGCCGTGTTCGGTAGTCAATGCTCGTTATTGGGTCATTGCTTGACCTCGGTCATTCGATGACACTGATGGTTGTGCCAACTCGGTGGCACTTGACGTAGGTCAACGCGGTGACATTCGATTGGGCCAACTCGATGGCGCTCGATTGGGCCAACTCGGTGGCGCTCGTTGTAGACCGCTCGGGGCCTACGCTTGTTTTGCGTCCTTCCCGACCCTTGGGCCATTTCGATGGCGCTCGATTGGGCCAACTCGGTGGCGCTCGTTGTAGACCGCTCGGGGCCTACGCTTGTTTGTGGGTCCTTCTGACCCTTGGGCCATTTCGATGGCGCTCGATTGGGCCAACTCGGTGGCGCTCGTTGTAGACCACTCGGGGCCTACGCTTGTTGGTGGGTCCTTCTGACCCTTGGGCCATTTCGATGGCGCTCGATTGGGCCATTTCGATGGCACTCGATTGTAGACCGCTCGGGGCCTACGCTCTTCGTTTGTAGGCCGGGCGCCCTACTTGGATGACCAGAAAGGGGTGTAGAACGTCCGAATCTAACTTGGAGTTTAACATGAAAGCTGTAGCCCTGCTTCTCAGCTTTCCAACGCATGCTCACACGCCCCCATCGGATGAACGTGGACGAAGTTATGGTCTCCGTACTGGACATACCTTTTGGGTCGCTCACGGGCGACCAGCTTTTGGGCGCCCCACTTTGGGCGAGCGGAAACGGGTGGAAGACGCCCGAATTGGATTTTGACTTCAACATGAAAGTTGTAGATATACTTTTCAGCTTTCAAACGCATATTCGTATGTTTCAATCGGGTCAACATGGCCAACGTTATGGCCTGCAGACTAAGGGCGAGATTCCTCCCGCTTCGTTTGCGCTGTTTAGGCGTCTTTGAATTGTCCATGCTCCTTAGGTCGCTCAACAAGCATGGTTGTAATGATGTCTGGGGCGGTCTTCCGCGTGTAGCCATAGTTGAAGTAGGATAGCGCTCGGGCCTCCCACTGTGGTCGCCAATTGATCGTACCTTGACCAAT
Source organism: Oxytropis ochrocephala (assembly GCA_020916435.1). Taxonomy (NCBI): domain Eukaryota; kingdom Viridiplantae; phylum Streptophyta; class Magnoliopsida; order Fabales; family Fabaceae; genus Oxytropis; species Oxytropis ochrocephala. The sequence continues at coordinate 115,128,365 of CM037088.1, forward strand.
GAAGTGTTGAAGTTGTTGTCTGTTGACTGGGCCGGTCGTTGAATAGGAGAAGGGACCGGTCTAGGCTTCACGCTGAGCACCTCGGGTGTTACCTGCAAAGACACTCCGACGATCAAGTAAGGGGTCGCTCGGGCAGATAACACAAGGTAAGAGAACGTACCTGATGCCATGCGCGAATGGCATATATATACTGTAGAAGTGCCGACCGTTAGCGAAGATTTCGGCCGGTTGCGAGAATTGCGGTCCAAGCAGCGTGTTTGGGCCGGTTACGTTGGGCTGGGCCGACGACCCAATTGCTGTTGGCAGTTCTTGTAATTGCTGATACACCCCGGAACAATATGCATATGAGACATGACTTTTCATAAGGACAATATCAATTGATTATATTTTTTTTTTCAAAACTATATATGTATACCATTTTGAGCAAATATCTAGGTAGCTTTTGAACTTGCAAATTTTGGAGCACTATGATCATATAATACAAATTAAAATAATTTAACCTTAAGGATGGATCTAAAATTGGTGTTCATTGCATACCCGTGTTTCCCTGTGCATTGGCTGAGAGAATGATTTCCATATTGCTTACAAAGAGCTTTTAAGAAGCATTTGAACAAAAAAAGGAAAGGAACAATGCCATGAATTTGCTTGAAAAGGGAAACCAAAAGCAAACATAATGCAGCCTCAAACTAATGAATGTAAAACATGATTTCTTATTACTCTCAATATAAGATGATTTCTAAAACAAACATGGTTTTTGAAACAAAAAACATTAAAAAACTTCCCAAAACCAGCAAATCTTCGGGCATATAAGATGTAATTATAAAGCAATGTATAAGTACAATGAATGAAAGATCACTATCTACTTTTGATAATTAAACGTGTTATTACTGATGATGGTCATTTAGTTATGGACCAATCAAGTTAATTGTAAGAAAAAACTCACATTATATTTCTACACATTAAGATTTGAAATTCAAGGAGGCAGGATGATGAGGTGACATCAATCATGGATATTGCTCCTCGGCATCCTGCTTATCAAGTTTGGTTTGAGTATTGTGCCAATCAAGGCCTTGTAAACGTTAGCGGAAAAAGTGGCGGTGAGGTAAATTGTAGTGACGCCGAGAGTTGCCGTGAATGCCTTGAAAGCATAATCCCCAACCTTGTCCACTATTCCCATTCTAAATTTGTCATCTTCCTAAAACAACACCACATGAATGCAAGATTTTTTCTATTATTTTAAAATTGGAAAAGAACAGCAAGTGGAAGATGATAAACCCTAAAATCAGAAAATAAAGACATTGGAATCTGAAAATTGCAAAATGCAAGCAAGAAAAACAAAATCGAAATTGAAAAACCCTAAAACCCCTAAAATAGCCAAACCATAAACCCCTAAAATTAGTAAGATAGTGAGAATGTAGGACAAAATTGTAAATCTGAAACAACTTGAGGAAGATAAATGGTGGGAGAAGATTTACCTCTTTTGAAGAATTACCACAGTAAAATTCTACAATATTATTAGGCCAACAAAATGAGATGGATCTTCAACCGGTGGAAAATATTTAAGTTTGTTAAGCAACACTCAATCTACAAAAAAAATATAGACCTGACATAAACAAAAATTTCATAGTTCAAACAACAATCCATTGTGGTTTTAATTAATTAAAACTCTTCAATTAGGATGCTAGACCTGTAATTTTAAAAACATGAAAAAGATCACTAAGATTAATATGGAATGCATACATGATAACCAAAGCAAAAAAAGTCTCATTCAAATTCACCGCAATTAAGAAATAATAAATATTTAAAATAAATCAAATAGATCAAAAGCCAATTGTGAGAGGAGGTCTTGGGCAAAACAAAATAAGGAAAGAAAATGGGGGAAAGAAAGTCCAAGAGAAAGACACAGAGTAAGAGAGGGATAGAGAGAGAGAGAAGAACCTTCCTCAATATATATCCTTTCTTTCCCAGCATCAAATAGATACCGATCTGTAAAATAAAAAACCACATCACAAAAAAAATCATAAAAATGCATGCCCTCTAGGGTTTGTTCTATTTCATGAGGGAGAAATAAGAAAAGAGAGAAACGGGAAAAAATACTCTTCGTATGAAATTAACCCTTCAAGAAAAATCAGGAAACCCTCACCTCAGGATGCTGAGCAACTTCATCAGTCAATCGAACCTCAAGAACAACCCTAAATCCCAAACATCTTCTCATGCTCTTGAACTCCTTCACCTTCAAATAGTTCTCGTTGCCTTCCACCTCGCACTGCAGAAGAACCGACTATCTCTGATTGTCGATCTCCTCCTCCAGGAAGTAAATACAAATTTGCTCCGATTTTGTGTGTGGGATTTTTGATTTTGAATGTGAGGTGAGTGAGAAAGATATTGTCTAGAAAAGGGGTTGTGCTTGGAGTATCTCTCTGTTGATACTAATTTTTCTTATACTAATCTAGGATTCAAGAATTTCATTTATTTGTATATCCCTAACATCTTTTTCTGTTGATGAGAGTTTATTTACCTCTCTGTTGATACTGATAAAGGCTATGCTAATTTTTCTTATTGAATGTTTGAATGCAATGAGTGTTTTTTTTTCGTTTACAAATTTGTAGTCATTAATTGCGATCCAAAAAATTAGCATAAGCTTTATTATTGATTTCGAAATCAACAATGAAGTTTGTTTGCCATAATTAATTTCTTGCCAGCCGTTTACAATTTCAGCTTAATTGCGATCCAATTTTTTTCTTCTCATAATGGCCTGATTATTTTTCCATTTAATGTCCATTAACAACCCAGTTTTTTTAACTAATCAGCCGCAATTTTATGGATTATTATCCGTTGATAGTTTGTTGACTCCTTTGGGAAAACAACAGCCGTTAGATTATATGCTAAAATGCTTGCGTGGCTTTTTCTGCTGCTTGCGTGGCTTTTACTGTTGCTGACATGGATTTTTTGATGAGTGAGGTGTCAACTCTCAATTGTATATAATAAAGATATATACTTTTTACTTTTCGTCTATTGAAACATAATGAAATATATGTATTTGTCTAAATACAATAGCTGGATAGCTACCTTACGGTGACTAAACGCATGAATATCGACCCGTACTGGCACGGGTGAATTATACTAGTATACATATATTGCGTAATAATTCATCTGTATTAAATGTTAGTATTAAATGGTTCTCAAACAAAAGTGAATCAAGAGATCTTTATGAACCTCGTCGGCTTGGTTTAGTGGAGCATCACAAAATTTGTAACATGAAGGTTTTGGGTTTATATCTCTACTATTCTATTTGGAGTGACGTAAATTTAATTCCCTTTGTATGTAATCAAAGAGCCCGAAAGTTTTTCCCTGCCTAGGACCAAGGTAAATGTAATTTCCTTTACAAGTGTTGAAAGAGCCTGAAGGTTTTTCTTGCTTTAGACTGGGGTGTCATCTCCTCATCCTAAAATTTTAGTAACAAAACACACTGATAAGTGTCGCGCTTAGGGTAGGCCAACACAACGCTAAAGTACCCAAAACACACTGATAAGTGTCGCGCTTTACATATTTTGTCACGAAATTAACTTTTCTTTGCATATGTCGGTTATTGAGGATCAAACTTTGCGTATTTGAACAGTTAAATTTTTTCCAAGCCCTAAAGTACTCCAAAACACAATGTTTAGCGTCGCACTTTACATATTTGTCACAGAATTAGTTGCTGGCCGAGGAACAAGATGATGTGTTAATGCTGGAAAAAACACTGCTACCTCTATCTCTAAACAAAGATAGCGAAGATAGGTGGATATGGACGCTGGATAAATCACCTATTTACAAGGTAAAATCAACTTATGAACATTTGGTATTAAGAAGTGAAGAAGTGGAAAATGATGAAGGAAAGAGGAAAGTGCTACAAAGACTGTGGGGACTGATGCGCCTTCGAAATTTCTGGCTTTCACGTGGAGAATATTGATGAACGGATTGCCAACTCGTATAGAATTACAGTAGAGAGGTGTGTTGGACCAAAACCAGGGACGCTTTGTGTATTCTGATTCTGCGAGGACGAGGAGACTGATCATCTATTCTTCCGGTGCAGCACTGCTTTTTCGGGTCTGGCAGCAGATAAATGAATGGTGTGGTATTGCACAAAAGAATTTTAGTGGAAGATGGGAGCATTGCTTCCAGCACTCTGTCAGCATTGAGCATAAGAAGAGGAGGAAAATTAGACATATGGTGCAGCATATTAAACACTTGACATGGGGTTGGTTTGCCCAAGTGGACACTAAGTCTTCTATTACTTTAGAGAGTTGGTGTAATAGTCCTCTTACTTGTTTGCCATTTGGAGGAGACAATTGATATGTAATTGAATTGAATTCTAAATGGTTTGTGGTGGTACCATTTGTACCCACGATTAATACAAATTTGACTTATAAAAAAAAAAGACCAATTTTATTACTTTTTTTTTACTACAAAAGAGAAATATGCATGTTAGTGGTGTTCTGCGCTTCTATTCAAGCATCTTTGTCTAGTTTGAATCCCATGTAGTAATTTTGTACATAATTTATTGGCTTCAATATCATTTTGGTCCCTGATAACTCATATTTATATGAGTTATTTATACTCATTCAAAGAATAAGTCATGTAAGTTTTCTAGTAATGCAAGGAATATTTAATTAAGTTTTATATAATTTTTGAGTCTTTAGTAAATAAATAGATGAAGTGGTGAATATGTGCATTTAGGCACCATTTGGTGCCCTTGAGAGCGTTTTGATGCTTTTTGTGCGTGTGCAGGAATTTCAGTGCTGAACGTTACCACGTCCCTCACCACGTCTACTAAAGTGTAGCAAAGAAAAAGGGTGAAAAGATCTTCATTTTGGCGCGTGAAGCATTGATAAGTCAAAGATATAAAAGTCGAAGATTTTCTCGTTCCCCATGAGTGACCGACGGAAGTTAATCGTGAGCGAATAAAGGGAAAAATAGAAGAAACAGATATGGTAGGTGGGCAAGTGACATCAGCACGCGTAAGCAAGGAGGCTATTTAAAGCTCAGCTCAGCTCTCTCTCAAGATCATCATCTCTTCCACCAACTTCAGAATCACTTCATCTTCATCATCCCACCGTCCCTCCATTAACTTAGAACTAGTTTTGTAAAGAAGATCTGGAAACAGACTTCTATATTTGACTATTCGAACTTAGTTTTTATTTACTCGCATAAGTGTAAGGTTGGGACGTTGTAACGTCTATACAAATGCATACATGCTAAGAAGTTACTTGGGTGTATCTTTTGCACTTGAGTTCTTTTCTCGTTATGTATGGTATTAGGATTTCACATCCTTTTCATTCTCGTAATGATGCTCGCATGAGCTAAACACTTTGTAGTTGAGTTGTTGTTTTGCTATTAATGAATTTCTAGTTAATGTTATGAAGTGTTAGCGTTGTCCGTTTTAAATCTTTGCGTAATAATATTTTCAAAACTTGTTTTTTGAGGTGGCCTCTTAAAATAGGTAGATTCATAGTATGGACATGGTCTATGAAAAGAAATCAAAGATTTATATGAATGAACAATGCACTAAAGACATTTAGGCATCTTTATCTAAGTCTAGACATAGAATGGATAATAGTTCATAGAACATTCTTTGTGGGTACTTAATATACGAGGAGTGGGCCTATTTAGAACCTAGACATAGGATTTCTTGTACTTGAAACTCGACGGCGTTTTGTCTTTGAAAAGCCACGACTCTTTTTTGCAACAGCGTTCAAACGTGGCCACGTCTGCACAGATTAACATTTGAACGTTATAACGTCTAAACGTTATGACGTCTGGCTAGGAAGGATTTAACTGCATGCAACAACTCAACTCCTCTCTCATCCATATTCACAACCAACTTTTATTTCCTTGTTTTGTTTAAATCTTTAGCTTTAGAACCAACTCTTATTGTCGATTTGTCACTTGATTCTCTTGTGTTTTGAAACTTGAGCATTGAAAGCATATCAATCTTCGTGGGAACGATCTCTTACTCTAATCCACTTTATTACTTGTACGATGTGTATACTTGCACTGATTTGCGAATTCTATACTATTACACAAGCGCGAACAAGTTTTTTGGCGCCGTTTTAGGGGATTGTAAAACTTTTATTGTTCAAAAGTATTAAAAGCACAAGTTGAAAGGATTTTCTTGTGTTGTTTCTTTGTTTACGTGTTTGAACAGTAGACGTTACAACGTATGCTTAGTTCCGACTCAAGCTCTAGTTCAATGAACCAAGTAGTGAATCTGAACTCGAGTTTGATCCGAACTCGAAAGAACTTTTAGGCAACTAAGGAGACAACAAAGGTTAAGAAGAAGCAGCAAGAAGAACAAGAGCAACACCCAACCATGTCCGAGCATAACACCGGTTCTAGAGGTGGACATACACCAAGAGGAGTCGGAGGGCGGGGTCTTGGGCCACAAACTCATACTGAAACAATAGTTGTTGATGATGAACATTACCAAAGGCAAGAACTCATCAATGCGGGACCACAAGACATGGTCAATAGCGAGGATAGGCCTATGCGTGACTATGCCGTGCTTAACCCCGCTCATCTACAAACAGCATTGCTAGACCAACCCTTCAGATTGGTCACTTTGAGTTCAAGCCAATGATGTTCCAAATGTTGCGTGATCGCAGTCAATTTGGAGGTTTCCTCAAGAAGATCCATATTCTCATCCGAGACAATTTACGGATGTGTGCAAAGAACTTTATCATTCTGGAGTTTCAGAGACGCCTTTAGATTGAAGCTCTTCCCATACTCACTCAAGGATAAGGCTAAAAATTGGCTAAACTCCTTAGAGCCAAATTCCATTCATACTTGGGATGAGCTAGCCGAGAAGTTTCTTGCCAAATACTTCCTCCCAACAAAAATGCTAAGCTAAGAAATGATATCACCTCCTTCAAACAAAGGAAGGGGAATCATTATTTGAAGCTTGGGAGAGGTGGAAAGAATTACTAAGAATGTGCCCTCACCATGGCATTCTGTGGTGATCCAAATGGAAACGTTTTACAATGGCCTAGATCACCCCACAAGATTGATACTTGATGCCTCATCGGTGGTGTCATTCTTAACATGTCATTTTCTCGAGGCATGCAAGCTCATTGATGAAATAGCCACCCACAACTCTCATTGGCCATCGATAGATTTACTCCGGGAAGAAGGCGGTGTTCATGAGATAAGTGAAGTCATCGCTCTTTTCGCTCAAGTGGCTACCCCGACCAACATGATCAAAACTCGAGTACTTCAAACGTGGCCACGTCGAGAAGCGCATCATTGCGATGAGTTGAACCTACCCCCACGGTGGAGCAGTGTGTGTTTATTGTGAGGAAGGGCATGTGTATGAGGAGTGCCCCTACAACCTCAATCAGTAAACTTTGTCTCTCCGAACAAAGGAAATGGTCCCTATTCCAATTCCTACAATTCAAACTGGAGGAATCATCCAAATTTCGATTGGAGAAACAATAATGCATTGAATGCAGCAATACTACTCCCGCAATACCTCCAGGATTCCCTCCTCAACAACAGAGGCGCCAGGCAGAACAACAACAATAGCAACTTGGAGGCCATGATGAAAAGCTTCATAAGTGATTGTAAGACTACTTTGCAAACCCATGAGTCTTCAATCAAAACTCGGAAAATCAAATTGGACAAATAGCTTCAGACCCTCACTCAAAGACGAATGGATCTCTTCCTTCTACAATGAAACACCATCATCATCAACCCCAATGGTAATAATGGGGTAAATGGCCAGTAAATGCAATTTCTTTAAGAAGTGGTACTGAATATCCACGAACCAATTATGCTGTGGAAAAGAATTACGGGAGAAGCAAAAGAAGTACCAAAGAAAGGGAAAGAAGCAAGCACAAGTGGTGAGAAGGATAGTCCAGACGTTACAACGTCTAATTTTGAACCAGAATCAAGATCGCACTCCTAGGCTTGTACGAGTATCCTCCTCCACCATACCCTCAAAGATTGAAGAAGGCTCATGAAGATAAACATTCAAAGAAGTTCATGGAAATGTTAAAGCGATTACACATCAACCTTCCTTTGGTTGATGCTTTACAATGAGATGCCAAATTATGCCAAGTTCTTGAAAGACATCATCACCAAAAGGAGAAGGCTAGGGAGTTTGAAATCGTTGCTTTAAGCGAAGAATGTAGTTTAATTATGCGAATAAACTCCTAGAAAACTCAAGGATCTGGCGACTTTACTATACCATGCTCCATTGGAGATTTTTATATTGGAAAAACATTATGTGACTTGGGAGCAAGTATCAACTTGATGCCCAAGTCCATTTATGACAAACTTGGTATAGGAACTGCCAGCCTACTTCTTTAAGCTTAACTTTAAATGTGAAAAGCAGAGTTTATCCCGAAGGCATATTAGAAGATGTTTTGATTAAAGTTGACAAGTTTGTGTTTCCAAAGTGGATTTTGTTATTTTGGATTTTGATGCGGATAAAGAAGTTCCCATCATTTCGGGAGACCATTCTTAGCTACTGGAAGGACAATCATTGATGTGCGAGAAAGGAGAATTAATCATGAGAGTCAATGACCAAGAAGTCAAGTTCAACGTCCTCGATGCACTTAAGTATCCGGAACCAAATACGAGAGGAGTGTTCTTATGTGGTTGCCATTGATCATATGGTCCAAAAGCGGTTCAACAAGGACAATAATCATCCGGAGAAGCTTACGGGAATAATGAAATACAAGAATTGTTAGCAGAAGAAGTTGTTCCTCTCAGACGTTGTAACGCCTGCCGCAGATGTGGCCACGTCCCGAGCCCCCGCACCAAAGTCATGGACAAGGAGGTATGAATCTTTAGGGCAAGAGGAGTCAAATCGAAGAAGAATGTGCCTTCCATTAAAGAGCCACCCACCTTAGAGCTAAAGGTGTTACGATCATTTAAAGTATGTCTTCTTAGGGAAAATGATTCTTTGCGGTGATCATTTCTTCCAAGCTCACTCAAGAGCGGGAAGATGATCTCATTACTACCCTGAAGAGACATAAAAGGCAATTGGTTGGCAAATGGCGGACATCAAAGGTATCAGTCCCACAATCTGCATGCATAGAATAGTCTTGGAGGAGAATGCCAAGAATAGCATTGAAGGGCAGAGGAGATTGAACCCCATAATGAAGGAGGTGGTGAAGAAAGAAATCATCAAATGGTTGGATGCAGGAATCATCTACCCTATCAGTGATAGCTCCCGGTAAGTCGATTCGGTGTGTACCCAAGAAAGGAGGGGTTCTTGTAATACAAAATGAAAAAGATGAGCTAATTCCAACAAGGACGAGAATGAGTTGGAGGATATGCATGGATTACGAAAGTTAAACAAAGCAACTAAGAAGGATCATTTCCTCTTCCATTCATTGATCAAATGCTAGGATGTGCTCGCAGGAAAGATTTCTATTGTTTCTTGATGGTTATTCAGGTTACAACCAGATAGCCATAGCACCTGAAGATCAAGAGAAGACAACATTCACTTGCCCCTATGGTACCTTTGCTTTCAGAAGGATGCCATTTGGGCTATGTAATGCTCCTGCAACATTTCAGAGGTGCATGATGGCCTTATTTTCTGATTTCATTGAGAACTCCATGGAAGTTTTTATGGACGATTTCTCAGTCTATGGAGATTCGTACAAAGGATGCCTGGATAATTTGGAAGGAGTTCTGATAAGGTGTGAAGAAACCAACCTAGTGCTCAATTGGGAAAAATGCCATTTCATGGTACAAGAAGGAATAGTGTTGGGACACAGAATATCAAAGAAAGGTTTAGAGGTGACAGAGCAAAGATTGATGTTATTGACAAGTCGCTTCCACCTACAACTATCAAAGGAGTCGAAGTTTCTTAGGACATGCGGGGTTTTACTGAGAAGATTCATCAAGGATTTCTCAAAGATTTCAAAGCCCTTGTGTGCGGTTGTTGCAACGTGACCACGTCTTCAATTTTGATGAGCAAAGTGTCATGAAGCTTTTAACAAATCGAAGACGCCTTTGTAGTAATGACTCGTAATAGTCACCTCCAGCATTGGTCCAAGCCATTTGAGTTGATGTGTGATGCAAGTGATTATGCCGTGGGAGTCGTGATTGGGGCAAAGGTATGGAAAAATTTTTCATTCTATTTATTATGCCAATAAAACCTTAGATGATGCCCAATTGAATTATCTGTGGATGAAAAAGAACTTTTGGTCGTTGTATTTGCATTTGATAAGTTCAGATCTTACTTAGTTGGTGCAAAAGTTATTGTTTTTATCGATCATTCAGCCATTAAGTACTTAATTTCTAAAAAGATGCAAAGCCAAGACTTATTAGATGGGTTCTCCTCCTCCAAGAATTTGACTTGGAAATTCGTGACAAAAGGGGTGGAGAACCAAGTTCTTGATCATCTTTCTAGGCTTGAAAATGTTGATGCAGTGCAGTGAAGAAGATATACAAGAAAAATTTCACGATGAGAGACTATTGTTAGTAGCCTCAGTAGCTGAAGACGTGGCCACGTCTATGACACTTTCGTCAAACGTCATAACGTCTGATACTACTGCTCCATGGTATGCTGACATAGTCAACTTCCTTGTTAGCAAAATTGTGTGCTGTAGAATTCAACCATCCAGAAGAAGAGGTTCTTCCACACGATAAAGCAATATTTCAGGATGAACCATATCCGCACAAATTGTGCCCAGATCGATTACTAAGAAGATGCCTTGTTGAGGAAGAGCAACCCCATGTGCTTCGCAACAATGTCATTCAAAGACCTTATGGTGGACATTTTGGAGGTACTAAAACATTTGCAAAGGTCCTACAATCAAAGCTACTATCGCCAACATTATTCGAGAGATGCACATGAGTGGTTAGGAGATGTGACAAGTGCCAAAGAACAGAAACATATCAAGCAAGCAAGAGATGCCACTCACAAACATTCCGAAGTAGAGTTGTTTGATGTATGGGAATGGACTTCATGGGACCATTTCCTATGTCCCATGGAAATCTCTACATTCCGTAGTTGTGGATTACGTATCAAAATGGGTCAAGCAGCGGTGGCATTACCAAACAATGAAGCCAAATCATTAGCAAGTTCCGAAAAAGAATATATTCACAAGATTTGGTACTCCAAGAGCCATAATCGTGATGAAGGCTCTCATTTTTGCAATAAATTGATTGAGAACCTCTTGGCTAAATATGGAGTAAAACACAGACTGCTACTGACTTATCACCCTCAAACCGGTGGCGGTGCAGAAATATCCAACATGGGAGATCAAAAGAATACTTGAGAAGATGGTTGGTCCCAAATAAAAGAGTGGTCATTACACCTAGATGATGCACTATGGGCCTCTGAGCAAAGATACAAAACACCATTGGGCATGTCTCCGCACAAGCTAGTTTATGGAAAGGCTTGTCACCCGCCAATTGAGCTCCAACATAAAGCTTATTGGGCAATAAAGCAAATAAATTTGGATCATGCAAAAGTTGGTGAGGCAAGATTGTTACAATTGAATGAGCTAGAAGAGTTTAGACACCATGCCTATGAGAGCTACGCAATGTATAAAGAAAAGACCAAGAAGTGGCACGATCAAAGAATTCAAAGGAGAGAGCTAGCGAGAAGGACAACGGTATTGCTATTTAATTCAAGGCTTGTTGTTTCGGGAAAGTTGAAGTCAAGGTGGTGAGGTCCATTCAAACTAATGAAGATCTATCCTCATGGTGCTGTGGATTTATTTGATGAAAAGACAAACACCATATTCAAAGTTAATGGCCAACAATATCATGGAGAACATGTGGAAAGGGACAAGATTCAAATGTCCTTCAACAATTCTTGAATAAAAGAGACAAAAGTCTGGCTGAAGACTCTTAAAGCAAGCGCTCTTGGGAGGCAACCCAAGGATTTTTAATTTTTCTGTGTCTTTTTAATTTTTGTTTTGCAGGAATAAGAGTTGAAAGAAAAAGTGAAAGATGGTAGACGTCGTAACGTCTCAGTACTTACCAGACGTGGGCACGTCTGGGCAGTCAAGGCAGGTTTAAATTAAGTCAAGGGCGTAAGTGATGGCGTGGCAGAAATGATTTCCTCTCAGAAAGCGAACGTGGTAGCCCGACCACGACGTCACCCCCTCACTTAACATGTCTAATCAACGGTACTTTCTCCATTACTCCACTCTTCCATTTCTCAACTCCCCATAACCTCTTCCCCATAAAAATCTAACCACTCACCACCATTCCACCTCCTGAAATCTCTTTCTAGTTTTCTTCTTTCTGAAAACCCAATTCTCCCATCCCCTTTTCTGAAAACCTAAAATTTCCAGAAATCCCCCACTTCCTTCCAAACATTTTACGCGCACAAAACCATGACTAAAGCGAAGCAATCCGCCACCAAATCCTCGGAAAAGGAAAGCATGTTGACCTAAGTTCCTCCTCGCCCCCATCCTGAAACACCAAACCCATCTAAGAAGAAAGCCACGCTTCACGAAAGGGTTTCGGATCAAGAAAACCCCAATCCTAATTTTCTCGCAACCGTCGCAGGCGTTGGGATGGCGTAAATTTGTTATGCACAGAAAAGAGTATATCGCCACTCTGGTTCATGATTTCTACAAGGGAATCGTGGAGAGGACTGAAGGAGAGCCATCCATCGTCTCAAAGGTAAGAGGAGAGGAAGTCAAGTTTGGGGTAAGGGTCATTAATGACTATTTTGGATTAGGATACTATGCAAATTTGTTGAGACCAAACGGAAGAACTATGGGTTGGGTGAGATGGATGCCATTAAGGAGAGGATATGTGTTGAAGGTGCTGTCTGGGAAAGAAGAGGAGAGCATGGAAGCGAGTTCAAAATAATGAAGAAATACCTTTGTGATGAAGCCAATACCTGGTTCCATTTTATAAGGCTTCGCTTAATCCCTACATCTCACACATCATGGGTTGACAAGGAGAGAATGATTGTAATTGATGCAATCATGTCCGAGAGATAAAGTGGAGGTTGGGAAGGTCGATCAATCGTGAGCTCAACAAATGGAAGAACAGGGAAGGGCGGCTATTTGTACTTCCCTTGTTTGATAACCCGACTGTGCATGGAGCGGGAGTGGAGATAGAGGCTTCAGAGCCCTGGGAGCAACCTCAAGGCCCCTTCTCAACAAAATTTCAGCCTAGAGTGAAGGCTGCAGTCTTGCTAGTTCTGCTGATGCTCCGGACGTTACAACGTGCGGAGGAAAGCGAATTTCACTCGGCCAAATTTATTAAGGAGCAATTTGAGTGGCAAAAGAAGGTATTTGCCTGGTGTCCAAAGGGAAGAAAGCAATTGTAGAGCCTACATTGCGGAATGGATGCAAGAAGAAGAAGATGATGAAGCCCCCGTCTACAATCCAAAGAAGAGTGTGAAGAAGGAAAGAGCAAAGCGAGCAAGAAGCCCACCAAAGAGGCAAAGCCCAAAGAAAGAAACAAAAGAAGGTAAGTAGTGAGGAAGATTTTAATTCGATGATTTAGATGATATTTCGAATGTGATGCGAGAGGAATCCAAGAAGGTGAGCATGGAAGTGATCGGTGAAGAAGAGGAAGAAAGGGAGAGCCTCGAAGAAAAGGCGATTGAGTGAAAAGGACTGAAAGTGAGTCCCAAAGAATTCAATCAACCAAACAACCAAATTTCAAGAAAAATCCAAATCACCTAGCCCCAAAGCACCATCCCCACAACCACCACCTTCACCCCAAGAAACCCTCCACACACGACCAAAACACCCCAAATACCCCACAATCCAAAGGCGAGGACCAAACCATTCCACAACCACCCCACCCCAACTCGAACCTCAAAAACAACCATCACACGAGAAGCGGACGTGGCGATGTGCGAGCCAACAATCACGTAAAGCAACCCACAATCCCAAACCATTTCCCCACCCAAAAAGACCGAGTCAAAAGCAGACCGGCATACAATCCATTTGGAAGAAAAAGAGAGACATGAGATAGTTGCTGAAAGTCAAATCAAGCTCAAGGAGCAGAGAAAAGAGGAAATAACAACCACCACAACACTCGTGCGGTCGCTGTAAAAAAAAAAAGTCAAAGTCTTTCGCGGATGTACCGCCATCGCTACATTAGTGGTGCATTCGTTGCCACTCATTGTTTCGAGCGCCACTTCCTCTGCTATTCTTTGAAGAACTACTGCAGACGTTGTAACGTCTCAAAAAAAAAAGAGGTCGCGACCAAACTTGCGAGAAATGCAAGTCATCAATGAACGTGAGGTTGCATTGGAAAAGGTCAAACAAAGAAGCAATGGAGGAGGCTACGAAACTAGCGAGCACTTGTTGAAGCAAGCCCAAGGATCGATTCTTTGGAACCGGAGTATCATCGCAGACGCGTGGCGGCGTCTAAAGAGCCGAGAGGTGGAAAAAGCCAGGTGATCCCCAGTGAACCAATGCAAGTTAACCCACGACCTAGCAATGAGAATGTGGGAGGAGGCCAAGAAAAGGATTCTTTGAAGCATCAAGCTGCTCTGTGGTGGAAGTATTGGAGCAAGTACAAAAGAAAAGAATCGATGAAACAACAACAACCACCACCACCGAGCAAGGAGGAGTGAAGGTCAAGAAAGAGAAAAAGAGAAGAAGAAAGAGAGGGCAGTAGCAGTTCCCACCGGACAAAGCGGAAGGCTAAGGTGCAGTGCATCAAACAAGTAAGTAGTACCCCATCAATATCAAATGTAGTTTAGTTTTAGTTTTAATTTTAGGTTGAAATTTGCTAGTTTGTAGTTCGAATGAGACCCCTATGTTAAAAAAAAAAAAAAAAAAAAATGCTACTTCCCTTTAAGCAGTGAGGACACTGCTCAACTTTAAGTGTGGGGAAATCTCAAATGTTTTGATGTTTTAAGTCTTTGTACATGAAATCAAATGCAAAAGTAGCTTACATTCTTACTCTGTCAAGCATGAAAATAATTCTCTTGGGCAAGGATAAGTGAAAATGTGTGTGTGAGTAACCTATGCATGATTAGATATAAAGAATTGATTGTTGCTCCTACACAATCTCTGTTTTTAAGAGAGAATCTAGTTAGCTAAGGAATATTTTGTGCTGAAGCTAGTTTTGGTAAACTTTGGTGAAAATAAAACTTGATTAAAAACCTAGAATAGCGATAGAGAAGCTAAGTTTGGGGGTAAATCAAGTCGTACTAAGGCTGGGTGCAAAGACTGTAGGATGGTTAAGTGCAGGTGTAGTGTGAGTGCAACGTTGTAACGTCTACCCGTAACGTTATAACGTCTGCCGTGTGTGTTGTGTAGTGTATTCAGACGTTGCAACGTCCACCCATAAACGTTGTAACGTCTATCCCCAAAATTACCAAAAAGAGTGTGTTGTTACAAATAAGTGGAAAATCCACATGTGTGCTATGTTCCCTGTAATACCCTGAAACAAATGCTGAAGCACTCCAAAATGTTTAAAAAAAAAAAAAAAAAAAAAAAAGAAAACTCCCAAAGGGAAGCAAAATAAAGAGAGTTGCTCAAGAATGAGGGTTCTGATCTTTTTTGCGTGTGTGAGTCAGTAAATTAGTTGCACTAATCCAGTCCTAGCACCCACTTAAGACCCTTTGTCATGCTTAAAATGAACCCCCATGTCTTATGTGAAAATGTTAGCCTATTCTTTGTTTTGAAAGATGTTTTACTGTCACTATTTGGGAAGCCACTCTTTCATAAGTCAAAACTGTTTCTGAACTAGCTAGAGGGAGATTTAAAAGCAGAGATCACACACTCACTTTGAGCTTTAATGAATCTGGAATTTAATCATGCAAGTGGTGTGTGAGTGTGTGAGGAATTAGCCCCTTGAGAATGAATTTTTGATCTATTGATTTAGTAAGAGCATAACCTGCTAGTGTAGTTGATTTCATGTTTTGTTTTGCTGTTATCTTGATTGCTTGAGGACAAGCAATGACTTAAGTTTGGGGGTGTGATAACTCATATTTATATGAGTTATTTATACTCATTCAAAGAATAAGTCATGTAAGTTTTCTAGTAATGCAAGGAATATTTAATTAAGTTTTATATAATTTCTGAGTCTTTAGTAAATAAATAGATGAAGTGGTGAATATGTGCATTTAGGCACCATTTGGTGCCCTTGAGAGCGCTTTTGATGCTTTTTGTGCGTGTGCGGGAAATTTGGTCTTTGAACGTTACCACGTCCTCACCACGTCTACTAAAGTGTAGCAAAGAAAAGGTGAAAAGATCTTCATTTTGGCGCGCGAAGCATTGATAAGTCAAAGATATAAAAGTCGAGAAGATTTTACGTTCCCCATGTGTCGCCTTGCGGAAGCAATTGTGCGCTGAGCGATGTTGTCGGGAAAAATAGAAGAAAGCAGATATGGTAGGTGGGCAAGTGACATCGACGCGCAGCGTAAGCAAGGAGGCTATTTAAAGCTCAGCTCAGCTCTCTCTCAAGATCATCATCTCTTCCACCAACTTCAGAATCACTTCATCTTCATCATCCCACCGTCCCTCCATTAACTTAGAACTAGTTTTGTAAAGAAGATCCGGAAGCATGACTTCTATATTTGACTATTCGAACTTAGTTTTTATTTACGCATAAGTGTAAGGTTGGGACGTTGTAACGCGTCTATACAAACGTACATGCTAAGAAGTTACTTGGGTGTATCTTTTGCACTTGAGTTCTTTTACGTTATGTATGGTATTAGGATTTCACATCCTTTTCATTCTGTAATGATGCTCAGCATGAGCTAAACACTTTGTAGTTGAGTTGTTGTTTTGCTATTAATGAATTTCTAGTTAATGTTATGAAGTGTTAGCGTTGTCCGTTTTAAATCTTTGCGTAATAATATTTTCAAAACTTGTTTTGAGGTGGCCTCTTAAAATAGGTAGATTCATAGGCATGCGGACATGGTCTATGAAAAGAAATCAAAGATTTATATGAATGAACAATGCACTAAAGACATTTAGGCATCTTTATCTAAGTCTAGACATAGAATGGATAATAGTTCATAGAACATTCTTTGTGGGTACTTAATATACGAGAGTGGGCCTATTTAGAACCTAGACATAGGATTTCTTGTACTTGAAACTACGGCGTTTTGTCTTTGAAAAAGCGCACTCTCTTTTAGAATGCGTTCAAGCGTGGCCACGTCTCGCGCAGATTAACATTTGAGCGTTATAACGTCTAAGCGTTATGACGCCCGGCTAGGAAGGATTTAAGCGCATGCAACAACTCAACTCCTCTCTCATCCATATTCACAACCAACTTTTATTTCCTTGTTTTGTTTAAATCTTTAGCTTTAGAACCAACTCTTATTGTCGATTTGTCACTTGATTCTCTTGTGTTTTGAAACTTGAGCATTGAAAGCATATCAATCTTCGTGGGAACGATCTCTTACTCTAATCCACTTTATTACTTGTACGATGTGTATACTTGCACTGATTTGCGAATTCTATACTATTACACAAGCGCGAACAGTCCCTGCAATTACAATGAAAATCCATTTTAGTCCCTGCAAAAATAATTTTTTTAAAATTATCATTGCAAAATGTTTTTTTATTCGTTTTGGTCCCTAATATTATTTTTAGGCTGATTTGTCACTTTTTGTTTATTTTGGAAAATTAGGTGGCACATTTTAAATGAGCTGGCAATGATGACAATGAATCCTTTGAGTGCCACATCATTAAATCAAACCTCTCATTGGACAAAAAAACAATCAAACTTGTTTAAAACGATTATTGTCGCTTCACCTTGGTAACAAGCTCTGTTCCTCAACTTTCCTTCCACACTCTCCTCAACGCCTTCTCAACTTATCCCTGCCTGCATCTCCTACTCTCGCTGCCTCCTCAATTATTCAATCCTATTTCTTCAATTTTAGGGTTTTCTATTTTTCCCAATCCTAATTATTCAATTTCAGGGTTTTTATGCGATAGATTTGGATGTTAGGGAGATAACCGAAGAATACCACTAGCTAAATGTAATAAGATGAAAATTAAATGCAACCTTATTCATTACAATATTGTGGATGGGGATCCTCTCCAGTTACCTCTCTCTATCTTCTTTTTTTTTTTAATTTTTTTAAACAAAATATTGTAAGGGTTGAGATTGAGTAGTGTTATACCCCAATTTTGTCCGTATTCTTTTTCTTGTTCTAGTCGCTTATTTCTAGTCGTTTATTTTTAACGCGCCCATTTCTTTATTTTTGGTCTAGTCTCAGTATGATCGTCAAGTCGGGTTCGTTTTTATATTTAGTCTTTTTTTTCTATTATTATTTTTTTCGTACTTTGTTCACTTAATTTATTTAAGCACTTAATAAATCTAAAAATGTCAAAAAATCCAATTTAATTTAAAAATACCATAACAGTCCAAAAAATGTCAAAAAATAGTATTTAGTTTAATTTAGAAATTAAAAGCACTTAATAGTCCAAAGAGTCCAAAAATACAAAAAAATCATAATACTAAAAATACATCAAAATGGAATCCGAAAATAATGCAAAAATATGGGGGTGCAAGTAGGACTTTTAATTTGCTCTCCAAATCTTGATTTGAAGTTTGCAGATCTGAAAAAAAAAAAATATAATGAGGTCAAAGTTAGTCAAAGCCCAAGGAAAAAATTAAATGCTAAACCTAGAATTTTTAATATAAAAATAGGACCGGACCTCGGTCAAAACACACAGAGAGAGAAAAGCGGACAACAACGCAAAAATCACCTAAACAAGGATTAGGATTCAAAGTCGAATCCTAATCCACTAAACCCATAGTTTGGACTTACGATTTGGAAGCCGCGAGAAACAAGTAGCCGTCAAGAAGCAACATCGAAGAATAGAAGTATCAATGATGAGCGAGTGTGTGAATTGAGAGTTTCAGAGAATTTGGAAAATAAGGTTGGTTCTCTATGTGTCATTAGTTTCAAAATTTGTTAGCAATACTTACTTAAGTCATCTACTTCTTGTGTGTATGAGGATGATTCCTTTCAATTATGAATGAACGTGTCTTAACTTCAATCTTATTCAACAAGATAATATCTCAGTTTTATACATTAAAAAAATAAGGAACCGATCCAAATCAAAAAACAAGAAGCCATGAGAGGGAAAGGTAGGTAACAATAGAAGTGAGAATAACAAACACAAAAACAGAGGATGCAGGGCGTGGGTTTTAGAATCAGAGGAAAATGGAATGAAAATATAACTTTGAAAACTTGGTGACAAAAATCAAATTAAGAGATAAGGACATTAAAGAACAGAAGTTAACTTGATATGTATCAGTAGCTAGCAAGATTAATATGACTGGATATGAGTAAAAAGCAAATTTTTTAGAAGACCAGAAATTGAGTAGAGAAGACATTAAAAACCAGACCAAAAATGAAAGAACAGAAGTTAGCTTTTACTCACGGTGGCGCGCGGCGTGCGCTCAACGACTCGGACCTCGGGCCGCGTGAACCGTCACCACCAAGTGACATCGCGTCCAGCCATCACCCCTCGGTTTCGTCCTCCGAAATTGTACATCCCGCCGGCGCACCAACGCCGGCGAAGCCTCTCCCTCATCGCGAGACAACTCCATCATCAACTACCAGAATAAACAAACAAGGAAAGAAACAAGAAGGAGAACCGAAAAAAGAGGAAAACTAAAACTGTTAAACCGCCACTCACCTCCAGGGAAGCCGGCGAACATCTCGCCGGGATTTCTCTCTCTCTCTTAAAAGGCAGCTGCGCCGCAGCAGTTGGAGAGAAGGCTGGATCGGTTTCCTTTTTTTTAGTTTTTAGGTTTAGGTTTTTTCTTGTGTTGGGCCTATGTAGTATCAGTCCCTTTCTTTTACTTTTTAATTATTCAGAACGCTACTCACACCCCCTGTAGTCACGCCTGCAACCCTCACCCACTTAAGCCCAGTTTCGCATACTGGGCTCTCCAGATGCGAACTGGGCTTGCATTTTTGCACCCCTTATTATTTATATATACCCCTGCGACTAATAAAACCCTAATTTACTATGTTCACCCCCCTGTTTCGTTTTTTAATTCTTTCCAATAATAATATAAATAATTTTTCTCGCAAAATAAAATAAACGGCTAAGTCGGTTGTACAAGCAAGGTTAGTCACTATTTTAGGGCCAATGAGTACATGCTGATTCGGTAACCTACAAACCTAACGAATAAATTATTTCTCTAAAAATAAAGCGGCTAAGTCGGTTGTACAACCCGGGTTAGTCGTTATTTTAAGACCAATGAGTACATGATTCAAGTAACCTACAAACTTAACAAACGCGAATAAACCATTTTCCAAAAATAGGGATTAAGTGGTACATCTGATCGGGTTAGTCGGCGTTCTAGAACTAATGAGTACATCTGATTCGGAGTTCTAGAATACCTATTCTAAAATGAACTCACCTCACACCAAACCACTTTCTTTCAAGAATCCTAAAATTATTTTCGAAAGTAGGGGGCTAAGTCGGTTGTACAATCGGGTTAGCCAGCGTCCTAGGAGTCAGTGAGCTGTACAGTTCAAGGAATCCTAGGACCCCTACACTAAAAAAACACCAACCAACAAACTTTTTGGGAAGAACTACGTAGCTTTGATTCCTCCATTGCATCCGGAAGTGCGTAGGAGCAAGATTCAACCTTGTCAAGCACTTAAAAAACAAAAACCTAAATAAGTCTTTTTTTACAAGTAAAAGGGTAATTATTAAATAAATCTTAAATTAATTAGACAATAGGATGTCGTGGGGTGCTAATACCTTCCCCACACATAACGACTCCCGAACCCTAACAACGCCTTATCTTAAAACCTAAAGGGATTTTCCGAATTTGCCCTTAAACTAAAATTTGGTGGCGGCTTCATTTTCGAACTTTCGAAGAATCCTTTCGGATTTTTAAATTCGCTCTGTTGGCGACTTCACTGGGGACGTATTTATTTTTAGAGAGTCAAAACCTAGTTTAATTAATTTAGGATTAAATTCAATTTTACCCTTTTATTTATTTATTTATTTATTTTTGTATATTTATGTTATGTATTTGTGTAAACCTAGGGTAGACGCAGCGATATTTTGTATATATGTTTGTTTTGTTTTGCGACTTTGGGTTTATTTTTGCTCCTACACACACTTGCACTTCTACACTTCACACACGTGAGAAAAGTCCTCTACCGGACTCGAGCATAAACCTAAGTTAGAAGCGAGATTGCGTAGTGATGGCTGCGGGGACGCACGTCTCGTTGGGTGGTCACGAAAATCTCACCTAGAGTTTGATTCCTTTTGAGGATGCTATCCCTTCTAATAGCTTGCCTATTCTTTGAAGTCGATGTTCTTGGTGGGGTCCTTGGCTCTAGGAACCATGTGTAGGATCCTTTAGAACCATCTGGTGAGGTCCACTATAAAGAAAACTTTAGACCCACTCCATAAGATACCTTCATAGGTTCACAAAGGAGCTTAACACCCTTGCATTCAAAACAAACATTAGTGCATATTGTCATTTACAAACACAAAAATCAAAAAATCAAATCAAAGAAAACAAGAAAAATCAAAATTCCGCAAAGCATTTTTACATGCATTTTTCCTTTTTCTTGCATCACAAAAATATTGAAATAAACGTTTTATATGAGCGTCAGGGAGTTAAAAGTTTTATTTTGGAGAGAAGCCATGCATGCTAAAGTCAAAATCAAATTTTGTTCTTTACTCTCCAAATGAAAGTTTATAACCCCCCAACGTGATAAAATCAAATCATATGTTATCATCTCATACATCTCATACACATACATTTCATGCGCATACATTACCATTTCATTTACATTTCATACTAATTTCATACTAACATCATGCATTGAAAAAAAAAAACAGAAAAAAGGCAAGCTGGTTCATCAACATCGTTATTGGACTCGTTCTCAAGCAAGGAACATGGCCGAATACCAAGACAATCAAGTGTTGAAGGATGAGATTGAAAAACTGAAGGAACAAATGCGAGGACATCTTTGGGTTTGAAAGATCAGATGACCGAGATTTTGAAGCTTCTCACCGAGAAGAATGCAGACGACAACATTTCAGCTGGGGGCACCAATGACCAGGCCACAAACGTACCCCGTCCACATAACTCTGGTCCCAACACTCAGGGCGTGCAATGGCCTCAATGGGGTCTACCACTAGGTTACACGCCTCCGACCACGGGTGTTGTCAATGAAGAAGATATTTCTGGGGTTGCGCTTGAGAATCAAGATGGAATAGCAGGAAACAATGTTGGTGATGGGACAGAACAGATTCAACGCAAAACTTCTGGCACCACCAAAGGTCTTTCTCAAGTTCTCGAATCTGACTTCAAGAATCATACTCGCCCTGTTCCTCACAATGTGGGCGGTCTTTCTCATGGCTACCAAGCTGAAGATCCTCAAGCAAGAGAGATAAAGTGCAAATGCTAGAAAGCGTCTAAGAGCGGTGGAAGGATCCAATGTGGAAATAAGTGGCGCATATGACCTATGTCTCGTACCCCAATGTGGTCATTCCTCACAAGTTCAAAGTGCGGACTTTGATAAGTATCGAGGGCAACATGTCCTCTTAGTCACACGACTATGTCTTTGCGCAGAAAATGGCTCGGTTTGCGCACAATGATCATTTGCTTATTCATTACTTCCAAGAGCAGTCTAGTAGGCGACTTTGGTGGTACACGATTGGGCGATGCTCATATCCAATGTTGGAAAGATCGGCCGATGCTTTTCTTAAGCGAGTACAAATATAACATCGATATGGCTCTGATAGGACACGGTGCAAAATATGACCAAAAAGACAACGAGTCCTTCAAGGAATATGCCCGGTATTTTGGAGAGGTTAGCGCACAGTAGCACCACCTCTATTAGAAAAAGAAATGGTTGCCATGTTCATGGAAACTCTTCCATCCCCTACTATGACAAATTGATAGGGGAGTATCTTCAAACTTCTCGGACATGGTTACCATAGGAGGAAGAGTAGAAAATGCAATGAGAATTTGGGAAGATCACTCATAATTCGGCGGGACTCCTACAATGTTCAATAAGAAGAAGGGGAAGTCAACGCCATAGTAAAAAATCAAGGAGATTCACACTATAATTCTCCAAAGCGACATCAAGCCATCAAGGGTCCTCCCAATATGACCCCATTCCCACATCATACAACGACACATGCGGCCCAACTTATCACCACAATGTGATTTCTCCTCGTCGGATGAGACCGATTCGAGCCTCCATTCCCAAGAGGACACGACCAAAAGCCGGTATTTGTAAGTTCCACGGCAAGGCGATCGGTCCTCGGTGAAAATTGTTATCCCTTAAAGCACATCATTCAAGACCTCATTGACACAAAGCAAGCTGAACTTTGAGGAAGGTGATGATTAAATAGCGATTGGCGAGAGTTATCAAAGTATGCATGAGCGGTGTGTCGTCAATCATGTGCGATTTTCTCCTACAAATAAAGAGTTCAAGAAGCAGAGGATTGTTGATTTTTTTGTGATTTTCAATTCAAAGTAATTTTACGTAATGCAAATCCTACTGGCTCGCCCGAGGCCTTAGGAAATTTCAATAAGAACACGCATGTTTCATTTTGATATCATTATTAATAAAATAGCATTTTGAATTCTCTAATAAATTCTCATTCTCTCTCCTCATTTGTTTGCTTTGCCTTCTTCTCTATCCGCTTTCACTTTCAACTAATGCAGATCAAAAATCTCAAAAATAGCAATATCGGTGACTCATAGCATAACCTTGATCACCTCATTAATCAAAGCGAGGAAAATGTCGAAGATGAGTGGGAGGCCCCATGAGAATCTATTTGGAAGCAACTAAGTCTACTAATTTGGGGCACGAAAGAAGGAAAAGATAATACAAACAATTAAGGACAATGAAACCAAGAAAACTCACACGAATCTTATGCGATTGGGTGGCGTCATGGCATGGATACATCAGTCACAAGAGACTATTAAAAGCCCACCGGCGTAACAAGATCTGTGATTGTTAACGATTTAGTCGACCATTACGGTCTTCAAAAAAAAAAAAAAAAAAAAAAAAAAAAAAAAAAAAAACATCATGGTGGCGAGTTGTTTGGAGACCTCAGTCGTGCTCATAGCCCTCCCCATACCACCCAAAGGTAAATGGGGCAAGCTGTGGCGACAAGCAAAGAATATCAAAGAGATCCATGAGAACGCGATCCACAAACACTCCCTTTGGCCTCACATGGAGAGTGGACCTCATTTCCCACCTCAGCGAGGGGCAACCCAACGCAACAAGCGAAGTCATCAAACAAAATGGTTGCCCGTGTCATGACCAATGATATCGGATGAGAACAAGGAAAGGTTAAGAATGTTTGTCTTCAGCAATTTCGAGAAAGAGACCTGGTGCCTAAGGAAATCTTACCTATCCAAAAGGATTCTCAACCTCAAATTACGAAGAACCTTACGTGGTGAAGAAATCGTTCTCTAGAGAGCCTTAATTCTCACGACGGTGAAGACCTCGATCCAATTCGGATGCGATCAAGAAAAAGGAATGATATAGAAAAAGAGAAAAATGAGCCAAGCAAGAATAAGCTCGCTAGGTCGAAAACCCAAAAGGCGACCTAGGCAAAAGTTAGAAGCGACCGATGGATCGAAAACCAAAAAAGGCGATCGAGGCAAAATTAGGGTCAAGAGATTGGACCAAAGTGCGAGACAAACAACACTTCTGAAAGTCGGACAATGAGGGGATCAAGGTTGTGAACATGAGTAGCCGATGGCGCTATCTCAAGGAGATTAGCTACCAACAAATCTGCTTAGTATTTTTGGCTTTTCTATTTCTTTCAACTCGGTTACTGATGTAATCTTCAGTCAGTGTGCCTTCTGCATACTCGGCTTCCAATATTAAACATCAAACACTTTCCCTTCTCTTTCATTCTCTCTCTTTGAAATGAGGTTTTATGATAAACGATACTGAATTGTGAAACATGTGGCATAATCATAAGCATTACTATCATTACGAAATTTTTGCTAATCACAGAAATGACACAATCTCCTACAAAAAGCAGCTCTTATGACAATTCACGAGCACCAGCATGTCGACCCAGCAGTACAAATACACAAGGTGGCTTCATATCTCACATTGGAAGTCCCGCGAGTTGATGAAACAGTAAAAAAGAGATTGCCAAAAAAAAAAAAGTAAAAAAAAAAAAAAAAAAAAAAAAAAAAAAAAAAATTCATCCCACATTTCATTCATCATCCCACCACATGTCAATCATTACACGTGCATACATCACATACAAGCATATCAATTTTATTCTCATTTTCTAATGCGCTTACTAAGTTTTGATTGACACGACAAGTGTCAATCCCATGTTTTGTTCCTTTAAAATCGGCGCTTTAAGCGTTGATCTCATATCACATCACAGATCACCAAGTTGATCCTCGGACCCGAGTGGTCCCCGAGCACTACGCTCTTCCGATGCCCTAAGTGGCCCAGTCGCAAGCGTCGAGTCGAGCGGCGGACCTTCCGGACCCGCGTGGTCGCGGACTAGTGTGTGTCACTGAGACACGGTGTACGTCCTTCATGGTCAACATATCGATTCTAGACACGATCTTGACCCACCATGGCCTTCGAGTATAAAGGCCCCCTCGGGCCGTTTAATTAGTACCGTAGCTAGTTGCGCTCCTTGGACCACGATGGTCCTTCAATTAAGGCCTAGGCGACCTTCGGACCTTAAGTGGTCCTTCAGAGCCTTATCGCTCCTTGGACCTTAAGTGGTCCTTCAGAGACTTAGCGCTCCTTGGGTCCTTGATGACCCTTCATTTTGGTTAATGCACCGAGTGTTAACCCTTCCTTGCTCCTCTCAAACCTTCACTTCCCCTTAAGCGGACAAAATTAGCGTCTATCTTATCTTTATTTCTATTTCTACTACGAAAGTTCTAGAGCTAAGCACTTTCTAGTAAAATATTAATAAAGAGAGGGCATTATTATACCCCAATTTTGTCAGTATTCTTTTTCTTGTTCTAGTCGCTTATTTCTAGTCGTTTATTTTTAACGCGCCCATTTCTTTATTTTTGGTCTAGTCTCAGCGCAGTCGTCAAGTCCGGTTCGTTTTTATATTTAGTCTTTTTTTTCTATTATTATTTTTTTCGTACTTTGTTCACTTAATTTATTTAAGCACTTAATAAATCTAAAAATGTCAAAAAATCCAATTTAATTTAAAAATACCATAATGATCCAAAAATGTCAAAAATAGTATTTAGTTTAATTTAGAAATTAAAAGCACTTAATAGTCCAAAGAGTCCAAAAATACAAAAAAATCATAATACTAAAAATACATCAAAATGGAATCCGAAAATAATGCAAAAAATATGGGGGTGCAAGTAGGACTTTTCAGCTGCTCTCCAAATGCTGATTTGGGCTGCAGATCTGAAAAAAAAAAAAATATAATGAGGGTCAAAGTTAGTCAAAGCCCAAGGAAAAAATTAAATGCTAAACCTAGAATTTTTAATATAAAAATAGGACCAGACCTCAGTCAAAACACACAGAGAGAGAAGGCAGACAACACTGCAAAAATCACCTAAACAAGGATTAGGATTCAAAGTCAGAATCCTAATCCACTAAACCCATAGTTTCGGACTTCTGATTTGGAAGCCGCAGAAACAAGTAGCCGTCAAGAAGCAACATCGAAGAATAGAAGTATCAACAGTAGCAGTGTGTGAATTGAGAGTTTCAGAGGCTGGAAAATAAGGTTGGTTCTCTATGTGTCATTAGTTTCAAAATTTGTTAGCAATACTTACTTAAGTCATCTACTTCTTGTGTGTATGAGGATGATTCCTTTCAATTATGAATGAACGTGTCTTAACTTCAATCTTATTCAACAAGATAATATCTCAGTTTTATACATTAAAAAAATAAGGAACCGATCCAAATCAAAAAACAAGAAGCCATGAGAGGGAAAGGTAGGTAACAATAGAAGTGAGAATAACAAACACAAAAACAGAGGATGCAGGGCGTGGGTTTTAGAATCAGAGGAAAATGGAATGAAAATATAACTTTGAAAACTTGGTGACAAAAATCAAATTAAGAGATAAGGACATTAAAGAACAGAAGTTAACTTGATATGTATCGGTAGCTAGCAAGATTAATATGATTTGGATATGAGTAAAAGCAAATTTTTAGAAGACCAGAAATTGAGTAGAAGACATTAAAAACCGGACCAAAAATGAAAGAGCAGTTAGCTTTTACTCACGGTGGCGCGGCGTCTGCTCCAACGACTCAGAGCCTCGGGCCGTAGTGACCGTCACCACCAAGTGACATCGCGTCCAGCCATCACCCCTCGGTTTCGTCCTCCGAAATTGTACATCCGCCGGCGCACTAACGCCGTGAAGCCTCTCCTCATCGCGAGACAACTCCATCATCAACTACCGAATAAACAAACAAGGAAAGAAACAAGAAGGAGAAGCAGAAAAAGAGGAAAACTAAAGCTCATAAACCGCCACTCACCTCCGGGGAAGCCGGCGAACATCTCGTAGGGATTTCTCTCTCTCTTAAAAAAGCAATTGCAGCATGTGTGAGTTGGAGAGAAAATTTGGATCGGTTTCCTTTTTTTAGTTTTTAGGTTTAGGTTTTTTCTTGTGTTGGGCCTATGTAGTATCAGTCCCTTTCTTTTACTTTTTAATTATTCAGAACGCTACTCACACCCCCTGTAGTCACGCCTGCAACCCTCACCCACTTAAGCCCGATTTAGCATCTTTGGGCTCTCAGATCTGGCCCGGGCTTGCATTTTTGCACCCCTTATTATTTATATATACCCCTGCGACTAATAAAACCCTAATTTACTATGTTCACCCCCCTGTTTCGTTTTTTAATTCTTTCCAATAATAATATAAATAATTTTTCTCGCAAAATAAAATAAACGGCTAAGTCGGTTGTACAACCGGGTTAGTCACTATTTTAGGGCCAATGAGCTGTACAGTTCAGTAACCCTACAAACCTAACGAATAAATTATTTCTCTAAAAATAAAACGGCTAAGTCGGTTGTACAACCGGGTTAGTCGTTATTTTAGGGCCAATGAGCTGTACAGTTCAGTAACCCTACAAACTTAACAAACGCGAATAAACCATTTTCCAAAAAGGGGATTAAGTGGTACATCTGATCGGGTTAGTTATGCGTTCTAGAACTAATGAGTCACATGCTGAGTTCAGGAGTTCTAGAATACCTATTCTAAAATGAACTCACCTCACACCAAACCACTTTCTTTCAAGAATCCTAAAATTATTTTCGAAAGTAGGGGGCTAAGTCGGTTGTACAATCGGGTTAGCCAGCGTCCTAGGAGTCAGTGAGCTGTACAGTTCAAGGAATCCTAGGACCCCTACACTAAAAAACACCAACCAACAAACTTTTTCAGGAAGAACTACGTAGCTTTGATTCCTCCATTGCATCTGGAGGTACGTAGGAGCAAGATTCAACCCTTGTCAAGCACTAAAAAACAAAAACCTAAATAAGTCTTTTTTTACAAGTAAAAGGGTAATTATTAAATAAATCTTAAATTAATTAGACAATAGGATGTCGTGGGGTGCTAATACCTTCCCCACACATAACGACTCCCGAACCCTAACAACGCCTTATCTTAAAACCTAAAGGGATTTTCCGAATTTGCCCTTAAACTAAAATTTGGTGGCGGCTTCATTTTCGAACTTTCGAAGAATCATTTCCCGGATTTTTCGGTCGCTACAAGTAGTATAGAGATCCAATGGAGAGAATTACACTGACTGGAGTGACTAGAGGGACCCCTGACTGAAGAGGATCTTGGTCCCAATATTGTGATACTGTAACAATTTATGCTTTTACCAACCCTAATTCTTCAATTCGCAACTTGCGTTTTTCCCCCTTTTGAATTGCTCTATAGTTGTGAGCGTTTGATTCGCTAAGCAGTAAGTGACTGGACTAGACAACTCTAGTTGTACCCTGTTTGATTTGAAAACTGTTCACAGTACTGGACAGAAATGAGGGCAAGGGACTGAACAAAGACCCAGATTCCTGTACCTCACAAAACCACAGTACACAACTTTCTGACTCACAATACAACTTCTGATCACTCAAAAAATACCAATTTTTTTTCTATTCAATAATTTTTTTCTCTCCTCTATTCTCTCTCTCTCTCTCTCTCTCTCTCTCTCTCTCTCTCTTTCCTATTTCATTGTTCTCTATCCTTTTCTCTACCTCTCTAATACTTTCTCATCTCATGACCTATCTCCTTCATCTCTATTTCTTCCCCTTCTACCTCTCATCTGTCTTGTATCTTCTCATCGCATGACATCTCTCTCTCTTCCATATTCTCCTTCACACGTTTTTCTTTGCAATTTTTTAATTACATTATAGTATATGTTATATGAAATCATTATAAACATTAGAATAAAATTATAGTAAAATTTACAATTATTTGCTTGTGCTGTCTATAGTTCACCAAACAAGGTATTGGACAAAAGCTTGTCTAGTACTGTCCAATCCAATTCAGTATTATCCTGTTTGCAAATCAAACGGACCCTATAACACACCTATTTTGGCGAGAGTCACGCCGGCCATTAGCACTGGCTTTGCATTCTCGCGTGGTGGATGTATTCGCGGTGGATATTCTAAGCATGAAGATGTGCCCGGGGATTGCATGGACCATATACTTAATTCATATTTTGAATGGCCTGATTATATCATTTGGATTTTCTAGGTGAATAATTGAAGTTGGGTATAATAGGGATCCAAATTATGTGGCAGTCAAAATGTACAAGGTATCCATGTCACCATTGGTTCCGCTCATTTAAAATGTGCCACCTAATTTGCCAAAAAAACAAAAAAGTGACAAATCAGCTTAAAACTAATATTAGTGACCAAAATGAATAAATTTCTTTGCAAGAACTATATTTTTTTAAAAAAATATATTTTTGCAGGGGCTAAAATGGATTTTCGTTGTAATTGTAAGGACTAAAATGATATCTAAGCCTAATTTATTTTACTTCATCTTAATGGAAATAGGAAAATAATATGCTTTAAAAATGCAACAACACAAAATAGATGTATTTGTATGTAATCTAAATCTAAAAACTAAGATGTTATCAAATTGTAGAAAAGTTTACATTGAAACATGTTAACGACATAAAAATGAAGAAATGCTAGAGCTATTGTTGAAATAGCTAGGTAGCAGTATTTAGCGTCTTATATTAACACACCTCCCAATAGCACCTGTTCACGGGATCAACATAGCTATTTCTTTGGTAGCGGAACAGATGAAAAAGCTATACCATCAATTGATCATAATTTGCTGGTCAAATGAAAAATTTAAAAAATTACAAATTTGCAGTGGAAAAAAAAGAAAGATGTTATGAAAATAACCAAAATTATAGAAAGGAGAAATATGAAGAAGATAAGAACATGAACAAATATGAAATATGAGAGTATTTTTATTCACTTCAAGTGTATCCATACACATATGAGATAGTCTTATTTATAGGGTATGGATAGGCAAGTGAGTGGTCTATCATCAAAAGCCACTACACAATGGAGTAATGAGAGGGAAGGAGAAAGCTAATAGACATCCACTAATATAAATATTCATAACACTCCCCCTTGGATGTCCATCGAGGATATGTCTCATTAAAAACCTTACTAGAAAAAAACACCAGTGGGATAAAAATCTAGTGAATTATGACAAATTCATGTATTGATATTTTTATATAACTCTATGGACCAGTGATGTCATTTTTATATCCCTCGTTTAGAATATAAATTGAGATGATTATACCACATGTGTTCAAATTATATCATCTCATGGTGGTACTGATTCAATTTGTGTAATCATCTCGAGAATCCAAAAAATGTGCACTAGAATATTAAATCTTTTGGGGATCTTTAAATAATTATGACTATCAACAAATAAGTTGTAGCAATATTCAACTTGTGAAAATTGAGCTCTTCATATGCTACAAGACTAATTAAGTACTGAAAAAGTACTCGCATCCACCCTTGAGAAACATATCGAGCTTTGTATCTCACTATTTAATCATTCTCATTCTGCTTCAATTTCATCTTTCAATTTTGGCCAATTCACATTGTCTACAATCTTCAGTAGACTTTGGTTCATGATCCTCACTATCATTTATCACATTTAGCGCTATATTATATGTAAAAACATCGTCAACGTTGACTTTGTTTCGATTTCATTGTATTTCATTTTTGACATAATTCATTGAGATCTCTTTAATTTGATAACTTTTCAGGTACCTGATCAGTTCTTCTGGAACTATAATGTCAATTATGTCTGAATACTCTTTTAGAGTTTCTATATCCTCGTCCGGACCATTTTTTTAGCTCCTTTTGTTGCTCGAGGATTTTTATCTTTGGAACCGATTGGTCTACAACGCTTCAAGCGCTATTGAGACTAATTTGCAATATTAGATTGTCCAACAAGGACATCCATTCTATTGGAGCATTAGCAGCTGATATATATGATTTGGTCACACCTTTTGGATCAGTGAATGCATTCAGTAGATAATTTGCTAAGCTTTGCAAATGAATTATCTTTTGAACTTCTAGTTCACATTATTGTGTCTGAGGATCAATATGAGATAATGATAATTCATTCCAACTGATCTTTTTTTTACAGCTGTTTATTCTCTCTTCCTAATGTTTGGAAATCAAATTCTTCAAATGATAATCATCAAACTAGACTATAAACAAGTCTCCAATTGTTGGCTCAAGATACTATATTATACATGGAGATTTATATCCAATATATATTTCAAAAATTCTATTAGGACCCATCATAGTGTATTGTACATCCAAAAATTCTAAGTTTGTGACCAAAAACCAAATGTAAAGGGGAAGAGTTGTGATAACTTGTTGGCTTGATGCGAATCAATATTATAGCATGTAAAATTACATGTTCCCAAGTAGAAATTAGAACTTCTTATCTCATAAGTATTGGTCATGTAATTAACTTTAGACGTCTAAAGAATGGTTCTTCAAGACCATTTTATGAATGAATGTATGACGTGTGATATCCAATATCAATTCTTATAGACATACAATACTTATCAAAGCTTTCAAGCTAATTCACATAATGACCTCTTACTCAAAATAGTTGAGCAAACAATCTCACAAACTTCCGGTTGTGAGTTGACGACAAATCTATATAATATATATGTGGTCATCTAGTTGATGCATCAATTAAAACCACAACTATCTAAATGGTCCATGTGATTAGTGTACTTGTTTACAAATATCACGCTATATTAGTTCTAGAAATATGAGAGACTTATACTCTCAAATTGCCAATTTCCTTTGGGAATTAGTGAACACAAAAATTAGTAGATTGAAGAAACTATTGGCTCTTCAATACAAGTTCACATAGAAATTTATTATTCCCATCATAATATACTCGGTGGCCCAACCGATCTTGCCAACAACTAAATTATTATGATATGTAAACTTCTGGTTTACAATAACATGTCCTTCAATTGCACATATATAAGTGTAGTACAAATCAGAGGAAAAAATAGACAATTTTTTCACTACACTTATTTTATCAGAATATGTCTCGTTATATAAAAATATTCAATATCTCATTCATCTCCCGTTTCAATATGACTTCTATTTATATGAATATCTTTGAAACTTAATAAATTTCTACGAGACTTAGGGAAATATAATGCATTGACAATGTGCAAATTTGTTCCCCCGGATAATAGTGTATTAGCTCTACCGAAGCCTTCAATTAGTTTTTGAAGAGATAGATACTGTACTAACTTCGGTTTCTCGCTTCACTAAATAGGAGAAATATTTGTTTTTATCCTTTAAAATTATATGGGTAGTTCCACTATTAGCGAAACACATTTCTCCAATATTGATGCTAGTGTCAATACTCATTTTATCCTAAAAGATAACATAAATATGATAAAAGATTGACATGAGAAAATTAAGTCTCTACAATATTATATGCCTACAAAGATCAAACTTTTGGAGCTGCATGAAATACAATTTCTCGAAGGAAAAAAAATAGCAGTAGAAAATTATATTTGCTACTCAAAATAAGGAAAAAAAAGAGCACAAAAAGTCTCTCTCAGTAGAGAACTATATTTGCTAAGCAAATATACAAATTCTTTTGAACATAAAAGTGTCTAGTTCTCTAGGATCTAGTCATCAATCAATTCTTCTTATTCCCTTTTTTTTCATGCAATATTTTTATTTGGAATTCCAAGCAAAAAAAAGAAGAAAAATTACATTTTTCCATAAGATACTACACCTCTATGAGGAATAACAACGATGAAAATCACAAATGATACAAATGACACTTAAATAGGATAATGATAACATTTACGACATCAATGGTCATCACCACAACTTTTATTGTACGAAAATTATAATGTGATTCACTTTTGGGAATGAACTTCAATTCATTGAGTGGTTTCTGAAAATATTTTCTCATTTTGCTAATTCATGAGAATATTTGAGACATAAATTATATGTCATTTCTCTTGATACTATGATGATCAAAACATACTAAGGTCAAATAGATCTTATAGATTACAATCATTGTGTAAAAGTTGAGTTCTTCGAGAACTCGATCACAAATCTTTCATATATGATGATCAAAGAAAAATATACTTTCTAATCAATTGTTCTTCAAGAACTATACCAAAAATTTTAAACATTGACGAAAAATAATCATGCTTAGATCAATCATGTAGGGATGCTGTAATATTAAGTTATTCTTTCTTTGAGTTCTTCAAGAACTATCACAAATCTTAATGATAAAGAAATATAGGCAATCTCCTCTTGATGCCTCGTGGAAGAACAAAGTACATTCGTGTAAACTACTTCTTGAGATAATCGAAAAGTTAAATTTAAAGGTAACCCCATTCCTTTCTTTCTTTGAAAATCACCTGCGTGAACAAGAGTTTCTAGACCCAAACCCATTGTTTTTGAAGAATTTTCAGCCCATTACTTAGTGGGTTGTTGCATGTTTAGTTCTTTATATGATATTCTTTGATGCTTATAAGAAGTTCTTATTCAAGTTTTTGGCTTTATTTTTCGAGTCCACATAATGCCTTCTCTTTGTATGGTATCATAATGCAACACTCTGGTCAAACCTTATGTTAAGACCTTACCTTACCTTAGTTTGACGCTTGTGTTTTAGAAACACTTTGTTGAATTTTGTGTTAAGAAACAATTCTTTATGCAATCATGTAGGGATGCCGTAATATTAAGTTATTCTTTCTTTGAGTTCTTCAAGAACTATCACAAATCTTAATGATAAAGAAAACAATTCTTTATGCAATCCTACAAGGATATTAGATTACCAAATCATTAGTTCGGGAACTATACCACAAAACTTCTTCAATAATAATCAAGAAAAACCATACTATGAGCAATCCTTCTTCAGGATGCTTGGATATTAAATTTCTAAGTTCTTGAAGAACTATATCATAAACAATGTTACATAGAAACAATTATTTGTGCGATCCTTCGGGGATGCTTGTATAATAGATTTATTGTTCTACATGAACTATATCACAAATTTTATCAAAATGATTCTATTATTTAGTTATCTAATATGAAATGAACTATACCACAAAACTTCTTCAATAATAATCAAGAAAAACCATACTATGAGCAATCCTTCGAGGATGCTTGGATATTAAATTTCTAAGTTCTTGAAGAACTATATCATAAACAATGTTACATAGAAACAATTATTCGCGGCGAATCTCTCAAGCTTCATTTAATCAGATCCTTCGGGATGCTTGTATATTTTTGAAGCAAAGCAAACACAATGTTATAAGAAAATAACCATCAACATAGAAACATAGACCCACAAAAACTTTTGGAAGATCTAGTAGGAACATCATAATCTAATCAAATATATCAACAGAAAAAATTGAGGAGGTAATCAAGAGTAGTATGGTTTTGTATAGGCCTTGATATAGATCTTGGAGAAGAAAATGATTTTCTATAAAAGCTATATATAATGATCTTGAGTGACATGATGTGAAGAAGAAAATGATATTGATCTATACATATAATTGGGTTTATAGAAGAACTATTACTTACCTGGATTGGTAGAACTTTGTGTTGATAATGTGTTATGAAAATAACCAAAACTATAGAAAGGAGAAATATGAAGAAGATAAGAACATGAACAAATATGAAAGATGAGAGTATTTCTATTCACTTCAAGTGTATCCATACACATATGAGATAGCCCTATTTATAGGGTATGGATAGGCAAGTGAGTGGTCTATCATCAAAAGCCACTACAGAATGGAGTAATGAGAGGGAAGGAGAAAGCTAATGGACATCCACTAATATAAAATATTCATAACAAAAGAAACATTTATAAGAAATAATAAATTTGGAAACTAAATTTGTTGTAGAAAAACGGAAGAAAAATTTAGATAAGCACGACTTCTCTTGTGGTACAAGTTGGCCAGATTTAGATTTCTATTAAAGAATAGAAAATCATCAACCATATGTGTACCAAAATCCATTTTGAACAAAAAATTATTCGAAAGAGACTCTAAAAACCAAAAGGGTTGTAACATGTTTTTTGACCTATCAAGTGATCCTTTTTATAGGCACAATTGAATGTGTCTTAATACTAATTTCCAGCTGTTTATCTCTCTCCCCTAATGTTGGGAAAACTAATTCATCAAAATGATAATTAGCTGACTATGCTATAAATACAATTATTGTTGTTGGCTCAACATACTTTATGATGGATGGAGATTCATATACTCATATATTCCCAACATTATTTAAGGATTCATGTTATTACGTTGTGATGAATTCATTATAGTATGCACACCATATCAAAATATCTTAGATGAAGAATATTAAGTCATTGACCAAAAATTAATTGTAACTATCAAAATACCTTATTGGCTTGATACGTATCAATGTCCCGGCTTGCAAGATTGCATGTTCTCAAGTAGAAATCATAAGTTCCATCTCATAAGTATTTGTCATATAATTAACTTTAGATGTCTAATGAGTGGTTCTTCAAGACCATTTTACGAATGAACATATTTTATGTAATGTTCAATATAAATTTTGATAGTCATAAAATACTTATCAGATGCTTTCAAGTTAATTCACATATTGACCTCTTACTCAAATTAATTGAGCAAACCATCTCAAAACTTCTAGTTGTGAGTTGATGACTAATGTAGTTGATGCATCGATTAAAACCATAAAATATTTAAATGGTCCATATGATACAGGCTCTTCAATACATGTTCACAATATAATTCTTAACTATTTTTCGCATCATAATAGACTCAGGATGGTACAGTCGGTCTTGCCAATGATAAACTTATTATAATCCATAAACTTCTGGTTTAAGGTAGCACATGTTATACTAACATGCCTTTAGTACAAACCAAAAAAAAAACACGAGTATCTTTCTAATACACATTTGTATTTTCTAAGGTAAGCTTCATGATATACAGACTTGAATATTTCTTTATGTATTGTTCAATATGGTATATCCACTTAGATGAATATCCTTGAGACCCATTAGTTTCTATGAGACTTGAAAGAATATAATATAATATAAATGTGCAATTTTGTTCCTCTAAGTAACAATACAATAGCTCTTCTAGAGTCCTATATTATATTTACAAACTTCTGGTTGCAAGTTAAAAATAAGTACACAAGCAGCCATATGACTTGTATATGGTAAAACTTAGTAGACTAATAAGTGCATAGCAAACTTCTGGTTTACTTTAGCATAATTTTAACCGCTCTCATCTATATTTGAATCGACGATGAATAAAAATAATCCATTAAAATCTTATCATTTAAATAACAAAACATAAAAATACTAACTAATACGTATTACAAACAAAGAATTAGGGACACAAGTATTTTTTTACTATATGTTTATATGGAATTTCAAGCATGAGAAAGAAAATAAGTAATATATTTCCATAATGCCAAAATACCAATAACCACACATTATACTAATGACCTTTAAATAGGATAATGATAACCTTTGCTACTTAAGTAATCTAGCCATTTTGTTGTACCCATTTTAATTTAATTTATTCTCTTCTAGTAATGAAGTTCAATCCATTGAGTGGTTTGTGATTATTCTTTCAATCACAATATCACGTAATCTTGATTCAAGATCTTCTTGAAAATATTTTCTCATTTATGCTACTCCAGGAGAGAAGGCACCCCAGTAAAATCCTGGTATACATTCAACGCACATTGAATACATCAAACAATCAAAAACAATGTCACAGAAGCAATACCACTAATGTACAATCAGAACACACCACTCACAAATTTAAATCATAAATCATAAATCATCACTTAAATCACTACTTCACATTTTTATACCCCCTTTCCCCAAAATAACAAAAAAAAAGCAACAGATCTAATCAGACACAAGCAGGCGCATAAACAAAAAACGCAAATGAAAAAATAGAAACATAAACCTCAATCCAAAATTTATTTTCAAATTGATACCTAACAAGAAAGACGGTAATTATCCAATAACAACACCAAGCAATAACGCAATCAAAAAGGCAAAAAACAAAAATAAACTATGCATTCTAGAAACCTAGACAAGCAGGAGCAACAACAAACATCAGTTTCAGAATTCAACAAATTAAAATTCAAAAAATCAAATGCAAATATGTTTACCCAGAAGCTTCAAAATAGAGGAACAATCACTGAATGCTTCTTCCAGGCTTAATATAGGGACAAAGGAAGCTTAGAGTTTAGATATAAGCTAACAAATTAGGAAAAAGGGGGTTAGGGTTTCGAGTTAATCAAAAATTAGGGGCTTTATGTTCAATAGAAGTTTTATAGAAGTGTAATAGAAGAATAAAACATACCCTTGAGGAAGAAGAAGAAGAAGTCGTTGTCTATAGTGATGGTTCAGATTGGCGGTGGAGTGGAGCGATTCTTCTTCTCAGTGGTAGAGATGACCGGCGCTTGAAGAGGGGGGGGGGGGCGAAATGGTGGTGGTGAGCGACGGAGGACCGGCTGAGCAATGACGAAGGCGGATGGAGGGTGAAAGACGAGAGAGAGAGAGAAGTGAGAGTGGAACGAGTTCTGAAATGTTTGCATGAAATGAGAGGGTTCGAGGGAAGAGGTTTCATTTTATTTTGGATCTGTTCTTAATTTTAACACATGCCGTCGCAAATCTGTGACAAATTACTGACGGAATAAGCTCAGTGGCAAATGTTGGTGGCTAAAACAGGGTTTTCTTGTATTTTACAACTTTAACTGTGTGTTATGACTTCATCTAATATGTGTGATTAGAGTGTTGTTTATGCTCCATAATTTTATGCCGAAATAAGTTGTAATATGACGTATGGGAATAAACCAAATCAGCAACCAAATTGCACAACAAAAAATTGAGTGAGGGAACAAAAAATTATTCCCGGGCGAAATTTCCAACCTATGCCAAACCGCATACATTTTCAAGATTGTGGAACATACTCATCAGGGATTACATTATCTTCAAAAATAAAATTCATTATCTTCCCTTCTACTCACTTCTTCTAGATCTCTATAAAAGAGAGGCTTGCAACCACATTTCTCCCACACACACAGTCTCTAACTTTATTCAGGAACCGTAATTCCATAATAATAAAAAACACTAGCATGCACAATTAAATTTCCAAAATTTTATAACCTATTCTATTGTTGAATATTGGAATACTATCACACCATTGATATTGCTAAGACAAAATAAGTGGAATATATGTTTACCTCTGGAAAGACCGGTTCTCAAAGAAAAAATGTTATGCATACTCCAGAGATGAAAAAAAACTTAATTAGTCTTATCTTATTAACAAGTTGGATTTACTAAAACCATATGGGCTAATTTGTATACCCCTACAAAGATTTCTATTTTTGTAAGGAAGAATTATGCTAGAGATAGAATTCTAAAATTGAATTGAGGTGATTTTTTTTTTAAGATTTCATACTTTTTAAAATATTTTGATTATGAGTATTTAATTGATTTATATAAGTAATTATTTATATTACTAGTAGTATTTACAATTATTATGTTACTATTGTTTAAAAAAATTGACCAAAAGAAACTTATGTCATTTCATTCATAGTCAAAGATGTAACACAGGTTGGAATACAATCAAAGATATGAGAGCTAGTATAAAGCCTTGATGCTCTAGGCAAAGTGTGAGCTATAAGGTTTGCTTGCCGTCGGACAAAACTAACCCAATAGTTTTTAAAGTAGAGAGTAATGATTTACAAGTTTTTAAAATAGAGTCATATTCGTGTTCTAAATTACACAGTCCTCTGATGTCATCTACAATTTACAATCAAGCTCAATGTTTACTTAGATGTCCAACTAGATTTCTAAAGATGTCATCTACAGAGAGTAATGATTTAAAAAAATTAACAAAGTTTTTAAAATAGTCATATTCGTTTTTAAATGTGCTATAATGTTTTGTTTAGGACTATTCTTATGTTTACTTTGTATGATATATACTTTAATAAGCTTCTAGAGATTTGTCGATGAGAGTCAAGCTCAGTTGTAACTCTTAGATGTCCAACTATTGTTAATTTTTTTTAGAATTAGCGTTTTTAAAGAGCTGCTACATATATGTTTTGTTTAGGACTATTCTTATGTTTACTTTGTATGATATATACTTTAATAAGCTTCTAGAGATTTGTCTTGCAACCGATTTGTAAAATTCAGGTTTTCGAATACGAAAAGTATTGAAAAAAAAAACCACGGCATGATATGAAAAAAATATGTTTATCTACTTATTTATTTTTGCCCTGTGGAGCTAGAGATTTTTTCATGGATACATGATATAAAGAAAGCTTAAAGTTTTTTTTTGAAACGAAGAACGCGGATGTCATGAAAGTAGTTTGTCATTTAAATGTAAAAAATAGTGGGGGTTCTACTTTTAATAGTGTATTATT
This sequence comes from Oxytropis ochrocephala, assembly GCA_020916435.1. Lineage (NCBI taxonomy): Eukaryota > Viridiplantae > Streptophyta > Magnoliopsida > Fabales > Fabaceae > Oxytropis > Oxytropis ochrocephala. The sequence continues at coordinate 115,168,213 of CM037088.1, forward strand.
AGTAGCTAGAAATAAGTGATTCTAAAATAATATTTTTTGATAAATTAAGAAGAAAGAAATTTAATATGGATCAGCGTGTTGACCTTTGCTTTCTCTAATTATGAGAAGTTAAATATTTTGATTTCTATTTTTAAATTAACAAAAGTCATAAGTGCTTATATTATATTTTGGATAATAATATTTTCACTATTATTTTTCTACAGGCGGATGACTTACTTTTTTTTGTTCTAATATTATTTTTTTGAAAAATATCAAAAATATGTTTTGTAAATTTTTTGAAATGAAGGACGTTGGTGAAGAAAATATAAATTTCTTCTGTTGCTAACCAAACACTCGTTATGATCCTAGTATCAAGTTTCACAAGAGCACAATTGACGGTGTTAAACAATCTAAGTAGCCTTATGTATGCTGTTGATTGCACTAGAATTATAACTTATGTTGTGAGTTTACTGTACAGATTTACTAGTAGTTTTTGCAATGAATACTTTTGTACACTATTGTGAGAATCACGATGTAACTTAAAAGGATAATATTGGACCTAAGATTACATAAAGTTTCCAACTGTGCTATAAAGTTCCAGTGGTGATGAATAAAATAGTCTTTTAGATATTCCTACTATGAAAAGTCGATTCAAACCATATTGATCTATTGTGATAGTACCGGCCGACTATTAATAAGTAAATAAGATGATCATATGAGGTTTCAAGAAAATCCGGTGATCCTTTGACAAAAGGATTAGCAAGAGAGAAGGTTTCGAAAACCTATAAAGAGGAATGAGACTGATGCCTGATTAATTTGTTTTTTTTTTGTAAGAGTAATTCGACCTATAGACTGGCGATCTCGAGAAATAGGCTCAATGGGTAGTAACAACTTATAATTAGATGTGAGAATCATGCACAAAGTCTCATTCAAAATGTGGAGCATTATATCATGTAGTGCTGAAAGATTGAATGAATTTCTTAATGAGTCCTATGTATTAGTATGATTTAATGCTCGACAAATTTTTAAAGAAAACAAAAATATTTATTTATTGTTTAAATTTATATCCGTTTGAGCATAATATCGTTATAATTGTTAACGTTATAATTAATTCAGTTTTGTTTTATTTTCTTTATGAGTTTAAAACCTTTGTCTTCGGTTTGTTTTAGTTTTATTATTATCTCCATTATAAGCTTTCAATTTTTATTATAAGTTATGTTCTTTCTATTATAAATGATTTAATTTAATTTATTGAAAGATTATTCCAGCCAATAGAGAATGGTTTTAAATACCATTTTTACGTTTCAGTTGGTTTTGATTATTAAATGGTTTTAACAAATTTTCAACATAAAAGTTTTTAAGTTTTCATGCATCAGCTTTTAGACAATGGTTTGAATGCCATTTAAAACCAATTATTTCATAGACATGTGTGGCTTTCAATTATAAAGGGACCAAGGAGAAGTCCACACAAAATAGAGAAATAGTTTTTCAAAAATGTATATTTTCATTTTCAAAGATTAAAGAAGATATTTCTCTTTTTGAGAAAAGAATAAGAATACCTTGCAATAAAATAAAGAGAAAGGGGGTTTTATCCTATGGTTTAGGGAAGACCATATTTTCTGAAAAAACTGTTTTATTCTGGGGATGACGAGGTTAGGAGACTGCTTGTATATCTTAGGCAGAGTTTTGAGGTTAATTAAGAAAATCTGCTAAGTTTCCCATTGCAGAGCTATAAGTGAAGATTTGGTGAAAGAATCTTTTTCCTCTTCATCGTCTTCTACTCCTTCTCTGTTCCTACAGATAAACCAGTGAAATTCAAGGTTAGAGCTCCTGTCACAGTCAGTGGTAGATCCCGAATTCTAAAGTAAGATGTTCATTTTCCTTCAATGATTTAACAATTCTACAATTTTAAAAAAAAACAATAAAGTAAATGTTCCAAAAAAAATCAACCATAAAGTAATGTTCCAAAGCAATGAAACAAAATTTAGAATTCAGAATTCCAAAATCAATGGAACAAAATTCACAAACACAAACGATGAAATCAATGAACAATCTACAAATAATGAAATCAATGAATACAAACAATGAAATCAACGAACAATCACAAAAACTAATTTGTATAACTAATTTGTTTAACTAACCTCATATCAATGAAAATCTGAAATCGAAATTGACATTCGAAAAAATAATGGTAGAAGAGAAGAATCAGAAACGAAAATAGTAGAGGAGGAGGAGGAGGAGAAGAAGAAGAAGAAGAAGAAGGCGAAGGAAAAAAACCTAACTAAAAAAAACTTTGTTAGTGTTTTCCATTGGATTCGAACCCAAGACCTCTTGTGTAAAATTTGGTTGTATTACCACTAAGACCAGGATGTTTGGGTGTTCCTAAAAATACAAGGAATTCGCCTATGGTTACAGTGAGAAATAAGGCCAAAGGGATTCCAAAGAAACCATTTTTAAGCATCTTGATGCTTTAACTAATAGAATTGGAGGAAATGTTGTCTTTGAACTTTTTAACAGTCAGATTGATCCAAGTAAGTCCAAAGATTTCTTAGTTCATATAATATAATATATTATACATACGCTTTTTCTCTATAAGGAAATTTCACTAACCAAAGTGGTACCAATAGTTTATAATTTCCTCGAGGGAATTTGAACTCAACATTTGAGGATATAAGACTAAACTCTTCCCACCTATGAGTATACTAACAATGTCAATAATTTGCTTCTATAAAATTCCTTATTTTTAGTTAATTAAACTCACTTTAAAGTTTAAATAATTCTTTATTTTTTGTAGTCTAACTTTTATTGTTTTAATTTGAATACATTTATATTTATTTAATGATCTGAATGATCAATTGGTGTTATGCAGAAACGAAGGATGCAAAGAAGAGTAATGAAGGTGTGCTGAAGGATCGGTCAAAGAAGTCAAATATTAAGGCAGTAAAAACCATATTTTTCTGAACCTTTAAAAATTAATTAATTTGAATATTTTTCTAAACCTTTAGAACAACATTCTTTTACTAACCATAGATGTTTAATTTCAATGTCTTTGTTAATATTTTATTAAAAATTTATAATCTTCTTATTTAATTTATAGTTATAATTTAATTTTTATTCACAATTATTTGATTATATATTTTACAAACCAACACCATTGGCTCACTAGTATAAGCTACTCTAAGACACAAGATCGACTAAGTGCTCCTGCGTTTGGTTCCCACAGTGGACAAGCTCCCATTCAATTAATTAAACACAGCCACCATAGGTGAATGTGGTAATACTTATCTTTATTTAAATATTAACATATTTTTATATAATAATATTCTTTTCACTTTAATTTTAAATAAATAAATTTATGAAATATATGCATTGATTTGTGTGATTTAATTTCAACAATCTTATTTACAAGAGGAAACACTTATTGGGCTTAAAACTTTTAAGGAAAAGAGAGTTCAAAAATCCGATAGGTGATGGAAAATGAGTTAAAAGTTTATCTGATAGAGTATATTATTATGTCACACACAATGATCCAGATAAAGGAATTAATCTTGTCAGACCAAAACTTGGAGGATCTGAAATGTATCATTACCCATAACCCCGTCACAGGTAATTTATAACTCATAACTTGCATTTTTTCTATCCAATTTGATAATTTGAATGACTCACTAACCATGTTGATTACTAATACGCCAACCATAATTTATTTACCTATGAGACTATATGTTTGATCTTTTATTTTCATGTGGACACCCTATTTGGAACACCTATGCACATAACACCAGGTTCAGAACTAGGTGCAAGCAACTCATAAGAAAAACACCAGCACCACAACGATTCCTCAAAATCCTATCATAGTTCCTACTATCAATCACCTTCTCAATCTGCATGATCTGTGTAGAGAAGTCATAGAAAGCTTCAATAATCTCAATATCACCTGACCAAATCGAAGATTGTTGTCTCTAACCTAAATAATCTTCATAAGGCGAGTGAGATGAAAGTGTATCAACCACAACCATATATTTTGATGCTTTCAATAAGCTATGCAAATAATTGAGAAAATATTTTTGTGGCTCTGATAAGAAATTTGAATATTCAGGGTCACATTCTTCTGGTATTAATCTTCTCATTAAAGGGTGTCTATTTGGTACATACTTTCCATAAGGGTATTGACCAAAGTTAAGAGCAACATGTTGTGCAGATGCATTCTTAATTAATATAGTGAGAATGGAGACAAGATTATCACTATTGTTTAATCTGGACCACCAACTTGCATCTCTAATATCAGCATGGCCCGCATTGATTGGTTTTGAGTATCAAGCTTGTAACTCTCGATCTTTGCATCTTACACTTGAATGGGTAGTAATAGTTGACATAGGTACGAACCCAATTTTCTATTGCTGACCAAATTAATTAGTAAATCATCTTCTACATATGGCTAATCTGGCATTGTGAGTTTTAGACCATATTAGATTACCCATATGCAGAATACGATTTACTAATCTGGTGAACAATTGAAAATAGAGTTCATACCTATGTCAACTAGTAGTATCCAAATTCAAGTGTAATATTCAATGATGGAGAATTACAAGTGTGGTACTCAAAATCAGTCAATGTGGGCCATGTTGATATCAAACATGCAAGTTGGTGGCCACATTAAACAATAGTGAAAACAACTACAACTCAATCCTCTCAAGATTACTTCAACATGAAGGAAAGAAGCACCTCTCTTGAAGACTATAAAAGGACCTCACATCTTCATTTGGAAATATATCACAATCTATAAGTTATATTCAAATTTCAATATACATAGTTAGTTTCTATTTTGTAAGAGGGAAAGGAAGGAATAGTTTATCCTCCTTACTTCGATTTCATAGTATTTACATAGTGATAAGGAGTAATGCTAGTGCATTGCAAGGAGAATTCATGCAAAGGGCTACAACTTGTGTAAACTCTATCTTGTTGTTTCTATTTTGTGATTTCAATTATATAAACATGTTCTATTCAGTTTATATTTATCTTGCAATGTCTATTGTTGGCTAAATCTCTCTTAGTTGGAATGTTCTAATCATTTAATGAGCTTTTAAGTAAGTATGATGCATGTATGTAATGTTTGCACTTTAGTTCTTGCTTGATAATATTTTCAACACTTATTTTGAGATTGATCACTTAGAATAAGTAGATTTGTAGGAGCAGACATGACTTACAATTAAGAACTCAATAACTAATATGGGTAAGTGTTTTAAATAAAAGAAACTTTGTGAAATCCATGCTAAGACCTAGACATAGGATAATATAGTCCATAGGGTGAAACTGTGGGTACTTAAGATACAAGAGTGAACTTATTTAAGCATGCCTAGACATATAAAGCTTGTAATGAAACTCTGAAGAAAGTGACTGAAAGGCACATAGCCAATGCAACAGCATTCAGTGCAGCTGCATCACATACTGCATCAAACTCTTAAAAGTATATTACTTGATAAAGACATTCCAACTAACTTCTCTCATTTGCACTACAAATACTTGCACTTTAGTTTTTACTAACTTGATTGTGATCACACCAACTCCACTATAATTTGTTATTTAGTTACCTTACACTTTATTACTTTGTATTGAATTTTAAAAGAGAGTTTTTCAATCTCTGTGGGTTTGATCTTTTATACTACTTGTTTTGGACTGTGTATACTTGCACATGTTTTTTACCTAATGTTGGATTGAAGGAGATCTCCCCCCTTTCTTTTCTTCTCCCCTTCGCCTACTTCTTCTCCTCTCTCTCGGTTCTCTTCTTTCTTTTTCTCTCTCTCTGTTTCTTTCTTCTCTCTCTCTCTCTCGGGTTTCCCTTCTTTCTTTTCTTTTTCTTTTCTTTTTACTTTGACTAATGTTGGATTGAACCGAGAGATCTCCCCCTTCTTTTTTTCTTCTCAAAACCTCCCAGAGCCAAAACCCCCCTGGGGAAAAAGACTCTAGGAGGAAAAGAGTTACTCACACAAAGACTGCAACAATGGGAAAAATATCTAACCCATTGCTTTCTCTTTCTACAATTTATTCTTTCTCTACATGGAATTTCTTTCTTTTCTCTCTCTCTCTCTCTCTCTGACTTTTCTCCTTGCCTAGCTTTGAACCAACACCATGCCGTTCTTTTCTTTCTTTTTCTTTTCTTCTTTCTAACTTTGACTATAAGATGTTTATAAGTTTCTTGGTCCATAAAGGTCAAAACATCCTCTTCAACCATATAAGTGTATAAGTGGGTCAAGGTCTAATTGGGTGGAAAGACCTAAATGCCCTTGGCTCACTAATCTCACTAATCCCATTTTTACCCCAAAACTCTCATATTCAATTCACACAATTTAATCAATAAAGCAATTCAATCCTATAATTTAACGATGACTCATTAGTTTCAAGACAAACTCATTTTAAAATGTGTCTTATTATTTACTCCCATAACAATTCACTCGTTAATTTCTTAATTTGAAATTAACGAAATTAGGGATGTTACACAATGAAGATGATTAGACAATTATCTATAGCAGGAAAGATGATAGAGTAGAGAAAAAGAAAATGGGACTTTCGAAAGAAATCGATTGGTTCTCTACCATGGATTATGCTGAAAGCTTGCTTCCGATTAGTTGAAAATCTGCCTTCTCAACTTCAGCAGGCATTCTTTCATTGTTCAACAATTTGGTGCAGGCATCTTGGTGCAAGCATTCTACACTTTTACCAATTACTAGCCTCATGTTCCGTGTGATGCACGGGGTAAGCTAGTATCAATGGATTTAAGTACATTAAATTAACTCATTAATATTGTTGAAAGAATGTAATTATTAATTAGGGATTTCTTTAGTAAAAAAAAATTCCATGAATTCAAGAAAACTAAATGCATAACACTATTATCCTTAATATGTGTAAAGGTAATTGTTTTTGCTTATAATTAAGTCCGGATGGATTACATGAATACATCATGTAGGGTTGAATAAAAATCGCCATTAAAATGAAAACACCAATACAAAGTTCAAAGAAAATTCTGGGGAATTCTATTGTAAATGAGACCGAAGTTCCCACGAAAAAAGTTAAATTATAAATATAAATTAGAAAACTATATTACAAAATTAAAAATAAACTTTAACAAAGACATTGGAATTGAACATCCACAGATAATGAGAAAAAAAATCTATTTTTTTTAATAACGTTATCTATATTCATCAAAAATATAAAAACTTAACTCATAATTAAAGAGAAAAGATGTTGGAAATTTCAATGAATTGTGTGAATTGAAAAAGTCTCACATTGCTTGGAATAGACACTATGTGAGTGTTTATAAGTAGGAACATCATCCATTGGGTTGGGCCCCAAGGGGTACCCAATTTTGTGGATGGGTGAGGACACACAAAAGTGACCACCACACGCGCGCCGCCGCTGTCCGTCCGACCGGCTTGGCTATGTGGTGTATTATTTATTTCCGGAAATAATTTTTTTTAGAATAGACATTTTGTTTTTTTTCAACTCAAAGTGTAATGGTTTTGGTATTTATTTGCAACGGATTCTTTGACCAACGGTTATGTTTTTTATTAAATCCAACAGATTAATTTTTTTAGAACAGTTGGCATTCATTCCTTTCCCTAAGGATCCCTCACTCAACCACTATATAAAGAGAGTTTCTCCTCACTTTATCCTTGCACCAAAACTTTGTGAATCAAGAGTTTTCTTCACAAGTTTTTTCTCTTCTCCCTTATAACATTCTTCTTCTTTTGAAAGCTTGAGATATTTCCAAGCTAAGAATGGTTTTCATAACCATATAGAGTGGTTTCCATAAACCATATTGAGGGTGTATTTCTAGAGCGAATTTCTCACAGTGCAGTGAAAATTCGTAACAGTGTAACTGGGTTGTTTTATCCTAGGGACGTCGTGGTTGATAGTCTACTTGCACCTTTGAGTAGTGCCACAAAACGTCTTAAAGAAAGCGACCTAGTCCGCGACTCATCCCAGTAATATCTTCGGTTTATTTTAAAAATAAAAAAACTTAAATACTGTTGTTTGAGGAAAAGTTCTGGCTAAGGAAAGACTTAGTATTTAAGTGTGTCCATTGTGACCCATCTCTCTTTCTTGAGAACCTACTCGGATTAACAAAAGAAGACAACACAATTAGAAAGTGGAACACGTACGTAGATATCATGTTGAGTTTGATTTAAAACTAAACACTAATTTAAGTATGTTTCTAATATACTCGTTCGTGTAGAATTATCAAAATAAAAAAAGAAAACAACAATTTGGACATGTCAAAATTTTCTGGATCTTAAAGCACCCCAAAACACAGTGTCTAGCATCACGCTTTACGTATTTTTCACAATTTTTTTTCTTTTTCATCAAACAGGTTATTGAGGAACAAACTTCGTGTGTTTGAACATTTAAATTTTTTCAGACGATTAAAAATAACCCAAAATACACCGTCATCATCGCACTTTACGTATTTTGTCACAAACTTATGATTATTTTTACCAAACCGACTATTAATTGCGAAGAAACTTCTGGTATTTGAAGAGTTACAATGTTTTCTAAATCCTAAAATACCCCAAAACATACTGCTTAACATTTCACTTTACACATTTTGTTACAAAACAATTTATTTAACCATCAAGTACACCAATGTACAATGTTTAGCATTTTACTTTACGTATTTTGTAATTAAATTAAATTTGTTTTTCACTGAATCGATTATTCAACAACAAAATTTGCATATTTAAACATCTAAATTTTTTTTAGACTATAAAGTACCGCTTAAAATATAAAAAAGAAAAAATACAAAACTTTAAAATATTAAAGAAGAAAAAAACTGAAGAAAAAAAACAAAAATAGATGAAACCAAAAAAATAAGAAGATAAAAAAAAGTGAAGTAATATTATAAAAAGGAAAAGAACAAAAAATAAATGAAGGAAAAAAGAAAAAAAAAAAAACGAAAAAAAAAGAAATTGGCGGCAACAGCGCTAAACCGCTTATAAGATAGAAGATTAGACTTAGATAGTATGTTATGTTGTCACTTGTCAGTAGAGGAGAATGAATTCTAGGCAACTTGGTGCATGTAATGTTTCATTGTTCAACAATTTGGCAAGTGTGACCTCATTATTAAGAACAATATAATATCAAACATTGTACTATCTCTGTGTGTTGCATTGCATATTGTCACTTTTTAGTGTTATGCTAATAGTCATATGAACATACATATCAAGTTAAATTTATGGTCAAAGTGGACTAATACCTACAAGGAGTTCTGAATTAAACTTGAGGTAGTAAGACAAAATGCCCAAATTTTATGATTATCACTACAAAAAACACGGGGATTAGCGAGGGACACATCTGTCGCTAACAGGCCCAATTCCCTCGCTAATGTCCATTTGCGAGGGAATTAGTGAGGGACATATCGGTCGCTAATATCCTCCTCGCTAATTCTCTTTAGCGAGGAAAATTGTGCCAGTCGCTAATTAGCTAGGGACTATTCCGTGGCTAATTTCCTCGCTAAGTCTGACAACACGCTTCCCAAATCTGACTGACACGCTACTCAATCTGAGTTTATTATTATTATTATTATTATTACTACTACTGTTGTTATTACTATTATTATTATTATTATTAGTATTATTATTATTATTATAACCAAACATTCCAAAGAGAGAGAGAGGAGTGAGAGTGGTGGTGGTGGTGTTGTGGTGGTGGTGGTGGTGGTGGTGGTGGTAGAGAGAGAGAAGGAGAAGGAGAAGAGTAAGGGAGAAAGAGAGTGAGATCTATGTGGTGGTGGTGGTGGTTATGTGGTGGTGGTCGTAGAGAGAGAAGGAGAACAGTGAGGGAGAAAGAGAGTGAGATCTATGTGGTGGTGGTGGTGGTGGTGGTGGTGGTGGTGGTGGTGTGGAAGAAAGAGAGAGCTATGTGTTGGTGGTGTGACAGAAAGAGAGGGTGAAGCTCGTAGGAGAGAGAGTGGAGTGAAAAGGGAAGAAGAGAGTGGTGGTGGTGGTGGTTGGTGGTGGTGGTGTGGTGGTGGAAGAGAAGAAAAGAGAAGAAGAGAGTGGAAGAGAAGAAGAGAGTAAATGAGAGAGAGTGTGTTTAGTTCGGATTATTATAAAAAAAATATGACAGTTTGCGAAGGATTTAGCGAGGGACTGTCCCTCGCTAATCCTCGTGTTTCCCAAGCCCACCGCCAACGATCAGAATCCTGCAAAGTGTACTGTCAATGTCAGTCAATTAGCGAACTATTTCCGTCGCTAAGTGCCTTGAAAAACGTGCAGCTTAGTTTGAAATTGACGCCTTATATTTAGCGACTGATATTCCGTCGCTAATTGCCACATGTCCGTCGCTAATTGCCAATTTTGTCGAGGACTCTTTTTCCTTGGCTAATTCCCTCGCTAATTTTTGCTTTTGCGAGGGACTTAATTTTCCCTCGCAAAGTCCTCGCTAATTCCTTGTTTTTTTGTAGTGTATTGGGCTTAAATGTTGTTAAACTGCGGTCTATCACGAGGCAATGCGACAAACATATTTTTGCCTTCATCGCGAGGCGATATCAGCTGGTCACCAGGCAATATGAGCAAAATTATTTCTTCTTCTTTTCTCTGTTGCGTTGCAAAGCAAGTTGTCTGATTCGCTAACCAACAAAACATCAAATTGAAGGTTTTGTCTTACAACCACCACTTGAAAAGAGGGTAACAAATTACAAGTCAATCATAATGACATCAATTGTAACCAAAGTTATTTCCCAATGGAAACTAACTGAGAAACAAACAAACACTCGCATTATGACTGTAAAACTGAGAAACAATATACATATTACCATGACTCGATATTATTGTCGCAAACGGGTTCTCAATGTCAAAGAGCCTCAATAGTATACAATGGAGTCACCACCAATCTTTATTTAATGAAAATATTGGAAATGCCTTTTTTGCTTTGTTACGAGAGTGTTGTCTTTTTGAAAGAGTTTGGGTTAAGAGTCTATTTTTGCATGAGGAATGGTGAAAACTTAATTCTACTTCACCTCTAATACATCCATTAAAAATGGTTAACTCTATCTAATTATGAAAATTAATTATTAATCTTAAATATTTATTTTACCACGTTATCACATCAAATGAATAAATAAATAAATCAAAGTTGAGCGACTATTTTGAAGAGAAAAAAAGTTAATATTTATTTGGACTTGACAAGACATGATTCTGCTCCTACGTATTTCTGAGTGCAATGGAAAACTCAAAGTCACGTAGTTCTTGGTAGAAAATATTTATGTGTTGATTGATTTTAGAGAAACAGTTTAGATAAGTAAATGTTGTTTGTGAAAGAAAATGTATGATATTGATTTCAAAAAGGTTGATGTGATTATGTTTATTTAGTTTAAGAACAGAAGATATTGAAAGACATTAAGCTCTTCAGCTCTGATTTTACCTCAATTGAATTCAAGTGAATTCCTCGGGGAGCGAACTCAGTAGAGGATCTGATTGCCAATCTTGCTCTCCATAATCAACTCCCCTCGAACTGGATCTTGCATCCTCCTCAGGTCTTAAACACACTCATTAACTCGGAGAAGGTGGAGAACTAGGTTGCGTTCGTGGAATCGAAGATCGTGCTCTTGCAACAAAGATCGGTGACCCTTCGATGAGTTTTATGGTCTGGAACATTGTGTGGCTTGCATGTGCAATTGTTGTGAAGATCGGGGGGTTTGAAGCTAAGATCGGGCTCTTCGACAATGGATCGGTGTTCTTAAAGCCTTTGTTCTTCAGCCTTGGTATCTCATTCTCCAACGGTGTTCCTTTGCAAGGATTTGTGGCGAATTTGCTGGAGTTTTGGGGTAGAAGATGATGATTCGTGTGTATGAAGCGTTACCCAATTAGGGTTTTATCGCTTCCCTCTCTGAAAGACGAAGTAGATAGTTTAAAATGAGAAGCTACGTAGTAACTCCCCTCTTCATTAGCTGGCGTGGACCGGATTCGCTTTGGACCGGATTTGATAATCTATTGTGTTGGATCTATGTCTCTTTCTTATCACACCGCCTAGTTTTTACCTTTCCACCCCCAAGTATACTAACTCTATTTTTGTATTTGCCTTGTTTTATTTCGGTTAGACTATGTTCCTTTAGGTTGGGCTGTTGTATTGTGGCCCAACTTAGTTCTACTCTTGTTTTGGTTTTGAGGCTTTGCGCGATCTATTAATGAAACTATTTCAAGTTGATAAAAAAAAGAATCTACACTCCAATTTTTTTTTAATTCTAATCTGTAATAAAAGGACAAAGCAACCGCATAATAAACTTGACCAAAAAAAAAACCGCATAATAAACCAAGTAGTAATCTAAAAGAGTCTCCCAAGAGAATCTAGAACAGTTTGACCAGTCTTCTGAGGTGAGTACATTAAGAAGTTGAACCTTGAAGTTGAAGTGGACACAATATTGATTCATGTGCCGTCAGATTTTTCTGGAAAATAATGATGCAAATTATTATTATTTTAAATAAATTGAATATTCTCTGTGCATAGTAGAGATTTATCCTTCAAATCAGTAGGACCATGTGCGATAAAACTCTCCTTCAAGAATTTTAACACTACTATATTTTTCAAAGCTGAATCAAATTCAAACACCTTGATTAAACTGGAAGAGACCCGAACTATATCTCTCCTAAAAACGCCATTTGGTATGATGCAAATTATTTGGTTACCAAGTAAAAGCCACATGATCTTTTGATTGTATCTATATAAGAGAGGTCCACCGTGGTCCATCCCTCACCTGATATGTCTCGACCTTCTCACTCCACGTGATACCATGAGAGCATTCTTCACCTTACTCAACTCAACTTAATTTTATTTTAATAATAACAAAGGAACCTCTTCCAAAAGCTATTTTATTCCCCAAAAAAGAAATAATAGCTTTCTTCTGATTCCATTATAAAAAAAGTCACTTTTAGTTTTTCTCTTGGCCACCCTCCTCCACTTGCTATGAATCTCTCACACACACATATCCATTCAATTATTATTAATTATTAATTATTAATTATTATTGATAACATTAAAAGCTTAAGGTTGCTTCTGACACTACCACTGCTTTCCACCCCATGCCACAAAAATCCATAAGCTTTGCCAATTTAGATTAATCTACATAAGAATTTAATATTCTATCTGGCCCCTCTCACATTCACAGCCTGTCTCTGACTACCATTTTAATATCTATGCAAACTTCAATATACCTTGTAGTACTCAACATAATAACATAAAATCTTCAAGCTTGATTTTTATTCACTATTTTATTTTATGGTATGTTGGTCAATTTAATTTCATTCATCACTGTAAATTATCAAAATTTAAAGGGACAATGAAGTGAATTATTTTATGGTATTGTGAGCCATGAAGAGGACAAGTTTACTGTGTATTGTTATGTAGCATTGTTGATAAAAATAACAAAGATTGAAGCAGAGATCCATAAGTTTTTTTTTTCCACTCTCTCTTTTATTTCTTTATTATCCTCTGAGACACTGTTAAAGGACTTGGTTGGGGAGCATTTAGACTTCTCAGTCCTCTGTCTTTAACTCTGCACAAATTTTATGGCTCTTTTTAGTTCTAGGAGGTGTATTAAGAAATTCTAGAGCGGTAAATGCAGTTTTAGTTTTACATATGGGGAAGAAAGGAAGTAGTTCATGGTTAACTGCAGTTAAAAGAGCATTCAGATCTCCTACTAAAGATGCTGACAAAAAAACTGGTAGAAGAAGAGAAGATTGTGATCAAGAAGAAGATGAAGAAAAGGTACTTACTTACTCTCTAATTCACTTCATGCATTAATTATTTCATTTTTTCTTGTGATTTGAAAGAATGAAAGTGTTTTTATTTTTTTTGTTTGTAGAAGAGAGAAAAAAGAAGATGGATTTTTAGAAAAAATGTGAATCATGAAACAGTGAAACATGATGTGGCTACTACTACTACTGCAGCAACAACAACAACAAATGCATCTGGAGTTTCAAGAACAGGAGAAGATGAAAAACATGCTCTTGCTATGGCTGTTGCTACTGCAGAAGCAGCTATGGCTACTGCTCAAGCTGCTGTTGAAGTAGCAAGGTTGACCAATACTTCAACTCATGCTAAACAACACTTTGCTGCTGTTGTCATTCAAACTTCTTTTAGAGGTTATCTTGTAAGTATACATAACAGATCTAAATTTTTCAATCTTGATTAAAAACAATGTTTCAGGCTTCACCTATACTAAAAGGGTCGTGAGTTCGAGTCGTAAAGGGAAAGTAAGTAGAGAACATGCAAGTTCATAGTCAAATGTAGTTAATGCAGTCTCAATGTCTTAAAAATCATATCATGAATGAGGACCATGTTTTGAAACTATGATGATGAATGTTTTTTTTTCTAAAGAGGGTTTTGCATCAGAAGATTTTAACGAACGAGACTTTGTATCGTTTTTATTGATGGGGTGTGTTTGTTTGTTTGTTTGTTTGGATTTTGAAGGCAAGAAGAGCATTACGAGCACTTAAGGGGTTGGTGAAGTTGCAAGCATTAGTTAGAGGACACAATGTAAGGAAACAAGCAAAGATGACACTTAGGTGCATGCAAGCACTAGTTAGAGTACAAGCAAGGGTGCTTGACCAACGTATACGGTCTTCTTCACATGATGGAAGTAGAAAATCTACATTTAGTGACACAGCTAGTGTTTGGGATTCAAGGTATCTTCAGGACATTTCAGATAGAAAATCAATAGTAAGTCAAAGCCTTAATCTAACTTTGTGTCTACTTTTCCTTGCTTTCATAATCTATTACTATGTTTGTTAAAAAAAGTACTTTTTGGTTAGAAAAGCAAGTGAATAGTTTAAAACTTTTCATTGTTTTTGGGGTGTTCTGTTTATAGTCAAGAGAGGGAAGCAGTGTAGCTGATGATTGGGATGACCGTCCACACACAGTTGAAGAAGTGAAGGCCATGTTGCAGCAGAGGAAGGAAACAGCTATGAAGAGAGAAAAGTCCTTGTCCCAAGCTTTTTCCCAACAGGTTTGATTTTCTTCCTCTCTTCACAAAGGTTTTATTGCGGCCGTGATGGTAATTGTGTCCGGATCACACTGTGGATGTCACACCTCTGTAGCACCGACACTTATGGTTGAAGACGTGTCGAGTGTCCGACATGTATCGTGTTGGATTCCGACACTCCAATTACTTGTGTTTTTCAGATTAAAACCGGTTTCAGCTCTATGGCTATGTTGTGCCTAGTGTCTGTGTCTGTATCGGTGCTTCATAGGGCTGATGCAGTCTCAATTCGAGTCCTAAACAATGGTGTCAAAAACATGATGTTGCGACCGAGATCGTGGTCGCTCACCCTTTATTAAAACTATGCTCTTAACTGAATTTATTTTATTGGCTAATTGGCTATGATAATGTGATAGATTTGGAGGAATGGAAGGACATCATCAATTGGGAATGAAGATGAAATAGAAGAGAGACCAAAATGGCTAGACAGATGGATGGCAACAAAGCCATGGGAGAATAGAGGAAGAGCTTCAACTGATCAAAGAGATTCTATTAAAACTGTTGAAATGGACACCTCACAACCTTATTCATATCTAGGAACAAATTACAGAAGATCACATCCAAATTATCAATACAATCCACATCACCAACCACAAAGACATTCAATTGCTTCACCACTTCACAGAACACATCAAAATGGTACACCTCTTCACCAATCCCTCACTACCCCATCTCCAGCAAAATCTAGACCCATACAAGTTCGATCCGCGAGCCCTCGTTGCGTTCGGGAAGATAGAACCTACCAAACCTCTCAAACACCTAGCCTAAGGAGTAATTACCATTATACAGGTAACTTGTATCAAAATAGTAGAGTTGGAACAAGTAATAGTAGTGGTAGTGCTGCTACTGCTACTACTACTAATACTGCTACATTGCCTAATTACATGCAAGCGACTGAGTCTGCGAAGGCTCGAATTCGATCACAAAGTGCTCCTAGGCAGAGGCCATCTACACCAGAGAGGGATAGGAATGGATCAGTTAAGAAAAGGCTTTCATTTCCTGCCCCAGATCCTTATAATGTAGGAGGTGTTGGGTATGGAAATTATGGACATAGTTTAAGAAGTCCAAGTTTCAAAAGTGTGAGTGCAGCACATTTTGGAATGGAGCAATATTCCAATTACTCTTCTTGTTGTACTGATTCTCTTGGTGGTGAGGTTTCTCCTTCTTCAACCGGTGACCTTAGAAGGTGGTTGAGATGAGGATCAATTCGCGTGCAGTCGCGTAGTCAACAACTCGAGGCAGTCCGGTTAGTCCAGACTTAAATCCAGAATTTAATATACAGCAAAAATCAAAAACTGTTATTAAAATCTTGACTGTGGGATCTGAATCGGACGGTGCTTATCTCGCCGACTACATGATAATCAAATTCCATTGCATTGCATAGCATAGCATAACTTGATAAGCAAGTGTCAGAACTATGACTCCTTTAGATTATTTACTTATCACCATTTCACTTTCTAATTTTATTATTTAGGCTTTGTTAATGTTAGAGTTGTTTTAGTTATAACCCTTTTCACCCCATTAAGTACTTTTTTTGCTAGGAAGCCAAGAAGCACTTGCATGTAATCGTTTTTATCCATTGATTTTCCATATGTGGTGGCCTACCTCACTTGGGGTGTTTTGTTGATGTTGAAAGAATTGGCTACACCATTTGAATGGACTGTCTTGTCACAATAACATGTAATATTGTGTTTTCTAGCTATCTATTGCTTTTTGTTTTTTGATTATATTTTTCTAATCTCAAATGGATATTACTAGTTTCTAATTCTATGATATAAATTAATTATGGATATACTTCAAATTTAGCAGACACTATAAAGTTTTAATTCTTTGTGCTGTCATATTCTTAGACTTTTGTAACCCCACATGAGTAATTGAGGTGATGCTGCTATCTCTATTATGTTACGTTACTGTTCAGCATCCAAGAGCCAGTGGCCCAGTGCAATTGCTATTTATATGTCAGTCATGGTTTGTTAACCACTGTCATATGACACCCCCCCCCCTCTATTTTACCGTACATCGTCATTATTTTGTAGAGGGGTTGTCTTTCTGCTTTTTTTATTGTGTTTGTGTGAACATATTTTGTAGACACTTTGGATCCTCTCCTTCCCACTCTCCTACATCTCCCTCATTCCTCTCTATCTCTATCTTAACTCTACTCCCTCTCATCACTATTTATAGTTTTTTTAATGATGAGAGAGAGTTGAATTTAGAGAGAGATAGAGAGGATTGAGGGAGATGTATGTTGGAAGGAGAGGATCTCTATCCATTTATAGAGGTATTTACATATTATCCACTGATGCGGCTTTTCACATCAACTTTCGAACATAGGCTTCAAAGTCTTAGATTTATAGAGGTATTTACATATTATCTCCCGATGAGGTCTTTGAATTGGTTAACATGTTGGTTCTAAATTGTAGTTTGCTTTGACCCAAAAAAATATTGTGGTCCGCAACCGCAATCGTGGCCAAAACTTATTGGTTTCAGAGGTGCTTGCAACAACATTGTAACTGCAATTGCAGTCGTATTGATTGCAATTTTCCAAATTTTGTTGCAATATCAAGGTTTGTAGCATAACTCTAATCTACGACCGCAACTGCAATTTAGAACCATAACAGACATTCATTAGAGCGAGTGCAGGTTCGAATCCTCAATACTCCTTGTTCAACTCACTGGTCTATGTGTGGTGCCGGTATGTTTGTCTAGTCACGGGACCTTTGAATCGAAAAAATGAGAAAGGGTATTAAAAATATATAAGAATTGTTATTAATTTTCGGTATAAGTAATTGCAATACCAACTTTGTCTTGGTTCGAGTAGAACTGGACTCAGACCATTAAGCAATGTCTCAAGTTCGAACTTTGTGTATGAAAATAAACATAGTTGGGTGGGGACTGGGGAGACCCCACTAAAGGTGGCTAGCTATGTTCTTAAGTGGAGATTAATAATCGACAAAATCAATGAATACTTCGCACAAATACTTAAAATATGTAACAACAATTTCAATTATTCCTATTCATTTATAATTAGCCTTGTACTAATTAACCAAGTGGGAATCACCAAAGAATAATTCACTCAGGTGTTTTTCTAACTATATATTACTTGCACTCAACCATGAAACATTTTCACACTTCTGCTACTTGATCTGCAATAACAAAAAAAGGTAAAAATAAATACGGTTGAACATTTAATGAGTAGATATGATGAACGTGGCTTACATCAACCACAGTATCTTTTAAATATGTAGAAGTATTTGGGGTTTAATACGGATGCTTGGTACAGAACCCTTAAGCCTAGTTCAGTCATAAAACGTTTTGTGCTGTTTACTGTTCAGTAACACTGTGAAAAAGTAAAGAGCCTAATGCTTCGTTAGTCGTTACAATATACACAGTACTCTAGCTGAACAAAATTTTTTTCTCACTGAAACTCAGAATCAAAGGTTTGTTGGAACTATGAACTGTTTTGGGTCCCATATTCTTCTTACTGAATACCATAGTTGTGTTACTTGTTAGGGTCAAGAGAGAACCGTATATATAACATATGACTGTACATTACTTTTAATAGAACTTTTTTTGTCCACAGGCCAAGTGGCAAGTGTCACGGAAACTCACACACATATCTTAGGTTCAAACTCGGGTGGAAATATCCAGTCCAACAATTTCAACATTTGTCAATTGATTCTTACGAATTATAAGAACTTTTTTTGGATACATGTAGACTTTATTCAAAATATTGCAAATTTCTCTAAGAATTACTATTATTTCAACTTAGAGACTTAAATATATATTCTTCCTTCTTTGCAAATAGAGTTAGACTTAATTATGTTTTATTAGGTATTTTTATTATAAGAGAAAAGAGATATTGATTTTGAGTATCATACTGATATACTATTTTTAAGGCTTTTAATTTATGTACCCCTTATTGGACACTATACCCCCCAAATTAGTCAAACTAGCAATTTTATCCCTGTTTTCTTACAAAATGATAAAACAATCATCCCAGTTGACATAATTTTGAAAGAATTTTTTTAGTTTTTTTCTTATCCTAACATGATAAATCCAAAAGACAAAATTTTGTTTTTTTTTTTCTTTTGAAAGTATCCTAACATGATAAATCCAGAAGCTTATTTTTGAGTCACTAGTGTAGAAAAAAGATTTAAAGTCACGTAAATTGGCTCTTTTAAAGTCAGGCGCTAGCGTGACTTCTATTAAGGCGACTTCGTAATGTCAAGAGCTTTAAAGTCAAGCAACAGCTCGACTTCAGTCTTTTTAAAGTTAGACATTTCTTGCGTGACTTTAATTACTGATAATTGTTCTACGGAATGACTTTTCAAAGTCTAGCCAAAGTCTGACTTTTAAGTTATTTTTAAGTCAGACTTTCTGTCGCTTGACTTCAAAAGTATTTTTTCCGGAATCATGTCTTGGATGTATTTCCGAAACACAATTTAACCTTCCAGAAACACTTCCTACCACATAAATCCGGAAGGCATTTTTTTTTTTGATTTTTTCCGGAAGTATCCTAATATGATAAATTCGGGATTTTTTTCACACCCCCTCCTTCCTCTCTCACACCCCCCTAATTACCAAAACGGACCAAAATAACTCTCAAAAATAACAAAAACACATTTCACAATTCATATTTCCGAGAAAAATGACTAAAAAAGGGAGAGAAATCCGGATTTATTGGTATTTCCGGAAAGAAATCCGGATTTACCTTACACATTAGGTAAAGCCGGTTCGCAAATGTGAAGCGGATTTACGTAATGTGTGAGGTAAATCCGGATTTCTTACCGTAAATACCAATAATCCGGATTTCTCACTACAACAGAAATCATAAAAAAGATCGCATTCATTAGTAGCGCTTTTGACATAAGCGCTCCCTATTGAGAACACGGAACTACCATTAGGAGCGCTTAGAGGACGAGCGCTCCTTATTGCTAAACACAGAATGATCATAGGGAGCGCTTAGAAGACGAGCGCTCCTTATTGCTAAACACGGACCTTCAATAAGTAGCGCTTGCACGCGCGGCGCTCCTATGCCAGAACCTCGCATAACCATTAGTAGCGCTTTCCTTTTGAGCGCTCCTTATGTTTAAAACGCGGAACCACAAAAGGACCGCTTCTCTACTGAGCGCTCCCTATGCT
This sequence comes from Oxytropis ochrocephala, assembly GCA_020916435.1. NCBI lineage: Eukaryota > Viridiplantae > Streptophyta > Magnoliopsida > Fabales > Fabaceae > Oxytropis > Oxytropis ochrocephala. The sequence continues at coordinate 115,188,362 of CM037088.1, forward strand.
CAATAAAATTTTTAATTTCTAAAACCCTCTCAGTACTCTTTCCTTCCAAAAAAACCCTCTCACTCAGTACGCAAACACTCACGCTTAAACGTTAACACACAGTACGCCTCCGCCCTGCGCCTCCACCCTGCGGTGCCGTCGTCTCCACCTACGCACGCCGTCTTCTTCCTTCCAAAAAAAACCCTCTCACTCAGTACGCAAACACTCACGCTTAAACGTTAACACACGCGATGCGCCTCCGCTGCCGCTAAGTAAATCTCCACCTACGCACACCGTCTTCTCCACCACGCACGCCGTTTCAATTCAGTCTGGTTTCAATTCAGTCTGGTTTCTTAATTAGAACAATTGCTAATACTCTTATGTTTAATTGCTCTTAACATGGTTTCAATTCAGTCTGGTTTCTTAATTAGTTTTCTTAATTACTGGGTTTCTTTGTTAATGATGTTTGTAGATATGTATGTGTGATTATAATTGCTCATCTGTTGTGTTGCTTTGAAAAACTATATAATTTGTATTCAAGAGTTGATATGCTTTACTAATTGTGCATTGATAACTAATAGTGTTTCTGAATGAGTCAGCAACACTCTGTAATAACAATAGTAATATTCCCTTGATTGGGTTGGCAGAAAATTAATGATTTTAGCAAATTGTGCAGGTAAGTCTAGATTCCTTTCCTTTAGAGTAAATGGAACGGAGCAGCCTGTGACCCATTTATTGAAATATTTTTTGCATTGTTATGACTATTACTTAGATTTACTTTGTTTCCTTTTCTTGGTGTTTGAGTTAGGCACTTCTTTTGCTAAATAGAAATCATGGGTTTTACTCTACATGGCATATGGTTCTACAATTTGTCTCTTGATTTAGCATTTTAATGCTATAAGTAGAATTTTACTATTGTGCATTCACGAATCATTTATGCATTGACGAATCACCATTATTCTTAGCAACTTCTTCATTGGTAAAAAATGACTTATCATGATGATGCTGCTGCAATTATCTTAATTCAGTCACTAAGCAAAATGACATGAAAGGTTGCAATCAATAAAAAGAAGAATGACTATTTTGTATTAATAAAGCTGGTTTTCTATGAGCTGGTTTTGTTATTATAATCTGATGAATTCATTATTTTATTAGAAGAACTCGGTTGATAAGGATTCAAACATGATTTCCTCTTAGTTTAAAGTTTCTTTTTTGTGTGTGTGTATTTTTGATGTGTTTTATTGACATGGTTTCTTTTTCAAACATGATTTCCTCTTTGTGACATTTTTTTGAGCAGATTTTTTTCCTTGTTTATCTACTTTAGCGACTACCTCTTTAGGTATACTTATCTTTCATGATGGCTATCTAATTACACATTTAGCTTTACACTACTTATTACTGCACCGTTTATGATTTAGCTAGCTTTACACATTTAACTTGTCTTTTTTCTTCCTCTAACTAATAGATATTTTAATTAGCTTGTAATGTAACTTAAAGTTCAAATGCTGCTACTGCATAACCATTTTCCCCCTCAATCCTAGTTGGCTTTAGACTATTTTAGGTGGAGAGCTTTAGATTTGAATATGTAATTATGTGTTTGTTCAGTTGTAAAAAAAAATAAAAAATAGGTGTTTGATATATGCTTGATGGCTCAAGGTTGATAATAAGTATTTGAAATTGATACATCTTTGTCCATATTAGGAAGTTCTCTCTTAGATATCTGCTTGCTGGAAGATATTTGCTTGATTTTTTCCCCTCTGTATATGATTCTTTTTCATTAGTTTCTTTATCAGATTTCTGCGGTTGAGATAATTTTGTTCTATTCAATTTTAATTGTTGCAGATGGGAAAAAAGGTCGTCATCTAAGATATTTATGGTGAGATGATATTGCTTGTTGTTGCTGTGGCTATAGCTTGATGGGGGTATATAGTTTGAAGAGGCATGAACGGCTCAGAATCTATATACCGGAACTCTCTGATGGAGAGACTCGTATCTCGTTAACGAGGAATCAAAATCGAAATAGAAAAGAAAGAGATAGGTAGAGATATACTGCTTGATTAAAGAAAGAAATGCAGGTTCTTTAGTGTCAAGTGTATTCAGTTGGTGCAAGTGGTTAAGTGTAATTGCCACGGAAGAATGTTTAGGTAGTTTTGTTTTCTGTGAGATCGTTTTGTACATACAAGTTTTGTGTAAAAGAATTTTACTACTTTTGGGTGAAACATGAGTTGTTGTCTAAACATGGGGCAGCAGTGATTTGCTGTGAGATGGAAAAAAATCATACATTACATCTTTTGGTAGTACCTCATAATATTGGATATATTGTAATTTTTGTTGTTGTCTATGTTGACATTCATCTTTTGGTGTATGATGATTTATGTAACTCTGGTAGATTTATAAATTAGTTGGAATTTGATTTTAAATAGGGGTTTTTGATTTGGAATTTTGGTTTACTGGTATTGTTGCTTGATAATTATGAGGAGGGAGCTAGAAAACAGAAAAAAAAATTTAAAAAAAAAATAGGCATAGGTAGCGCTTCGTTTAAAAGGCGCTCCCTTTAGTGTCCCCAGAAAAAAAAAATTAAAAAAATAGGCATAAGGAGCGCTTGTCCCCAGAAGCGCTACTCTTTAGTGTAGGAATAAGGAGCGCTTTGTATAACAGGCGCTGCCTTTGGTCTAAGCGCATCTCCAAATAAGTAGCGCTTGTCCCCAGAAGCGCTACTCTTTCATGTTCATTGGTAGCGCTTTTGGAGCGCTACCTTTGGCTTTTTCGCAACAGGAGCGCACGGTTTAGGAGCGCTCATGAGCGCTACCAAAGGGCCAAAAAAAGCGCTACCTATTGCCTTTTCTGTTGTAGTGTCTCAAAAAAAAATTTAACCTTTTTTTACTAATTTTTTTTAGATTGAGGAGAGTATGCAGTGCAAAGCACCCAGACTCGACGACGGCAATGACATCACGAGGAGTGGTTCTTCTGCTGGGGGTAGTGCGTGGAATGTTTTAGTTGATGTTCCTCCAACATTCCATGCACCACCCCCGGTGGATGAACCACCACCCCCAGCATTCCATCCCCCATCCTCAGTGGACACGCCACAACCACCGGCGCCAGCATTCCATCCACCACCATCAGTAGTTTCAGCTGTCGTTCCTCCAACATTCCATCCACCCCCCAGTGGACCATTCACCTAATATTTCACGTCATTTTTTTTAATCGTAAAACGTTCGTATCGTATTAAAAAAAGTAAAACGTGCGTATCAATTTAGGTAAAAAGAAAAAACAATTTTTTTTAAAAAAACAAAAAGGGGGTATCCGGATTTACCTCATACGGAGGTAAATCCGGTTCACAAACATGAACCGGATTTACCTCCATATGAGGTAAATCCAGAAATCCCCGCGGAGCAACCCAGAACCCTATTTTAATGAACCAGATTTACCCCAAATTGAGGTAAATCCGGGAAGTTTTCTTTTTTTAATAAAAACATGGGGGTATTTCTGGGTTTTGGATCTTCAATCTGAATGTAATTATGTACTTTATATTGCTCTTCTTGAAATTTGATATTCCTTGCAGGTTTAACTAAGAAACCGTTCATAATCAAAGCAATGGCATATGCTAGTTCTAGAAAAGAATGCGCCAAAGTTTGAAACAGAAGACTGTCAAAAAAAAAGTTTGAAACAGAAGGATGCAAATAAAAGTATTATTTCTCAGAAAAATTGTTCTGATTGTACTGATATATGTCTCCCGTTTTTTTAGAGTTTGATTTGGATACTATTAAGTTAGCTAGCTAGTTTTGATTCAAATAGCTAGTTTTGGACAAATTAATTAGATGATGTAACTTGTTAGCTATTTTGTTTTGCTTCATCTTATGTTGACATATTAGTGCATTTGGATATAGAGAGTTTGTTTCGGTTATGTATTGTAATTTGTTAGCTAATGAATTTGATTGGATTGTATTGGCTGCATATGACTAGGTAAATTGTAGATATAAAAAGGAAAATACACAAAACAGAAAAAAAAATTAATAAAAAAAAATTTAGGCAATGGGTAGCGCTTTTTAGGAAGCGCTGCCTATCTGAGGACGTGTTTGGGCAATGGGTAGCGCTTTTTAGGAAGCGCTGCCTATCTGAGGACGTGTTTGGGCAATGGGTGGCGCTGCCTATCTGAGTACGTGTTTGGGCAATGGGTGGTGCTTTTTAGGGAGCGCTGCCCATTGTTGGAGTGGAATCACCAGTACCACGTTTATCAGCGCTCAAAAGCGCTGCCCATGCATGAAAAAAGCGCTGTCTATATACTAATTCTCCAATATTCACGAGAAAGACCATGAAGTCGGACCCAGCATTGAGAAGTAGTTTGTTTAGTGGAAAAATGATCAAAATCAGGTGACCAAGCCGAAAGGCGCAACACACCAAGATTCAAATTACAAGTTCCTTGAGACCATGCATACACGTCTAAGGTCTACATCAGATGATGAAAAGTAAAATTCAAATAAACCTTTTCCAAGTGAAACCATAGACCAGTCGGAGGTGGAATTCCAAAACTTAAAATTTTTGACTGCAAATTAATCTTTAGTTTTATAAGGTTTATCACCCTTAGAAATCTGTTCTTGAGTTTTATAAATAAAAAAATTTGAACATTGTTCTTGAGACATACATTCACAGTTTCCCAACCTACTGTAAGTGTCGCAATCATGTAGTTTGAGAGAGACCACCAGCGGCAGGCAACATTAATCTATCACGGGTTCCGTACGATCAGACCACTGCCTTGTTCCTAAGAGACCCATTGCGAACAATGATTGACGTTACTCAACTTCGCATTCATAAAATCTCCTGCAAACCGCCATCGATGTTGCTTCTCCATGAGCACATCGATCGTCTCACGAAGTGGCTCCTCCATTGTGTAGACAACCTCCACTGTTGTCCACTGTGGTGCTGCAAGTAATATTTGCAGTGGTTCCTCTAGTTATCACCTGTTCCAAGTGGCGTATCTAGGATCCTCATAGGGGGTGTCCAATTTTTTTAAACACATGTATCACTATAAATAATAAAAACAAAAGTTTTAATATATTTAAATAAATAAGTTACACAACTCATAATTTGTAACTTAAAGGTGGAGAGAAGAAAGAATAACACGCTCGAGAGCGAGTCAACGCGGGGAGAGAGAAAATTAGAAATGTGCAAGTGTAAGAGTGTGAGTAGTTGTGTGAGTATGGTGCATAAGATTAGTGCAAAACTAGGAGTTTCGGTGTAGAAAACATTTTCAGGGTGTGCAGAATATTTTTTAATATGATATATTGGTGCTAAGATTAATTTTTAATAGCGGTATTAGTACTAATATTTTTTTTCATATTAGTACTAATATTTTTTTTCAAGGTGTGCGGCTGACCACCGTGAGATAGGGGTGGATTTGCCCCTACCGGTTCCCAAAGTGTTTTTTTGTGCCATGTAACACATTTTGTCCACGTGTTATATTATTAGAGGACAACATTACCACCTGTACCTAAGCAACTGTATGTAAGTTTTCTCCTAAATAAAGCCCTCCATAGTTTAAGCTATGTCCCAGGAAGGTAGTTCAGTTGGCGAGTTAAGAGACATGAAGGAATACACCATATGAGTGTAAGAAGGAGATCTCGGGTTTAATATAAAGAAGAATTATGAAGTATAATGTAAAAAAACACATTCGTAAAACTTATAAAAGTAAGTAGATTAATATCCTTAATAGAAGCAATAGCACATTCTACTATTCAACAACACAAGCTTGCAAATCAATGTAGAGAACAATTTTCAACCACTACTAAAGAAAATGAATCTAAGATTTTCGACCGGTATCTCGATTTTTATAAGAAATGAGCATTCCCATATCTTTCCGAAATCATCAAAATGAAGGTGTTATGTCGTAATAAAATCCCGTGCAAAATTCAATCATTTAGTTGGATAGTGATTGGCAACTTCGATCTAATACAAATTTGAAAGAGTACCTTTATGCAATTAACTCATTGTGTAATGACAACTTCTATGACATTTTTCATGGTTTTCAAGCAAGTGGCAAATATATCAGCTATATAGAAATGTGCAGTACATGACTCCAAATTCAATTTCAATAAATATAGGGCTTTTATTTTTCTCACCCCCCTCCTTCCCTATCTCACCCCCATATTTCAAAAAATGCCAATAATACCCCTGCGTTTAAAAAAAAAATTAAAATTTTCGGAATTACCTCAAAATAAGGTAATTCGGTTCAAAAAATTAAACTTTCGGAATTACCTATAAAAAGGTAATTTCGGTTCATAAAAATAAAATTTTTGAATTTACCTCTAAAAAAGGTAATTCCGAAATTTTTAATTTTTTTTTTAAAAGTTTATATTTTGGTCTTAAGATTTAAACGCGTTTTATTGGAAATATGATACGAACGATTTACGATTTAATAACAATACGTCAAAATATATAAAATGACCAACATAAAATAGGAGTAAAAATACAACTATGGGTCCAAAATGTCTAAAAATGATGAAAATAAGCACGTGAAGTAGGTGAGCAGGCGATATCTAGGCATCGGGCCAATCCGGGGCCAGGCGATGCGTATATATACGATTTGTTTTAATTTTTATTACTAAAAGGCTACTAAAAATAGTCAAAACTACTCTAAAAAAATATAAAAACACCACTAAAAATCTAACAAAACCAAAATAAGGCTATACAAATTTTTTTAGATTTTTGGAGACTATGAAAAATTAAAAAATTCGTAAAAAATAGTAAACGATGGAATTTGGGATTTTGAGGCCGTTGTCCCATAAGAAGTAAAAAAATCGTAAGGAGTCTTGAAATTTTGATTTTCTTCTAATTTTGTGGTTTCATTACGATCGAGTATGTTGTCCAAAACCGATTTTTAGCCTAAATTATTCGTTCGAAATAAAAAAAATGTAATTTTGAATTATCTCGAGAAATAGGTAATTCCGGTTCACAAATGTGAACCGGAATTACCTCATTTCTGAGGTAATTCCGAAAATCTTTTCGGAATTAGAGGTAATTCCGAAATTCCAATTTTTTTTTTAACAAACCATGTAATTTTTGGGAAAAAGTAATGGTATTTTTGTCCATTTGGGATATTATGGGGGTGAGATAGGGAAGGAGGGGGTGAGAAAAATAAAACCCTAAATACAGTTACATTAATACAAAGGTACACCATGACAAGACTGGATTATGCATACAATTTACACAATGACACCAAGTCTTGATTAAGTACTATACATGATTTTCTATTTGGGAAATAATCTAAAATTAAAGGTCTTTATGTGTTCAACTATATGTTAGCTATATGATTGACATTTTCTAGGCTCAAGTTAATATGATGTAAAAGAGAGGGCTTTTTTTTACACCCCCTCATTATCACTCCCACCCCCATAAATATTGTTTCGGACAAAAATGTCCCTAGCAATAGTGAAAATTTCGGAATTACCTTAGAGAAGAGGTAAATCCGGTAGGGGGTTTGTGGTTTTCGAAATTACAAAAGCGAGGTAATTAGGTTCACATTTGAATTACCTCGATTTTTGGTAATTAGGAAAACCACAAACCCCAAAAAAAAATATAATTAATTAAAAACAAATTAAAATTAATTAAAGACGCGTTTTTGATGACGAAACGAAATAATACATGAAAGTTCTGAACGGAACCAACAAAACACGGCAACAAAGAAAATGAAAAGACGGTAGAAATTAGTGAGATGGTGGTTGGAGAGGCCGAAAGACCTCAAGAACGGTCCTTTACGGTTTCGACATACAAATTTGAATAAGACTCGCATCGAAATATGTCAAAAGCGGTCCATCATTACTCGAACGTCATCGTTGTTCTTCACATCCATGGTGGACCATCGAACATGATTATTATCGCCATAATGGGGTAGCGATAAATGATCCGGTGACTTCTTGCTCGTCACCCTCCACCGCACTTCGTTGTTATTTTTCTTTCGAGCTTCAAAGGTGATGTCGTCGTTAAGCGCCGCATAAAATGGGGTTTGGACTCTCGAAATGGACATCATTTTCTCGATTTGTGATTGTGCCCCGATTGACGTATTGTTATTTAAATCGTAAATCGTTAAGTATCGTATTTTAAAAATAAAGCGCGTGTAAATATTAATTTAATATACAAACTTTTTAAAAAAAAAAATTAAAAATTTGAATTACCTCTAAAAAGGTAATTAGGTTTAAATAGGGTATTTGGATTTACTTGTAAATCCAAATACCCCATATTTGAACCGAAATTACCTTTTTTAGAAGTAATTCCGAAATTTTTAATTTTTTTTTTTAAAAACAGGGGTATGTTTGGGTTTAATAGGGTTATGGGGGTGTAGGAGAGAAGGAGGGGGGTTGCGAAAAAAAAAAAAGCCAAAAGAGAGGATGGTAGCTAAAGAAATAATATATTAAGACAGTTATATGAACATACAACAACCTCTAACTCTCGCCCACTCTTAGCATAGCTTCTCCTACCTCCACCCCTTCATTCTTTGCCACTACAATCACCTGAGTTGTGCAACGTGTGGATTTGACGGAGGGGTATTATTATTGGGGTTGTTTTTTTTTTTTTTTTTACCCCCACCATTTCCCCTCATACCCCCACATAATATGCAATCCCAAAAATACCCCTTTGAAAACTGTTTTTTTTATTTTAAAAAAAAAACCAATCGTATATATGTCCAAAATACATATATACGATGCCTATTATTAACACATCGGATATATGTCTTAAAGACGTATATACGATTGGCTGCGTATGATGCAATCGTATATACGTCTTAGGGACATATATACAATGTGTTAATAATAGGCATCGTATATATGTCCAAAATACATATATACGATGGGTTGTTATATTATTTTTTTATTTTTTTTTTTAAATTTTAACGGTTAGGATTTGACTTTCAAAGTTGATCAACGGTGTAGTTTGCACCGACAAAATCAACGGTTGATAATCTTTTACCTCAACTATAAATACCCACTCCCACCCTCATTATTTTCACACCAAAAATTCAACTTCCTTCTCTCACACAACACAAGTCAAGATGATGCAAGCTTCACTAATGTCATACTACGAGCCTTCTTCCCTCACTCTTGTTCATTCTAATATGGGGTTTGCTGATCATCAGTGTAAGGTACCCAAAAATGGGTGAACCTTCAAAACACAATGACAGAAAATTAAAGCTCTTTTCGAGGGGAGAGCGCCTCCTTTAACAAAATAAAACTACACTAAACATTTTTTTTCATTGATTTGATGATCTCATTCAAATGAGTGAGAGTACATATATAGGTGCTAGAAAATGGTGACTCACCCACTAAAGAACCTTCTAGATTGACTAACAAAAAGACAAAATAAATGAATATAAAAAGATTACTCGTAAGGGATAAAATGGTGACTCGTATGCTTCTAGAATCTACTAGATGCTTTTTATTAGGTCACATTGTCTCTTTAGGTATTTGGGCTTGGTCCTCTTGGGTTGGGTCATTACAATCAGGGCATCATATTGCAAGATGATGGTATAGGTTTCGTTGGGAGAGCTGTTTTATCGTGTAGGTTAAAACACGACATATCATTTGCTGCTCTTAAGTAGAAAATACTGCGGACGACGAGCGTGAGATAATTCGTATCGTTTATCGGAAACCGGAATGGACTGATGGAGGTATTTGCTGGTCTGCCGTGGATGTCAACACCGAGGATGACCTCCGACAGATGATGTCCAATCATATTATGTTTAAATGGAAGAGTTACATTCATCTGTATGTCGAAACCAGAAGGACGTCACTGAGATTCTTCGTCGATTAACTCCACCAACTCAGTAGTTTCTATTGTATTTTTTTTATCTGTCTATTTTTATTCTAGTTGTTTATGTTTTATCGCTTGTGTAAGTTTGTTTTATCGAATCAATGAAATCAAAAATTTATGGAAACTCGTAAAATATAACACCCGAAAAAAGTAATAATAAAGTGCAAACATAAAAGTAACATGAGTACAAATGCATCAAAGTAGTAGTAATAAAAAATCCCTAACGTCCTCGTCTAAGTGCCCGTGGAATCTCATCCGGTAGTGCCATCCCCACCAGCCTATAGAGTGTCTGATACGCCCGAGTGCCACTAGAGATCTCGCCATCACGAATCCCCTCTCTACAAGCGGTCACAACCTGCCTCATCCACTCAGGATCGTCGTAGCGTAGCTACGGGGAGGTGTCCGGACTCATCGGTGATGGTGGTTTGGTAATAGTGCGGGGATAGATGCCGCAGGCACGTGCAGTCTAAGTACACCTAGACTGAGGCGGGGGATAGTACTCAGCTGCCTCTGGCTGGTACTGAGCTGCGCTAGCCTGTCTAGTATCTGATCTCCTCGTTGAAGCATGCAACCGGTGATGCCTCCTCGTCCTGGTGCTCGGAGCAGCAGATGACTCCCCTCTCTCTGTGATAGGAGATATCTCCCATCTCCTCGGGACGCATCGTCACTGTCGCTGCATGAGTGCCTACCGGACTTCGCACGAAAAGGAAAAAAAATTAGTAAAAAAAAATTAAATTAAAAATGCGCATCCTATATACATGATAAGTGGGGTATATATGATGCTTACTTGTCAAAGCGTCGTATATATGTTGTCAACGACGTAAATGCGAGTGGCTGATATGAGGTCTAATCGTATATACGCCTTAAGAAGGTATATACAATGGGTAAAATAATGTGGATCGTATATAGGTGGATGAAGATGTATATGCGAGTGGCTGAAAAAGGGGGCACTCGTATATACATTTCAGATATGTATATGCGAGTGAAAGGTGGTCAATCGTAGATATGACCACTAATGTGAAGAAATTGAGATTTTGTAAAAATGCAGGGGTATGGTCTTTTCACAGGGTGTGTGGGGGTATGGGGGAAAAGGTGGGGTACAAAAAAAAAACTTATTATTATTATTTAAACATGGGCTAGGCCCAAAACTGAAGTCACTGAAGAGCACATTTTTTGTGAGAAGAATGGGTTGTTTGAATGAAAATAAGCAGGTGCAAAAAGCGGAGCCCAAAACAATGATAACTCATAAATTAAGGCTCATGCTTCGTACAATCACTAACTACTCAGTAGACACCCCTAATCCTTTAATATTTCTAAAATACCCTCAGGCATGTACACACCCTCACACAGTATTTTAAATAGTTCAAAACACGGTTGTCCGAATCGGTTCAGACTTGGTACTGCCGAACCATGCTGAACTATTTCTAATTCTCACTATCTCACTACAATCAGTTGATTGTCATGATTGACATGTTTACCATGTCTTGAAATAATATAAAATGGGGAGGGCGTGTATTTACGGTAATTACATATAAAACGTGGCTGGGTTTCAACGTGACTGGATTTATATCAAGTAGGAGGCAGGATTGATATAAAAGTTGTATAGTCTTGTCATGCATAAGCACCATAAAAAGTTGAATAGTATTTTTTTTTTGAAAAAAAAAGTTGAATAGTCTTATAATGCATAAAAATAGGCCAAGTGTGATATAAAAAAATTTCTATTCAGATGTCAGGAGGCAGGATTGCTGCTTTATATCACGATTTAAAAAATTGAGTGCCTTGAAACACCTTGAGCTTGCAACTAAGTAAGACTAAACTTTTCCAAAGAAGAGTAATTTATTTCACAATAACGTCTCATCTCTCATCATAGTTTTTCTCTAAAATTTATACTGTTCTTTTTTTATGCATGATGTAAGTATGCAATGAATGAATGTGCATGATATGCGAATGAATGTATGTGAAATGCGAATGTAATGATAATGTAGGTGCATGAAATGATAATATATGATTTTATTTATCGCGCCGGAGAATTATAAGCTTTTCATTGGAGAGTAAAGTACAAAATTTAATTTTGACTTTAGCGTGCACGGCTTCTCTCCAAGGCAAAGATTTTAATTCTCTGACGGTCACAAAAGTGCATGCAACAGTAGATGTTTATTTGCTGTATTTTTTTGTAGAAAAAGAAAAAAAATACATGTGGTATATTTTCTAACAAAGTAGTAAAAAATGATTTTTGATTTTTTGATAAAAGACGGTATGCATAAATATTTGTTTGAATGCAAGGGTATAAAGCTCCTTTGTGACCCTAGAAAGGTATCCTATGGAGTGGGTCTAACGTTTCTTTTATAGTGAACCTCACAAGGATGCTTCTAAAGAATCCTACACATGGTTCCTAGAGCCAAGGACCCCAGTCAAGAATACTGACCCCAACAATAGGCAAGCTATTAGAAGGGATAGCATCCTTAAAAGGAATCAAACTCTAGGTGAGATTTTCATGACCACCCAACGAGACGTACGTCCCGCAGGCCATCACTACGCAATCTCGTTCTAACTTAGGGTACACTCAAGTCCGGGTAGAGGATTTTTCTCACATGTGTGTGCAGAAGTGTAATTGTGGAGTGTGTAGGAGCAATTTAAAAACAACCCAAAAGCTGCAAACAGACAAGCATTCATACAAATATAGTCTTCTATCCTAGAGTTTATATATCACATAAAAATATAATATGCAAAGAATAATAATAAATAAACAAATAAATAAAGGGAAGGGTAAAAATTAAGTTAATCCTAAATAATTAGACAAGGTTTTGACTCTCTAAGAGGTTAAGTCCCCAGTGAAGTCGCCAGCTGTAGCGACCGAAAAATCCGGGAATGGACTTTTCGAAGTTCGAAAGGAAGCCGCCACCAAATTTTAGTTTAAGGGCAAATTCGGAAAATCCCTTTAGGTTTAGGACAAGACAAGTTTAGGGTTCGGGAGTCGTTATGCGTGGGGAAGGTATTAGCACCCCACGACATCCTTGGTCTAATTAGTTATACTTTATTAATATTTTACCCTTTTTACTTACGGTGTAAAAGACTTAATTAAATTTTTGGTTTTTAGTGCTTGACAAGAGTGAACTCTTGCTCCTACGTACATCCGGGTGCAATGGAGGAATCAAAGCTACGTAGTTCTTCCTGAAAAAGGTTTGTTGGTTGGTGTTTTTTAGTGTAGGGGTCCTAGGATTCCTTGAATCTATCATGACTCACTCGATTCCTAGACGACCAACCCGATTGTACAACCGACTTAGTCCCCTACTTTTTGAAGGTAATTTTTGAGTTTTTGAAAGATGTTGGTTTGATATGAGGTGGGTTGGTTTTAGAATAGGTATTCTAGAACTCCTGAACTGTACAGCTCATTAGTTCTAGAACGCTGACTAACCCGGTTGTACAACCGACTTAGTCTCCTATTTTTAGGAAAAATAGTTTACTCGTATTTATTCGGTTTTATGGGGTTCTTGAATCAGATACTCATTGGCCTAAAATAATGACTAACTTGGGTTGTACAACCGACTTAGCCGTTATTTTTAGAAAAATAGTTTATTCGTATTTGTTGGGTTTGGGAGTTCGAATGGCATCTGACTCATTGGCCCTAAAGTAATGACTAACCCGGTTGTACAACCGACTTAGCCGTTTATTTAATTTCGAGAGAAAAAAATATTTATATTTGAATGGGAAAAGAATTAAAATAGGAAAAGGGGGTGAATTGTAAATTGGGGTTTTATTAGTCGCAAGGGGGTGTATAATTAATAGGGGGTGCAAAAAGGAAGCCCAGTTCGCATGTGGGAGCCCAAAATGCAAAACTGGGCTTAAGTGAGGTGGGGGTGCGCGCGTGAACAGGGGGTGTAAATGGCGTGCTGATAGAAAAATAAAAAAATAAACAGCATGTGAGGCCCAAACCTAAAAGATCAAAAACCCTAAAAATCCATCACCCCCTTCAACTGTGCGGCGCCGCGGCGGTGAGAGAGAGAGAGCTTTCCGGCGTGGTGTTCACCGGTTTTCGACAGCCAGAGGAGGTGGTTTTACGGTACTGGCTCGGTTTTGGGTGAAGTGGTGGCTATTTCGTTCTCCTTTTGATCATCAACTCCAGCAAACTGAAACGTCGGCAATAGATGGACGTGGGTAATACCAGCACTTGATAATTTCCTTAGATGGAGTACACCTGTTGAATCCTTCAACCATAAGCTCAAAGTTAATTCAAATTCCACTATAACACATTTTTTTGACAAGAACACTATAACACTTAATAATTTAATATTGAAACTAACATAATTTTCAAGTCAATTTCCCAGCACAGCTACTTTTAAATTAAACATGAAAATAATGAGACAAAAAAAACAAGCAAAAATTTTATATATAAGAATTCTTATTCTGATCAAACTCCACCAACAGAAAGGCTTGGATATTAGAGTTACTGTCAAAGTAAAGGCCAGATAACCACCACGAAAGTCAGGTTGCACAGATAAGTCATTGGCACACTTAATTTGGCTCTTGATCGCGGCTATTCGTGACTGTGTGATTGCAACTGTTGCTATGTTTCCTTTGAACTGTTACTACTCCTTTCTTTAGATCATAGAAACCTTAGAACCGTGTTTAGTGGATTAGGGTTTCGATGTGAAACTCTAATCCTATTTTTGGGCGATTTTAGCAGTAGTTTTCTGCCTTCGTTTCTGTGTGTTTTAGACCCTAGGCTAACCGTTTATTTATAGGTAGAAATTAGGTTTTAACATTAATTGTTGTTTGACTGGGCTTTTGCAGATCTGATAATGTGGGCTTGCTGAGCAGTCTTGGAGAGCAAGAAAAGACCCCAGAGATTGCTGATGCTGCTCCTTTATTTAATTTTCGTTTTTTATATTCTTTGTATTTTAATATTATCATTTTTTGTATTTTGGACATTTTGGACAATTAGACACTTTTTTAAAATGTAAATAAAATTAAATAGATTTTTTTTTTGGTATTTTTTGGAATATATCATAACTATATTAATTCACGAGTTGTACACCTAAGCGTCCACATAGGACCAATCACAAAATGACACACACATCTCCTGAAAAATATGTGGCACGCCAAGTGTCTTTTAACCAGCGACCGTTGATCTATTCGACGGTTCTCCTTCCATCACGTTTAATTATCATTGATCTAACGGTTACAATTTCATGCCACACATAGTACATTAATGCTTCCAAGACAGCATCAAACAAAATTTTAATGATAATAACACACGGTAATTGAATCTTAATTACCTTACTAATGCGAAAGATCAAAATTAAAGTCTAAATAAATGCTTTTCAATTTCGAAGTAAATGCTCTTTAAGCCGGAGTATATGCCTTATTTGCCTTATTCTGCTTCCCATTCTTCTTCGATCTAATCAGCAGCACAAGGGGTGAGTTTATTTTAATTCTATTTACTTCATTTCATTCTTTTCTTCTTCCTTATCTTCCAACACTATTTCTGATAACATGCATTAATGTGTTTTTTTGTTCCCGTATAACAGAAAAGGAAGTATTGTTGAAGGAGTGTCTATGTTGAACCCATCGATTTTGGTATAGAAGTTTGCTTTTACTTCCTTTATTTTTTCTTCTTAGTAATCATGTTATCCCTATTTTTCTTTTCTCTGTTAATTTTTCTTCTTTTTCCTTTGCTATATTCTGTGGAGGGAGTTTGATTGTTTAGTTTTATTATTCCTTCTGTAACCATGTCTTTTCTACCACATCTGCATTTTAATGTTAGTTTTGTTCTAGCAAATAACTTCTTTTTCGTTTGTTATGTTTCTGCTTCTTTTGAATCGATCAATGAGTTGTGCCTTTTCCTGATTATTTATGCTTTCTTTCATTATGTCATAGGAAACCAAAGCATTAATTACATGATATAAGCATATATTTACCAAATGACTTGAAACTAGGCAAGATTTATTGAAATTAGATATAGAATATAAAATGGTAGCACACCAATCATTTGTAGTTCTTATGCTTTAGTCCTAATTTGAATGTAAGGTTGATTTTGCAACTGATTGCACACTTTTTGATTTTGTGCGGGAAAAGGATTGTAATTTTTGTATCTACAAACAGGTAAATACAAGTTATCTAAATTAGGTTGCATGCACAATTATTTTTAAAGTATCAAAATTTTTTATTTATTTTATTGACTAAGTTTGTCTTCAATATTATGTTAAGCATGGTAGAGCTGAAAAGAATTTACTGACACAAATTACCGGTGATTGTTGGAAGATTACATGCTATGCCTTAAAAATGGAAGATTTACATGTTTGTAATATTTGGCTGTGGCTGTTGGTGGTCAGGTGATTGTTGGAAGATTACATGCTATGCCTTAAACACATTTCTTCAAGCAGTAGGGTGGGGGTTCGAACCTCACTGGTATCATTTTTGCTAAGTCTGCGCGAATTTAAATGTGTAATTACCTTATTGTCCACCTGATGAGATGAGGTGGATGCCATGTAATTATTTAGAAATGCGCATGGCATTTTCTGATTGGTCCTATGTGGCGACCCATGTGGACAAACTTATGAATTAATATAGTTATGATATATATATATATATATATATATATATATATATATATATATATATATATATATATATATATATATCTCTTGATTATCTTGGATTTTCTTATTGATTTATCTACATTTTTGTGGAATCCTTCGATATATGCTATGTAGATATACTCATTGAAACCAAAGACGAAGCAATCTTATAGCATACCTTAGTCGTTATTGACAGGAGGAGTTTCACGCGCCGTCCCTTCCTACACCACAACCACTAAGAGCTTAATATGCGTGACTGAAAAATCTTTGTTGAAGAGGAAACACTGCTATGTCACAAGCACAAGCTTTCACCTTTCAATTGATCCCAAAGATTTGGGGGAACTCCTTTGTTACGTACTTTGTCTATTTCATGACCGATCAATTAGTTAATTGCTTTTTGTATCCTTATCTAATATAATAGGTAACACTGAAATTTAATTACCATCGATTAGTATCCAAGAACTTTGATATATTTAGACAAATTGAGAACCATAATTTTGTTAGGAGTAATATTGTCACGTGTGGTGTAATGTCATGTGTTTTCTTTTTCTGGCATTTTTTGTCGTATATCAATGGGGATGACTTATTGGTATACTTTAAATTTTAGAATGTTTGAATTGTTACGTGTCTTTCAAAGAAAAAAAATTGGCTTACTGGACCCGACTTCTTAGTAACTTAAATGTCTAGAATTCTCATTGAAAACAGGATGTATATTTTACCTCTTCCTCTAATTCTCAACCCTTAGCATTTAAAATGCATTATTTGCTTCAAGTAATTCTGCTTTTTAATATACGGTGTTGTTACCGTGGGCCCCACGTGAGAGAAATAAGAGAGATCATCTTAGGGTTTAATGATAACCCCTTAATTTGAAATATACATAAAAAACAATGACGTACAAAAAAGATAACCCAAAAATCAAAGAAAGAGAGAAAAAATAAACAAGAAAAAGGAATATAGCATGTATTGTAGAAATATCTATCAAAAACTCAAAAGCGAGAATAGTTTGAATGACATTGCATTCCAAAGAATCCCAAATTTTCCGAATGACAACAGAGGTAAATTTTGAATCCAAGAGATCATATGGACCTGTTAGTTAGACTTGGCATATCTTGCAAATTTGAACTATTGTCTATATTAGATTACTATTATTCTAAAGTTGTTTCAATATGTACGTCAATGTTTCAATGAGCAGATTGAGAGTTGTCTTTGCGAGTCTATTTCGATATAGATTCCGTCCGGCCCAAGCTATCCACATGGTGGGTTGGATATAGCTCCCAATCGTGCCGGATGTGTTGGAAGGGGCGTGGGTTTCAGGAAACGCATATACGCACCCTGGAGTTCTTAGAACTATATTTAATTAATGAGATAGTTTACTAATGTACTATATTTCCCGTTATTTCACACAATAGGGAGATTTGATCCCTATATGTGTTATTGTCCAATATTGGCTCCCATATTTTTCAAAAAACTTAGATATAAATAAACTATATTTTGAGTTTTATTTCAACATTGTCTCTTTTATGTTTGTTGACAAAGTAGAAAATTGGACATTTAGACAATATAGATGGTCATTTATACGTTTAAATTTGTCTATAGTAATTTCGTATGTATCTAAAAGTAGCAACTTTTTAACTATTCTAAATTCAGATTAACCAATCAATGATGCTCTGTTCAGATAAAATGTATACCCGTTTATAATTTCCGTTTCACTTTAATGAGCAATAATGCAGTGGTTCTCATTGTAAATTTGAATCACACAAACTCAATCCCATATGTTTGTTTTAAATCTCAATCCAATATTCTGGAACCCATTAAATGTAACTAATTTTGAATTACATAAACTCAATCTCAATTCAATATTTCGGTCCAACCTTCGATTAACATAAATAAAATGACATATTATTTACATGAATTATTTAAATCATCTTCGTCATGAAAATACAATAGTCTACTATATAACCTATTTCCCAGTATTTCACACAATATGGAGATTTGATCCTTGTCTGTGTTTTTGTCCAATATTGGACCTCCTAATTTTCTAATGACTTAGATATAAGTAAACTATATTTGATTTTATTTCAATATTGTCCCCTTTATATTTGTTGACAAAGTATAAATTTTGACCTTTGGACAAGCATGATTGTCATTTGTATGTTCTAAGTTGTCTATAATAATTCGAATGTATATACAATTAGCGACTTTTTAAACCACACGAATTTCATTACCCTATTATATTCTAAAGTGGGAGTAAAAAGCGCCATTTTTTCAAAAAACGTGTGCATCACATGAAACGACTAAAGATGGCAACCAAAAATTTGTTAACGACACCATTAACCACTATTTATTTTGTTTATTTTTATATACATATTTATTTATCATTTATTTGTAATATAATTTATTTATTTATTGTTTATGTATATATTTATTCATATTTGTTTACATATATAGTTATTTATTCATTTATTTTTTTGCCTAGTCTTTATTTAATTATCGGTTTTATCTTCTTTTTATTTATTTATGCACAAATTAGTTTATTTCTTCAAAATTAAATAAAGACTAAGCTTCGGATTGCTACAACCTAAGTGCGGTTAGTCATCATCCTAGACCAATGAGTCGCATGCTGATTCAAGTAATCCTAAAAACGTATAAGTAAATAAATAAATCACTTTTTCCTAAAAATAGGGACTAAGTCGGCTTGTTAACCAAGTAAGGGTTAGTAAATGTTCTAGAACTAATGAGTCATGATTTCGGAGTTCTAGAATACCTATTCTAAACGGACCCACCTCATATCAAACAATCTTCTCTCAAAAATTCAAAAATCATTTTCAAAAAGTAGGGGTATGGCTTTGCATTCCTCCATTGCATCCTTCGAGGGATAAGACGTATCAGCAGCGTTATGTTCATTCATTTGCATACTTACATCATGGCATTATAAAAAACAAAACAAAAACAAAACATAATTTTAGAGAAAGATTGTGATGAGAGGTGAGACATTCTTGTGAGGTAAATCATTCTTTTTGAAAAAGTTTAGCCATACTTAGTTTAGCTCCAATGGCGTTTCAAGGCACTCAATTTTTCAAATTAGCACTGCTCACATTTTTTTCAACAAAGTGTTGCATCTCATCCACCCCATGATGAATGACCAAAATAGTCCATCAAAATTTCATTCATGTTAAACCGATGTTAACTCTCTATGAAGCATTCGTGTAGTGATTTAGTGTCTACAATGTATCTCTCAGGCCAGTACCTGCACCAAGTCTAATCCCACCCCGACCACCCTAAAGTACATACTCCTTTACCTAGTCGACTTTTTGGTTTGTTCTCACTAATGAAATAACGCTTAGGCCTTCCATCTGAGGGCAAATTTGTGATCTCTAAAATACCTTGTCAACGTTGTATTCCTTTGGTGCAAGTCCTTTACAAAAAAATAAAAAAATTCAAAAAGGCCCAGTTAGGTTGAAAACTCGTAAGAGCGGCCCTAAGCTATAAAAATTAGGCATATAAAAAATAATAAAGAAAAAAAGAGCAAATATATAAAAATAAGTAAATTATTGTCCTTGAGTTAATTTTTGAGAAACCGAGAGCAATCACGATTTGAAATGAAGTTTGGACCATCATTCCATATCCTCAAAAATCCTTCGCTACCCACCTTAAGCCAAAAATCCCAAACCCTAGACAAGGATCGATTCCGCATCAAAAATGGTGCATCACTTTTATCACTCACTCACTCAAAAGAAGAGAAAGAAAATTCACAAAAAAAGTGAAAAAGAGAGGATTGAAAAGAAAAATTCTGGAAAAAAAAAAGTAAAAGTAGTAAGAATCGTGAGCTGATATTTCGTACAATTAAACGCATAAGAGATCCTTGTCTGAAATAAACCCTCAAACACTTCCCAATCCATCTAAACAGATCCATTCTACCACGAGACATGTAGGAGATTCTTGTCTCAATAGACCCTCAAACACTCCTTTGAGCCTAATAAACCCTTCTTTCATAAGCCATTAACCATTAGCCAAACTACACTCGCTTGAATAAAATCATTTGTCTCATCAATCCTCAAACCATTCCTTTGGCCTCAACATCCTATCCTCCATAAACCCTTGGCTACATTACAATTCTAAACAAGTTCATCCAACCATGAGGCACATCAATTACTCAATAAAATCTCAAACACTCCTTTGAGCCTAAAAACCATTTCCTTCATAAATCATCACCCATTAGCCAAGTTACATCACCAAATCATTTGTCCCATCATCATCAAACACCTCTTTGAGCCCAATTATCCCTTCCTTCATAAATCATTAACCACCGGCCACATTACAACCCTCTTGAGTTCGTTCTGATCATTGACTGATTGCTTTTGTTTTCTCAAAGTTTTAATTTTAGGACAAGTAAGTTTATTTATTTATAATATGTTTGCTCAAAAAAATATATCTCAAAAAAAAAAACAAAAGAAAAGAAAAATCAAAAGGCTTGTACCACAAGATTCATTCAAGTTACGGTTATACTAAGACAAGGTCTAGTGATCACCAAGTGTAGTTTTCATCATAGCAAACTCAAGACTATTGTAGTCTGAGAGTCATTCTAAAGATAACCAAAAGTTTATACTAGGATCATCACCTAGATCCTAAAGTGGGGCATCCCTTTCACCATCTATTCCATTTGAACTTGGGGAAATTTGTACAGTGTCCATCCCATACCACACCCACTATATAGCCATACCTTGCAGGACAAACTCCAAAACCCATAACCCTAACTCCGTCACCTTTCCCAATCTCACTAAAGGCAACCATTCAAACACCATTCCAAGTGGGCAATCCACGTCATTCTTCACTCCACCTACAATTGGGAAATTCACCTACACCCATCTCATCTCTCGTTATATTCACGCCCGCAAAAACCATATCGGGCAATTTCTCAACCCAAGATCCCAAATATACCCTTTCGTAATGCTACTCTGGTTGGTCAATTTTGTGTCCTTACCATAAATGGGGAAACACCATCCTAATGGGTCAAGATCATTCCAAAGCCAATGCATTCCCAATTCAAAGATCTTCTATCACCACTAGACAGGGCAAATCTAGGCATCCCGCATTTCTTGGCTTGGAAAACCTACCTTTCATGGGAGACAAAGACCACTATCATTCACCCCTTCATGCCACAAATGTCCACACCCTAGGTCTTTAGAACCCCAAGTTAATCGACTCATTCATCTATATTCGCACTACTATACATCTTCACAAAACAATGCTCAATGACGTTATGTTTACATATATAGTTATTTATGGGACTAAGTCGGTTGTACAACCAGGGTTAGTCGTAATTCTAGAACTAATGAGTCAGATGCAGATTCGGGAGTTCTAGAATACCTATTCTAAAAAACGGACCCACCTCATATCAAACAATCTTCTCTCAAAAATTCAAAAATCATTTTCAAAAAGTAGGGGACTAAAATTTGGTTGTACAATCCGGGTTAGTCATTCTAGGAATCAAATGGTACATGCAGTTCGAGGAATCCTAGGACCCCTACACTAAAAAAACACCAACCCACAAACCTTTTTCGGGAAGAACTACGTAGCTTTGATTCCTCCATTGCATCCAGGAGGTGCGTAGGAGCAAGAGTCCACTCTTGTCAAGCACTAAAACCAAAAACTTAAATAAGTCTTTTCTTTACAAATAAAAGGTAATAATTAAATAAATCTTAATTAATTAGACCATGGATGTCGTGGGGTGCTAATACCTTCCCCACAATGTAACGACTCCGAACCCTAACAATGCCTTATCCTATGTTCACATAAAATGTATTCCGTCTTGTATGAGTGTGTATATACTATATATATATATATATATATATATATATATATATATATATATATATATATATGCTCAAAATAAGGACGAAATAATAGAAAAGAAGTCGGAATGATGAGCCAAATTGCGAGAAAACAACTCGAATAAGCCCATTTGCAAGGAAACGACTCGGATAAACCCAATTAAGTTCGACTAGGCCCAAATACGAAGATTCAACTAAAGAAAGTGCGAAAAGATCGATCATTCACGCGCATTCTCAATTTAAACAACGACATTTCGACTTAGTTGAATAGGTTGATTGAAATTGGTTCGGGTTAGTAACCGAGACGCTATACTAATAATTCTCGTAATCATGCGACTCCAAAACACGACCCTAATAAAAATAAACGACTAAAACAAGAAAAAGAAGACGGACAAAATTGGGGTATAACAGCAACACATACATATAAGACGAAGAGGCGACAATAGCCCTTGGTGGGATGAGGCAATAATGTCGGTCCAAAAATATAGAGTGGGGTACAAAATGAGGAATACATTTTGATAATAAAAAAAAGTCTTGGACAAAAAAACAATTTGTCAGGGGTATGTCGGTCCTAAAATATAGAGTGGGGGTATATTGGTAAATAGTGAGGTACAAAATGAGGGGTATATTAGTAAATGGTGGGGTACAAAATATAGAGTGAGGGTATGTCGGTCCAAAAATATAGAGTGGGGGTATATTGGTAAACAGTGTGGTACAAATGAGGGGTATATTGGTAAATGGTGGGAATAAAATTTTCCCACCAAAAGTGGATAAAAAAAAAGAGTGTTGGAATAATAAAAAATTTGTCAGGGGTATGTCGGGCCAAAAATATAGAGTGGGGGTATATTGGTAAACAGTGAGGTACAAAATGAGGGGTATTTTGGTAAATGGTGGGGTACAAAATATAGAGTGGGTGTATGTCGGTCCAAAAATATAGAGTGAGGGTATATTGGTAAACAGTGGGGTACAAAATGAGGGGTATATTGGTAAATGGTGGGAATAAAATTTTCCCACCAAATGTGGGGAAGTCAACGATTGTGTATTAATTAAGAGAGATAATAATAATAAAAAAGAGTGTTGGACAAATAAAAAATTTGTTAGAGGTATGTCGGTCCAAAAATATAGAGTGGGGATATATTGGTAAACAGTGGGGTACAAAATGAGGGGTATATTGGTAAATGGTTGAAAAAAAATTTCCCACCAAAATGCTTATAGTCAACGATTCTCTATTAATGTATAGAGATTCAACGGGTTCAGCTGGCCGTGTATCGAACCTGTTCGGCCGGCCGTGCTCCGAGCCTAATAAAAAATAGTTTTAAGAGGAGTATCTCTGAAAATAACACACTCACTGCAGTGAAATCCGAACAGGTTCGGCCAAGCATGCGCTGAACCGTACTTAATATTTAAAAAAAATAGAAATTACATATTTCAATAAGGGTTTTCGGTCTTTTCACTCCATAAAGAGGTGTCTAATGAGTAGAGGGGAGATTGTTCTAAGCATGGGCCTAACTTAAACCTCAAGAGTTCACAATCATGAAGTAGATGGAGGGGTCACCAAAATGCATCACTCCTTCGCCACTAAGTAAATCAAGTTCTTTTCAGCATGCATCTTCTCCCTCTGATCTTTAACATTTTGTTTTTTAAGTTATCAATTAAAATTTTTGTTGTATGAATTCTGAGTTGTAATGTTTATTTAATTGAAAGATTTTATATATCAAGTTCAAATTCGGATTTTCTTTTTAGACTCTTTTTCTATATTAATTCTCAGTAATTTATTTACCAATTGTTTTGGTGATTTTGTTTTTATCTATTATTTCTTGGGGTTTTTCAGTAGCTTTATTGAATTTTTTTATGTGAGTTATGAGAATGAGAATGACAATTTTTAGTTGTTAAATTCATATTTCTGATAATTGGTTCTTCATGTTTAGGTTAATTACCCTATTGAATTTATTTTCTGACATAAAATTCAGACATAAGATTAATATTATCAAACTCAGACATAAAATTCACTTCAAAAATGACATTGTCTAGACCCAATTCAAGTACCCATTTTACCTATTTTTTTTTTTTTTTTATCTCTTCCCAAAAGTCCAGACATAGAATTCACTTCAAAAATGACATTGTCTAGACCTAATTCAAGTCTCCCCCGTGAATTTGCATGTTGTTATTTTAGTAGTGAAAAAACAACCTTTATCATCTGGGAGACACATTAAGGACCCGTTTGATAGTCAGGATAAGAAGACAGGATATGATAAGTCTATCATATCTTGGGTTGTTCAGTCTAACATTTGTTGAGCCAGTAGGATATGATAATCCCGTGACTTATCCTATCATGTCTGTTTAGTTAAAATTTTATCCTGAATTTGAGCTGAGTTAGAAATCAACGAGATAGTATAAGAAAATAATTTACTCATTTACCTTTTTAAAATACAAAAATATGTAATCTAATAAGAAATCAATATATATATTAAAAAATAGACACGAAAATAAGTATTAATATTAAATTTAAAAATTAAAAATAGTAGTACTTAATTTAAAAGATAATGTATGATTTTATGAAAAAAATGTAATTTTCTCATTTTGTATAATTTAAAAACTAAAAATTTACTGAATTCAAAAGAATTAATATAAGTGATAAAAAGATTAAATTATTATTAATATCATTTAAGTGTTTATGCATAATTTGTTTATATAATTAAAGATGAAATAATGCTAAACTATTTTTTTATAAAACATAAGCTGTTTTCAAAATATATCCTTTGGAGCTTATGGAAATTAGCTAAAAACAACTTATTAACATGTCATAAGATGTTTCTATAAGCTCTCCCAAACAGTTTCACAAGCAGGGGTGGATGCACATAGAGAGGTGTGGGGGCAATTGCCCCCACACTGTAAAAATATTTTACTAGTGATGATTAGTAAAAATATACTTTGTCCCCATAAAAAAATAGGGTCATAAACTACTAACTTTTAAAAATGTTTGCATAAAATTATAAGAAATATAGGTACTAATTTTATTGCTCTCTAAAAAATGGAAAGTATTAGTTTAATCATTAAAAAATTAAATATCAATCGAACTAGTCTCTAAAGAGTATTAAAAAGTCCCCAAAGTTATTTTAAAATAATTAATTCGACCGATATTTGATGACCAAATTGATACTTTTCATTTCGTACAGACTAAATAAGTGTTAATTTTTTTATCTATCTGGGTATATACTCTTTTTTATCGTGAGAATAAGTATTTTTTAAATATTTACAATATTTTTCTTCTAAGGAGATATATCAGATTATTTTTGGCCAGTGCTTTCCCCACACCCTCTCCTACTTATTCACACCCCATTTTTTTTTAATTCCAAATTTACCCCCATTAAAAAAAACAAAAAACCCACACCCCTCCCCTCCCTTCTCACTCTCCCTCGTCTCCTTCTCTCACTCCCCCTCAACCGAAGCCTAACATTCACTCTCCCTCTCACTCACCTCCTCCCAACTCACTCAATCTCACCCAATCTCTCACACAATCTTCTCCACCAACACTCTCAAGATTTGCTGGGTTATTTTCGCCTCCCCTCACACTCTCTAATCGTTCCATTTTCTTCAAGGTATGCCTCTCCCCCTACGCTGCATTTGTTTTTTTTTTTTCTGAAACGCTGAATTGTTCGAACGAGGTTGTGCGAATACCGTTCGAACGACCTCATTCGAACCGTTGTAATTTGGAAACTAAAACTGACTTGTTCGAACGGGGTTGTGCGAACAGGTTCGCATGTAGCCGTTCGAACAGTCGTTTGACAGTAAACTTTCTCAGCTTTTTTGTGTTTGGTTCTGTAAATTTGGTTTAATTGGTTCTGTTAATTGTTGTTTCAGATATGGTGAGGAGCAGAGGTGGTCATGCTGCTGAACCATCCGAGCGAGCCGGTCGGCCGCCTCCTACGGTTTCAAACCGCAAAAGGAGGGAAGAAGCTGGTGAACCCTCCCGAGCTAGGGGTCGTGCTAGGGGTAGGGGCAGAGTTGATGTTCCTCCTCCCCCACTTCCCGAGGATATTGGGGCGGGATATTGGCGTGATGCTCAATTTCCGCCTATGAGTTAAGCCGACCCCTTCATCCGCTACGCCTTCATCTGCTAGGCCTTCATCCGCCAGGGCTTCATCATCATCTAGGCATCATGAGGAGGAGGCTGCCGAGCCTCGTGAGGAGGAGGTTCTTTGAGCCTCGGGAGGTGAGCTGCTTTGTTAGAGGCAACATTCCCATTTCTGGTGGACCGGAAGATGGTTCTGTGTTGTCCACATACATCACAGGGCACATATCCTTACCGATTTTTTTACGGCGGGTAAGTTATTATTTTATAGTTATGCATTTGTAAATTTGTTTATTATGTTGTTGAATGTTTTGGCTTATTGTGTCATTTCGAATGCAGTGCGGCGGATTTACAAACAATCCCACATGGACTATTACGAGCGGTGTTTCATGTGCAGATTAGGGACACTCACGGCAAAGATCGGGGTTGGTTCCTTTGGTTGGGCTTGGTTTCCCCATTCTCCACAGGGGTCGCTTTGAACGCATTCATAGAGCGTTGGCGGCCGGATACATCATCATTCCACCTTCACTGTGGGTGAGATGAGCATCACCCTTGATGATGTATCCCGGTGCCGCACATCCCCATTCTTGGCGGGTTCTATGACATGCGATCGGACTTCATGGCGGGGAGAAGCATTCTTTGGTTGACTATTTGGGGGCAACACCGAAGATCTGTTGCCGGACTTGGCCGTGGGTTGTCTGTTGAGCTCGTATGGCTGAGGGATAGGGTCTACCACCCAGCCATAGCTGAGGGGCGGTGGGACCATGCTGCTAGGGCCTACATGCTGTATCTTTTGGGTTGCACCTTGTTTGCTGACAAGTCAGGCAACAAGGTTAAGCTTGGCTACCTTGGTATCTTGATTGATTTGGATTTGTTGGAGACTATTCTTTGGGGGCCATGGCCTGGCCCATCTCTATGATCAGCTGAAGGATGCTACAAGGAAGAAGACCAAGAAGATTGCTGGTCATCTTCCTTTACTTCAGGTATAAAACATATTCTTTACTTTTTTAGTTTGTTTTAGGGTTACTTTCAGATTAATAATCAACCAATGATATGTTCATTTACAGGCTTGGATCTTTGAGCATTTCCAGAGTGCAAACTTTTCCTCTTGGGTGGAGCACCCAGAGTATGATGAGAGTAGCCCACAGGCGAAGAAATGGTTGTGCGATGATGGCCCCAGGGCCATCAAGTCCTGAACCATCGAGATAAGGCCTTGGACCACTAATCCGTGAGGAGGTGACACAGGACCCCTACACGGCCCACAGGCAGTGAGACCACTTTGAGGAGTGGCCGAGTTCGAGAGGTTCATTCGAGTGGTGGTCGCATGATGCGCCACTTGCGGATCGAGTGCTCGAGCGGTTTTGGGCGGGCAAAGCACATTCCGGAGGATCCCGGACTGCTACTAGGGCCGTCTGTATTCTATCCGAGTGTGACGAGATGTGGACACACCGAGGACCACTTGGTGGCGCGGGCCTCCACGTGTGTCGTACTCCTCAAACACGGTCTTGTCGGGCTACTTTCCATGGTACTCTAGGGTCTCACATCCCTTTCTCTTCCCCCGAGCATTATATACGACTTGCGGATGACCACGATGTCGATTGTGGTACGTGTCTTTTATGTTTATTGCATTGATAATGTTTCTTAATATTCTATTTATTTAAATAATAATGTTATGTTATTTGGTTGTGAGATGCTACCGAGAGCTACCTGGATTTGGTTGATGACATGGATGGGGCCATCGATGATAATGTCCTGAGCCGGTGAGGAGCATGTTTCAAAGCACATCAAGAGGCTGCTCAACCCCTTCCGTGGGTTTAGGAGGAGGTTTGGCAATGTGTATGAGAGGAGGAGGGGGCGCAACACCCAGTAGGATATGTCATAGGGGGATATATGTTTGGATTTTTTGTATAATTTAACTACTTTGTTTCATTTGGTTTTTTAATTTGAAATTCCATTTACGTTGGCGCAAATTTATTGGCATTACGATAATAATTACGGTAAAATTAAAAAGTCGAACAGAATTTAATATTGGATAAGAACAGAAATGAAAAACACAAATTGCAAAAATACAAGGATAGGAAATTTAAAACGAAACGACAGGAAAACATAATACAACCTACTTCTACTTAGAACTACTACCTCTAATGCTACGGCGGATGGATTCGCCAGATTCTCGTGTTTCGACGAACAATTCGAGATAAGGTTCAATAAAACCTTGGAATTCCTCATGTTTCTCAAACATTTCACAAACGTCTTTGTCTTTCTTGATAGGCTTGGGCCACATCTGAATACGATTACGTGGGGTCATTCTACAGATGTAGGGGGATTGACATTCGATACTTTTAATTTCTTGCTCAACACCATCTAGGTGCACATTTTCTGTTAGTTTTTCTTTCAATTCTGCAAAGGTGATGTTGTTCTTAAGCCTGAAATGTTTAGTCTTTTCACCATGAAGCAACACACACGACTTGGTACCGTGCCGGGCGATCATCTGATACTCAACTTTACAGGGGTGCGTAAGTATGGGTTGTTGTGGTGCGCGTGGTCCTTGTTGAAGAAGATGCATGACTTCTTCTGGAGTGCATACTGTGTCCACATACAACTCTAAGATTTGTCGCCCCATCGGAACGTTAGCTAGATGTTCCATCATTGCCCGGACGTCGTCGTCGCTTTGGATCTCCATGGTGAATCTTTCGGCGGTCCCATCATCTCTACAATTGAACTTTTGAAAGCGTATACGCTCCACGTCTTTACGCCACGCTCCTCCGGGACGAATCTTCCTCTCGGCCTTTTCTTCGATTCTGCGAAGGTGATGTCCTTACTCATCCTGCGAGAAGACATGGTTAGGACAACGAAACACGACACCATGTTCGTCGGTGCAGATGATCCATTGTGGTGAAGGGCTGTTAGGAATTTGTCGTTTGAGTACTGGGTTGAGCACAATTGCCATTCCATTTCAGCTGGGTTGGGAAGAAGGAGAGAAGGTTTTGGTGAAGAAGCAGTTGGGTTGGGAAGAAGGAGAGAAGGTTTTGGTGAAGAAGCAGATTAGGGTTTGGTGAAGAAGGTCTGAGGATGTGAACCCCCTTTTATAATAGGCGTGGTGAAATGTCAGCCGTTGATTTCATTTTTAGACATCCACTCCTTTATCTGACACATTTGGTGATTGTAAACCGTTGATTAAAACTGTCGGTGGAATCTGAGGCGTCCAATACCTGCAGCAATTCTGCAGCACTGGTTCGAACAACATCATTCGCACATGTTCGAATGACCAAATGCGAACGTGTTCGCATGACCCTATTCGAACAGTTGAAAAAACGCCTAAGGGGTGTCCCTCCATATTTAACACACTCGAACGACCTCGTTCGAACATGTTCGAAGCCTCGTGTTCGAACAGGTGAAAATTTCGTAAAAAAAAATAGGTCTTTTGGTCTTTTCACACCTTTGTGGGGTGTGTTTAGAGTAGGAGGGGGTGTGGGAAAAGCAACAGCCTTATTTTTTGCCCATCACTAAGAATTTCTGAATCCACCACTCACAAGTGCTTATGCGCTAGTAGATAAGCCCAAAAAACTCATCCAAACAGCCGCATTTCTTTTATGGCCCAATAGTTGACACTGACGCTTAACGCTACACCTAGCAGTTTTCTTGAATTAATTAGGTTTCATTAAGTTCCAGCTTCTAACCACTCACTTAGAGAAGTGGTAATATAATCAATGAGGAAAAACAGTGTACTAGTATTAACGATTGACAGGAACCTGACGCCAAATGCACATAAATAAAAATATAAGAAAGATTACTCAATTTGTATTCATAGACATAAATATACAAATTATCATGAAAAGGAAATTTCGGTTAAGTAAATGTAGACGCGTGAGTCAGAGCGTATGTATATGAGTAAGAAGGAGGTCCCGGAAACTAACATTTCCCCCACCCCCACTAACAATTGCCTATCTTAAAAAAAAAAACATAAATATACAAATTTCATAAGATATCCACCGACAATAACACTAAGAGCATGTCGAAAACATGTTTATCATTCATTTTAGATCAAACAAAAAAAAAGTTCCTAAGTGGCTTAGAAACATACATAGGAAATTTTTTTGTCTGTTCTTTTTTCTTTTTTTTGGTCAACTGTATAATATGTCATTCAATGGGAATAAAATTTGTTAAGGGGTGTGAAAGAGTAGGAGGAGGTGTAGGAAAAGAAACGCCAAAAATAATTCAAGCGCAGGGCCCAGATGGCAGTCCAGGAGCTCAATAACCAGCCTACAATAATAAACATGTTTTTCCATAGGCACACGTGCTGGAGTTCCTAAAGATAACACAAACTTTTAGTGGCTCTAATATTGAAACTCTTCTCGTACTCTAATGTCAACATAGTTAATGATATAAATATAATAGTCAGTGTTGGAGTGATTCTATTGATTCATTCTTCACTGAATCTCTCACCACCAGGTTAGAATATTTACTAAATGTCTCAAAGTCTGATATAACTTCTAATCTAGTGGTAGCATCTGACATGAGAATATAAATAAAATTTTGGAGTGGTGTGTTAGATGATGTTGCTAATCCTATGAAGATAATTTACTTCAAAAGTCTAACAAGTTTAATTAAGCACAAAATTTTAGAATTTGAAATTTTAAAAATGTGTTTATAAAGTAAATTAGAGGCCCTAAGGCTAAGAGTTATGAATTTATTCTAGCTTAGTCAACTTCTTTTTGGTGGTGATGATTCTAGCTTAATCAACTATCTAGTCATAGTCAACTCCAGAAACACATAAGAAGGAAATTTTTCCTTACCGAACTGTAATAATATAATTAATTCTTCATCTAATCTAATATATAATAGCAACGAAGCAAGTAAAAAGGATATTTTTTCGTACGAAAACCTGACAATATATGATTAATTCTTCATCTAATCTAATATATAATAGCAACGAAGCAAGTAATAATTTATGACTGTCAGCCAGCAGAGTTTTGATTTTGTAATGCCGCAAGATATCCCATCTCTATTCATTCTATTAATTCATGTGGGTGGTCCAGCCAGATGTAGCTGTGGATTATTGCTCATTTGGTATGCAGTTCTTTGAGTTATTTGGCATTTGAGGAATTCCTGTATTTTATCTGTAGGTGAAGCTAATTTGGGAGATCTTTTGACATAATTTTATCCGTATCTTGGCTATAGGCTAGAGGCAATTCTCCTACATACATATTTGTTTTATGAATGATTTGTTGATCCTATTAATTGTATATCTAGGAGGTATTCGGTTCTTTTCACTATTGGTGATTGATATTTCACTATTGTATATGAGTTGAGTATTCTTTGTGATGTGCTTATATATTATATATGTTTGCCTTTAAATAAACAAAGCACGTAAGAAGGAAATTTGTTCATATGAAAATCTCATATATATATATATATATATATATATATATATATATATATATATATATATATATATATATATATATATAAAGATTAATTGTCTAAGTAAAAAATTTAAGGATGTTGTGAGTGAAATTTTTAAAGCAGGAGAGGTCAAAATCAAAACCAAAACAAAACAAAACGAGAGTCTCCCGGTAAAAAGGAAACTCTAGTCACAAGTGTAAAGAATAAAGAGAGAAGAATTCATTCACATCACCAATCGAATTAGCGATTCTAGATGGATAACATGAATGAAGTTCGAAGTAGTAAAATGAATTCATTCACATCAACAATCGAATCTTGCAATTGACTCAAAATTGATGAAATGAACAAATTCGAAGACAAAATTGTAAAAAGGGGCTTAAAATAAACAAATAATCAATCCTAAGAATGAGAGAACATCATGAATCTTTTAAGCAG
Organism: Oxytropis ochrocephala; assembly: GCA_020916435.1. Taxonomy (NCBI): domain Eukaryota; kingdom Viridiplantae; phylum Streptophyta; class Magnoliopsida; order Fabales; family Fabaceae; genus Oxytropis; species Oxytropis ochrocephala. The sequence continues at coordinate 115,220,464 of CM037088.1, forward strand.
GACAACTATAAAGAAAATAAAAGGAAAAACATGAAAGAAAATACTGGAATTGAAATTGTTGGTTGGGAACGTTGTAATGACACATGGAACCGTGAGCGACAACAGAGACTTAGGACATATATAGAGTGTTTACAAGTTCCAATCAGTTTGATTACAATGATGTTACAAGTATATATAAACAATGTAAGGTAACTTCCTAATTACAAAGATCATGACACAAGTGGCTCTTGGAGTAACTTCTCTATCCTAAGATTGACACTTGTCTTATTTGAAATAACAAATAAAATACTAATAACTACCCTAAAAACTTCCAAGTAACTTGTTTCGAGTAACCTTCTTGCATCATCAAATCACCAACGCCTTAAACATGCATTTAGTCTTGTATTTTGCTTCATAAACCAACAAGCCAATTATATCTTTGACATAGGATCTACTTGGCAATGTGGATCCGTTAGCTTATAGCGGATCCGCTAATTGTAAGTGTTTGGCACAACTAGGGCTCTGTTTGGTAAAAAGTAGCGGATAGCGGATAAGCTAGCGGATAGCGGATGAGCGGATATCAAATGAGCTAGCGGATAACGGATAGCGGATGAGCTAGCCGATAGCAATTGATGTGTTTGGTAAAACTAGCGGTTGAACTAGTTGAAATGACATAAAAAGATATATTTATTTAATTCATGATTACATTTATTTAATAAGGATAGAGAAGAAATTTAAGAAAAATAACAAGAGTAAAAATGCCAAAAAAAGTGAGACGCTATCCGCTAGCGTTTGAAAAAATGCTAAACGCTAGTGCTTACCAAACATGTGTACTCTTTCACCGCTAGTTCCATCCACTATCCGCTAGCGGATGGGATGGGACAAACAGAGCCTAGGTTTTAACATTTTTTCACTAGCTTATAGCGTTTTTTAAAATGCTACTTGAAGTAGTGTTTGAGCTTATAGCTTATAACTAGCATTTCATTTTTTTCTCTCAATTTTACCCTCATTACTTTAATTAAATTCCTCATTGATCATCCATTAAATGAATTTCTCTCTCATTTTTAATCATTAATTACAAATGCCTAATTACGTAATTTTATTTTTATAAGCTACATACTTCAACCGCTAATTTTACCAAATACTTTAAATTCAATCCGCTTCGCTACCTCATCCGCTATAAGATAGCTTATCCGTTATTCGTTACTTTTTGCTAAACAGAGCCATAGTATAAAATGTAATTTTCGACACTAAAAGAAAGCTTCTTATGACCATTGTTGGCTACTTGTAGAGTGTCTCAACTCTCTCAAAGAAAAACTAATCTCCACTCGTGTTTAGAATCAAATTTTGCACTGACCAAAATCGAGTTTGTCCATTGCAGAAATCAAACTCGAAGCACCGGGTCGACCTGTGTCCGATGGTAGCTTAAGAACCTCGTGGTGGGTATCCAACAATTGTCCGGGAAAAAATAATTCATTAATTGGATCAGTTATTAAGTTATTATTAATTACCACCGTAATCAAACAGAAGGAAATAAATTGTCAAAAAAAATAAACATAAGAAAATAAAAGATTTAAAATTCAAAAGTGAATAATAATATGGCGTAAACCTTTTTCCGTTTCTAGCATGATGAGTGAATATATACCGACTTCGCGAATCTGAGCCCTCCGACCTCGCTCTCTTAATCTCCAGCGTTTTTTCCCTTCTGCTTATATCCAAGCTTTCTTCTGAGGTTAGTACTTTACTTTTTGAATTTATTCTTTTTTCTTTGTATTTCGTACTTAGTTTTTTAGTGAGATCTAGCCTCACCGCAATCTTCTTTGTCGAATTGGGGTTGTCGAATTCGGGTTCCGATCTCCTTCGTGAACCCATTATATTCGATTTATCGATAGCTTGCCCCCATTCCTGTAGGTAAAAGCGGCGAAAACTAAGCAAACAACTCGTATTTGAAACGCTCCGACTCATCGATCAAGCCGAGCAAGCTCGTAAATCCCGAGGTCCTAACATCGGAAAACTAATGGCATCGAGATCAAGGACTGATTCTCATCCTACTGATAGGGAAAGAGTGGTTGCCCCCGAGATACAAGAAGAAATGCCCTCTGGGCCGAGGGGAAGTGATAGCAGGAGAGCTTTCGATGAAGAGTCATCAACTCCCCCTTCTACGCATAATAATCCGATTCCTGCAGCTGAGGTAGGCGTTGACTCAGATCCGAGCTCTTGGATGATTACGAATCCGAGGCGGAATCGGATGGAAGAAAAGGTGACGATGCTGTGCGTAATCCAGGAAGAAGAAGATATCGGTGGAGAGAGAAGGTGAAGTACGTAAGATACTAGTAGTTTTGAGTTATTATGCAGATGCACGAAGATTAAGCAGAAGAACAACGTCAATCTCCCTGTGGATCCCCCTTTGGGCACCCCTCGAGATTATTCATGGGTGTCCGAACCACTTCGAGGTATCAGCTCAGTGATGACTTCAGAATCCGATCTTAGTGGTTTTTCAAAGAGGCTTTATGCGAAAGATCCTGAGCGATGGCGTACTTATGGAATGGAAGAGGGCGAGCATGTGGCTACTTATCCCACTTCTCTTAAGTTCATAATCTACTGGACGACTTTAGCTCACATGCGCATCCGACCTCCATTCACGGCCTTCCAGCAGTCAGTATTAGCGAGATTAGAGGTAGTCCCTTCACAACTTCATCCCAATGTTTGGGCCTTCGTACATGCTTTCGAGCTCGTATGTCTACATTTAGGTCGGCCCCTCTCTTCGCAGCTTTTCCTACACATGTATTTGGTAAATAAACGGACTGAGAAGAACAGTGGTAAACCCGCCCGTTTAGAGCATTACACCCTCCGATCTAGGGCAGACATAAGGGTATTTCGTCCGTATTCAGAGAGTTTGAAATATGAATGGAAAAACAAGTTTTTAAGGTGGAGCCGGTGTTGCCATGATGAGTAGATCGGGTTGGCACTTTCAATGTTGAGAATGATATCGTTCTTACCACCAAATTTCCTCTTGGTTGGACTCGTCGCGACGACACTATCAAACATTCCGTTGATGAGAAGCATTTAAGTGCGGAAGATCGGAAGACTTTGAAGATCTTTGATGTATATCGCGAGATCGGGTTGTTACCAATAACGAACAACGACCCAATCAATGGGGTTTCGACACTAAGTTATTGGTAGAAGCGAGTTAAAGTTTGCGCATGTCGAGAAGGTTTTAGGTTGGTTCTAAACCATACTTAGTCGAATTTTAATCTTTGATATTTTGCCGATTTTGCTTTATAATTTTGTTTGCTAACTGAACTTTTCTTCTGCACACGAAATGGCCCCACAGAGCAGGATGGCGGCTTTGAAGCCCCTTGCACTTGCCGAAGTTGAGCAGCGGCAAAAAATGCCGGATCGGTAGTGAGGGGTCGCGGTGAAGGGACTTCTGCAGTACCTATTACTCATGCCGAGCCTATTACCGTGGTTCATTCCGAGGTGGCTGGCGAAGAAGAAGAGTGGCCTTTGACAAAAAAAAAAAACCACATTAGGTCGTCTTCCCCCCATAACGAGTCCTCAGGACCGAGGTAAAAATCATGAAGTCAAACATGTTAATCTCAAAGGCTAAACATATCATGTTAATCTATTATTATTTACTATTACTATTACTATTAGGTCGTCTTCCACATTAGGTCGGCCTTTATTTACTCTTATTATTTACTATTACTATTACTATTAATTGCAATTATTGAATAGACATTAAAAATCATGAAGTCAAACAATTACATTTGAAAGGCTAAACATATCATGTTAATCTCAAAAAAAAAAATATCATGTGCTGTGGATTTGAAATACCAGCAAAATTTAATAACAAATTGTGATGTAATTTGCTCCCATCCGGACTGGGAAGGTTCCTACATCCGCTCGGTTCTCGGGAAACTTTTTCTGAAGACTTACCGATAGAAATATCTAGGCTCTACCGCTATCAGAAAGGAATGAAACATAATTAGGGGGAAATATATCTGATTTCCCTCCTCCAGTTAACTCGATCATTAAATGTATTTATTAATATTATAGTTAGCATTGTAATATAAATATGAGAGGCCAATAAACAGATCCAAAATCATTTTCTCTCATTTAAATACTTATTCTTTACGTTCCATGCAAAGAATAGTGTAACTCGTATTCAGTTTCTTTCTCACCCAACGATTTAGCCATGTCTGTACGTATACACGTAATGGATAACATTAACATTTGACTTGTGATCAATAATGATTTCCAAAAGTGCTGTCTATAGTGACGGGAACGGATTCGGTACCTGCACTGTGTTACCAGCAAGACCAACGAGGCAACAACCTTACTTCGCCACCCTCCGCTGATGATGCCGCTCCGGTCGTCAGACCACCCCATCACTCCGATAGTCCCCACTGGTCAAACACACCGCAAAAGCCATAAAAAACCCAAAAAAAAATAAGTATATTGATTCATACATATGCTTCAGAGGAGTTGTACCAAAAAAAAATACGTATGCAGAGGAGCCAGCAAAATAGCAATGAACTACATTATTGATGGAGAAGAAATCATGGAAGAAGACTCAGTAAAACTAAAACCAAAACGAGAATCTTAAGAGAGCTGGAGTTTAAAGAGTTAAAGAGTGTGAACACTCAATTTTTACCGGTATTTTTCACTTTTATTAAAAAATCGTAAAAATATTCGTTTTTTGTGTATTTTCGAATTTTAGTGTTAAATTCATCGTTTTGCTCGCGTTTATCACATTTGCATTATTTTTACTCTTTTTAATTAAACAAAAATTAAATATATATATATGCTAATTCAAAAAAATTACAAAAAATAGTTGTCTTGTTACAATGTTTTTTTTTTCACAGTAGGCCAAAAATTTAAAAATAATAAAATCCGAAATTAATAAGTAAATAAATAAATAATGCAACTGCTTCTCCAAATTTTTGATTTGGGCTTTTATTGACAAGTCAAAAAACCCAGATCTGCAAAAGAACCCAGTCAAACAATCATTAATTATCTAAACCTTATTTTTACATATAAAAACAAGCTAATTTGATATTGCAAAGGGGAGAGTGGGTCATTCACAAACAGGGAGCCGTCATCCACCTTATACCCTCCGTTATATACCCAATCTCAATACAGCAAACAAAAAGAATCCCATAGCCAACCACCACCAATCCTTAACCTTCGTAACCACACTACCATCATTGCGCCCACATCACCTTATTTCCTTCGTAGCTTGTCCATCCCTCTCCCTCTCATTTTTTATCAACGTCTCCTTCCTCTCACACAAAATAATAGTGGATCTCTTCCCTCTCTCTCTTACATTCTTTCAATTTTACTCTGTATGTGTCATGTGTGGGTCACAAAACCTTTCTAATATGTTCTTGCTTATTTGTTTATTTATTTGATTTTGTTGCATTGCATCTTACTTTTGTTAATTAGTTATTGATTATTGATGTATTGTTATTGGATTTGTGTCATAATAGTTACTATCCAAAGATCATCGTTTTCACCATTCTTTTCAAAATGGATTTGTTATGTCACATTATTTTATTCAATTTTATCTTGAACGCCTATTTCAATGATAATAACATAATTATGATTTTGGTCGAGACGAACGTCTTATCAAATCTGCAATACCGGTTTAAGTGACTCGAGTTGTACAATTTGGTCTTAAACACCTTTGAAATTGACACCGAACGTCACGTTTTCTGAAAAACCCCTAATCAGTTTATTATTATATAGCACCTATTTTTCAAAATACTAAAAAATATGGGTTTAACTGAGATGTACATCTTGTCGATCCCGGTTTAAGAGACTCAAGTTGTACAACTTAGATCTTAAATCCCTTCAAAATTAAAATCAATCAACCAACAAATTTTGGGAAGAAGCTACGTGACTTTTGAGTCTCTCATAAGACCAGAGAAATGCGTGAGGCGTGCGCGGGGTCTTCCTGTCAAAGTCAAAATTAAAATTTTCCAAATTAGTCCCTATTTTATCTTCTTGTAAATAAATAATCATTCATTTTCTACTAAATTTTTGTAAATCTTATTTTTGGGTAAACAAATAATTAAATGACTTAGTAATGATTGCACAAATCAAATTTAGGGTAACTGTCTTAAGACAGATGTGTTAGGAAGCTTGATGAAACTAGTTTTCACCCCGCCCTTCCATAATGTAGACTCGAATCCAACCAGAATCACGTGGTCGATAATCTTAGGTTTAGGTTTTTCTCAATTTTCTTATTTAGAAATAAATTGGGTGGCGACTCTTTAAAATCATATTTTTGAGCCGTCTACGTCGAGATCCAAGTCACGACAAAGGGGTTTATGGATTTGGGTCTTGTGTTTTTTAAGGAAGACAAAGACTCAAAATTGGTTTATTTGATACATGGCTTTCAAAGGGGATGAGCAGTGCAGCAACCGGAGCAGTGAGGCAACGAAACGGCCGGAATAGTGGCAGCCTGGCAGGGGAGCAGCATCGGCAGAGCAGCACCGAAACACAGTGCTCTCGTTGGTTCTGTGATGAGATTTCAGATTTGTGAGTTTTTTATTTTTTTAAAAGAGTGGACACGTGGTGGATTTTTAAGCGCACGATTTATCCAATGAATGAGATTAAAGTAAAGGCACAAAGGCACCTCGCGCTCACGGTACCGAATCCGTTCCCGTGTGATTACTGAGAGTAGTCTAAGCAAACCACACACAGAGAGGCGTGTAGGCTTATACAAAGCCATATTCCAAGTCAGTGTTTTCTTTAATTAATTAGCTATCACTAACTTCCAGTTTGAAACCGTGCACGTAAAATAATAGTAATAATCAATGTGGAAAAACAGAGTGGCAACGAATGATATGAACTTGACACCAAATCCACATAAATAAAAATATATAAAAGAAACTCAAGATCACTTGGATGAGACGGTAGAAGTGTCTTCTAGCTTAACTAATGTTTTAGGTTCGAATCCAACATTAAGCATGTAGTAGTGTTAAAATCTTTTGAGGGAGAGTTTTGTCGCACATTGTGTTCCTACCCGACTCGAGGGATTAGTCTCGGTAATTGTACGCAGAGGATTCTTGATTTATACAATATATATATATATATACACTAGTATAATTCACCCGTGCCAGCACGGGTCGAGATTCACTTGTAACATAAAAATTGACAATTTTGTTACAAATTAAAAAAACAAAAGTTGTATATTTAAGCGTTGTGTGAGATATTAAATACCTTGGACACTATCTAAAATTAAATTTATTATGTTCTATACATATATTTACGAAGGAAGGGAGAAAATGATTATAAATTGAACGCAAAAAAACTTTGAACCTAAGTGCCCCTATTTTTTTCCTCAACTCATATGAAGCAAACTTTTTTTTTGTCATGATTTTGATAAAAAAATATATGAGTTCAGTTTGTAATTGTAGGATGGTACCTATCAATCATTATAATGTGCAAATATTTTTGTATTATGCAGCAAATAATACATGTTAGTTGTGGTCATTCAACCAAAAATAAAAATTTATTATTTTTCGTGACCCACGATCACCTACGACACCCCCATAAGTACCAAAATGCCTAAAATGCCCCTGGCATTTAAAATAAAAACGAACCGGCCCTACATAAAATTTTTTTTCCGGAATTAGCAAAAAAAAGAGGTATTTCGAAATTTTGGAGGTGATATTTCGGAATTAAGCGCAGAAAATTGGTATTTCAGGTTCATGATTTTTGAACCGGAATTATCTCCGAGAAAAGGTAATTAGAAATTTTGTATTTTTAAATTAAATTATTTTTGAAATACCTTTTCAGAGGTAATTAGGTTCATAAATATGAACAGGAAATACCTTTTAAAAAGGTATTTCGAATTTTTTTTTTTTTAACATTTTAATTTTTTTAAATAGATGGTTATTACGGATTTAACTTAGGTGCCTTTACTACATCCGAGATATTTCCCACTCGTGATGCAATGACACGTTGGGTTAGAGATACCGGAAAGTTTAACGAGTCATTGTGGTTATTGTTCGATCCGAGACGACGGAGAATGGGAAAGGGAAAAAGACGAAATTTGTTTATGGTTGTGAGAGGCAGGGCACATACTGATCGAGTAGATGTTGGGTGTTAATTTGGTAGACACAAGAGTTCGAAAAGATGTGGTTGTAGGTTTCGATTGAAAGCTAAACCAATGTTACCTCCTAATTACGATTGGATGGTGAGAGTGGTGGATGGGATTCACAATCATGAGCCTCATAAGACTTTGTTTGGGAGCAACTATATTTGGTAAGTTTAGCAAGGACGGCGATCAATTGTTGGAGCATTTGTCCTTGGGAGTGAAAGCATCCAAAAGTCTTGAAGCATTAAAGAACAAATTTAAGAACAACTTGAGCAACATTACTCGGTTGTATAGAACCCGCGCCAATATTCGGAAGGAAAGAGAGGTAATATGGTGAGATGCACGTGAGCCTTATGACACCGATTCAGGCGAACCATTACTTGTGTTGGACGAGGCGACTTAAAGGTAGTGATATTGTTGAGGAGATCATGTGGTCACATCTCGATAGTATTAAGTTATTGAGGATGTTTCCCATCGTTTTGATTATGGATCGTACCTTTAAGACCAACAAGTATGCATTGCCTCTGCTTGGAGATTGTTGGTGTCACTTCCACCGAGTTGACATTTCTGTTGCGTTTGCATATCCGTCTCATGAGCGTTATGATGACTACACGTGGGTGCCGCAGAGCCTCACGAGATTTGATCTTTGTGTGATATTGCACTTCCTCAAGTAAGTCAATGCTAAGCGACTTTAGTTTTTGCCATTACATAACTGCATTTTTATTTTTTCCATTTCTAATAGAACGTGTGAATTGTGTTTCTCGAGGTTATCCTCACCGATTGTGAGGAGGCTTTGATATCGCTATCAAGGTTGTGTTTCCGAGGTCGTGAATTTGCTTTGTCGATATCATATCAACAAAAATGTTCATGCTCAAATTAAGAAGTTGGTGAAGGGAGATAGAGTGGATTCACTGATGACACTTTGGCATCATGTAGTTGATGCTACATTTGATGATGAGTTTAGTGAGGCTTTGCATGATTTTGAGCAATCGTCTACTGACATACCCCTACTTATTGCATATGTGAACAGACAATGGTTGTATCCTCACAAGGAAAGATTTTGTGGCCCGTGGATCGGATAAAGTAAGACACTATGGAAATACCACGACTAATAGAGCACGCAATTTTTTTTCTTATGTGCCTTAAGTATATGATTGTGGTTTCTTTGTTTTAATTTTGCCTTACGTGCCATAGGGTTGAGGCTGCCCATTGGGCATTGAAGAGATCATTGGGTTCTAGTGGTGGTGATTTATGCAAAAGCTGGGAGTCAATTAATGGGATGATCAATGCACAAATTAATAAAATTGTGGATTCTTTTCAAAAGAGCATCAACCGTATAGATGCCCAACACAACATTCCATTCTACAAGAATCTACACGGTTTGGTGTCTATTGAGGCGTTGAATCATATTGTCGGGAGTTTGATAACATGATGGATGGTGTGGGCACGGATAAGAAAAAGTGTCTTTGGTTGTGTCATTAAAGTTACTCATGGGTTACCTTGTTCTTGTGAACTTGGTAGGTTACACCTAATGGGACTACCAATACCATTGGACATTATTGACTCTCATTGGAAGAGGACCGAGTTTGGAGGCAATGGATGAGGAGCGGATCAAAGAAGCGTCGGAAGGAGGTGACTTAAGCTATCTGATGAGGAGATTTGGAGGCGGTGGAATGACATGCACCTTGAGGAGAGATGTGTTTGGAAGAGAGGTCTTGATGATTATGTATTCAGAGGCACTACATCCATGGTTCCACCTAGCCACAAAGTCAAAACTAGGGGTGCAAGAAGAAGGGAAGAAGAAGAAAGAGTATGACGTGAAGAGAGATCCATCTGCGTGGGAGCACGTTGATGCATCTTTAGAAAAATCCACACAGATACCTCCCCGACGGTCCTTACAAGTACCATCAGACAGACCTTCAAAGATACCTCCCCGACGGTCCTTACAACTAGCATCACAAGTACCCATCGAGCTACAGTCACAGGTCAAGAAAGGAGCGGGCACAAGATGACATCCACTTGGTAAGTCACTTTCCAGAGTTCTTACATAGGTATATTGACGACATTATCAATGTCGCGGGGGATGGAAACTGTGGCTTTAGATGCATCTCTACTTCACTAGACTGGTCGGAGCACAGTTGGCAGATGGTTCGGAATGATTTAATTAGTGAGATGGATGACAACTGGTTTCAGTACACACAGTTGATGGGTGACAATGTTCAGAACATTAGAGATTCATTAGTTTCTATCCCAAACAGACAGGAACAACTTTGTTGAGAAGTGGATGACCATGCGCATACAGGACATGTCATAGCTACTAGATATCGAGAGACCCGTGGTTATGTTGTCGCCTCATGAGAAGCTGGACATTCTTCCTTTGAGGGAGATTGTATTTCGATCAGTCGGTTGGTTTGTGTTGGGTTCATCCATAGGAATCATTGGATTCTTGTCAAGTTGAACCACACTAGCCCTATCCCTCCTGCACATCCTTCTTGGGGTCGATACGTCTCAGATGAAGCTAGATCGTGGCAATATCCATACGTTGGACGCATGCAGTTATGGTCTTCTTTTGTTCCAGATTATGTTCCAGATTATGTTCCAATGACACCATATGATTATGTAGATATCACATCTTGATTGTTTATATAATTTCACATTATTATTTGTTGGTTTTTTTGTACACGTTAACAGTCGTAGAATATTTAAATATGTCCACGTGTCAAAAAAAATCGAGTAACGGATAGAAATAATCCACAAGTGTCAAAGAAATTTAATCGACGAAAACAAATATGTCCACGTGTCAAAAAAAATCGAGTAACGGATAGAAATAATAAACAAGTGTCAAAAAAGTCATTTTTAACACTAAAAAACATGTTTTTTAGGCCACTTTGGTGTACAATTACAGTCGTAAATAATTTTGTATCTCGCTTTTTTAACCTCAATATCGTAGTATTATACTTTTTCTACAAGTTTGTAATTTTTTAAAAAATTTAAAAAAATTACGCATGGTAAAAATTGACGGAACATAGGTAAAAAGTCATTTTTTCAAGTAATAAAACATTTTTTATTTCATTACTAATTAACGGCCTAGATCTTGCCGACAACATTTAACGATCTAGATTTTCCCAACACTTTAAAGGGTCCAGATTTTTTGCCGACCACTTTTCATCAGCGGTGGAAATTCATTCAAGGGTTTCATTTTTCCCTATAAATACACCCTTCCATTTCACTTATTTCACACACACACAACACTCTCATGGATACTCTGAATACACAATACTCTCGTGATTCGCACTCACCGCCCTTCACCATCCAGGGCACAATAACAAACAGAGAAAATGGTGTCTATTTCGAGAGTCCAAACCCCATTTTTATGCAAGCTTAAGGGCGACATCACCTTTGAAGCTACGAAAGAAAAAATAACAACGAAGGTGCGGTGGAGGGTGACGAGCGAGAAGTCACCGGATCATTTATCGCTACCCGACTATGGGCGATAATAATCGTGTTCAGTGGTCCACCATGGATGTGAAGAACAACGATGACGTTCGAGTGATGATGGACACTTTTGACATATTTCAGATGCGGAGTCCTATTCAGCTGTATGTCGAAACCAGAAGGACCGTTGCTGAGATCCTTCGACGTCTCCAACCACCATCTCACTAGTTTGTACCGTGTTTTTATTTCGTTTGTTGTTGCGTTATGTTATTTTTTTCATCAATTTCATGTATTGTATCGTTTCGTGATCGAAAACGCGTCTTTAATTAATTTTAATTTGTTTTTAATTAAATAATTTTTTTTTTCGGAAATACCTTCAAAACTAGGTAATTCCGGTAGAGTTAAAAGGATTTCCGGAATTACCAAAAATTAAGGTAATTCCGGTTCACAATTTTTGAACCGGAATTACCTCAATTTTTGGTAATTCCGAAAATCTTTTATCTTCTTCGGAATTACCAATTCACCTGTGTAATTAGAAATTTTATATATTCCTAGGGCATTTTTGTCCAAAACGTATATTATGGGGGTGTCGTAGGGGATTAGGGGGGTACGAAAAATAACAGCCAAAAATAAATACCATAAGGTGAAATGGTTACAAAACGCACAAAGAACAATGAGAATAAACAGACAAAAATTTGTGGAAGTGATTCGGGATGATGATGAAGTGAGGTGGGAAGTGCGCCTCGATCCCCACCACAAATAGTTTTTATCCAAATCCTCATCCGCATAGCCTCTCATGGGACCTCGTAAAATTATCAAAAGTTATTAAAAATAATTTAAGAATTAAAAATTAAAAATTAAAAATCTAATAAATTGGGTAAAATATAATAGTTTGACTAAAAGAATCATTTTAGAGTAGAATGTAGGTGTAGGAGCCTCTGTGATGAAATCTTTGAAAGAGAAATAAAAATGTAAAAGTACTTACGTTAATATTACTGTAAGGTATGGTAATTGTAATTTCTAAAAGAGATAACTTCCAAAAGGGATAGTTTATATATATATATATATATATATATATATATATATATATATATATATATATATATATATATATATATATATATATATATATATATATATATATATGGGCAATACAAAAAAGAAGGATAATTTTAATATAGTTGTAAGGATAGTTTAGCACACAATAGAAGATTAAGTAAGTGTAATTCCAGAAAGGGTAGAATTGGTTTTTCATAAAATATTTGTGCTACTTTTGTAAATGAAGCTTTAAGTTAATATTCACTTACCATCTTCTATACCCTCATAGACGAAACTCGAAGTAATTCATGAATGTGGAAAGTGTTTGTCCACAAATTCATAATATTGTTTATCCTTTTATTTGTGAATCATACACAACTTAATTTGACCAATACATAATCTTCAATGGAAGTACCTCGAGTTGTTTTCTGTAAAAACATGGCATCATTGCCTACCTCTAGTTGTTTGAACAATAACCTACCTCTAGTTGTTTTCTGTTAAAACTTGAATCATATACGTGGTTGTGATTTTGAACTCTGAATTTGAAGTTTCCAAACGCACAGGTTTAATTGTGGGATTTAGACACTTATCTACATAAAAAAAACGCAGTCCATACGCTTCAGGTATTTAGACACTGTGCATAAATTCTTGGTTCTAAAAAATTTGGGATGATGTCGATTTGAAGCTTTGAAGAGATACTTAAATAATATATTTTCTATCTGATAATACATTTGGTTTTTAGATCTCTGAATTTGATGTTTTGATCAAAACTTGAATAATACATTTTCTATCTAATCGTTTCTAACTAATATAGTACTTTGCAGAAAGTCTTCTGCAGAAAATAATACATTGATGAGCAGCCTAAAAAATCATGAATATATTAAAATAATACCCTCTGTTAAAATGCTGACCGTTTTCCTAAAAGAATCAAACATTATCAACAGCATTTAAAGGGGAATTGAAGAGCACTTAAATGTAATGTTTTCATGTCTGGCTAGTGTTTGTTGGAAGAGCCGAAATCCATTTAAACATCAGCCGTTGATGTTTTCAATATATTGAGACCATTGATTTTATTGTCAGGTGACGTGATCTAACGGCTGGGAATGCAGTATGAATGATGTGGCACCCGTGTGGACTTGTAATGCTGAGGTGGATTTAATTGGTGCTGACATGTTTATTGACGTGAATGATTAGGTGGATGCCTAGGTGTCAGATTCATGGTTATATATATATATATTATAAGAAAAAAACTACTCAATTTGTATTCCTAAAATACTTTCAATTTGATTCCTATATTATTACTCTCTTTATAATTTGTTCTTGGAACTATAAAAAGAAGATTAAATTGTTTCTAAAATGTTTTAAAACCATCAAACTAATCTCTATAAATTATCACTCTCTCCTATTTTGAGAGTATTTGAGGGATTAATGTGATGAATTTAAAATAGTTTAAAGACTATTTATCATATTTATATCATTTAGCTAATAAATATGAAATAAAGTGATAATATAGGGATCAAATTTGGGGTTTACAGTTTACACTTTAAGATAGACAAATTTCATAAGAAATCCACCAACCATTTTCACTAAGAAACGTGTTGGAAACATGTTTATTTTTCATTTAAAATATTTATTCATTTTGACTAGCAAAGAAGAATATGAGAGATTCTATGAATTACTGAAATAGAGAGAGAAATGAAATGAAACCTCAAGGGATTGGTTTAGCGGAGCATTATAGGCTTTGTGTTCGGGAGGTATTGAGTTCAAATCATTCACCTTAAAAGAGACCGAAAGTTTTCTTTGCCTTAGACTATGTCGTCATTCTTTCACTCTAAAATTTTTGTCAAAAAAAGAGAGAAAATATGAAATGGTAGTTGGAACTGGAAGGAGCCATTTCCAGAGATAATGAATCTTTTTTTTTTAAATTTTTGAGAGTCTCTTATTTTCATATTAGAAATTTGAAATTAACCCATTGAAAATAAATAAAAAAAGTTTATAAAGTAAAGAGGCCTTAAGAGTTATGAGTTTCTTCTAAATTAATCAACTATGTGGTCATATTCAACTCAATAAACACGAAAGAAGGAAATTTGTTCATACGAAAATCTAACAATATAATTAGTTACACAACAAAGACATGTGCATTGATTCGTAAAATGTTTGATTACTCACTTGGTATACAGTGGCGGACCCAAGACCCTGTGGGTTAGAAGGCACGAAAATTTTCAAACACACATCGCTAAAAATATAATAAAAATAAGACTTTTACAGGTTCACAACCTGTGTTGAATTAGACCAACACAAATTAAATACCACTAACAAGTTCCTAAATACAAATTAAATAGCACTAAAAGAACCAACATATTCACAAAATACAAGTTCTAAATAGCATTAGAGTGGTGCAAAACTAAAAACTTTGGTGTAAAACTAAGCACTTGGGTGCAAAAGATATTTTTTAGGGGGTATACAAACATTTTTTCCTAAGATATTTAGTGCTAATTTTATTTTTTCAACAGAACGTGGTGGATTTAGTGCAAAAGATATGTTTTAGGGGGTTCAACAGAACCCTCTAAAACATACCTAGGTCCGCCACCGTTGGTATATGAATTTGCAAAAGCTATTGATAGTGCTGATATGGAGATTGAATGTGTATTTGTTCAAAAATGCCAAAGTTGTAAAAAGAAGCACTAACCAATCTGAATGCACACAATTGAACATTAAGTCTGAAGATGAGCCTTTTAGGATTCATTGTTTTTTATACATTGTAGATCAAACAATTGACACACTTAAAAGAAGAAGAGATTATCAATAATTTTGCAACAAAAATAGTTATCAGTATTATAGAATGCTACTACTACATGTTTGGTTATACATGTGTTTATCAATATTGTAGAATGCTACTACTACATGTTTGGTTGATAAATACATGTATAACTATTTTTGCTATAATTAGTTCCGTTGAAATTTTGAATTGATATCTTTTCAATATTGATGTAAATTTTGACATTTATTCCATAGTATTTTTGCTATAATTGTATTAAAACAATTAATTTCAATATATATATATATATATATATATATATATATATATATATATATATATATATATATGGGTTTGCTAGCTAATTTACACCCACTTAAAAAATAGAAGGTGTAAGTTAGTAACCCTACACCTTTTATTTGGACAAAAAACCCAATATATACATCCATAGGAATTATTTAAATGAGTGGATACTTGTGTAATTTACATAAATTCTATCTCTCTCCGTAATTAATGTGTTATCCTGGACTTTATTTTTTCTTTTCTCTCTCAAGTGGATACTCGTGTAAATTTACATATATACTAGGTGAATACCTGTGCTATGCACAGGCTGTTAAATTAAAAATGTAAATTTTGTATATTATTAAAATAGTAATGTAAAGTATGATTTTATATTTAAAAATATTTAATTTATAAGATATTATTAAGTTGTGTGGGAACTTTTTAATATACGTAAATATTAAATGTTTTTATAGCATTGAAGGTTTAAAAAGGAAATTATAAAAGTATTCAAATGTCTGAAAGTTTAGTATTATTTTATTTTGTAAATATATATAAATATGTTTGTAGTATATTAGGAATAAATTAATAAATATATTATATGTATATATATTTAATAAAAAATTGTTGGTATATAAGTTTGTTAAAAATATTGTTTTTATGTAATTAAACTTTTTGTTGTTGTTGTACAAATTGGTCGTCTTTAAAAATGTAACGGAAATGTAATTTATATTTATAGTTACATAAATTTTAATTTTTAGTTGTTATAACTTTTTTAAAATTGAAGTTATTTTATAAGATTTATATGATAAATGGTGGAAGTATTAAATTAGTAGATGAAAATGTAGAGAGTAGGTTGTATTTAAATTTAATATTGTATGTGGTGTTTTTTTAAAAATCTAGGTTATGTATATTAAAAATATATTATAATGAAGTATCTATTTTTATGTTTAAAAAGATTATATTTATACAATATTGTCCTTTTCTGTGAGAAATTTTGTGTATAACTAATTATGAAATTTTTGAATATGAGATTAAATGTTGAAAATTAATTGTTTGATCAAAGAGTTATGAAAAATAAATTGACGAAAGTGAAAAATTGTGTTAAAGTTAAAGATACTTGAATATTTAATATTTGTAAAAAACTGTGTAGTATTGTAGGAATTGTGAATATATATATATATATATATATATATATATATATATATATATATATATATATATATATATATATATATATATAGTGTACTTTGGAATGGGGTGCCAATCACTCTCTACAAAATAGTAGTGGTAAAAATGTAATAGCTATGTATTTTTATATTTATAATGACATGTAATATAATTGTGGAATTATGTTATCATCAGACTCTTCCTCAGTTACTATTGTGTTTAAATATATATATATATATAGTTATTTGTTAATATGATGAGACTAAACTATACTTTTTCAACAATTAAAACCATATCTATCTTTGATCAAATGAAAAAAAACTCGACTTTCAGACTACACCCTTTGGGTCGGTTGGATAGTTGGTCGAGGAAAATATGGGCAGCCATTTTTGGAGATGAGAAAAGCAAGACGTGATTGTAAATGTTATATATATATATATATATATATATATATATATATATATATATATATACCCAGGTTGAATTTGTTTCTGAGGTGAGTAGACCTGTAGTGAAGCCTATAAAAAACTTCTTTTATTTTTATAATTTTGATGGTCTCAACTTTAACGTATAATTATGCAGACGGCATAGTTATCTTTATAAATTATATAATAAATGATTTAAAAGCAGAAGGAAAAATGGTGGTTTTTCTTTTAGAAGCAAAATTAATTGTAATATATAAGAGGAGTTTGTTTGGGAGGTCATGTTGAATGTATAATTTATAATATATTTGATTTTAAAGTTGAAATATATAAAGTAAGATCTATATACATCATATTATTTGTGTATGGTGACGTAATGGTTCAAAATATATATATATATATATATATATATATATATATATATATATATATATATATATATATATATATATATATATATATATATATATATATATATATATATAATTAAAGGTAGGTTAGATCAATATTGTCTGTATATTTTATTTTTTTTCAAAGTTTTTTTGTTTGTTTTTTAAATCAGCTAACTACTATATAATAATTGATTTTTTATTGGGAGGTGTAAAGAAAATGTGCAATCATATTATAGGTATAAATTTTGTGTTAATTGGTTTTTATGTTGTATAAATGGATGGTTTCATTATCAATGCCCATTAGTTGATGTTTTTTTTTTTTTGACAAAAATTAGTTGATGGTTTTATTTTTGGTGTATTAGAACATCTTCTACCTTTTGGTTTTCCATGAACGAAAATGAGGGAAAGTTAGACTGGATAATTAAATTGTGTTAAGTAAAAGTTAATATGTTGGATGGAATTTATCAGTAGAAGTGAGTTGGACATAAAGGTAGAAATTAATAAATAATAAAAGGGATGTGTTATAAAATACAAATATAAAGAAAAATTCAAAGATTATTGTGGAGACTCCATTGGGGATTCTTTTACTTATATGTATAGATATGAAATAAGACACTACATTTAAATTTCGCACATAGCACCCAAAATCTCATGCATGACGCGTAGACGTAGTGCTTAGTATATATAAAAAAACGTTATAGATGTGGCAAGAAATGTGTTGAAATACTGTGGTTTGGATGTGTGTTGGCTTCAACAATGAGTAAGTGGGGAATGTGGAAGATCATAATTTCCCCAGCAACGTATATTTTAACCCTTCAATTCAAAGGCAGCACTGAGGAAAATGATTAAAGGAATAGCAACATCATTGTTTTAATTTTAATTCTAAGTGTTTTCTTATTTTAACTCTCAAGTTTTAGAACAGGTGTATTTCAATACCAATCCAACAAAACAAAAAATCATCATTTCAACTTAAAACTAAAAAGTTTTCTGACCCACTTACCACGTGTATCACCACAGAACCAACCTTTTTAATTAAAAAATCAACACTAAAAATGTATAAAACAAAATAAATTTAATAAAACCATTACTTTCTGTTACACCAGACCACATAAATGTAGTATTTAATAATAACCTTGTTCTTGAGTTTATACCAAGAAACACTCAAAGCTATGTCCCAGTTTCCTTGTTCTCTACTCCTTAATAATTAACCAAAAAAAGAAACATCTACTTACAAATACATTTTTAGACACAAAACTATATTGTCTAAAATGTCACAAGAATATTGAAAGTTCAAGTTTTTTTTCAACCATGTTGTCACAAAAAGCATTCAGATCAATTCTTGTTCTTCTTTTAATCTCTGTGGTGATTTCTACACCTCCAGAAGATCCAATTAAATGTTCATCACAGAACACAAGTTGCACAATCACAAATTCATATGGCATGTTTCCTGACAGAACCACATGTCATGTTTCTGAAGTGTTATATCCAACAAGTGAAGAAGAAATTCTATCAATGGTTGCATTCGCAAGTAGAAAAAAAACTAAGGTAAAAGTTTCAACACGTTATTCACACAGCATTCCTAAGCTAGTTTGTCCTGAAGGAGAAAATGGTTTACTTATAAGCACAAAATATTTGAACAAGATATTGGAAATTGATGTGGAGACAAGGAGAATGAAAGTGGAAAGTGGTGTGACATTGAAAGAGATAATTAATGAAGGTGCTAAAGTTGGTTTAGTTTTACCTTATACACCTTATTGGTTAGGTTTAACAATAGGTGGACTTATGGGAACTGGTGCTCATGGAAGTACATTATGGGGGAAAGGAAGTTCTGTTCATGATTATGTTGTTCAGATTAGAATTGTTAGACCTTCTGGTTTTGAAGATGGTTATGCTAAAGTTGAAAGCTTGAATGAAGAAAATCAAGATCTTAATGCTGCTAAAGTATCACTTGGTGTGCTTGGAGTTATTTCACAGGTATGATTCTCATCTCTACTTTTTTTTTTTTGATATATAAAAGTTTAGGTGAGTTAGGTTTCGAAGCTCTTAAAGATCAGGTGCACTTTTAAGGCTTAAAGAGATATTTACGTAATGTGTCTGATCTGTAATTTTGGGATTGTGATCCCTTGGAGTTACTTTCGACCGCAAGGTCCTGAGGTTAGCACTAATGTAGGTAACTAAAAAATGGAAAGAGATATTTTTGTGATAAAAAGACTAAAATATCTTAAAATATAGTGGAAATTTGGGAACTGCACAATTTTTGCACTGTAGCCGATTAGAATCCATAACTTTGGTGCCAATAAGGTTGGTTCAAACGACAACTGGGTTCAAATCCCACTTGAATGTCTCGAATTCGAATTTTGAGTACTGCAAAAACACAATTGGGATGAAATAACCACACAGACTAGTAAAGCCAGATACATATGACCAATCAAAATTTCCGGCATAACTTAAACACCAATAAAGGCAATAGATATTACGCACCATTAACATGGTAAGAAAAAAGAATCCACAATTTTGGTTGCTGGGAGGTATCTCCTTGAACTTGTTAATGCTCATTGTTTGGATATGTTGTTTGTATTTTAGAAGCCTGAATCTTCACATGCTGGGTGAACTCAA
Source organism: Oxytropis ochrocephala (assembly GCA_020916435.1). Taxonomy (NCBI): domain Eukaryota; kingdom Viridiplantae; phylum Streptophyta; class Magnoliopsida; order Fabales; family Fabaceae; genus Oxytropis; species Oxytropis ochrocephala. The sequence continues at coordinate 115,240,663 of CM037088.1, forward strand.
ATTAGCTCCAACCAAAACTGTCCTTGATTTAAATATATAAATCAACATTTTTCTCAAATAGGGTGTGGTGAAAGTTTCAAAAAGACAAAAAATAAAGAAGGGATAGATTATCTTTTGATAAATTCTCTCAAACAGTGTCATAAATTATTATGTAAGTAGATAAAGACAAAATAAGTAATACAAATGGCCATGAGAGTTTACATCAAGAAAATTCATGTGACAATTATGAAATAGACGGGTAACAACTAGCATTAGCACAAAAAAAATTAATTAAAGTTTTTTAACTTCTATTTATCTATGAATTTAATAATTATGTATAAGAGGAAGTCGTTGAATTTATACAACTAGGACTCACATTATAGTTTTTTAATTTCTCGCTTTGACTAGTCGGTAAATGTTTTTTGGAGCTAGTTAATGAGTTGTTTGGTAGAGGTGAAAGTGAATAGAAAGTGAGATGAAAGAAAAAGTTTTTTTTTGTAAATGACATTAATATCCCTAGGTAATATGACATTGATAAAATGTTGAGGATAAAAATGGAAAAAGACAAAATGAGATGATTGAAAAATTGTGGGACCCACACAACTTTTTGAGTTTTCTTTCCATCCTATTGACATTCCAAACAAGGGAAATTTTTTCGACCTACGAGCTTTCCATCCTCTCTCAATCTTTCCCTAGATCCAAACATAGTGTAAGAGCTAACTTATAGTTTTGAGTCAACATAATTTAACTCCACATAATTAACTCCACATAATTTCAAGTTAAGAGCAAACTTATAGTTTTGAGTCAATTTACATTACACAAACTGATATTAATAATGTATATTTGTTAACTTACTTTAAAGATAACCTTTTATAGAGTTTTAGTAAACTTTAAACAATATCTGAAATATAAAAAAATCTTGAGTAGGTAGCTCAATTGGCAAGATAAATATATCGAAGGAGTACACTAAAATAATATAAGTAAGAGATCCCAAGTTCAAATTCGGGAAACCAACATTCCCCATTCTCCCACTAACATTATTTATCAAAAAAATAAAATAAAAAATCAATCCAAACAACTATTCAAATATAGACATTTTTTCTCTTTTCTCTTGACTTTCCAGTATAGAAAAACATAAGTCAATCCCATAATTTATTATTATTATTATTATTATTATTATTATTACCAAACCCATCATTTATTCTTTAACAAATATTATCTCTATTCTTTTTCATGTATTATTTAAGGTTGTTTTACAAAAACAAAATAAATCAACAAACTTTGCTGTTTTTTATAAAACTTTTAATTTTTTCTATAATATCTTCAATTGTTAATTATTCATTACATTCATTTATTTCTCTACGATAAATAATTAAAATATTAATTTAATATTAAACTATCAAAACGACAATAAAAAAAGAAGCAATTATTTTTTAAAAAAATCGACAAATTAAAAAGAACATAAGATTGGTAACCACCATTAAAAAACAATTGGTTATCTTCTCTGGCAAATTAGTGGTCTCCATAGGCTTATGAAATATTCCGAATCACTTTGTGTGCCTCTAAATCAATTGTTCTATTAGGTAGCAAACAAATGAAAATTTTGAAGTATATTTCAGTATCACTTATAGTGGAAAAAATATCTGAGATAATCCAATTTTAAAATGGCCATACCCATGTTATTTTTCTATATGGTGTAGTACCTATCTACAAATTCCTATAGTGCAACCAAAAGACAACAAATAATAACGATACCCCAGCACATGGATGCACTATAGAAACAAACGATGAGCTGTTTGTTGCTCAGTCCAATAATTCTTCCATTTTAGTTATTTATTTCCCAAATTAAATAGAGTCTTGGCAATAAATAGTTTGGTAGTTGATTTTTTTGACTTGATATAAATGTTACAGGTGAGTGGCAATGTCATTAAATAGGTGGTATATGTATAAGAAAATAGGTCATATAAAAAAATAGGTGATATAGTAAGTGAGTATTTACTTCAAGAAAAGTATCTTGAAGTAATTAGTTATTTTTCTTGTCCCATACGATGATGAGGCAAGTTACACGACAAAATTTACATCCTACGATGATGTTTTGGTACACTCTATACATGACTTTGAAGGAATAATAGGTGCACCATTGTCATCGTAGGTTCTAAACGTCGTCGTGTTTGCCTCATCCCCTAGGTAGAATGAAAAGAAAATTACTTCTTATGTCAAAATTTCCTTCGACATTCAATTACACTTATAGGATCTCAATCTGAACACTCACAGTAACTCGATTTAGTCAACGAAAATTGTTGAAATTGAATTCCTAGATCTTGGTTGTTATACTCGAATTATTATTGACCTTTAATAAACTAATTTCCACACTTCAGATCTATCATCCCCAAATGTTGGAAAATCAATTGAAATTTCTAAGCAAGTGCAAATAAGTGAAAGTTAAGAGGATCATTTCATGAGGTGAATGGATATATCTAAAATTTAGAAATGTGGAACAATTAATGTCCACTAAGTTACATACATGAATGAAAGTCATGCTTTCTCCTATAAATAGAGAGAGACTTGTGAAAAGATGATATATCCCCATATGGAGAGATAAGACAACCCCTGTTGGGTGATCATATGGAGAGGTGAGAGATCATCATCCTTGTGATCATGTAGAGAGTTGAAGGATATGAAACCATGTCCTAGCGAGAGGAGGGTGTTGGTGATCATTAGTTGTGCGAGATGTGGGTGTTATCATTCTCTGTAACTCTTAGAGTGAGAGTATTGTAGGGTGATACACATATTGGGTGTGCGGGTTAATCTTTTAACATGTGCGGATTTCCCCAACACTGGTATCAGAGCTAATGGTTTGGGGGTGACTCGATCGTAGTTATTGGTGAGACCATGTGAGTGGCCCAAACAGAAATTGAAGCTTAATGAGTTTAGTGGTGGATTAATGTATCAAAAAATTTCCTAACAATAAGGATGTCAGACAACATGTTTTATTGGTTGTCACTAACGGCAACACAAGTACGTGTGGAACATTACGATTCAATACTTGTAGAGGAGCATTGAGATCATAATTATGACGAGTAAAATACTCAAGTTTTTTGGTTCAAAGTAAGTTTGCAAGGTGTAAAAGTGGAAGGCACTTAGTCTTGTGCGAAAAAGAAAATTAGAAGAACATTTGCTATTCAAAAGAGGAAAATCATGAAAAGCGCGAGCAATTAATGGAGAAAAAAAAGATTGCATAGGAGCTTGGAAATTTTAATTGAGGGATGATATGTTGGTAAATCAATTGAAATTTCTAAGTAAGTGCAAATAAGTGAAAATAAAGAGGTACAATTGATGAGGTGAATGGATGTATCTAGAATCTTGGAAATGTGGGATAATCAATATCCACTAAGTAACATACATGAATGGAAGTCACACTCTCGTGAAAATGTGGGACACATATTGGGTGTGTGGATTAATCTTTTAACGTGTGCAGACTTCCCCAATACCAAACATTCATTTTGAATAAGTAGAATTAATCTAAAGTTCCATTTAATCTAGCTTTAGTAGCAAATGTTTTTGTGACCTCTGCAAACTTCATAGAAGATGAGTAGAAGAATATGTTCACAGTGATACTCAAGCTAGATCATATGAACAATACTTTTATTTATCCGAAAAAAATATAAAGTTCTATGATTTCAATATAACTATTGTTTGAATGTTGCACAAAAAGTCGTGAATTTTTATTATCTCAATTACTACAATGGGGTTTATGTATTTGGTCTACTTTTGCAGGCTTATGATATTTTTCATAACAATTTTGCAGATCACTCTAAAACTAGAACCCATGTTCAAGCGATCCATAACCTATTTAACAAAAGATGACTCAGATTTGGGAGACCAAGTGGTTAGTTTTGGACATAACCATGAATTTGCAGATATAACATGGTACCCAAGTCAACATAAAGCTATATATCGTGTTGATGATCGTGTCTCCATCAATAAATCAGGAAATGGTCTCTATGATTTTATCCCTTTTCGTCCCACTCCTTCACTTGAACTAGCTATCATCAGAACCACAGGTCAGCCTAATTTTTTTCGTCTCTAATTTTCGTCGATATTACGATTTTTTTCCTTCTAATAGTGTTTTAAATGTTTAAGGTTGCTTATATTTTTTCTGTTTGGATTATTGGAATTGCAGAGGATTTTCATGAGTCCACTAATGATGTCGATGGTAATTGCAAACTTGCAAAGCTAACAACAAATACCCTTCTCACCACTGCTTATGGGCTTACTAACAATGGTACTCTAAATGACTTCATAAAATAGTTTTCATTAATTTCTTAGCTTAATTTCATCTTTGGTCTCTAAGAATTTCGATTTTGTGAATTATGATCAGAGTTTTTTAGGTCATTAACCAACATGTCTTTTCACAGTTAATTAGGTTATTGACTAAAAACTTAGTTAATTGGTTAATAGCTTAAAAAACTTGGTTAATTAGTGTTATAAAGTGATTTTTGACTATTTTTGACTCAATTTTTTTTGGGTAAATAACATTACTCTTTTGTTCATGATTTTCTAATTGCATGTGAATTGGTCCCTAATATTTTCTCCTTATGCAGTAGATGGATCCCTCCAGATTTTTTCCACGAGGGAAACATTAGGGACCAAATTCGAGTAATTGAAAGTAGATAACCAAAATCAGACAATCGCGATACTTGGTGACTAAAAATGGAATCAAACCTAATTTTTACTCTTCAAAAAAATTTCTTTTTCACAACCTAAAGCAAGAATTATTTTATATTTTGTACTTGTAGGTATAATCTTTACAGGGTACCCAGTAATTGGGTTTCAAAATCGCCTTCAAGCATCTGGATCATGTTTAAATAGTCTTCAAGATGCAAAGATAACAACATGTGCATGGGATTCAAGGGTAAAAGGGAATTTTTCACCAAACAACATTTAGCATAAGCTTATCCGTTGTAAAAAGCTTCATTGAAGATGTGCAAAAGCTAGTTCAACTAGAGCCAGAAGGGTTATGTGGAATAGAACTTTACAACGGAATTCTAATGCGTTATGTCACAACTTCAAGTGCTTATTTAGGGAAACAAGAAGATGCTTTAGACTTTGATTTCACATATTATCGTAGTAAAGATCCAATGACTCCTAGACTTTATGAAGATATTGTTGAAGAGATTGAACAAATGGGGATTATTAAATATGGCGGGTTACCTCATTGGGGAAAGAATAGGAATAATGCATTTGAAGGAGTTATTAAGAAATATAAAAATGCTGGGGAGTTTTTGAAGGTTAAAGAAAAATATGATCCACAAGGGCTTTTCTCAAGTACATGGACTGATCAAATGCTTGGGCTGAAAGAGGGAGTTACAATAGTAAAAGAGGGATGTGCATTAGAAGGTTTGTGTATTTGTTCTCAAGATAGTCATTGCAATCCAAGCAAAGGGTATTTTTGCAAACCTGGGAAAGTTTACAAGGAGGCAAGGGTTTGTTCACATATATGATATGAATATGGGGTTAAGCACTAATCTATACTTTATGAAAAAGGGATAATATATATATATCGAATAATTTATATATGTAATTCTTGATACACATATGAATTACATTTAGATATGATAAAGTAATAATATAAACTATTTGTAAGGTTGGACACAATTATGGCAAAATCTATTTGTTATACCAGATATTTTTTGTGATTATCGGAATTAAACTCGAAATCTCTATTTCCCATATGTGACTTTGCAAATGGTGTTTGCCACTCTACCTGGAAAAAAAATTCACTAATTTTAACTTACTTAAATACATTTTAGTGGCAGAAATTATTTTTAATATAATCGCGTTGTGAGAAAGATGAAAATAATTAAATTAGGTAGCATGTTCAATTCATTATTTTTTTGTTCATGTAGTCAAGTAGGTGGCATTTTTTTTTTTTTGTAAAAAAGTGTGATTTTTATTCTAATGAGTAAGGCCCAAACCACCACGCACTGATTGGGGCTATCAATGATATGTGGGGATATGGAGGGATGTGGTGGAGGTATAAAAAAAACAACTCTTAGTTTAAGTGTTTAATACATAAATGTGTATGACAAAAACAACACATAAATGTGTGAAGGGTGTTTTTTCCAACCCCCACCATCACCACCTATAAATCCCACTCAATATTTTTTTTTTCTGTTTTATCCCTCAATTTTGTTCAAAACAGATTTACCATCTAAATAGATAAATGTTCTCAACTATTTCTGAGAGTAGAATAATCAAGAACACAAAGAACAATCTCGCGTGGATAGGAAAATTGTTCAACCCTTTCATTGGCCTCTCTGGGCGAGATATATAGTGCTACAGGCATTCATGGTTAATAATTGATAACCGTTACATAATTAAAGGTTCAGTTACATAATAAAGCGTGATTCTGAGGAAGATGCCTAAGCTGGGGGCGGGGCCAAGATCGCTATAAGATCTGGCCGAGCATGAGAGGCGCTCCAAGATCTTAGTCCCCCGGCGCTCTGTCTTGGGATGCCGCGTGCTGGATCAAGGCTCGGCTCGGTCGTGAACACAGTCCCTCGAGCGATGAATGAGAAACATGAAGTCGCTCAAAAGCACGCCTGCCTATCGGTTCCCGGCTTTCCTTGTTTATTGAATGGCAAAGTCATCGTAGTTGGCGTTACTTTGCTTTTGACTGTTGGCAACGCTTTGACCCCCTTGGGAGTTGCGTTTGACTGCTGCAGGCGTTTCTGTGCACTTCATAAATGCTTCTGTTCGTAACTTGTTTTCTTTCTTCATCTATAAAGAGGGGCCATGATGCCTTGTCGTTGCCATTCCCTTTTCTTTAAGTTGCTGCTTTCTTTCCTTAAAATTTGTAGGTGTTTATGGCATGCGCTTTATCAGTTCTTTGCTCCCCTTTGAGCTCGCACACAATCTTAAAGTCCTCAAAGCGTTCTAAGATTGTTGGAGGGCTCAAAGAAAGGAGTCGTGGACTTAGGCACTTGTGGATGTTCTTGGCTGCGGTTAATCGGCTATCCACGCTTGAGATTGTGTGAAGAGCTCAAAGGTGGTCTTTGTCTGCGTGGTGGTCGTCGCCTAATGGTTGATTCTTTCTTCTCAATGTAGAGGATTTTCCATGGGCGGCGTTTGGACAATTTTTCCATGGACCCACTCCCCTTTATACGCCGCCGACTTCCCCGCTTCTTCCATTGGATCTACAGAAACTCGGAAGGCAAATCCTCCATGGGCCGGCTTATCCGCTCGAGTTCGCCGCGGATTATCACATTTGTGCCAAGACACGCAATTGTATTTTTGACCTTCATTGTGCTCGGCTTTAGGCGCGGTTTTGTTAGCGTATCATGTATTATAAATAACAATATATATATATTTGTGAATGAGAATATGCATATATCCATATTTGCAAGGTGCCTCTCGGCTTACGCTTATGTTTACCTGGCTCTCTAATCATACCGCGGTCATTTGTAGCGTCATCCTTGGCGTGGGAACACGTCGCGATGAGGCGTGACTTTTGAATTGTGATTAATGATGTTTTGATCCTCGGAATGGTGCGACCACACCGTCGCATCGCATAGTCACCACGTGGCATTACCCTAGCCGTTAGAGTTGAAGAGGCTTTATACCACGGTAGTTGATCATTTGAAACTCAAGCGGTTCACTAGATTCTTTGTTATTTGAATACTCAAGTGCTTCTTTCTTTTCCCCTTTCGTTCTTTTCTTGTTTCGCTTGAGTGCGAAAGCGGCGCCTTACTTACATTTCTGCGCTTTGAGTCATTCCACCATTTTTCGAGTGCGCTTATTTTCCTTAATCACGGTAGTTTCTATTGCTCTTCCTTTCTCGTCTTTTGGCTTCTGCTGCGTAGTCACGCTGCAAAATTCATTCATGGTTTCTATAATAAGCATTAGTAGCGATAGTGAGGAGAGGTTACTTACGGAATTAGGTGTGGCAATGCCTCCCGTGTTGGTAGGCAATGTTCACGTTGTCGTTTAGATTGTATTAGGCGAAATGTGCGGGATATGAACACTCTGTTTGCCTCGATGATGAACCTCTCGTTTCACGGGGAGCTTCAAACGATCTTCAATGGTGGGGAGGATGTTGAAGATCATAGCGGTTATTCGAAAGTATTGATTTAGAAGTGTTGGACTCCCCCACTGTGTTAGTAGTATCGAGGAGTCATTGGAGCGAGTCGATCGCTCCTTTGTCATCCGGTGACAAAGCGGCCGGCATGCTGAGCGGCAGATCCGGATGAGGCCGTGTGTGATTGCCGGAGAGGTCGGAAATAAGTCTTACACCTATATGTACACAACTTTGTTTGAGCACCTAGGTATTAGAGTTCCTTTCTCCGGATATTATTGTGCGGTACTCCGGTTGCTAAATGTGGCTCCGACTCAGCTTCATCCGAATGGTTGGGCTTACGCTCGGGCCTTCGAGATTATGTGTGAGTGTATTAATGTATCACATCACCGTGAGAAGTTTCTTCATTTCGTGCGTTCCTCGGTTAAAGATCCTCCTCATTTGGGTCTCACTAGGTAACCACACCGTAGGCCTTTTATGAAAGTGTTCAAAAGCGATTATAAATCTTTCAAGGGCGAACTTCTTTCGGTTGGAAGCCGGACCCCGTGACCCATTTTTGTTAGTTGATGAGAGTAATGTTGAGTACTTTCCCCTTTACTGGACTCCGCACCCAAACAACAAATTTACCATCGAGAGGTGTAGCTTATCCCCGGCTGATCAGGAGGACGTAGACCGAATTTGGTCTTACGTTCAATCGGGTAACCAACCGTGGGCATCCCACATCATACAGAAAGTTGACGACTCGGCCGGACTTATAGCATACCTAAGTAAATACTTGAACTTTGTGTTTTCTATTCTGTCATGCGATTTATGATTTTGATGGTTTTGCTTTTATATTTGTGGCGTGTTTCTGCAGGACTATTCGGTATGTCTACATTGAGTGTGGAAGATAGACGCCGTATTCGCGAGGAGCAGAAACGGAAACAAGGGTATACCACCGATGCTGGTGCTAAAAAAACTCCTAGCAAGGACGCCGCTGCTGAGAAAGAAAAAGGGAGATCAAGTTCTCAACCAGTGCGCCTGACTTCCTCTCTCTAAAAACCGAGACTTGTACCTGAACCCCCGGCTTCTCCCACTTCGGCCCGAGGCAAGTCCAAATCGTTTGAGTCTAATATGCCGGCCGACGCAAAGGACATGGAGGATGCCTCTTGGCGGAAGATCTTAGATGTAAAGAAGGTAAAGGATGGGACGGCTAGTGGTTCTATGAAAGATCGCACGGGATGTGCGGTATCCGTGACAAAAGCCTTGAATCAGATTTCTATTCCTGGTGATGTGGAGCGGGTGCAGAAAATGGGGCCTCGACAAAGTTTGGTGGCAATCAAATCTTACGTCTTTGGACCTCCATGCTTGCCCATCACTTTGAGAGTGCTTACGGGAAGTGCGGCGAGGAAGAAGTAGTCGAGCGACCGATCGAACGCTATGGAGCAAGAGCTGAGTACTTGCCAACAAGAGAAGAAGTCTTTGGAAGAAGATTTGAAGAAGTATGTGCAGTACAAGAAAGTAACAGATTTGAAGATTACGAACTTGTCGGAAGCTAACGAGCGTTTGAAGAAGGACTTGATGATCAAAGAGCGAGGAGTTGTGCGGTTATAAGGAGAAACCGACCACGACTTACAACGATCCGGAAAGAACCAAGAAGGAAGTCGCCACTATGCTTCCCGGTGGTGGCGAGTTTGACCGAGGGTTCTATTTAGCTCTGGACCAAGCGCGAGTGCATTTCCCGCCTTGGATCCCCAGTGTTTTCGATCCCGATAATGTGGTGGTCAATGGTCAAATCCACGGCTCCCATTCTTGATAATCAAACCTCGCGCGTCTTGTGCGTTGCGAAGGAACAACACTACCTCTTGGACCTTGGATGGGTTAGACCAAGTGTTGAGCAGTTTGTCGCCGGTTGGGACTCGGCCAATGAGAATCCGGTGAGACGGGACTTTGGCGGTCGTGCGATGCAGGGAGGTGGCCGATGACTCGAGAAGACTCATTCGCGGGTCCTCATACTTAATTTGTTTTCATCGAACTTTTGATGACTGCGGTTTGTAATTTGAATATTTTGATGAATATTTTGACACTTTGTATTTTGGTATTTTACATACGCTTCCTATTTTGATAACTCTGGAGCACTTCGTAACTTTGTTTAATGGACACATTACTTTGTATTGTGAAGCATGTCGGCTTGATATATGTTCATGCCTTGTGCTTTCATCATGGCTTATTTTTATCATGTTCCTCGGTTTTATTTTTCTTCCACACGACTTGCATCATTTGGGTTTATGCTTCTCTTCCTCTATTACGCGAGGAAAAGGTTTCGTGAAAGGTCGTCGGTTTTTGTGCGCGGGATGCTTTCACATCTACTGCGGTCTTGTTTTTGGTCCTCTTTGCGAAACTTCGTTGATTTCTTAAGCAAGCGCGATCCTTAACTTGCTTTTCAAATGAGTCATGGTCGGTGTGTTGCTATACAAAGAGGTTTCTTCGCATGTCTCATGGCTAACTTTTCATTAAGCGCTTCATGGTCATGTGAAGTTCCTCCAAGGGGTTCGCGAACTCGTCGATCCGGACCAAACTTGGTAGGTCCTTTTATCTTGATTGGTGCGGGGTCAACATCGAGCCAACTACTCGGTCTGGCCCTTGCCGTTTCGGGACTTTGTTTTTGAGCGCATTCACGTATTGCTTGTATAAGTTTTATTGCAAATAAGTTTGGCATTTCAAGCGTATGTGTAATCTTCGATTCTCTTTATTCATTAAGTAAGCGAGTACATGCGGGGAGCTATAAGCTTCCTACAAAAATACATTTATTGATACGAAAATAGAGAATCGGTTTTCATCCTCGGCCCTGTTGGGAAGGCCGAAGGTTCTTTCATCTTCAAACTATAATAGAACCAGAAGGTTGGTAGCGTTCCATGACCTCGGGATATTTCCCCGTTGAGTTTTTCGGCTTGAATGCACCTTGGCGACCACGGCTTTGATTCGAATGGACCTCCCAATTGGGGATAACTTGCCCACGGCCCCTACTCTTGTTGTTGGGCGCAAGACTAGATCACCTTCTTTGAATGTTCTTTTCTTCACTTTGGAGTTATACCTTTTGTTGCTCTTTGTTTGGCCGCTTCTTCCTTGACCTTTGCCATTTCTCGGGCTTCTCGAGCAAGTCTAAATTGACCGAAGTCTTTGTTGGGTCCGATGAAGTGGTGGTTAATATTCTTCTTGGGCTAGGCTCAATATTTCCACGGGGATGAGTGCATCACTCCGTCGTCAAGCGAAAAGGGGTTTCGCCTGTTGAAGATTGTGGTGTAGTATTGTAAGACCATAGCACCAATGGCAATTCTTCGGCCCAGATTTCCTTGGAATCTTCTAACCTCTTCTTCAAACCAGCCAGTATTACCTTGTTTGCCGCCTCGGCCTGCCCATTAGTTTGTGGGTGTTCTACCGAGGTAAAAGCTTGGTAGATATTCCATGTTTTGCGAGAGCTCGAACCGAATCGAGGCAAATTGTGTTCGTTATCGATTACTATGGTTGCGGGAATTCCAAACCGGCATATTATTCTCTTCCGAAGAGAATTTTTCACCCTTCTCTGCGATATGGTCGCATGCGGCTCTGCCTCTATCCATTTAAGTAAAATAATCGACAATGAACCAACGAAATTTTATCGGCCCGCGCGGTGAAATGGGCCGAGGATGTCAATACCCATCATACGTGAGCGGCCAAGCCGAATAAACTGATTGCAAGTTGGTCGGTGGAGCTTTTGGAACTTTCGCGTGCATTTGACATTTGTGACATCGGCGGACATAGTCAACCGCGTCTTTCTTCATTGTGGGGCGATGGTATCACCGCGCACGTACTATTTGAAGCCAAAGCGACCTCCGACGCATGGCTCACGCACACTCCTTCATGCACCTCCTTGAGTATTTCTTGTGCTTTGTTGTTTGTGACACATTTGAGGAGCGGCATGGAGAAACCTCTCTTATAGCTCGGTTTCGATTATTGTGTAGTTAGTAGCCGCTTTCACACGCTTTTTTCTCATCATCCCAGCACATTCAGCTCTTCACCCTGCAGGTAAGCAAGAATCTTGGTCATCCAGCAATCAGGGTCAATCTCTGTCGAGAAGACTTGGATTTGATTGATCTTTGGGTTGGATTATCTTTTCTTGTATTCTTGAATGGTTATTGCGGGTTTTTAGTGCTTGCGGTTTTGCTAATATGTCGGCCTTTTGTTTTGTTCTCTAGGAACATGTGTTAGTTCAAAGGAAATAAATCGAGTTTTAGCTCTTGTACCTTAGACAAATATTTGGCGAGTAGCTCGTCTTTGGTCATTGAATGCTCCTGTGACTTGGCGGTGACGACCGAGAGGAGTCGCTACGAACTTTGAGATGCTTCACTCCGATGTCTCTTGCCAAGTTCATACCGCAATGTGCGCTTCATATTACGCTTGATTGTTCTTGGCCTTGAAACCAAACCCGGCGATTGCTCTATGAGTACGTTGTCGAGTCCTCCAGCGTGACCCGCTCCATTGCCCCTCAAGTTGGACGATCCGTCCACCGATAAAGTCGGCGATATTGGAATGGGGTGCGTCCGTGGTGATCCTGCTATTTCCACCATAAAGTGCGCTAAAGCCTGCGCCTTGATTGCCCCCGCAGGCGATGCTTGATATCATATTCGGATAATTCGACCGCCCATGCCACCATTCTTCCCGGCAATATCTGGCTTGGAAAGTATTTGGCGAATGGGCAAATCTGTTTTGACAATTACTGAATGGCTCATGAAGTACTGCCGAAGCTTTCTGGCCGCCAAAGTGACTGCGTAGGCTACCTTTTCAATCTTCTGGTACCGTTGTTCAGGACCTCTCCACATTCGGCTGACATAGTAAATGGGGTATTGCTCTTTAGCTCTTTCTTCAACTAGATTTGCACTTCTGCGTGCTCTGTAACAGACAAATACAACAATAAAACAGCCCCTGGTGTAGGGGGGGTTAAGATTGGTGGCGCGGCTAAGTATGCCTTTATCACCTCCAAGGCTTCTTCGCACTCTGCCGACCATTGGAACTGGGCGTTCTTTCTTATGATTGGAACATGGGGCGTATTTTGTCACCGCCAGCTTGACCGAGGAATCTTGAGAGTGCCACTATATCGCGCTGCTAAAATCACGGACCTCTTTTGCATTTGTTGGGCTTGGGCTTCTCGATGGCTCGGCACTTTCTTGGGTTAGCCTCTATTCCTCTCGTGAGTCGACACATAACCTAGGAATTCTCTGCTTGGACTCAGAAAGAACAACATCGGGGTTTAAAGCGCAACTCATGCCTTTCTAGTAGTAGAAAAGTTTTTGGAGATTTGTCGGTGAGACTCCTCGGTTGTCGACTTGACCACCATATCATCCACGTATACTTCAATGGATTTCCCAATTTACGCCTCAAAGACTACTGTCCATTAAGCGATATGTAGCTTTGCATTTTTGATCAAAAGGCATTACGCGGTAACAATAGTTGTACATCGCATCGGTCATGAACGCTGTCTTCTCTTCATCCTCTGGACTCATCTTGATTTGGTTATGCAGGAGTATGCATCCATGAAGCTCGAGGAGCTTATAGCGAGAGGCTCCGCGTCTACCAAACCATCAATACTCGGCAAAGGGTAAGGGTCTTTGGGACATGCTTTGTTGAGATCAGTGTAGTCCACACACATTCGCCACTTCCGTTGGACTTCTTCACCATCACGGGGTTGGTGACCATGTTGGATACTCGACCTCCTTTATGAATTGTGCTTCTACTAGCTTCTTTGTTTCCTCCCGTATAGCTTGATTTTTCACCGCCTTGCTTCCTCTTTCTGCAGGCTACTGAGTGCTGCAGATGGGTTTAATGATAGCGATGACAGATGAAGTTAGGATCAATACGGCATGTCTGAGGGGACCACGCAAATACGTGGGTGTGGCGGAGAGAAATTTAATCGGTTGATCCTCCGGCTCGGGAGTTAGGCTAGTGCCGATCCTTGTTTTACGATCTTTGAGCCGGTCCTATCACTACTTCTTTTCGGGGTATCCACAGGCTTTAACCTTTGCTCCTCTTTTTGGGTCATACTGTAGCGGTCTGCAGGTCTAGGAAAGCTGCGATTGGAGCTAACTCCTTGCCCGACCTTTCTACGAACCGTCTTTACCTTAGCGCTCTCTGCGTAACATTTTCTTGCAATAATTTGATCGCCCCACCACCACACCGATCTTGCCATTAGGAGGATACTTCATGCATAGATGAGGATATGATACTACCGCCATCAAAGCGTTAAGTGTCGGCGCTTCCCACTATTATATTGTATGATGAATCTGTATCAACTATCATGTATCTCGAGTTCTGATTTTTCTTGATTCTCCTTCACCAAAAGTTGTTCTCGAGTCCATGTAGCGCGGACCTCGGCACATTCACGAAAATCCCACCAAAGTTCCAGGATAGCTCTTAAGTGCCTCCACCGGCAAATTTAAACCTTGAAGCCACGGCGATACATGGCGTTGGTGTTTTGCCTCCATCTACCGATGCGAGCTATTGAATAAGCCGTGGTAGTGACGGAAATTACAATTGGATCGTCGAGTGAGGCCGCGCGCCTTGAAATCCTGCGCATCAAAAGAAATTGCGGGGTATTCGCATCGATCCACGGCATAAGTGGTTTCGCGAGAGAAAGCGATAGAATAGATCTAGCATATCTTCTTCGGGATGAGGGCGTGGCTCCCCCTCCGAGAAAATCCCGGATATCGTGTTGACTCTTCCGCACCGGCCGTTTTCGTGCTCGCGCGCTTGCCTCTTTACGCTCGCTTGGCATGCGTTCGATTCTTTGAGCGCCGGCTTAGGAGGGCTGGTGCCTTCGCTTTCCTTCTTCACTGCTTTGACATACTTCTTGAGTTGACCGCATGTTGAATGAAATTTGCTCGATTTCTTTGTTGAGAGGTCCAGCAATTATGCGTGTCATGTCCTCCGTCCGATGGTACTGCAATAAGACCACAGTACTCTTACCCATTACAAGCGAAAGGTGGCGGTCGGCGTGTCGATCCATCATGAAGTCGCCGTCCAAAATCACCGAGCGGTCTTGCCTTCGAGAGGTGTGAAGGCGGCTCTACGCATTTGGAGGGCGAGTCGTCGCCCCTTTGACTTTGCATGTGCGCCCTGTCGCGCGCGGTCATAGGGTGTATGCCGGACGGGTGGGAGCGTCTCGGTGAGACCACGCAGCGTCTTGGTGGTGCTTGCATGTCCTTTTCATCCTTCCAGGGCAATGTCATCTGCGTCGATGTGTTTTTCGCGCTCGGACTCTAATCTCATCCATGGTCGCGGTTTCCATAAGGAAGGGCTTCATTGAAGGTTCCGTTGCGAATACCCTTCATAAAGGCTTTCACAAAAATCTCTCATCGGGATCATCCACTAAAGCCGTTGACTTGTTGAAGCGTTCTAGGTAGGCCTTGAGAGACTCCCGGCTCTTGGCGTCGTCGAACATATCCTCGACCAACATTCGCTTCTTCTTATTTGCGAGAATTGTTGTATGAAACGGTGGCTAAATCTTCAAAACTTCGCTATAGAAGCGTTAGGTAGCCCTTGAACCATTTTAAGGCTACGTCGGCTAAAGTCGGCGAACATTTTGCAACTAATGGCGTCGGTTCCTCCATCGATCATCATCTGCGTTTGGAGCGCATCGACATGACTAAGAGGGTCTCCCGCACCATCGTATGTGGCAATGGATGGCTCCACGAGCGCGGGGAGTTGGGCGGCTTGGATAGCGGTGAAAAAAGGTGAAAGCGCCCGCAAAGGTGTTCTAGTAGCATCGATCACACAGGCGAAGTGTCTCATTTCGGTGAGTTGAGCTTGCGGTTTGCACTTCCCTTGCTTCGAGCACAGGCGCGTATAGCTTGTTCTTCATTTTGAGCGGGCTTGATCTGCGTTACGGGCTTGCGGTGTTTGAGCAATGTATGGCGGTTTGCTCGATCACAGGATCCCAGTGCTAGGCGAAGCGCGCCATTATTCAAATTTCTCGTAGTCACCATTATGCTAGTGACAGTGAATCAGTTTAGAATTTAGTTGTGGGACGTAGGAAAAGTTTTACCAGGCCCCACGGTGGGCGCCAATGTTCTCAACTATTTCTGAGAGTAGAATAATCAAGAACACAAAGAACAATCTCGCGTGGATAGGAAAATTGTTCAACCCTTTCATTGGCCTCTGCAGGCGAGATATATAGTGCTCTGAGGCATTCATGGTTAATAATTGATACCGTTACATAATTAAAGGTTGATTACATAATAAAGCGCGATTTCTGAGGAAGATGCCTAGGCTAAGGGCGGGGACCAAGCTAGCTATAGGCCCTGGCCGAGCATGAGAGGCGCTCCAAGATCTTAGTCCCCCGGCGCTCTGTCTTGGGATGCCGCGTGCTGGATCAAGGCTCGGCTCGGTCGTGAACAATAAATATGTTGTGTTAATTTTAGATAATATTTATCTTTTTTTTTGGTCCAAAGATAATATTTATCTATTTTTAGATAAATCCAGTAGTGGAATATTCAAAGCAGATATACCTAACAAATAGATGAAACATGTTGTCTAAAATTAACACAACGGATTTATCTAGTTAATAAGTAAATTCATTTGTTCTAAAAAAATTTAAAACGGAAATACAAAGATCCGTTTGTACATAACAAATGGTTAATATATATATATATATATATATATATATATATATATATATATATATATATATATATATATATATATATATATATATATATATATATATAAGGCTTTTTTTAGCAGACTCCTCCTTGTCTATCCCACCCCATAATTACTCAAGCGGACGAAAATGCCCTTGAAAACTTACAAAAATCAGATTTCACAAATCGATTTCATAATTAGAAAAAGTAAGTAAATACGGAGAGAGATTTTGGAATTACACGTAATTCGAAAATTACAATTTTTTTTTCAATTATTAATATTTTCTTTACATTATTTTTGGCGGGGTGGTAGAGAGGCGACCTACCACGCGAGTGCGATCACGATTACCTACCTTGAGTGCAGTCATGTAACGAGTGCGTCTTACTCGGTGCGAGCCACGGCCCGAGCGGATCGGGAGCCATATCATCGCGCCCGTTGTCCACGAGACTTTAGAGGAGAGGTGCAGAGAGAGCATTGCATTGGCGGGATGCCTAGATGTCGCCTGTTCACCTACTTCACGTCGTTATTTTTAGTCATTTTTAGACATTTTGGACCCATAGTTGTATTTGTACTCCTGTTTTATGTTAGACATTTTATATATTTTGAGCTTAAAAATTTGAATTACCTCTAAAAAGGTAATTAGGTTCTAATAGAAAGTATTCGGATTTACCTTGTAAATCAGAAATGGAATTCTCGATTTACAAGGTAAATCAGAAATACCCCATTTTTGAAGCAGGAATTACCTTTAGAAAATAATTCAAATTTTTAATTTTTTTTTTGGCTTAAATATCATTTACCCTGCAAATATCACCATAATCCATTTACCCCTGTAAAAATAAAAGTTTTAAAATGCCCTTACAAATATAAAAAGCATTTCTGATTTACCCATATTTGTTAGATTATGTTGGTGCGTTAAGTGTATAATGGGTATAAGCAGCAGCTACAGTTACCCCCCCGCAAAATATAAATCGTTTCACAGTTCTACTGTGGGGGTAACTAGAAACACTTATTATTTGCAAGGGGCTTTTAAAATTTTTGTTTCTGAGGGGGTAAATGGATTATCTTTGATATTTGCGGGGGTAAATGATATTTAAGCCTTTTTTAAAAAAAAGCAGGGGGTATTTTAGGGTTTTATTGGGTTATGGGGGTGTAGGAGGGAAGGAGGGGGGGTGCGAAAAAAACCTATATATAAAGAAACAAATGGATCTATATAAATGAACTACGGATTTAGCAAGGATGCAACGGGTTTATATACATACTTTCGTTTTTAAATTTTTTAAACCAAAACAGATTTACCTACCAAATAGATAAACTCACTGTGTTAATTTTAGACAACGGATTCATCTATTTATTAGTAAATCCGTTTTGGATAAAATTGAGGGATAAAATTGGAAGAAAAATATTGGGTGGGGGTATAGGTGGTGATGGTGGTGGTAAAAAAAAACACCCATGTGTGAAGAAGGGTCATTGTTTTCTTTAGTCCAGTTTCGTTTTGTGCTTTAGGCCCATTTTCTTTTGAGAAAAAACAGTTAAAAAATGTAAAAACTATAGGCCATTGTTTTTCTCACACCCCACCCTACTCAGCGCACGCCCTATAATCCTGTAAAATGACCAAAATACCATTAATGAACAAAACGATTCCCAGCGCATCCCTATTTTTTTCCCACAGATTTTAAAGGGTTCGGGGATAAGCTACCGAACCAGTTTTGGGACAGGAAACCGAACCTGTTGAAATTGCAATTTTTGCCAAACACCCCCCTCTTTTTCACATATTTAACAGGTTCGGTTGTTTGTCCCTGAACTGGTTTGGTAGCCAATCCCTGAACCCTTTAAAATCTGATATGAATGACATGTGTAGCACAATTGTGAGAAGATTAACAGGTACCCCTTTATCACAGTTTTAAACGTTTGATTATTAACCACCAAATCAGTTCGGAGACTGGAAACCGAACCATACTGAAGGTTCACTGCCGAACCATTCTAAAATACAGCGTGAGGGGGTTTCCACGCGTGTTCCACGTGAGAGTAATTGGAAATATTTTAGGTTTGGGGACCAAATTGTAAACAAGTAGAAAATAGAAAATGATATAAAAGACAACAACAAAAACAAAAAAAATCAGCTTTCAAAGTCATTTTTTCAACCAAATATGCATTTTACGACCTATTTCTCTGCATTCCCAGGATGAGGACTCCACATTTGAGATCCTATTTCTCTGCAACCAAATTTGGAGAAGATTAGAGGGACGGAAGAGAAGAAAATAAATACAAGAGTGAAGAAATTGAGATAGAGGAATATACTTTGAGGACGTGTCTTTGTAAGTTTTTTCCATTGGTAAAATGCATTTGTGGAAAATTCATTTTAGCTGCAGAGTCCAACATAAACATATAAACCAATCCATAATATATAAACCAATCCATAATTTTTTTTTTGGGACAATTACGGCTACCTACATAGTGTCTCAACGATTTCAACAGAAGACTAATATCTGCTTGTGTTTAGGAACGAATTTTACACTGACCAACATCAAATTTGTGCACTGCGGGAATCAAACCCGAGAACACCAAGTGAACCACCCATTCATTAAACCATTAGACCAACGGTGTTGGTTAAGCAATCGATAATTACAATATACTAAATAATAAATATGAACTAAGCAAATCTTTTTCAATAAAGCAATTGCCAAGCAAAGATACTAAACTAACATCTAACACTAACAATCTGAGAGAGAAAAAAAAACAGTGACTATGGACACTTGCAACCTTGAGCTCATGATATACTACTTCTCTTCCTTTAAATTGCATTACCGATGATGGATTTGTGTGATCTATGACACAACAAACAGATACCCAAAGAAATCAACAAAGGCAGAGAAATACAATTAAGCTAGAAAACCCTTTGGCTACAAGAAGTTGGGAAGAAAAAGACTCTAAAAAAGAGAGAAATAGATGAGAAATAAAGTGAGAAATAAGATAGATTTAAGGATCCTATGATATAACATAAAAAAGGGGGAAAATAGATAAGAGTGTTGGACCCACATCGTGTGGGTTGTCTGACCAAAAAAAAAAAATCAATGCATTAATTGCATATCCATCTTTTATCTTCACAAAATGTTTGGTGCCACCAATGCTTAAGGGTGCACCATCTTTATGCTATAACCTTTGCCATTCTTAGACACTAGAATAGACAAGCTTTGTCTAGGATGACAAAGAAGTTTACCAAATAATTAGATTTAATTGCAATTCTATTTCAAGCCTATAGACAAGCTTTGTCTGGGATAAAGAAGAATTAATTTTTTATTTTCTTGTATTTTATCGTAATTTTTTTTATGAAAGTAACAAATATATGTATAAAAAGGCGAAAAAGACCGGAAATAGTACAAAGAATATCAGGCTTACCGAACTTTCTACCAGTTTGTCCAAATCATCATCAAATCCACCATAGCCATCATCTGAAAGACCGGAGGGGTTGTTAGCAAATATAAACTCATCAAAGCTTAAATTACATGAACCACCCGGAGCACATATTATTCTATCACAAATGCTCCCTAGTATAGTACGATAAGAAAATGTACGGATGACGTGGTCCTCATTGTGTGCATCATACCAGCTGATTTCCATCAAATTCAGAAGTAACAAGTAAGCATTTCACTTGTTTCTCACAAAATGGATTCATACTGAATATCATTGCTCTTAAACTATATTCCAAATTATATCCCTAACCCCAAGAGACCAACTGTTAATGGAT
The DNA here is from genome assembly GCA_020916435.1 of Oxytropis ochrocephala. Taxonomy (NCBI): domain Eukaryota; kingdom Viridiplantae; phylum Streptophyta; class Magnoliopsida; order Fabales; family Fabaceae; genus Oxytropis; species Oxytropis ochrocephala. The sequence goes on from CM037088.1 coordinate 115,261,116, forward strand.
ATACCAGTAAATTCTCCAACTCCAAAAGAAAATGGCAGTCTAGTTGGTTAAGCTTTAGTATTGTCAAGAAAAATAACCAATATGACTGAGCATGTGTTTGGCAACCTGTTGAATACTTGAATCAACTGGGCACACGTTCCACAGAAATGTTTACAAACAAGCACTCAGGAAATTTGGAAATTGAAGTATCCTAGTGCACAAACTAAGATTGTATCAATGAAAAATAATGGCCGCGGAAGGGAAAACATGACAAAGGAATGGTTCCCATCGCACGGGAGTTTCAAAATTTGTGAAGAGGAAAGTATTGTGAGAGAGGGATCATTTCTCTGGCCTGAAGGTCGGACTTTTTGTTCCCCTCCAAATTGGAGCATAATGAGGGGGAAAAACTTTGCGTTAATTTTTAAAACTTGCTATTTAAAATATCAACCCGGAAACTTGGTTAGTAACTTGATATTTAAAATACCAATGGTTACTTAAAACTTTTTATAAGGGTTATTGAAATTTTACAATTAGCAGTTAAAGCCTTTTTTTTTTGACACAAGCAGTTAAAGCCTTTTTACTTTCCCCGAGTTCTGACATTGATAGTCCAAACAAGGGGAATGAAAAACTACTTGATTCCATCCCTTCCTTCAATTCCTTCTCATTCTCTAAAACTTCAAAGCTTCAGGAGATCACTCTAATCCAAAAGATAAATTATTTGGAAGAACTCTCTATTTTCCGATTATATGGTTAATCACCTTTTAAGTTTTAACTATTCCATCAGGACTTGAAAATCTTTGTAAGGTCAAGTATAAATGGAGATGTACCAAACTCATACATGCAATACACCAGTACATTTTTCAGAAACAGATTTTGAAAGACAAAATTGATAAGGTGTACCTGGCTCATCATCACTATTTCCTGTATCTCCCAGAAGAAATACATCCAAGTCTCGCTCAGTTGATGAATTTGAAGTTTTGGCATCTTTTTTCACTTCCTTGACTTCTTGATAAGAGGTTAACTCAACTTCTAATGGTTCCATCACTGTGTGATCTTTAACTTGCTCAGATGATTTTAGTTTAGCATCTTCCATGTACTTAATCTCATAGCTGCCAAAAATCACAACAAAACACAGTTTACCATAAGTCACAAAACAGTATAACTATTAACTACTAGGACACATGCCCGCTTTGTTTATGCGAGAGAGTGAGGTGATGCGAGCTCTGGATGTAGTTTAAAAACATCAACATTTTATAAGGGGTATAAAAATACGCAACACATATATATAAGGCGAAGAAGCAACAATAGCGCTTGGTGGGATGAGGCAACAATGTCGATCCAAAAATATAGAGTGGGGGTATATTGGTAATGAGTGAAGTACAAAATGAGGATACATTTTGATAATAAAAAAAGTGTTGGACAAAAAAAAAAAAAAAATTATCGAGAGTATGTCGGTCCAAAAAATATAGAGTGGGGGTATATTGGTAAATAGTGAGGTACAAAATGAGGGTATATTGGTAAATGGTGGGGTACAAAATATAGAGTGGGGGTATGTCGTTAAAAAAATATAGAGTGGGGGTATATTGGTAAGCAGTGTGGGGTACAAATGAGGGTATATTGGTAAATAGTGGGAATAAAATTTTCGCACCAAAAGTGGATAAAAAAAGAGTGTTGGACAAAAAAATTTATCGAGGAGGTATGTCGGTCCAAAAATATAGAGTGGAGGTATATTGGAGTGAGGTACAAAATGAAGGGTATATTGGTAAATGGTGGGAATAAAATTTTCCCACCAAACGTGGAAAAAAAAATAATGTTGGACAAATAAAAAATTTGTCAGGGGTATGTCGGTCCAAAAATATATAGTGGGGGTATATTGGTAAATAGTGGGGTACAAAATGAGGGGTATATTGGTAAATGGTGGGGCACAAAATATAGAGTGGGGGTATGTCGGTCCAAAAATATAGAGTGGGGGTATATTGGTAAACAGTGGGTACAAAATGAGGGGTATATTGGTAAATGGTGGATAAATTTTTTTCCCCCCAAATCACATATAATATGCGACCCTCTCTTAATAAAGAGGGGATTGGTTTGGCTTTGCGCTTAAGATAGCTAGCCAAAACCCTAAATTCTCATCCTTTCAATTACTAATCAAACATTTAACAATACATTAATAGAATTTAGAGAAATTGGATGTGATTTGTCAAACTAGGTTGTCCTACTCAATCGGCTAAAGTGCAAAAGCGGGTTGAGCCAACCCAATTATTTACAAAGAAAGCTCAAAATGTTCAAAAAAAGTAAAAAGGCAAGCTTTAGTCGACAGGTAGGCCAATTGAAATTTAGGCAAAAATGTTCAACTATTTCTAGGCTCTTCTTTTTAGCTCAGCCCAGCACTGGGCCATTAGATCGACTTGCTGGGTTGAGTCAAAATTGACATCTCTAAATGTTACATAATCTTGACCAAAAAAAAAGTTACTTAGTGACCCTAATAGTTTAAACTATTACCTATTGTAGCACGGAATTTCCACCTAATACTTTTTTTGGTGTAGTAAAAAAAACATGATTAGAGATTTGAATAAAGATTATAAAACATGATCTAGCAAAACATGATTAGAGATTTGAGTAAAGATTATAAAACATGATCTAGATTGTGTACATGATGAGGATATTGTACCATACTTAAATGGTCTGATCCAAATTATTGAGTCAATTAATTGAACTTCTTTTTTTGTCTTTAATACAAATGGTCGGTCAATTATCTATGCTCGCCAAAAAACTTATGACTCTATTTGTAATGTTAATCCATTGAAACATAGTGGGTAAAATCTTTATAAGTTTTTAGTATGACTAACTTTTAATGGTTTTTCACTAGTTTATAATATCTTTTTTTAAAATGTTACTTAAGGTAGTGTTTGAGCTTATATAATTTCATTTTTTCTCTCACATTTACCTTTGATACTTTAACTAAATTCCTCATTTATCCTCTATAGTCAGTTCAACCGCTAATTTTACCAAACATTTAAATTTCATTTGTTAGTTTATCCGCTATCAGTTATTTTTACCGAACTGAATGTAAGATTAAAAGAGGACATAGAATCCCACATCTAACATAATGAGAATAAATGAGAACACAGAGAGAGCCCCATATCAAACTAGATTGTACTCATATCTATTTGGGTAAGCCATTGAATTAAGCTCAGGAAATATTGAGTAGAAGGTTCAAAAGGACATATATGCGCAAAGTTCTGTAGGACAGAATCTATTGTTTCTTGATATTAACCACTAAACCAGATTCTCTCAACTATCACATGCTCCCAGTTTAGGCAAGCATAATTTCTTCCATGAACCTCAATAAATACATAGCCAAAGCACCTGCATCATAAAATAAATAAAAAACTAATTAATTAGTCAGAAGTTAGAAGTGTAAGTGAACAAATGAACCTTATAAGGCTAATATAATAGTGTCTAGCTACAGCTTCTATAATGTGTTCTTGGAATAAAAGCACTTAACAAGAAGAGAGGAAAAGGATACCTTGATTATTCATTATTTTTCTTCAGTATTCCACACTATGTCTTGCAACCCTGATGAAAAGTTTTTGTAGAACTGCAATCAAATAATAAGGTTAGTGTTAATATAGTAACAATAGAATTTTGATATTTACATTATGTCATTATTCTTTTCTTAATTGACAGAAATCTAAACATTAGTTCAAACAGAGAAAATAAGTGAAAAGAAAAAGAGCAATGCTAAAAGTAAATAGATTTCTTTTCTTGTCACTCAAAACTAAAATGAGAATTAGAATCATGTTCACATGCCTTGTGAAACTCGAGTGTGTCGCCTCCGGTCTTTCGCAGCTCGACCATATGCAAGGAAGGAGCTACTTCAAAAACCTGTCACCATAGGTAACAAGTTGTATCAATCATCTCATCTCGTTCGAAAACCATTGTCTGTATGTCTGTGTCCGTGTCATGTCTGGTGTTCATGTATGTGTCAGTGCTTCATAGTAAAGGAAAGATTTAGTACCTCAGTAGCAACTGAAAGGTGACCCTTCCTTCCACTCTTATCACCTTGAAGCTTCATCTGCAAAATTCAAAGCTTGATAAGATTGAATTTTTAACTACTCTATAACATTAAAAGTTTCAAATGATTCATCTTTCATTACAAAGACTAATCACACAAAAGAAAGGTCTTAGCAAATGTATAAAATGCAGATGCAGATTTGGGCATGTAATTATTATGCATAGATATATTATATTGTTACCTTATAATCTCTCTTGTGAACATTAAAGCCTAGAGGTTTGGCAGCCTCTTCAATTTTGGACATAATTTCATTTGCGGGGCGCTGCGAAGTGAAATGTGTTTCGCGCTTCACAACCTCCTATGTCGATATTGAGTACAAACAAAATAATTAGTCAAGGAATAATCATATCTCACCATTAGTATTTTGCAACTCAAGTAACAAAAGAGAATCAAGTAAATTTTATTTTTACATACCTTTTGCTTCTCAAACAAACTGTCAAGATTGAAGCTCTGTGATCTAGAAATGAGCTCAAAAGCATTCATTGACACAGGTTTCTCTTTCCTCTCTGTCACAAGATTTTCCTACATATCAAAAGAGAATAAATAAATAAATTACACATAAAAAATGTCCTTATTTGAAGAGGGCGAACTTTGACGCAACTCCAAAGTTGACGTCTTATGACTTTGAAGGTCACGAGTTCAAATCTTGGAAACAGTCTGTCGACTTACACTCGCGAGAGTAAAGTTTTGTACATTGTGCATTGTGCACCGATAATTGACTAAAAGATTTAAGTACACAAATTGTGAAAACAAAGTACCTTAGAATCATTGAAGGCAGCAGCTACATCATCTATATTGATATCCTCATTCTCGATAAAACATCTTTGGCTTGTATCCTTTTTTGAACCATTCATCTTCCAAGAGTTCAGGAATTTTTATCCTCTGTAAAAGAATATTTAGTATTAGCATTGAAGAAATGTATAACTGTAAAAATAAGAGAGCTTTCAATTCAGAACTCACAGTTAAAGGGTTTGGATCAAGAATAGAGTTGAGAAGTTTCTTCGCCTCGGGCGAAAACCAAGATGGACATCTGAAGTCAGCCCTGCCAATCTGAAATATATTTTTGTGATGAAATGAGAAACATTGCATTCAGTTTTTATTCTCATGGATTAGATTTCTGAGATCACTTACTTTCTTATAAAGTGCCATTTGATTTGGTTCATCAAATGGCAAGAAACCAGCCATAAGTACATAGAGAATTACTCCACAGGACCATATATCTGATGTAGAACCAACATAACCTCTATCATTTAGCACCTGAATACAAAATTGCACACCAAATAACATTTACTTTAGTTTGAGAAACAAAACTAGTACTCCGTCTGGTCCTTTTTATAAGAAAATTTTACAGTTCTGACCAGATACATCAGTTATTCAATGAAATAGATATGTCAATTATTCAATGAATCTAAAACTGCAAAATATTCTTATAAATAAGACCAGAGAGTATTACACAATTCATTTGATACATAGAGAGATAGTAGTACCTCAGGAGCAACATAATTTGGAGTTCCACAAGCAGTGCGAAGAAGTTCATTTTCCTACATTAAGATTTGAAACAACTATAAAACACCGAAGCATTGATGAAGGAAAATATATGGATTAAAAGTGAGTGAAATTTTTTATAGGGACTAAAATATTGATATATTTATATGATGACGGATACCATCATACATTCATTATACCTTTTGTGAGTATGTACTCAATCCAAAATCTGAAACTTTAAGAACGCCATTTGTGTCCAAAAGAAGATTTTCGGGCTGCAAAATATAGCGAATATGAGTTTGATCCTTAATTTCATTCAAAAAAACACGTAAAAAAGTAATCAACTCGTGCGCAAAACTAACAATCTATTGATTAAATTATAGGAGAAAAGAAAGAGGATTAAGGAATTTGATAAACCTTCAAATCTCTGTGATAGACGCCTCTACTATGGCAGTAATCAACTGCATTGATTAGTTGATGAAAATAATGTCTTGCTTCATCTTCTTGTAGTCTCCCATGTGTAGCCTAGAAAACAAATTAGTCCTTTAATTAGATGCATGATCCATCCAACCACAACTAATTAATGTTTTATGTTTCTTAATCACACTTCATTTCTCACACAATCTTTTCCAAAAAGAATAAAATAAAATAAAATATATATAGTGTGAAGTAAATGAGCAACTTACTATTTTATCAAATAGTTCTCCTCCATTAACCAACTCCAACACGATGTAAATCTTTGTTTTGCTTGCCATCACCTGTGCTTAATCAGAGAAAAACATTCAATGGATTTGAATTCATATCCAAGTTGCAGAGAATTTTTTTACAGTTATTTTTATGACCATATCATAGGCTTTGCAGAAATCATAAAAATTGTCATCATTTTTTTTTTACAAAAAAAAAACATTTTTATAAAAGTAGTATTTTTTATGTTCACTCATTTCTTATAAGATATATATATATACTTTTACCAACGTGCACGATTCCAATTAATACGAGGACTTCCGCATATTGGACACATTGAGAAAGTGTAAGATTAATTAAAAAAATATTAATAAAAAAAAAGGAATGCTTAGAATATTCTTCAGGTTAAGAAAACTGCGCGATACTGTACCTCAAATATTTTAACAACATTCGGATGATTAATCAACTTCATGGCTGAAATTTCTTTCTTCAGCTGCCAAAACCAAAAAACAAAAAAAAAAAAATCAACAACTTTAGCGGCATTACTTTAATTTGGTATTAAAATTAAAAAAAGGGTTAAGATGAAACTTCACACCCATATATGGTTAGAGCAATACGGATAAACACATACATCCACAGAACTATCACAATTTACAAATTAGCTACTAGAAAGCATTTGCAAGTCATTATCATTAACAGTAAAACCAGTTTGCTAATTAATTAACAACTAAGATTTGATTGTAAAATGATGACAAAACAAGTTTAATTTAAATCTTTTTATTTTTTTGATTAAAAAAAGGTAATAATTGAGAGAAGACATGCCTGTTCCATCATTTTGTTTCGAAGGACATGGTTACGGTCAAGAATTTTGATTGCAACGAAGTCTCCATTCTCAGTGTTCTTCGCCAATTTCACCTTCGCGAAACTTCCTTCACCAATCGTTTTTCCCAGCTCGTACTTCCCAACACAAGTACGAGGTCTCGGTGGTGTTTTCCTGCTCATCATCATTATTTTTTTCTTCGTAATTTCCCAGAAAACAACGCTCGATAGATATTCCCAGGTTTATTTTCCCTCTTTGGCACCGTAACGGAACACAAATGAATCTCGTACAAACAAAACTCTGTGTTTTGAACGGAATTAGTTGCGAGTGTATTACACACTGTTTAAGGTGACGTCCAATGAGAGGGAAGAGAGAGAAATATATATAGAGATGATAGTATGCGTGTTTGAAGCGTGTGGGGACACGACATCATCAAGAGGAAAAAGACAAAAATTATCAAAGCCATGTGTGTGTTGCGTGGCTCTAAATGCATTCTCCCCATCCTATCCTTTTCTCTCTTGGATTGGATTGCTATTGCTTACTCCACTGCTTTCCTCGAAGCTTCGTGCCAATTACTTTTACCATAACTACCTTAACGTTATGGTATCGACATTAATTTACCACGTTTTAGTTATTTTCAAATCTAAACCAGGATCCAGTCAAAAAATAAAATCCAGATCAGGATATGCTTCTTCAACACTACAGTACAGTGTGATTATCACGTCTGACGAGGACAACCAATTAATCCGATAGTGTCGACTAACATAATAATATATCGGTTGTCACAAAACAGTTGAGGGTTTTTTTTTTCCACCCACTCCGTCTCTCCCATAGCCCCATAACTCCATTAAACTCAGAAATACCCGCGAATTTAAAAAAATTGAAGAATTTCTAATTACCTTACTTTAAGGTAAATTCGGTTCAAAAAGGGGTTTGGCTTTGGAATTCAGTTTTACTCATTTATGAGGTAAATCATTTTTTTAATTTTTGTTTTTAAAAATTTGTATATGAAATTGTGATTTCTGCTGCGTTTTATTTTTAAAATACGATACTGAGCGGTTTCACGATTTAAATAACAATACGAAAGTGTTGCGATATACGAGTAAAGAGGCGTCATATATGATCTAAGCAATCGCACCGAGATACGACGGACCGGATACCGATCGTACTGGGGTAGGTAATCGAGATCGCGACTTCGTCGTGGTAGGTCGCGTCTCTACTAGCACGCCAAAAAGTCTCGCGCCCGAATCGATACCTCAAAGCAACCTCCGTATGATCCTGTCGCATATGGAGCTTTACCGAAATGGGTGGAGAAGGGATCGTCTGGACTCCCAAAGATCTTGTGGTCGCTGTCGTCGGGTGCGGAGTCTTGCTCAAGACTACTGCTTTCGCGCTTACACTACCTGGTCGTCTACTCACCACTGTTAAAAAAAAGGAAAATGTAAATAAAAAAATTAGTAATTAAAAAAAGAAAAAGGGGGGGGGGGATTTCAAATTAAAAAAGAACTAGTATGATTCACAAAATGTACACAAAGACGGTCGACATTCACTTGTACTTAAAAATTGACAATTTTTTAGGAATTAAAAAAACAGAAGTTGTATATTTAAGTGCATTGTGTGAGATATTAAATACTCTGAACTCTATCTAAAATTTAGCTATTATGTTGTATAATAATTTTAGAAAAATGTATTATTAACATATATTTATAAATATTTTATACAAATTTGTATATTAAATTATTTGTCAAAACATATATATATATATATATATATATATATATATATATATATATATATATATATATCGTTTTCTCGAATTGTATTAATCGATGTTCGAGGAATGATAGCTTGCAACTTTTAATTCAGCCTGTACTCGTGCCTCGCGCACGGTACTTCCCAGAATTAAGAGCTACTGCAAATTTAGAGATGTTGTATACGGACCCTTCAAGGAGAGATTCATGACTCCGATGTTAATACATATAGCTTGGATACACTATGCAAACATATGATACAAATATGTTGAAATCCAACATGATCATGAGCTTGCAAAAATATTGGCTAAGTAACTCATATGACAATAAATATTTGAAATCCATAAGCTAATTTGGAACAATCAAATAATATAATTCTATATTTTTTATCAATGTTATTAAAACTGACCCGGTGATCGACCCGATCAGATCCACATTTGAATACTACGTCTAACCCTACTTTTGCATGTCGTTAACATGTTTTAACATGTAAATAGCAAAAGTAGCTAGTGGAGAAGAGGGTCTTTTCCTTTGTACCACTAAGTTTAAAATTCTAAATAGCAAGAGTAACACAGTATATTATGAGAGACCCACATGATCAATGTTTTTGCCATAATAGTACTCTAAAATTTAGTAGTGACAACCTCAGGGTATATAATTTCAGGAGTATTTTCATATTGATATGTTATTACAGCAGAAATTAGTTATAAGTATTATACGGTCCAAAATAGTAATAGTAAATAGTAACTTACAAATATATAGCAAATATATCTTTGCATAAGGACATTTAGTTTGCTTTTGACTAAGGTGATTGACGTTGACAACCGCAGAATCAATGTTCTCTGTGATCTTGTTTATTCTCTCTACTTGTTTTCTAAGTGCAGTGTAGTGAATAGAAGAATTAAGCACAAGCGTTGTAAAATACAAGTATACTTATCGATCAAAGTTGTATATTGATTCTAATTGTATGTGCATCAAGCTGAAAACAAAAATATGTGACAAACATTTTTAATATATAACATTATTTATAAGATGAGAATTAAAAAAGTTGAAATGAATAAAATTACTCATATTTAATAACATTCTAGTTAGTAAATATATAGAATAAAATCTATGGAATGTGGTACAAAATATTAGATGTCAAGTAAATGTAATATATAATAACAAATATATATGTATCAAAATAAATAATAAATAGATATAAAAAGTAGGTAAAATGTTTTGCAATAAAAGAAAGAATAGGATAAACATTATGTAATACGCTTTAGTAGCATGAAATTGTGGTAGCTCAAATGGTCAGCGTCAGGAGGTGGTAGCGTGGGAGAATGAGTTCGATCCGCAGCCTCTACATTTTTGGTGATATATATCAAAATAGCATGCTGACGTGGATTAAAAGGAAGGTGACGTAATTAGTGACGTGGAAGGGGTCGAAGATTCATGGTTTAATATAATAGAGATTTCGAAATTACCTCACAAGTGAGGTAAATTCGGTTCACAATTCTCCCCCTTTTTTAAAATTGTGATTTTTGTAAGTTTTTAAGGGTATTTTTGTCCGTTACGGTAATTATGGGGGTCTGGGAGAGAAGGAGGGGGGGTGAAAAAACACCCAACAGTTAATTGTCTATTTTTTTATTTGAATTATTTAACTACGAAAAAGAGTGCTAAGTATCAATCAATCAATCAACTATAACTTTATACAAATAACCACTATCAAAATTACTAATATACCCTTATTTGAAACTCACTTTTTAGGACAAATATGTCATTTCTAATTATTCTATTTCACTTTTTATTTTTTGTGGGTCCCACTTTTTCACATCATCTCTTAACCTTTTAATCTCATATTTAAAACTCACTTTTCTCTTTCCTCTTCAACTATCAACTATGAACTATAACTTTAAACAATCTATAATCTTTTTAATCAAAATATCCACTACTAATATTTTAGTAATCAATCAACTATCATCAAGTATATCTTTAATCAACTATCAACTATATCTTTAACTAAAACAACCACTACCAAAAATACCAAATTACCCTTATTTAAAACCAATTTTTTAGGACAAATATGTCAATTCCCAATTATTTAATCTCACTTTTTATATTTTGCGGGTCTCACTTTTTCACATCATCTCTTAACTATTTTATCTCACATTTAAAACACATTTTTTATTTCCTCTCATACTCTTATCTTTCTCCATTTTTTCTCTATCTCTCTCCCCTCTATTCCCCCTCTCACTCTCTTCAAATTTCTAATCTTCTTATTCTACTTTTGTGTTACAACGGGAAAATGTTACATGTTTGTATAATTTTATTACTGATAAAATAGGTTGCATTATTACTACATGAATGGTAATTACCTAACAATTAAAAATGTCAATTGAAGAAAATATTCTAAAGTTATGAAACTTCAGAATACATCTACTTTAATTTCATCTACATGTCTCATTTTTTTAAGTACATGTTCTCTATCGATAAGTTTTATTTAGTCTCTACGAGAACATTACAATTTGGAAAATTTGAAACTAATACAATTTTGTTTTCTAATATCTCTGAGAAAATATTTACGGGTAATGTTTGAACTAACTCAATTACTATTTGAAATTTTTTGTTTATCTACTTTAAATTAGTCTTGATTTTCACGGAGTAATGTTTGGACTAATTACATTATATCTATATCTATTAATAAAAATAACACGATAAAACACCGCATGCGTATGCAGTATATACTGCTAGTTTAAGTAGTAAGTTGAAACTACAAGCTTCGCGGTCCCTAGAGTTGCACCTGTTAGGGTTTGGTAGCGCTTACGACGCTTCAAGCTCCTAACCAAGCTAGGTTGTCGTCGTCGCCGCCTCTGGTACTCCTTCCACTGATTTTTGCCAACTTCACTTGTTTTACAAAGACTCTCCTTGTGCCTTGCTCGTTGTTTTAAATGCGACTCATGCGACCTAGATAGAAGCCATAAACCCTATTTTATAAATGTTCATAATATTTTTCTTCTAAGAAAATATTAGATTATTTTTTACCCCCACTATCAAAAAAATTGGATTCGCCACTGCCCATGGTCGATTGACCATCAAATACGGGGAAAGCTCAAGACTTTCCGTCTTTCCTCGACTCTGTCTTTGTGAGTCTCAACCACTCTTATATGTCTCTAGTGGCTTGTTATTTATTCAGGTTTATATGACCGTAGTGATGTTGTGCAGTAGCCGTTTAGCAACTCTCATTACTTGTTGGCCGGTGTTGACAATAGAGGGGTTTATTGGTATTTTTGGGTTGGCTGGTGAAACCCTAAAGAGCTGGTCCATTATGGTTTTTGTTTAGTGAAGTGTGTTTGGTCCTTGTAAGTTGCAGCCTCCTCTCTCAGCTCTCTATTCAGTGTTGTGTACCAGTGCCTTTCGATCTCATGGGGCTTATCATGTTCTCATCTCATCTTCTCTAACTCTCCGTCTGTGAGCATCAATTACCAGAGCCATTTTGCCTTCAAATATAGAGAAAGTCTGGGTTGTCGTCTTTTCTCCTACACCAACTTTGTGTTGCTCGGTGTCGTGGAGCCTCCTGTTCTGCTCGATGGTGGTGTTGGTTACCGCTATAGGGTTAAATGCAGGTTTTTAGTCCGATCTCGCGCAGATGAAAGCGGTGTAGGGTTGTTTTCTAAGAATTTGTTCCAGTTGGCTGCTCTTGGTTGGTTAGGATACACTACGCAAAAAGGGAATGACTGCGGTAGTTGCAATCTTCAGCAGTAGCGGTTATAACCGCCGTTATATGATGCTTACGGCGGTTCACGCAGCACTGTGGTTTTCAGCGTCGCAAGGATCATTTGCGGCGGTTCGGGAACAAATCACACAAACAAATTGCGCGAATTTAGCGGCAGATTCTTAACTAATCTTGACAAGATGCTACGATTTGTGTTGTCGATAACAATAAGATAGAATCATCTATCTAGAAATCCTGTGGGATGGTGTTTCCTGATGATGTCCTATGTGACTAGATCCCGAAGAGCGTCTCAAATCAACTGGTGACTCCAAGTTAACTGGCTGAAAAAAATAGGCATAAATAAAATTAGAACCAATACCTATGTGAAAGAATCATCATTAATTAAAAAGACAAAAGACAAAAGATTGCTACCATATACTGGAAATTCAGATAACCAGGTCGATATAAGTATTGTTGAATCATATAGGATGTTATGATTAGCTGATAAATTCACAACTCACCAGTAGGATACATGCAAATTGGTACAAGCAAACTGGAATTTAATTCCAGAACCACATTAGAAAGGAAGAAAGACAGAACCGCAGAGAAAGAAGATCATGGTTCTTACTTCTTAGTTCTTACTGCCTATAATTGTTGAGCAGAGGCCCTTTCTTAATATTCATTTTGATAAATCAATGTTTTTCTTTTGAGGAATGATAAATCAATGTTGAATCTTATATTAAAAATGAAAATTAAATAAAATTATAACAGGGGGTTTAACAAACTAAAACGTCATTAGTTTCTTGAAAGTACTGCAGTGCAGCACTGATGTATACCTAACAAAGCTGCCAAATAATAACACCTCATAGTTAAGGTTCATTACTCACAAGGGTGAAGCAAGTGGGTGGTGCAGTGGTGCTAGAGGTTTCTTGAGATGAAGAGGTTTCTGTTTCTATTCTTGAACAAGAATCAGCGCAATGAAAGGAAGATTTACGTTTTAGGGCTTCTGTTCGTACCCCAGTTCTTGAAGATTTTGAGCCTCATTTCTGTTTGTACCTGATTTTGAGCCTCCTTTACGTTTTAGGGTTTGAGAATCGCGGGGTAATGAAAATATTCGCGAGGAAAGAAGAGCATTCGCGCCTGATGTTTTTTCGAAGACCGTAACCGCACCGCGGTGTTGTTAAGCGACGGCGGTTATAATGAACCGCCGCAGGTAAAGTTAAGCGACGACGGTTTGGGGTACCCGCCGCGAGACAAGCACCACAACTAGCTCCTTTTTTTGTAGTGATATGTTCAAGTTAGTTCAATAGGAACCTAGTTGCTCGGGTGCTGCTAATGTGCATACTACCTTTGTTTAGGAGTTCAGCTAAACCTATTTGTTGGTCCATTATTGGATTTGTAGGTGCTTGCCATGTAAGCTTGGAGCTTACACTATGTGCAATGTTGGTGACCTTTGTCTGTTAATGAAATATTGCACATTAATTGACAACAACAAAAGTTGGGACTACAATTTAAATTTGCATAATGGAAATGTACGCAAAAAAAAAAAAGTAAGTTATTTGATTGATTTTGTATATTCTAACAAGGCTTAAATATCATTTACCCCCTACAAATATCACCATAATCCATTTACCCCCTGTAAAATAAAAAGTTTTTAAATGTCCCTTGCAAATATAACTGTTTACGGTTACCCCCTCCTGTTAGATTATATTGACAGTGTTAAGGGTATAATGGGTATAAAAGCAAGTTATTTAGTTATTCTACATAGCAAAATATAAATAGTTTTACAGTTACCACTCGTAGGGGGTAACCGTAAACAATTTATATTTGCAAGGGGCATTTTAAAACTTTTTATTTTACAGGAGGGTAAATGGATTATGGTGATATTTGCAAGGGAGTAAATGATATTTAAGCCTTCTAACAAGTGTATTCATTGCCTAGTAATACTGCAAAATTGTCATATACCCCTATCTACTATATTCTCTACTATTTCTAGTGTCACTAAGGAGTGTAGCAACCAACTTAAACTGAAATTTAACTAAAAGGGTAGTTTGCCCACTAACTACTGATTTAGATCTGTAGTTGATTGTGTCTATCTTTCTCTTCATGCTTTTTTTATAAAAAAAATTAAATAATTTAGAGGCTAAGCTTGAAATTTATGTATATTTAATGGTTCATATTACAGTAACTGTATGACTGCCTTTCTTGTATGTAGAGGCTGCTCATGTGCATACTGCCTTTCTAAGTATTTCGTGGAACTTCTTCAATATGTGTAAGCATTTTCATACAGAAGTTGAGACAACTGCATATTTATTTTGCACTTGCGAGTTCACAAAGAAAATATAGGACTATCTTTACTTTGTTGGGATCATACGTTGTTATGCACAGTGAACCAATGGTGAATTTCCTGCATTTTGGTACTATATCCAAGGGGAAAAAGCGGCGTGCACTACAACAGATTTGAGGATGGGCAGCGCTTTTTTTATCTATGGGCAGCGCTTTTGAGTGCTGCTAAATGTGGCTCTGCTGATTCCACTCCAACAATGGGCAGCGCTCCCTAAAAAACACTGCCCATTGCCCAAACGCGTCCTCCTATAGGCAGCACTTCTATAAAAGCGCTGCCCATTGCCCATACGCGTCCTCCTATAGGCAGCACTTCCCTAAAAGCGCTGCCCACTGCCCAAATGCGTCCTTCTAAAGGCAGCACTTCCCAAAAGCGATGCCCATTGTATAATTTTTTTATTTAATTTTTTCTCTGTTTTTGTTTATTTTCTTGGTCATATACAATCAATTCAATCCAATCAAATCCATTATGTATACTTAACAATATATTACAGTAATATTGCATTTAAATGCAATATTTACACTATTACTACCAAAATAAATTTAACAAATACATATATTAAAAAAATTAAATAGAACTTTTATTAATGAAGTTAGGTAAAGGCTTAAGACAAGTGAAGACCATGAAACTTACAACTTTGTCCATGAATAAAGTTGAAGCAAATGGGCCACAATGACCTTAACAAAAATTACATTATACTAAGATAACTTATAAATAAAACATAATGTAATTGGTGACAAGTGATGGTTAACTTTTCGCGGCGTGATTTCTCAGTTGATTCTGCAAAGTTATCACACTACAAAAAAACGGAAAATAGTGACCGGAATATCGGTCGCTAATTAGGAAAAATCGGTCACTAAACGATTTTGTGACTGAATTTGCGACCAGAAAAAATTAGTTGCTAAATCACTGGTCGCTAAGCACGAGTGGTAGAGTAAAACACCAAGATAAGTCATTTGATGCGAATCAAAGCCATTTGATGCGATCTTCTTAGAATCCTCCTCCTTTCTTTTTCTCCAGATTCAAACTTCTCAAGTCTGGAAGTACAAAATCAACATTGAAATTTGTGAGCATAGTGGTAGAGTAAAACACCAACATAAGTCTCATAAAGAGGGATGTAGCAATTGAAAGAACTTTGAGAAGAAGTAGATTTGTGTTTACCATTCAAAACATTCTCATATGAGACCTTTGGTCTGTTGTCAGATCTCCTGCATAACAACAACCTCAATAAGGGATTAGTGAGGGATTACTTAGAGAGAAATACAAAATATTAAACTAACACCACAACTGATGTGAATTAAAGGAGTCTCCACAACTAATATAATGCATAAACACAAAACATTATTACCTTCATTCTCATATATAATATAATGAATAAACATAAAGATACTGATATACCACAGATAAAAGCAATTTATCTAAGAGTCAACAACACTTGTAATTCCAATTACTTCTATATGAAAGAAAAAAAATTATACGCATCCATATGATGATTTAGAAAACAATCGGACAACTTTCTATGACCAAACTGGGACGTTCACTGACAACTCCTGATTGAAGCTATAGCAGAAAAAGATACATCAAAACTGAAATTCTAATGGACTCAATGTGAAGTGAATTGGACTTAAAAATGTTGTAGTGAACATCAAGATGGATATAAATGAATGGGGCTGGCACAATTGTCTTGATAAAGCTGTATAGCTTGTTTGTAAAATACATGGACCTCATTTATAATCACATGTTGTTGATGTGTGGCAACTCATTAGTGTGACTAAGCTTCCAACTTATCCTACGTGGCATGCCTCTACAAGTGAAAGATTTAAAGCTAGCTTTTGGTCGGGAAAAGTAGTTATGTTCGGTTACTATGTGAAATTTGTATGTAATTGATTGTAACAGCCTTTAAATACTCGCTTGAGCTAGGATTAGATAGGTTAATCATTTTTCTGGGCTTGTGTGGAGTGGAAAAACACAGGGATTCAAGGGAAAAGGGAAGTGAGGGGGAAACACATTGGGTCACCATTGTTGTAATCTTCATAACTCTTTCAAGAATCAATGAAAATGGATCAATACGGTTTGTATGATCCCGCAGATGTAGGTATCCAATCTGGATGCTGAACTGCGTCAACAATTTTGTGTGTCTGTGTTTCATTTCGTGCAATTCGGTTATTCCCAATTTCTAGGGTTTAATTGTGCGTTTTCTTAATCGGCTTCAATTCTGCAAATTCAAGTTTAATTGTCATTCGAATTAGTTGTATAAACTTGTTGCGCATCTTGGTCTTCAAGATTAAATCGATTTCACGCATTATAAAGATCGAAATTGGTTTCTTTGGTTTTTTCTGGTTTTGCTGGTTTATCAGTTCTTCACTGATATTGTTACTGTTCTATTGCATTCTGCAATTACAGTAACAGGTTATTTCTCAACAACTGGTATCAGAGCTTTGTTGAGGCAGCATTAATGGAAATGGCTAAGTTCAATATTGAGAAGTTTAATGGTAAGAATGATTTCGGGCTATGGAAGATGAATATGGAAGCAATACTCACGCAACAAGGTCTTGAAGATGCATTGGAAGGAGAGAGTAAACTCCCCGATACATTGACTGATAAAGAAAAGAAAGAAAAGATGAAGAAAGCATATAGTGCTATAATCTTGTGCCTAGCTGATAAAGTCTTGAGAGAGATTTCAAAGGAAAAATCCGCTGCTGCTGTTTGGGTCAAACTTGAAAGTTTGTACATGACAAAGTCCCTTGCAAATCGGTTATATCTCAAGCAAAAACTCTACACTTTCAAGATGCACCAAGGTACGTCTATAAGTGATCACATTGATGAGTATAATAAACTGATTCTAGACCTAGAGAACATTGATGTGAAAATAGAGGATGAAGACCAAGCCCTGTTGTTGATTAGATCCTTGTCTAGTGAATATGATATTCTAGCAGATACTTTGATATGGGAGAGAATCAATAACCTTTGATGAAGTCCAAAGTACATTGATGTCCAAAGAACTCCATAGAAGGTGCGGAAACAAGGATCAAGATCAAGGGAAAGTCTTGTAGCTAGGGAAGAAATAATAACAGAGATGAGAAAGGAAAAGGTAGGGCTAGATCTAAATCAAAAACAAAGTATAAATGCTATATCTCATCATAAACCCGCCACTATAAGAAAAGCATCTCCGATAGGAAAAATAAGAAAACCAATGGTTCAAATGATAATGGTGATGCTTACATTTGCATCGGATGGATATGATAGTTGTTAAGTATTGGTTGCTTCGCAAGTGAATGTGAGGAAGTGATGATAAGGATAATAAGACCGTAGAGGATGATTGGGCTATGGACTCGCATGTTCCTATCATATGTGCCCTTGGAGAGATTGGTTCATTGAGTATAAAGCCTATCGGGTGGGCAAGTGACTATGGGAAATAATGGTAAGTGTAAGGTGATTGGCATTGGTCTTTGTGATGTTAAGACTAGTGATGGTACATTGAAGAAGCTTACAAATGTAAGGCATGTGATAGGTCTCAAAAGACCTCTCGATTTCTCTAGGAATGTTAGAGAAGAGTGGTTTTGATTTCAAAGGAGAAAATTCTACTTTAAAGGTTATGAAGGGATCCAGGGTGGTGATGAAGGGAACAAGGCAAGGTAATTGTCTTTACATTCTTCAAGGAGGAGTTGCAAAAGATGAAGCTTCATTGCGAGAGAAATCTCTAGATAAATCACTCCTATGGCATCAAAGACTTGGCCATATGAGTGAGAAAGGTTTGAAAGAACTTGAGAAACAAGGAGTGCTATGTGGAGACAAGATTCACAAGCTTGATTTCTGTGAACATTGTGTAGTAGGCAAGCAGACTCGTGTAAAATTTGCTACTGGTAAGCACAAAACAGAAGAGAAACTTGGATATGTTCATTCAGATCTTTGGGGCCATCGAACTCCAACACATGGAGGTAACAAGTATTTCATTACTTTTCTTGATGATTATAGTAGAAAGGTTTGGATTTATTTGTTAAAATCAAAAGATGAGGCCTTTAAAACCTTTGTAGAATGGAAAAGAAAGTTGAAACTCAAATGGCCTTCATGTCAAAGCTCTAAGAAGCGATAATGGCTTAGAGTTTTGTAATGAAGAGTTCAACAAATCATGTAAAGATCATGGAATTTTTAGAAACACGATTTGTGAGAGGTACTCCTCAATGAGAATGGTTTGGTGAAAGATTAAATAGAACCTTGTTGGAAAAGGTTAGATGTATGTTGTCTTGTGCTAGATTGCCAAAAACTTTCTGGGGAGAGGCAGTACATACGGCATGCTATTTAATCAATAGGAGTCCTTCCACAGCTCTTGAGTTTAAAACTCCACAAGAGATGTGGCATGGCAAACCTCCTGATCTGCAGAATTTGAAGGTATTTGGTTGCCCAGCTTACTTCCATGTGAGTGAAGGAAAGCTTGAACCAAGGGCTAAGAAAGGTTACTTCATGGGATATCCCGATGGAGTTAAAGGTTACAGAATTTGGTCTATCAATGATAAGAAATGTATCATTAGTAGAGATGTTACTTTTAATGAATCCAAGTTGATTGATCTCAGTCAAGACAGTGAAACTCTTGATGAGAAATTGCCTAATAAGGATACTCAGATTGAGGTGGAGCTTGAGGAAAAGCAATGTGAGAATCAAATTGGAGATGATGAAATAGACCAAGGTAATGAACAAGGTGTGGTTGATGGTACAGACTCAGAACGTGAAGTTGAGGAGAATGAACCTGACTACCTATTATGCAGAGACAGAGAAAGAAGGGTAAGCAAGCCACCAGATAGATTTGGATATGAATCTATGACTGCCTATGCCTTAAATACATCTGCAAGTGTGATCTATGAAGAAACATTAACATATGATCAAGCAATGAGTAGCAAGGATCAAAACAAATGGGATCAAGCTATGAAAGAAGAGATGTCTTCTCTGCAGAAAAACCAGACCTGGAGACTTGTGAAGAAACCTGCTGGTGTAAAGTTAGTAGGTTGCAAGTGGATCTACAAAGTAAAAGAAGGGAACACAGATAGTGATCCACCTAGGTTCAAAGCTAGGCTCGTAGCTAAAGGCTACACACAAAGGGAAGGTGTGGACTTCAATGAAATATTCTCACCTGTTGTGAAACACACTTCAATAAGAGTGCTCTTAGCACTTGTTTCAAAATTCGACCTATGTCTTGAGCAGGATGGATGTTAACATGACTTTTCTTCATGGTGTTCTGGAAGAAAAGATCTACATGACACAACCTAAGGGATTTGAGGAACAAGGGAAAAAGGACCATGTGTGTTTGCTGCAAAGGTCACTGTATGGATTGAAACAATCTCCTAGACAGTGGTACAAACGATTTGACAGCTACATGATCAACATCAAATACAAAAGAAGTTCATGTGATAGTTGTGTGTATTACAAAGAGTTAAAGGAAGGAAGTTTTGTCTACTTGCTTCTCTATGTTGATGACATGCTTATTGCAAGCAAAGATAAGCAGGAAATCTCAAAACTCAAAGCTCTTCTCCAAAAAGAATTTGAAATGAAAGACTTGGGACAAGCTAGAAAAATCCTAGGAATGGAGATAAAGAGGAAAGAGGATTCATCTGAATTGGTAGTCAATCAAGAGGGTTATGCTATGAAGGTACTTAGTAGGTTTAATATGAATTCTACAAAATCTACTAAGGTACCTATAGGAGCTCAGTTCAAACTGTCTGCTGCTGATTGTCCTACAACAGATGAAGAAAAGAAGGAAATGGATAACATACCCTATGCTAGTGCTGTTGGTAGCTTGATGTACTCAATGGTGTGCACTAGGCCTGACCTAGCTTATGCTTTAAGCTTGGTTAGCAGATACTTGTCTAACCCTGGAAAACAACATTGGAGTGCTGTGAAACAGATTCTGAGGTACTTAAATGGAACTGCAAAATTGGGATTGAGATACAAAGAAGAAGCTCATGATTCAGGTGGAGTTGTGGGGTATGTAGATTCTGATTTTGCAGGGGATAGGGACAAGAGAAGATCCCTAACTGGTTATGTATTCACCTTGTTTGGTAACACTATAAGTTGGAAAGCCTCACTCCAACATGTAGTGGCACTTTCAACCACTGAGGCAGAATACATTGGCATAACAGAGGCCTTCAAGGAAGCTCTATGGTTGAAAGAGTTGGTGAATGAGCTTGGTGTGGAGCAAGAAAGTGTAAAGGTGTATTGTGACAACCAAAGTGCAATACATCTATGCAAAAACAACTCATTCCATGAAAGAACAAAGCATATTGACATAAGATTGCATTGGATCAAAGATGTAATTGTTGATGGCAAGGTGCAAGTTCACAAGGTTCATACTTCTCAGAATCCTGCTGACTTTATTACTAAAGTGGTTCCATTGTCAAAGTTCAAGCATTGCTTGAATTTGCTCAATGTGGATCAAGGCTAGGCAAGGAGGTTTTGGATTATGCAGATCGGGTCCTATTGGTTCATTGACATTGGTTTTTTGCTTGAGTTGCCAAGGTGGAGATTGTTGATGTGTGGCAACTCATTAGTGTGACTAAGCTTCCAACTTATCCTACGTGGCATGCCTCTACAAGTGAAAGATTTAAAGCTAGCTTTTGGGCGGGAAAAGTAGTTATGTTCGGTTACTATGTGAAATTTGTATGTAATTGATTGTAACAGCCTTTAAATACTCGCTTGAGCTACGATTAGATAGGTTAATCATTTTTCTGGGCTTGTGTGGAGTGGAAAAACACAGGGATTCAAGGGAAAAGGGAAGTGAGGGGGAAACACATTGGGTCACCATTGTTGTAATCTTCATAACTCTTTCAAGAATCAATGAAAATGGATCAATACGGTTTGTATGATCCCGCAGATGTAGGTATCCAATCTGAATGCTGAACTGCGTCAACAATTTTGTGTGTCTGTGTTTCATTTCGTGCAATTCGGTTATTCCCAATTTCTAGGGTTTAATTGTGCGTTTTCTTAATCGGCTTCAATTCTGCAAATTCAAGTTTAATTGTCATTCGAATTAGTTGTATAAACTTGTTGCGCATCTTGGTCTTCAAGATTAAATCGATTTCACGCATTATAAAGATCGAAATTGGTTTCTTTGGTTTTTTCTGGTTTTGCTGGTTTATCAGTTCTTCACTGATATTGTTACTGTTCTATTGCATTCTGCAATTACAGTAACAGGTTATTTCTCAACACATGTTACGATTATGCATTACAGAGGAACAAATCAAATACTTGACTAGCATAACTACAAACACCAAAGTCTTTAAACTTAATGATAAAATAAAAAGATAGAGTCTAAGCAAATAGCAAAAAGTGTTTTTAAAATTATTACAACCTTCAAAGTTCAATGTGGCTGCCAGAACAAACTTCTCTCTGCCTACTCAGGACCAAATACACTTCTCAGTGGGAGATTACCAATAAAATACTAGAACTGAAATTGTAATTACCTGCGGTGAGAGATGTAATAAAATACTAGAACTGAAATTGTAATTACCTCAATTACATATTCTTTTCTCCAAATTACCAAATCTACCCACATCTCAACTGTCTTCTCAATCTTGAAATCCCTAGATTTTAGAAACCTACCAAACCAAAATGGAATTATTATCAAAACCAACGAAAATAAAGAGTCGCACCTTCAGAAACAAAGAAAACCAAAATAATAAAATAAGCAAAACCACTTTGTAGTAAAATAATTAAAACCAAAAACGCACCTTCACAAAACCACTGTGAATCAATCTTTGAAGCAATTCCTTAACAATGTGTAGTAATCATCACGATTTGAGGAAATCCATAGAGATTGGTTTCTAGGTCATCAATATAAAGTGGTACTGGGAAAAAACGATTAATAGAATCAGAATAAGATAAAATTCAAATTGAAAAAAGGGTTAGGGATTAAGCAAGTTATACATATATACGTTTAGTTTTATTTTTATACCCCCCACCTTATACCCATCTACCTCCACATACTTTCTTAATCCCAAAACTACCCCTCAAAAAACATTTTTTTTTAAAATAAAACCAATCGTATGTATGTATTTAAACATATATACGACATTAAAAAAATACCATCGTATATACGTAAATACGATGGTGGGGGTATCGTATATACGTGTTGTGGGGGGTATATACGACTTTGTATATTACAGGATCGTATATACCCCCCACCTGATGTATATACAATTTGTATTTTATTTAATTTTTTTTAAAAAAAAGTTACAAAAAGGTTACTAAAAAACTTTTAAAGAGTCAAAACTAATAAAAAAAATTATAAAAATACCACTAAAAATATAACAAAACCAAAATAAGGCTATGCAAATTTTTTTAGATTTTTTGGAGACTATGAAAAATTAAAAAAATTAATAAAAAATAGTTAACGATGGAATTTGGGATTTTGAGCCCGTAGTCCCGTAAGAAATCTCTTCTACGGGAGTCTTGGTCCTTGATTTTTTTCGGACTTAATGGTTGTGGTTTTATTACAATCGGAGTAGGTTGTCCAAAAACCAATTTTTCGATCTCTTCTACCTATCTGTTGCCTTCTGTCTGCTTCATAACCGATCACCAAAGTCTGCTTCATGGTTGGATCCCTATACCGATTGTTTTGCTCTCTGGCGGTCTATGTGTTGACTTAGCCGATGATTCGGGCGATTTATAGATTCACTTGTGTTTCGTATTTATTATTGTACCACGTTTTTGTAATTACACGTGTTTAGTTATTCATATCTACACCGTTGATCAAATCACAACCGTTAAAATTAAAAACAAATATTTAAAAAAAATTAAGTAAATTCATGGGGATCGTATATACGTTTGGTGGAGGTATATACGACTCTGTATATTATAGGATCGTATATACCCCCACAAAACGTATATACGAGTGGTCTCATAACAATCCAATCGTATTTACGTCCAAAAACATAAATACGATGCCTAAAAAAGTAAGGATCGTATATATGTTCAATAACATATATACGATTGGTATTAATTTTTTTTTTAAAAAAATATGTTTTTTAAGGGTATTTTGGGATTTCAAATTATGTGGGGTAGATGAATTATTCTAAGGAAAGCTAATTGGATTAAAGGCTTGGTTGTTTGACCCAAAAAAAAAGGCTTGGTTGGTGATTTTAGAATAGCAGAAATGTCACAATGGTCTGTGATTGCCTTAGTGCTATTCACTTATCCAACAATCAAGTTTATCATTAGAAGTCTAAATACATTGATGTCAAGCTACACTTCATTCGAGATATGGTTGAAAAAGTTTTGCTGAAATTAACACTACTACATTGATATCATTACTTTCACCCCGATCACCTATTATGTTCTTGCAGGTTAGCTTAGTAGTAGTATTTGACTATCGCAGCAGCAAATTTAAAATTGCCCATATATTATTATTCTATTACATTATTGTTATTTATTTGTGACAAAAATGACATCACACCATTGAAAGATGTATTTCTAGCTATAATATTCAGCACTATTGGTGTTGTCTAGTTTTGCAGGAATCAAATGTGTTTAATAATTCAATTGTTAGACTTAGAACAATCATGCACTTGATTATTTCCTTTACTCCAATGATTGGCAATTATTTTAAAGGACATATTTCTTCGTCTATAGAAGAATTTCTGAATATTCCTCAATATATATTTTTTCTGTGAATGCAATTTTGACTTATCTTAAAAAAAAATGACTGTTTGTTGTATCTTTGAAACCAAGTGCACTGAATAATCTACTTGTGATGGTGAAATACTCTTAATTAACTCAGTGTGTTTGCACACGTCACCAAATTGATAATTTTATACTATTTAATATTTATTTTTTATTCTGGACAAATATATCTGATACTAAATTTCCTTTTTTTTTAATGGTTTATTATTTGTTAATTCTATGTTAAATTTTTCCAACAATCTTAAGAGTATTTTTAATTGACATATAATTGTTTCATGAAAAAAAAAGTCACTTCCAACAATTATACGAATCAGTTGTTCAAAAAAAAAAAATCTATTTTTACTTCTTGATTTTTCACAATTCATTTGTAAATATTTATTGTTCCTTTGAGAATTCCACGTGTTTGAGACCAACTGCACAGAGTACATTTGCACGCCTCAACCAAACTGATAATTTTGCACTATATATCTAATATTCATTTTTAATTCTGAACAAATATGCATCTCCTACCATTGCATAATTTATTTGCTTATAATTTATTACCATTATTATTTTTCCTCTTTTTATTTAATTATGATTTTCAACATAAAATGTTGGTCTGAAAGTTTACTTTTTGAGGGTCTTATTAATCATTTATCATACATTTACTTAATGTCTTTTGCAAATTCATCTCTATCTTGTATAAATTATGGGTTTACATTTGACTTCTTTTGTTGGATCTTTTAATTTAAATTCAACCAACTCCATGCTTTTATTATTAATATTTGGTTCAAGAGGATTTTCACTACAAACTTTTTCTAAAACTTATTCAATATGTGTGTGTGTGTGTTGAAAATTTTCCTCCTAGTTCTAATTAAGTTCATCAATGCATATTTTGTTTTTCTGATTCCACTAATTCACCACGTTTTGTCTGCTTCGATTGTATATGTGAATAAATATTTTTTTGAGGAGTGAATAATTGGAATATCAATCAATAATATTCCTTGCATTGTTTTCCTCTAATATATGGGGCTTTTATTTATATATGTTCTAAGTACTAGTATGTATCACCAGTGACAGCACGCGGTATACATTTCTTTTAAACGTAGTATTTGTATTCGTGGGGTGGGGAATTAAAAAATATTTGTTTGTCAGCAACATGTATGGTGTGATGCATATATGTTTCTCTGTACACCGAAGTTTATAAAATCCTAATGTTCCGTAATCTATATATATATATATATATTATAAATATAATTATTTTAGACTCTCATATACAGTGATTGTTTGTTTGATATATGTAAATTCCATAAATTCAAAAACACATGTGGTTCTTTGGTAATTAGAAAGTAATGCATGATAAGAAATATAAATTTTAAAAACTTATTTTTGCTGTCAAAGCAGGGGGTATTTGTGGGTATGTATATATAAACAGGGCCAATTTAGTCATTTACTCGCAAGTTATAATTCAGTTACCTTATTCGAACCCTGTTGTTTAATTATTGTGGCTTCACTTTCCCCTTTCTTAATCAAAGCGCAGCCGTATTGCAGAACCCTCGAATTCGATCCACATCCCAGTCGCGAGAGAATCATTCCTTAGCAGAATCTTGGTCAACAATGGCGCAACAACATGGGTCTTCGCTCTCAATGACCTCAGTAAATCGTACAAGACGGGTAGATATTTTCTTGTAACTTAAAATATGTTTTTTTACCTAAAAAGCGGCAGTTGTATATTTAAAATTCACTCATTATAATTATAGGTAATTCAAAATTAAAATTAAGCTGAAAATTAGAAAGATGATACCTTCTGAAAGTTCAAAACAACGGACATATAACTGGAAGTGTTTTACAACTAAAATACATTATCCCTAGTGAAATTTTTAAATATTCATATCTAAGATGATAGCTGATGACCTTCACAAACACACGATACGGAAAAGAAAACATAGCTGATGAAATATAAATAATATAAAAATATCTAATAAACCTACTTTATTTTTCTAAGTTTTATAGAATAAATTAGTACTACACATGTGAATCTGCACGGAGTGATCGCATTATATAGTATGAATAGTATTCAATTAGAAATTTCAAAATTAGAAAGTTCAATGAGCTAATTGTCTGACTGAAAGGCAAATAGCTTATAGTTCTACTGTCTTTAAGATCAAGTAAAATAAAATTAAAATATATTGTGCAAACGAATCCTCTAGAAAGAAATTTTTTGCCAAGTCAACTTGATAAATTAAGTTTGTGTAATTGAAAGGTACTGGTTTTTTTTGTCAACTAAGGGTATTGGTTTGCTTGTGATGGTAGATGAAGCTAGTCCAATTGAACCTGTATATTAGTTTAGTCCTTTACTGAATTCTGTTTTTCAAATTTGTTAATCGAATTCACTTAACCAATAGGCCTTTGCATGAAAAAAAATTTAATATTTCTAATGATGAGCCTTTAAATACTAAGCACTTGAACAAAAAAGATCAAATATTATTTTAGTTACCAATCAGCCAATAGTTAATTGTTTTAAAAAAGGCCCAAAATGCATTTTATCAGTTACAACTTCTTTGAAACTTCGGTTAATGAGGGGAATTCAATTTTAGTTAAAAATTTAATACTTTGCAAGAATGCATAAATTAGAATTCCATATATATATATATATATATATATATATATATATATGACTATTTCTCTATATATCGATCTCCACCAAAAAAAGTTAATGCAACTAATCTAATGGGTTTGGATTGTCTAACTTGCTTGTCCCAACCTTATTCTATCTAATCTAACACAGTAACAAAAGCTGTCATCATCAGGTTTAGCCTTTCAAGAAGATTATTTTGCTGTTATAGGTTCTAACAGTTTACTGATAAACTAAAAGAGTTCACAGATAAATAATTTTTTTGGGGATAGGCCTTAAAAATGTAGAACAGCTATATCAAAAATCCCTGTAATTTTAAAATCTTCAATCATAAATGTTATTGAAGTGAAACAAACAACTCAATTCTAAATAAATAAGATGGGAGAGAAGCTAATGGGAAATTTGCAAATGAGAAGAAACCGTATATATACATAGCAAAACAAAGTTGAATGTATAACTTGCTACTAATCTACCAACCGGAAATAAATTACATCATTTGCTAATGTTAATTTGGAACACAAAAAATGTTAGAGAAGTTTTGAAGTTGTCTGTCAAACAGTCAAATTCAAGAGGTATCCACACAAATTTTGTAGTTGAGTTTCCTTTCTCATTCTTGTTTGAGTAGTGATGAAAACAAAAAAAAACCAAAGTTGGCTATCATTCCCTGATAGATGCATATGTTGAAATCTGAAGATTAAAACTCATATTTTAGTCGATCCAAGCAGTAAACTATCAACATGGTAAATGAATCCATCCTAGTTGTACAAAATAAATATAACATTAGACTACTTGCTGTCACTTATTGATTGCAAAGTTCAATTATTACACAATTTTCTGAACAAAGTTGGAAGGTACCTTGAATAAAATTATGAATGATATCATCTTTGACACAAAAAGTACCTAGAGTGCAACATGAAAAAGATGACATGGTCCACATGGAAAAATCAAAATCAACAATGCAATGTGTTCAGTAGTATTTAGAATGAGATTCTTAAAGTAAATAATAGAAATAAAGTAACTAATCTTGTTTTTGTTTTGCAAGACATTTTTTTCATTTATTCTAGCATTTGAGGTCGCATGATGGTAAGTATTCTCATCTCCTTACATTTTTGAATAAAAAGCATGTTAGCTATTGCATTGTTGGTTGCCAGTTATAATCGGTGAAGAAGGATAAATTTGATGTAAACCACAACCAACAACATTGAATGTATAAACAGTTGGTAAAAATCTAAGCGTGTCTTACAAAGAAAACTATATTTTCCATGGAATGGAAAAATGTATATTTGAGAGTCAACTACTATCTAAACATAAGGCAAGAAAAGTGAGGTATTCACCTTGAGAGGTTCAAGGTGTATTTTCCATGCATTTCAAAATTTTGTCCATGTGCGAAGCTCAACCCATAATGATAAATGCAAAATATCAATGCAAGAGGTCATAAGTCTATAAAAAAACAAGTTCATCAGTTTTACTGAAAATGATAACAACAGCCAGGGAAAGCACAGTTCCCTTTATGAACCAATATTTGAATATAGCACTTATTAATGAGCACATAATGCTAAAAATCATTTTACTTTAAATTCATCGGTTTAGATGAAAAAAGACAACAACTAAGGAAAACAATGTTCCTTCATGAACCAAACCAATATGCAAACACAAAATATAAGAAAAAAATACGGCGGAAATCTTTGTAAATTGAAGGAAAACTTACACAAAAAATCAAATATGTTACAAAACCATATGCAAACACAAAATATAAAGTAAACAAAATCAACAAACACATTAGACAAATCAAACAATTAATTGATTTGCTCTGTGCTTTGCACCGACAAAAAGAAAAGGTCTTAACTTTGGTGATCTCTTAAGTCACACGAGTCCATGTCCGCATGACCATTTCCTTGAGACCAGGCTTTTCCACCTCAACAACTTGTGTCCCATTAATCTGACATCATAAAATGACCTCCATAAAAAGAGGACATGATAAAACTAATTGCTCTATAATACATAAATAGTACAGGTTTAAACATTAGATTAAGCATAGTTTAAACATGCTTCCACTAATTAATATAGTGCTTAAATCCTAATTTAGAGTATAGTAAAACAAATCCATAGGTTGAACTAAAACTAATGCTACAATAGCTTTGCATTTCAGTCACAGCAATTAAAAGTCTGTCATGACAGGGTAATAACCATACTCCCGTCATGACATACTTTTAATCGCTAAACAAAACATGGGAATAAATATGCATATCAGTTAAATCCCTAAAGAACAACAATTTAAGTTAAATCCCCAAACCATAAAATCCCTAAAATCAGTAAGATAGTGAGACGGTAAACCGAAATTCAAAATTTGAAACAATAAGTTGAGAATAATGAAATTCATCGTAGGTTGCTTTTCAATATCCAGTCCATTATTCGTATCGTAAAAGAAAATCAGTGAAATATGACTCATGTAAATCCATTTTTGGAGTTTTTTTTTCCAACAAGGACTGTGACCTACGAATAATATTTCAATTTGTTCTTATGTGCATGATATATGCTCTATACTTGAAGCTTCCGTGGTAAGCTTTTGTTTTTAGGAAAACAAATTTTGTTTCCTTGATATAAGGGGAAGTTTTTATTATTATTATTATTATTATTATTATTTATTGTCAATTGGTGCAGGATTATTTGCTTTAATTGTCAATTAATTGACCGATCTGATTTGTGAATGAAAACAAACTATCTGCGCCGTTGATCTTGATAGCTGGCGTGGCGCTTGATAACCAAACAGACATGCCACCTATTTTTCCTAAAATGTGTGTGTCATTTTCCTATTGAATTAATATACTTATGACTTATGATTATGATTGACAAAAGGGGGCATATAATCGAAAGAAATTGTTTCATATTATCATATCCAATCCAGTTTCTTGTTGGTAAATGATTGAA
Organism: Oxytropis ochrocephala; assembly: GCA_020916435.1. Lineage (NCBI taxonomy): Eukaryota > Viridiplantae > Streptophyta > Magnoliopsida > Fabales > Fabaceae > Oxytropis > Oxytropis ochrocephala. Next base: position 115,291,165 of record CM037088.1, read on the forward strand.
ATCATAAATAATTTATTTTAGATATTTAAAGTAATTCTATAGACGACTATCCAATTTAGTGGGTGTATAAACTCATTTGCTATTTGAATCTTTAAGGGTTTTTTAGTTTTTCACATTTGCTAAATAGTGTTTTAGTTGCTATGCAAATACTTGCACCTTAATTTGTTTATATATGTTTCGGTTTTCTTATTTTCATTTTTAATTTTAATTTTAATACATGTACTATTCCGAGAATGACCACTCTTGGCCAGAAATGATGAGGCGAGTGTAGATAATGCGTTGGAATCATCTACACTCGCCTCATCAGAACTTGTGTAATTAATGTTCCATTTGAATTTGTGAAGCCTTTAGTTCTCTTTTACTTGCACGTCTCTTCCTTTTTTGTGGTTTTTTAGAGTTTTTTCGCTTCTCTAGCATTGAACCAGTTTGATTCGAATAACTTTTGCAACTAAGGATTCTCTCACGGTTTGGAACTGAAACTGTGCCTTGGGGAGTTGTTGTTTTTTTTGGTCTAGGGGAGTTGGGTTGTCCTTTGTTGTTGTGGGGGTTGTTTCCTTTTTAACCCCACCATCACCACTTATACCACACACGTCTATTTTTTTTCCAAATTTACCCCTGAAAAATATCCAAAACAAATTTATCTTTCAAATAGATAAATCCTTGTTGAAAAATTAGCCAACAGATTTATCTATTTATTAGATAAATCCATTTTGAAAATATCCAAAACGGATTTACCTAACAAATAGATAAATCTGTTGTTTAAAATTAACACAACAGATTTATCTATTTGACAGATAAATCATTTTTGGAAAATTTTTATCCAAAACAGATTTATCTAACAAATAGGAAAATATGTTGTGTTAATTTTAGACAACAAATTTACCTATTTAGTAGATAAATCTATTTTGTATAAAAATTAGTAAAAAAAATTCAACTTATAACTAGAAATTGAGGACATATTAATCAAAAATATATCGTATTATACACAATATCGTATTAGACAAAACGTAAACCGTGTAGATATTCGTTATAGGTGATGAAGTTGTACGTCGAGTAGATAAACTAAGCTAAAAAATGGTTTTCGGGCAACTTACTCTGATTGTTTCGAAACCACAGCCATTAATTTCGACAAAAATCAGGAACCAAGACTCTCCTAGAAGGGACTTCTATCGGGACTGCGGGGCTCAAAATCTCCAATTCCATGGTTTACTATTTTTAATTATTTTTTTAATTAATTAAAAAATCTCTTATTATATTTTTAGTGGTGTTTTTATAATTTTTAGATTAATTGATTGTTCAACGGATTTTTAGTGGTGCTTTTATACATTTTTTCTAAAAACTTAAATAAAATAAATTCTATTTTTCAATACATAAGGGATTTATCTCATAAAAAGATAAATCCGTTTTGTTACCCAACAACTACGGATTTATCTTTTTATGAGATAAATTCGTTTTACAAATTTTTTAAAATCGAATTTATGTTTTTAATAACATAAATCCATTTGGAATTTTTAGAAGGGGTAAATCTGGAAAAAGAAAATAGGTGGGGGTCTAAAAAAACAACCCTTGTTGCGGTAAGCACATGAGGTACTTGGGTAAATGAGTGTGATATTGGGCTGAGTTTGCTGGCTCAATATCCTTTTCGGCCCAATGCTTTACTGGATTAATTTCATGGTTTAAATCATGGCCACTGTTTTTTCCACACCCCTTCCTACTTAAAAGACCATTAATAAAATGGTAACACGTCTTTTTTTCCAAAAAAATTCACCGATTCGGGCACATGCATCCGAACCAGTTAGACCAGGAGCAACCAAACAGGTGTTTTTTTGGGACACACCTCCAAAGTTGTGATTTTAACCCGTTTCAACAATGTCATCCGAACGCGTTTGGACTATATCAACCGAATAGGAGCAATCTATATATGTTCTCATCACGTTATCAGACACAGACACAGATTATCCTAACTATTAAGATGCCTCTATACCCAGCTAGAACCCTTTTTGTTCTGACTTTGGGGTGTATGATGAGAAAGCCTCAGAAGAACCCTTTTTGTTCACACCATCCTCTTCTACCTTTTTCACCATCATTCCACTAGTGCTCCTCCTCATACTATCCAACCCACATCTCACTGAAATATCATATGCCACTGTATACCCTCGCCGATGAATAGGAGAGGAAAGAGCACCGAGCAAGGGGAGGAGAAGGTTGTTGGTAAAACGTGCCATCATCGGTTATGAATAGGATTGATTTGTTGGGATTGCTGCTTTGGGTGAGTGAGTAACAAAATGGAAGATGGAAATACATGGTTCGGACATGCCCATCCGAACGGGTTCAGAGGGTGTGAGCCGAACTCGTAAAAAACACTGTGTAGGGAGGTTTTCACGCGTGTTCCACAAGAGGGTAATTTGAGAATATTTGAGGTTTAGGGATGTGTGATGTGTAGGGAGGGGTGTGGGAAAAGTAATAACCTAAATCATTCAGTAGGGCTTAACGTGTTTCGCAACTGGATGCATAATATTTATTTGAATGAATGCCTCCATATTAGTTTCAATCCATTCAGTCTAAGCAAAAACTGTTGATCATCCTTGAGGTGGGTAAACCATCTATTGGAATCCAAATGCATGTATGCATCCTGTATCCGCTTTTGACAACGTGAGTGAATTCGATGTATATTTTACTTTTGTCTGGTCCCTCAGTTGCCACCTATTTTGTCTAGTACAATTTTTGAGGATACACGGGTTGCGTTGCATAGAAGAGGTATAATTCAATCACAAAACTATTTGAGTTGTGTTTTGTGCTTCCGGGATGAAGAAACGGTGGATCACTTGTTTATGGATTGTGGAGTTGCTAAAGCTATATGGAGGAATGTTTTTTCTTGGCTTGGATGCTCGATAGGCGATACGGGTAACATTGTTACTCATTTTGTGGAATTCGGGAATTTAGCGAAGGGAAAGAGACAAAGAGGAGTCAAGCATCTTATATGGATGGTGGTTATATGGAAATTATGGATGGCTCGAAATAAGGTAATTTTCAATGGGGAGGTGGCTTCCATTCCGGGTATAATAGATGGTATCAAGGACACGACATGGAGTTGGTTTAAGGCAAGGCGAGGGAGGAATTGCACGGCGACTTGGGCGGATTGGTACAATTGCCCATTGGGGTGTTACTCTATGTTGTAATCCAATCATGTACTGCATTTTATTGTGATATCCTTAGTAGGGAGAGAAGCAGTGAGTTAGGTTGTAATTCCCACTGTTGTATGTTTCTTCGTGCGGGGTACTCTTTTTCCTCCTTGAGTCTTTTTCCCAATGAGTTTTGGCTCAGGGAGGTTTTGAGGAGGCCCTCTCCCTTTCATTCTAAAAGGTTGGGCACACCTTGTGCTTATTTCAATGAATCATTGTTTATCTAAAAAAACTAGAGTTGTCATGTTTTTGCTTTTTAATTAGCAAATCAAAAACACGTGTAATTAGTGTTTGATCTAAGAAATGGATAAAGAGTTGATTGTGAGGTTGGGTACACTCGCCAGAGACTCTACCAACATGGTAGGAGGGAGCAAGGAATCCTAATATGTGGATATAAAATAACACGGTAACCAAAAAAATACTACATTTGCTTTACTTTATAAGAGAAAAATCAATTCTTAGGTTCATTGAAAAAAGTATGTATTTAGTCTAGACTAAATATATCATTTATTCAATGAACCTAAAAAGTGATCAAGGAACACATTGTGTAGCGTCACATTTTACATATTTTTGTCACACAATTATTTTTTTTACCAAATCGGTTATCAAGGAACAAATAAATTAATTTTTTCACCAAACTGGTTAATGAGGAACGAACTTCGTGTATTTAAACATATAAAAAATTTATGGACTGTAAAGTACCTCATAACACACTGCTTAGCGTTTTCCTATACTTATTCACTCACGTAATTATTTTTTTTCCACCAATTCGATTAGTGAGAAACAAACTTCGCGTATTTGAACATCTAAAATACTTTCAGACCCTAAACCCCCAAACACATTGTTTAGCGCCGCACTTTGCATATTTTATCACGAAATTAATTTTATTTTTCTGAAAACTGATTATTGAGAAACAAACTTTGCCTATTTGAACGGTTAAAACTTTTTTAATCCGTAAAGTACTCGAAAACACACTTCTTAGCACGACACTTTATGTATTTTGTCACGAAACTAATTTTATTTTTCAACAATTTTGTTTGGAATCAGTTTTTCCTTAAGATTTAAATACGCTAGCAATAAAAAATATATTTTACAATAGTGGGACCCACTCAAGACACAAAAATTTTTCTTGCAAATTGCATATCTCTATTTTTCTTACTCACACATTGCTTGTAGCCTTGTAGGACCCACTAAAATGATTGTGGCCCATCTAAAAACTGGCTCCAAACACCACCCCTAAACTTACTTACAATCAAGTTAGCCTTAAGAGCATTTACATTTCATTAAATACATTTAAATTTATTTAACAAAAAGTATTAAAAGCTCATCATCCGAAATCACACTACTTAATATCATACTTTAAATATTTTGTTATGAAATTATTTTTATTCACCAAACCGGTTACTGAGGATCAATTTTTTTTGACCGCTTAAGTACTTTGAAACACATTGTTTAGCATTGCACTTTACGTACTTTATTACGAAATTACTATTTTATTTCAACAAACCAGTTACTGAGAAACAAATTTTGCATATTTTAACAACTAATTTTTTTTGAAACTCTAAAGTACCTCAAAACACATTGTCTAGCATCGCATTTTAGATAAAAATATGAAAGAAAAAAAAAGGAGAGATGAGGGATTAAAAAAGGGGGGAGGGATTAAAAAAAGGGAAGAAAAAAATAGAGGGGGAGAGGGGCCACTGGAGACTAGCCAAGATTTAGGCTCATGCTTCTTAGAACCCCCTACTCCCTAGAACCCCTAACCGACCACATATTCCAAAAATACCCCTATTATGTTTTTGTTTTTTTTGTTTAAAAACCCCCAACCCACACACACCCCCTCACATTCCTCCTCCACACTACAACCCCCAACCACAAACACCCCTTCACATTCCTCATCCTTCGTTGGTACTCCTCCTCCCACTGTCGTCTTCCTCCTTCTTCAAGGTAAGATTCCATCTCCCCTTCTCTCTCTTCCATTTTTGTTATTGCTTTTCACTGTCTTACGACGGTTCGACGTCGCATAGGCCGATCTAGTTCGATCAGGCGTGCGTCGAACCGTTGTCTTTGCCTTTTTCTGCATCTGTTTCAGCACGGTTCGCTCAAGCGTGCGCTGATCTTGTTCGATCAGGCGTGCGCCGAACCTTGTTTTGGTCGGATATGCCAAGGCCGAACGTGGCTGATTCTTATTTTTTCCTTCTTTTTTCTCTTTGTCACTATTGATCGCTACACTGGGTGTATTTACGTCCCAGATGAGCTGGACCTTCTGCCTGAGTCAGTGTCATTTGTTATGGATATTGGAGGCACGGTATATGGCTCCAACGATGGCACTAACATGATCTCTGTTGACACCGGGGAGTTCGTTGCCGCCTATGGCTACGGCGCCCCCCAGAGGGTTGACAGTGTTTCTCTCCAACTTATCTACCGTGGTGGGGGGCGCTTCGATGTCTACGGCGCCCCCGCTGAGTCTGACCTCTCCACTGAGTCAGAGAGGTCAAACACTAATCCTGACTCAGACTCTACTGATGATGAGTATCGGGGTTCATAAACAGGCTCGAGAACATGCTCAGGATGCCACTGAGTCCAGTGAGACCGGTGACTCCGATGAGTCCAGTGACTCCGGTGAGGAGGATGACTCCGACTCCAGTTCCGGTTTAGATATGTCTATTGAGCCTCCTGTCATTATTGACTGAGGTTTTATTTATTTGTCTATTGTAATTGTAATCTACGTAACGAATGAAATGAAATTTTAGTTTTTTTGTCTATTTTATTTGTTTGTTTTCCATTGTGAAATTTTATTATTTAACGAGTGTAGCCAAATAAACAACAAAATAAACGACATTAAAAAATAAACGAAACTATTGAGAGAGAGTTGACTAATATTTGGGGAGCGTGCTCTCCATAATATAAATCACTTCTTCCGGTGTGCGCATCGTTTCGACAAACAACTCAATGAGCTGACATCCCAAGGGGGTGTTAGAATGATGTTCCATCATTGCGCGAACATTGTTGTTGCTCCGGATATCCATAGCTTCATAGCGGCGAGTGTCGTCTTCTAGACATACGCACTTGCGGTAATGTATACGAGAGATGTCTTTGCGCCACTCTCCCTCTTTGCGAACCTCCCTCTCCACCTTTTCCTTCAACTGGCTGAATGTGATGTTTTTGTCCAACCTACAGAAACTGTTGTCGCAAGACTTAAAAGAAACACCATCGGCCATGTTCTCGACCGTTCTAGGGTGATGCAGTGCAATTAGAAATTTGTCTGGTGATCTCTAGATTGGGCACAACTGCCATTCATTTAGATCTTCCATTGCTAATGTGTTGTGTGAAAATCAGCGAAGAGTGAGAGTGAGATTTAGTTTAGTGAAGATTGAAAAATTAGTGAAAATGAGAAGGGTGAAAATCAGTAAAGACTGAGAGGCTATTTATAATAGGTGTGACCGAACGTGAGCCGTTGATTTAAAACGATCAGAACCGTTAAAATTATAACCGTTGGACACAATTTTCCAAAAAATTTGAATTTTAGGCACCAAACTGGACGGTGGGTACTATTCGGTGCACGCTTGGTCGACCATGTTCGACCCTCACTTGATCGAACCTTGTCAAAACACAATTTGGGGTGTCTGAGTAATTTTTGACTGGTTCGGCGCTGCTAGATTCGACCTAGGTCACTCAAGCGTGCGCCGAACCGTACTTAATGTTTAAAAAAATAAAAACTAATTTTCAGTAAGGGCTTTTGGTCTTTTCACACTAAAAAATGGTGTCTAGTGAGTAGAGAGAGTTTATACGAAGCATGGGCCAAGATTATATCTTTAAGATGTTTTTGGAGTCCAAAGTTGTGAATATATTGAGCCACCTCAGACCAATGCAGTATTCTAACAAAACAAACTAGTAGTCCAAATGAATAAACAATTCCATATTTTTATTAATTAAAATTAAATGTCAATTCCTTTCCACCCCAATTAACTACACCTCACGAGTCATGACAAGTATCAAAACCTGAGACGTATACAAAAATACCTAATTTATATAGTCTTTAATAAATATTGACAACTTTGATCAAAAGCAAAAGGTAAGTCTGGCCCAGATAAGTATTGTTCAATAGAAACAAACTTGTATTTAACTTGTAGAAATAAAATCCCCCACCCATGTCATGTGCTCCTTGCCTCCATATAGCACCTATTTTTCTATCTTCTATATCATCTTCCTCTACACTTCTGCTTCTTCTCTTCCATAGCTCTTGAAGGCAAGTTTTTTTTTTGTTTCTGCATTTTTTTATATATTGTAATATATGTTCTTTAATTTAATTAATACCCTTTTTTTAGGCTAATGAGAAACAAGTGTTGTTTTATTTTCAATTTCAGGGAAACCCTTTTTTTGTTGGGGTTGGAATTTAGATGGAATCAAGTAAAGGAATGGAAAATGGAGATTGCAAAGAAAGGAAGAGAAGGATGAGAAAGCTACCAGATTTGTTGATTTTCATATTATCTTTTATGATAAGTATAGGTGGAGGCTTTTTGCTTGGATGGTGGATACATAAATATCATCCAACAAATAGACAACTTTGGATGGTGCCCTTTGGTCTCATTTTCTTTTTCACTCCACTCATTGTTTGGTTCTCAATCTTCATTTCTGATCTTGGTATTTCCAAGAAGAAAGATGATGCTTTTGTAATGAATCAATGTATTCTTCCAAATGAGTCACTTTGTGACCCAGAGAGATGCCAGTGAATTACCAATATTATCCTTGTAAATATGCGTATGTGCTTTATATTTATTTATTTATATATATATATTCCTGAAATTATTAATATTTTAAAAATTCTTGTAATTGTCGAATAAAAAAATGTGAAAAAGTCTTCGATACGAGAAACCATTTTAAAATTTTGTTAATGTCAAATAATAAATTGCTTGACCTTACAGTTTTTATTAAGAGTTACAAACTTTATCTTTGAATTCAATATGAGTTTTATTCAAATGAGTTGTGAAGTAAAAACTTGATACAATAAGAAGAGGTGTTCACTATATATAATACACCTCTTAGTTAAAGTAAATGCAAGAATCTAACTAAGCAACCAATTATGAAAAGTTGTTACAGCAGAAGAAACTAATTTTGTAAAACTAGCTTCCTAATATTACTCTCTCTCAAGTTGGGAGACAGATGTCAAGAATTTCCAAATTGGAGATTAGATGCTAAAACAAATATTTCGAGTATCTTCCACTATCACTCAACTACAACCCCAAATACACAGACCATGTGAATATGAACTTCATTAAGGAACCATCATAGATACATTGAGAAACTTAAGAAAATGAAATCCCATTCTACAAGGCCAATCAATAGTGCTAATGTGTTGACCGCGGTAAACAACTTGCAAGAAACGACATGTTGATGAAAGAATATAGGATAGTCTTTGAAAAACACGAGACGGTCTCATTTTCTCCCTCACATACTGCAAGTTCTTCTTCTTGTTAATCCGAAAGTGAAGCAACAATCCTTCCAGTTCAACGAGGCAAATGCAACCAAGGCAATCTTTAAGAAAAAAGAAATTTTCACAATATGGAAACTAAACCAAAAGAGAAAAAGAGGCCAAGAAAATATGTGGATCGATCCAAAAATCCAACAAAAGAACAAGATGAAACACAACAATAAAGGTTTTAATTGAAACCAAACATCATCGAGCAAAGAAGAATACTACATGAGCAGATCCTAAAACGTACTCAAACATATTCGAAAGATTGTTACTATGGTAGTGCCAATGATGGAGAAAACACAATCAAATCTGGAAAGTGAGCTTTAATTAGCAAAAATGAACAACAGTTACGACAAAAAATTGAATTGTCAGGTGCATGAACGGAGAAAGTATTGATTTATTGGTTCATTTGTTCTTCCATAGCAAACACATTGGATAGGGAAGAAACAAGAGACAAAAACACAACAAAGATGATGAAACTACATTGAACTTCTTGAACACGCGCAAAAATGACTGCAAAAATAAAAACTCTGATTCTATATTAAGAGTTACAAACTCTATCTTTGAATTCAATATGAATTTCATTCAAATGAGTTGTGAAGTAAAAACTTGGCACAAATGTGTTCACTATATATAGTATACCTTTTAGTGAAAGTAAATACAAGAATCTAACTAACTAAGAACCTATGAAAAGTTGTTATGACAAGAAAAACTTTGGAAGTGAATTCTTGAAAAGGAACTTTAGGCAATGCTTATGTTGAAATGTCTGCTAATCGTTGCTGAGTTCTCACATGAATCAAGTTTAGAAAACCACTCTACACATGTTCCCGCAATAAATGGCAATCCATGTCTATTTTGACCACTTCATGGATTCTGAATTCTATCTCCAAAACATTGAATCCAAGTGTCCTTTACACCAAATCTGCTGCAACAATTCGAAGGGAATTGCGAACTCGACTCGAGCAATGCAACGCCTCCAAGGTATGCAAGTCACTACTGAGAACCTCAAGTGAACCATCAACAGTTGATTCAATATATGCAAGCCCAAATGAATTGTGCATCATTAAACACATGATAAAACTAACTTCCTAATAGTTTTGGAGATTAAATAGGTGACTCACTCTAGGTACCTTTGATAAACTCTTTTGTGTAAGTTAGAACTTTAATGTTCAAACAATGGAACTGGAAATTATTAAAGGAGTTATCACTCCCTAGATAAATCACTTCTGCATTTTTTGAATGAAATATTCAATAATTTTTGTGGATGTTGTATAGTATTTTGTAGCGTGCGCTTCAATATAAAGACAGATCCATTTATTTCTTTTCAAGTATTTATTCACTTTGTTCCTTTTCTTGTTTGTAATTGCAAATATATATTATATATGTCACAAAAATGAGAGGAAGAGTTGATATCTAGGGCAGTAACATCTTTAGGAATTAAATAAACATTTTTTTGGTAAATAGAAATTAAATAAACTTTATAGGAAAAATCTATGAGAATTTATGTCATATGTGATGTGATTATGTGAAGCGGGAAGATTAAAGCATAAAAAAAGAATTATATGATATATATCCATCGAGTTTTGTTGCCTATCATATTTTATATAAAAATAATATTTGAGTAATTAGATATCAGATATCATACTCGACAAAACTCTATAGATATTAGAGTGTTAAAAAAAATCGTAATCGGGCATAAGCCCTCCTTATTTTTTTTTAAAAAAAATTCGTTAGGCTAGGAGAGACGTCACCTTCCTTAATTTATTTATTTATATATAAAATCCAATTTAAATTAACTAGCTAGGTACATGTGTAACCGTCCCCTGATTTCTCTATTCATTTCCAATAGAACAGATATCTCTATTTATCTATTTATATATCGATGACGTTGTTTTCCAATAATCCAATCGATGGAAAAAGCATATACTCCGCAGACAAGAACAGAACTAGAAATTTCTTGGATCATTCAATTTTCAACTACTAATTTACGTCAATCATAAAATAATTGAAATATATTCGATTAAATGAGTAGTGTCTATTTTAGTCTAATGGGTTAGTTAAACTCATGAGTACTTTGATGAGATGGTAGGAGTTGAAGTTTTTGATTCGAATCTATTGAGTTTGTAATCAAAACTCTAAGCTTTAAGATAAAAACAAAATTTTTATAGCCGATTTGTAACAAACTATTGGGCGATTAGAGTCTCTAACTAACTCTAACTAACTAAACTAGTTTGTTAATAACAAACTTTGTTAAGCCCAACTAACAACCATCTAACAAACTAATTTCGAACAAAGTATATATATACATACGATTTGTACATAAAACTTACAATGAATGAAAATACTTTACACGCTTTATGATTTTACTCTAATTCTTTCTATTCTCTTTGCTATACTCTCCCTTTACAAAATAGCTTCGCATCTATCACCAAAGTTAGGTTACGATTGTACAGTCAAAGTGTGATTGTACCTTGCAAGAACAAGAGAAAATTGATGATTAGAATTTTTGATGGATCAAATCAAGGAAAGAAAAGAAAGTGTTAAGGAAGGGTTTGGTTACCTTCGGAAGTCCGAGAGAGATTTACAGGTAAGGATTTGGGTGTGTTCATCTCAAGAACTCAAAGAACGATTGCATGCAAAGAAGGATATAGAACAAAATTAGGGTTTTGTGAAATTGCTAAGAGATTAAGGGAAAAACACACAGAGGTGTGAATTTTACTGATTGAGGCATTTAGAACCTTAATTGAAGTTTCTGCACTGATACTGCACAAAGAGGAATTAGGGTTGGGTTTCACTCTAACTCTTGATTCATGATATTGAAAGAATTGGAACCGTAAATAGAGTAAAGAAGAAAGGGGTTTACCTTGAGGCAAGCTTGATTGTGAAAATCAAGCGTAGTTTGAAGGAAAGGAAAACCCATAATCGCTGAGAAGTGAGAAGAGGCCATCTAGGTCTCGGATCGACTTGTTTCGAGCTAAAACCGAGAGGGTTTTAGTTCATCATCAACGTTTATCATCATAGACCTGAAACGGAGGGTGGCTGCTGCTTCAATCACCGGCGAGGGTGAGAGCAACAGAAACCCTAGGTTTCTGGCGAAGGAGAAGAGAAGAGAGAGAGAGAGAGAGAAACGGAGAATCAAGAGAGAAGGAAGGGTTTCTTGGTTTACCGGTAAATAAGCGAGAGAGTGAAGCTTAAGTATATCGGGTCAGAAGAAAGATCCGTGTGTTGCAAATAGAATTCGGGTTCGGGTGCGCAGCTGGTGCCAAACAATTTTGTTTGGTTAAAATTGTAGCTTCAGTGGGTTGGGCATAATAGAAGTTGGGCTTCTCATTATTGCACCTCCCTTCAGTTGTTTATACCCCTCCTGCAAGTAAACAATACAAAGGTTAAAAAATTCAACATGGTATACACAGAGCTGTAAAAAGATCCTGGGAAAAATACTCTAAACTCTACTCTAATCTTTTACTTTCTTTAAAGTTTTATTTCTCTACTGTGAATTTTTTCTGTCTAACTGTGTGTGTGCAAAGAAGTGCTGCAGAACATACAATTCAGAATGAGCAATAACATTCAGACACATGCAAGTTTTGGTGCACAAGTGCCTACCCTAACTGGTAAAAACTGGGATAGATGGTGCCACCAAATGGAGGCAGTGTTTGGGTGCCAAGGTGTCCTGAAGGTAGTTAAAGATGGTGTTACACCACTTAGACTACCTCTACGGATGAGACAAAGTGAAATATGAGGATGAAGTCGGAGAGGATCGAAGGCACCGCATCTAATCCATATTGGGTTAGATGACAAGAAACTTGACAAAGTTAGAGGAATTAAGAGTTCCAAGAAGGCTTGGGACACTCTTGATTCTTATTACAATGGGGACTCTTGAAGCTAGAAAAGAGAAGTTGGAAGCTCTTAAGGCTCAGTATGAGACCCTTAAGATGAAAAGTGATGAGGATGTTGTGACCTATTGTGGTCGTGTAAAGAAAATTACTAATGCTATGAATCTTAATGGCCTAACACTAATTAACTGATGAAGATATTTGCAGGAAAATCTTAAGATCACTGACCAAGAGGTACTATGTGTGTGTCAATGGGCTTGAAGACACACTCAAGGATGAGGACCTAAAGGTGGAACAGCTTCAGAGCCGGTTGGAGGCTAAAGAGATTAGACTCAATCTGGTGATGGAGAACAAATGATGATGATGATAATCGCTTTCTTCACAAAAGGCAAGTGGTAAGAAGGGTTCTAAGCCGTATGATGAAGTCATCCTCTAAACCTAACTCTAGTAAAAGTAAGCCTAAATCTAAACCTAATTCTAAGAATAAGACTGATTCTAAGAAAAAGGATAAATCTAAAGTTCAATGCTATAGGTGTGACAAATACGGGCATTATGCTACAGAATGCCCAACTAGAAAACCTAAATCAGAAGTAGAGGCAAATGTTGCAAAAGAGGATTCTGATTCTGATAGCCCAGTAGTGTTTAGTGCTATATGTGATAATTCTAAACCTAACACTAGGGCAGAGGTTAAGGTAACTAATATTGAACTTAAGAAAAATAAGGACTATATTGCACTAATAGTAACTAAGAGTGATGGAACTAGTATTACAGAGATTTGGTACTTGGACTCTGCCTGTTCTAACCACTTGACAGGAAATAAAGAGTGGCTGGTAGATTTCAACCCTCACAAGAGAACTACTATTAGGTGTGCAAATGATAGGTCCCTTCAAGCAACATGTGTATGGGAATATTCTACTAAAGAAAGAGGATGGCGTGTAGTCACCATACATAATGTCTACTATGTTCCAGGTATGAGTTGTAACTTACTTAGTCTAGGTCAACTTGTAGAGGGAGGATTTTCTGTCATTATGAAGGATTTGAAACTCAAAGTTTTTGATAAAAAGGATAAACTGGTGTTAACTTCTCAACTAGCTAAGAACAGGACTTTCAAGACCAGTATTAGTACTATAGAGGCAGAATGCCTAAGTGCTACCACTGATCTTGAAAGTGTTCTATGGCATAGGAGATATGGGCACCTAAACTATAAGAGTCTTCTAAATCTTAGTTCTAAAGGCCTAGTGGAAGGTCTACCTAAGATTGAGAAACCTAATAGTGTGTGTACCACTTGTCTGTTGGGTAAACAACCAAGGAAGATGTTTAAGACAGATTTAAAATTAAGGTCTAAACATCTTCTTCAAGTTGTTTACACAGACATATGTGGCCCATTTGATGTGATTTCAAAAGGAGGGAACAAATATTTTTTATCTTTCATTGATGAGTTTTCAAGGAAAATTTGGGTCTATCTGATCAAAACAAAGTGTGAGGCTTTAACTAAGTTCAAAGAGTTTAAGGCCATGGTAGAAAAACAGAGTGGAAACATGCTTAAGATCCTAAGGTCTGATGGAGGAGGTGAATATACTTCAAAAGAATTTGAAAGTTTCTGTACAAGTCAAGGAATTGTTCATGAGGTTACTTCTCCCTACACTCCACAGCATAATGGAGTTGCAGAGAGAAGGAACAGAACAATTCTGGACATGGCCAGAAGCATGATGAAATTAAAAAACCTTCCAAAAGACCTATGGGGTGAAGCAATATCTACTGCTGTTTATCTACTTAACAGATGTCCTACTAGAGGCTTAGATGATAAGGTACCTGAGGAAATGTGGACTGGGGATAAGCCTAGTGTTACACATCTAAGGGTATTTGGATCACTAACCTATGGACATATACCTGATGCTAAAAGGAAGAAGTTAGAGGACAAAAGTAAACCTATGGTGCTAGTTGGTTATCACCCTACTGGTGCCTATAGGCTAGTTGATCCTATGACTGGCAAGCTTGAGATATCCAGGGATGTTACTATACTTGAGGATGAGGCTTGGGATTGGGATAAGAAGGAACAAGCAAGTTCCACTGATCCTAATGTGAATGATGAAGGTAACACAGGGTTACCAGAACATCATCAAGGTATTGATGATGAAGACAGTGATGAGGAACCTATTGGAGGTGATGTGCAAGTTGAGGAACAGTTGGTTGAGCCAAATTCACCTGAAGTGGCTCAACAAGAGGTCATGATTGCTAATAATCCTATTAGAAATTTGCTAGTGGTCGAATCTACCTAGTAGGTTGGCCGACTATGATCTAATGAGGATGATGAGGTGAATGATGATGGAGATATCATCCATTTTGCTATGATAGCATTTACGAGCCTCTAGACTACAATTGAAGCTCTTAAGAAGAAAGAGTGGAAGGTAGCTATGCTAGAGGAACTTAAATCCATTGAGAAAAACCAGACTTGGACTTTAACTAAGTTACCTAAAGGAAAGAGAGCTATTAGTGTAAAGTGGGTGTTTAAACTAAAGCTTGATCCTAGTGGTAACATAGTTAAGTACAAGGCAAGGTTAGTGGCACGAGGTTTTCAACAAAAACAGGGCATAGACTTCACTGAAGTCTTTGCTCCAGTTGCTAGACATGAGACTATAAAATTTGGATCGCACTAGCTTGTAGTAGAGGTTGGGAAATGAACCACCTAGATGTGAAATCTGCATTCTTAAATGGGCTCTTGGAGGAGACAGTTTATATAAACCAACCTCCTGGATTTGTGGAAAAGGGCAAGGAAGACTATGTATATCATTTACATAAGGCTCTCTATGGACTTAAGTAGGCACCTAGGGCTTGGAACAAAAGAATAGATGGATTCTTTGTTCAGAAAGGCTTTACTAGGTGTACTGCTGAGTATGGAGTCTATGTCAAAGGTGACATTAACTCTTACTTACTGATTGTGTGCCTATATGTGGATGATCTACTTGTAACTGGAAGTTGTGCTAAAGAGATAGCTAATTTCAAACAAGCTATGAAAGAGGAGTTTGAAATGACAGATTTGGGAAAACTAACCTATTTCCTTGGGTTGGAATTCCTAAGGGTTAAAGAAGGAATTGTGTTGCATCAGCAGAAATATGCCACTGAAGTCTTAAAAAGGTTTGAGCTGGAAAATTGCAATGCTGCAATTAACCCAGCTGAGGGAAACTTAACTAAGAAAGAAGAGGAAGAGGGCACTAAAGTTGATGAAACTTACTTTAGACAAATTGTGGGGTCTCTAAGATATCTATGTCATAGCAGACATGATATTTTATAAGCTACTGGTTTAACTAGTAGATTTATGAACTGTCCTATGCAAATACACCTAAATGCAGCTAAACGTATTTTAAGGTATATAAAGGGCACTACTAATTATGGTCTTTTCTTTCCAAATGACAGGTCTAAAGGAAAAAGTATCCTAATTGGATACTCAGACTCAGATTGGTGCGGAGATAAAGTGGACAGAAGGAGCACTAGTGGATATGTCTTTCTATTCCAAGGAGCAGCTATATCATGGAGTTCTAAGAAGCAAGCCATAGTGGCTGTCATCCTGTGAAGAGAATACATTTACGCATGCCATCGCTACCCAAGCGACTTGGCTTGAAACTCTCCTAAAGGAAATCAGTATAGACCTATCTGAACCTATAAAAGCTCTATATGGATAATAAGTCACTATAAGCTTGGCTAAAAATCCTATCTCTCATGGTAGGACAAAACACATTGAAACTAAGTTTCACTATATTAGAGACCAAGTCTCTAAAGGTAAACTAGTTCTAGATTTTGTTCCTACTAGTGAACAGATTGCTGATATTTTCACCAAGGCTTTAAAGGGTGAATTATTTTCTAAGCTAAGGAGGCAATTAAATGTCATATCTTTCTAAGTCTCAAGGAAGGAAATGACTTAAAAGCTATGTCTAAGGGATTGTCTTAGACTCTAATTTTTCGGGCCTTTGTGGGGGGTTGTCCTGTTTTATTTCTATTGCCTTAATTTTCTTAGCTTAGATCTAGCTGAACTTAAGGTAGGGGTTGTCTGCCTTAGGTTGCTTAAGGTGTTTTGATTAAGGTAGGGTATTGAGTTTGTAATCAAAACTCTAGCTTAAGATAAAACAGCCTTATAGCCGTTGTAACAAACTATTGGGCAGTTAGAGTCTCTAACTAACTCTAACTAACTAAACTAGTTTGTTAATAACAAACTTGGTTGTTAGCCTAACTAACAACCATCTAATGACTAATTTCGTAACAAGTATATATATACATACAGTTGTACATAAAACTTACAATGAATGAAAATACTTTACAGTTGATGATTTTACTCTAAGTCTTTCTATTCTACTGCTATACTCTCCCTTTACAAAATAGCTTCTGCATCTATCACCAAAGTTCTGGGTTCTGATTGTACAGTCAAAGTGTGATTGTACCTTGCAAGAACAAGAGAAAACAATGATTAGAATTGGGATTTCAGTGACTGAAATCAAGGAAAGAAAAGAAAGTGTTAAGGAAGGGTTTGGTTACCTTCAGGAAGTCTGAGAGAGATTTCTGGGTAAGGATTTGGGTTGTGTTCATCTCAAGAACTCAGCAACAGTGCATGCAGTAAGCAGATATAGAACAAAATTAGGGTTTTGTGAAATTGCTAAGAGATTAAGGGAAAAAACACACAGAGGTGTGAATTTTACCTGATTGAGGCATTTAGAACCTTAATTGAAGTTTCTGTACCTGATACCTGCACAAAGAGGAATTAGGGTTAGGGTTTCACTCTAACTCTTGATTCAGTGATATTGAAAGAATTGGAACCGTAAATAGAGTAAAGAAGAAAGGGGTTTACCTTCGAGGCAAGCTTGATTGTGAAAATCAAGCGTAGTTTCAGAGGAAAGGAAAACCCAGAATCGCGAAGTGAGAAGAGGCCATCTAGGTCTCAGATCAGCTTGTTTCAGGCTAAAACCAGAGGGGTTTTAGTTCATCATCAACGTTTATCATCATAGACCTGAAACGGAGGGTGGCTGCTGCTTCAATCACCGGCGAGGGTGAGAGCAACAGAAACCCTAGGTTTCTGGCGAAGGAGAAGAGAAGAGAGAGAGAGAGAGAAACGGACAATCAAGAGAGAAGGAAGGGTTTCTTGGTTTACCGGTAAAGAAGCGAGAGAGTGAAGCTTAAGTATATCGGGTCAGAAGAAAGATCCGCGTGTTGCAAATAGAATTCGGGTTCGGGTGCGCAGCTGGTGCCAAACAATTTTGTTTGGTTAAAATTGTAGCTTCAGTGGGTTGGGCATAATAGAAGCTGGGCTTCTCATTATTGCACCTCCCTTCAGTTGTTTATACCCCTCCTGCAAGTAAACAATACAAAGGTTAAAAAATTCAACAGAATCTAGTTTTGAGCATGCAGCAGTGTTAAATCGCTTGAGGGAGAGTTTTGTCGCCCATTTTGGTCCTACTTGACTCGGTGATTAGTCTCTGCAGTTGTGCGCAGATGATATTCAGTTTATACCGAAAATGGGTTAGCTCATACTACCAAAAGACCAGTAATTACTAACAGTCAAAAGCCGTCGATAATGAATAGTTTCTAATGAATTATTGAGGGAAAAATACTGGCGAAAATTGATAAGTTGATAATTATTACTGAAATTAAAAGCCAAGTGAGAATACACATTCTTCTATTTGCGTTCAATTCGTTCTACCACATTGTTCTTCAATGTTCCATCCATTACTCTTTCCATGGAGTATTGTTCTGAATATTACTTATGTTCTAATTTACATATATAAGTTACTGTGTATTTTTTTACATCAATGTACTATGGTTTTCTATGACATAATTGTGTAACTCTCCTATGATTATTTGCTGATAACTCATTCTTGTCTACAATTTTCTGAAAGTGCCAATAGTACCAAAAAAAATTACAAGTACCATACAATTTTCTAAAAAAAATGATTATTTTTTCCTGTGCATCATACGGACAATGGTATAGTATTGAATTAAATGAGTAGTGTTTATTTTAGTCTAGCCTAATGGGTTAGCCCACACTACCAAAAAATTGGTGATTATTGACGATCAAAAATTGTCGGTAATGGTGTGTGTGTGTGTGTGTGTGTTGATCAATATCATATTTGGTTTAATGATTTTATCTTGAGTTTCATGCTTTTGATAAATTGATCGCTTGTTGAATGATTATAGATAATGTAATTGGTTGGGAAACTGATTATAGAACATGAACTTAGTTGGATGGTAGAAGAATCTTCATTTATATCAATCAATAGATGTTTCAACTTTGATTAAGGGATTAACTTAGTTTGATGATTGGTAAGATAAACCAAAATTAGAATTGATATAGATTCAACTTTAAATCTTGTTATGTCATGAAATGAAGTCAGTGAAATCAAATTCCAATACTCTTAAGTAATTTGAATCACTCTCTTTGAATTTGTGTTGATGTTACAAGTGTAAAAGTCGATCAAAACTCTCTTTAAACTTCACTTTAGGCATAAGATTAATTCAATGGCTCATTAGTATTACCAAATCCATGTGGATACGATATCTGATACATTGTATTAG
This sequence comes from Oxytropis ochrocephala, assembly GCA_020916435.1. Taxonomy (NCBI): domain Eukaryota; kingdom Viridiplantae; phylum Streptophyta; class Magnoliopsida; order Fabales; family Fabaceae; genus Oxytropis; species Oxytropis ochrocephala. The sequence continues at coordinate 115,310,214 of CM037088.1, forward strand.
GACGATGGTAAGACGAATTCACGGAAAGTCTTATCATGCTCTTATTGGGTCTAGCCCTCTAACAATACAATTCAACCCAAAAAATGACCTAAGTGGTACAAAATAATTTAAATGCCAATTTATTACAATTAAATAACATAAATGACCCATTCTACATTTTTTCCTATTTTTTATATCATGTTGAAGTCATTTTCAAAAAAGAATCTCAACCTATTAAAATTAACTAAATATGAAATTATCTTTCTTATGTATAAAAGTTTAATACTTTTCTAAAAAAAAAATATTCGATCGTTGAAATATAAAATTAGTTATATATAAATTTATCTTTTTTAAAACAACATTAAATGAGCTTTATTAGTAAAGCTAAATTATTTCCTTAATAATTTAATTATATTTATAAATAAAATTTTAATCATATGTGCTTATTTTGTTTAGTTTCACTTCTAAGAATATTACTTGACTTTTTTGGCCTCTACAACAATCCTTATCCTTATCCTTATATATTAAGACAATAACGCATCTTTTCACCATTTGGGTGTGAAAATTTTTTTCCCCACTATTTACCAATATACCCCTCATTTTGTACCCCACTGTTTACCAATATACCCCCACTCTATATTTTTGGACCGACATACCTGTCATATCCCAATTTTGTCCGGCTTAGGTCAAAACCCTAATTTTCCACAAAAAATAAATAAATTGAAGAGTGAAGAGCATTATGCATTGCATTTTGGGTCCTAGAAGTCGTTCCAAGGTTCTTGAAATCATTTTTAGGGTTGAAATGCACTTTTTGGGCAAATTAGGGTTTTAGGGTCAAAAAGGGGTATTTTGGTCATTTCACAGCAAAAACGGTTTTCCATCACAAATCAATGGACAATTGTCAGGGGAATTATTTGAGGAATAATGTGCTTAATTATAATTTTTTATGCGCATGAATGTTAATTATTTGCATAAAGATTCAAATTTAAAGGAAAGGGTAAAATGGGAATTTCCTTCAAGGTGAGGTATCAAATCCATTTTTGGGGATGGTGATATCATGGAATTTTGGGCCCAATCATTGATTCCTAAGATATGGCCCAAAAATATGGGACACATTTTCAATGGGTGTACTCTCATTTGCATGCCCAAAAATTCAAAATTCAAATAAAAAGACAAAGTGTCCTCGATAAGACAAAAGCACAAAAAGAGAAGCAATTTTCCCCCCATTTTTCCCCATTTTCGAATTCTCTCTCTTCCCTCATAGAGTTGTGCCCTCTTTTGTAAATTACCCCACCCATTTACACTCACCTCTTCACAAGAAAACACAAAATATCCTCTTTGTTAACATTCCATCTCAATTATACCCTTGACCCCACAATAAGACAAGTTTTCACACAAACTCTCCCCCTCACTCTCATTTTTGTGTTTTCTCACTACCCACAATCCAAGTGATCTCTAATCCTAGCCCTTCATTCAAATTCAAAACTCAATCCTAGAGCACCTAGTAAGGAACAATGACATAATTACCCCTAGACCTAAAACAACTCTATAAATACCCTCTCATTTTCACACCTAAGGGTCTTGGGCCTCTCATATTTCTCACACACACAACTCAGCCCTCTCCTCCTCCTCCATCCATCTTTTTGTTTTCCTTCACCCAAACACCATCAATCCCTCTCCTTTCCATTCCTCTCTCACATACTACCTCCATCCTTCACTAAGACTAAAGAATCATCATCACTTGGGTATCTTCTTCATTTGTGTTCTTGCTCTCCTTTTCTTCATAATCTATCTTGGTCTAAGGTATACTCTAAAAACCATAGCATTATCTCCAACATTTTTGCATCAAAAACACACTTTTTCTTTCCTTCATTTCGCATACTCTCATAAAAATGTGATTTGCTAGTTGTTGTTGGTGAGAGGAGCCTTAAACACTATGGACAAGCACTTAGGGAGGCTTGGGTGTTTAAGGTGCCTCTCACCCTTGAATAAATTGATTCATGTTGTTTTGTGTTGATTTTATATCTTGTTGAGAAATAAAATTGTTGTTTCATGTGTTATTTAGTTCGCATATTATGTTGGAATTGGCTTTAATGAGATTTTGTTGATGATGTTTAATCTTGTTGTTAGTATTTCATTTTAGTGTTAAATGTTATTTTAGTTGTTGATGATAGGCAAGTTGATTCTCACTAGTGCCTAGTGCACTTTTCTCAAAGTGAGAGGATTGCTCTATGTGATTCAACCTAGTTTTTGTGTTTATTTAAATCTTGTTTAGTTTGCTTATTGTTAGTTGTTGATGATAGACAAGTTGATTCTCACTAGTGCCTAGTGCACTTTTCTCAAAGTGAGAGGATTGCTCTATGTGATTCAACCTAGTTTTTGTGTTTATTCAAATCTTGTTTTAGCTTGCTTATTGTTAGTTGTTGATGATAGGCAAGTTGATTCTCACTAGTGCCTAGTGCACTTTTCTCAAAGTGAGAGGATTGCTCTATGTGATTCAACCTAGTTTTTGTGTTTATTTAAATCTTGTTTTAGTTGTTTGCTTCTAAAATCATGTTTGTGTTGATGATTTGGTAAGAGGATTTGACACTTATGCACTTGAGCATATCCCAAGTGTTAAGGATTACCTAAAGGGATTCAACACCCTATTTGCATATGCTTGCTAGATAAAAATGTCAAATTAGTCTTATGGCTTGCCAATGATCTCATTTGAGGCAAATCCCCTTTTCCAACTTATTCCTTTCATGTGGTTGATTGAAGGAATGTGCTAAGTGTTGATGATATCAAAAGGATACCACATTGGTGCTTATGTCAAATGTTGATGTGAAATCCCTAGGATTTTGCAAATGATTCATTAGATGTTTGAATTCACTTGTGCTTTGTAATCTCTTTGCTTACTCAGGTATTGTGTCATAAATGCCTAGTTAGGTTCATTCATTGCCTAGCATCTTCAATAAGATGTGCAATTTAGGTTCATTCTCTTGCCCATTCATACATTTTCGCCAAAATGTTCAACTTGGGTTCATTCTTTGCCTATCTATGTATTGTGTCATAATGTGTGTAGTCTAGGTCCACTTTCAATCAAAAGCCTTTTCAAGCATCAAAATCATTCCATAAACAAGAATCAATCCAATTGCGGAAACTCTTCGAGATCAAACTTTGTTAGTAGTCTTGTGAAGCCTTTGCTTGCATGATTATTAACAATGAGGTACTAGTGGTGATCACTTGGAGCCTTTGCTCAATTGATCATCATGAATGCCTAATTTTCCTAAAACTCTCACTTCTTCAAATCAAAAACTTTGTTAGTAGTCTTGTGAAGCCTTTGCTTGCATGATTATTAACAATGAGGTACTAGTGGTGATCACTTGGAGCCTTTGCTCAATTGATCATCATGAATGCATAATTTTCCTAAGATTCTCACTTCTTCAAATCAAAAACTTTGTTAGTAGTCTTGTGAAGCCTTTGCTTGCATGATTATCAACAATGGAGTGCTAATGGTGGTCACTTGGAGCCTTTGCTCGATTGATCATCATGAAAACTCAATTTTCACAATTAAACAAGTTAAAAAACAAAAACCTTTTCCTAGACAAACAAGAACTACGTAGCTTTGAATTCTCCATCGCACCGGGAGATACGTAGGAGCGAGAGGCTAATTCTCGTCAAGCGCCAAAAATAAAAATTTTCATTAAGTTTTCCCATTCATCTTCAAACAAGGAATAAATAGGCAAATCTAGGTATTTTTCAAATCAAACGTTAAAACCACACATTTAGTTAGAGGTTCCCTTTCGGTAGAAAGGACGTGTCTTGATGCTAGTACCTTCCTCACACGTAATCGACCCCGAACCTATATCTCTAGTTTTCAAAAGACCATTCGCTCCCCAAAAAGGTTTTCTTCAATATTTTCCTTATAAAAAAGTATTGGTGGCGACTTCATTGTTTTAAAAAGTTGTAAACGAAGAAAGATCCCTCAGGGACTTTTTCGGGCGCAACAATACCCCTGACAAATTTTTTTCTCCAACACTCTTTTTATTTATTATTATCAAAATGTACCCCTCATTTTGTACCCCACTGTTTACCAATATACCCCCACTCTATATTTTTGGACCGACATACCCCTGTCAATTTTTTTTTTGTCCAACACTTTTTTTTATTATTATCAAAATGTACCCCTCATTTTGTACCCCACTGTTTACCAATATACCCCCACTATATTTTTGGACCGACATACCCCTGACAATTTTTTTTTGTCCAACACTTTTTTATTATTATTATCAAAATGTATCCCTCATTTTGTACCCCGCTGTTTATCAATATACCCCCACTCTATATTTTTGGACCAACACACCCCTGACAAAAATTGAACCAATATGATTTATCTCTATATCTCTCTTAATTAATACACAATCATTGACTTCCCCACTTTTGGTGGGAAAATTTTATTCCCACCATTTACCAATATACCCCTCATTTTGTACCCCACTGTTTACCAATATACCCCCACTCTATATTTTTGGACCGACATACCCCCACTCTATATTTTGTACCCCAACATTTACCAATATACCCCTCATTTTGTACCTCATTGTTTACCAATATACCCCCACTCTATATTTTTGGACCGACATACCCCTGACAATTTTTTTTTGTCCAACACTCTTTTTTTTATCCACTTTTGGTGGGAAAATTTTATTCCCACCATTTACCAATATACCCCTCATTTGTTCCCACTGTTTACCAATATACCTCCACTCTATATTTTTGGACCGACATACCCCCATTCTATATTTTGTACCCCACCATTTACCAATATACCCCTCATTTTGTACCTCACTATTTACCGATATACCCCCACTCTATCTTTTTGGACCGACATACCCCTGACAAATTTTTTTTTCCAACACTTTTTTTTATTATCAAAATGTACCCCTCATTTTGTACCCCACTGTTTACCAATATACCCCCACTCTATATTTTTGGACCGACATTGTTGCCTCATCCCACCAAAGGCTATTGTTGCCTTCGTCTTATATATATGTGTTGCGTATTTTTATACCCCCCTTATAAAATGTTGATGTTTTTTCGAAACTACATCTGTAGGCCTGTTAATTCGTATCAACCACTAAGTTTGTAATACATAATTTTTTAAATTTTTTTCACAACTTATAACCACGTCCTGTGCATCGCACAGGTGTAGAATGAGTCCTCTATATAATGAGCTTTTGGACACGCCTAGACTTCATCCCACCAAGGGCTATTGTTGCCTCTTCGTCTTATATATGTGTTGCGTATTTTTATGCCCCTTATAAAATGTTGATGTTTTTTCGAAACTACATCTGTAGGCCTGTTAATCACCTCCCCTTGCATAGCAGGGGCGTGTGTCCTAGTTTCTTCTAAGCTCTGTCACTGGTCTCCCAGACTCCCACTCCACTTTGGCGCCAAAACTCCCACCCTCTTGACCTCTTTTTTTTATTTCTTTTATGTTGAGATAATTAGTAGTCTGTTTTGAGGTACTTGAGTGTTTGAAAAAAAGTAACAGTTCAAATACGCAAAGTTTGTTCCTTAATAATTGGTTTGTTGAACAAAAATCGTAATTGAATACATAAACTGTGATGCTAAACAATGTGTTTTGGGGTATTTTAGTGTTCGAAATCTTTTTTAACTGTTCAAGTACGCAAAGTTTGCTCCTCAATAACCGATTTTTTGAAAGAAAATAGTAATTTTGTAATAAAATATGTAAAGTGTGAAGTGAAGCAGTGTGTTTTAGGGTACTTGAGCGTTCAAAGAAACTTTTGATTGTTAGAATGCGCAAAGTTTGTTCGTCAATAATCAGTTTGGTGAAAAAAATTAATGATAAAATACTTAGGCTCTGATGCTAAGCAGTGTGTTTTTAGATGCCTTAGTGTTCACAAAAAATTTCAACTATTGAAATATGCAAAGTTTGTCAATAATCAGTTTTGTGAAAAGAAATATACTTTCTTGATAAAATACGTAAAATGTGATGCAAATCAGTGTGCTTTGGGGGTACTCTTAGGTTTGAAAAAATTTAACGGTTCAAATACTCAAAGTTCATTCCTCAATAATAGTTTGGTAAAAAAATAATAATTTTGTGACAAAATATGTAAAATGCAATGCTAAGTAGTGTGTTTGGAGTACTATAATATTCCGAAAGAATTTTAACAGTTCGAATACTCAAAGTTCGTTCCTCAGTAACCAATTCAGTAAAAAATTAAAAATAATTTCGTGACACTAACCAGTGCAACTCGCCTTTTAATGATTCCACCACTTTAAAAAATCAATTTCTTTAGGATAATATTTTTCAGAACCTTTAAAAAATAATTAATTTGTATACTTCTTCTCTTTATATTTCGGAACTTGAAATATTTATTGAATGCATTTAGTTTGATTACTACCAAAATCACAAATATATTTTTTTGAATATTTTAGGATTTACAGTTTATAGTTAGGAATAACTCATTTCTTCTTATGTCTACGGATAATCACTTTCAATTTTATAATCTTTTTATTTGATTTATAGTTATAATTTAATTTTTATCCACAATTTATAGTTTACATATTTTATAAACCAACCATTACTATGAATTATGTGTATGAAACAATTTGTTTAGATCATGGTTATACTATCAATGAACAAGCTATATACATTATCCTTCACAAAACATCTTGAAAAGAAAATACCCTTCATTTGTTTGTCTTTCATGACGAACCACTAAAAAATCCAAACATGCAAATAACAATGAAAAAAACTATATACAAATTGAAGACACCACCCATATATAGAGATGATGCAATGTTGGTTGATGCTTTGGGCACAATTTTTTGGGGGATTTTAATACCTCTTTTTGTTGCTTTTATTTTCTGTTTCATTTCTTTTTTTGTAACTGTTGCGCCCGAAAAATCCGGTTTGGACTTTTCGTTTGACAACGTGAAAAATAGTAGAGCCGCCACCAATATTTATTTAGGAAAACATTGAAAAAACCTTTTTTTTGGAAAAGCGGATGGTCTTTTGAAAACTCAGAGATGTAGGTTCGGGGGTCGGTTACGCATGGGGAAGGTATTAGCACCCCACGCGTCCTTTCTACCGAAAGGGAACCATTAACTTGATGTGTGGTTTATATAAAAGTTTGATTTGAAAACAATTTGTTCTACTTCTTTTCTTTTCTTTTTTTTTTATTTGAATTTTTGTTTTATTGAAAACAGGAGGGGGAAAAGAATGTTTTTGGTATCTTTGAAAATCGAGGACAAAACAAAGATTTTTTTTTTTTAAAAGGGCGCTTTGCGGGACATGAACCGGTCCACGTGCACTCACAAGGATGAGGATCAAAGCTACGTAGTTTCGTCTTTGCGTCTCAAAAGCGGCTTAAGAGTTTTTCGCAATTTGGTGAGTGTTCGTAGCGACCGAACAACAACGGTTGGAATGGCCACACTACTAACTCTTTTGAAAATAAAATCGTCATTAATGATCTAAACGGCAACGGCGCGTTTGACCGTTAACGACAATCGGTTTTATTAAATGAGGAAGAAAACGTTTTCGCAAAGACAGGAGTGTTTGTGGAGACCGAACAACAACGGTTAGAATGGTCCCACTACTAACTTGCCGAAGATAAGCAAACCACCATTAATAATCTAAACGGCAACGGCGCGATTGATTGTTAATGACAATTTATCTTACCCTTATTTTGAAAATAAGAGGTTTTTTTTGTTTGAGTCTATGAAATGGGTTTTAGAAAAGAGGTAGAACATTTCAAATCAATTCTAAATCCATAACCAAATGCAAATGAATGAACAAAACTCATACTGCAACAATCAAGCAAACATGAATATATTATTCATCAACTAACAACAAAAATAACATTTAATACTACAATGAAATACTAGCACCAATATTAAACATCATCAAGCAAAGAACAATAATAAAATCAAATTGACAATATTTTTTATCATAAGTGTGGGAACCAAAGGAAACATAGGTCCACATTTTATTAAAAATAAACATGCTATAATCAAAACATGGGGGTGTAGTTAACAATCAGTTTTTTTACAAAACTTAAAAAAGGGGAATGGAGAGGCCCACATGCTGAAACAAAAAAAAAAAACAAGAAACCTTACTCCATTATTCTACTTTCTGCCGTTTCCACTTTCAGAAAAACAAGAGAGAGAACTTTCAAGAGAGAGAAAGAGAGAGAAGAAAAAGAGAAAGAAGAGGAAAGAAATCGAGAGAGAGAGGAGTAGATCGAGAGAGATAGAGGGAGAGGGGGTACCGCGAGAGAGAGGGAAGGCGATCGAGAGAGAGGTTGGGCGGTGCTTAGCGTGGTGGTTCTGGCGGTGGCGAGAGGTGGAACTGACGGTGGCGGTGGTGGTTTTCGCGGCGGAGGTTTCGGTTCTGTGGTGGTTGTGGTGGTGGTGTTGGTTCTGTGGAGGAGATAATGGTGAGGACTTCTCAGTATTGTTGTTTTTGGGGTTGTTGTGGTTTTGAGTTTGTAAGAGTGGTGGTGGTTGTTTTTGGAGTTGCTGGGTATGTTTTGTTTGATGTTGCTGGGTGTGTTTTGCTTGGGTTTGAGAGAATAAAGTTGTTGCAAGCAAGAGTTAGAAAGGGTGGATAGCTCTAAAAATGTGTTGTGTTTCAGTATCTTTTTTCCCTCTTGCTCTATGTCTGTGTGTGTTGTTTCTTCAGTGTGTGTGTTACGTTTTTCTCCCCCCTTACTCTATACCTGTGTTGCTGTTTTATATCTGGGCTTTGGTGTGGTGTAGGTGTGGTGTTTGAGCAGGGGAACAAAACTCATGGGGAACCAATGCTGAGAATGCAGGCAGGCAGCAAGGGCAGTCAGCAGCAAGGACATGTTCTTGCCCAAAAATGCCAAAGAGCCAAAGAGACAAGGTGAAAGAGCTTGAGCTTGTAGCTCAAAATAAATTCTGCATCCAAAAACATCAACAGCAACGTCCCTCTCTGCTTGTACCTTATTAAAATTTTGTTTGACTTTTTCTCTCCTTCTTTTGATATGTAACATGGATTTTTGTATTATAAAAAAAAATTAGACAAGCTTAATTATTTGATTATTTTTGGTGTTTCTCTATTTGTTTATAACTACTAATACAAATAACAATAATGATAACCACGCAATAGTAATAATCCTAATTACTAACGACTTTTGAAAGATACTCGCAATTAGCGTAATTTGGAAATGACGCTTAACGCTACCGATTGGAAACCTAAATACGCACTACGAGAATAAGTCCGTGTGCACCTACTTTTGAGCTCTTTTAAGAACGAGAAAAACACCCGTCAACATTGGGGTTTACAAAATATCGATTTTATTTGATTTTCAACTAGTCGGACAAAATTGGGGTATTACAGCTGCCCCTCTTTATTTGGATTTTGACAAGGAATATGAATTGGCCGAAACATATTCCAAGGCAAAATAGAAATAAAGAACTCAAAAATTATACCGATTTTGTCCGCTTGGGGAAATCCAAAATTTTTTTGAATGGGTGTCAGCCCTCGGCCAACAAAAGTAGAAAATAAGCTTGGTACCAGCCCTCAGTAAGCTGGCGAAAACAATAAAGGAAGCGGGAAATCCATTGATGCTAGCCCTCAGGCAGCAAAAGCAGGAAATAAATCAGTGCTAGCCCTCGGGCAGCAACGGCAGGAAATAAAGCAGTAAAGAAAGCGATAAAGAAAGCAGTAAAGAAGGTACCGGCGCTCAGTAAGCCAATACTGGAGGCTGCCTAAAGCCTTTTAACGAAACGCGAACGATCCCTAGGACTGCGCCATGTCATAGGCCGACACGACTATCCTTTTCGACTGGACCCAATGGGGTCGAAGGACTTACCCGCAGCTCGAATACGAGGTGAAGTCTCTTTTTGGGCGGACGCCAGGTCTGAAGGGATTCACGAATCCTGTTGATTGATTGATTGAAATAGCCAATGCTGGCGTATTGAATTGAGGTACCTGCATACGTCAGTTGATGCGAGGGATGGTGCATGAAGCATGGGTGCATGTTATGCAAAGGCATGTTATGTATGAACATGTTATGCGAGTGCATGCAACGCTATGATTTTGGTGATGCATGTAGTGGACTGTTTTCCTTTGTTGTTTTTATTTCTTTCTTCTTTTTTTTTGTTTCTTTTCTGACCAGCTTTCTTTTTTCTGGCTATTTGCTTCTTCGTGTTCTTTTTCAATCAGCTTTCTCTTTTCTGATCGTTTATTTTTGCTTTTTGACAAAGGCTTATTCTCTTACTGGTTCAACCGACTCGATACTCCCGCACGAGACCGAGAGACCGATGGAAACCTGCAGGCTCATGAATCGAACGCAAGTTTGCTTTATGGTTCGCCATCTGGAACGATTTGTGAGTGCAACCTTCTTTGTAAGATTGATTTTCTTTGGGAAATCGCTCATTTGCCGTGACTTTTAAAGATTTCACAATGATTTGTAATGCTCTATGATATATGCACATGTTTTGCAGTTCAGGATCACCATCATCATAAAACGCTTATTTTGAGCAGAAAAAGCAAAAATAACAACAACAGACATGAGAAAGTTGAGCTTTATTGATGTAGAAGCCGATCGTACAGAATGTTACGATGACTGTTCAATACATTTGAAGGTTTTAAACTACAAAAGGACACGAAAAACAAGAGAGAAGCTAATTTCTGACTGTCTGCCTCTATGGAGCAGTGCCGACATTTGTGTCCTTGACCTTGATCACTCCCTCATCCAAGTATTCAGGGGGGTTGTATGCCTTTCTTTACTTTTCATGCTCAAGTTTCCGACCCTAATTTTTGCTGGATCGCCTTTGCGGGTTTTCAATCCAGGGTCGCTCTCCGATTTTGCCTAGGCCGCCCTTTCGAAGTTTTCAACCTAGCGAGCTAATTCTTACTTGGCTCGTCTTTTCTTTTTCACTTATTTCTTTCAGGCATAATACTTCTTCACTTGATCGAAATTGACTGGGTTCCTTAAATCTTCTCCGTCCATGTTTGTGAGTATCAGCGCTCCTCCAGAAAAGGCTTTCTTGACTACAAATGGGCCGTCATAAGTGGGTGTCCACTTCCCTCGGGGGTCACTTTGGATGGGCAAGATCTTCTTAAGCACCAAATCACCTTGCTTGAATTCACGGGGCGGACTTTCTTGTCGAAAGCCGTTCTCATTCTCTGTTGGTACAGCTGCCCATGACACAAAGCTGCAATCCTTTTTTCTTCAATGAGGTTTAGCTGATCTAGACGGGCCTGCACCCACTCTGCTTCTTCCAGTTTAGTTTCCATCAGTACCCGCAGGGAGGGTATCTCAACCTCGATTGGGAGGACTGCTTCCGACCCATATACCAAAGAGAAAGGGTTGCCCGGTTGAAGTGCGATCAATACTGGTAGCCATGCAAAGCAAAGGAAGCATTTCATGCCAATCCTTGTAAGTTACCACCATCTTTTGCACAATCTTCTTGATGTTTTTGTTGTTGCCTCAACTGTCCCATTCATCTTTGGGCGGTAGGGAGAGGAATTATGATGCTGAATTTTGAATTCTTTGCACAGGTCCTTCATCATTTTGCTGTTCAGGTTGCTGCCGTTATCAGTGATGATCTTGTTTGGAAGACCATAGCGGCAAATCAGATCTTTCTTTACAAACTTGGCAACCACGACACTAGTTATGCTGGAGTATGAGGCAGCCTCGACCCACTTGGTGAAGTAGTCAATTGCTACCAGAATGAAGCGATGTCCATTTGACGCTTTAGGCTCAATAGGACCAATGACATCTATCCCCCACATTGAAAACGGCCAAGATGCAGTCAGAACATTTAGTTTGGCAGGCGGCACATGGATATGATCGCGATAGATCCGGCATTTGTGGCACTTTCTTACAAAGCTATAATAAATCGATTCCATCTGCGGCAAGAATAACCCGCCCCTTAGGATCTTTCTAGCCATGGTGTGCCCACTGGAATGGGTTCCAAATGAGCCTTCATGCACATCTCTCATGATCTTTTCGGCTTCTTCTTTTGCAACACACCTCAAGAGAACCATGTCATAATTTCTCTTGTAGAGAACTTCACCACTCAAGAAGAAATTCCTTGACAATCTTCTGAGAGTTCTCTTGTCATTCTCTGATGCCCCAGGTGGGTATTCCTGATTAGTGATATATTGCTTGATGTCATGATACCAAGGCTTCTCGTCGGGCTCTTCATCTATTCTTTGTGCAAGATAGTGATGCGCAGTGCACTCGGTCTTTGAATTCGATATTAGTCAAGCTCTTGTCATAGTTAACATTGAACATAGAAGACAGTGTTGCCAATGCGTCGGCCAGCTGGTTTTCACCTCGAGGGATATGCTTGAAGGTAATCTCATCAAAAGACTTCATCAATTCTTGCATATAATCACAATAAGGAATCAGTTTGGGATCTCTGGTCTCCCAATCGCCTCTTACTTGATGAATAACTGGTGAATCCCCATACACATCTAGCCTTTTAACTTTCCATTCTAGTGGTCGCTTGAATACCTAGGATGCACGCTTCATATTCTCGCTATGTTATTTGTGACGTAGAAGCTCGGATCTTGCGATGTGAGGAATGAAGCGGTTGTCAGGAGATATCAACACAGCGCCTGCCCCATGCCCCCATACATTTGACGCACCATCGAATATCATTCTCCACCTTTCACTTTCTTGGGACTTCCCCTCGTCGAACAGTGCCATGATATCCTCATCAGGAAAATCATGCCGCATTGGTTGGTAGTCCGGAATCGGCTGACATGCCAAATAATCAGCAAGTGCACTACCTTTAACTGCTTTTTGTGTGACGTACAGGATATCGTATTCTGACAATTGCATCTGCCAACGGGCAATTCGTCCTGTAAGAGCTGGCTTCTCAAATATATACTTGATGGGATCCATTTTTGACACCAACCAAGTTGTGTGACTCAGCATGTACTGCCTTAAACGATGAGCAGCCCAAACTAGGGCACAACATGTCTTTTCCAGCATAGAATATCTTGTCTCACAGCCGGTGAACTTTTTGCTTAGATAGTATATGGCATGCTCCTTTTCCTGCATTCATCGTCGCCCCAACACACAACCCATCGAATTATCCAAAGATCGTAAGGTATAAGATGAGAGGCCCGCCTGACCACACAGTGGCATTAAGATCGGTGGATTCTCGCAAGTACACCTTGATTTTCTCAAAGGCGACTTGACACCGATCATTCCACTTCAACTCTTGATTTTTGCATAGCAATTTGAAAATTGGCTCACAAGTAGCGATCAACTGGAAGATGAATCGGAAATGTAATTCAATCTTCCGAGGAAACCACGGACTTTCTTTCTCTGTTTTGGGCACCAGGCATCTCGAGGATGGCTTTTACTTTGTCCGGATCCACCTCAATTCCTTTTCGCCGACAATGAAGCCTAACAACTTCCCCGATCTCACCCCAAATGTGCACTTAGTCGGGTTTAACTTGAGTTTATATTTCCTCAACCGCTCAAAGAGCTTCGCAGATTGACAACGTGCTCTCGTCGGTTTTAGATTTTGCGATCATGTCATCAACATAAACCTCAATCTCTTTATGCATCATATCATGGAATAAGGTAACCATGGCTCTCTCGGTAGGTTGCGCCAAAGATTCTTCAACCCGAATGGCATGACCTTATAAATGAATGTTCCCAAAGTGTTATGAAAGTTGTCTTTTCCATGTCCTCGTGGTCCATCTTGATCCGATTATATCCCGAATATCCATCCATGAAGGAGAATAACGAGTGTTGAGCCGCAGTACTATCCACTAAGACATCAATGTGAGGCAAAGGAAAATCGTCTTTAGGACTAGCACGATTCGGATCTCTGTGAGTCGCGCGCACATTCTCGACCTTTCCATCCTTCTTGGGGGCGGGACAATATTGGCAACCCATCGCGGGTACTTGGCCACCGCTAGGAATCCCGCATCAAGTTGCTTCTTCACTTCGTCTCACGATTTTGAGGACATCTCGAGCTTCATCCTTCTCAACAACTCGCTTTTACAAAGCGGGCATTGAGCTTGATCGGTAGTTTGTGTACCACAATGTCGTTGTCAACCCCTGCATATCTTGATAGGACCATGCAAACACATCCACATAATCGTGCAATGGTGAACCAACTTCATGCGATCTTCGTCATTCATGGCGGTACCTACTTTGACCTCTTTCTTGTTCTCACTGTACCCAAGTTGATCATTTCGTAGATTCTCCGTGCGCGGTGAATTACCCTTTCTTCTTGTTTCATTAACCTCATGAGTTCGGAGGGCTTCCCAGTCTTCCTCAACACCCCCTCACTGATTGATGGGATGATCAAAGTCGAAAGGTGGACTCATTGACTTCGCTATTTTCAGAGACTATTCTTTGTGGATCTCGCATTTTTGGCAAGCGAAAAAGCATAATGAAAGGCGAAACAAGAAAACAAACAAATAATAAAGCGTAAAAATACTCACGCAATGAAGAGAAAGCGATTTTTATTGATTGAGAAATTCAAAACAAACGCTTTTATTGATGATGATGATTTAGAAAATAAAAACATGTGTGCCCCTAAGAATCGCCCTATGGCTCGGGGCAGAGCCACGTGGTTGCATTACAAATAATTACTTTAAATTAAAGGTCACGGGAGGATCGCAGCCTTCCGGTTCTTTAACTCCTCACCGGCATCGCAACGACGGAACTGCATCGACTCGCCCCCCTCTTCGCACTCGTAACCATCCACGATGACAAGAACTTGGTTGGGATCCAATAAACCAAAGACTCACAAAACTTTGACCGATGTCGCCAATTGGGATCCCCAGGGCCATGGATCTTGACCTCGGACTTGGCCAACCACCGCACTTCCGTTCATCCGCCATTTTCCTCCTTTCTTCCTCACTTGAGTGTATCCCGCATCGCAACGGTCCTTGTTTTCCTTCAGTTGGACGGGAGCCGAATTCCACGACTGACTTTCCCAAGCCGTAACCAACCTTGTATCCTTGGGCTAACATGATTTTAGCAACCATCTCCTCCTCCCCGGTCCTCTCAAACACCGCATTGGCGATCTCCAAAGACCGAAAAGGTTGTTTCAGAGACTCTTGGCGGCTTCCACATATTTGAATTTCGATGGCTTATTAACCGAGTCTCTTCCTCACCAAATACCACTACAACCTTGTCATCGACCACTTAATTTGACCCGTTGGTGTAAAGAAGAAGGGATTGCCCCGACCATGTGAATCCGTGGTCTTCCTAGCGCATACTATATGAAGAGGTAATGTCCATGATTTGGAAGTTGATACAGAAAACCTCGGGACCAACGGATGGGAAATTCCATCTCTCCCAAAGACTTCCTTTTGGACCCATCAAATGCTCTTACGATTGTCGAACTTGGCTTCATGTAGGAGCAATCAACGCCTAACTTATCCATAGTTGACCTTGGCATTACATTCGGTGAAGACCCATTGTCAATTAGTACTGCGCAAAGACATAGTCTCCACACTTTACCGAGATATGCAGAGCTTGATTGTGTTCTTTTTCCGCTCGAAGGCAACTCATCGCCACAAATGTTAGGTGATTTGCGTACCACTACATTCCCACGATCCCATCAAACCGATTCACCGAGATATCCTCTCGCAACATGAGCCTCGCGAGCACTTTCATCAAAGTCGCTTACGTGCTTGCTTCCGAAATGAGCAACAATGATAACATGGATATCTTGGATGGTGTGCGCTTCAACCGATCAACCACTCGATAATCACTTTGCCGGACTATCTTCAAGAATTCATTTGCTTCTTTTTCCATCACTTTCTCTTGAGCAACCTCTGTCTCTTTTCCTTTCTCCTTACGGCCTCTGCGCTCACCCTCTCGGATGTTTTCGCCGGAGGGTTTCGAGCATATACTCTTCCGCTTCTTGTGATCCCGCTTGATCCCGCTATGTTGGTTACAAGTAGGAGCACTTGGGGAGCATTCTCATCGTAGGTAGCGCAGTTGTACTTCCATGGAACCGCCTTGTTCGACTCATAGGGAAAAGGAGCTGGAACTTCAATCACTATCGGTTGAGCATTTGCCCGCACTAACTGGGATTGTAATTGTATGGAATTTCAATGGGTATTCGATTCCTCTACCTTTGTCGAGTGTAGAGTCAACACTTCTTCTTCAACATCATGGGTTCCTACCGAACCACACACCGATCCATCAGTCTTGCAAAATCATCTTGAAGCTTTCCACAATTCCCACACGCACGCGGAATCAACACATCCTTCTTCATGGCAACACCCTTCTTAACTACTACCCAGGCATGGCATAACTCGGAGTAGATAACACCCAACGGAGTTTTGATCTTTCGCACATCCCTTACCAATTTCCCAACGGAACTTTCTATAGCATTGGTAGCCGGCCTTTGATGACCTGGCAAAGGATTGGTTGTTGTATTTGGGTTGTTCTCGCTTAAACGAGATCCAACCAAAGATCTATCGTGTCTTGCACCAAATGCTTAAAAGCTTTACACTCCTCCACAAAGCATGACCGACCCCGTTTTCATGGAAACTGCAAGTAGCATTAGCGTTGTAACCTCTGGGAAATGGCGGCTGAAGGGCCTTCATTGGCCGAGTATTGATCAAGTTCTTGGAAATCAGGTGATCAAACAACTCCGTGTAGGTCATTGGGATTGGATCGAAATTGGTCCGTTTCTTATACTGATAACCCTGAGCTTTGTGACTATCATTGCCTTGCTGGGGTGGCACAGGAGCAGAGAATGGAACAGTTTGTGGTGGAGGGGTACCAAAGGATGAATTTCCTCCTGTGATCACATTTGTTTCCCCTTCCTTCTTCTTCGGGAACTGGGAGGGGTACTTCTTTTGAGTGTTTGAACCACCAGAGCTTCCTGCATTACTGAGATGATTTGAAATCTTCCCACTTCGGAGACCATGCTCAAGTCTTTCCCCGAAGACTATCATATCGGAGAAGCTAGTTGAAACACTTGTAATCAGGCGGTCATAGTAAATTGCTGGCAGGGTTTCCAGGAACATGTACACCATTTCCTTCTCCGTCAGAGGAGGTTGGACCTGGGCAGCTATGCTTCGCCATTTCTGGGCATACTCTTTGAAAGTCTCCTTTTCTCCCTTACTCATGTGTTGCAATTGTGACCTATCCGGAGCCATGTCCATGTTATACTTATATTGTCTCATGAATGCTTCGGACAAATCCTTCCAACAACGAATTTCAGAGGATTGCAGTTTCATGTACCAATCTAGAGGAGCTCCAGCCAAACTGTTTTGGAAGCAGTAAATCAACAGTTTATCGTCATTGGCATAAGGACCCATTTTTCGGACAAACATTGTAACATGGCTCTCTGGACAGCCAATTCCTCTGTATTTGTCCACCTCGGGAGCTTTGAACTTCGGTGGCAAAACCAAATCTGGGACTAAACACAGCTCACGGGCTTCCTTGGCTCTGACACCAGTACCCTCAATTGCCCTGACTCTTTCTTCAAGTGCACGAATCAGATCATTTGGCTGTGATCCCTCAAACGTGTGTCCTTGGGGGTGGCTCCCCATACTGTAATAGTACCCTCCAGGCTGAATAACATTTTGAGGATGTGCTGTAAGCCCCGGAGTAGGACTGAGCACAGCATGAGGACTAGGAGTCTGAATCTGCGGTCCTCCGCAGACTTCCCGCACACTGGCGACGACAAGAATCGGATTAGCGCAGCCACACCGGTGGAATGGGTCCAACGGTTCGTGGCATGTACCAGCAGCATACCCCAAGGATATCTTTGTGAAGTATATTGATTATTCATTTTCAAGCAAAAGCGGTATGCGATTCCCGGCTCCCGGAGGAGCCATACCGTAAGCCATCGATCTTGGAGGAGGAACACCATCTTGACCCACTGCGGCGCCAACTTCAGCAGCTGTCCCACTCTTTAAACTTTGTAGCATGACCATCATCTCATGCATCTGGGCCTCCATAGTACCTATCTTATCTTTAAGCACTTGGTTCTCCTGAGCCAGTTGCTCAGGAATCGAAATTTGCACGCCCAAATCTTCGTGTTCTGAATCACTTTCGGTTTCAATCTCCGGATGCTCTTGCGAATTAGCCATCAGCCTTGCTTGTAGTCGGGTGAAGTATTGGTGACTACGAACCACTGCTCGACTTGTTGCTTGATGAAACATTTTTTTTATGAGCGAGGATATTAATGAATGCGATGCGTGCAATGCAGATGAGTGTTAGTTTTAATTTGTTTTATGCCGAGAATCGTAGTGTACTATGTCTTGCCATAGATTTAACGGTGAATTCTGACTTGTTTAGAACATAACAAGAGTGGAATCAATAAGTGAAACAAACACGCTCCATACATTCAAGTTTAAACAAGTACTTCAGTCTTACATTTCAAAAAGTAAAATACTCCAATGGAAATAAAGTCGTCCAGGAGAAAAGGTACAATAAAAACGAAAATTACAAACAAGAGCTCAACTACATAGAGCCTTTAAAACTTGATTCTCTTCCTCTCTTGTTGCTGTGGGAATTCTTCCAGCTTTTCTCTCGACTTCTTCAACCAAGGTTCTGCAGAACTCCACAAATTTGTAAACCGCGGTGGGGTGTTGAAAGGAACATCTCATCTTCGGCCTTTCCCACCTTCTTAGGCACCTGGAGAGAGCTTGGTTGGCCAACTCGCAAGCTCAGAGAATCTAACTTTCCACTGCTGAATTTCATCCTTCAACTCTATGATGATCGCCGCTCTTCAATCCGCCGCCAAGTAGTTCAACATAGCGATGTTCCCAACATCGACTTTCATGCCTTACTCGCGATATGCATCATTTGATGTGACAAAGGCGTCTCTTCAACTCATCGTAATCCTCTTGTTCTCGCTTTTAAGGCCTCTTGATATTCTCGAGGATATTCTCAAATGTGTCTCTCTCTTGCACAACACCTGTCTAGCTTACTCTCCCATTCGACTTGTAACATGCGGGATTCTCTTTTGACTTGGCAGCAGGCTTTTTGCAGTTCTCTCTTCCATTTTTGTCTTTTCATACAGATCCCTCCATTGACTGACTTCTTCAATTGCTCTCTTCTCTTTCGCTTTTTGTCTCTTGACTTCCTCTTTAGCCGCTTGCAGATATTTTTGAGCTTCTACCTTGCCCTTCACTTCTACTTTGAGTTTCCCATCAAACTCCTCAATGACAGCAGATTTGAGAGCATTATCTTCTATCAATCTTTGGTTTTTGAGTCAACTTCTATCTCAAACTTGCAGGATTTTTCTCTTCTTCCGCCTTTAGCAGGGGCCAACTTGACATCACCTAACTCTTCAACAACAGGAGTGCGAGTTCATTTCTCTCTCTCAATTTGCAATAACCTCGATGTGGTAGCGGACACTCTGAATCTCTCCTCAAGCCACCGAGCGAAGTTAATTCCCAGGTCCTCGAGAGAGATCTCTACTTTTCCATAGCGGGTAACCGTACTCCAAGCTTGCAAAACCTTTCTAGTCAAATCTGTCATCCTTTGGACCTCCTCATAGATATAAAACGGGAAGACCATCTCCTTGGTAGGTGCATTCCTCATAGGATAGCCTAATTGTCTTAGAGTCGAGAGAGGATTGTAGTTGATGCAACCTTTAGTACCCATCGGTGGGACATTTTGAAAAACACCACAATGGAAGACTACCTCAGTCTATCTTCCCAAGAAGATGAGAGATACCAACGGATTGAGTGCTCATCTAGGCTCCCTAGAAACTGGATCCACTCCACGAATATTCATGATTCGCACTTCACAAGTTATAGCATAGTCAATTAATTTTTCCACTTTTTCGGATTAGTGAAGACATGACTTAGAAGCAAGCGCACAATAAGTGAGAGGAGCAGGGAGATTTTCTTCCTCTTTGATTCACAAAGTGATGAGTGAAATTTGAATAAGTGTCGCAAGAATGGCGAGGATTGGATTGATCGGGTTCTTCTCATTAGGGAAGCTAAGAAGATACCAATGATGATCACATCCACAAATCTCTCAAACTGTGGAAAAGAACGACTCGAAGATTGTCAAGGCCAAGATTTGCTTGAAGACAACCCGCTTTTTATTTCGCATGCATATCCATCAAACTCTCGAGATAATCCTGCGGAAACCCATCACAAGGTTCTTCCTCTCTTTTTCGAGCTTCGTGTCCTCTACCTCACACCGCAAAGAATGCAAACAAATTTCTCGTCCGTAATATCGCTCTTTATCTTTGGTAAGGAATGACTCTGCATGAGGGAAACCCAAAATCGATGGTATTCTTCCAATGTGGGAGCCAATTGGAAATTCTCAAGAGAAAGCACCTAATCCCGAGTCATAAAACTCCTTTCAAAGCCACGATAGCTTCAATCAGTACTTCTAGCCGCAATAACTTAGGAGGTTCCCATAAGCATTATCGAACAAACCCTTTTCAATAGGTCCCATCAGTCAACACGTTTTCTCGATCGCAACATCAATCTTGCCTACAACAGGATATCTTGGAGCATGCACTCGTCTCACTTCTTGATTCCATTAAGTACCTATGGCAAGATTTTTGTCACTTTGGGATTCTCGGCAAACAAACCGTGATGAAATGCGAGGGTGCATGCATGGACTATAAAAGCTTATGTTAGATGCGATGCGAGGATGTATGCAAAATGATGGTGATGTTTTATGCATATGCAGGTTAGGGCAAAATCCTTATAGGCATTAATTCAAAGTTGTTTTTTTCTTTCTTTTGAAAAATGCGGGCGTGCGTGGCTTCATATGGACATTGTAAGAGAAAGGCTACAACGGCAGCTCTTTCTCTCTTTTTTGAAAAGAGTGGGCCACATCTTTGCCTCGACGGACCAAGAAAAAGAAAGGCTAGCAACGACTCTGTTCTCTATTTTTTTTTTTTTTTTTTTTTGGGTTTTGAAAAATCTCCTTTTTTGAAAGCATGCCTAGATTACAATGCAACACACAATTTAGTATGCCCTTTGTGCCCTACGAAGGCGGAGACCTAGGTTCTAGGACAACTCAAATGTTCCTCCCATGTAGGTTCTAGTCACTTCCTCACCAGGTTACCAGAGCTAATTCTCTCTCACAATAGCACCCACAACGATGGAACGCCATCCGGTGTGAGGCATCATGAAAGAGCATACTGGGTGAAACTTTCGTGAGAGTCGGAAGGACAATCCAATTGCGATCCACTACTCGTTTCCACTCTCCTAAGTTTTTGTCAGACCTTGGGTTTTAGGCCCCTCTCAAAGCAATAATCATAAGGTGTGATTGTGTGCAGCAAGGGCATACCGCCTAGAACTACCCACATATATTCCCCACCGCAAAAAGGAAAACCTGCACCAGTCCGGATAAAAGCAAACAACCACATATCATCTACCCTAGGGTTCAATATAAGAATACCAATGAACTAAACTAGGTTTCGACAATGACCATATGCGCATGCCTTACCTCAAGAAAGGGAGCGGAGAAGAAGGGGACATGGGAATTGAGGAATGCATGCATAAGCATAATCATAGGCATATAATAGAAGAGAAAATAAAAGAAGAAAGGGAATAGGTAAAATTAACTTTCAAATCAAACAAATTAAACACACATCAGTTAACTAGGCTTCGACCTCATCTCTCCTTTTTTTAAAAAAGAAAGGTTTTCCCAATAGAGTCGCCGGTATTACGAAAAATCCGATTTGGACTTTTCGTTTGACAACGTGAAAAATAGTAGAGCCGCCACCAATATTTATTTAGGAAAACATTGAAAAAACCTTTTTTTGGAAAAGCGGATGGTCTTTTGAAAACTCGAGATGTAGGTTCGGAAATTCGATTACGCATGGGGAAGGTATTAGCACCACGCGTCCTTTCTACCGAAAGGGAACCATTAACTTGATGTGTGGTTTATATAAAAGTTTGATTTGAAAACAATTTGTTCTACTTCTTTTCTTTTCTTTTTTTTTTTATTTGAATTTTTGTTTTATTGAAAACAGGAGGGGGAAAAGAATGTTTTTGGTATCTTTGAAAATCAGGACAAAACAAAGATTTTTTTTAAAAGGGCGCTTGACGGGACATGAACCCGGTCCTACGTACCCTCACAAGGATGAGAGATCAAAGCTACGTAGTTCTCGTCTTTTGCGTCTGAAAACGGCTTAAGAGTTTTTCGCAATTTGGTGAGTGTTCGTAGCGACCGAACAACAACGGTTGGAATGGCCACACTACTAACTCTTTTGAAAATAAAATCGTCATTAATGATCTAAAGCGGCAACGGCGCGCGTTTGGACCGTTAACGACAATCGGTTTTATTAAATGAGGAAGAAAACGTTTTGCGCAAAGACATGAGTGTTTGTGGAGACCGAACAACAACGGTTAGAATGGTCCCACTACTAACTTGCCGAAGATAAGCAAACCACCATTAATAATCTAAGCGCAAGCGCGCGCGATTGATTGTTAATGACAATTTATCTTACCCTTATTTTGAAAATAAGAGGTTTTTTTGTTTGAGTCTATGAAATGGGTTTTAGAAAAGAGGTAGAACATTTCAAATCAATTCTAAATCCATAACCAAATGCAAATGAATGAACAAAACTCATCTCGCAACAATCAAGCAAACATGAATATATTATTCATCAACTAACAACAAAAATAACATTTAATACTACAATGAAATACTAGCACCAATATTAAACATCATCAAGCAAAGAACAATAATAAAATCAAATTGACAATATTTTTTATCATAAGTGTGGGAACCAAAGGAAACATAGGTCCACATTTTATTAAAAATAAACATGCTATAATCAAAACATGGGGGTGTAGTTAACAATCAGTTTTTTTACAAAACTTAAAAAAGGGGAATGGAGAGGCCCACATGCTGAAACAAAAAAAAAACAAGAAACCTTACTCCATTATTCTACTTTCTGCCGTTTCCACTTTCAGAAAAACAAGAGAGAGAACTTTCAAGAGAGAGAAAGAGAGAGAAGAAAAAGAGAAAGAAGAGGAAAGAAATCGAGAGAGAGAGGAGTAGATCGAGAGAGATAGAGGGAGAGGGGGTACCGCGAGAGAGAGGGAAGGCGATCGAGAGAGAGGTTGGGCGGTGCTTAGCGTGGTGGTTCTGGCGGTGGCGAGAGGTGGAACTGACGGTGGCGGTGGTGGTTTTCGCGGCGGAGGTTTCGGTTCTGTGGTGGTTGTGGTGGTGGTGTTGGTTCTGTGGAGGAGATAATGGTGAGGACTTCTCAGTATTGTTGTTTTTGGGGTTGTTGTGGTTTTGAGTTTGTAAGAGTGGTGGTGGTTGTTTTTGGAGTTGCTGGGTATGTTTTGTTTGATGTTGCTGGGTGTGTTTTGCTTGGGTTTGAGAGAATAAAGTTGTTGCAAGCAAGAGTTAGAAAGGGTGGATAGCTCTAAAAATGTGTTGTGTTTCAGTATCTTTTTTCCCTCTTGCTCTATGTCTGTGTGTGTTGTTTCTTCAGTGTGTGTGTTACGTTTTTCTCCCCCCTTACTCTATACCTGTGTTGCTGTTTTATATCTGGGCTTTGGTGTGGTGTAGGTGTGGTGTTTGAGCAGGGGAACAAAACTCATGGGAACCAATGCCGAGAATGCAGCAGCCCAGCAGTGAAGCAAGAAGCGCCAAGACAAGGACATGTTCTTGCCAAAAATGCCAAAGAGCCAAAGAGACAAGGTGAAAGAGCTTGAGCTTGTAGCTCAAAATAAATTCTGCATCCAAAAACATCAACAGCAACGTCCCTCTCTGCTTGTACCTTATTAAAATTTTGTTTGACTTTTTCTCTCCTTCTTTTGATATGTAACATGGATTTTTGTATTATAAAAAAAAATTAGACAAGCTTAATTATTTGATTATTTTTGGTGTTTCTCTATTTGTTTATAACTACTAATACAAATAACAATAATGATAACCACGCAATAGTAATAATCCTAATTACTAACGACTTTCGAAAGATACTCGCAATTAGCGTAATTCTCGTACGGCGAACGCGCCCCTGATTGGAAACCTAAATACGCACTACGAGAATAAGTCCGCGTGCACCTACTTTTGAGCTCTTTTAAGAACGAGAAAAACACCCGTCAACATTGGGGTTTACAAAATATCGATTTTATTTGATTTTCAACTAGTCGGACAAAATTGGGGTATTACAGTAACAAATAAAGAAAATCTAGGGGTGTGATTGAGCGGTTAGAGCTAATTCTCCTTTAACCAAGTGTCGAAGGTTCGATCATCGCATTGGGTATGAAGCAACTTTAAATCTCTAGACCAGCTATCCCACCCTTCGAGGTGTCTCCAATCCAGTGAGGGAATTAGTCACTGCGTTCGGCAGAAGATACTCTGGTCTCGAAAAAAATTAAAGAAGTTAAAAAATAAAAAGAGAAGTAGACTTTACCGGAAACTAAGCTCCGTTACCAAATGATATGATCCTTGGAAAGAACATATAAAATTTTCGATCTATTGTTGATTGAACAACAAAAACGAAAAGCCAAGAATAAGAATAAACACTACCCTTAATTGCATGTTTGGTCTCTCAACTTTCTAAGTTTTGCAATTATAGTCTTTTACTTTATTTTTGGCAATTGGAGTCCCTCAATTTTCCCAATATTGCGTACTTTTCACACCAAATCATGGATTTTTGGCACTTGGATTCCCAAAAATCTTGAGATATGAAAAAGTGGGAGACCAATAGTGCACAATTCAAAATCTTTGAGAAACAAAAATGAAATTAAATAAACAAAATCACCAAAATAGAGGACGAAAATTACCAAAAATAAAATAAAGGAATTAAAATTTTCAAACTAAGAAAGAAAGTTGAGAGAACAAAAATGTAATTAAACCAACACCGCTTGTCTAGGGTAAAGATTTTAAAAGAGAAATTAATAAAAGAAAAAGACAATATAAATGAATTGAAAGATAAAAAGTTAAATAAAAAAACAAAGATGGAATAATTCAATAGATGTTGATGTAATAACCCATAATAAGTCGACTTTAGTAGGGTCTAGTTTTTTCCTAACCCACACACATCTATATCTAAGTTTCAAAGTTTGTTTCATCGAAATTCAATATCATATTTTCTTTACTAGTATTCAATTTTATTTATTTATAATTCTTATTACGAGTGTTTTCCGATCCCATGATTGCATAAATTCCTTATATGCTTAATGAAAAAGATTTGCTTGCATAACATTTATTTGAGTAATAACTACTTGTTATTATAATTAGCAACCTTCTTTTTACCCCCCCACCACCATGCCTCATACTTCCCATAACTCTTAAATACCCTCAATTCTTAGCAAAATCCGTCAACTCTTTCTCATTTCTCACATACATTTGTTTTTTCACAAGAATAAATATGAATTTTCATCTTCAACTAAAGTAGCTAAATTTGTCTAAACAAATTTATGTAAATTCGTTTTGGTAACGGTTTTCAAAGCAAATTTACATAAATCCGCTTAAGTTTATAAAATCTCAAAACAGATTTATTGCAGCTAACAAATGCAAAATGGATTTAGGTAGTTCTGTTTTACCAGAAAAATTGTCTACGGATTTATGATTTTGAGATAAATCCGTTGTTTGTTTTTTTGTTCAAAATTGATTTAGGGTAAATCCATAGTAGAAACAGGTCTGGGGCATGATTGACTTGACACAGGTAGGGAGACCCTTGATTTTTTTTTGGTAGTATTGTTTCGTTTGAACTTTTGTGGATTTATCTATTTCTTTGTGGTTGTTTTTAGTACTTGTTATATTTTTCGAAAAGTGATACTAGGTTGAACCTTACACCAGTAAACACATTCATCATCTCCAATAATGGGTTTGTGAAAAGTGAGACTAGTAACTTCTCGGCCATCACCCTGCACTTGAACCTTTCACTCTAGTTTGTCTTTCAAAGAAACAAAGGTGATCTTGTCCTTGAGCCAGCATAAAACAAGATCTGGACAGGAGAAAAATACACCATTTTCTCTTCTGGTGATTTTCGCCACGATGATGAACAACGCGGGAAGTATGTTGTCTCTTGAGCACTGAGTTGAATAAGTATCTATTTTCGAGAGTGTTGGTGTGAAAGAATTAAATCAGAGTGTGTTGGTGTGAAAAAAAGTAGGCTATGTGTGGGTATTTATAGCAATGGTCATTGATTCTGCGTCGTTGATCAAAATTGTCGGTGAGATCTTAACCGTTACTTTTGTTCTTTTCTAATAAAAGATTTATCACATAATTCCTTTTTGCTGGTAGAAACTAACGTGCAGGTTTGCTTCTTGGAAGAACAAGCTTCTTAATAAAGCCAACGAGATTACTTTAGCGAAGCCAGTCCTTAATTCAATCCCTACTACTACATGCAGATAGCTTGGGTTGCCTCAATCTATTTGTGATCAAATTGACAAGATGACAAGAGACTTTATTTGTAAAGGTAATTCTGAGAAGGGTATTCACCTAGTTGGGTGGCAGACTATTACGAAGCCTAAAATTCAGGGTGGGCTTGCTATTCGTGGAGCTCAGGAGGCCAACACTGCCATGTTGGGGAAATTTCGTTTATTAGTAGTCTCAAGGTACAAGGATCATTTACTTGGAACTCCATTCATAAAGCAAAGTTGAATCTTAGAGATGGTTTCGAATTTCGAATTGGAGATGGAGCCTCTTCCTTTTGGTATAGTGGCTGGACGCCTTTTGGTGCAAGTACCTTTTGTTGATATCCATGATACTAATCTTTGCCTCAAGGATATTTTCAACGATAATCATTGGAATTTACACCTTCTTTATACACCATTGCCTTATGAAATCAAGAACTATATCATCTCTTTGGCACCTACTCTTAGTACTGGTGTGGTAGATTGTGTTGTGTGGAAGGAAAGATTGGATGGTACTTATTCCGCTAATGTCGGCCACAGGTGGCCCATAGAGCAGCTTAATCCTGCTATATCATTCCTCTTCTTCCTTGGAATTGGCTTTGGAAATCTGTTTTGCCCGAGAAAATTAAGATTCTCTTTTGGTGTTTGTGCCATGACTCCCTTCCCACGACTGTTATGCTTATCAGAGAGGTATGCTTCCTAGTACTCTGTCTTAAAGATGCAAAGTTGTCGTAGAAGATTGTTTTAATCTCCTCAGGGACTGTCCGATTTCAAAACGGCTTTGGATCTATCTTGGTTTCAGTAATGTCGCTTTCTTTACTGCTACCTCTATGCACAACTGGCTTTTGACTAGTGTATCTGAAACCAACTCCTCTATTTTCACTGCTACAGTGTGGTGGATTTGGATGCAAAGAAATCCACTTGTTATTGCTAAAGAGGAATTCTCTTTTTATCGGTTGAAGCTTGAAGCCTCCAAACTTTCCTCCCTAATTGTCGATGCTTTGTATTCTCAACAAAATAATTCTCCTACTTCTAGGATGTTCGCTTGGCATCCCTCTAGCGAGGATTGTATTATCCTGAATGCAGACAGTAGTAGCTTGGGTAATCCCGGTCCTGTTGGCTATGGCGGGTTAATTCAGTGAAATAATGGTATGTGGATTGTTGGCTTTGCTGGTTCCTTGGGCGTGACTAGCAATTCACAAGCTGAGCTCATGGCTCTCTACAAAGGTTTGTGTCTGGCTTGGGATTTTGGCGTGAGAAGGCTCATTTTCTACATTGATTTCTTGCATTCTATTAGTCTCATTAGCAAGCATGGGAATGACTATCACCATAATGCAGCTCTCATTCAGAAAATCAGAGATATGCTGGGGTTGCCCTGGAATGTCCAGCAGGTTCACTGTCTTAGAGAAGGAAATTCGGCAGCCGATTTCTTAGCTAAACTTGGAGCGCAATCTCAATGCTCATGGATCACTTTTGAAGATCCACCCATTGGGATGGAAGCAACTTTTGTTGCGAATGCTAGCCGTAGTCTAGTTGTGAGGATGTAGTTTCTGTCTTTTTGCTTTCCCTTTTCCCTTTTGTCACCAAAAAATATTTGTTGATAGGTGAACATACATTTCAGCATAGAAGCTATACATTGGGTTAGGCCCATCTTTTTTGTTGGGCTAAGATGAAGTGGGTTGGGGTGTAGGAGGCAAAACCCCTTAGTACATTGCAAGGTTATTTTTGCAATTTTCTCATATTGTTTAAACATTTTTTTTTTGCAATCCTTGTTGAGCATAGCAATAAACAATCATTCTAGCTCTCACGAGCGCAGACACACTTATCGAATCTCTTAACAATTGTTTCCACTTTTGTGTGCTTTTTAATCTTATTTGTTTTTTAAAGTAAAAGAAAGGAAATGAATTTCGTTAAAACTTTTTGATGCAAAACTCTCGTTAGGAAAATCCATCAAGAAGGAAAAGTACTCCTTATAAATTATATTGATAAAAAGAGGAAACAAAGAAACATGAGGTACTAGGCTAATACCCATGAACAAGAACAACAATATAGCAAATAAGATATAAAATCAATCATATTCAAAAGAAACTAGTTCTGAGAGTATCAATAATGATATGCAAAAACATCATTATAATGACTTCCGTATCAACTAGGTTTTCACCAAAGTCACTAACAATCATTTGTACCACGTCAAAAACAGAAATCATATTCAAAAGAAACTAGTTCTGGGAGTATCAATAATGATATGCAAAAACATCATTATAATGATTTCCATCTCAACTAGGTTGTCACCAAAGTCACTAACAATCATTTGCACCACCTCAAAAACAGAAAGCAAAAGGAGAACTCAATTCATCAAAAAGGAAACGCACTAACCCTAGAAAGAAATCAGCAAAACCTATAGCTAGACAAACCTAATATATTATTGGAAAACTCCTTAGTAGTGAAATTAGAGATTAAATCTCACCAAACAAAATCACTTATACTAGTTCCATAGCCAACAAACTTATTAGCACAAGCATTTTCTTCTATATAAATGTGAGTACAAAAAAGTTCATCTCTAGTAAAAAATAAATAATTAATTATTCCATCTATTCTCAATTTTCGAGGAACTACTTTGGAATTCTGAAAGCAGAGACCGCATGGCTGATGTCAATGAATGTAGATAAACAAACAAGAATAGCAACACTTATCTCTAAAAATACCACCACATGTGGCTAGTTTAAGACAACCTTTTGCATTATATTATTATACATGGAGCAGGGGATCCAAATAACCTCTTCGTGTTCGTAAAACTTTTGTGATTATCATTCACATTGAAGGTCTTTATAATCATAAACTTAGCAACAAAGGATGACATTGAAGATTTGGAAGCATTTCCTGCTAAGGGGATCGCGTGATTATCTAATCCAATCTGGTTCCTGCAGTACCATATAGCCCAAAAAATATTAACAGTAGCTGCAGAAACAATGTCTCACAACTGAGGGGCTCTAACCATGAGATGTCAGTGCTATTTTTTTATAAAAAAAAAGTTATCAATAGAGATGATCAAGACACTTCAAAGTCGACTCCAAATTTGTTGCGCGTTTATATCTATTTTCTTTGGATTAGGGTTTACTTTTTTCTAAAGAACAATGTAACTTATTTTTGGTATATAGTTGGAGACTTTAAGATGAAAAAGTGCTTTTAAAATGATACTTTAGCTAGTTGAAATGTAAATGAAAACATGTTAAATAAAAATAATGATTACACATGATTGCATAATTCTAAAATATGATATGATTAATTAAACAAGTTTGTCTTTCAAATTGTAGTAAGATGTAGATAACTTACTTTTGCTTATAATGAAAAATCTAGGTTGAGGGAGTGGCACTCATGTTTAAGATAGAGACAACTTTTGGACTCAACACTTAAGAAAATAATTTAATTTACCTCACCTCAGCACAAGCAACTAGTGGAGGCATAAACTCGCAATATGTCGGATACATGCATGCCACACCATGCTCTACACGGTCAACCCTTCGAGGTTATGGTACATTGCTTTAAGCATGATATTTTAGCTGATTATGATAGCAATATAATGTGTTCCTCTAAAATTCAAATTCACTTAAAATATGTCTTATATATTTTACTTCACTCCAAGATGGCTAGTGCCCACGACATGTGATATACAAGGTTTATCACACTCCAGAATGCCAACCCCGATAGGTTAAGGTAATACCCTATAACTGTTCTTCTAAAAATTCAAATTCACTTAAAACATGCCATATATATTTTACCTCGCCCCAAGAGAAATAGTGGGGACTTAAACCTGCAACATATCGAATAGATGTCTCATCATCATGTCCAACTAGACCAACCCTTTGAAGTTAAGGTAAATTGCTATTTTGGTTGATTAAGATAATACTATAACAAGTCCCTCTAAAACTCAAATTCACTTAAAATACATCTTATATATTTTAGCTGATTATGATAGCGCTATAACGAAGTTCCTTTAAAAACTCACTAAAAACTTGCCTTAAAATTTGAAAACAATCATAAGTACTGTTGGCACAAAACAAGAAAACTGGACAAAAAAAAAGGTGTGGACTATGTCAGGAAGAGGTCAAACCAAGAAAAAGCACTAAACAAGGTTGGCATTGACAATTCTTCACGACATTTGTAAATCTGATTATTGAAAATAAATTAATAAAGAATTTACTTCTTTTTTTTTCAATTTTCGTCCTCTAGTTAGCGTCATGCTTTACATATTTATCACAAATTATTTTTTTGCATAAACCCCTTATTAAGGATCAAACTTGACATATTTGAACACTTACAATTTTTCATAAACCCTAAAGTATCAAAAAAAACATTAAATAACATTAAAATCAACAAAAAAGACTACATTTGGTTATCACACTTTGAAAGTGCGATACCCTAACTAACTATATAAAATAACTCAGTTGAGGTATCGCACATTGAAAGTGCGGTAACATACCTAATTCTTTTTTTTACAAGGGTAACACACCTAATTCTAAAAATAGAACAATTGGGTAAATAATTGGGGAAGTGTGTTATGAGGTTTTTTTTTCCTTGGATTCTTTAGAAAGAACCTTATTTAACTATTGTTGCCTTTCCAACAAATAGAACAACTACATAATAATTAATAATATTGGAAAAATATTGAACTTTTTTTCCTTCAAAATGTTAGTTTCCTTTTAATGGTGGCATGCACAATATACTTATGATATTAAGCCCTAACGAGCTGAAAAAAAAATGGATTGAAGCACCTAAAGACGAGGAGAGACAATGGGAAATGAAGTAAAGTAGGGGAAGTATGACGTCGTTTTTGGCTTAATAATACAAACTTTACCTCAGACACACATTCACATCTCGGAGACTCTCAATGACGCACACACGCACACACGCACACACACACCTAAACAACCAAACCCTCTATTCTAATTTCAGTTCACTCACTACACCCAAAGCAGCAGCTGCTCCTATTCTCCAATCCCACTCTTCTCATCTCCCCCATCTCACACAACCTCGCATCTCTGTCACCCTCTCTCGATCTAATCTCCCTTACCTTTTCTATGACTGTCAACGGTCGTCGACAATAGGTCTCAAAATCGTAGAAAGCGGTCTCCCTCAATGCTGTAGAGACCCACGTCTCTCTTCGCGCTCGGGATCTCGGTGAACAAACAATAGTCAATATTACTTGTGTGATCAAATCTCTTTTTCAAAATTGCCATCCTAGTTTGATTAAAAATTTAGCCTTCAAATTCAAAATTATTAAATCTTAAACCAGGTATGAAAACAAGTAAAATTAATATGAAATAAAGTAAAAAATAACTTTCTTATAATTTAAAAAGTATATTCTCCGTTGAGTAGAAATAATTTCAAATGCATATCACACTTCAAAAGTTATTATTATATTTTACCATTCTATTTAACTCAATACAATGCTTCTAAACTTACTTTTAAAATATCATTAGCAAGCATAAACCAACTACTTTCTATTCCTAAAATAAAACAATTTGCTAATTTAATTCATCTTAAGTAATTCTACTAAAATCTAAAATAAACTAACCTATATTGGAATTCAAATTGAAAATGAAGTTTGAGCCCAATTCTCAAAAGCAGACTAAAGTTGGGCTTTGAATAAGGGGAGGCCCTTACTTCTTACCCACACCCCACACTACTTGGTGCACAGCCCCAACACCTTAACATCCCTAAAATGCCCTCTTTTTTTTTTCTTTTCTGAAATCTGTATGATTCGGTAGATTAGGTCCGTACTGGTTCGGTAGATTAGGCCCGAACTGGTTCGGTGCTTAAAGTCCGAACCTGATTAGAACCAATTTGGGGGTGTCTCTGAGGGGAAAGTTTGTCTTAAACTTCGAACATTAACATTGGTTCGATTCTTAAACACGAACCAGTTCGTTTGTTAACCATCGAACCAATTCAGAACCTCTTTGGGGGTGTTATTGACCATTTAACGTACTCGATTCTTAGTCACCAAACTGGTTCGGTGCTAATCTACTATACCCTCCATATCCCGCAAAAAAAATAAAAGCACAACGTTTCATTAAAGGCAACTCCGTCATTTCACGCGTCTGAGTACTGGATGTTGAGTAAGAGGGGGTGTGTAAGAAGCATGCGCCTAAGGGGAAGGGGAGTGTACTTTCTTTCACTTACCAAAAAGAACAACCCCCCCTAAAAAACAAGGTTTTGCTTTTCCCACTCTCCACCTCCTACTCTTTCACACCTCTTAACAATTTTATTCCAAAAATAACCTCGCGTGAAACGCTGTGAGGACGTGTTTAACGACTGTTCGCATGACCTTGTTCGAACATGTTTGAATGACCTCGTTCGAACAGGTGAAATTACGCACAAGAAGGTGTGAAGTCAATATTTAACTCACACGAACGATGCTGTTCGAACAGGTTCGAACAAGGTCATGCGAACAGGTTCGAGTGACCTTATTCGAACAGGTGAAATTACACACAAGAGTGTGTGAAGTCAAAATTTAACACACTCGAACGATGTCATTCGAACCTGTTCGAAGGCCCGTGTTCGAACACGTGAAATTTCTTGAAAAAAAAAGACGTTTTGAATGGTCTTTTGGTCATTTCACATCCTTATGGAGTGTGTTTTGAGGAGGAGGGGGCGTGAGAAAAACAACACCCAAAAACAAAAACAACTAGTGCTTATCCCACAAAGATCCGAACCGGGTTCAGAACGAACCAACAGACAAGGAAAATACACAGACATATAAATAGTGAACCCTTAAACCGAACCATTCACACCACAAAATCTAGCAACTAAGCAAGTTTTGTTTGGTGGAGTAATATTTATTTTTAGTTTTAATATAATATTCATTCAAACACTGCTGCTGAAGTACCTTAATTGATTCCTTGTTTTTATGTTGTTGCTTTGTCTTCGGATTCCAGAAACCTCAGCATCCTAAAACAAGGATCTTCACGAAGACAACCCCAGTTCACAAGTTTGTTTCCAACACTAACATACCCAGGTTTTCTTTCTCTCTCTTTTTGTTAAAGTTCCTGTCTTTTTCCACTTTTCTTTTTGGTAATTTTGGTTTCCCCTTAAGGGGTTTGTCTGATATGTTTGATGTTTCCATTTGGGCTTAGGGGTTTTTAACTATTGATTGCGGTAATTTCGGTTTTATTAGGGATTAGGGTTTTTGTTTTTATTATTTTTAATTAATTTTTGTGAAAATTACAGGGCGTAGAAGATGCAGCAGACACCGCAAATCATTCCTATGATGTCTTCATTCGCACCAACAAACATAACCACCGAGCAGATTCAAAAAGTATGTTTTGTTTTGTTTTGTTTTGTTTTACTTTCCCTTTTAAGTTACAGAGTTTAGTTTAAGGTTTTTGTGGTTTCTTCTGGATTTTGTCGTTGTTATTACCATTATTATGATTTTGATATTGAGGGGTGATGGTTGTTACCAGGAGAGATGATTTGGATTTGTGATAATCTCTGGAAATTTTAATCATTTAGTTTGTAAATAGTCTTTATATCTGTTATTTACCTTGATGATGAGTGATGACACAGTTGTTGCACCTGGTCTGCCAAGAGACAAGATTCTTTCTAGTTGTGTGTTAACATATATTTGTACTGGAGTATTTTGAACTAGGAATCTCACAAAAGTATGAATATGGAGATATTCTAATGGAGTAATGAGCCCTTGATTATGATCGATCTTTGATTATGATCGATCATAATCAAGGGAATGATTCTATTGCTTCATTTTTTCTGTGGAAAATGAACAAACAGAATCCAGGATCTTACTTGCCATCGAATGTTGAAGTGAAACGTGTTAATGGGGGGAGTATGAGTGGAAAGAAAACAACTGATGCTGATATGGTGGGGAAGGCCGTCACTCACTGGTATTGTTGAAGGAACTTTTAAAGCAGGATATCTTCTTAATGTTAGATGGAAAATACTGATACTCCTTTGTGAGGCCTTGTGTTTCAACCAAGTCGAGTTACTTACAGCAGAAAATGATGTGGCTCCACATTTGAAAATGATCAAAAGGAAAGAGATCACCCAAGGCAATCATCTGATAGTATCAGCCTAGTTCAAACCACTGAAAACACTGATAAGGTGCTCAGTACTGAACAGCAAGCTCATCAGCTGAATGAGCTGGTTCACGAAGAAACAGTTACTTCAAATATTGTAAATCCCTGTATCTGGTGGACCTGAATCCATGCGATGTGAACATTCTGAACAGATTAGTAAATGTGTTGACAACATTGGGGAGAAGCAGGAATCACCAAAAACAGATTTACTAGATACAAAAACCGTAAGCGATTTTCCTATTGTAGGGACTAGTGACTGCACTTATTGACTACAGAAAATTCAGGTTCAAAAGAAACTAGATTGGTAGTCTCTTGATTTGATACTGTTATTGGAATTGAGTAGACATTCATTCTTATAGTTACTAGTGTTCTTAATACTTTCTTTAAAAAGTAATATTAATTCCTTGCATACCAAAAAAAATGGAAAGCAAAAAGTGCTTCTAACAGGCATTACAATTTTAGGGTTTGTTTGGATTGTGATAGGACACAAGAGTCCACACATGACTCCAACATTGGTATTGTGGTATCACATAGGCCTATGATTTGGAAAGTATATTCTAGAAGGAAAAAGGGAATCAGGTGGGGGAGAGTTAGTCGTGTGGCGTGAGAATATCCCACGTATATGTAATGAAGGGAAAGAGAATAGTGGAGACTTAGAAAGTTGGTTAGAAGAGAGTAGTGCTCTCCAAAGAAGTCCCTGTCTCTGGTTAATGTTTTCTGCTCTTTGTAGAGCTGATGCTCATGCTTTTTAGTTGATACAAACACATGTTGCTTCTTAATTTTGTGAGTTCTATCAGATTGGCATATGATCGACGTATTTGAGCTTATCGGTTGGCATTGGTACTTGTCAAGCTCTCTGGAGAGCTTGTGAAAAGAATCATGACATGTCTATAAGCTATTTTTAGTTTATTTCGATAAGCTCATCAAGATAGTTTATAAAATAGCTTATGGCTCGTATAAAACAGTTTGATTATAATATTTTTTACTCCAAAATTAGGTTTTACATCAAAGTTTATCCTATGAGAACTTAATTAAATTGTTTACCCAAACAATCACGTCTTCGTTGAGTTATTGGTTTGCTCGATGTTAGAATATTATATAGAACTAGAAGTATGTATTTCTGTGTCATTGAGAACCAACTTAGTTTCTATCCAGTCTATCCCTCAAATCTAAACAACTGCATGCGCTGATTATGGTCTTGGTTTTCTTGATTCAACTGAAGCCTGTCGATTGTTTGCACCTGCCGAAAGGCATACCTTCACAAATTTATCTCCCTGATTGACAACCTCATCTTGGACCTAGCAAGTTGGCTGCATCTTAGTTTAATAGGTATAACTTAGATAAATATTTGGATGAGCTGATTGTGTGATGGACTTTCTATCTTGAGGACCTCTTTTCAAATATATATATATATATATATATATATATATATATATATATATATATATATGTTGTTTTGATACTTCTTACTTCTTAGGTAAAACAACTGTCCTTAAGTTGCCCATGATCAGTAAAAATGTTAATAGCATTATAAAAATCATCATTGTCATTCAATTGAGCGATTTGAAAGATGGAAAATGGTTGGCACCATTTGGTGAGTTATGATACATGATCCTTTTAAGAAATGTATTATCATGAAATTTTCCATGTCTCCTTTATGTATTAGGAAATTTATGGATATAGCCTAAGATTTTCTCTCCATGTATATATCTATTATTCTATTTTCCAAGATAATTTTTACTTCACAATTCGAAATGATAAGTTAAACCCGAGTATGCAACATCGATCTTCATTGTTTAATTTGAAAGTCCTGCATTGGCATATGCAGTATCTTGATGAGAACAAGAAGTTGATTCTGGCAATATTGGACAATCAAAATCTTGGAAAACTTGCAGAATGTGCCCAGTAAGTAGTGACCTTGAAATCCTGTTTGTGTATTTTTGTTAGCACTGATATATGCTCTGATCCCTAATAACTTTACACATGTAGAATGGTTGGGGCTATTAGAACTCCTAATTGCCAATTTACTCTCCTCATGAACTACATTTAAATTTAATTGGCATTTACCAAGTTTTATACTTTATCATGGTCTATGAAGCACTGACACAGACACGTAGACACTAATAATCATTTGAGAAAATATAAGCAATTGAAGTGTCGGTGTCTAACACGACGTGTGTCGGACACCGCACACGTCTTTAACTGAAGTGTCGATGCTACGTAGATCATGGTCTCTCATTTTCGATAAACCAAATCTACTAATAATGTAACTTGGTCTTTGTTTACGATAAACAAGATCTACTGATAATTTAACTCGGTCTTTATCTATTTTTGCACACAATTATTTCCGAGGTTTTTGTTTGTTCTTGGTAGAGGTTTTATGTAAAGGTTTGTGACTGTGATATGATTTGATTTGATGTTAGGTACCAAGCTCAGCTTCAAAAGAATCTGATGTATTTAGCTGCAATTGCTGATGCCCAGCCGCAAACACCAGCCATGCCTCCACAGGTAAAAAATAGAGCCTAGTTGGTTTTGTAGCACCGACACTTCAAGTTGAAGACGTGTCTGGTCCGACACTGACACTTCAATTACTTCCATTTTTTAAAATTAAAACTGTGTCTATATGTCAGTGTCAGTGTCGATGTTTAGATGGTCCCTTAGAAGTCTTATGAATTTCTCGTAACCTTGTATTGAACACATGCAGATGGCTCCACACCCTGCAATGCAACCAGGATTCTATATGCAACATCCTCAGGCTGCAGCAATGGCTCAACAACAAGGAATGTTCCCTCAAAAAATGCCAATGCAATTTGGCAATCCACATCAAATGCAGGATCAGCAGCAGCAGCAGCTACACCAGCAGGCCATGCAAGGGCAAATGGGGCTGAGACCTGGAACGGCAAATAACGGCATGCATCAAATGCACAGTGAAGCTGCTCTTGGTGGTCCACCTTCGGCTACAGGTCCAAATGATGCTCGTGGTGGAAGCAAGCAAGATGCTTCTGAGGCCGGGACAGCTGGTGGAGACGGACAAGGCAGCTCTGTCACCGCGCATAACAGTGGAGACGCTGAAGAGGCAAAGTGACATGTTTTTATGTATGTTTAATAAGTTATATATGACTGTCGAATGTTGATAGTAGGATTTTTCTTAAAAGGTAGGACTAGTGTGATCTGATGAGATGTCCTTCTCTGCAGCACTGACACTTCCGGCCGAAGGCGTGTTTGGTGTCCGACACGTATCGTGTCGGATATTGACACTGACACTTCAGTTACTTGTATTTTTAAAATTAAAACCGGTGTCTGCATGTCAGAGTCGTGTCTGGTGTCTGCATTTGTGTCCGTGCTTCATAGATGACCTTTGATTGGTCGACGAAAGGACAAAAGAGCTTCTCTTGCTTTAACAAATAGGTAGATGTTGTTGTGTTGTTAGGGTTTTTGGCATGCAACAAGTTTGTGTTTACTACTGAAACTGTTGGTGCCACAATATTAGGATGCACTTGTTAGTGGGAAGAGGTGAAAGCATGTGGTCCACACTACAATGCCCTTCAAATTTGTGATTGCTTTTTTTTTAATTCATTTTAAGTTTTTAGTATAATTTATTAAATATACCTTGATTTCAAGTTTTCTCTCTTTTTCAAAGATTTTCCATGAAATGATGAAAGCAACATTTTATTCTGTTGTGTTTTTTAACTTTTTTTTTGTACAAATGGAAAAAAGTGAATACTGAATAGCTTGCCCAGAATCATAGGAATATTATTTTTAGGTGTTTTGTCAACTTTTTTTTTTGCTTATAGTTGCAATCATTTGCAAGTGTGGAGTGGATTATATACGAGGTAGTTACATAAATTTCATTCTTATCTTCATAGGAATTCTCTCCCCAATCCTTGTCTTGATAATGAAATAGGAATGAGAGTTATTTATTTCTTGAGAAGCTTTACATCTGAGAATGTACTCCTATGTGTTTGGATTCTCTTTCCTCCTTTCTCTCCATCACAAAATATAAGGGTGGGAGGAGAGAGAAGGTGGTTAAAAAATTATTATTAATGATGAGAGAGTGGAATTAAGAGAGATACAGAGGATGGAGGGAGATGGAGAGAAAGTTTTACAAGGGTGCCCATTTTATGCATCGACAATTTCAAAAAGTTTTACAAGGGTGCCCATTTTAATCTCTATGATATTACATTGTAATATTTAATTTGAAAAAACTTCCACATGTATGTTTCTCTTGAGATATGATTAATCTCTGTAGAACTTTTTATATCGTGAGTAGTCATTAAGTTTTTTTGAAAGCTGAGAGTGATTGTTTTCTAAAGAAGTGTCAATTTAAATTTAAACATACTTAAAATTTTCTTCTTTGTTTTTGACAAATGTATTTTCTAGTTTAATTTGCTCATATACATGAGAAGGTTTGCACTTGTTGACGGTTACAAAGGGATGAATTAGATAAAATACGAATTGGATTACAATAAATAAATAAAAATAATCTATTAATCCATTTACAATATATTAGAAACGAACTCTAAGGGTTGGTCTAGTGGATTATGACAAGATATTCAAATTTTCACTAATTTCCTTAGGGGAGGGAGGTAAATGTAACTACATTCGTGTCATCCCCTCACCCTAATTTAAAACTTATTATTATCTTTTATCGTTTTTCTCTCATTAAAAAAAAACCTAAAATTAACAT
This sequence comes from Oxytropis ochrocephala, assembly GCA_020916435.1. Lineage (NCBI taxonomy): Eukaryota > Viridiplantae > Streptophyta > Magnoliopsida > Fabales > Fabaceae > Oxytropis > Oxytropis ochrocephala. The sequence goes on from CM037088.1 coordinate 115,349,266, forward strand.
CAACAAAAAGTTAGAAAGTGCAAAGCTAGTGGATTCATTTCCAAATCATTTTGTGGATGAATTCACGGTCTGAATGTGGTTAAGATCTATTTATACTTCTTCGGCCTAAAATTCCAATTCTATTTATACTTCTTTTTTTTTGGGGTAAATTAAGGTATCTCCACGACGACATTGTAGCACCAATTCTTCAAGATCGAGAGATCTATTTATGGGGTTAATCTCTCCAAACAAATATTTTTCCATACGTGACCGACTTAGAATCTAGAACCAAAATGGTTAAGAGGCGCCAAGATTTACCACTTATGTCACGTCATGTTGGCTTCTAACTTGTTCTTTTGGTTGGACATCATTTGATTAATGTGCATTTAATGAAGTAAAGCAGAATTCTTTCTTCTAAAACCATTGGGATTTCATTTAATTTAGGATATAATTTAGGTACAGATCATTTTGTGTAGTTTCTTGAGTTTTTTAATCACAAATCAACACATGAATTATATATTCAATAGAAACACATCGTTTTAAACTTTAGTTTAGATGGACAATTTAATCCATGCGGCACATTATAATTGGTGAATAGCACAAATAATTGTTATTTTTTGTATGCACACAGATTGGTAGTTACTGTTCGTAAACTTACACACGCAAAGTAAGGATCCTAGACTCAAACACAGATAACTAAGAAAAATATTTATCCCAAAACTTCAGTTTTATCAATTGTGCTAGGTCTTATAGACACAAATAGTTGCCGTAGAACAACACCTAATCTGTAATTAATGGTTGTGAAGATTTGATCATGTGAAATGTGAACAAAGTAGAAAGTACTCAAAGCAGAAATCCAGAAAGAAAGGGAAATAAATAATAAAGAGTGGTCTATGATTTCTCAAAAGGGGTGCAATGCAAGGATACAATACAACTCGTAAAGAGAAATTTGAATCTTAGAAGTGACCACTTTTTCCTAAATATGTGTTAATATCGAATGGTGTTCTTTACTTTGAGTAGTTTCCAAGTAATAATTGTGGAAATTCAACATTTATGCTACAAGTAAATCATATTTTGTTTATCGTCTCTGCTTTAAATTGGATTATATATTTTTTTAGGAAATAAATCTAATTTATATCATTAAAAATCAATTGCTCGATACACTCCTCTATGATGTCTCCCAGCTCTTTGGCATCTATCATCTTCACTAAGAATCTATCCACCACTATCTTCAAATCCAACTCGAGGATTGTATCGCCCAACTCAAGTTTACGTGCTCATTCTAATGCTCTCAATAAGCCAAGGGTCTCCCCAAATACAAACATCAAGCAAAGATTGGAACCATAACGTTGGACCCCATGAATAAACCAAACTCATCTATGAAGCAATGGAAGAAGATTTGATTCCTGTGCTAGGGTTTTAGCCTATCACGGCTGACGAATTACTGTTCTCGCCAGACCTGCTACAAGTATTTCCTTGCTTCCATCACACGCGTGGAGAGGATTCGGCATCCACCACTCAAACAAAACTAAAAGATTTTGTGTGCGAAGCACAAAGTATCGCCCCAAGAAGGTGAATCGTTGACTGGTAGCACAATACACAAGACTGTTTGGATCGATAGTGATAGGAGCCTGGCACCAAAGCGGATGGGGCCTATTGGTTCCCTTCTTGACAGTTCTATGGAGCTCCGACAGGTGGGCCTTGTCTGAACCGGTGGAAGAATATGCAACAGGATTGCAGGGATGTAAAGTCACACCTTCACGGCAGCTTCTTGTTATCAAAAGGAGATTCTCCAGTCAAGATCGACGTCTTGAAATCAAATTTCATGATCTTTGGCAACCAATGGGTAAGTGAAATTACGATCTCTTTAGGGAAAAGGTATTATGAATTCTCTTTTTCTTCTGTTGATGATTTGCGTATAATACAATCGGCTAACATTATGAATTTATTTTTGGATGTCACTATTTGAGTTAATTAGTCTAGTAGAAGTAACAGTTGGATGACATGCTTGGGAAGTACACCCTCCAGTTCTAATTATAAGAAAAAAATACAACTTTAGGTTTATTGAATAATTGATATATCCGGCTTTTGCATGTGTGTATACTCGATTTTGCCAGGTTACCCAAAATAATGAAATTTACCAACAACATCTAACGCTTTTTCCGCTTGAAATGAAAAGCGAAATATAAAAGTTAAATTTCTTGACAACATCTATTATTTCTTATTACCAAAAAATATTTATTTTTTATTGTCAAGACTCAAAAGTAAAGTAATAAACATGTACTGTTTTATGCATGTATAAAAACATGGGTTTAATATGTTTATGGTCCCTATAAAGTTTAGATTTTTTATTTTTAGTCCCTCAAAATAATTTCACCTACTTTTGGTCCCTAATTAAATTTTATTTTTTTCCAACGTGTTAGTCTCTCATGACTTTTAATAACGCTTCATGACTTTTATAAGAACTTATTTTAACCTTTTATAAGCGCTATCAAAAGTCACGTGAGACTAAAACTGATGAAAAAATAAAACTTGGGGACTAAAAGTAGGTGAATTTTTTTGAGGGACTAAAACAAAAAAACCCATACTTTACAGGGATCAAAAACATATTTAACCCTAAAACTCTATGCTTGTAATTAGTTTGTTATATATTTAAAAGTTTTTTTTTGTTCTGATGGACGAACTGACAAGTGTTAGGACCTAACACACACATACACAAATGGGAAAACCAAGGCTCGACACTCGGGGGGATCAAACCCAACAATCGGGTGTCCATAGATAATATTATGCCAGCAACATGTAATATTTTTGATAGAGAATAAAAAAAAATTGTATTAAAACTTCAAATTTTCCAAAGAAAGAAAAAAACTTATTGATAGAGAAAAAACTGAATATTAAAATTTTGTCCAAATTTGAAAAAAATTCAAAATAGTAAAGAGGAAAATCAAAGGACACTTGTAAATGAAATTAACGTAGATATAACAATGATGTATATTGTTTCATCGTAAGGATTTAAAAAAATTAAACAGTTAAAAATAATAGTTTTATTTATAAACTCGCAAAGTTTTAAGATAATAAAATTACACTGACAACTTATAAAAAAAAAATAAGAGTGAGAATATGTTATGTTTCTTTTTTTTGACTTCTTTTTTTTTTTTGAAGCAAGAGAATATGTAATGTTTCAACGTAGTAACTATGAATCAAAATAATAACTTTTAAATAACAGGAACATTTGTAAGTATTAAAGACTAAAAAACCATTGAATTATTTATAAATATTAAAGACTTTTGTAAATATGACGTGTGTTAAAAATTATATGAAAACAATGTAATACTTCTCCCACGGAAATAAAAAGTAGCACAACCATTATATAAAAAAATTAAATTATGTTTAGAGACGATAACACTATGCCAACAATATGGAATATTTTTCGTAGAGACTAAAAGATAAAATTGTATTAAAATTTTAAATTTTACAAAGAAGGAAAAAAATAAGCTTGTTGATAAAGAAAAAACTGAATATTAAAATATTGTCAAAATTATAAAATCTTCAAAATAATAAAGAGGAAAAATGAAGGAAATTTGTAGATGAAATTAGGGTAGATATATTGTGAAAAATAGAGAAATAAAGTTAGAGGAAGAATGATGAGTAGAAATAAAATACAGAAAGAAGAAAAAATTAGTTGACATCGATTTTGAGTGATTTGGATATATTGAAGTAGATTTTGGTTGAGTATTTTTTAAGACAAAAAATAGTTTATTTGTACTATAATAATTCTAGTAAAAAGTCTTTATAGCTGAAAATGAAATATATAGTATTAAAAGTCTACTCTTGTCAAAAATATTAAAAGCCTATTATTCAAATTAAGTGTCAGTGAATAATGACATCGATGCTCATATTTTAGACTCAAAATATTTCATAATTTATTAAAGAATTTAATTGCGTCTCAATCGACTTTTTTACGATCACAACCAATAAGATTTATATGATAGAATTAATATATAATGTGGTTCCTAATTGACTACTCTCTCCGGTCTCTTTAATAAGCAAAAAACATGGTTAAATTTTTGGTCTACTTTATAAGCAAAAGTTAACTACATTTATTATACTTATTTAATATTTAATTTAATGCTATTGTACCATCTATACCATTCATTTAATTGAGTGGTTGACAATAAAGTCAAATAAAATGTTCTTTTTATTAAATGCTCAAAAGGTTAGTTTAGTAAATTTAGTTAACTTTTGGTAATAAAACAAAGACAACTAATTACACTTAACTAATTTTCTTAATCATGGTGAAAGTAGTTAATTTTGCTTATAAAAGAGACGGGAGGGAGTAACTTCTTTTTTAATAACGTGTCAATTTGCAATTGCTAGATGATGTATAACACTTATACACCTACTGTTTATATAAATTAAATTTTTTATTAAATGAATTTAATTTATATACAAAATATTTGTATAAGTTTTTCACACCATCTACTTATTGCCTTTAAAAGAAGTTAGTCAATTACTAACCACCTTATATGTTAACCATGTCATGAATCATTATTGATTGCAGTTGTAAAACACGGTTTACAAAGATACTCCATTTGTTATAGATTATAAGCAAAAATAGGTAAGCAAAAGTTGACGTATCTGGTCCAAATTTTGAACTAAATACATCAACTTTCATTAACCCATTTTTGTTTATATTGCTGACTAATTAAACTCTTATTAAATTCCAATTTCTCATTCATGAGTTTTTGTCCAAAAAATATAAAAAATCATTGGTGGGCAACTGGCAAATATGAAAGGAATGTAGAATTTTGATACTTCTTTAATTTTTCTTCACTTTTAACTAACAGGGGTTGTATTTACTAATTTGCAGGTTGCAAATATTAGAAGCCCAACACTGTGCACTATGGTCCGCCCAAGAAACGCAACAACAGAGATAACCTGTAGGAGACCACGACGTTGTATCACTTCTCTCTCTCTATCTCTCAAGCTCGAACTTCTTCTCCACCGTCACCTTCCTTCCTTCGTTCTCGCTCGCTAGTGGCTTCGTCCCCCTAGCACTCACCTCACTCCAAACCACCAAAACTTACCTCCAAATGAAAGATCTTGAAATCCTCTAACAAACCCCTCAATAAACTCTCGGTTGTGACCACTCTTGATCAAACCCTAATTTTCCTTTGACGAATCTGAGACCCAGGAACAAGATCTCGAACTTCAAAGGTAACAATCTTTGTTTCTTGTACCCTTTTCTCCTTTGATTCTGAGTTTTACAACAAAAGCCCTAACTATTGTTGTTGATTTCTTTTGTTGCAAAACTCTCTCTCTCTGCGTATTGAAGATGAACTCTCCTTCACTTCTTGAAGGAACCCTTCACTGTCAGAAACTACACACACAGGTAACTTTCCTTCTCTCTTGTTTTTCTCTCTTTTCTCTTTTCCTTGTCTTTACCTATGAACAAAACCCTAACTGGTTTTGTTCTTTCTATGCGAGGTACCACTCTGTAGCTCACACTCAGTGAAGAACCTTGAAAGGAGATTGAAAGAAAAAGACTGAAGAAGAAGAAGAAATTTTAAACGTAAAAACAACTGTAAAATTTTATTTCTTTTTGTATATGTTTTTTTCTGTACAATGTATGTATAAATGTAAACTACAATATATACAAGTTAAAGAACTTGAATTAGGTAGAGAGCAAGTTAGTTAGCGATTACAATCGCAATAACTAATCGTGAGATAGTGCTTAACGGCTATTTCATTTAAAAACATGTTTTTTTTCTGTTTGTAAAAAATATTTAGCCAATTAGCACTAAGTGTTGAATTAGGTATTTCAACACTCTCCCTTAATTCAAACACTTAGGTTGAGTAGAACCAAGGAATAGAGCTAAGCTAATAGGAAAACATAAACCCAAGACAAGCCCTTGGGATAGCCTTAAAACATAACCTTTGGAACAAGCCTCCAAAGTTGACTTTCAGAGGAGTAGTCATTCATTTGACTTGAATGAAATTACTCCTAATTCCCTCCTTAGCTTAGCAAACAGATCTCCTTTGAGAGCTTTAGTAAAAATATCTGCCACTTGATCTTTAGTAGGACAGTACTCAACCTGTAATTTCCCTTTTGAAACTTGGTCCCTCAAGTAGTGGTACCTTGTCTCAATGTGTTTGGTTCTGCCATGAGCCACAGGGTTCTTAGCAAGGCTCAGGGCAGACTTGTTGTCGATTAGGATAGTAGGTGGTTGACTTAACTCAACCAATAGCTCATTTAGCAGTGTTTCAAGCCAAGCAGCTTGGCATGCAAAGATCGCTAGTGCTACATACTCTGCCTCACAGGAGGACAGAGCCACAACTGATTGCTTCTTTGAACTCCAGGATATAGGTGCCCCTAGGAACTTAAACAGAAACCCAGAGGTACTTTTCCTCTCAATTTTGTCACCACACCAGTCTGAATCTGTGTAGCCAAGCAATAGAGTAGTAGTTTCACCATTTCCTTTAGGAAACCAAATACCATAGTGCAAAGTACCTTGTAGATACCTAAGTATCCTTTTAGTAGCCCAATAGTGGACCTTGAGTGGTTTATTCATAAACACGCTCACAATACCAGAGCATATAGAATATCAAAGCCCTTTGTGACATAAGTACCTTAAGGACCCTATCATCCGCTCTTTGTATTCGGAGGGATTTACTTCACTAGTGTCTTCCTTTGTTGTTTGAGTTAGGTTACCTTCTCACTGGTGTCTTGGCGGGATTACAATTCTCCATTTCAAATCGGCTAATACTTCCTTAGTGTACTTAGGCGATGTAAGATTAACCCATCTGGAGTTCTTAGGAATTCCATTCCCGAAAAAAATATGACAACCTTCCAAGGTCTGTCATTTCAAACTTAGTTTCCATAGATCGCTTGAACTTGGCAATTTCTTTTGCACAATTGCCGATTACAAGCATGTCATCAACATAGAGACATATAATTAGAAAATAGGTTTGTAGAGTACCTTTGGTGTAGACACCATATTCGAACCACACTTATTGAACCCATTTTACTCGTGAAGAACACTGTCAATGCATTTATTCCATGCCACGGGGCTTGCTTTAGCCCGTAGAGAGCCTTGTGTAGATGGTAGACATAGTTCCCTTTCCCTTTAGTCTCAAAGCCGGGGTCGCTCAATGTAGACCTGTCTCTCTCTAGTGGTCCATTGAGGAAAGCAGATTTCACATCAAGGTGGTATAGTTCCCACCTCTATTACAAGCAATGGCGCAAGAACTAACCTTATAGTTTCGTGCCTTGCACTTGGTGAGAATACTTGGTGTAGTCTAGGCCTTCCTTTTCTTTGAAAACCCCTTGCTACCAACTCGGCTTTATACTTAGTTACCTTGCCATTAGGATCTAGTTTGACTTTGAACACCCACTTTACACTAATGGCCTTCTTGCCTTTAGGTAAAGTAGTTAAGGTCCATGTTCCATTTTTTCTATGGACTTAAGCTCTTCTAGCATTGCATCCTTCCACTCTTTAGATTTTAGGGCCTCTAAGTAGTTTATGTGGTTCGCATCCGCTAGCATAGCAAAGTGGATGAGATCCCTTCTACATTACCTCATCATCATTTATGATTTCATAGTCCGCTAGGTTCCTAGGAGTTCTTCTTGGTCTCTCGTGGTCCGATTGCACTTGACCATTAGGCATAGTAATCTGTTTCAATAGTTTCTTCTTCTTGAGGAACACCTTCCTCATCACACCAAGTATCCTCTTGACTTTTGCCGAGGTACTTCGCTTCGTCTCCAATAGTTTCGAATTTTCGGTAGGTATTGAGATTACTTGTTGTGGTTCATCCCACACCCATTGCTCCTCCTCTGGGATCTGTGACATCCCTAGAGACTTCAATTTTACCACTTGTAGGGTTGTACAATCTGTAGGCACCCGTAGGGTGATATCCAACTAGAATCAAAGGCTTGCTTTTGTCTTCAAGCTTTGTTCTTTTAGGATCAGGTATATGGCTATAGGTTAGAGAGCCAAATACCTTAAAGTGACTGACATTTGGTTTGTCACCTGTCCAAACCTCTTCAGGAACTTTATCTTCAAGTTTCTTTGTTGGACACCTATTGAGAATGTAGGTGGCTGTAGTAATAGCTTCACCCCATAGCTTCTTAGGTAGTCCCTTCTGTTTTAGCATAGATCTGGCCATGTTCAATACTGTTCTGTTTCTCCTTTCTGCAACACCATTGTGTTGTGGAGTATAAGGGGATGTGACTTCATGAATGATCCCTTTGCTGGTGCAGTACTCCTCAAAGTCTTTTGAGGTGTATTCACCTCCTCCATCAGTCCTTAGGATCTTCAATTTCTGGCTGCTCTGTCTTTCTGCCATGTCCTGAAACTTTTTGAAAATTGCTAGAGCCTCTCCCTTAGTCTTTATTAGATAGATCCACATTTTTCTTGAGTACTCATCTACAAAAGAAACAAAATACTTATTACCACCTAGTGATAAAACATCAAAAGGGCCACAAATGTCATCTTTGTATACAACATGCAAGCAGATCCTTTGATCCTGTCTTGCAACTCTTTTGAAAACTCTTCCTGAAGTTTGTTTGCCTAGAAGACATGTTGTACACAGCTCATTTGGAGCCTCTATCTTAGGCAAACCTAATACTAGACTCTTAGTACTTAGGTTTGTCAAACTCTTGTAGTTTAGGTGCCCAAGCCTTCTATGCCATAAACAACTTTCAGAACTAGTAATTGCACTCAGGCACCTTGCCTTTGAAGAGCAAATACTAGTCTTGAAAGTTCTGTTTTTGGCTAAAGGTGTGGTCAACAGTAGCTTACTTTCAGGATCATATAGCTTTAGTTTTAGGTCCCTCATTACAATAGAAAAACCTTTTTCAAGTAATTGGCCTAAACTAATCAAATTAGAGCACACACCAGGGACATAGAAAACATTTTGAATCATGACTGTCTTACCATCCTCTCTCTTGAAAAGAATATTACCCATACCTTCGCAAGTAATTACCTTATTCTTCGCACACGATAGTGGTCCTCTTACTAGGATCAAAATCTATCAGCCACTCCTTGTTGCCAGTCATATGATTGGAGCAACCTGAGTCTAAATACCAAATTTCAGTGATGGTTTTTCCATCACTGGTAGTTATAGCAAAAACAACAAATTCTGACCCTACTTCTAGTTCCACATTAGTTATACTAATTTCCTCTTTAGGTTCAATTTTAGACATAGGAATAGGATCATCTGTTATAAAGACTAAACACCATCTTGGGCGAATCGAATCGAGTCTTCTTTGGCCACATTGGCCCTTTGCTCGCATTCTTTGCCCTTATCCTTTTTCTTAGACCAAAGAATCACTTGCATAAGTGGCCATACTTCTCACATTTGTAACAATCGAATGTGTGATTTATCTTTTTAGAACTGCTAGTGTCATTACTAGGCTTATTAGATGAGTTTCCTTTAGAAAACTTACCTTGGGGCTTACCTTTAGGCCCATTATTTTTGTTGGGTTGCTCACGCCACCCTTCCCACCTTTCTTACCCTTAGAAGGAATGAAGAAAGCTTGATCGTTTGTCTTCATCCGAGTCTTCATTTAGCGTGATTGATCGATTTCTTTAGCCTCTAGCCTACTTTGTAGTTGCTCAACTTTAAGATCCTCCACTTTGCGGTATCTTCAAGTCCATTAACCGCAACATAAAACTTTTTAGTTAGAGATCTAAGTATCTTTCTCGCAAATGTCTTCATCCTTTAAGGTTTCACCATTTAGTTTCATGGCATTAGTGATTTTCTTCACTCTGCCAAAATAGGTGATGATGTTCTCATCACCCTTCATCTTTAAGGCTTCATAATCGAGCCTTTAGGGCTGTAATTTTCTTGCTTAGCCTCTGCAGCTCCATTGTAGTAAGAGTCCGGGATGTCCCATGCCTTCGCACTTTCAACATCCCTTATTCTGTCAAAATTTGAGTCATCTAACCCAATTTGGATAAGATGAAGTGCTTTATAGTCCTTCATCTCATCCTTCATCATCGCTTCTTTTCTTCTGCGCAGAGCATTTTTTGAGGTTCTTTTTCTTCCTTCACAATCTTTAAGACCCCTCGACACCCAAATACCGACTTCATCCGGTGACTCCATCCGTCCCGCTTAGTTCCTGTCAACACGCAGCACTGAGTGCCAAAACTAGGGTTCATCTCTTTTGTGTGCCATCCGCACACACTACACAAACTTGTTAGTAAAGCGTAAATTTAAACAGATTTTAGAGTTTGAGAAATTGTCCTTTATCCCGCAATGATCGAGCTCGATGATACCATGTAGAATTTTGATACTTCTTTAATTTTTCTTCACTTTTAACTAACAGGGTTGTATTTACTAATTTGCAAAGTTGCAAATATTAGAAGCCAAACACTTTGTGCACTATGGTCCTAGGCCCAAGAAACGCAACAACAGAGATAACCTGTAGGAGACCACGTCACGTTGTATCACTCTCTCTATCTCTCAAGCTCGACTTCTTCTCCACCGTCACCTTCCTTCGTTTCGCTCTGCTAGTGGCTTCGTCCCCAAGCACTCACCTCACTCCAAACCACCAAAACTTACCTCCAAATGAAAGATCTTGAAATCCTCTAACAAACCCCTCAATAAACTCTCGGTTGTGACCACTCTTGATCAAACCCTAATTTTCCTTTGTGAAACTGAGACCCGGGAACAAGATCTCGAACTTCAAAGGTAACAATCTTTGTTTCTTGTACCCTTTTCTCCTTTGATTCTGAGTTTTACAACAAAAGCCCTAACTATTGTTGTTGATTTCTTTTGTTGCAAAACTCTCTCTCTGCGTATTGAAGATGAACTCTCCTTCACTTCTTGAAGGAACCCTTCACCGTCGTAAACTACACACACAGTAACTTTCCTTCTCTCTTTTTTTCTCTCTTTCTCTTTTCCTTGTCTTTACACTATGAACAAAACCCTAACTGGTTTTGTTCTTTCTATGCGAGGTACCACTCTGTAGCTCACACTCAGTGAAGAACCTTGAAAGGAGATTGAAAGAAAAAGACTGAAGAAGAAGAAGAAATTTTAAACGTAAAAACAACTGTAAAATTTTATTTCTTTTTGTATATGTTTTTTTCTGTACAATGTATGTATAAATGTAAACTACAATATATACAAGTTAAAGAACTTGAATTAGGTAGAGAGCAAGTTAGTTAGGCAGTTACAACTGCAATAACTAACTGTGAGATAGTGCTTAACGGCTATTTCATTTAAAAACATGTTTTTTTTCTGTTTGTAAAAAATATTTAGCCAATTAGCACTAAGTGTTGAATTAGGTATTTCAACAAGGAAAAGTCAAAGAAATGTATATAGAATTAGAATTTAAATAAAATACGCAATGAAAGGAAGGAAACTTATGCATCCAAATTCCATAAACGCAAAACAGTGACACTGAATACTTATCCTTCTTCCTCATCGTTTCTATGGTCTTTAGTTTTCGATAATACTTAATAGTCCTACTCCTTCCTGCGAAATCAAACACAACGAAAGAAACAATCGAGAATTCCAACAGTTTCTGACTCTGTTTGTGTCTCTTCATTCTTCAATAAAAACATGAAAACAGAGCAACATAAGAGACTTCCGTTTTCACTATCAACTTTCATCAAACCCGCGGCGTATTTTATCCTTCTCTTGCTATCTTACACCTTAGGTTACTTATCCCATCCTTCTCAATTCTCTCCATCGTTACCACCACATCTCACTTCTCCCGCCGTTCTCCACCTCTCCACCACCGTTAACACCACCGATCTCCACCCCTTCCAAGTCACAACTCAATGCGCCAATCCACTCCCCCCTGAAACCATTCGTAAGATGCTCATCGACCGCCTCTTCAACGGTTCCTCGCCGTTTCTCGACTTCCCGCCGGCAAACATCACAGGGAAGCTTCGGCGAACTTCGAAGGTCAAAGGTTGGGGCTCAAACGGTGCCGTTTTCGAAAACCTTATTAGAGAGGTGAAGCCTCGAATCATCGTGGAGGTTGGTACTTTTCTCGGCGCCTCAGCGCTTCATATGGCTGAGTTGACTCAACGACTCGGGCTTCAAACTCAAATACTTTGCATCGATGACTTTCGCGGTTGGGCTGGGTTCAGGAACCGGTTCAATAATATAGTAGATATGGTAAACGGTGACGTTTTGCTTTATTATCAATTCCTTCAAAATGTGGTTACCTTCAAAAAAACCGAATCGGTTTTACCCGTACCGTTTTCAAGTGGGTCGAGTTTAATGAAGTTATGTGAGTGGGGTGTGTGGGCTGATTTGGTAGAGATAGATGCGGGTCATGACTTTTTCTCGGCTTGGTCGGATATAAATCGGGGTTACTTGATACTCCGACCCGGTGGGGTTATTTTCGGGCATGATTATTTCACTGCTGCCGATAATAGAGGGGTTAGAAGAGCGGTTAATTTATTTGCACGAGTTCACCATCTCAAGGTAAAAATTGATGGTCAACACTGGGTCATTCGCTCTAAATCAAAACCGTAGATCTAAGTTTTGAGGTTCTTTTCTTTGTGTACTAGCGGTATACCTGTGCATACGCATAGGTACCGTTGTGTTTTTGTATGAAAAGATTCCGACAAAATTTGATTATCCGAACATGACAAATAAATTATTATATTTTAGAGCAATTTATAAATTACTTCAACTTGATTTTTTTTAGATAAGCATTTACTTCAACCTGATATGAAATTACGTTTCATATGTTTCTTCTTTTCGATTAAAAGCAAAATAGTTATTTATACAAATAATGACATTTATAAGTATAAAATATAAAAAAATAAATATACAAACAACACATAATATTTTGCAGTCACAACTGTTTAGGCAATAAAATTTTATTGACAACACGTAATGTTTCTTCCTCGAGATTCAAAAGCAAAAACAAAATAATTATTTCAACGTATAATGTTTTCGGTAGATAATCAAAAGTAAGGAAATTAGAAAAAACACAAACATTTAAAAAAAATATATAAAAAAAGTAATACCGACAACGTATAATGTCTTTCCATTGAGACTCAAAAGTTAAGTATTCATTGCTAACAAACAAAGACATATATAGATTTTTTTAGATAAGTAAGATTTCATTGAAAGGGAAGCGCGAGGAGTCTTTCATTTCTTACAATGATAATAACATAAGGGAAGTGGGAGGGCCTCCTCAAAACCCTCTGAACCAAAACTCATTGGGAAAAAGACTCAGATGCGAAAAAAGAGTACCCCGTGAAAAAAATCACAACATCCTCTTCATCGCAGTAAGCCTCGCCCAACCAAGAAAAGACCAGCTGCCATAAATTTTTAATAACATGGCAATTCAAGAACAAATGAGGTACCGTTTCATCTTCAATGAAGCAAAAAACGCAGCACTTGTCATGTTGTGATTGAGTTACTCCTCTTCTAAACAACGCCTCCCGCGTCGCAATCCTATTATGTAAAACACGCCAAGCAAAGATAATTATTTTTGACGGAGCATTGTTCCTCCAAAGCTTCTTGCAAGCATTGATCATACTATCCGAGAGGTGCTCACTATTACCTGAAAAAACACAAATCAACCAATCGTAACAACGTTTCACCGAGTACCCCTTTACCGGATCCAAAGACCAGCTCCAGCCGTCGCTTCTTCCACGTATCGGCGTGACTGGCCGCAGCATTTCCAGCAAGTAATCAAGCTGCCTCTGCTCGGATTGCTGCAAAGCCGAGGTCTGCACCTGCTCGGATTGCTGCAAAGCCGAACTCTGCAGAATCGCCGATCGGCCGCTGAGCCGAAGTTCGCGCTGCTTTCGGATTTCTTTGTGATAGCCGAATTCTGCTGCACTGCTCGGATTGCTGCAGAGCCGAGGTCGCAGATTCTCGGATTGCTGCAGAGCCGGAAGTCCGTGATTCGCTCGGATTGCTGCAGAGCCGAAGTCATGCTCACATTCCACTTCCAACCATTGTCCAACCAGAACCCCATCTCTTCCACCACTGCGTTTTGATCACTGCAATTGTCGAATAACCGAGGAAATAGTGCAGCAATCAGATCCCTTCCCATCCAAGAGTCTGTCCAAAACTTAACTAAATTACCTCTCCCCAATTTTAATTTGATTAACCTATCAAACCACCCTTCATCCAAAGAACTACCCTCCCCCAACGTGCAAAGATCTCTCCACCAAATGGATAATTTCCCCCATCCTCTTGTGTATTCCGATGCTCTTGGCCACCTACTTTTATCCCATATCTTTCCCTTAGTAATTTGCTCCATAATTGATTACCTTCCTCAACCTCCATCTCCACTTTGTTAACAATGTTGTGTTAAAGGCTTCTAGATTTTTTATTCCAAGTCCCCCTTTATCTTTCGGGTTACATATAGTACTCCATCTCACCCATGCCATCTTTTTATTATCTTCATCCCCTACCCACAAGAACCTTCTTTGCAATTTTGTGATTTCTTCAATAATCTTCCTCGGAGCTTTGTAAAAAGATAAGAGGTATAAGGGAAGAGATGCTAACACCGAATTGATGAGTGTCACCCTTCCCCTATAGACAATTGTCTACTCTTCCAACTATTGAGCCTCGCTTTTATCACATCAATAATTGGTTGCCAAGTTGTCACTCTTCTTGGATTTGCACCTACCGGAATCCCAAGAAATTTAAAGGAATCATTGCCCACCCTACAAGCAAGGAATTGTGATATGCCCTCCAACACCCTCCCTTCAACATTGAGACCAATCACATTGCTTTTAGAGAAGTTTACCTTTAGCCCCGATGCCAACTCAAAGGATCTAAGTATTGCTTTCAAGCACCATATACTCCTGTCACCTCCATCACAAAATAATATCGTGTCATCCGCAAATTGTATTAGCTCGGCTGAGAGTGAATCACTCACCTTGAACCCATTCAAGTTTCCGGTTTCTACCCCTTTCCTTACCAGACCCGCTAGACCTTCCGGCGCTACTAAGAATAAAAACGGTGCAAGAGGATCACCTTGTTTCAGTCCCTTTTGAGCCACAAACTCCTCCGATGGGCTTCCATTAACTAGAACCGAGATTGAATTGGAGGAATAACACTCTCTCATCCATTGTCTCCATTTTTCGTTAAACCCCATCCTCCCCAGCATATAATCAAGATAAGACCAGCTCACTGAGTCGTATGCCTTTTCAAAGTCCACCTTTAGGATTACACATTTTTGTTTCTTTCTTTTCGCCATATCAATTATTTCATTCACCACAACCACCCCATCCAAGATGTTTCTACCTGCTAGGAAGGCATTCTGACAATCCGATATAACACCTCTCAATACCTTCTTAAATCTACCCGCGAGAACCTTTGCATGCATCTTATATAGGCACCCAATTAATGAGATCGGCCTGAATTCACCTAGCTCTTGTGGATTCTTTGTTTTGGGGATGAGCGCAAGAAAAGAGGCACTAATCGCTTTAGGAAGCCTAGCATACTTGTGGAATTCTTCAAAAAACTTCAGTATCTCCGGGGCCAGTAGATCCCAAAAGGACTTTATAAAACTAAAATTAAAACCATCCGGACCTGGGCTCTTGTTGCCATCGCATTCCCACACCACCTCCTTTATTTCCTCCTCAGTAAAAGGCGTCAAGAGTAATTCATTATCCATTCCGGTAAGGTGATTAACTCGGATACCCTCTAGAGTGGGCCTATGATATATCTCCTCTTTAAATTTTCCTTCAAAATGATTCTTCACTGCCATCTTCACCTCGGCTACATCTTCCACCCACACCCCGTCGACCAAGAGTTTTGTCAGTTGTGTACGCCTTCTGTTGCCTTTCATACATGCATGAAAATATCTACTATTAGAGTCCCCTTCCGCCAACCACCTTACCTGTGACTTCTGAGCGATTAGACTTTCCTTTGCATGCAGCTCTTGCCAAAACTCCTCGGTTAAGCGTTTCCTTTGATCATCATTACTTCCCCCTCCACTCGAGGCCACCCTTTCTATTTCATTCAAATCTTTCACTAACCCTTCAATTTTTAAATCTTTGTAACCGAACACCTCCCTATTCCACACTTTAAGTTTCTCCTTCAGGACAAAAGAGCCCCTCCCACTCACTTGGAAGGAAGACCAACACTGTGTGACAAAGTTTTTAAATTCCGCGTGTTCCAGCCAGCAATTATTAAATATGAATGGCTTTGGTCCCCAATTTTTTGAATTTGATGATACCAACCAAACTGGGCAATGATCCGATATCTCTCTATCGCCTACCCATTGTGTGCTTACATTCCATTTCTCCACCAATCCTTCGGTGAGAAGAATTCTGTCCAATCTGCTAGCCCTCCCTTCTGACCCAAAGCAAGTAAACTTCTTGCCTTGTGCCAAGACGTCTACCGATGGATGATCTTCCATGAACTCACAGAACTCCCTGGCTTCTACATGATTAAAATTTGTAGTGCACCCACTTCTCTCCCCTCTGACAGCCACTGCATTAAAATCACCTGCCACACACCACTCACCATCCTCAAATTGACTCTTTAGGAACTTCAGATTCTCCCATAGTCTTCTTTTTCCTGCCAAATTGCATACCGAGTACACATTGACTAAGTAACAAATTTGACCCTCCACTTTGGCTCACATGCCTATAAAACTTTCACCTGAAAACGAGAACATCACATCCAGCATATCATTTTTCCAAACACTCACCAACCCACCCGATTGTCCAGAAGCACTTTTACATAGCCAGTCAAAATTTGCGTCCCCCCAGATACTCGCAATTGCTCTCCTTGTTAGTTCCCCACATTTTGTTTCTTGGATCATGCAAAAATCTATATTTTCCTCCACAATCAGTTTCCTGAGACGTCTCCTCTTCGCTGCGCCTCCCCACCCTCTCATATTTAGTGTTACAATCTTCATTGAGACCCCATATTGTTCTCCTTCCTACCATTACCACTCTGATCCCTGACCTCCATTTGCCTAAACCTGTCTGCATACACCTCATAATTGTTCTGACCGACCACCCCAAGCTGTTCTTTGGCAAAACTCCACATTTTATTTCCAATGGAAATTTCAGGTTCCTTCAAGAACCTCTCATTACAAAACTGGATACCGGAGTCACCCACTGAAACTTCTCCCATAACCGACCCTTCCCCTTCACAATTAATAGAATAAGACACCCCTGGCTTAGGTGGGTTGCGATGCACTACGAAGACATTGTTGGAGTTAGAAGAGTTTCGGGACCCCGAAAGAACAGGAATTAAACCTCTAGCTCCCTCATTTACCACTCCAATCGTGATACTATTTTTTGGATTATCATGAGACTTCACTTTTTTTCCCTTTCTTTTTCTTCTTTTTCAGCCAAGGTTGCTCTTCATGTGCACCTCGAGGGCCTGGCGAGGATAAGTCAGCAACAAATTCTGCAAATTTAGCCAATGGGCCTCCCGCTTTTGTTTTTGGAGTGTTGGGGTGGGCTGTGCACAAAACAGACCCATTTTCATTGCTAATATTACCAGCCGAGGTTTTCTCTCCCTCCTCCTCTGACTAGCGCGTGTCCTTTATTGTTGGGGGTCCCAACAGTATTTGATGATTAGATGACACTTCCTTATTCATAGGATCGGTTTTTTGAAAAAATCCCCCTTCCTCATTTAACACATTAGCCACACGTTCCTTCTCCCCATGCATCCTTTCCACGCCTCTCTCCTCTTCCCCATGAGCCTCATCATTGCTATTAACTTCCTCTGTAGTTACGTTTATACCCTCCTGCAGTATTGCCCTTCCAGCTTCTGCATCCTCACCTTCCTCCTCTGACTGCTCCTCCTCCACATCCTCCACCTTGTTGCGCCCGAAAAAGTCCCCGAGGGATTTTCTTCGTTCACAACCTTTTAGAACAATGAAGTCGCCACCAATATTTTTTTAAGGAAAATATTGAAGAAAAACCTTTTTGAAAGGCAGATGGTCTTTTGGAAAACCGGAAGATTTGGGTTCGGGGGTCGGTTAGGCATGGGGAAGGTATTAGCGCCCCACACCTCCTTTCTACTGAAAGGGAACCTTTAATTAATGTGTGGTTCTGTGTGTTGATTTGAAAAATACTTTTATTTGCCTCTTTTGAAAAGACTTAATGAATTTTTATTTGCGGCGCTTGACGAGAGTTAGCCGCTTTGGGTTTTTTGAAAGGAAAAATGTTTTTAGTTTATTGTGCTTGACGGAGGGGATCCGCTCCTACGTATCTCCCGGTGCGATGGAGAATTCAAAGCTACGTAGTTCTAGGTTTTTGGTTTTTTATTTTGTTTAATTGAGAAAACTGAGCTTTCACGATGATCAATTGAGCGAAGGCTCCAAGTGACCACCATTAGTACTCCATTGTTAATGATCATGCAAGCAAAGGCTTCGCAAGACCACTAACAAAGTTTTTTCGATTTATTTAAAGTCCTTAGAAGAATTAGGCGTTCAAGATGATCAATTGAGCGAAGGCTCCAAGTGATCACCACTAGTTCCTCATTGTTAATGATTATGCAAGCAGAGGCTTCGCAAAACCATTAACAAAGTTTTTTGATTTATTGAAAATTTTTAGAAAAATTAGGCATTCATGATGATCAATTGAGCAAAGGCTCCAAGTGATCACCACTAGTTCCTCATTGTCAATGATTATGCAAGCAGAGGCTTCGCAAAACCATTAACAAAGTTTTTTGATTTATTGAAAGTTTTTAGAAAAATTAGGCATTCATGATGATCAATTGAGCAAAGGCTCCAAGTGATCACCACTAGTTCCTCATTGTCAATGATTATGCAAGCAGAGGCTTCGCAAAACCATTAACAAAGTTTTTTTTGATTTATTGAAAATAATTAGAAAAATTAGGCATTCATGATGATCAATTGAGCAAAGGCTCCAAGTGATCACCACTAGTTCCTCATTGTTAATGATTATGCAAGCGAGAGGCTTCGCAAAACCATTAACAAAGTTTTTGATTTATTGAGAAATTATTTGAGTTGAAAAGAATTAAAAACGAAAAATGTGAAAATTGCAAAATGGGGGTGTTATTAGTTACGGAGTGGTATAACTAAACGGGTGTGTAAACGTAAGCCCGGTTCGCATAGGAGGCCCGAGTATGCTGGCGGGCTTAAGTGAGATGAGAAGTGCGCGATTAATCAGTGGTACGAAGTAACTGATAATATAAAAAAATGAATAGTTTCAGAGGCCCATATAAGCCCAAACCCTAATTTCAAAACCTAAAAAATCCATTCTCCTTCTCCCTCTACCTCGCTTTGCATGCATGTGCCGATCTTGAGAGAGAGAGAGAGATTTTCTTGCGAGAATCACGCCGGTTTCAATGGTGAGAGAGGATCACGCTGGTTTTAATGGAGAGAGAGAGAATCGCGTTTGAGGTGAGAGAGAGAAGAGAAGCAGCGAGGAGGAGAGAGAGAGATTACGGTGAGAGGAGGAAAGAGAGAGATTACGGTGAGAGAGGAGGGAAGGCAACGACGAGGGTGACGATGGAGGTGGCGCCGATGGCGTGAATCTTGCCGGCGAGGGTGCGATTGAGGGTCGTTTTTCGTGGTGGCGAGAGCGATTTGGTGAGTGGGCTTCGGTTTGCAGTGGCTCGTAAGTGGGGGGAAGCTCACGGTAGTGGTCGGAGATGGAGGTCTCGCCGGCAACGTCTCACGGTGGCCAGGGAGTTTTCAGGTTCGTTTTTTTTTCTTCCTTCTCTTTTTTCAGTTTCAGTTCCTCCTCTCTTCTTCTCCATCTCTCCTCTTTTCTTTCTCAGTTTACTTTCTCTGTTTTTTCTCTACGTTTTCTGACTTGTGGTTTCGGCTTGGAGGGTGGCTGAAGTTGGGTGATGTTTGTGGTGGCTGTGAGGGAGGGAGAAGGTGGTTAGGTGACGGTGGTTGGATGAGGTGGTGGTAATTTTGAGTGGTTTTTGAGAGGGAGGCCGAAAGTGGTGTGAGGGGTTAGGTGACAGTGGTGGTTGTTGGGGTTGGTGATGGTGGTTGTTTGGATGGAGATGGTGGTTCAGTTTGTGGGTGGGTTGTGGTGGTCTGTGGTGGTTGTGAGAGATGGTGGCCGAAGGTGGGAAAGGGAGGATCGGAGGTGGAGTGGGGTTTGGTGTTTGGGCGACGGTTCGGTGGCTTGATTTTCGTCGTCTTGTTGTTCTCTTGAAATTCGTGCCTGACTGCCTTTTTATAGTTGAAATTTAGGTCTCAGCATTGATTACGGTTTGATCGGGCTTTGATCGACTTTCGTGTTTGGAGTGGAGCGGACTGTGCCCAACTACTTGGAGAGCGATTCTTTGAACCGGATGATTTTCTGCACGCCTTACGCTATTTTTTTTGTATTTTCGAATTTATTTATTTTGTATATATTTTTTGTTATTATTTTTTGTATTTTTGGACATTTGGACACTTAAACACTTCTAATCTGTAATAAAAATAAAATAGATTTTTTTGACATTTTTGGATTATATAACACTTTTAAATTGTAAATAACACTTTTGGCATTTTGGACTACTCAAAATAGATTAAGCGCACAAGATTTGATTAATAATAATAAAAAGAGTCCGCCAAACACAAAGACGAAGCGGGCGGACTAGACGAATACGCTAAAGCGAGACTCAAATAGAAGAAATGAGCTCATTAAAAACACTATTTATGTACGACTAAACCCAAATACGAAGATCAATTGAAGAACGCACGCAAAGATTGATCATTCGCGTGCCTGCTTAATTTAAACAGCGGTATTTCGATTTAGTTGAGTTCCATGATTGAAGTTGGCTTAACTTAAGGGACGGACAAAATTAGGGTATTACAGCTGCCCCTCTTTATTTCACATTTCACCAAAAAATATGAATTGGCCTTTTCATATTTGTTGGTGAAATGGAAATAAAGATATAGGAATAATACTAATTTTGTCCGTTTCAGAAAAACTCAAATCTTTTTGTTATTTTCCTTTTGAGAGGGTTAACACTGGTCGCATTAACGAGAAAGCAATAAATTGGAAAAAACAGTAAATTGGGAATTCGGAGGTTGCCCAAAACCTTTTAACGGACTCTTGTCGAGTCCGAGCTCTGGGGTGGCCTTTTCGAGCGGCCGATCAATATCAAGTCCGGAACTGATTTGATCAATGGATTTACGCTGTGCCTTAGGTCGACACAACTAATCCGAAGGACTTAACGGTTCGATGGATCCATCGGCGTGCTCGTCGTGCGATGTTGTGATCTCGTGGAAGGAGTTCACTAACTCGAAGGAGTTCACTAACTCGGGTTGATGGAGTTTACGAACTCGGATTGATGGAGTTTACGAACTCTCGGGGTGACCTTTTCGAGCGGCCGATCAACATCGGTCCGGGCGGATTTGATCAATGGATTTTACGCCGCTGTGCCTTAGGGTGACACAACTAATCCGAAGGACTTAACGAAGTTCGATGGATCCATCGCGCGCTCGCATAACGTGCGATGTTGTGATCGTGGAAGGAGTTCACTAACTCGTGGGAGTTCACTAACTCGGGTTGATGGAGTTTACGAACTCTGGATTGATGGAGCTTACGAACTCTGGGTTGATGGAGTTTACGAACTCTGGGTTGATGGAGTTTACGAACTCTGGGTTGATGGAGTTTACGAACTCCGTGCTGATGGTGATTTTCCAAAAATGAGATTTTTGGGACTCTCTGGCCTGAAGTAACTTTTCTCTTGGATGGTGCATGAAATGCATGCACTTGGGTATTTGGTGGGATGTTTCTTCGGTTTGATTTTTCATCCTCTTTTTCTTTTGTTATTCTTTCGCTCTAGATGCGAATTTGAAAGCGTAATGTACTGTTTGATGCTATGGAGTGATGAATGGTATGGATGATATGAGAATGATGAATGATTGATTTTGGTGAGACACTTTTTCTGCTTTGTCTATATCTCGATGAATGCTTGGTTTGCTAGAAAGGAAGCGATAAATGAACACTTGTCGTCTTGATTCTTGGAACTAGGCATGAGGATTAACATCTTGTGTTCGCCCACATTTTGCTTAGCAATGCAATGAATGACACATGTAATGCAAACATATGCCATGATTGATGTCTTGAATATTATGGAATGCTTTTGTTCTTTTGTACTCGCTTAACTTCTTTGTAGTTTATGAAATGCGAATGCTTTGATGTTTGAATGCAAGTGTATGCGGTGATTGATGCTTTGATGAATGGAATGCTCCTATTCTAGCTTCATTTTGTTTCTTTTTGCTTCTTCTATGAAATGCAAATATGATGCAATGCTCTGATGTTTGATGCAATGATTTTTGTTCTTTTTCTTTTATGAGAATGCTAGCATTAATATGATGCCAATGCAATGAAAAGATTTCTTCTTTTTCTTCTTTACTATTTTTTTTCTATGAAATGCAAGTATTAGTATGATGCAACCGAGCGTGGACCGCGTTTTTGCTTTTTGCTATGTGATGAATGCACAAAATGTGAAGATGCAAATGTAATGCTTTGATGCATATGCCATAATGAATAGATTGAAATGCCTAGATGCATGAGGTGTATATTTTGGTGATGATGAGATGTGAGACTTTGGATGCAAGGAATTGAGATGATTATTGACCATTCTGTTGAAAAATTGCATTTGATTCAAACTCTGGTGTTCTCAAGGTTTTTATTTACAAACAATCTCACTTGTTTTCTCTTTCTTTCCATGATGACTGAATTTTAGATATCACGTAAACAACTTGTGTTCTCTCTTCTTGAAGAATCGTCTAGTAAGCATGCATAGGAGTGCAAATGTGAATGAATGAGTCAGCTAGCTTGGCATTGGTTTAGGGCATGGACATTTATGGCAAGTGAAGGAATGACAGACATGGTTATTGCCGAAGCTCATGAGGGGTCAAGAGATACAAGATTGCCCCAATTCAGGTCTTTGATGAGTGAACAGCTTGCCCCTGTCTAGTGGTGACAACAATTAGGGGTGTAGAAGATGATGAATTGGGAATGCTTCGGCTTTTGAAATGAAGGGTGGAGCAGAAGAGATTTTGTCTCAACCCATAAAGTTTGATGTTGCCCAGTCATAACAAAGACAAAGTCGCCCCAATTAGAATGACAAGGCCTTGTTTTGTATAGTGAGTTGAGAGATTGCCCGGTGAGGTTTTATGAGATGAAGGAATGGGAACGCACTTGCCCCACTTTCGAATGACATCTCAAATGGTTTCTTTGAGTGAGGTTGTGAAAGGTGTGAGTTATGGTGATGGTTATGAACCGAGGGTGATATATGAATGGGGTGGGCAATGAACAAACCTCCCCAAAGTCGAGCGGAGTGAGAGGTGAAGGAATGCCCCTAGTACACACTTTTGGTTCTCTTTAAGAACAACTCAAATGCAATGAAAGTTTTGACTTTTTAGTATGAGGAGAGGCTCCACTTGGTGACCACTAAACCTTGTTTTAATGCAACATGAATGCATCTTGGAGTGCAAGTCCTTTTTTTTTTTTTTTTTTTGTTTGATTTTTGTTTTTTTTTTTTTTGAGCGACTTTCTTCTTTCTCGCTTGTTTGTTTTTTCTTTTTGAGCAAACACGTCGTAAATGGATAAACTTATTTGTCCTAAGATTAAAACTTGAGAAAACGAAAGCAATTAGTCATTGATCGGAATGGTCTTTTTAGGGTTGTGACGTGGAGAAGGGGATGATTGAGCTTAATGAAGTGTTTGGAGTTGATGGGGAGGATGGGTCTTGTTAGGTGTGTTGGAGATGGTCGATGGTTTATGAAGGAAATGGTTATTAGGTTTGATGAGGTGTTTGAAGGTTTTATGAAAGAAGAGATGGTTAAACCCAATGAATTGAGGGCCTTTTTTGAAAGGGGAGCTCTTATGCTTCATGACAAAATATATTGACTCTTAATTTATACTCCCTTTGTCTTCCTTTCTTTGTTTTGGGATTTCTCCTTTTTGAAACTTTGTTACTCCCCTTCTTTTGTGAATTTTCTTTCCTTTCGTCTAGGGTGAAAATGATATACCATCTTTGATGCGGAATTAACCCTTGTCTAGGGTGATGGAGATATCTTGGGCTTTTCTTGGCTTAAGATGGGTAACAAATGGTATTTGTGTGACTTTGAATATTTGGCTTAAGAGGGGTAGGAAATGGACTTTTTGGGATTTTAGGTTTTGAGGGTATGGAGAGATGACCAAACTTCATTTCAAATCCCGATTGCTTATTTCTGTAAGACTTAACTTTAGGACAATAATTTATCTACCTTCATGTGTTTGCTCTTTTTTCCTTTTTTTTTTGTGTGTGCCCTAATTTTTGCCTGGACCGCTCTTTGCGAGTTTTCAATCCACCAGGCGCTTTTTTTTTTTTTGCCTAGGCTGCCGCTGCGGGTTTTCAACCTAGCGAGCTTATTTTATCTTTTTTTATTTATTATATACCTTTTTAGAAAGACTTGCACTAATGGAGTATGATCTTGACAAGGAAAATTAGTGACCACAGAACTGCCCTGACATGGAGGATTTAAAGTATTAACGAGAATGAACCAAAAAGTCAAGTATGCCTTGATGGGAGAGAATATTCGCTTTATGGGTGGGCGGGCGGGGCTAGACTTGGATGGGGAATGATGATAATTGAAGGAAATTGGTGACTCAAACAAGAGAAAGCGCACGTGGCATGCATACTTACTAGAAGAACGCTTCCACGAGAGAGTTAACATTGATTAAAACATGATATAAAAACTTTTTGATGAGCTGTTTTGATCTTTTATCATGGAATGGATGAGATGCAATGCTTTTTTTGACGGAAATACAAATGGGGTATTGATGTGAAAAACTGAGGGCCTTGGAACACCTTGAGTTTGCAAATGAGTGAGGGTAAACTTTTCCAAAAAAGAAAGATTACTTTGCAAGAACATCTCGTCTCTCATCACAACATTTTTTTGTATGCAATGCATGGATGAAAACATTATGATGCATACATGATGAAAATGAAATGCATGAATGCATGTTCACTTGAAAAGTGTGATTATTCTAAATAATTTTTTTTTTATGCAAGACGAAATATGAGATGCCAATGCATTTTTGGATGATGAATGATGCAAGAATGATGCTTCTTTTAAAAATGATTTTTATAGAGGCAAGACGAGGATATGAAATGCCGATGCCCCCTTTTCTTTTGAAAGATGCGGGAATGATGTTTTTTCCTAAATGATGATTTTTAGAGACAAGGCAAAGTATGAAATGCCAATGCCCCTTCCCTTTTCTTTTGAATGATGAAAGATGCAAGAATGGTCATATGAGGCAAGCGATTGTCGTTACCACGAGTAACTTTGCATGAAACATTGAGTGGATCGACCCAATACTTCACACAATATCTTTCAAACGTTTCGACAATTAGTTGACTCAACTTAATTTCCTACTTGAAAATAAAACACGTGTGGATCGGGTCAAAGTGCCACGATATCGTGAAGTAACATCTCAAATTTGTAGTCGACAAACAAATTTGAGATATTACCCTTCGTCGTTCAAAGGTGCACTTCTACCCATTAAGCCATCACATGAGGAAATTTTTCTTTGTTTCAAAGGATGCATGCAGGAGAAATGATGTATTCGAACAAAGTGATGAGGATAATGAAATGATGCATGAATGCTATATTTTGAATGAATTTGATGATGATTTTTGTTCATGATTATGAATGAGATGCTTATGCAATGCGGATGATGATTGCTTATGGTTTTCATTTTTCTTATGCAATGAAAATGAAATGGGTGATGCTTACAATTACTTTCCTAATGTATGAGAGATATTGAATGGAGATGCATGTGAAATGAGGCGTTAATGTTTATGAAAACAATAATGCATGAGACGCGCGCCCTAATAAGACACAAACCTTAATGAGATAGAGAAAAATGCATGTATGAATTTTATCGAGTTTTTGTTTTATGCAATGCAAATGATGATGTATGCATGATGATGATGCTCTATGCAAGATAAATGAAAGAGGTTTTATTGGCAATGATTCAAGTTTTTTTGGAAAATGCGGGCCGTACATGGCTTCATATGGACCCAGTAAGGGAAAGGCTACAACTGCAGCTCTTTCTCTCTGTTTTTTTTTTTTTTTTTTTTTTTTTTTTTTTAAAAGAGTGAACCACATCTGCCCCGTATGGGCCGGCAAAAGAAAGGCTACTGACAGCGACTCTTTCTCTATTTTCTTTTTTTTGAAAAATCTCCTTCTCCTTTTTGAAAACATACCTAGATTACAATGCAGCGCACAATTTGGTATGCCCCTTGTGTCCTACGAAGGGTGGGAATCCTAGGGTCTAAAGGCGACGAAAAGGGTAATCCTCCCATGTGAGTTCGATCACTTCCTCACAATGGCAACCAAGAGCTAAAGTCTCTCTCATGATGACACCCACAATCGTAGAAAGCTACCGAGAGTGTGAGGCATCATGACAAAGCGCACTCTTGGGCGGAACTTTCATGAGAGCCATACTGGACAAAGGTCTACGAATGGCAGTCACTAATCGTTCCCACTCTCCTAGGTTTTCGTTCAGACCTTGGGTTTTAGGCCCCACTCAAAACATAGTAAGCATAAGGTGTGAGTGTGTGTAGCAAGGACATAACGCCTAAAACTACCCACATATACCC
Organism: Oxytropis ochrocephala; assembly: GCA_020916435.1. Classification (NCBI taxonomy): domain Eukaryota; kingdom Viridiplantae; phylum Streptophyta; class Magnoliopsida; order Fabales; family Fabaceae; genus Oxytropis; species Oxytropis ochrocephala. The sequence goes on from CM037088.1 coordinate 115,375,783, forward strand.
TCACCTGCGACGGAAAACCAGAACAATCCAGACAGTAGCAAGCAATAACATGTCGTCTACCCTAGGGTTCAATATCAAATAAGCTAGCCTAGGGTTTCAACAACAATCAAGTGCATTGCTTACTTCAAGAGAGGAGCCAAGGAGAGGGGATCATGGCGAGAATTAGGGAGAAATACATGAGCTTACCTTGAAGAAAGGAGCAAAGAAAAAGGGAACATGATTGGGATTGGGGAAATGCATGAGGTTTTTAAGCACATAAGCAAAAAGGAGGAAGGAAAAACAAACCTGGAAGAAGAGGAAACAAATGCACCTGCATACAACATGATAAAAAAGAAAAGGAAACCGAAAAAGGGATAGAGGAAAACAAGGTATCCAAATCAAATTAATAGCACGTTAAACCACACATTTAATTAGTTAGGCTCGACCCACTTAAAAAAGAAAAGTCCCCAGTGAAGTCGCGGTATTATTGCGCGAAAAAGTCCCCAGAGGATTTTCTTCGTTCACAACCTTTTAGAACAATGAAGTCGCCACCAATATTTTTAAGGAAAATATTGAAGAAAAACCTTTTTGAAAGGCAGATGGTCTTTTGGAAAACCAGGAAGATTTGGGTTGGAATTCGGTTAGGCATGGGGAAGGTATTAGCGCCCCACACCTCCTTTTCTACTGAAAGGAACCTTTAATTAATGTGTGGTTCTGTGTGTTGATTTGAAAAATACTTTTATTTGCCTCTTTTGAAAAGACTTAATGAATTTTTATTTGCGGCGCTTGACGAGAGTTAGCCGCTTTGGGTTTTTTGAAAGGAAAAATGTTTTTAGTTTATTGTGTTTGACGGAGGGGATCCGCTCCTACGTATCTCCCGGTGCGATGGAGAATTCAAAGCTACGTAGTTCTAGGTTTTTGGTTTTTTATTTTGTTTAATTGAGAAAACTGAGCTTTCACGATGATCAATTGAGCGAAGGCTCCAAGTGACCACCATTAGTACTCCATTGTTAATGATCATGCAAGCAAAGGCTTCGCAAGACCACTAACAAAGTTTTTTCGATTTATTTAAAGTCCTTAGAAGAATTAGGCGTTCAAGATGATCAATTGAGCGAAGGCTCCAAGTGATCACCACTAGTTCCTCATTGTTAATGATTATGCAAGCAGAGGCTTCGCAAAACCATTAACAAAGTTTTTTGATTTATTGAAAATTTTTAGAAAAATTAGGCATTCATGATGATCAATTGAGCAAAGGCTCCAAGTGATCACCACTAGTTCCTCATTGTCAATGATTATGCAAGCGAGGAGGCCGTAGAAACCATTAACAAAGTTTTTGATTTATTGAAAATTTTTAGAAAAATTAGGCATTCATGATGATCAATTGAGCAAAGGCTCCAAGTGATCACCACTAGTTCCTCATTGTCAATGATTATGCAAGCAGAGGCTTCGCAAAACCATTAACAAAGTTTTTTTGATTTATTGAAAATAATTAGAAAAATTAGGCATTCATGATGATCAATTGAGCAAAGGCTCCAAGTGATCACCACTAGTTCCTCATTGTTAATGATTATGCAAGCGAGAGGCTCATGCAAAACCATTAACAAAGTTTTTGATTTATTGAGAAATTATTTGAGTTGAAAAAGAATTAAAAGCGAGAAAAATGTGAAAATTGCAAAATGGGGGTGTTATTAGTTACGGGAGTGGTATAACTAAGCAGGGGTGTAAAGCGTAAGCCGGTTCGCATAGGAGGCCCGGTATGCGGCGGGCTTAAGTGAGATGATGAAGTGCGCATTAATCAGAGTGGTACCAGAAGTAATCTGATAATACAAAAAAATGAATAGTTTCAGAGGCCCATATAAGCCCAAACCCTAATTTCAAAACCTAAAAAATCCATTCTCCTTCTCCCCCTACCTCGCTGCGCCGCGCAGCCGATCTTGAGAGAGAGAGAGAGAGATTTTCTTGCGAGAATCACGCCGGTTTCAATGGTGAGAGAGGGAATCACGCCGGTTTTAATGGAGAGAGAGAGAATCGCGGTTTGAGGTGAGAGAGAGAGAGAACGGCGAGGGAGGAAGAGAGAGAGATTACGGTGAGAGGGAGGAAGAGAGAGAGATTACGGTGAGAGGGGAGGAAGGCAACGACGAGGGTGACGATGGAGGTGGCGCCGATGGCGTGAATCTTGCCGGCGAGGGTGCGATTGAGGGTCGTTTTTCGTGGTGGCGAGAGCGATTTGGTGAGTGGGCTTCGGTTTGCAGTGGCTCGTAAGTGGGGGGAAGCTCACGGTAGTGGTCGGAGATGGAGGTCTCGCCGGCAACGTCTCACGGTGGCCAGGGAGTTTTCAGGTTCGTTTTTTTTTCTTCCTTCTCTTTTTTCAGTTTCGGTTCCTCCTCTCTTCTTCTCCATCTCTCCTCTTTTCTTTCTCAGTTTACTTTCTCTGTTTTTTCTCTACGTTTTCTGACTTGTGGTTTCGGCTTGGAGGGTGGCTGAAGTTGGGTGATGTTTGTGGTGGTGTGAGGAGGGAGAAGGTGGTTAGGTGACGGTGGTTGGATGAGGTGGTGGTAATTTTGAGTGGTTTTTGAGAGGAGGCCGAAAGTGGTGTGAGGGGTTAGGACAAGTGGTGGTTGTTGGGGTTGGTGATGGTGGTTGTTTGGATGGAGATGGTGGTTCGGTTTGTGGGTGGGTTGTGGTGGTCCGTGGTGGTTGTGAGAGATGGTGGCGAAGGTGGGAAAGGAGGATCGGAGGTGGAGTGGGGTTTGGTGTTTGGGCGACGGTTCGGTGGCTTGATTTTCGTCGTCTTGTTCTCTTGAAATTCGTGCCTGACTGCCTTTTTATAGTTGAAATTTAGGTCTCAGCATTGATTACGGTTTGATCGGGCTTTGACTGGACTTTCAGGTTTGGAGTGGAGCGGACCAGGCCCAACTACTTGGAGAGCGATTCTTGAACCGGATTCTTTGCTGCTTTGCTTACGCTATTTTTTTGTATTTTCGAATTTATTTATTTTGTATATATTTTTTGTTATTATTTTTTGTATTTTTGGACATTTGGACACTTAAACACTTCTAATCTGTAATAAAAATAAAATAGATTTTTTTGACATTTTTGGATTATATAACACTTTTAAATTGTAAATAACACTTTTGGCATTTTTGGACTACTCAAAATAGATTAACTGCACAAGATTTGATTAATAATAATAAAAAGAGTCCGCCAAACACAAAAAAGCGAGCGGGCGGACTAGGCGAATACGCTAAAAGCGAGACTCAAATAGAAGAAATGAGCTCATTAAAAACACTATTTATGTACGACTAAACCCAAATACGAAGATCAAATTGAAGAAGCGCGACGCAAAGATTGATCATTCGCGTACCGCTTAATTTAAATAAAATATTTCGATTTAGTTGAGTTCCATGATTGAAGTTGGCTTAACTTAAGGGACGGACAAAATTAGGGTATTACACACCTCAAACAGCGGCGGACCATCTTCCTCCTCACTGCTACATTCGCTGCTGACACTTCCCCCGACTCTTTATCCTCTTTTGGAGACGATAGACCACCCCAACTCAAAGGTCCACACCATTCCTCAAGTACTTTAACCTCAAACATGGTTCCATTTATGTTTGCATCCACCACCATGTTGAATACATCGTAACATTTTGTTCTTATTAGAATTCTCGCCACATCAAGCGTGTTCTTCTTTCTCGTGTTTTCATCCACACCCAAGAACATCCCGAACCTCCATGCCAGCGCCGTGAAGAATTCAACGTTCCATGCATGAACTGGAATACCATGGCAACGAACCCAAACTACTCTCTATTTGTCATAGTCCATCGAGCACCATTTTCTGATATCTTCAAAAATTTCATAAAACCATTCCTCTGATTCATCAAGAATTGCTTGAATAAACCCCTCCTACATCTCTTCTAAAAGCACAAGGTTGGCTCCCATCGGTGTCACCTTGATCGAGAAGAGAGAAAAAACACTTAATCAAAGTTTTTGCAAGGAGATTGCTACAAGTTTTAGGTCAATCGAGTCATTTCTTAACCATAACCTCAAATAATTAATAAGGAATTATTTGTGTTCTGTTTATTATAAGTTATCTGCTTTGATTTTGTAGTTCCTCATCAAAAAATTCTGGTAAAGCTCCGGTATCATGGGAACAGGTTGTTATTGCTACTTTTTTAGTTTATTATTAAAACACATTTTGATATTTTTGGTGGTGATCATGTTATAATGCTGCATTGGTTGTGTTGGGTTTCATGTGCAGAAGTAGTTCCAGAAGAAACATACAGAGTCAACGGATCAAGTTTTTTTTTTAGATAATCAAGAGTTTCATTGAAGGGAGCATAAGGGGTGTCCAACCCTTACAATAGAAAAAGAAAGGAAGGGGGAGGGCCTCCTCAAAACCCTCTGAGCCAAAACCCAAAGGGAAAAAGACTCAGATGGGAAAAAAGAGTATCCCGTGCAAACAAGCACAACAGTGAGCCAACAACAACTTCAGCCCATCGTTTCTCCCCCTAAATATCCCAATTACAAAGCATAACACTCCGCCCACCCTGCTCCACAGTTCTTCCCCTTCCTAGCTTTGAACCAACACCATGTTGTGTCTTTAATGCCCAAAAGAAGTGAAGGAATTGACAACACCTCACCTTTAAACACAACTCTATTTCTCGCCATCCAAATATTCCATATAACTGCTAACCAAATGAGGTGCTTGACTCGTCTTTGCCTCTTGCCTTTAACCATCCTTCCGAACTCCATAAAGTGCACCGTAACATCATCCACATCAAACGGATCAAGTTAATTCATCGTCCTATGTGCTGAAACTAATAGTTGATCTTTCAGATAGATCTGCTTTAAGTAATGGACAAAAAAGCCTTGCAACTCCAAAAGGTTGTCCTTTTTACCTTAAATTGTAGTGTTCCTATATATAATCTAGTAAACCTAGAAAACAGGTCCTGGATGGATTTAGATGGTTAAATCCTGTTGTTTGAAATTTTGGTTTTATGTAACTTAAACATTGGGATTTGGGATGGGACCTATTCTCATTTCATTTTACGATGATCTTAAAGCTCTTAGTTTGAGGCCTACAAAGCCTTTATCTAGTTATCTTACTAACCATTCACTGATCTTGTCACATACAAATGAAGGAAGTTCGTGTAAGATATGCTGGATTCGGTAAGGATGAAGATGAGTGGGTGAATGTGAGAGAGTGGGTACGAGAGAGATCCATCCCTTTGGAACCTTCAGAGTGTCACAAGTTGAAGGAAGGACATCTTGTACTCTGTTTCCTGGTAAGGGATCCCAACCCTTTTATTCTATTGCATAATACACAATGTGTGTGTCCAGTGACCACATGATTCATGCTGTGCTGTGTCATTCTTGTTCCATGCATTACAAGACAGACACTAGATATGAGAGAAAAATGGAGAGGATCCTAACTCCGTTCAAGTATAGAACACCAGAGGATGAAGAGGAAGTTCAATGATGAGGAGGAATCATAATTTCTAGGTTTCTTTGAAGAAGAAGAAAAAGCAGAACCCTAATTGGATCTTTTTTGTTTTTAATAAAAACTAAATCAAATATGACTTGGATTATGATTTGTTACAAACTATAGAATTTGACATTTGAAAGTGAGAATGAAAATTGATTATTGATTTTCTGAACTGATACAGAGTTATTTTACAATATATGTATAGCTCAAGGACTATGAGTCTCATTAGGCGGTTTATACAACCTGTCATAACCACCTAACAGATTGTGATTAGTTATACAACTAATGACTATTAACAATACAATTGATACTACTACTTATATACTCTAACAATCCCCACAAGCTCAAGCGGGGCTCAAAGACTTTGAGCTTGTCCCTGAGACGCAGAAGTGCGGTTTCTTCGAGAGGTTTGGTAAGGATATCTGCGGTTTGATCTTGAGGTGGAACATAGGCAACCACGAGAGACCGATTGAGCACCTTTTCACGAACAAAGAAAATGTCTAATTCCATGTGTTTGGTTCGAGAGTGAAGGACAGGATTGTGACTCAGAGCAACTGTGCTTTGATTGTCACAATAAATCACAGGAGGAGGAACTTTGATGTGCAATTCATGTAGCAGAGATTGTAACCACAAAACTCAGAGGCGACTAATGAAAGGCTGCGATATTCAACCTTCTATGATAGATTTTGCCACCAAAGGTCGCTTTTAGACCACCATGAGACTAGGTTAGGTCCTAGGTAAATGCAAGCACCCGAGGTAGATCTACGATCATCAATATCAGATGCCCAATCCGCATAACAATAGGCAGAAATACTGATGGGTGAGTTGATAGTTGCTGGTTAAAGTGTGAGGTGACTCATATTTATATGAGTTATTTATGCCCTTATCCATGCAAATCAAGTAATTTCTCAAGTAATATTAGTGTCTTATTACTCTAATTAGTATAGTTGAAGGAAAAGAAGGGTTAGATTCTGTTTTGAGTGAACTCGGCACATCCGGTGCCCTTTTGAGCATTTTAACTTGTTTTGTGAGTGTGTGTAATAATAAAGCGCTATAGCGCTTGACGCTATAAGCGTCATGAGGCAGCTTCGGCCAAATCATTGAGCTCGGGAGAGACCTCGCAAAAGCGGTCGGCGGTCGGCGTGAGGAAGCTTCGGATAAGCTGGCGGCGAATAGTGTATTTCTTTGGCGCCAAGTTCTTCGTTCCATGCCTTGTTTTCAAGACCTACTATGCACGGTGGCACAAACGGATATTCATGGATTTTATAGGCCACCGGCGTGTGTGTAAGTGGAGCGATGGCTCCAGTGGGTGAATCGGCCATGCCTCCCTTCTGCGCAAATTCTGGGCGCGTGAGCTACTCCAACAACTCCTTCTTCCTTTACAAAAACAGATGCTGGGGATACCAAAAGGGATATACAGAAAGTTTGGACATTGAGAGTTTGAGACAGAGAGATTTTCTGCATTACTGAACATTTTTAGTTTTCGTTTTTCTTGTAATTTTTCACTTGTTTTTATTCTCGGTATTAATTCAACGTTTGAGTGTCATCACGGTGAATGAGTTGGGAACCTCGGTGTGTATCTTTTGCCACCGGTTCTTCTCATTTCGTTTTAAGTAGTATGAGTTTTCCAGCTTGTATTGCTTTGATGATGCGAAACATGAGCTAAATACTTTAAGTTGGGTTGCTCGGAACTTTGTAATGAACCATTAGTACTGTTGTTATAATATTGCATGCTTTGCGTTTCAATCTTTGTGTTATACTTCTTTCAAACTTGTTTTAGAAATGATCAGCTAAAATGGGTAAATCCGTGGGTTCAGACATGGTCCATGGATCGACTTCAAAGCTTGATATGAACGAAAGTTTATTTAAAGACATTTAAATAGATTTTGCTTCCTCTAGACATAGAAATGCAATAGTTCATAGAGCAAGTAGTGTGGGTTTTTATTATACAAGGGTGAACTTATTTAGAACCTAGACATAGGAATCTTGTAATGAAAACTCGGCGTGAGTGATCCGAAGGCACAAAAGCAATTGCAACAATAGCTTGACGCTATAGCGTGTAACGTTATAGCTACTGTACTAATTGGGAAGTTACTTAGGAAAGGCAATCCGACTTGTTTCTCTCTCATTCTACAACTCGCTTTTTCTTTTTTTCTTAAAACCTTCACTGTTTAACTGATAACCTGTTACTAAAAACCTTTGCTACTCGGTTCGCTAAGAGCTAGTATCACTTAAACTCTAAAATTAATACCAATCCCTGTGGAGACGAACTGTACTTACTACTTTATTACTTGTTTCGATTGTGTACACTTGCACAACTCGGTAACTCACAACATGAGGCCGAGCTCCATAGTGCTTTTGAGATATCTCAGGATGCGTTTGACAACAGTCCAATGAGATTGAAGGGGATTGGACATAAATTGGCATACCTTGTTGACACAATAACCCAAATCTGGTCTTGTGATAGTAACATATTGTAAGACTCCCACAATGCTTCGTATAAGTGAGGATCCTCAAAAGTGTCTGTGCCATGTTTAGAGAGTTTAAGATTAGTTGGAAGAGGTGTAGAAATGCCTCTGCAATCAGTCATACCATCCCTATTTAAAATATCCTTGATGTACTTGATTTTATTGAGATGAAGAGAGCCCGAGGGAGTGTGTTTGCATTCAATTCCCAAGAAATAATCCAGGTTGCCCAATTGTTTAAGAGAGTAAGCTTGTTGAAGTTTCTGAATGACCAAGTTAATGGCAATGGTGGAGGAGCCTGTAATGATAACATCATCCACATAAATGAGAATAATTAGGCAGCAACCCCTTTTATTATAGATGAGAAGTGAGGGATCACACTTGGATCTAGTAAAGCCAAAGGAGAGAAGAGTGTTGGTGAGGCTTTCATACCAAGCCCGAGGGGCTTGTTTGAGACCATAAATTCCCTTCTTTAAGTGACAGACCAGAGAGGGATCTCCTTGAACAAATCCTGGTGGTTGGTGCATGTAGACATCCTCATGTAGGTGACCATGAAGGAAGTCATTATTCACATCGAGTTGTCTAAGAGGCCAGTTGTGAGATAAGGCAATGGTGAGAACGATTCTGATGGTGATTGGCTTGACAACGGGAGAGAAAGTTTCAGAGTAATCTAATCCAAACTTCTGGTTGAATCCTTTGGCGACAAGACGAGCTTTGTACTTGTTGATTGATCCATCAGCATTCTCCTTCATTCTAAATATCCATTTGCATCCTATGGCACGCTTGTTAGAAGGTAAAGGAACCAGTTCCCATGTCTTATTATTCTAGAGAGCAGTAAATTCTGCTTGCATAGCTTGATTCCACTCTGGTATTGTGAGAGCATCTTGCACAGATACGGGTTCACTGGTGGTGGCATGGATAGTGGGATAGAGAGGAGGTCTAAGGTTGCCTGTTTTTGATCTTGTAAGCATGGTGTGAGTATTATGAGGTGGAGGTGGAGAGGGGGAGGGTGAAGGTGAACTTTCAGGATCAATAGTGGAGGAAGCAGTGGAGGGTAGAGACTGTGTGGGAGAGTTTGTGGCTGGTATAGGTGATATTGGAGTGATATTGGAGGATTGTGGTGATGGAGGCAAAGGGGTGTGATTGGAAGGTAAGGATAGAGGTGTGGTAGGAGGTGGCAGATTAGGTGTAGAAGAGGAAACAACCTGCAAATTAGTGTTAGTACCATGTGAGTGTGTGTGTGTGCATCAGTATCAGTGGCAGTAGTTAGTTTGCTTTGAAAAGGAAAATAATGCTCATGGAATAAAACATCTTTAGAGATGTAAAGACGACCTGTTTTGACATCTAGACATTTGTAGCCACGATGTGAGGCTGAGTATCCTAAGAAAACACACTCTTTAGACCTAAATTGAAACTTGGGATTGTTGTATGGAGTGAGTAGCGGGTAACATGCACAACCAAAGGCCCTTAAGAAGTGATAATCAGGGGTTTTTTTTGAAACAGTGTTACTAGAGGAATCAGATGAGATTGAGTTGCAGGGAGACGGTTAATCAGATAGACAGCTGAATGAAATGCATGATCCCAAAAGTAGTATGGAAGATAGGAGTGAGAAAGAAGAGACAGACCCATTTCAACAATGTGTCTGTGTTTTCTTTCCACAACTCCATTCTGGTGATGTGTTTGAGGACAAATGACTCTATGTATGATGCCTAGATTTGCAAGATATTGTTTAAAAGGACGATACTCACCCCCCCAATATGTTTGAACCGATTTAATCTTCTTGTTGAGTTGAAGTTCAGCAAGGGCTTTAAATTGTTTAAACACATTGAGAGTTTCTGATTTTTCATGTAAAAAATAGATCCAAACAAATCTACTAAATGCATTAATAAAAGAGACATAGTATTTGAACCCCATAGATGATTTCATAGGGGCTGGTCCCCATAAATCAGAGTAAACAAGTTCAAGAGGTTCATTATAGACAGTTTCAGATAAGCATGAAGGTAAACGATGAAATTTTCCTAGGCAGCAAGCTATGCAAAAATAACTTTTATTTCTTTGGAAGGTTGAGAGATTACAAGATTGCAAAACTTTATTGAGTGTATCTAAACCTGGGTGGCCCAGCCTATGGTGCCACTTGGAAAATACAGAAGAGTTACTAGAAACTAGTGAATTGACTAAAGATACATGAGACTGAACACCAGAACCAGCTTGTGAGTGAAGCGGATAGAGGCCTTCTCTTGTCAATCTTCCTGCCAAGAGAGTCTGATCATTGTCATGAGAATGCATAGAGTAGTGAGAAGGATGAAATTTAACATAAGCATTGTTATCCTTTGCAAACTTACTAATACTGATGAGATTTTTATTTAACTGAGGTACGTGAAGAACATCCTTAAGATAAAGTGTGTGATGTGGGCGAGAAGGAGATTGAAATGTAAAAGTACTAAGAGATTGAACAGGCAATTTTGTATCGTTGCCTAGAAACACATTTTCTAGGTGTGCTGGTGGTGGTGGAGCACCAGGAGGAGCAGGAATAAGTGTGCAGTGATTTGTTGCAGCAGTATCCATCCAGTTATTGACAGTGGGGTGAACAGATTGCATACCAGTGTAGTTAGCTTGTGGAATTTGTGGTGTGGCAGCTTAATTCCATGGCGTTGATAGTGCAGGGAGGTTCTGTTGCCAATTGTACTGGTAAGGATTTCCAATTGGATACAAAGGACCAGGGTGAGGATTGAAAGCAGTGTTGAACCTTTGGTAACAGTAACTGGCTTCATGGCCTGTGCGATGACAGACCTAGCATTGGACGTTCGAGCGAGGACCATTCCTGCCACCGCGACTTCGAAAACGACCCCCACGGCCACGGAATTACCCATTGCCACGATTGGGAAAATTAGGGTTTTGATGATTTGGGAATTGGTCGAATTAGAGTTTCCACCATTGTAATTAGCTTGGGGTTTTTCTTGATTGGCCTCATGCGAGTCATCCAAACCGGTTGAATTCTTTGATTGCGTAATATTCAGGGAGGCCGATTCTTCCAGGATCTTTGCTTTGTCAATGCGTTGTTCGTGAGCGAGGAGAAGACCACGAATTTCTTCAAGATCGAACCACTATATCTTGCTGTTAATCAATGTTACGAGAGATTCATATTCGCTTGGTAAACCTTCTAAAATGACATCAAGTTGATCCTGGATTGAAACGGATTCTCCAATTGAGATGAGCGAATCACTTAGGTGCTTAATCTTTGCAAGAAATTCCGTCACTGTGGAGGATCCCTTCTTGGTTGTTCTTAATTGAGTTCGTAATTGTCTTGCCTGAGTGTGGGTTTTTGATTGGAACGCAATATGAATGTTGTCCCAGAGTTGATGTGTATAACGACATCCAATAACCGACGACAAGATCGCCGGCGAAAGTGACGACTGCAACCACACAAGTAAAAGTTGGTCCTGCAATTCCCAGTTTGTATATGCAGGATTCTCGTGATTGTTGATTCTGTCTTCTTCAGTGGCGAATTGAGGAGGTATCACCGGCGCGACACAAAACCGATGAAGACGATGAGCCCGTAGCATCGGCTCGATTTGCTGAAGCCACACTAGAGAATTTGTTTCGTCGAGTTTAACCGATGTTTTGTAGTTGAATGATGAGAGAGGTGGTTTATCAGAAGGCGCCACCAGTGGTGGTGGCGTAGGCAGTGGTGTGTGTGCCATCGGAAAAAAAAGAGAGCAGCGGAGAGAAGAAAGAAAAGGGATTGAACCTTGCCACGATGGTGGCTCAGAAGGCTCTGGATACCATGTCACAAACTATAGAATTTGACATTTGAAAGTGAGAATGAAATTTGATTATTGATTTTCTGAACTGATACAGAGTTAGTTTACAATATATGTATAGCTCAAGGACTAACACAATTCTGTTAGGCAGTTCATACAACTGTCATAACCACCTAACAGAATTGACAGTTAGTTATACAACTAACAGCTATTAACAATACAATTGATACTACTACTTATATACTCTAACATGATTGTAGATATCCACATAATTAAGTAACACACACTTAAGCACAGTAACAACTACATTATCATTTTTTTAATGGAAACTATAAGAAAATGTCAATATTGCTGCCACATAAGTAACACACACATAAGCACCGTAACAGCTACATGATCATTTTTTAATGGAAACTGTATGAAAATGTCAATGTTGCTAACATTTTGAAACATAAAGGACCAAATTGGAGAAAAAAGAAGATAAAAGACCAAATCAATATTTTAAAGTAAGTTGAAGGACTCCAGGAGTAATCTCACCTTGAATTTAATTACTATGACGTCTTACCTTTTTATATATATATATATATATATATATATATATATATATATATTATGACTTGACACAATGATAAATATGAATGGACATTAGTGTGAAATTTGCTTACACTTTTTTCTGGCTTTTAGCTACTCTAGAAGTTCCCTAACTTTCAATACCTTTTTTTGACCTTTCATTGGTTTTTCATAGAGAATTGCTATTTGGACAATAGTTTTGTGGACAAAGTGGACAAATACAACATTTATACTGTGTGGACAAAGTGGACAAATTCACATAAAGGAAAAGAATCAAATCAGAAAACTACACCGCAATTACTCAAAGCTGCAACATGTTTAAATGGTTTATCAAGTGTTTTGAAGATATAATAAGAAATCACAATCATAAGTATCGCAGCAAGGCACGTGAAGAGAAGAAAAGCATTAGCCACAAATGAGAGAAACACACACCCAACCCATATTAATTATAGCAAACAATATGCAAAATCTTGTAAATGAAAATCCTCTTAATTACAATATGCATCAGTCATGCTGGGTTAGAACTTCAATGTGGTGTTCTGTAGAAACTCAAACTGTATCCCAAAATTGGAACTTTAGTTACCTTTTAAAAAGAGATAAATTAAGTGAAACATAAGGATTTAAAATTCATGACAGCATGTCAATTAATCTTAGTGGGTATGAAATATGATAGAGCAAGGTAAAAATTCAGATGATGAGGAGTGAGCAACAGTTTCAACCTTGTGAACTACTACATTGCTGTTTGACACAAAGAAGGCATTATAAAATAAGTTGATGCAAATACTTTTCTTAGTTACTACTATATAATAAGAAATCCCTGTTTGGATTAAACAATAAAATAAAATCTCCAAAAAGGTAAGTCAAGCATGCTAGATTATAGAAACAAAAAAGGATTGTATCAGATAGTTCACCTTTCGACTCCTGCAGGAACGGCGTTATGAGGCACATGATGATAAGCAGGATCCAGCACATCATTTACAGTACCAGGAATTATTGATCCAAGAAAACCATTTGATAGCCTGCTCCTGCTGAAGTCATCAAATATATATGAGACAACTTCCCAAATCCATTTCAGTGTTAAAAGTTAAATAAATACCAATACAATAACAATGATCCTCATAAATCAACTTTCCATATATCATTTGACTTATCATATCCTCTGTGGTATCAAACTTTCAAGGCATTAGCACAGTGAAAAACATACAAGTCATGAGCACAAATTGACCACATTAACGACTATGAGACAAAACAAAACATATAATTACTACTTTTTAAAGGCATAGATAGATACAAGTATTAAAAACAAAACAAAATCAAGCTATTACCTCAGCTTGTTTGTAATTTTGTATTCATGATATCAAACACAACAAACCAGTATCTTGTTGTTCTACCAATTATGTTGAAGTAATTGTTCAATATGACTCAGCATAGTAATTTACAATAAACTATAGCAATAATTTAGTATATATAGGGCTGCACTAATTTTCAGAATAGATTATAAAAAATATAGAATTGCGCATGGCATTGATCAGCTTATGATATGCTCAATGTAGAAAGTTGGCAACCATCTTCCAAAAAGCGAAGTAACCTTTGAATACAAAACCTTGAACGAAATCTGTTTAAATTTCAATTCATATTTAATATGTATAATCTGTATTTAAAAGTGTAACAAAATAAAGCGTAACCATACAGAGATTACATAATTTGGAACATTTTTCGTTATCAGGGCCCATGCTGGTTCATACCAGCACAATAACCCACATGAAAACAATGCTCAGTCACTTGAGGATCAAAAAAAAGGCTGAGAAAGTTGGAGTCAAAAGAGGGTAGAGTGTTGAAACTAAACAACTTCCAAAGTTTACATACAGTGTTGAAAGTGAAAAAGAAAGAGAGACATATGGTGTAAATCGTATGTCTGAACTACACAACGGAGACAGTTTTATATAATGACTGAAATAATAACAGGATATCCTACCATAATTACATGATTTTCTTAATATATATATATATATATATATATATATATATATATATATACTATGATAAATACATATTTTAAGTTGTATAAAAAAAATTCAAATAAACACTTTCCCTTATATGTTTGTATATTAAAAAACAGTTGAATTTCCTAACACATCCGTAATCACTTGTCACAAGCCAATCCGTTCTCTTATTTTCAAATAAATCACTTTGAATTTGTTTTCGCAAATTGATGTTCAATTAACCACTACAAATGCATCTAGTAGATGGGGCGCTTTTTTTTTATCTACATGGGCGTGCTTTTTTTGAGCTTTGAGCGCATGTGGCCATTATTCACTCCAACAATGGGCAACGCTTCCTAAAAAGCGCCAACCATTGCAAAACACGTCCTCCCAGATATCATGCAGCGCTTTTTAAAAAGCGCTGAATATATCCAAAGCGCCCTCCCAGATACTTAGCGCTTTTTAAAAAGCTACTGAATATATCCAAAGCGCACTCTCAGATACTTAGCGCTTTTTAAAAAGCTACTGAATATTACCCTTATCTGTGGCGCTTCATTAAAAGTCTTTGAATATTGCCTATTTGTGTTATTAAATACCCAGTACGCTTTATTAAAAGCGCTGAATATTGCCTATTTGTGTTATTAAATACCCAGCCGCTTCATTAAAAGCTACTGAATATTGTCAAAAAAATTTTTTAATTTTTTCTGCTTTGTGTGTTTTCCTTTTTATATTTACAAATTACTGCATGTACCAATCCAATCCAATACATAACAGAATCAAATTGCTAAGAGGAACCCAAATTACATATAATGAAACAAATTACATAAGAGGAACCAAAACAAAATAGCTAAGAAGTTTCATTATCTAATTCATATGTATCCAAAACAAGCTATCAAGTTACAATATTATGAACCAAAAACTAGCTAGGCTAACTTATATGTATCCAAATGAAACTTTAAAAAAACGGAGACATAATCGCACCATTCTCCCTAAGCTCAAGAATCGCTCAAGCCAGTATGTCCGGCTTTGACAATCGCTAAAATACTGAAATTATATAAATAAATAAAATTAGAATTGAAATGGTTAAATATTGGAAAGAACCATTATTAAATCGAAATCATATAAAAATATATTATAAGTAGATACACGACGGGGATAGTCGTTTTCTTTTGGGTAATAATATCCTTCATATATTTCATGACGTAATACCCACAATCAACGTTATTGAATTGTTTAGGACACTACAAAACATAAAATTAGTTAATTGTTAAATTGAGTTGAATACGATTTTTGACAAAATAATGTAATGTATAAGTTAGAAACTTACAATTATTGCTAACCATTTGACCGTTAATTTATCCACTCCCCAATATGTCCTTAAAGCTATTTGAATAGAATGTCATATAACTATATTAATAACAATATATACATATATAAGTAAAAGTAAGAAATATGCAGAATGACACAAAATAAACACACACGTTAAAAGCTCCACAAACTCCAAGTGGTTTTTGTAATGATTTTGAAGTGAGTCAAGGTAATACACGGTTTTTTTCCTAGGATTAATTGCAAACAAAACCCAATGTCTCCTACAAAATAAATTTACGAATAAGTAATTGACTACTATTAAAAAAATGCATGTTATATAAGAATTAATGAGTAAAAATTCTTACCCTAGATTAACCTAGGTGCTAGAAGTAAGACATCATCACTTCTATTTTGAGCTTCAATGAAGCTACTGATTGACATAAGTTTGAGCAATGACTGGTTTTGTTCCACAAGTGATTCATAATTTGGCAGTGGGATTCACTTGATGAAAGGTTGTACTTTAGGACACAAGAACAAATATCTATGTGTCTGCATTGGAAGGGACCACAATGTCCTCGCATAAGTAGTACCTACATTTAGATATATAAATATATATTTATATATAAATTAAATTAACGATATAATAAAATAAAATCGACAATGTCAAATAATAAATTACATAGTACGACATATATATTCATAACAATACCGGTTGCCTCATCCGAATCACATACAAAGACGAATATCCTCACGTCCGACTATTTGAGGACCGCTAGCTCCAAAACTTCTTCATCAAAATTTATGATAAGGATTTTCTCCTTCATCATGTATTTTCTCGTGACGTCGGCTACCGACCAATATTCATATAAGCTTCACTAATGGAAGAGGAAGAGGAGGGCCGAGACACAATTGGAGAAGGGAGGATGAGTCACTTGGCGAGAGAAGAGGAGGGTGATCGGTCACTTTTGGAGGAGAGGCGGTGTGAAACTTCTACATAAGGGGGTGGTGAGACACTTTTGTAGAAGGGGTGGATCGAGACACTTTCTTGCCAATAGATATTTCCTTGCCAACACTTTTCAAAGGAGACATTTTCTTGCTTGGTAGACACTTTCTTAGATTTTTCATTTTGGCGCATCTATGTATAAACAAAAATAATTACTTAGTTAGCACAAATTATATGACAAAAACTATAATTAGTTAGTTACAAATATATTGTCACTTACAACGACAAGGTCGATGGCCATGCCACAAAGGGTACTAACCGCTTGTGACCGTCACAAGATATCAATATTGTCAATCGAAGCAGAGCAATGGTGCATCCTCCCTAATTGGTACCGCAACTCGACTCTAACATGATTTGGAGGTAGGGGTAAATTGTGCATCAAGGGACCCAATTCGTTACGTGTACCCTTTTTTATCGGACCCAATTCTGGTCTCAACCCCATACTAAGCAAGTCCAACCTCGAGTTGATGGTATCTTTAGTCTTTCCCGGCATATTGAGTAAGGTACCAATGACACTTTCAAAGACATTTTTTCAACATGCATCACATCAATGAAGTGTCTTACATATAATGACTTCAAAGATGGCAAGTCAAAGAAAATCGATTTTTTTCTTCCACCCCCGTTTAGCAACCTCTCCGGCAAAAGGCTTCCCAAATTTAAGGTTCAAATCTTTCACCTTTTCAAACAGTTGTTCACCCGTCAAAGCCGTGGGAGCTTTACGGTTTCGGTATTCCCATTGAATGCCTTTTTAACGATCGATCTTGATGAGTAGATGGCAAAAATCTATGATGACCGGGGTAGATATTCTTCCTACCATGTTCCAACCACATCCAATCGGTGTTATCTTCACATATAGGGCATGCACACCGACCTTTCAGATCGCACTACCGGATATATTGCCATGATATCTTTGGAAAGTCATTAATTGTGCCAAAAATCATAGCCCTCAAGTTGCAACTTTCTTCTCTCGAACCCATCATACACCTCTACTCCATTCTCCCACATTAGCTTCAAGTATTCAATTAAAGGAGCCAAGTATACATCAATATCATTTCCGGTTGCTTGGGCCTGAGAAATTAACAAAGACAACATCATATATTTGCGTTTCATGCAAAGCCATGGAGGTAAGTTATAAATCGCCAATATCACGGGCCATGTAATTGTGGGAGCTACTCGAATACCGTGCGGGTTAAAACCATCGGCAGACAATGCAAGTCGTAGGTTTCTTGGATCCAACCCGAAATCAGGATAATCAATATCAAATTTTTTCCATTGCGGAGAATCCGCCGGGTGTCGTAACATGCCATCTTTAATCCTTTCATCCTCATGCCATGTCAAGTGTTTTGCATCTTCTGAACTACGGTACATACGCCTAAATCGAGGAATTATGGGAAAATACCACAACACCTTTTCTCGAGAGAATCTTTCTTTTTATACCGCGATGCATTACATTTAGGACACGACTTTAAAAATGCATGTTCATTCCGAAATAGAATGCAATCATTGGGACAAGCGTGTATCTTCTCATAGTTCAAGCCAATGGACCCTAACATTTGTTTTGCATCATACGTCCGAGAAGGGAGCACATTATCCTTGGCAACATTTCTTTCAATAGTGTGAGTAATTCAAGAAAGCTCTTATCCGTCCATCCGTGGCAAGTTTTCAAGTTATACAACTTTATCACGACCAATAATTTTGTGAATTCAAGACAACCTCATACAACGGCGTCTCTGCATCCGTTATCAACTTCTCAAACATTTGAGGACGGTCATTAAGATCGTCTTCAAAAGCCTTTGCCATCTCTTCAAATTCGTCCCCAACAAACGTAGGTATTTGGTGTCAACCGGTGCACATCTCTCAAGACTATTACCCATATTCGAAGATTCAATTCTTTCCTCACCATGCATTGTCCAACAAGTGTAAGTTTGATCAATTCCATTACCCTTTAAATGTCCTCGTCAACAAATCTCGCATTAATCGATTTTACATAGCAACAACGTAAACGAGGACATATCATATTACTAGATCTCCCTAAACGTTGAACAACACAGTTCACAAAATAATCCACTCCATCTCTATAATGTCCCCTAAACGTTGACAGACGATTGGCAGACATACACTTTCTATCCATAATGTCCCAATATCTATAATAAATTCGGATAAGAGAATTTACAATTTTATTGAAGCTAAGACATTCGATCAACTAGCTAGTAGTTTCAACTAAACAAATCAAAGACTTTGATGTCTTCTATATAGTCATTAATTCTTCATATAAAATAAACAAAAGAACAAAAAAGTACGAACAAGTGGAAGCAACATCGACAAATATCCAACCAGTGTGTGAACTCGAACTAGAACGAACTCTCGAACCAAGACAAACTCGAACAACGATCGCTAAGCTCAGACAAAAAAACTCCCAAAACCTAACAAACAATTCGCATATTCGATTTAGGCATATTTGATTTTACTAATATAGATGACACACACTTTGCTTAAAAAAATCTATCCTTTGAGAATCAAAATCTCAACAAAACCAAGCAACAAACACATATCAACTAATTTCTCTCCTATCAAACACATTCAACTAATTTTACACATATCAAACACATACAAATACATTCAACATATTCCTCTCCTATCAAATATTTTTTTCACACATTCAACATATTTCAATCAAACTACATATTCATCTCCAACCTAACAAAAACCTAAAAACAAAAAAACAAAATAGAGAACTAACCTTTGAGAGAAGATGAGGACAAGCAATGAGGACTATGGGTGCTAGAGAGGATTGAGACAAGCAATGTGGGTTTTGGGGTTATTGTGGGTTTGGGGGTTTGGGGGTTATTGTGGGTTTATGGGTTTGTGGGTTTGGGGGTTTGTGGGTGGTGCTAGAGAGAACGAGAGTGAGGGAGAGTTGAGAGAGGAAGAGCTAATGAGAGTGAGGGAGAGAAGAGAACCGTGAGAGAGAGACGTGAGCGAGAGAGAGAGAGGTTTGTGGGTTTTTGGGTGTGGGTTTTTGCTGAGAGAGAGGCAGAACGTACGCAGAGAGAGAGAGGAGAAGAGAAGCGCGAAGGGAAATGAAAATAAGAGAGAAAACGAACGGGCAAAAAAAAAAAAATTAAAGCAATACTCAGCGTTTCTAAAAAACGCTGAATATGTCAAGAACGCGTTGTGTGATGGGCAGCGTTTGTTTAAAAACGCTGAGTATTCTACGCGTGATGGGTAGCGTTTGGTGTAAAAACGCTGAGTATGTGTAGAACGCATCCTTCATTGCGCAGCGTTTGTTTAAAAACGCTGAGTATTCTACGCGTGATGGGTAGCGTTTGGTGTAAAAACGCTGAGTATGTGTAGAACGCGTCCTTCAATGCGCAGCGTTTGGAAAAAAACGCTGAGTATTACTTGCGTGTTTTTGTGATAGGCAGCACTCTTTGAGGAAACGCTGCTCATGGTGGCGCTCATTTTTAGCCAATCTGGCGTAGTGAACGTTTCTCATCAAAAAATGTTGAAAGCATGCCTCATCTACATAATTTTGACGGATCATTAACATAGAAACAATTTCCATACTGAAGAAATTCATTGTGAGGTGTTTGAGTTTTACTGAAGATATTCTTCATTCTGTCACAACCTTCCACCCAACATATTTTATGCTCTTTTCTCCTTTCCACATTTGCTATTTTTTTGTATATCCAATTTTCTGGGTATGAAATATGATAGAGCAAAATGCATCATTCATTCTGGGTTGAAGCTCCAAGGTGGTGTTCTCTAGAGACTCAAACTGACATATTAGGGGAAATTAAATAAACTTCATCTCCCATATTAGGAGAAATATCTTTCGCATTACATTGTATCTTCCAAGAACGGCGTTATGAGGCACATGATGATAAGCAGGATCCAGCACATCATTTACAGCACCAGGAATTATTGATCCAAGAAAACCACTTGATGCACCTGCATCAGATTATAACAGTGCACTTGCACTTGGTGTTCCTGAACCAAAAACAAACAACAATGTACAAAACATCTAAGGACTATTTTGATGCATCAGCACTTGATCTATGACGTCATAGATGGATAACATGAATAAAATTCGAAGAAGTAAAAAGAAATTCGTTCACATCACCAATCAATTCAAAACAGACTCAAGATTGATGAAATGAACGAATTCGAAGATAAAATAGTAAAAAAAAGACTTGAAAGAAACACGAGAATCAAACCAAAGAAGGAGAGAACATCATGAATCTTTCTAGCAAGAAAGCATAAAGAAAATAAAAGGAAAAACATGAAAGAAAATACTGGAATTGTAATGGTTGGTTTGGGAACGTTGCAGTGACCCGTCGTTCCGTGAGCCTCACGGGACTTAGGACATATAAGCGTCTCTCGGAGTAACTTCTCTATCCTAGGATTGACACTTGTCTTATTTGAAATAACAAATGAACTACTAATAACTTCCTACTAATAACCATCAAAGTGCTTGACTTCTCCACTATTCTTCGAGAATGCATATGATAACTGCTTCAAACCTCTTTCTTGATAACTTTCGAATATTGTCAAGTCACCAATCCTTCAACACTAGAGTAAAGCCCGTGCGTTGCACGGGTTTATTTAAAATATTTTTTGTGAATTATTATAATTATAATATTATTTATTTTTATTATTTTGTGTATTATTTATGATTGTTTGTAAACAATTTTTTGAATGTAGTTTAATTTAAGAGTTTTTCATTACATAGGAAATATGTTGTTACAAACATGAGGAGTATTATTGTCAAAAAAAACATGAGGAGTCTAAATTTATTATTATAATTGTCTTAATATGTTCTTAGGAATATGGAGAATGATTATTAATTGTTATTAATATTTTTTTGTTACAAACAATTTAGGTGAGTTAGGCTCATTATAATCAACTAGCGGGGAAAGACGGTCCCTCCGGGCCTGTCTTTCATGTGTTTGTGTATTATTGGGTGGTTATCATTATTAGAAATAGAAATGTGTTAGTGTGTTAGTGGGTGGTTACCATTATATAACTTGTACTTATAGTAAGGGCATTTTTGTCAGAAAAATCTGACATCAAAAGGGGCAGTTATTTTTTGAATCCCCTTTATTAATAGTTATAGATATAATATAATTGATTCTTTTATTAGTTTTTTTATTTATTTTGATGATTTATTAGTTTTTTATTTATCAATATCTTTTTGATTTGTTTGAAAAGGATAAAGTGCATTTGTCATATAAAAAAAATAGAGGATAAAGTGCATCTATAAAAGTACAAAGTAAAATGTCTCTCAAGGCTCATTTTCTTAGGTGTCACTCATATGTGAATTTCATCCAAATCCATTTAATGTTTGTCCTACATGTCATTTCAAGTTGCTTATTTGGATAATTTAATTTAAATTAAAATAAAATATTAGTTATCACTCATATGGCTGTTTTATTTTAATACTTTGAATGCTAAATTGTAACTCATCAAACCACAAAATCATAACTTCCTCCCAATTTATAACATTCGAATATAACTATTAAACATTAAAACATTTTAATATTTTGTCTTATGATTCATTTAGGCTCATCAAATATAATTGACTCATTTTTATTTCATACCTCACACAAAATTGGTTCAAATTTTTCAATTTTTTTGGTGCAATTTTCAAAAAATTTCCAAACTTTTTAAATTTCAATTTCAAACCATTTTCCTACCACTAACATCTCTATTAACACTATAAATAGGCTCCATTGGTATCACAACCTTCCATCCAAACATATTTTATGCTCTTCTCCTTTCCACATTTGCTATTTTTTTGTATATCCAATTTTACTCATTTCCTCTCCAATTTATATTATATTCTGTCACCATTTTGGATCACACCATTCCTATCTTTTAACTAAAATTGATTCAGGATTTCCCAAGTTATCAAACATATCTGATTTTTATACTTTTAAAATTGTCTCAGGGCTCTCCTAACATAGTCATGGCCCATATTGACGTAATCATTTTGATTCACAGGTGAATTGCAGTTTTTAAGTTATTCTATATTTTTAGATTCGTTGAAATTTAGTGACCTTTTTTTTTGATAATTTGTAGGTATCGTATTCATCTTAAAGTAGTCGATCACTCAAACTTAGCTGTCTTCATCTTAAAAGACTCTGTTGCTTTTGGTTTTTACGAAAAGCATCTGATGGACCAAAATGGAGCATTTCGTATGGCTGATTTTAGAAAAAATTGTATTTTTTAAAGTTTGTTGCCCCAACACACAATCAAGTGGTTATGATAACACATATGTTGTTAATAACATATGTATGGATAAAGATATAATCGATCAGTTTAAATACAAGATGAATACAGAGGTAGCAATTTGCTAATTCATTTACGTAATGACTACATAATAAGTGAAACTGCAACTTATTATCTATCTAAGCAAAAGTTGGAGAATATATTAAATGCTAGGCCAACATGGCACACAATATTTACAACCTTTCAATACTGTGTGGCAGTTACACATTGTTAGGAAAATCTCAATCCGTTTTATTTATCAAATAATTATTCTTAATTAATACACATATTTGAAATTGTTGTGTTTTACTTAAAAAAGTTTTTTAAAATAATTTATTCAGCATTTTTTTAAAGATTAATTATTATAATGTTACGTTTATTTGAGTTATCAAATAAATTTACGTTTATAAGATTAATTGTTAATTTGGTACAATAGTATTATTAGTATATACTAGGGGATAACCCCGTGCGATGCACGGGTTTATTCAAATACTTTTTTACAGGAATGTAAAGATGTAATTATTTTATATATATATATATATATATATATATATATATATATATATATATAATTAGAAAGAAAAGATTAACAATTTTCAACATAATTTATTAAGATAGCAATTTACAAATTAACCTACATATATAAAAATAAAAATTTAATTTAATATAATTTAGTTTAGTACTACACGATGTTAAGAACTATTATAAGGACTAAAGTCTATCACTATTGTAATGATATTAGTAGAAGCAAATAGAAATTTAAGGAACTCAGATTATTCATCATTTTCATACTAAGGTTTTAGAATTACAATGAATTATTAACCGCTTCTCTCATGCAATATACCAAATTGGGAAATACTTACGTTAACTAATTTAGAGCAACATGGGTATAATTTTGGCATAGTTATATAATATAATTAATTGTTTATTTATATTATTCAAAAAAATTACCCAACTTTTTTTTGAGGGAAATTAGTACAAATATATATTAAAAACAACTATTTTATATTTTCAAAGGAGGATATATGCTTTCATTTAAATAAAGGTTTATAAAAAAATTAAAAAGCATGCAAAATATTACACAATATTAACAAACCAATAGGACCTTCACTTAACAGAATATAAACACAATTGATTCAATTTCTTAAAGAAAATATTACTTTATTTAAATGAGACTATGAAGACTATCTTTCATAAAATTAACTTCAATGCATAAAATATCTTAGGACAAAATATTCAGTTTTTTTAGTTACACACAAAAAAAATCTTAAAAAAAAGTTTTATATTTTCTGTTGACAACTCATTAAAAATCTTCATAAAAAAGTTGTTGAAAAAACTAAGCTTAGTTTAAAACTCAATAAACTATTTAATACATTACATCTTTTAAAACCAAGTTTTTAGTTTTAGGGCCTAAACATGATAAGCTGTTTTTTTATATTTGCAGTTTACAACCCATTTTAAAAAGCTTCATCGATAGTTGTATAAAAAAACTAAACATAGTTTTATTCTCAATAAACTACTCTGGAACAACATCGTTTTACTCTCAATAAACTACTCTCAAACGGAACAAAAATAATAATTTATTGTCAGTAGTTATGTAATTTCAATGGACAAACTCACTATTTCTAGTTTATTGATGTCTTGTGTCAATAATTTAAATTACCCCAGACTATCATATGTTTAATTAAGACCGATACTATCAAAAAAAAAAACAATATATTTTTACTCATTGAGACTAATAACTTGGAATTAAAATTTTATTAGAAGAGGTATTAGTAAAAGTTGATGAATTAGAATTTATTTTCTATAATTAAAAATTGACACAAAATTGTAACCTATTTATTAAATAAATTTACTTAATTTTATGTTAAAAAAAATTAAAAATCAATTGAATCTTATTTATGTCGTCACTATTTAAAGCAGAACACTCTAACCTTTTAACCCATGGTAAAATAGTAGGTTGAATCTTAAATTAACCCAAATGAACAAACTTCTAGGCTAAATAAAAGATAGGAAGAGAGCCAATGAAATGGTTGAACATCCTATAAACTAAGTTACATCAATATCCTTCTTACAATTACAACAACCAAATTACATGAGTGACAACCTCAAAATTATAGCCTAAATTTTTCACCTATTTTCTTTCATTTCCTAGCATCCAAATAGATTACAAATATCTATTAAACAACATATATGACATTTACAAATGAGATACCTTTTTATTCACGGATTCATCATACTGCTTTCCTTTTAATGAAATATCCAACAACTTCATTCCCCCAATTACTAATGAAGCTTCAAACTACTACATGTAATGACTCTAATCTCCAATTTCATGGATACCCCTATGTTTTCCAAAACCTCTAACTCTCTCTTGTCGACAATCAATGCACCAATTTCTTTCCATGCATCATTTTCTTATCAATTATACGCATGCATGTAGACCACCCTTTGTGACACTTGTTGCCTATGGAAAGACATACCACAATGTGCTAATGATTCCAATTGACAACAATGTTCAAGATTTTGTTGTTTATATAGTAATTCCTTAATTAAATGATAAATGTAACCTTCATTTTTACCATTAAAATATTGTAACGTTCCTTTTATTTCTCTATGTGTTTGCCTTTTTGTCTTACTATTATTCACTTTAGCTACTTTAAGGTTCATAAATAAATGGAGATGAAAAGATGCAAGGGTAGAGAATAATAAGTCTTAGTTTATTTTTATTTTATAGTTTTATTGACACCTATAAAGGTAACTTTTGTTCAAAAAATTGATATAAAATAATAACTTCATATATTCTTTCTACTACATGGAATATATATTGTTCTTTATTTTTTTTAATAATTTATGTATATTTTTACTGAAATTATAACATTTGTTCACATATACTTAAAATTAATCCTAATCCTAAATATATCAAAATAATTGTAAGGATATTTAAAGTGAAAATGTTTGTTAAAAATTTGATTAACGTATGAGATAATATTGTAACGTTATTTAAATAATGAATGGTTTTTTTTAGACAGTAAATAATGAATGTTTTGATACAATGGTTTTATTTCCCACTATTAGTTAAACAATTCTCATTATTTATATTTTCAAAAGTAACTATAAACACTACGACTAAAAAGAAAACTCATGGTTGATTGTACATTAAAAAAATTCACAACTGAATAATTTTATACCAATTATTCACAACTCAAAGAAATTATATTATTGTTAGAATTGGTCAAAAATAAAAATTAATTGAATAAATATATTTACCAATTATGATAGGTTTTATGAAATAATAAATAATTAAGGACTTTCAAAATTCTTTTTTATGTAACAATCATGCATTGGAAGGAAGAGAGGTTTCACATTAGTATAAATTATTCCTTTAAATGACAATAAACTCATGAGTTAAATAATAAAGAAATAGTAATATAGTGAAAAAGCAAATTGAAAAATAAATGAAGATGATATGGAGCATCGTAGAGCTTGGAAAAAAGTTTCCTTTAGAGATTTATATAGATATTATTTTCCCATTTATTAAAACCAAAAATTTAAAATGCTTCCCTTAAAGAGGAATTGATATCCATTGAGCTTCCACTTTCTCAAACATTGGAAGTAAGTTTGAGCTTCTCAAGCAAGACCCAAGGTATGACAAATTTAACTCTACTATCATCTAATACGATTTTGTTTAAATTTAAACTATTAAGTGATAAATTTTTGGGTTGTTTTTTTTATACCCCCACCACTTCACCCAATACCCCCACATATCATTGATAATCCCAAAATACCCATGAAAAAAAGTTTTTTTAAAAAAAAAAATAAAACCAATCGTATATATGTATTTAAACATATATACAACATTAAAAAAAGTATGAATCGTATATACGTCAGGTGGGGGTATATACGACTTTTTTAATTTGTATCCCTACCGTATTAAAAACACAAATCGTATATACATGTTCCTAACTATTTCCTTGTATAGGATTTAGCAAGAACGTGATGAAAAGAATGAGAAGTATAAGGTGATCAGAATAACATCAGTCCTCTCTATTGATCTTAGGGGCTTATATTTATATTACAATGTGTCATTAATGCTCATAAGTATTACATGTAAATGCAGCGAGATCTTATGCGAGATTCTCGGGCTTTCCTAATATATTCAGCTAGATTCTCGTTTAATGCTGAACTTGTAGGAGACGTCGACCCTCTTGGCCGAGGGGTGGTTCCTCGTCCTGCGTAGCCGACTAGTCCCTCGGCGCTGAAGGAGGCGGTCTTCGTGCGCTAGTCTTCGATCTCCTAGGCTCAGTCGAGTCGGCTAGGAAGTGTCGCGTATCCGAGCCTTCCTGGGCGGTCGGCTGAGAACAATACACAAGTGTGGTATATACGATTTGTAATTAAACAAGTCGTATATACCCCTCCCATATGTATATACGATTTGTTTTTTTTAAAAAATTGTTTTTTATTTAAAATTTTTTTAAAAAAAAGTTACAAATAGGCTACTAAAAAATTGTTAAAGAGTCAAAATTAATCAAAAAATTGTAAAAACACCACTAAAAATATGAAAAACAAAAACTAAATAAGGCTATGCAAAAAAAAAATTAGATTTTTTGGAGACTATGAAAAATTAAAAAAATTAATAAAAAATATTAAATGATGGAATTTGGGATTTTGAGCTAGTTGTCCCGTTAGAAGTCCCTTTTATGGGAGTCTTGATCCTTGATTTTTTTTTGGAATTAATGGATTTAGTTTCATTACAATCGGAGTAGGTTGCCCGAAAACCAAATTTTTAGCCAAAATTATGTGTCCTCCGGAGCCCCGTCCCCCTCCTACTGATGCGCCCAAATGTCTTGACTTAGCTGATGATTCTGAAGATTTATAGATTCACACGATCAAAATGGTGTTGTGTTTCGTTGTTCTAATCATATATTTTGTAGGATGAATAAGGACACCACATTCGCCCAACTCAAGGAAAAGGCTGAGAGGAAGATACGTCCAGAGGGAGAGTGGCGTAAAGACGTGGAGCGCATACGTTATCGAAAGTACAATTGTGGAGATGACGGGACTGTTTGTTATCCAGTTATGCAGATCTGAAGTGACGACGACGTTCGCGCAATAATGGAAGCTCATGCTAATGTTCCAATGGGATGTAGTATCTTGGAGCTGTACGTGCACACGATTCACACTCCGGAAGAGGTCATTTATCTTCTGCAATAGGGACTACCAAATAAATGCTAGTTTCTTACTTGTTCCGACCATCTAAGTACTTTGTATTATGTTTTCCTCTCGTTTCGTTTTTTATTTTCTATTCGTGTATTTCTGCGAAATGTGTTGTTTATTTCAGTCTTTTTTCTATATTATATTATGTTCGAATTTTTAATCTTGTAATATTTTTTCCTTGTTATTAATCTAATTAATTTATAAATAACTATAATAATGTTTAAATATTTTTTTACAAAATAATTAGGTATTATATATTAATATATAATTAATTCAAAAATAAAAAACACAGTTCAGAAGTCACCTGGTGGGGGGCGACTTCTGCACTACACGGAAAAAAATTGCAAAATTTAAGTGTAGAAGTCTAGGTGGTGGGGGGCGACTTCTACACTTTAAAAAAAGTGTACTACTTTGGTAAAAAATCCAAAATGTGTACATTTTTGGTAAAAAAATTGCAATAAAGTGATTTTTTTTGCTGAAAAGAGTGTATTGAAAAACTTTGTTGGTTACTCCCTCCGTCTCATATTAAGTGTTTTGTTTGGATTTTTTATTTGTCTCAAATTAACTGTCACTTTAGAATCCCAATACAACATCTATTATTACTTTCCAACAGTACCCTTACTTTAAAATATCAATAACTGTGTCTTTGCTCCAATCGAGAAAAGTGTAAAGGTATTTTAGTCCTACCACATTTTTCCACCATAAAATTTAGCATATTCAATCATTTTTTAATACCCGCGTATAACTTTAAACGACACTTAATATGAGACGGAGGGAGTAATAAACTCACGAGAGTGATAGAGAAGTAAGAAAAAAGCACAAACAAAATGGTCAAAATTACACTCTATGGTCAATGAAATATCCGACAGGTCATAAAGGTGTCAGCATAATTACAGCTGCTCATAATGGTGTGGGGCTTACTTTCATATTATTAAAATTTTTGGGGCTGGAGTTTAAAATACTTAACTACCGTTTGGAAATTCTTCAACCTGCTGTACCAGGTAAAAGGCCACTTTTGCACAAGTGTTACATTTCCTAAATATTCTCTTCATTTCCCAATGCCTCTCGAAGCATCCCTCTCAAATCACCAACAAAAGGTCTTTCTATCAAATCCCACAAGCAACATCTCTTCTCATTCCTTTTTCCAATCCACTTCTCTCAGCCTCTCTCAACCTCCAACAGTGAACCAAAACTTCCCCATCACCGTCAACCCAAACCTCCATAGAATCCTTTTGTTTTTAACCCTTTGTTTCGGTACCACTTTCTCACCGCCTCCTACCACCTCTCCTCACCCAAGCCTCTTCGTTTTCTTCCTCTCACTCTCACTATTTGTTTCTGGCTCTGCATGTCTCGGATTCCACCTCTCGACCACTCCCTCTATATCTTTCCTTCCGGTCCGATCGGTTTCCACTCCGATTTGCTCATATCTATGTTACAGCGGATTGTAAGTGGGTTGCGGTGGTGTATAGCTTTTCGAAGAGAGATAACAAACTGTTGGTTATGAGAAAAAGGTCACAGTTAAGGGTGGTTGAAAGAGAGGAAGAAAGTGGTGGTTGTGGGTGTACGGTGGTGAGGGAGAGA
The DNA here is from genome assembly GCA_020916435.1 of Oxytropis ochrocephala. Taxonomy (NCBI): domain Eukaryota; kingdom Viridiplantae; phylum Streptophyta; class Magnoliopsida; order Fabales; family Fabaceae; genus Oxytropis; species Oxytropis ochrocephala. The sequence goes on from CM037088.1 coordinate 115,405,407, forward strand.
AGCGGGTGAAAGGTGGTGAGGAGGCACTACAAGAAAATCGTTGATTTGCCACGGACATTTCCGTGGCAAATGTACAAATTTCCGTGGCAAATCAACATTTGCCACGGATTTGCCACGGACCAAAAATGGTGGCAAAAACGCTCGTCGCAAATCGTTTGCCACAGACTTTTCCGTGGCAAAGTTTTCTGTCGCAAACCCGTGGCAAATCCATCGCAAATTTTCGTCGCAAAGTCGTGGCAAACTCTGACACCTTCCGTCGCAAATCCGTCGCAATTTTTTTTTGAAAAAATTAAAAAAAAATAAATCCATTAATTTGTTAGTGTACAAATTTGTTAGTTTACAAATTTGTGTGAAGTTAAATTCAAGTAGAGTTTCTGTAACAGAATCTACTCATTCTATAAATATTGAAATCTCTAAATTAAATCACCGTGTTTTACACAACTAACAAAGGGCGTGTATATTTTGCGTACCCCTTCCTTTGTGACTCCCACAACACCTGGTGAAAAGGACCCTATCTAACAAGGAACCAAATAATCATCACAAAGAAGCCAAGTCCAGAATACAGGAGGACTAATACACTATGAGGAAAGAGAGACAGATTGAATATAAGCAAACACCTAGACAACTACTCATTTCCTAAGTTTAAAGAACCATCTTTCATCAACTTTAAGCTCAAGCTATTGAATCTCCCTCGTGAATAATGCCTAGAGGCTTTTCTCCAATCCGTTCAGGGGCCAAAGATTGCCACAAATTCATCATAGTTGATTAGCCCATCCTGTAATTGGTAAAGAATGTAAGGTAGGACTCGAATATAGACCTACATGTAAAGCATGTAAAGAAAAACTATCAAATTATTCACCTTGTGCGTGTCTACTTCTTGGAAAATATCATTTGCTACATCCAGACAGATCATCGGCTCCATCTTCCATCAAGGCATTCCAAGCTCTTACGGTTCAATATATCCATTCCTATCCTTGTCAAAATAGGAGAAGGCCTTGTGAAGATGCTCGTCATTAGCCATCCTCTTTAAATGAAGAGAAACAAACAACAAATTCTCCGTAGTCTAGTGTTCCCTTACCATTATTATCTACTGTTGTTAACAAACAATGATTAAAAGACAAATCGATAAGTTGAGAACAATTTCAAGGTGGACTATTAAACTTTCAAGACTATTCACAAAGTGGTTTAATAATTAACATGCAAACAAGGAAAGGAAAGAAAAATCAACAATATGAAAAAGGACCAAAAAACATACTAGAATGAATGATGCAACCGAAACAAGCCCAATTACAAGTGGAAACTTCAGACATAATACTACAAGAACAATGGAAAGATGACATTGACAACACTCACAAACTTCAATAAACATCCGAACTTCGGACTCAAAGAAATTGAGACCCAAAGTTTGGAAACCATTTTTAGTTCTTCAATGGAAACAATACCATCATTATCGTGATCCATCTTCTTTGAACATCTCTTTGATGTCTTCAACTTCTTCGTTGGATAAGAAATCAGCAATAACCTATTTTCAACAGTACAATCTTAGCTCTAATATACAGTGAAAAGCACTTGCTAAGGATATCATCAGATACAAAGAACGAACCCTAAGGGCTTTTCTTTTGAATCGATTCATCATTGAAAATTGCTTAAGCCTTGACTTGACAACATCTCCAAGAGGAATATTTGGAGCTTTCTTAGCATTTTGGAGCCAGGTATGCTCTGCAAGACAAGAAAGGAAACATGAAGCTTGTGCATTTATCTGTTAAGTTATTGACATCACCATAAATATTCTCTAATTACTACTTATTACAATAAATACGTCGACAGATAAATCTATCTCCTAAAATCTTTGAATTAAATTTTTACACCTCCATGTGATATTGTATACAACAACACATTTCAGCCTTACCCAATGGCTTATAAAAAATGTTTTGCAAGATACATCCAAAGAAGATTCCCTATCAAACAATACAATATATTTTTGTCTCATTTATCCTAACACATTGGTACAAAAAAACTGAGAAATCTGCTTTTGAGTTTGAGACAATCACCGATATATTATCCATAGATCCAGGAACCCAGAGATGATGATGTGGAATCAGAACAATGGCTTCAATAATCTCAAAGAATGAATGAAATATTGTAAGATTTATGGTGAAGATCCCGAATGCGTAAGAATAAGAAGCAACAAATTAGACCACCGAACAATAAATCATGCCACTATTGTGTATAAAAAAATAACAGAGCGACTTGACTACCGCTGCTTTTTCCCAATGATTTGATTCCTTGGTGGAACTTAATGCTTCAATCAAGATGGAAAACGACCTACGGAAAATGAAAGAGTCTTAGCACTCTAAGTATAAAAAGCAATATACCATATCTGCAATGTCTCATAACACAATTAAATCCGCTTAACAAGATCTATAATAAAGAACATGTGCGCAAGACCGCAAATTAGCACCGATTTCATGAACAAAGTAACCATACTATCCATAACATAAACGAAATTGCCACCTATTTTATTTAGGCAATAAAGCATCGAGACAATTCGGGCAATATCAAAAATTCCAGAAACAAAAACAAAGACCAAACATCCACACCATCAACATATTACTTTTGCAAAATATTTTCCAGAAGGTGGGCCAAAAGACTATGCCACTGTATGATGATGTCTTGTTAGAGTACATTATTGGTCAACATATGCACACGTTTTTCGACATTCAGAAATCACTCCTTGGAGTTCAGACTTGAATGCTGCTGAAAATGTAAGAAAGCAAACATTTAAACAACTAATGGCCTTCACTCGCCCACATAATCATCAAGAATATATACAATATCATCTAAAATTTCTTCAATATATTAGCACAAGCTCAATTTGTAGTACTATAGAGGACAATGGCAGGGGGCTAGTAATGTATGATTCATGAAGAGTGAAGCAAATTGAAGACTTATTTAGAAACTAAAAGAACTTTCACTAGAAGAAAAGGAGGGATTTCATATTAAATAAATACCCCTTAGAAAAATCCAAAAACAACACCAGCCACCAAACAAAAATGAAACAAAACCTAAACCAAAAAGCTAATAACAAATATTGTTCAATTCCTCAACAAAACTACCAAGCAAACTTCCGAAGAATCCAGGTGTTGAACATCATAAAGGGGCAGAGGCCAAAACAACAATCTTCACTACATGCCTAACATTTCGAGCAAACCACCAATCTTGCAATCAATTTACGGCGTAATAAAATACCACATTTAGTCATTTCTCACTCAAAAATTTAATTGTTTAATCACTTATGTGCCAAAACTATTTCAAGAACTCCTACACATAACACATGATCGAAATAATATGGGAGAATATAAAGAATAGAAATAGAACACAAAGTATTGCCAATTAAACTCGATCATCAAGCATGATGTGCAATAAGCAACACTCCAATCTGATGTTTCGCGCAAACATCGTGAAAGGTTTGGTTCCTAAAGTTCAAAAATTTAAAGATTACAATTAGCAAAGTTCCTAGCACAAACATCTAAGATAATCTTAGAACAATGTATAGATACAATAACCTCATTTCGAAAGCGACTTCTTGCAATCGACTGCTTTTGGCTTGCCACGTGGCCAATCACGACTAGTAACTCGCACTGATTCTGTATGGATGGTCAATTTCACCAAGTTCATAGTTTGGATAACTTCAAGAAATCACATTGAAACGACCAAATTTGGACCAACCCATTTTAAACCCCGTGATTTAACAACATTAGCCTCATCTTTGCTCTGCATGATGATCCATGATCAACAATTATATATGAATCTTCTTGCCATTCAAATCCAGAATTGCACCAGTTGAGAGAGTTTTTCTCTTGCTGTAAAAGATGGGATGGAGGATTAGTTGAAGGAGAGAAGAGTGGAGACCATATAAAAAGGTAAATTGCGTCGGCGAACTGTGGATTCTTCTCCACCACCTAGAAGCAGTTCTCTCCACCACATATACATACGATTTAAGAACACATACATATATCTAAAGGGATAAAGAAACCCAATAAATATGCTAAATATTAGAAAGTAGGAACTGTAATGATAAGCACAAATCAGCGTTACCAACTTTCCAAAGAAAAAAGATTTAGAAAGGTACCAACATTTAGCAACACCTTATTTTACATATCAAATTCCTATCAAGCCAAACGAAAGAATGAGACTTGAAATTGAAACAACATGAACCTAAATAATGGGCAAGAAAAGATTTGCCGATTAGCTTAAATATTGATTGTATAGGTCAACTCAATATACACGAGGATGCACTCGAGAAATGGATGCAATAAAAGATTTGCCGATTAGCTTAAATAATTCATTTGAAAATCACAGACAAGTGCACTGCCAAAAAGAAACAAGGCTCTCAACCAAAATGTACAAAGATTACAATAAGTACCAAGTAACAAATTAACTTTGTTAAAAATTATCTAGCAAAAAGTGTTGAAACTTACCAATCAAGAAAACTACCGATGTAATCAAGTTCAAAAAGAATGTCCCGTCAAGCTTCGAACCCATTCGGTAATTCAGAGATTTTGCAAGTGATTCCACTCTGTCATCGCTTTCATAGTCCATCTCTCGTATGCGACCTTCTCGACCTTTTTTAGTGTCTCTTTTGTGATTCAAATCCAAAGACCACACCGCCAAAAATTTGGATGTACGTAATGACCTTTGCAGGAAACATATATTTATTACATTTGCTTTTTAGAAAGAACGGTGCAGTTACCATATCATCCAAAACAAGAAAATAACTCACTGATACCCCCCCAAATTACTTTAGAATTGATGATAAGAACTTTATGTGTCCAAAATGGTCCTTTTTGTATGCACGCATTTTTTCCAAGAAATGAAGAAAACCAATAAAATAATCAATTCTCTCCAGATAATAGCAAGCCAGCAATAAAATAAAATTGACAATGACCTCTCCTAGACGTTCAAAGGCTCCAAGAACACCACCACACACAGTTGAGAAGATAGAATACCAAATTTGAGTGTCCATGAAATAAACCTGAATTCATAATGCAAAGTGAGATGATAAACTGAAATAGTTTATCCCAAACGAATGAGAGGTTAATATATGTGAACATGACCAGGAAATATAGCACGCACTCACCATAAGTACAGGAACCCAGAGTGCAGCAACTACACCATAGTTATTTTGAGCTGCAGAAACAGGACAAGTTAGATCAATAGAGTTAACAGAAAGTCATAATTGAATAACTAAAAATAACAAGAACCTACCATCGGGGAAAAACTCATGCCATTCATAATCAACATGTTTAATGCTCATTATGTCCTTAGTTGGCTTAACAAGAGGTTTGATCTGGAGATAGAGACGATAGTCAAAAATAGGCACAACAACTTCACAGAAGATTATTAGGAAAATAACAACTACACTTGTAAAAGTTACCTGGACAAAAAAGTCGAAGTGAAAATTTGGCAACCAAAAGAATCAACCGAGAAAGAGTGTACACAGAAATTTAAAAAAGTTCGGGATGACGAAAAAAATTTCAAACCAAAAAAGAAAAAGAAAAAGAGAACGAGCCTTAAATAACATAATAACATAATGTTATGTGAAACTCACTTTAGGAGAGCAAATTGACTCTCATGCATTCCTCTTCCAATATAGATTCTTGGCTGCATAACAAGAAATCAAATTCGAGAAAATGTACATTCAAGCATCTTATCTTAATTAAACAAGAAAATAACTCACTGATACCCAATTCATCGAAAACCAAATAAACCCCCAATTATCGAAAACCAAATAAACAAATTAACCCCAAAACTAAAACCCAATGACTCATCGATACCCCCAAATTCCCCAAATCAAATCTAAATTAAACCCCCCAAATTCAATATATTGTCATAATATCCACAACAACAACTAATGAAACCTAAATCAAACCCCTAAGACTCATCGATTCCACGCCCAATCAACAATAAACCCCTGAAAAATATGCTTGAATGCTGCAAAAATTACCTAGAAACTTCAAGCTACTTGTTTAGCCACTGAATGCCAAAGGAAAACGATAGAAAGAAGAATGACAGAGTATTGGGGATATGAAAAAAATATGAAGAGGAGTTAGGGTTTTGATTCAACCAAAAATTGAGGTTTCTGTCAAATGGAAGCAGAGTAGAAGAAAACGACTTACCCTTTTAAGAAGAAGAGAGGAGAGGCGACCGAGAGAAGGAGAAATAGTGGTTGGTGGCGATGGTTGTCGCAGGAGCTAGCGGTAGTGAACAACAGTGACAGGAGAGGGAGAAGGTAGGGATGACGACAGAGGTCACTACAAGAAAAGTCTGATTTAGCCACCAACATTTGCCACGGACTTTATTCCGTCGGTAGTTTGCCACGGACTTGCGACGGATATTAATTCGTCAGTCGTTTGCCACGGACTTGCGACGGCAATGTATAAAAAACAAGAGGCGTGAAGTTTCCCGCTGGAGTTTGCCACGGACTTAGAAAACGGTCGCAAATGACGTTAACTCAAACCCCAAATACGCGTTCTATTTCTTCTTTCTATTTCTTTCTATTTCTATTTCTTTCTCGTTCTCGTTCGCTCCCTCTCCCTCTCTGAACTTCCTTCACCGAACCTTCTCTCCTCACGCCGCGTCGCGTCTCCAAAGAATCCTCCTCGCGCGTCGCCGTTACGCACAAACACTCTATACGTCGTCTCCCAGATCTCTTAACGAGCTCGCCTCCTCCCTGCACTGCCGTCATCTCCACCACGCACGCCGTCGTCTCAACCACGCACGCCGTCTTCTCCACCATGCACGTTGTTGTCTCTCAACCAGAATCTCTCCGTACATCGTTTCCCTCTTTTCTTTTAGGTTTTAGGTTTTAGATTTTATGGGTTTGGTTCTGTATGGCCTCTACGGCCTTTCCCTCTTTTCTTTTAGGTTTTAGGTTTTAGATTTTATGGATTTGGTTCTGTGCTGGATGGCCTCTGTGTTTTAGGTTTTAGATTTTAGGGGTTTGGAAGCATTGCGTTTTTAAACATTGAGTTTTCAACAGAGAGTGTCAAGCTTGAAGAAACATATGCACACATACACATACACAAGGTCATATCTCTTCTCCAATAATCTAATTTGTAGTATTATCTCTCACTAATTTCATCTAACAACTGTTCATGTATTCACTTTCAGACAAATATTTACTACTCCTGATGGTGGAACCCTTGCTTTGGATTGGCTTACCAGTTCTGATGGTAACTATCAATCTATATATAGATTAGTACTAATAATTTGTGTTTTGAAATGGATATATTTGATATGGTAATGGTTCTCGAATTAGAAAGCCTCACACCGACTAGTGTCCTGTTCATTTTACGATTTCGTGGTGTTTTCCATGTGGATGATGTTGTCCCTAAAGACGTTTCTACCCCCATTGTCGTGGCTATTCTCAGGTTAAGCGGTGACTCTTCATCTGCTGTAAGTTATTAATGTCATGCTTCTCTTAACAATACTAGAAGGGAGGATTCAAGAGACATATCGTTTAACATTTGATGCCTCTTTCAAGTATTAATGCTAAAAAGGAAAATTGTTTCATTAACAAAACTACTTATCAAAATGGATAAATTCTATTAGCCACTATTGTTTTCTTTATTTATTCTTTTGTAAGGATCGGGTCAGATATACTAGATGTTCCCTGGTACCCTTGTAAAGTGTCTATATGACTTCTTTTTGTTGATCAGGAGATTAAATTATATTAAAGTGACCGTTGTGTTTGAGTTTGAGGTTCTCGCCGACGACGACTTATTGGCGACCACGCCATAGGGAGAGATACGAAGAGGAGAGATAGTGTGTTTGAGCTCCATATTTCAGTAACAACAACACTTATAATATTAGTAATCACAGGACCGAGAATTAGGATTTGGTGAGGTACATTGAAAAGAAAATGAGAGTTGGGATTGGATTCAATTTTCTAGTAAGGATATTGAGGTGTGTTCCTTGTAGTTGTATTTGTGGTCTTTTGTTTGAAACACAACTAGATACATTAATATTAGTAATCATAGGGACCAAGGGAATGATAGATGAGCACTTTATCGAGGCTTAAACTGCAATATACACACCAGACAATAGGTATATGGCAACCACCTATTTTTGCAAATATTTTGATTCCTAGGTATAAGACAAATATTTTGCGAAGATGGTGAGATTCTATTGATTGGCTGAAGGCATTATTTATTTTAACACATTTATGTCTCTCCACGATGTTGTGTCCATTCCTAAAACAAATGAGAACTTTCGCCGCTTTATGACACCAAAGGCCGATTAAAGTCTCCACTCGATCGGGGATGATGAGGCAAAGGTACTTCCATTTGATGTTGAGGTCGGTTGAGGTTAAGACACTTTTTTTTTGCATTGTAAGGAGTGAAAGAAACTGATTGGCCACTCTTAACTTCAAGCTTCTCTTGAACCACATAACGGGACATATGTTGTTGTTATTGTTATTACCAATGCTTGCAAGTGTTAATCCACCACCTTTGTCTCTTATAGTGGTAAAATGTAATATTTTACACTGTTCTTACTTTTGGCCTGAAATGTCAAGTAATTGGTTCAGTTTTGCATGTTTTAAAAAGTTAGGCCATATCTAAGCAAAGTGGTGGGTTAAGAAAAGGTTATGCACTAACTTGTTGGCCACTTGCAATTTTGGTTACTACCTAGGTGAGAAATCATGAATTCTTTGTCATATTTGTTATATTTGTAGTTATATTTGGTTATTGTTAGTTATATTTGTATATTTAAATTGTTGGATACTTGTATTCTTAGTGTTTCTATTGTGTGCTCTGCTATTTCACATGCTTGCTTCATGGCTAAGTGCAAATATAAAGGCATACTATTTTCATTGTTCAAATGGGTCTGCATTTTAAAATTTCGCATTGTTTATTCACAAGATGAGGTCTCATTTAGCATTTGCTTCAAACTTACTCAAGTTTTGCTTATGCAAAGTGAAAAAATTGTCTTTCAAGAAAGCGTGGTCGAGGTTGATGATATTCTTGCTGAAGCTTTTCTTAGTGATGAAACCATTTCAGCTGCTGATTTAGAGGTATGTAGGTAACGACTTTATCAACCTAACCTTTTGAACATAGAAAGAATGTAAAATAGAGGAGCATCTCTAGATCCAGTTTGGATAACCACCTTCGTGTACAAAGGACCGATTTCATTGATAACAATCTGTTAAAAGTTTGGACATTCAGTAATTGACTTCAATTATATTTTGAGCTATTGAACTCATGAGAACTAGGCATCTCTGATTATCTTTCAACAGGTGGGAATTGGCTGAAGACATTCATCATCATTATTAGTATTATTTTTTATGGTTTTGGGATCATTTTGAGTTGTCCATCTATCCATATATAAGGATTTATATGATTATCTAAAAAAATATATATAAGGATTTATATGCAACATAATGCAGTTAATCCAAGTGGTGTTACTATGTTTCTTATTAGTTTGTGGGTTGTTTGTAGGAGAAAGTGGCAGACAGTTCTATATCATCAAAACCTCAGTATGTTTCTTTCTGCAATCACTTGCTATTGCCTTTTTTGTGTACACTTTTAAACAATTGATCATGTCATACAATGCAAGCCATGAACCTTGTTCCAAGGTATTGTGTAAACCTGTACCCAAATTTTTGTTTCATGAACCTTGTTTCAAAATAAATAAAGCGCTAATCTGGTGTTAGAAATTAAACCATTCTCAATAGGAATTTGTGAAGCAACCTTGTATTGCATGCCAAATGGTATCACAATTTCTATCATTCTTATGGAAATTGAAATTGTATTCTGCATTTTATAAATGCATTTTTTTGGGATGTGCTTGGTTTCCTTTTATGATATCTCAATTAATTTCATCAAAGAAAATACCGGTGGGTGTTAGAAATTAAACCATTCTCAATAGGAATTTGTGAAGCAACCTTGTATTGCATGCCAAAATGGGTATCACAATTTCTATCATTCTTATGGAAATTGAAATTGTATTCTCATTTTATAAATGCATTTTTTTGGGATGTGCTTGGTTTCCCCTTTGTTTACTTTGGACCATTGAAGAAACGCTTTATGTTATTTCTTTATCTTGTAGGAAGCAAGTGTCATTCCTTTTCTTTGCTTGACCGACAACTTTTGGCGTGCTCTAAAATCTCTTGCTAGATTAAGTGAGGGGTATGTTTTTATTGTCGAGATTATGATTTCCATTAGCTTAAAATTAGTTTTTTTCTTTGTTATATATCATTTTCTGTTCATTTAAAGTTTTCATTTTTGTACTTTTATCTCCCACTAAATGTTCAAATTTTGATAATCACACTCTTGTTTCACTCACTTATATCTTTTAGCTTATCTCAAACAGCAAAGGATATTAGTAGTGGGAGGTGGAGGTGCAAAGAGGGTTTTTCTCGCTATTCAGCTTTGCAGAGTTTGGTTGTCCGTCCACGACTACTTGTGGAAGTCAAAGTGTTGATCGAATGTTAGCGGTGGTGCCGAGCAAGTATTGATTATGTTGCCGAGGTGGTGTTCAATTTTGCTTTGTATCATATTTCGGACATTAATTCAGATATTTTAATTATTATAGACAATACAATTCTGGTTTGATAAATACTTCCTATGCTCTATCTTTTATATATTTTCTCTGCTGAAATTTGGTAAAAGGAGTTGTATTCTTTGATTTGAATGACTTGCATGTTGTTTGATCTTAATGTGGTTTGATTGAGTGATTAAATGCTTGAAATTGGTTGTTTTGAATGGTCAATGTTCTTGTTAGTAAGGTGTTGTTGAGTGAGGGATTTACCTACAGATTGAAAGATAACCCAATTTGTGAAGAAGTTGGAGTAGTAGGAAACTACTGCTTTTTTTTTTTTTTAATTTTTTTTAAAAATTTGCGACGGATTTGCCACGGATTTGCGACGAAAAAATTGCCACGGATTTGCGACGGAAAAATTTGCCACGGATTTGCGACGGAAAAATTTGCCACGGATTTGCGACGGAAAAATTTGCCACGGAAAAGTCCGTGGCAAACGATTTGCGACGAGCGTTTTTGCCACCATTTTTGGTCCGTGGCAAATGTTGTTTTGCCACGGAAATTTGTGCATTTGCCACGGGATTGTCCGTGGCAAACCACCGATTTTCTTGTAGTGGGTGAGGGTAGTGATGAGGGCTGAGAATGAGAGTGAGGGCAGAGATGGGAGTGAGATCGGTGGAGATGAGAGTGAGATCGGCGGAGATGAGAGAGTCAGAGCGTGAGGTGTGAAACGAAAGTGAGGTAGAGAGTTTTGTTTTTCACTGAGAGAAGAACGTTCTGATATTTAGGTATCGTGGGTGTATTATTTTCATCATTGGGTTGCCACGGACTTGCCACGGCATCTCCGTCGCAAATTTTTGACCTTTCACATGTCTGTGGCAAACCCTAGCGGGAAATTTCGCTCTCTAACTTTTTACACATGCCGTCGCAAATCCGTGGCAAATTAGTGACGGAATAAGCTCTGTGGCAATTGCTGGTGACTAAAACAAACTTTTCTTGTAGTGAGGGAGAGATTTTGTGAGAGGGTGTGATGGAGAGAGACAGTGGTTGCGGGAGATTAAAATTGCGGCGGTAGGGATGGTCCACAGTGATCTTGGAGGTGGTAGGGGTGGTCCACGGTGGTCTTGGAGGTGGTTGACGAAGGTGGTAAATGAAGCGCGTGATGGATTGACAAGGAAGGTTTTTTGATAGTTTACAATTGCATCATATATCTGGTTTATTTACGGAATTGCCATTGCCATCAAATGTGTGTTTTGGCGCTCATAGTGGGGATTAAAGTCGACTTTGTATTAATAAGTAGGGGATTTTATTATTATTATTATTATCACTATAATTACATACGTTTTGTAAAAATAAGTTATTGAAACTTTAAATATTTTTTGTGTCCAACCAAAAAAACATGAATGTTAATCTAAAACCCACATGAATATTTTATTAGCTGCATGAAGCATCAAAAGTTTTGGTGCAATGTTTTTTTTAGTCATGGCAAAAATAACAATTTTTGGTGCAATGTAATTAAATGTTTGTTTAAAATTATTTTAGTCATGGCAAGCATAACAATCTTTGGTTTTAGTCTCTGCAAAAAAAATTGATTTTAGTGCTGGCAAATTATAAAACAATAACCGCTAATCTTCAAAGTGTTTTTTGTTTTTAAAAAAGTTTACGTGGTTTCTTTTTTAATCCTTGCAAATATACAGTTTTTCATGTTAGTCCCTTCGATTATATCTAATTTTTTATTTTAATCCCTAGCCACGTAATAAAACAAGCCACATCAATATTTTTACGCCCAAAAAACACTTGAGGGACTAAAAGTGGTAGTTTTAGAACTTACAGGGATTAAATAGAAACATATTTTTCAAAGGGAGCAAAATCAAAATTATTATATTTACAGATACTAAAATTATATTTAAACCTTATATGTTTTACCCTTTTTCTTTTCAATTCTCCTATTAAAAGCTTTGCTTTGATGTTTTAATTTGAATTGAAAACCGTAACCCAAAAAAAATTGAATTAAAAAATGCCTTTATTGCCATGCATTGAATTCTTACGTTAAAATAATATCATTGATTTTAAATCGTTTCAATCATAATGTTGGAATAATTTCATTATTATTATTATTATTATTATTATCATTATATATTGAATCGTTAGAAGCATAGAAAAAATCACGTTATTCATTTTTTATCATTCAATTCACACTATGAATTGCTTCTCATGAAACACTCTCTCAACATTCACATTTTGTCTATATATACAGGAAACTTCTTATGCACACCTTTGTACCATCTATATGATAGAATATTTGGGATGATGCATCAAGGCTCCTATTTACCATGTTGTGATTGATCAAGGCCTAACCTTTCCATTCACACATGTCCACCTATCTCACTATTCTCTATTCAGTGAACCATAACCCCTATCATCGTCATCAACATCATCTCAATCCATGTCATCAACAACATCCTACGCATGCACTTTTGTTTCTCATCACATTACCCAAACGCGACTACCACCACTGGTGGTCCAGCTGCTCCTATGGTATGGAATGGTCCTTTTGATTCTCACTTCTACCACAACATGGAACCGTAATTCCACCCCTTTTAAACTTTGATTCCCTTCTTTAAAATTTTTATCTCACTTTTTATTACTATTTCACTTCCCTCACCTCTATTTACTCATTCCCTTATAATCAATCACTATTATTTATTTTATCCTTTATATCTGATTCATGGGTTTTTTATTGAGTTAATTAGTTCATATCCATTGCAAATTTATTCATTTTTTTAATGTCAACTTCTCATACTCATACTTACAGGAAAGATACATATGGTCATCTATCAAGAGCCCAAATTGGGATCACAAAGGAATCCATATCTGCATTTCTTTTTTCTATTTGAAAGATAGCGCGCGCATGCAAAAACAATCTATTGGTAGAAGGTTCTATTATAGTAACCATTTTTTAGTTATTATTTTTACTAAATGACAAAAATTAACAATGTTTGTAATTTGTTTTTGATGTGTCTTTGACAGGTATTGTGGATTCAATTGAAAGTAGAGATGCATCATCGAGGTCTAGGATGAGTTTTTCGGATAGAAATATGGTTCTGAAACATGAGTTGAATGCATGGAGTAGTGTTAACAATTTTTTCTTCTATTAATCATTTAGCTTATTGGTTGCGGTTTCTGTTAGGGCGCATTATAACAATATGTCATCGTCATCTTGTTTGTATTTGTTTTATTTTGGGTTTGTTTAGAAGATCGCCAATTGATTCGATGGAGATTTTTTTAATCAAATAGAAAAGTTAAATTTTCTTACAGGTTGTATATTTATTTGTATTAAATTTTAGGTGTTATACTTTTTCCCTTCAAGCATTAAATTTTCTTAAAATCAAATACAAATTTATATACACCCTTCAAGAAAAGTTATATTTTTTCTCATAAAAAAACAAGAAAAGTTATATTTTTTTTCCCTATAGGCGTTAAATTTTTCTATGGGGTCTTTCTCGATCACAAGGTTGGAAACTATTTATTTTAAACCATCAAGTTTCTGCATTTTCCTATCTCTTTCCGTTCATAGGTATGTATCTCTCTATTTTAATATAAAATTTAGGCTAAATTACACTTTTAGTTATTTATCTTTGACCAAAAATTTCAGGGAGAATAAAATGACTCTTTGTTATCAAACTTTACTAATTTAAATACAAATTACTTTACTGCTTTCATTTTTTTCAATTATATTTATTTTCGCCACAAAATGACTAAAATTTAATATTTTTGACGAAAAATGTGTCCCGTGCATCGCACGGGTTACATACTAGTTATAAACTATAACGGGACAAACATAATAATATATCTGAGAATTATTAGACATTAGTGGCAATTGTTTTTTATTAAACACATATGCCAACAAAGGCACAATCAATACAATTTGGATTTACCAGTGTTCGGGTCATCCATATCTTTCAAGAGGCCAACAAGGTCGCCGATGCTCTTGCTAATATGGGATGTGACTATGATGATGGTGTGGCTTATTTTGATGTTCTTCCTCCTAGTGTTAAGCTCCTAGTTGATGCTGATGTAATTGGAGTTCTTACTCCTCGTTTGATTCTCGTGTAGTTCTCCTTTGGGCCTTAGCCCCATTTATTCTCAAAAAAAAATACAATTTGGATTTTTTTTGGTAAATAATACAATTTGGATTTTTATTGATAAATCTTTTCACTGAAATATTTAGTAATTGAAAAACTGAGTGAAATTAAAATTTTATGGTCAGCTATTTTTATTTTTTTTCCTTTTGGATTTTTAACAATAGTTTAACACTACTTACTTTTGGTGATCGATTTTTGAAACTTAATCTAAGTTGCATTTTGTTCATTAGGTTGATCTTAAGTTTTTTTTTACAAAAGGTTTACCGTTCAAGTGACTTCTAATCCACCTTTAATAAAAAAGAGAGATGCATTATTTTAAATACACTTATTTTTTCAAATGAGTAGCATTATTTTAGTGTGTGTATATATATATATATATATATATATATATTACTATATTAGAATTGCATTGTAACCAATAAAAATATATTAGGAGTGCACTAAACGATCTTTTAAGAATATCTCTTCTAATATTCAGTTATATAATATGGGGTAATCGGAAAGGCATCTTACTTTTAATTGTAGTTTATGTGCTTATCTAAAAAAAATAGTAGTTTATGTTTTAAATAGTGGGGAAGTTTTTTTTTTTTGATACAAAATTAGTGGGGAAGTTAACTTAATCCTAAATTAAAACTACCACTATAAATTTTAATTTTACATTTTAAATAGAACAATTTTTTGGCCCACCCGAGTTTTTTAGTCAAGCTGCGCACTAACCACCGTGGCATATAAAACCAAGCAAATGATGAGAAGAATG
Source organism: Oxytropis ochrocephala (assembly GCA_020916435.1). Taxonomy (NCBI): domain Eukaryota; kingdom Viridiplantae; phylum Streptophyta; class Magnoliopsida; order Fabales; family Fabaceae; genus Oxytropis; species Oxytropis ochrocephala. The sequence goes on from CM037088.1 coordinate 115,420,851, forward strand.
CAAGGGGCTTTGAAGCTGATTTTGTGATGGGAAAAAATTGTAATGTGTATATATTTATTAAAATTGGAAAGTTGAATCTAAAATTTATTGTAACGACTCTTTAATATATAATAATATTATATTATTTAAAAGGTACTATTCAACTGAACATAAATATGGAAAGTCATTCCATATTAAAGTTAAAGTAAGTAATGACTATTTTTATAATAACTTATTTTAAATTTTACAATTGAAACTTGAAGTTTTCACTAATTAAAAAGGTAGTTGTCACCCCATCAGCTTAACAAAATCACTTGTTAAATACAAATAAACAAAACAAAAGAATACAATATATCTAGAAGTCCATGTAAACATTATTACAAAAAGATTAATTTGTAACCTACACAAACACACATGTTTCTTGAATAGCTAGAATCTTTCAAAAGCCAATCAACTCCTTATTACAATTTTTCTATGGATCCAACTACATTTGTCCAAACTCACACCAAAACCTACAACCTAAAGAACTTTTGTAACTCACAGGAAAAACCTATAAAAGTCTATTTTTTTTTAGATAAGCAATGCTTTCATTGAAGGGAGCACCACTACAAGAAAATCGTTGATTTGCCACGGACATTTCCGTGGCAAATGTACAAATTTCTGTGGCAAAACAACATTTGCCACGGATTTGCCACGGACCAAAAATGGTGGCAAAAACGCTCGTCGCAAATCTTTTGCCACGGACTTTTCCGTGGCAAATTTTTCCGTCGCAAACCCGTGGCAAATCCGTCGCAATTATCCGTGGCAAAGTCGTCGCAAACTCTGACACATTCCGTGGCAAATCCGTCGCAATTTTTTTTTAAAAAAATTAAAAAAAAAAAATAAATCCAGCAATTTGTTTCTTTTTTTGACGCAGAATCCAGCAATTTGTTAGTATTCAAATTAACGACTAAATCATACTTTCATAACTCAAACCAAAGTCTAATACAAAATACAATGAGAAATATATAGATACACTAAGCGGGTGATCTTTTAATCAGTAGAAAAATGGATCAGAAGAGTCAGTCGTCGATCTTTTAAACCATCATGAATATAAAGCAGATGTCCGCAACCTTCATGAATAAATAGTATCTCATATGATACATTTCACAATCTGATATGATAAAAACAATACAATACAAGTTGTTGCTGCGGCTGCAAAGATGACCAAGTCGAGGCAAGAGTAGCGGGAGGCGAGTGTTTCTGCCGGAGTTGTGCGAGTAAATTAACCATTCGACCAAATTTGTTTGTTCTCTGTTGCAAGGTCTTTACCAAAGACATAAAACCTACATACATAATCAAATAAGTATTATATAGAGACATATCGGTTGTCAATTCAATATTGGATTAAACACTTATCATATAAAATTCACTATTTCAATGATAACAAATAAAATAAAGTAAAATTGTTTTTATAAGCTATCCCTTGAGAGCTTACGGACAATATTTTGCAATGGGTTCCAAACATTAGAATTGATGTTTAAATCAAATCAAATTATAATGATTGAAAACAAAACTACAAAGACTTTTAGAAGTATGGTCAAGTGTCTATGATACCACCACACAAGAATGTTGCAGCTCTCAAACTCAAAAGACCATATTGCAAACATGAGAACCGATTTGTTAATTAAACCAAATGAAGTAAAATCATGTGCCGACTCATGAGCATAAACACCAAAACAACAAAATGCAGCAACTTATTTATTTTTAGGATTTCAGTATTACTAGGAAGAATAATCAAATCGAGTTCTAACTCTTGAGCTTCACTAATGAATTTATCAATGACAATTTTGGTTCCTTGAGAAGCCAAGACTTCAAGGGTTTTCTCAATGAAGCAACTATGACATTAGCTTTTGCTCGCTTTGAGAATATCTATCAGCGTCACCACTTCAATCTCTTCCGAACCATGTGCAATTGGGATGAGAACTCGCATGTCAATGCACACATTAATTTCAGATCCTCATTGCGAAGCTTACATGCAGTAAATCTCAACAAATTACAGAGATACGAGAGTAACCTACACTAGGAGGATAGTGGCCAGCAGACCACTCAACTTCATTGAACTCCTTCTTGGTTGCATTATCATCATCGGTTCTCATAAACTATCGTAAAAGAAGAAAGGGTAGTTGATCAGTCCACAGAACATAACCGATTTGCTAACATACTTCAACTATGACAGGATGAACAATGGAAGAGATTATTTTCTACTGAGATGTGATCATCACCAAAATTTAGGATCCGATTTAAAAACATTGATTTCAAGCAAAATTCATTACTTTGCATGAATCCTCTTGTTTTTGCTCTTCCACTCTTGGTCAAAATTCTCCGATTCAACTAATTCAAAGATCTAATAGTAGTTACTACTTCTAGTTAGTTACTTAGTTCTCTGAACTATTCAACCACTTAAAAAGTGGATTCAGCTTTATCAACCGCAATTCGTGGTTTACAATTTGACCACATGAATATTTGGCAACACATAATAAGCTGAATCTGTTAAAATGTCGATTTCAATAAATGACAAATTTGAATTTCCTATTGCGAAAATGTATAAAAGTGTGTTAGTGAAGGAAATTACAAAGAATTCAAAGAACCTCCCGGCAAAAGATTCCCAAGTAATCGCTCACCAAGGATAAAGCAAGCCGGTAGCGGTTCCTGGGCCACGGCTAGTTGTAAGCCCTCCGTAAACTGAAGGTTTGATTTAAGCGCCCAAAAGGTTGGAAGCTTGTGGAAGAATGCGGGGGTGACAAGTTGTCTTGCAAGACAAACTGGAAAAAATCGCCTCATCCAAATATTTTCAAGATAAAAAGAAAACAATAAAGTGAAACTCCAATATCTTATCAGCAAACGGGTGAGAAGTGAAATGAAATTAAATAAGAGTAAAGCACCTTCTTTTTCTTCAAGAGACCCCATGGCAAAAGGGTAACAGCCATCTACTCACCAAAAGTTTTGCAATCTGCCGAACTGTGGCACTATCATGCAGGAACTACCTGTAAATGCAACAAATTATACCTTTAACATGAAGATAAACTTGCTAAAAGTTGTTACTGAATAAGATAAACTGCAAACATTAGACCCTTTGAAACAAAATACGCCACAAATACTTCAATGTAATGTAACAAAGATAATCTGCAAAGCTAAAATAAATAAAATACTAGAACACTACGAGATTCTAACTACTCTTTCCTTCTTTTTGTCTTCTTTTTCTGATATACTCCAACTATTCTTTGAAACCCGGAACCATCAAATTGAAACGAAAAACCCAACCCTTGAATCCAGCCGAAATTCCCACCAGTGTACATCAGAGATATTGCTCGGGTATTGGCGTAGCAGCAACCTCAATATCAAGTCTCTCCCAAGCCTTTGACATATCAAAGACTGACTTGGAGCAGAGAGGGCATGCATACCTAATGTAGAACCAAATATAATAATCAGCACAATTTTCAAAAACAGATGGAGAAGTAAGGAGACTATGAGCTCTTTGAACACTCACTTGTTATGTTCTCTCATCTCATTCAGGCAGCTCTTATGGATGGTATGTCCGCACGGCATAACATTAACATCATCTCTTGTTTCAAACAAAAACTGCAATCATCAATTTTGTATGCTTGAATCAGCTCTTATGAGAAGCTTTTTTTATAAAAAAAAATGGAACACTAACAAAATAGATAAAAATTCATAACAACTACAAGATTCTTCTAGTTTTCCTATAAATGCTTGTTAAGCAACTGGCTCTAAATCATGAAAGTTGAAAATGTTACCTCAAAACAAACGGGGCAATCATGATGCATTGCTCCTTCCACCTGAGCCAGGACTGTTTTTGAAAGCGTAATTGAGTGGCAACAACCTATGCAAACATATCAGAATGAAATGATTAAACTAGTAGTACATTACTACATTTTAAAATAATGACGTTGCTATTTACTACTCATAAAAGCATGGGAATAAAAAAGATACTTACCACACTTATAGCAATGGAAGAAATTCTCTTGTCCTCCAGTTCTGTGTGAAAACATAACAAAATCAATCAGTCATTGTTTTGACACAGTCTAGTCAATAAGGACAAAGTAATAATCAAGCTTTCAAGATATACTAGGCAAAAATGTGATATTTAACTCAAACCCAAAAAGTGAAAAGAAAAGATGTAGAAGAACAGAATTGTAAAAACAAACATGACAATGCATTTCAATTATTACAAAACTCCCTAAATATTATTATTGGAGGCCTAGTTGGCATGAAGATTTTATAATAAAATTACTGAAAAACAAAATTGGCAAAAAGTGGGCCATCCTTCAACCACGTTGCTAACCCCTGTTAAAATGCAGAGTCGTTATGTTTCAAACTAACAAAACTAGATTATCAATTCATACCGCAAATTCCACAACCATTGCAATGGTACCGCCGCTAGATACTGCAAAGACAAAAAAAGGAATAAGATACTAACGCAAAACCACGAGAAACTTTCATAATTGATTAACAATCATTTCTTTCCAATCCAATCCAACTCCAACTCAATATTACACCAGCATAATAAAATGAATTCCTCCAGCATTGAAAGAGTAGTAGAATGTGGATGAAGATCCACTTTCTTTAGAGGGGAATGCAAACCTAGAGTCGTAAGCCACGAATTTCGTCTCTCGACTGCTTTTTCTATTTCATGGTTTCTTCTACCACCATAATTGGGACTTTAGAAACTAGATTCTGCATAAACACGGAACCATTTAGTTATGGAAGCATAAGAAGACATGATGTAAATATATAATATCAAGGTGCTTTTTATTATCGTTAAACTACCGCTTAAGATATATATAATATCTTTATGTACCTTCCCCAATAGTCCCATCGAGGTGATAGGTTTCATGTATAGGACTTTGTGGAAATGAGCAACTATAATGATTTGATCCAGTTCCATTTGTAAGATACTGATTCGCATAGGTTACATCACCAATCAATAGAAGAAGATCGGGTTAGTTACTAGTCATGTGACTAATTGTAGTAGTTGTGTTATAAGTGAGACCAAGATCTCCTACTACCGCAACTCTGCTGGGTAGCTCCGTGGACCGTAAATTGGCATGGTCCTAAAATAGTATATATCACTCATGGCTTGTAATGATGGATCTCCACATTTATAATAGTATATTGTGCTTGGCTCCAATCCTACAAATACAGTGGAAACTAGTTTTAAAAGAATCATAACATGACACTTCAATACAATAAAATTGTGGACAAATTAGCATGGAAAAAATAAACTGCATATCTGCAAATTGCAATACATGATAGTGTACACAAAACTAAATAGATGTATTGACATTTCTCAATATTGGAAGACTGTTTGTCAGTGTTCAAGACTAAGGACCAAAGTTATTTTGATAACATATCAAATAAGCTGCACAGATAAATAAAATCGTATATATTTAAAGTGCACCCCTCAATTTAGAGAAGTTAAATCCTATGCCTTGTATACTCCTTCTCCAAATCAATAATAAACTATTACATCCAGCAAATCACAAAACCTAAACAGATTAATAGGAAACAAAAGCATTGTGTACCTGTGAGTCGAACGTGATGGATGATTCCGTATGTAATCAAGACCTTCAAAAGGATAAAGCTGGTTGTAGATGAGAGATTCACCTCTAGCTTCATTCAAGAGCTGAGCCCAGCCACACCAAAGCTGTCATTCCTCTCATTCCACCAAGTACCTTTTAATTGAGAGAAAGTACACTTTCAAAAATAAGTTACATTGCATGCCTATAAACAAGTGAGTAGCATCTAGTAACTTGAAAAAGGAATTTAATTACCATATCAAGAATGATTTTTCCCAACTCAACATTTCCATGATCCTTTTTCCACTTCTTAACATGTTCCTGCCACCAGGTTTTATGTATAGATTAAAACATAATGTAGACATAATTTTTGAAAATGGCAATTTGAGATTTTCAAGTTGCAACGAATCAGAAAACACAATTACCATGTATCTCAGACTCAAAATAGCATGTAGACTGCACAAATAACTAAAAATGTATATTGCAAGTTGAGTACATCAGCATAATCAATAATTTACTCCCACTCACTATCCACATTACAACCAAATAATTAAACTAAATGAAGCATACAACAAGGAAGACCAAATTTCATGTATCAAACATGATAGTAAATAAACTATTATATGCTTAGAGGAAGACAAAAAACACAAAATTTACCTAAAAGCATCATATATTACACATCAAGTCCATCCAAAATAAACAAGTACATAAGTGGTGGGCAAGCAATAACAAAAAAGATCGGTTGTGTAAAGTAGAAGCTTCTAAGAACATACAACACTTAAAAAAACAGAGAAATAACATGTGATTAGTCAAATTTTTCAGAGAAATAAACACTTCTTCTCAACTTCTTCATCGGACAGAAACCCTAACCTTAAGGTTTCACCTAAACAATTAAATTGCAATTAATTCCTAAGTTGAAATCAACCAACAATCGATGCTTCGGATCTATATTTGAATCATCAAACATATACAAATGAACAAAAAACTATCCAGATCTTAACCTTCTCAAGATCTGTGGGATTAAATCCCTAAGTTGAAAACGAAAACGGAAACAAGGAATAATATGAATCTAAGATCTCTAATTGAAATTGAAATAGAAAAAGGAAATGAATTGAAACTCGAAAAAGAAAGCAAAATCGAAACTGACAATGAAAAAAATCAAAAAACGAGAAAAGATGAAGGCTCACCTGCACGACGAGAAGATGAAGCTGCAATCGGACATGGCGAGAGTGTGAGAGATTTGTTTGGCAACAGCGAGAGACTCGAGACTTGACTTGCCGCGTCGAGAGATTGAGAGACTGAGAGAGCGTGTTCTATTTGGGAGAGAACGACGAGAGAGTGAGAGACCGAGAGGGTGAGGAGGAGAGAGCGAGAGGGTGAGGAGGTGAGGAGGAGAGAGCGAGAGGGTGAGGAGGTGAGGAGGAGAGAGCGAGAGGGTGAGCAGGAGAGGGTGAGGAGGAGAGCGTGTTCTGATTTTAGGATAGTTATCGGGCTCCTTTTATTTTAATAAATGGTTTGCCACGGACTTGCCACGGCATCTCCGTGGCAAATTTCTGTCCTTTCACATATCCGTGGCAAACCCGTGGCAAACACCAACGGAAAATTTCGCGCTCTTCCTTTTTACACATTCCGTCGCAAATCCGTGGCAAATTACTGACGGAATAAGCTCCGTGGCAATTGCTGGTGGCTAAAACAAGTTTTTCTTGTAGTGCACAAGGGGTGCCCAACCCTTACAATAAAAAACTTAAGGGAAGGGGGAGGGCCTCCTCAAAACCTCACTGAGCCAAAACCCATTGGGAAAAAGACTCAGCGAGGAAAAAGAGTACCCCGTGCAATAAGCACAACAGTGACTAACTCACTGTTTCTCCCCCTTCTAAAGAACACATAAAAACCAAGCGTAAATTACAATTGTTACAACGAGTTCAAACATCCCAATGGGAAGCTATACCAGTCTGACCAATTCACCCTGCAGTTCCTACCCCTCCTTGCCTTGAACCAGCTCCACGCCACATCCTTACTTCTTGCTATTATACCAGTCACAGAGACCACCTCCCCTTTGAAGATAACTCCGTTCCGTGCTAACCAAATAGTCCAAATAACCGCCATCCAAATAAGGTGTCTGACCCTGCTGCATTTTTTCCCTTTCACAAACTTTCCACACTCGATAAAATGGTTGACAATATTTTCCACATCACCCACCACAACCCCCATCCAAGCATAAATTCTCTCCCAAATTAATTTAACAACCCAACATGACATAAATAAATGTTCTACTGTCTCCATTTCCCTATTGCATAATACACAATTTATTCCATTTGATGATTGAATTATACCTCTCTTATGTAGCTCAAACCGAGTAGCAACCCGATGCAACAACACCTTCCACGCAAAGATTTGAATTTTAGACTTTAACGTCACATTTCCAAACCGAATTGCATGCTTCAAATTATCGCAGCAAAGAAATTTCAACCGATCCGATCGCAGCAGAGAGTCGCGAATGCTTTCATAACACTTCTTGACCGTAAAACCTGTCAACGAGTCCGGGACCCAAAACCATCTGTCCTCACATCGCTGCGACACGGTGCATTGCATCGCAAGAAAGCCGAAAGCGAGGCGTAATTATGCACCGCATAATTTCGCCCAATTCCAATTCCATCGCCGTCCGAGTCCGCGTCAATAACCGTGTTCTCTACCGTAGCTTCCTTGGACTCGCAACAATCAAATAATTCAGGGAATAAATCAGCTAATTTTTCTTTTCCAATCCACACATCTTTCCAAAATTTTGTGATGTTACCCTTCCCCAATTTTAATTTCACCAATCCACTAAACCAATCTTCTTGTAAATTAATATCCTCGCCAAGGAGGCATAAGTCCCTCCACCACAATGACTTCTTTTCCCACCCTCTCCTACTCTCAACTTTTTCAGGCCACCTTCCTTCTACTCCATATCTCTCCACCAACACCACCTTCCAAATTGGATTGCCCTCCTCCACCAAAACTCTCCACCTCCATTTAGCCAATAGAGCTACGTTGAATACTTCTAAGTTTTTAATTCCCAACCCACCTTTATCTTTCGGTAAACAAATTGTTTCCCACTTCACCCATGCCAACTTCCTATTATCCTCATCACCACCCCATAGAAATCTTCTTTGAAGCTTGATTATCTCCGAAATAACCTTCTTAGGTGCTTTGTAGAACGAAAATAAATATAACGGGAGATAGGCAAGCACCGAGTTTATAAGTGCAACACGTCCTCCAATTGATAGTTGTTTACTCCTCCAACTAGACAACCTCGCCTTTATAGAGTCTAAGATTGGTTGCCATGTGCTCACCCGCCTTGGGTTTGCACCCACCGGTACTCCCAAGAACTTAAACGGGACCGAACCCACCTTGCATGCTAAGAAGTGTGATATCCCTTCTAAAGCCCGCTCATCTATATTCAGCCCAATGACACTACTTTTTGCAAAATTAACTTTTAAACCCGAGACCATTTCAAAGCTCCTTAGAATTGCTTTCCAGCATCCAATACTCTTATCTCCCCCATCACAAAATAGGATTGTGTCATCTGCGAATTGCAAGACCTCAACCGATCTAGCGTTGTTTATGCTATATCCTTTGAGGCTGCCCCGATTCAACTCCTTTTCTTACCAAACACGCCAACCCTTCAACCCACAATCAAGAATAGAAAGGGTGCGGCGGATCCCCTTGTTTCAAACCTTCGTACGTGCGAGAATTCTTACGTTGGACTTCCATTGACCAATCTTTGAAATAGAGTTAGATGAAACACACGCCCGCATCCAATTCCTCCACTTACCCCCAAAACCAAGTCTATCTAACATGTAATCCAGAAATGCCCGGTTGATGAGTCATGCACGCCTTTCAAATCTGCTTTCATAACCACACATACTTTTTTCTCTTTGCCATATCCATCACCTCATTAACCACTACCGGCGTCTAGGATATTTCTTCCGGCAAGAAAAGCACTTTGACACTCCGAGATCACACCTTTCAAGACCTTTTTCAATCTTCCCGCTAACACCTTGGCAAGCATTTTATACAAGCAGCCAATCAGGGAGATAGACCTATATTCCCCAAGCCCTTGAGGATTGCTAGACTTGGGGATGAGTGCAAGAAAGGATGCACCTACCGCCTTAGGGAAAGTTCTGCACCTATGAAATTCTTCAAAGAAGCTCACAATATCCGCCCCAATTATGTCCCAACACTCCTTGATGAACTTGAGGTTGTAACCGTCCGGCCCGGGCTTTTATTGCCATCGCATTCCCATACCACTTCCTTTATTTCTTCCATTGTGAACTTTTCAATTAGCATCTCATTATCTACCCCAGAAATCTTAGTAAAGTTTACTCTGTCAAGTGTTGGTCTATTATATCCTTCTTCCTTGAATTTCTCCTCAAAGTGATTATTGACCGCCCTTTTGACTCCCCCCACCTCCTCAACCCACACCCCACCCACCATTAGTTTCAATAGTTGAGTTCTTCTATGGTTCCCTTTCATACACGCATGAAAAAACCGACTATTAGAGTCTCCTTCCAATAACCATTTGACTCTCGCTTTCTGAGCAAGCAAGCTTTCCTTGGCATAGAGTTCCTTCCAAAACTCCTCATTCAGCTTATTTCTTTGATCATCATCAACTGCCCCACCTTCCGATGCAATCCGTTCTACTTCATTCAAATCCCGCACTATGTGTTCAATCTGCAAGTCTTTAAACCCAAACACCTCTCGGTTCCATACCTTTAACTTCTCCTTCAACATCTTCAGCTTTTCTTTTAACACAAATGATGCCTTCCCCCTCACTTTAAATGAGTTCCAACACTCTGTGATGAACTTCATGAAGTCCTGATGTTCGAGCCAACAATTGTTAAATTTGAAAGGCTTAGGTCCCCAATTCAGAACCGAAGAGACCAACCACACCGGGCAATGGTCAGAGATGTCTCTATCACCTACCCACTGAGCACTGACATTCCACTTTGTAATTAGCGCCTCAGTCAACAGAAATCTGTCCAACCTACTAGCCCTCCCATCAGAGCCATAACAGGTGAATTTCTTCCCCAATACCGGCACATCCACAACCTCCATATCCTCCATAAAGGACACAAATTCTCTCGCCCTACATGTTCTTTGAAGCTTGAAGAACACCCCATTCTCTCTCCCCTAGAAATAACTGCATTGAAATCCCCTGCGATACACCAGTCACCTACCTCAAAATCATCTTTCAAACATCTCAAGTTATCCCACAATCTCCTTTTCCCTGCCATGTTACAAGCTGAGTAAACATTCACCAAATAACAGAGATGTCCTTGGATTTTGGCACATATTCCTACAAAATGATCACCGAAGAAAGAAAACATAACCTCCATAATATCGGACTTCCATACACTTAGTAAACCTCCTGACATACCATTTGCACTTTTACACAACCAATCAAAATCACTATCCCTCCATATACTACCGACCCTCCTTTTTGATAAGTCACTATGCTTTGTTTCCTGAAGCATACACATGTCAACATTCTCCTTGATTAACAATTTTTTTAGGCGCTTCCTCTTTGCAGCACCCCCCCACCCTCTTATATTTAAGATTGCAATCTTCATTGAGAACCTTTACTTTTCCCCTTCTTTCCCTTTACTTTCTGATCTCTGGCTTCCAAGGATTGAATTTCACCCACATAGACCTCATCCCTACTCTTTCCCGTAACACCCAAATTCTCCTTTGCAAAGCTCCACAATTTATTTGCAATAGACAGCTCATGATCAACCAAATATCTCTCATTACACACTTGGATCCCTGAGTCCCCTACAGATACATCCCCTATTGCTGCCCCATTCATATCACAACTGTAAGACAAAGATACATTGGACCCTGGAGGATTACGCGTAACAACATGGAACTTCGAATTACCATTTGTCCCACTCGAAAGGCAAACAGATGGAAACAGTTTCCTGGCATCCTCATTAATAATACCAACTATCACCCCTTGACTTACTTCCTCCTCATTAGCCATAGCATAATCAGATGACTTACCTTTGCTTATTGACTTCTTCTTGTTTCTCAAAAGTGGACCAAAGGATTTACTTACAGTGAGGCTATCAGCTGCCACCTCTTGTGTGAATTTCTTTTCAAGCGCCATACTAGGCCCATTTACTATTCTGTTTTCATCCTGCTCATTTTCTGCTACTTGTGTCCCCGAGATGCAATCCCTCAACCACTACCGGAGATGCAACCCTATGATCTTCTGCCAGAGGGATACCTTCCATTTGTTCAACATCTACCATGGTGTTTCCTATTAGTTCCACCTCCTTTTGAATGTCCACCTTACCCATCATATCCTTGAGTCCTTCCACTTCTTCAACAATCACATTTTCCGCGTTGGCGTTTCTACCCTCCATATTCAAAGCTTCCGTGTCCAGTAACTTCTGAGCGATTTCTTCTTCCTCCTCCTCCTCTCCGTCCTCAACAATAGGGACCTCATTATGGAATAAGGGTTGTTCCTCCTCCACCGAGCTATCAGAATCACTAGTGTACTGATCCTCCACATTATCAGAACCATAAGCCGAAGATAGTCCCTCCCAATGCATTTTAATTATCTGCAATAGAAATCTCCATGAGAAACATTTGATAAAGAACAATATACAACAATCACATATCGAAGATCAATCCTTCAACAAATTTAATCACTTACAATTAACTCTTCATGAGAAGCATCACACAAACAAATATAGTTTCCAACAATCACAAATTGAGAATAACCCTCCCAACTTGCAAGGAAATGGAAGAATGAAGTGAATCAAACTTAGAGACCAATAAAAACAAACTCATTACTCTAACAACACTAACTCAACATAAAAGGGAAAGAACGAAACTAAGAGTGAGTAGGTAGGGTGTGAATGGATAGAGCTTATATAGTGAGTAGGAATGTGGCTTTTAGAATGCTATAGTTAGTGATTATTAATAGTGATATAATAAAGCTAGTGAGTAGGAATTAATGTGGTTTTTGGTTCGTGGTTATATTTTGGGACAACTCAAAGGTTTTTTTTTAATTTTATTTGGTAACCGAAATTAAATGGAGATATAGGAAAAAAATAAATTCAAAACTGACCAAGTTTAATTTAATATTAGAGTAATAAAATGATTTAGTGAAAATTTGGATAGGAATACATTTCACTAAATTTAAAGAATTTGGTAAAAAAAAATTACTTAATCAACAAATGTAATTGACTAACTTTAAGAAAAATTTCCATCAAAACAATGTTTCTATTTCCTTTCATTGAACTGATAGTGTACAATATTAAATGTTGAAGAAATTTTCATCTCCCAACAGCAATGTAGTAGTAGTTAAGAAAAAGTTGAAATTCCAAAAAAATAAAAAGTTAAAACTGTCGACCAATTTTAATAAAACCTTCATATCATACAATTATTGAGAAAGAGTTAAAGTCTCCTAATTTACAATTTTAATAAAACCTTCATATCATACAATTATTGAGAAAGAGTTCAAGTCTCCTAATTTACATGGCTTTGAATACATGGTAAGATGAAAAGATTTCCAATCTTAAAGCAAGTAATGGTGATTTACTTGTAACAATAATTTAATGGCTTAATTGCAGTTTTGGTCCCCCTATTATTACCAACTCACGATTTTAGTCCCCCAATTTTTTTTCCCACGAATTTAGTCCCCCTATTTTACCAGTTTCTAAAATCAATGTCCCCCTCAAATTTGGTCAAACAGTTTGCTGATGTAGGCCTCACTTAACTGATGTGGCAAGCCACACTACATTGCCACATAGACTTTTAAATTAAAAAATAATTTTTTATATGTTAAATTAAAACACTTCATCTCCGTCATGGACACCCAGATGCAATGTGCACCGGAGCAAATGGGAACCTCATCAGAGGCCAACCATGGCTCTGCATTGTGCAACACTTACGTACGCTTGCCTGCAAACACCGTTTTCACATCGCAGTCAAAATCCCTTTCTTTCAAAGGGGACAGAAAAAGTTAAAGACAAATAGAAAATGCTATTGAGAAAATTCATCATTTGATATCTTGAACCACATTCAAGTAATTCATCATTTGGGTTTTTACATTGTCAAAAGAATCTTTTAATCATTTTAGATAGGGATTTATTGAAGAAAACTGATGCAAACAGTTTATGAGATTTAACTAAAAAGGGATTTAACAATTTCATCAATGGAGGCACAGGAAGAGAGAGAGAGAGAGAGAGAGATTTGGGAAGCAAGTTACGTTGCAAATGAATTGGATGAGGGAGAAAGATAAATTGAGGATTAGGAAGAGGGTTTTGTGTTGGTGGAAATTGTAGTGATGACGGTGTAGTTTTTTGAGATTTTGGGGAATCATCGATGTTTTTGTTTTTGTTGTTGTTGTTGATCTTCGAGGTTGTCATTTTTGTTTTGATGCACTTTGTCATCTGGATTGGTCTGCAACAATTTGATGCTGGGTCTTCATGAAGGAGATAGAGTTTTTTATTTTATTTATTTAAAAGTCTATGTGGCAATCTAGTGTGGTTTGCCACATCAGAGGTCCACATCAACAAATTGTTTGACCAAATTTGAGGGGGACCTTGATTTTAGAAATTGGTAAAATAGGAGGACTAAATTCGTAGAAAAAAAAGTTGGGGGACTAAAATCGTGAGTTGGTAATACTAGGGGGACCAAAACTGCAATTAAGCCTAATTTAATTTAAAGTTAAGTTATTGACATTTGAAGTTTTCACTAAAAATAAGTTCAAATCTCCTTTACTATATTATATAGAATATAGATGCCTTTATTAATGTATTTTGCCCCATAAACCAGTAAGCCAACTATATCTTTCAAGATAGCATAAAAATGTATTTTCTGGCATTAATAAAAGTGATAAGAAAATTCCGTCAAAAAAAAAAGGTGATAAGAAAAGATCAATCCCACGAGTATTATATTACTTAACTTATAATTCCAACTACTAGTACTTTAATTAATAAGCCAAAAGTAAAAGAGAAACATCGTAAAAACTCATGGTATTGGATAGTAAATTTAGAGGGTAAAACTCATGGTATTGGGTACCTATTGTCATCCCTTCTCTGGGTCCTAGATCCACCGCCATGTAACAACATAATTATTAAAGATCAGTGTGCATAGTCAAATATTATTTTGGTTGGGTTTTTTTTTTTGCTGGAATACTGATTGGGTTGTCTTGTGTTGCACATGTGAAATTATATCCATCAATGTTCTATAGGTAATAGTTATACTCGAAGATTTTTGTTTGCATGCAAGTGGATGAATGAATTTCAGGCATGCAATACGAACATTGCATCCGCATCACACAATAAATTTTAGTTATCAATGCTGTGGGGTTTGTTTGGCTTTGTCACATTGTCACGTAGTGCTGCACTTCACATGGGTGCTGAATCTACAGATACAAACAACATAATATATATATATATATATATATAGTACTACCATTAGGGAAAAAGTCATTACAGTACTTGTACCATTCTTTACTGTTTATTATTATTATTATTGTAACAACTTAATTTCAAGTGAGAAGAGAGAGCTGCACCATCTATTTTCAACCCAACACTGGGTCCTACACTATACTAACAAAGTCTTAAATTGCAAAATTTGGTAACTATTTAACTATTTGAAAACAAAGTGACAATGATCACTTGAAGCACGCTATTGTGCGGTGCATGCATGAAGTTGTAAATTGTAGTCGACACGTTTTTAGTGCCACTAATTAGACAATAAACTCCATGAGGTATGAATAAACTAACATGACATTCCTCGTTTTTGGTTTCCATCTACATCCCCCCCAGAAAATAAACTAACTGAAAGGATATTCTTGGGAAGGAAAATTCAACAACACACGTAACATGAATTTCCTATGTCGTTTTAGTTTGGATTTGAATTGTCTAATTTTCACTACTAAATAAAAAAGCTGTACTTTTGGATGGAAAGTTTAAACGAAATAGATTTCATCTAAAATTATATTATAATTCGGAAAAATTTGAGACAAATTTCGAACAAAAAAGATTTCTGACGGATTTTGCACAGATTTGAGATCTATTTCAAACATATTTCGGACGAATTCCGTCTAAAATTTGTTTCAAGTCCATTTGAAATGGGTTGGGACGAAATTTGGGATGAATTACTTGAATTTGCAACGAGGATCTTTAGAGGGGAAATTTGGGATGAATTACTTGAATTTGGGACGAAAGTTGTGGATTCATTTCTAATTTTCAAATGCATTAATAGTTCCATATCAATATATCTCTAATTAGGTATATAAATTTAAAACTACTATTAGTTTTCTTAATTCCGGTGATTTGGTCAACGACGTCTTATACTTCGGGACGAATGTAGTACCAAATTAAATTGTACGTATACTTTTCATTTCACAGCTAAACGACACAAGTTCTAAACTATGTACGCTCGAAACAAGAAAGTAAATGGGTCTTGCAAATAGAAATGAGCACAAGTGCAAAAATTTAAAATAAAAGCACGAGTCTTGCAAATTTGGAAGTGATTGCAGTTAAACTAAACAATTTTAAATCAATTGTTTGGACACTCCATATAAAAGCGAGATGATGTAACAATTCTTAAATAATTGCAATGAAATATGAAGTTTTTAAATCAGTTTGCTTGAAATCGATTTAAGGGTATGTCTGGTTTAGAAGAAAAGTTGTGAAGAGAAAAACGGGTGAGAGAAAACAAGAGAAGAGACGAAGATATCAAAAATAGAGTAGATTAGGGTGGATCAAGAGAAAAATAAGAGAAATAAGGAAGTGAGTGTTGAATATTTATGAAAAGACAAAAAAAAAATCATTACTAACTTGTAAAGTTAATTTCAACATTAAAATAAAAGACAAGAAAGACTTGGATGAGAAAGCAGAAGTGTCTTTTTCGAACCTTAAGAGTCCCAGGATCGATTCAAATTGCTTGGCGTGCAGCGATGTTAAATCTCTTGAGGGAGAGCTTTGCTGCCCTTTGTCGTCCTACCCGACTCGAGAGATTAGTCTCTACAGTTACGCGCAGAAGATACCTGGTTTATACCAAAAAGTTAATTTCAACATTTAATAGCTAGGATATATAAGGAAATTAAAAATATTAAACCACCCTCCCATTCTTCTTTCTTACTTTCCCTATCATCATTTCTCTTCAAACCAAAAATGAGAAATTGGATACTTCTCTTCAACTTCTCTCAACAACCTCTATCTACCTATTTCATCTATACCAAACATACCATAAAAGAAAACAATTTTACATTGAGTGACGCGTTAATTGATGTACAATACACTACTACAAAAGAATGCCTTTAAGAGCGCTTCTTTTTGGCCTTTAATAGTGCTTTCAAAGCGCTCCTGAATGTTAGGAAACAACAGCGCTTTTAACAGAAGCGCTTCTTATTCTCTTAGATTAGGCAGTGCGTTTTACTGAAAGCACTTCTTATTTTATTGCAATAGGCAACACTTCATATTGGAAGCGCTACTCTTTCCCCCCTTTTTTGGTACATTCACCAACACTTTTATAAGAAGCTACTTACATTAATTTTTTTTTTTTTTTTACAGATTCAACATATTGTACTCCCTGTTACACAATAAAATATTGGACTAAAAATATAATTGCACAAATTTACAATATGATAAATAAAGAACATCAGCAACGTATCATAAATGCACTTGTTACTTTTTCCATCACAATTTCACATTCATATTTCCTACTCTGCCAAGGCACTACACAATTCAAATACTCAAATTTGTTTGCTCGAGAATCAATGAGTAACGTGATTTGGATTTGAGCATCTTTCCATTAGTTTATGGCTTCAAATTTAATTTCTTTCGATTGCAGTAAAGAGAAACATCCTTTCTTGCCTTATCATTGTCCTTGGTTTTTCCTGTTATGTTCATCTTTGTGTTAAATATATTGTCAAAAAAATCTTCTCTATGTGCATAACGTTAAGATTGTGCCTCGGGAGATCCCAAAAGATACTCCTTGTCCAATTATGGCATTGCCCATATCCATCAAATTGAGAAACAAGGGGTTCATCTGTAATTTTTGGCAGATCTCTAACTCTATACCAAATCTGGTCTAGAGTCAACCTACGGGGTGGTCCATCCTTTTCAACTACCTTCTGCCTAAATGCGCTGTTGTTCATTCTAAATGCATGATCGTGTGGTAAAAACCTATTATGTGAGTCAAACCAAGACTCTTACCCTGATGTTTCAAGGTAAATGCCTTTGTATGCTCCATGCAATGTGGACATGCTAATTTACCATGAGTTTTCCAACCAGACAACATGCCATAAGCAGGGAAATCATTAATGGTCCATATCAAAGAAGCTCTCATCAAAAAATTCTACTTCCGTGTGAAATAGTAAGTCAAGGCACCATCCCACAACCTCTTCAAATCATCAATTAGTGGTTTTAAATAGTTATCAATGTCTACTTTTGGATTTTCTGGGTCAGGTATCAGACAAATAAAAAATATGTACGTAAGGTTTAGTCATGCACATCTCAGGGGAAAGGTTGTACGAGGTAACAATGACAGGCCAATAAGAATATGGCGAAGTCGATGCTTAGATATATGGCATAAAACCATTGGAGCATAACCCAAGCCATACGTTGCGTGAATCCGCGACAAAATCAGGTTGTACTCGATCAAAGTGTTTCCATGCTTCACCATCAAACGGATGGTGCAACACGCCTGAACTTCTATTCTCATAATGCCGCGTCATTTGCCCTGTAGTGTGATCGGATGCAAACGTTCTCTGCAACCTTGGAATTATTGGAAAGTAGAACATTGACTTCAGTAGAACTAGTTTATTCTTATTACCCCTTTCGTGAACACGATACCTCGGCGCTTTTACAAAATTTGAATTCAAGTAGCACACCTTCATTTTTCCCAAACTCATTATCATAATACAACATGTGACTTTTCTCATAGCAGCCCATCCTTTTAGCTCCAATCCCAACTTAGAAACTAACCTCTTAGTCTCGTAAAAACTCTGAAAAACTTTCACTTATAGGTGTCAACCTTGACATCATATCATATACCAAGTTCATTCCCACCTCAAAAGTATTACTCAACGATCGATTTGAGTGCTAAAAGTTTCACACAAATCAACAACTTTGAGTTTGATGACCCTTCAAACAATGCCTTGATTGCATCTAACAACATATTACAATTGACTAGAACTAGATACCAAATAACAACAACAAAAAACCATGCAAGTCTTTTCCTATTGTGGCTGACACAACTTCTATTTTTTTCATTCCCAATTGACTGTAACAACCAAATACCAAAAAATGAAGAAGAAAAAGTACTGCAGCTACAATGGTAATAGCCATGACATACAATGATGCTTTAGGAATCAAAATATTAACACCTACAACAATAAATATAGAGAATTAATCAAAGTAAAGTCGTAATGTAGAAGTGTTAATTCCATCACGAACAAATATAACAAAGACTAAAACAGCATAATGAAGGGATAAAAATTGATATGCATATATTTCAAGGACTAAAAACAAACAATTTTTTTATTAAGACTAAAAGGGAAAAACAGTATATTTGTAAGGACAAAAAAACATTTAAACCTTTTTATTCAAACCATTTTAAATATGTCGTTAGTCTCTACAACCACTACAAAAAAAATGGTCATTAGCGAGGGAAAATTCAGTCGCTAACATGACCAATTCCCTCGCTAATTGTCATTAGTGAGGGAATTAGCGAGGGACCAGTTCGGTCGCTAATTCCCTCCTCGCTAATGCAATTAGCGAGAGAAATAGAATTATGTCGTTAATTACCCACGGCCAGTTCCCTCGCTAATTCCCTCGCTAACTGTCATGCCTGAACATCCTATTGGTGACTGCCATGCCTGAACATCCTAGTTTATTCTCAATAAAAAAGTTCATTCATTTTTAGTTCTTGTGAAATAGAGTATTTTTAGTGTTTGCTAATTGTCTAAGAACATGCAGTTCCCGTTAAATATAGGGTCAATAAACAAATAGATATGAGGACTAAAGTTAAAGGACCATGATTAATGTGAATTAATTAAAAACAAATTAATCAAATCTCTCTTCCCTTTTAAATAAGAAATTGAGTAATCAATTAATTGATAAACCGTACAAGGCTAAATATGCTTCTTCCCATTATTATTTGTGGAAAGTCACATGTTTTTATATTATTATTATTATATTTTATTATTATATATCGACTGTCCTAAATTTAGATTCTGAGAAATCCAAGCAATACAGACAGAACCCTATATAAATGTCTTCTTGTCTTCAATTCAACCTCAAAATCCAAAACTTCTATATACAAACACAACACAGTTCCTCTAGACTCTAGCTAGTGAGTCATCAATTATTCAATACTATAATAACATGATTGCAAATTGAACCACCTCACCTCCTCCGTCACCAAGCACCAATATAAAGGATTATAAAAACTTGGTCTAAGCATTATTATTATTATTATTATAATCAGAGGACGTACGGACACATAAATAAAACAAAACAACTATGAACAGAAACATAGCCAGATTAATGTTTTTGATCACTGATCCAATCTCATGAGAATTGCAGATCTAAGACTCTCTTCACTTCTCATCCCATTAGGAACCTTAACAACAACATCTTGAACCATTAGGTCATTAACACAAGATATACTAGCATGATGTACCTGAATTTCCAAATCCCTCAATGCACCCATTAATCTAGCACTTGGATGATTCACACTCTCTGATTGAACTCTTATCATAGCATCACCTCCAATTATCTTCACATCAACCTCATTACTACTCTTCATTTGTTTTTGATCAACCACGGTTGAAGTCGTAGCTGTATCCATCATTTCCATTTTCACCTTCTTAGATTTTTTCTGTTGTTGTTGCATCTCTTCAATCTTCGCTTTCAGCTCGTTGATGTAAGTCACTGCATCTGATAACAATGAAGCTTTATCCATCCTTGACACATTTGGAACCACAGCTCTTAAAGCATAGAATCTATGGTTTAGTTTCTCTCTCCTTTGTCTCTCTGCTTCCACGTGGTTTATTGGTGCTTCATGTCGCTTCATCGGTTTCCTCCCTCTCTTCTTCGGTTCTTTACCTTTTTTCTCAAACAAATCGTTTACTTTTGTTGTTGTTGGTAATATTGGACAATCAGAATCTGAATGTTCAGAATCTACATACCACGATGTTTTGTTAACAACTTTTTCTTGTTGTTGTTGTTGTTGTGGTTCCTCGTTGATGCCCATGTTGGAGAAGGAAATATTGTGGTCGAAGATTTCAAAGTTGTTAAGGTTTAGGTCAAGATCTGAAGATGGTGATGTGGAAGAAGCGGGGGGAGGTGCGAAAATTGATTTGGCATGGTGTACGAGGTTCCAGTTTTGTGGGATATTATCATAAGAACCCATTTCGATTACACCGTTGGTTGTCGGGATACAAATTAAGGTTTGAATACCGTACACGTGTGCTTCATTGGATCTTTCACAATTATAAAATTGAAGCTCATCTTTGCTATTCAACCAAAGAACTGAGCCTAAAGCAAAAGCCTTCCCAGGTAAAGAAGCATTATTATTACTAACGGAAAACGTTCGAGTCAACGACATCAAGTAGAACCACTCGGCATCGCCGTTTACATTCGTGTCGTTGTCGTTGTTCTTGGAAAAGGGTGTGGTATTAGTAAAATTAGGGAGTGTATTAGTGGAAGTGTGTTTGGTGCCTTGGAAATGGCCTTCAGAAAAGGATAAGATAAGGTTACTGTTATCATCTTTTGTGGTTTGCCAGAAAATGGCATAAACCCACCAATTGGGTTGGTTTTGGAGTAGAAATTGAAGTTTTTGATGAAGAGTTGGTGTTGGTGTTGGTGGGGAAAGGTTTTGTTGAAGAGAGGAAGATGAAGAAGGAGAGATGATTAAATTCTCCATTGAGGAGAAGAAGCAAGACTACTTGCAAGAGTAATGATTGATGAGAGTTGGGAGAGAAGGGAACAGAGAAAAAAGATAAAAGAGGTAGTTTAATGTTGTACGGATGGAGAGACTTTTTTTTGTGTCGAATAAGAAAAGAGGAAATGAAGATTTGGGAGCAAGTGGTGTGTGTGTGTGCAATTTAGGGGGGAGGCTATGAATGTTAAATATGAAATGGATGGGAAAATTGGGTCCAATTCCTATGAGGGGTTTTTTTTTTAATTTAAAAAAAGATTGTTAATGCAACACAATTGAGCACGAGAAGTGAAAGGGAAAGGTGCATATATGAGATAATGCAACACAATTGAGCACGTGAAGTGGGGTCTTGTCCATGTCACTTTTGTACTATGACTTAAATAGCATTTGATTTACTGACTGGCTTGTCCTTCTTAGTTTACAACTTATTAGCCCGAAATTACAACCTCCTTCTCATTTTATATATGTAGTTTAAGGTTATTACATACTCCTATGTATTAAAAAAAATTATTAGTAATTTAGATTTTATAAAAAATATTGTATAAATTATCATTTAATCATTTATCTCTCTCCATAGATAAACGTGAATCATTTATTAAATGTAAAAAGTTGTCATGATTAATAAGGGCAATAGTGGAAAAACATGTTACTCCATATAATTTGGAACCAATTGATTTTTCTTAAGCCTACATATAAAATGGGACGGACATAGTATAAGTAAATTTTGGTTCATTTTAAAGCTTTGTTAATGTTAGGTAATTCTCATCTACTAGTAAATACTGAATTTAACTAGAAGATTTGACTAGCCTTAGAAAATATAAGTAAATTTGGGTTACATTAAGGCTTTGTTTGGTAAGATTTTGACTAATGATTGTGTAGCGTTTTATGGGTAACATTTAATGTTTTTCAAAAGCTACTTTAAAGTAGTGTTGAGATTATTTCAAGAAAGATTTAAACTTATAACGATATAGTTTTTTGATCAAAACTTATAACTTATAGCTCCCACTTTTTGTCAATTTAACCTAGTTATTTTCTTAAACTTCTTCTTTATGATCATTAAAATTAATTAAACAATTTTAAATCCCTAATTAATTTTTTATGTATCGATTATCTTTAGTTTTCATTTTAAGTATATTACTATTTTGATATTTTTTGGACTTTATCATTATCATATGTCGATTATTATATGCTTATCTAAAAAAATTATGTCGATTATTATAAATTTATATTACAGTACCTAAGTAATTGTGTTTGTATATAATTAACTAATTTATATGCATTTATATATATATATATATATATATATATATATATATATATATATATATATATATATTTTGTGTGTATTAAATAATAAAAAAATTATTTTTCTTGAAAAACGTAAATAAAAATATTAGAATAGTAAAATATAAAATTTAAATATCCTAGTGCTATCCGCTAATTCTTACAAAATAGAGACTTTAATATTGTATATTTAATATTGAACATGAAAAGTTAGAGACTTTTTTTGGCAATTAAACAAGATCACATATAGGTAATAAAATTAAACGTTAAATGTTACAAAACACATGCAAATAACTACATGAGTGTACAAGTAGTTAATTTTGCTTATATTTTATTAGGAGTAATATATATATATATATATAAAGAGGGTGCGAATTTCAATATGAGCAAAAATAACTACTTTCACGCACTTACTATTAATAGTAATAGATATTTTTTTAGGGATAATAATAAAATAATAATAGTTATGTGCATTTAGTTTTCTTGATTTTATGTAAAAAGTAAATTTATTTGCTAAACTAGCTCTAATTATAATAGTCATCTCCTTACAATATTAATGAATTATTTAAGAGTTCTTTTGAATAATAACATTAAATACAAAAATTGAGTGTGCGAACAATACATAATTTACCTTTACTTGTGTGATGAATAAAACATGTGCAAGTCGGCAATACTTTATAAGCAACAATTTATTTTAAAAGATCTTGTACAATCAACAAACCAAAGAAATAATATTTAAATTACAAGGGTAAATATGACAACACTTCATTGCACATAAACGAATTGCAGACCTAATTCTTACCAATGGTGAAAGCTAGTCTTTCAGCTTCAAGTAGAACTCAACTTTAAAGACAAAAGTAGCCTCACCACTCGTCCGATGGACGGAAAGTCTTACTATTTATTAGATGAATTATTTCTTGAGAAAAACATCATTAAATAACAACATCATACAAATTCTAAGTAATATTGAGATAACACTTCTGGTAATTTTGTAAAGGGCATAAAGTACACTATGTAGATGACCATTTGAATATAAGATCCTATTTTGCTGAAATGCAAAATAAATAACTGCATATAAATTGGCCAAATTCGCAAAAACATACCATGCATCACTTGGTTAATTTATATAGCAAAATTCATTTGTAATATAAAGAGGAGAGGTATATTAGGCAGAATATGAATTGAAATGAAAAAAAGCATTCAACCAAAGTTGTAATATGAAGAGGAGAGCTATATTAGGTAGAATATGGTATTGTGGAGTATATATATGGAGAAGCCGAAATCTAAAGGTTTGGGAGGAGACTAAGGATACCACTATTTCATGTGCTTCAAGAAAGGTTAGCTAGAGATCAAGGAAGAGGAAATTAAATATTTCGAGCCCCAGTTAACATGTTAATTAGAGCCATCTAGGATCCTTTTTTCTCTAATTAACACAACAAAGTGGGTATTGGTATATATGTCTTAGAGATGAGATTTTGGTTAATTCAAGGGAGCCAAACGGATCCAGGATTAAAAAAATAAAGTGTTCTTTTAATGATACTAAGGCATGATGTATTATCACCAAGACATGATGATGTTCTTTCAATGACACTAAGACATGATGTGTTACCATCAAGGCAGGATGTTTGGGGTGTATTACTACTAAGGCATGATATTTGAGTGTTCCCGAGAACACGAGGAACACCCCTGAATCCACATCCAGGGAGCCAAGACGCTTTGGTTCCAATATTTTCTGAATATTTTCATATTAGGGAAGTCACTTGGTTTATTAAACACCTTAGAGTGGGCCCACGAGCTCCAACGGGAAGGATATCATCTTCGAGTTGGATTGAAAGGTCGTGGTGGATAGTTTAGATATCCTCCCAGAAGTCAGATGTCATCGAGCTTGCAGATCTCTTAGTAGATATTGTAGGCTTAATTTTGTGGCCCTTTTTTCGTCAAAACTCTAGTGTGGAGTTCTGCAGGAGAAGTTTCAACGTGGTTGCTCATTGTCAAACAAAGATGACCAATAATAATGCTAGCTCTCAATTTTTTTTTCGATTTTTCCAGTTTTATTGAACGATTGATCTTTAATGATATGAATTAGAATTATTTTCTAAAAAAATAAAAAGAACATCAAAATTTGTAAAATTTAATATGTAAGTCATAAAGGTTTTCTTTAGACTAAATTGCACGTTTGACCTTTATCTTTGACCAAAATAGAATTTTGTCCTTTCTCACTTTAGTCGTCATTTGTCTTTCATATCCAGTGTCGGTTTGGTCCATTATATTTAGTTTGATCCTTTATAGTTTTTTCCCCTCAATTTTGGTCATTTATCTTTCATTTTGGTTTCAATTTTGTTCTACATTTTTCTCTTTTTTTTGTTTAACAAAAGAAATGATTATGGAGTCTCGTTAAAACGTTCTGATGCAAAACCCTCCTTAGGGTAAAAGCACCAAGAAGGAAAGAGTACTCCCCCTAAATTTTATTAAAAAAAGAGAAAAGGAACATAAAACATGGGGGGATTAGACCAAAACTCATAAGCATAAACAGCACGAAAGTTATAAAAAAATAAAAGCAATCCTATCAAGGTACGCAAAAGCATCACTATAACGACTCTCATCCCAATCAAATCGACACCAGATCCGCTAACAATCATCTGCAGCACACCAAAAATAGGAGCCATAAAGCGAACCCAACCCATCGAGAGACTAACAAAACATGTAGTTAGGCAAGCCTAACCTATTCTTAAAAAAGCCCTCCGCAATGATAGCGGTTCTACATTTTCTCTATTTTAAAGACCAAAAATGAAAACAGTATGAAAGGTAAAAGATCAAATGAGGAAAAAGATAAAGGGACCAAAGTGCGGAAAAATGTAATCGATCAACTAAAATTTTGGACAAAAATAAGGAACCAGAAGTGCAATTTAGCTTTTTTTATTGGACATAATCATTGAAATAACATCGCATGATTCAGCAATTAGATTTACTTATAGGCATGAAACCTAATTTTATGCTTGTACTACTTAATAAAATTTTATAAAATACAAAATAAATAAATTCAATCGTTTGTGATATTATCTTTATGAGTGTCCACATCAAATTTTATATAATTTTTTCATATTCACAGGCAATTATGTCATAGTGAATATTTAGGTACACATGGTGAATAGAATTTAGTAAGATAAGATAGTAAAATGAAATTGAATAGTAAGTAAAACATGTTTTTTCTTTTAACGTATAATTATTCGTAAGCGTGAATCGCGAGTGTGGAAGTTTTGCAGCGTTACTAAAAAAATTATGCTGCCTACTAAAGATATTTTAAATGCTTGCTTATTCTTCTAGTTAAATATACTGTAAATTTTAATGATTACTTCTTAATTAATTCAAATATGATAAATATACGTCTCTATTATTTGACACATGGCAATACTATCCATTATATATACCTTCTCTCATCGCATAACCAAATATATGTCTACTATGCTGGCTATCATTTTTTCTTGAAAGCAACATGAAATAGGAGAAAGGTATCATGCATTATGATAATGAAGCTCGTCAGTTAAAGAAGATCAATGTTATATGAACAAAAAGTTTCAGATAAATGTAGTCAAAAACTAATTCACAACACTAATTAATCAAATTTTTTTAGGTTATTAATCAACCTGTCTTTTTAGAGTTTTTTAAGCCATTAACTAAAAACTTGGTTATTTGGTTAATAGTTCAAAACAGTAAATTAATATTGTGAATTGATTTTTGGTTACATTTGTCTTAAAATTTTCATTCAAATATCATTACTTTCGTTAAAGAAATACAATCTTATTAATTGTAAAGTACTAAAGTTCGGTTGAGTATTTTAGTGGATAAGTTAAAGTTTGAGACGTAATTGGAATAGTTACGGTATTATATTTAATAAATCTTTATATTTTTATAGTCATTGTAATCATTGTATTTATTTTTGTCAAAAAAAATAATCATTGTATTTATTTAGTAATTTACTTTCAAAAGTGTGTTTTGTTAAATGTATCACGTTTACGCGATGTGGCAAATGAGTATTTTCTGATTAAAATATAGTAACATAAATTCAAACATTCCAAACATAGCGACAAATCCAAAGCACCATCTGTAATGCCTAACTCAATGGACAAAATTAATGTTGTTAGCAGGTTGGATATTTTCTGTAATTATTTGAGTTTAAACTTAAGACCTCCACTTTGCAACTGATCATTCTTGTCACTCCGTTTGTAAATGAAAATTTTTCCAAAGCCTCTCTGCTAAATATTCTCAAAAGGCTTAAATATATGTTTGGTCCATGCAAATATCACTTATATACAGTTTTGCCCCTAAAAAAGTTTTAAAAAAGCCTTGCGAAAACAAAACGCTTCAAGTTTGGTTCATCTGTTAACTTTATGTTAAAAAGAAAAGGTAATATGGCACACAGAGATGACGTTAGCGTGACATCACACAACGTGTTAACATCTTATTGGGCGGCTGTGACGCGTGACACTCGATACGCATCACTAACTGGCATGTGGCACACTGACACGCCACATAAACAACCAATAGATGATTGTCACGTGACACTAACATGCCACATCATGGACCAATACATGGCTGCTACGTGGCAGACTGTCACTGATTGAAAATAAAACTCTCAAATGGATAAGGTGGAATTAAAACTTGCACCCTTTGAGTGGCAAGCAACCACACTTGTAAACTAAGTCGCTCACTCATTTGTGATATAATACCAATTCTACTATATATGTATTGTTACAAAAGATTGATTTTAGTTGAAATTATAATTTAAACATAACTTAAATAAGCAGAATTAACATCTAAAACTTGACAAAATATTCATGTTATTTAAACACAACTATATTATATAACTTATATATATATATATATATATATATATATATATATATATATATATATATATATATATATATATTAGTATTTTTTGGTATTTAAATATTAGTATTTTATTATGAATATTTAATTATAATAATACATATAATTATAATTTATACATGATAAAGATATTTTACAAATATAATTATATAATGTATTTTAAATTAGTTATGAATATGTATCAAGGGCAACTTATGGTTCAATGGTTGGTGTTGTCTGCAACTTAATGGTTAGCTAGGGGTTCGAATTTGAATCCCATATTGGTTGCCAATGCGGCTTGTCTGTGTCATGTGGCCATGATGACATGGGAGTGATGATGTGATGTGTTAGTCTTGCGTGGCGAAAAGTTCAATAATATGTTAACACGTGGCAGGGACATCATTGCTGATGTCATCCACATCACATTTTTTAAACATGAAGTTAACAGAAAGACCAAACTGGATGCATTGCTTTTTATTTTTACAGAGGCTTTTTTTAAAAAAATCAGAGACTAAACTGAATAATGGTGATATATACCGGGACCAAAATATATTTTTTCCTTCTCAAAAAGAGTACATATTTGGTTATTTTTGGGACCATATGCTTCCTTTTTAGGCCTCTACCAGATGTTTTTTTGTAGGTTTTTTTTTGTACCCCCACCAGCTTCCCCCATACCTCCACACAATAGTGAAACCCCCAAATACCCTTGACAAAACATATTTTTTTTTTAAAAAAATTTAGACCAATCGTATATATGTTCAAATGAACATATATATGACCCTAAACCCTAAACCATCGTATATACGTTCATTTGAACATATATACAATCCCTATGGTTTTTTTTATTTATTTTTTTTAGTCAAATAAAAATTAATTAAGGCCTGAAAATAGGTTTAGTGTGTAGTTCGTTAACATGTGAAACCACAACCATTAAATCCGAAAAAAAATCAACGACCATGACTCCCGTAGAAGGGAGTTGTAACGCCCCAAAATAATTTAATAATTTATTTAATTAAGTTATTAAAGGCTTGCAACATTTATTTAAGTCAAATAATTAATTTAGAGTTTTATTTTATTTAGGAGGTTTTATAGTGATTAGTTATATTAAAAATAGGGTGTTTAATATAACTAAGAGGTGTTGGGTAGTAAATAAGGGAGTGGTGAATTAATTAAAATAGGGAGTGGTTGAAGTAGCAGGGGTGTAAATAAGGGGCCCAAGCCCACTAGTAGGCCCATATCCAAAGAATTAAGCTTAGGGGTAGGGTTCCCTTCTCCATTTGGAAGAAAGAAAAGAAAAGGAGAGGTAGAGAGAAGAGAGAGGGCTGAACGCAGCTGGTCTAAGGAGGAGGAAGAAACATTTTTCTTTCTTGGCTTGGGGTAAGTGGTATTTGGTACCAATCTTCTTCATTTTTCCTTCTCTATCTTTTAGTGTAAATTTCACACTCTAATTCCTCCTCATTTTCACCTTACCATGGATGGGGTTTGAAGCTCAAATTGTTGGGGAAGCTAGTTTGGTGGTTTTTGTGCTATTGAAGGAGAGAGCACTAGAGTTCTTCAATTTTAAGGTTAGGGGGCTCTCATTTACATCTATAATAAGTTGTAAGATATGTGTTATGTGTGGAATAGCTCTAGGAATAATTTGATTGGTTGAGTTTTGTGTTGATTCTATGTTTGTTGTTGTATTGGTAATTAATTTGGTGATACCATGATGCTTGATGTTGGAATTATATGTGTTGTTAAATGTGCATGCTAAGTGTTTGATAAAATGCTTCAATATGAAGAAATATGATAATATGATGATTTAATGATGTGGATTAATTGCCTAAGTGAGTGTTGAATTGTTGAATAAAAGTGTTGTTGAAGTGTTAGTGGTGGCTAGGTGTTCTACATGTGAATGTTGTTTTTAATTGGGTTTCACTTGTTTGTAGTTTTTGTGTGTTTTTCTGAGTACTGTTTCGGTTTTCTCAAACTGGTACTGTTTGGTTGGTCCAAAAATTACGTATCTAGTTGTTTTTGAAAATATACTTAAAGTCGGTCGTTTTGGCATTGGTTTCGTTAAATTCGGAGTTGTGTAGCTCCAGTTATGAGTCTCCAAAGTCGGGTCAATTTTCTAGAGTCAAACTGGGAGTAGGTTCAGTTTTTGCAGGTTTTGTGTGCTCAATTGAACTCCGTTTTGAATGATTCTTATTTCATTGAAAAATAGACTTAATTCTCTACGAAATAGGCACTGATTTCACTGAATTTCATTAAGAAATGGGAAAGAGGTGGGTTAATAATTGATGTGATGTATTTATTGTGTTGTGATGCATTTGTCATGGTGTCACATAAATCATATGCATGTAAAATGACGAGGGCTTGGCCAAAATGACGAGGGCCGGCCAAAACATGGTGGGTGGCTTCGCCAAAAAGGTGGTTGCCCGACGGGGTTATTGAGGTGGTTATGGATCCACATGCATATTGCATACATGCATATACTCATACTTTCTTGGAATTCTGGTTGATGCTTCGTTAATTCATGATTGTTGTTTCTTGGTATATAATTGAATGGTAAATGTCTTAATTGCTGTGGATTGATGATGCTAGATGCTTTCCTAGTATAATGCTTATCATACTTGTTATTATTTATGTAAAGAGACTCACCCTAGCATTTTTATGTTGCCTGCTCTCGTGGCGACGTACAGGTGATTCATAGTGAAGGCGTCCATGCCTCCTTGGGTTATTGTGTCAGCTCTGATTAGTAACACCAGGGATAGGGGTTGTAGTGTTGTCATCTCATTTTATGTATTAGACTGAATTGGATCATGTATGGAGTATGTTAAACTTATTTTTTTATTTTTATTTCATTTGTCTGGCCGAGAAACCATTCTTTGGATTCTTGTAATACCTAAAACAGGTTTTGAGGGTTCGTCCCATTGGATATGAATTATATTTCACGCATTAGATGCGTTTGAATTTTAAATATCATTTTGATGAGGTTTTATTAAATGTAGCACTCTCTTCGAGGTGCGTGGAAAAATATTTTTGAAAACTCTGATTTTTATTTGTGAAATTAGTATTAAGAAAAAGGGGGTGTTACATTAGTGGTATCAGAGCAGCAGACCTCTCTCAGTACGGTGTGGTTCGAGGACGAACCAAGCGGAAGCTGGTGGGCATGTGACATCCGGGGCGGACGAGGCGGGAGTGATCGATCGGTGCATAAAAAGGTGGCATGGCAAAGAGCGGCTCTGGCGACTTCAAAGCGAAGGGGCACGTGAATGAACCGAATACGCACCGGAATGAGAGGGATCCTAAGGCTGTGCAGGTATGGGACGGTACAGTTGAAGGAAGGCTTAAAAGAATTGATTTGGACTACCTATACCAACAAGGTGCATCTTCTTTTCGGGAGCTCATCCCATAAGAACTCCATAGTTAAGCGTGCTTGGTGGGAGTAGTAGTGGGATGGGTGACCTTCCAGGAAGTTTTCGGAAAGCATGCAAGTGAGGACAAAGCATGTTGAAAAGACTCGTGTTGGTTCGTGAAGGCGATCGGTAGTTCGAGGCGATGCGGGATCTAATGTAACACCAGGGATAGGGGTTGTAGTGTTGTCATCTCATTTTATGTATTAGATGAATTGGATCATGTATGGAGTATGTTAAACTTATTTTTTTATTTTTATTTTCTTTGTCTTTGAGAAACCATTCTTTGGATTCTTGTAATACCTAAAAGCGGGTTTTGAGGGTTCGTCCCATTGGATATGAATTATATTTCACGCATTAGATGCGTTTGAATTTTAAATATCATTTTGATGAGGTTTTATTAAATGTAGCACTCTCTTGAGGTGCGTGGAAAAATATTTTTGAAAACTCGATTTTTATTTGTGAAATTAGTATTAAGAAAAAGGGGTGTTACATTAGTGGTATCGTGAGCGGTTCGGTCCGTCCGCCAAGTTGTCGAGTCTGTTAACCTCGAGTCTTGGTACTCGTTTTAAATCATAATTATGCTGCTGTTTATTACTGTTATAACTGTTGGTTGTACCATTGACTTTGGTTGTTGTGACTGTTGTTGTATCATTAGGATATGTGTGATTAAAAGAGTTCTAATGACGTCAAGGAGTGAAAGTCGTGACGACGCCTTCGCACTCCAGACGGCGTTAAAAGTCTTTTAATGTGGTAGTTATAAATTGAAAGAAAGTAGTTTTTGTGACCTTAATTAGTTGGTTGCATGAGTAGGAGGGACTGATCACCCCAATCACTCATCCCCAATGAAAGAGGCGACAATAACTCATGGTTAATATTAACTTTGAATGCATGCACTAATTTTAATTTGGTTGATTGCTTGATTAGCTTGTTAGGATATAGAATGTACTTTATATGACCTAACCTTGGTAAGTTATACCCTAGACAATAATTTGAAGGATTACTTGTTGAACATTGTTGCATTTGATTGACGCCCTTGCCATAAGTTGATCGTTTTGTGATGCATATGAGTATAAGTTTGGCTTGTGCTTAATTGCTTGAAGTTAGTATGCTAAAATGAAATGTTGTATAATACTATATTTTCATTTTCTCAAGTAAGGTTGTATAACTTGAAGTTTTGACATTTTCAGTGTTTCAATTTGGTTTGTTTCGTGAGCATGATGTGATTTGTCAAAAATTAAATGATTAGCTTTCCTTACCTTACGAGTTTATGTCGGAAACTAAATTTTGAACTAATAAGTAGTTATTTATGTGATTGCATGCTCGAGTGATAGTAAGGTTGGGGTTTGCATATAATTTCCTTTTGACAAAGCTCGTGAGTCCTATGTTTTTCAAAAGCGGTACTTGGAAAATTTTATGCTATTGGAAAATGAATGTGATGTCAAATTAGTGTTGAATTTGTTCCCAAAATGTTTTAGGGTTTTTATTTCAAAATGTGACATGACTTGGTCCTTGGATCGATTAGGTTATAATTTGATGTTGTTTGAAAATGAGGAGTTTTACACTAATAGCAAGGTTAAATAAGATAGAATTTTTATGGTATGGGGAGGTGAGTTCAAAAATGATTGTCAAGATTTTAGAAACAAACATGGCTAATTTTAAGTGCTATTCAGGTGTGAATTACAATTGTGAAAATTTGTTCGATTTATGATTTAAGCGTGGCCTTTGTTGTTGATATTAGTATTGTTTGCCACTTCTTGGAAATTGTTTTACGAGGCTTATAAATCTAACGATGAAAACCGTGCAATGAGACTTTTGTGC
Organism: Oxytropis ochrocephala; assembly: GCA_020916435.1. Classification (NCBI taxonomy): domain Eukaryota; kingdom Viridiplantae; phylum Streptophyta; class Magnoliopsida; order Fabales; family Fabaceae; genus Oxytropis; species Oxytropis ochrocephala. Next base: position 115,453,732 of record CM037088.1, read on the forward strand.
ACCCCATTACTTGATTAGTTTTCCTTGCTAAGTGTTGACAAGGGTATTTAATTTCATTTGTTTAAACTAATATCAAGTCTTATATCAAAACAATTGTATTATAAAGCATGTGTTGGTTGTATTATTTGTGATATGAAGTCAATTCAATTTGGTAGAATTATGTATCCATGATATTTCCTAGGAAGTTGTAAAAAAAATCCGTGATAGCCAATCCCCAAGAATAGAGGAAATCAAGAACATGCCTATATGTTTAATCTTTTCGGGCTGGTGTGTTTAATTTGTTTGCATGATTGGTTATGCTTATGTGTTTCCTACGTGTGTTCTTTGGAGGCGAGGAATTAATTAAATCTTGTTATAATTTTCGTGTCCTCAATGAACCTTAGTAGTGTTTTTTGTGCTTAGAATGAAAGCATGGTTGTTATACAACTCGGGAGTAGAAATGATGTCGAGAATCAATGTCTTAGGTTGAGACTCAAGGGAACGGTAAAGCTATGCATACTTTTTGCGAACTTTCTGAAAATGTTGTTTTTATAAAACTCGGTGTAGAATTATTAGTAATGGTGGCTGAATTATGATGGTGGTCGTGTGTTGTTGAATTCATTTGTTTTGAGATGTTCGACATGTGTTCAGTATTTCAGTGACTGAGAACGTTTTACTAATTGGAAAATTATGTGGTTTGTCATTTCGAAAACTTGATTGAATGCTTGTTAATTTGCCACTGATTTGGTTGCATTTGGAGTTGTAGAACTCGAGTTATAGGTGAAGCAAGTTAGGTTAAAATTCTGGAAAACAAGCTGGACATAGGGTCAGTGTTTTGGTTACTGCGTTTTCAAAAGAGCTCATTTTCGAACGAATCCAATTTCTTTGAAAACTTGACAGAATTTGCCTCACTTTATGCACAAGTTTCATGCAATTTGATTGAATTTTGGTCATTATAGAACTGCTTGAATTTGAAGGACAGAAAGCTGCATCTTTTGAAACTAGTATGCGTATTTTTGAAAACTGTACCTATTGAACACTCTCCTTCAAAAACTGAACTTAGGGATAAGAAATAGACCCATAGGGCTTTCCAACAAGTATTTATTTGTCGAAATCAGAGGTCGTTTACTATTTTAATTAATTCGCCAAAGTAGGCGCATATTTACAGAATTTTCTGCACCTAAGTTTAGGTAGATTAATCTGAACGTTGAATAAAATGATTAATTTGTTGAATAGGTTGAACTTGAATTTTGTTGTTGTGGTCGTGTTAATTGTTGATGTGAATGTTGTTGGGTATATGATAAATTGGTGATGTTGATGTTGTTGTATCAATTGTTGAAGATTAGTGTGTTACATTCACTGTTGTTGTTGGTAGTCGTTGAGTCTATTGTTGAAATTGGTGTTGTTGTGTTAATTGTGATTGTTAGTGCAGTTGGGCCTCTGGCCATGGTTGATGTTGTCTCTGGTGTCTGCGTTTGCATTCCGTTGGATATGAAAATAAAAGTGACGATATAGGCATTCGTGTCTTGAGTGAACCTTAGGCGGTGTTTGGGTAGTCGGGTAGGATTTTGATAACCTACCGGTTAGAATATCTATTTGGAGGGTAAGAGTGTAGAAGAGGGTGTTGGTATGTTACGTGTACGATAGAACATGGATGAGGATGGTTAGAGGTGATAAGAAGATTGGATGTTGAGTTCGTAAGTTGGCGTGAGATTTTAGAGGGACGAAAATATTTTAAGTGGGGAGAGTCAGTAGCGCCCCAAAATAATTTAATAATTTATTTAATTAAGTTATTAAAGGCTTGCAACATTTATTTAAGTCAAATAATTAATTTAGAGTTTTATTTTATTTAGGAGGTGTTATAGTGATTAGTTATATTAAAAATAGGGTGTTTAATATAACTAAGAGGTGTTGGGTAGTAAATAAGGGAATGGTGAATTAATTAAAATAGGGAGTGGTTGAAGTAGCTAGGGGGTGTAAATAAGGGCCCAAGCCCACTAGTAGGCCCATATCCAAAGAATTAAGCTTAGAGGTAGGGTTCCTTCTCCATTTGGAAGAAAGAAAAGAAAAGGAGAGGTAGAGAGAAGAGAGAAATTTGAACGCAATTTGGTCTAAGGAGGGGGAAGAAGCATTTTTCTTTCTTGGCTTGGGGTAAGTGGTATTTGGTACCAATCTTCTTCATTTTTCCTTCTCTATCTTTTAGTGTAAATTTCACACTCTAATTCCTCCTCATTTTCACCTTACCATGAATGGGGTTTGAAGCTCAAATTGTTGGGGAAGCTAGTTTGGTGGTTTTTGTGCTATTGAAGGAGAGAGCACTAGAGTTCTTCAATTTTAAGGTTAGGGGGCTCTCATTTACATCTATAATAAGTTGTAAGATATGTGTTATGTGTGGAATAGCTCTAGTAATAATTTGATTGGTTGAGTTTTGTGTTGATTCTATGTTTGTTGTTGTATTGGTAATTAATTTGGTGATACCATGATGCTTGATGTTGGAATTATATGTGTTGTTAAATGTGCATGCTAAGTGTTTGATAAAATGCTTCAATATGAAGAAATATGATAATATGATGATTTAATGATGTGGATTAATTGCCTAAGTGAGTGTTGAATTGTTGAATAAAAGTGTTGTTGAAGTGTTAGTGGTGGCTAGGTGTTCTACATGTGAATGTTGTTTTTAATTGGGTTTCACTGTTTGGTTCGTCCAAAAATTACGTATCTAGTTGTTTTTGAAAATATACTTAAAGCCGGTCGTTTTGGCATTGGTTTCGTTAAATTCGGAGTTGTGTGGCTCCAGTTATGAGTCTCCAAAGTCGGGTCAATTTTCTAGTGTCAAACTGGGAGTAGGTTCAGTTTTTGCAGGTTTTGTGTGCTCAATTGAACTCCGTTTTGAATGATTCTTATTTCATTGAAAAATAGACTTAATTATCTACGAAATAGGCACTGATTTCACTGAATTTCATTAAGAAATGGGAAAGAGGTGGGTTAATAATTGATGTGATGTATTTATTGTGTTGTGATGCATTTGTCATGGTGTCACATAAATCATATGCATATAAAATGACGAGGGCTTCGGCCAAAATGACGAGGGCTTCGGCCAAAACATGGTGGGTGGCTTCGGCCAAAAGAGGTGGTTGCCCGACGGGGTTATTGAGGTGGTTATGGATCCACATGCATATTGCATACATGCATATACTCATACTTTCTTGGAATTCTGGTTGATGCTTCGTTAATTCATGATTGTTGTTTCTTGGTATATAATTGAATGGTAAATGTCTTAATTGCTGTGGATTGATGATGCTAGATGCTTTCCTAGTATAATGCTTATCATACTTGTTATTATTTATGTAAAGAGACTCACCCTAGCATTTTTATGTTGCCTGCTCTCGTGGCGACGTACAGGTGATTCATAGTGAAGGCGTCCATGCCTCCTTGGGTTATTGTGTCACTCCGATTAGTAACACCGGGATAGGGTTGTAGTGTTGTCATCTCATTTTATGTATTAGACTGAATTGGATCATGTATGGAGTATGTTAAACTTATTTTTTTATTTTTATTTCCGCTGTGCTGAGAAACCATTGTTGGATTACTGTAATACCTAAAACAGGTTTTGAGGGTTCGTCCCATTGGATATGAATTATATTTCACGCATTAGATGCGTTTGAATTTTAAATATCATTTTGATGAGGTTTTATTAAATGTAGCACTCTCTTCGAGGTGCGTGGAAAAATATTTTTGAAAACTCTGATTTTTATTTGTGAAATTAGTATTAAGAAAAAGGGGGTGTTACAGGAGTTCTTACGGGACTACGGCCTCAAAATCCCAAATTCCATCGTTTACTTTTTTAAAAAAATTTCATAGTCTCCAAAAAATCTAAAAAAAATTGCATAGACTTATTTTAGTTTTGTTAGATTTTTAGTGGTGTTTTTATAATTTTTTTGATTAGTTTTGACTCTTTAACGAATTTTTAGTAGTCTTTTAATAAAAAAAGCCATCGTATATACGTTTTGAGTACGTATATACGATTGGACATAAAATAGCCATCGTATATACATACTCAAAACGTATATAAGATTTGTTTTTTTTTTTTAAAAAAATAGTTTTCAAAGGGGTATTTTGGGGTTATCAAATTGTGTGGGGGGAAAGGGTGGGGGTATGAAAAAAACAAGCCTTTTTTGTATGCTTTTCAGAAGCCCGTTTATTTGATGGGCCATCATGATATGGCTTAACAAAAACAAAACAAGTTGAGTCAAGATTAAGAAATGTGGTTTGGGCTTTGCCCTATTAATGAAAGGAATTTTTTTGGCGATTGCTTTTCCCACACTCCCTCTTACTCAAACACACCCCTTCAATCTTAAAAACCCCAAAATACCCCCTATTTAAAAAATTCAAAAAACAAAAAACCTCCCCCCACTAACCCTCACACCCCTTCACTCCCTCACTTCTCTCACTTTCCCTCTCACTCTCCCTCCCAACCGAACCCTACTCATTCCCATTCCCTCTCACTCAACTTCTCAAACTCACTCAATCTCCCCCAATCTCTCACACAATCTTCTCCACCAACTAAATCAAGAGTTGTTGGGTTTTGTTCGTGACTCTCTCTCTCTCTATTCGTTCCATTTTCATCCTGGTAAGCCTCTCCCTTCTCTTCGCATTTGGGTTTTTTTCTTTCTAGGTATGCAGTGCGTTCGCATGACCTCACGCGCGTGCGTGAAAACGAAGGTGTTCGAATGAGGTCATCGCGAGCACCATTCGAATGAGGCCATGCGAACCGTTGTGTCTTTGGCTTGTATAAATGTTGTGTATGCGCGTGAGGTTGTCGAGCAACAGTTCGCATGGGACTATTTGAACCTGTGTATAACAGTGTTGTTTCTCGTTTAATTAGTTTAAGTTGGTTTAATTGGTTGCCTTAGTTGGTGATTTATTGTTTTAATTGTTGTTTCAGATATGGTTAGGCACCGTGGCGGTAATTCTTCCCAACAACCATCCGAACGAGTTGGTAGGCCACGTCCTACGGTTTCAAACCGCAAAAGGAAGGAACAAGCTGCTAAGACTTCCCGGGGTAGGGGTAGGGGCAGGGGCAGGTTAGACGTCCCTCCTCCCCCGCCGCCTCCGTTTGATGATATTGGCTAGGACATTGAGTGTGATGCTCAATTTCAAGCATTTGAGCTGGCTGGCCCTGCTGCACATGAGGAGGAGGAGGAGGCTGGTGTGCATGAGCAGGCTGATGCTCAATAGGAGGAGGAGGCTGTTGAGCCTCAAGAGCCTGCTGCTGCTCCTAGGGCTACATTCCCATTCCCTGGTGGACATGCTGATGGTTCGGTCTTGCCCACATACGGGGCGCATATTCTGACTGATTTCTATGCTGGCCGGGTAAGTTATTGTTATATAATAGTGTGTTGTCAATTTTGTTTCTTATTTTGTTGAACATCTTGGCTTATTGTACCATTTGTCAATGCAGGTTCGGCCCGATATAACTACGATTCCACATGGACCTGTTAACCTTGTGGTCCATGCTAGGATCAGGGAGACTCTGAACGCTTCGGGGTTGTTCCCTCTGATAGGACTTGGTTTTACCATTACTCATAGGGGGATGCTAAACGCATTCATAGAGCGTTGGCAGCCGGATACATCATCATTCCACCTTCCTGTCGGTGAGATGAGCATCACCCTTGATGATGTATCCCAGCTGCTGCACATCCCCATTATTGGCCAGTTCTATGACATGCTTGACTGGACACAGTACCAGGAAGAACAGATGCTGATTGACTATTTGGGGGCCACCCCCTAAGATGCCGCTGACCAAACTGCTGCGCGAGGGTTGTCTGTTGGTCTAGTATGGTTGAGGGATAGGGTCTATCACCCAGCCATAGCTGATGAGCGGTGGGATCATGCTGCTAGGGCCTATATGCTCTATCTTTTGGGTTGCACATTGTTCGCATACAAGTCAGGGCAACAAGGTTAAGCTCGGCTACCTTGGTATGCTTCAAGATTTGAACGCTGTTGGAGACTACTGCTGGGGGGCAATGGCCCTTTCCCAACTATATGATCAGCTGAAGGATGCTTCAAGAAAGAAGACGAAGAAGATGGTCGGTCATATAGCTCTACTACAGGTATAAAACTTACTTTTTTTAATAAGTTTGCTTTAGGTTTACTTTCAGATTTATAATCAACCAATGATATGTTCATTACAGGCTTGGATTTATGAGCACTTCCAGAGTGCCAATTTTTCATCTTGGGTGGTGGACCCAGAATATCAAGAGAGTATGCCACGGGCAAAGAAATGGCTGTGCAGGGATGGCCCCGGGGCCATCAAGTCACCGACCATCAGATTATGCCTTTACCGGCAAAACCATGAGGAGGTCACTTGGGACCCCTACACAGCCCATAGGCAGGAGAGACCCTTTGAGGAGCTGGCCAGGTTCAGAGGGTTCATCCGGAGTAGTAACTGCATGTTGCGTCATTTGCCAGATCTAGTGCATAGACAGTTTGGGCAGGTACAACACATTCTGGAGGAGCCCAAAACTGCAAATCGGGTCGTCTGTACCTTAGCGGAGTGTGATGAGAGGTGGACACACTTCGAGGAGCATTTGGTGGTGCGGGGGCCTCCTTGTGTGTCGTACTCCTCAAACACGGTGTCAGGCTACTTCCCATGGTTTTCCAGGGTCTCACATCCCTTTCTCTTCTCTCAACATTATGTAGAGCTTGTGGATAAGACTGATGTCAGTGTGGTACGTGTTTTTTATGTTAATTGCAGTAATAAGTTTCTTAATCTTCTACTTATTTTAATAATAATGTTATGTTATTTGCTTGACAGATGCTACCAGAGCTGCTGGATTCGGTGGATGAGATGGATGGGACCATCAATGATAATGTCCCAGAGCCAAGCAGGAGCGTCTTTGCAGCGCATCAAGAGGCAGCTCAACCTTTTCCGTCGGTTTAGGAGGAGGTTCGAAAATGTGTATAATAGGAGGGGGCGCAACACCCAGTAGGCTCATGTATTAGGGGGATATTTATTTGGATGTTTTGTATAATTTCAGTACTTTGTTTCATTCAGTTTTTTAAATGGATATTCCCTTTACGTTTTATATTTAAGTCTTTTTCCGATGTCGTCTACTTAAATTGCGCAAATTTATTGTCATTACAAAAAATTAACAGGAAATGAAAGGTTAGAAACAACCACATGCAACAAACTAAACAACCAAACATAGTCTGTCATTCTGCAACACTGGTTCGAGCAACACCATTCGAACAGCTGCTCGCACACCCTTATTCGAAGAGGTTCGCGAGACCTAATGCGAACAGGTGAAAAAACGCCCAGGAGGTGTGACACAGATTTTAACACACTCGAACGGCCTTGTTCGAACCTGTTCAAAGGCCCGTGTTCGAACACGTGAAAATTTTAGAAAAAAAAGACATTTTGGCTGGCCTTTTGGTCTTTTCACACCCTTATGGGGTGTGTTTTGAGTAGGAGGGGGTGTGGGAAAAGCAAAGTCCTTTTTTTTGTAACCCCACCACTCTCCCTTCTACCCACACATACCCTACGAAAAGACCACAATACCCTTAACAAAATATAAAAACCCCAAAATATCCTTAGGTAAAAAAAAAGGAATCGTATATACCCCCAAAATCGTATATACGTCGTCGTATATACCAAATGTGGAGTATATACGATTCTCATTTATTTGGCCATCGTATATCCGATATGGTCACATATATACGATTTAAAATGGGTTTGTTCAATTGTATATACAAAGCATATGTTACATATTTACGATGGTCATGGGCAAGTGCTGATGCTAAAAATATGTAATGATATGAGATGCTAAATAGTGTGTTTTGGTGCACTTGATGGCGAAAAAATTATTTTGTACAAAAATTCGTAAAGTGAAATGTTAAGCAGTATGTTTTGGGGTACTTTAGGATTCATAAAAAAATTTAATTCTTCAAATATTAGAAGTTTCTTCGAAAGTAAATGGTTTGGTAAAAAATAATAATAAGTTTGTGACAAAATACGTAAAGTGAGATGCTAAGCGGTGTGCTTTGGTGTACTTGACGACGGAATTTTTTTTTAGTCCCAAAATGCGTATTTTTTTTGGTAGAGTACAACTTGAAAGCGAGCCAAAAAGAAAAAAAAATAAGAAAAAATTACATCCTCACAAACTCCACACCCGATGCATCAGCAATGAGGTGGGGAGTGAGACCAGCAGGGGGAACATCTAAACCCGAGTAGAAAGTCGTGCCAACAACGCCCAATTTAGCCAAAAAGTCTGCACAAAAGTTGCCTTCCTGGAGCGTGTGAGTCAAAGATACCAACCAGTCCCTACGGAGAAGGTCTTTGATGGATTGAATAGATGACGCATACCGATTTCAAACATTCAGGGGGCATTAATAAGATTGATCACATTTAAGGAATCTGAATAACAGATAAGCGATCTGAATCATTTATCCCAAGCAAGCAGAAGACCATGCTCCAAAGCCAATAACTCGGCATACAGGTTGTTGGAGATACCGATATGGCCTGTGAAGCCAGCAATTCAATGCCCATCAGTGCCATGCAACAGACCACCAAACCCGGAGATTCCCGGGTTCCCAAGGCTGCTACCATCCACATTAAGCACTACGTCAAACTGGAGGGGGGGTTCCACGACACTAGGCGAGAGGGTTTAGTACCAGACATAGTCGAAGCAAATCCCTTAGCAATCAGAGAAGCCATATTGTGAATAGACAACTGGAGAACATAGTCAGGAACAACTTCTTTAGCGACACACTCAAGGTTTCGGGAGCGCCAGATCCACCAAAGAGAAGCCAGAAATATGTGACTATCATCAGCCCTACTCTAGAGCCGAAGCCAATCAAAAACCGAAGCATCTGCAAAGAAACTGGGTGAGTGAAAGCCGAGGCCCAACCAAGTGATGTGCGCGCATGAGACGATCCATGGCGGTGCAAAGACCGATTCATCACCAAGACCACAACGTTGGCAGACAGAGGAGTTCATCATACCTCGGTGGCAGACTAACAAGGAAGTTGGGAGAGCGTCGTGGCAGACCAGCCAAATCAACATCTTTATCTTTTCCGGCGACAAAACCTTCCAAATCCAACTCCAAGAAAGAATAGCGGTAGGTAAGTTTACCGGATTCCTTTGAGACATAAGCCACTTGTATCCCGCACTAGCTGTATAGATCCCATCACTATGCCAATTCCAAATAAAAACATCCGCAACAGCAAGGTTAATATCAAGATGAAGAGAAAGAATCTGATCAATAATGGTAGGTGGAAGGAAAGAATATAGCATCTCCAAGTGCCAAGACCTGTCATAGTAAACATCCAATATGCGGAGCTGAGAGTCATGTATATCAATAAAAGGAACCACCCGGGCCAGGGGGCCCGTACCCAACCATTTAGAAAACCACCAAGAAGATAAGCCATTACCGACCCGAAATGTAAAGCCCTCCTTAAGCACACCTCTCGCCTTCATAATGGAATTCCAAACGGGCTGTTCTGGGGTGCATTAGCAAGGACAGGATGGTGCGGTTAGCAATGGGCCAGCGGCCCAATCCTGCAAAACGGCCCAAGACCGTGTCTTGCCTCGCAATTCTCGGCGACGGCGCGCTTTCTCATAGCGGTCGGTCGTCGCCGGTGGTATAAGTACCACCTCCATCCACACGCCAGTACGCATTCCTACCCTGTGATACCCGCCTGTTAGCACACCTCGACTAGGCGTCGGAGTGTCTTTGCGAGTACCACCCGAGGTGCTCGAAGACCGGTCCCGCGCGCCCGGCGGCGACCGGACAAAGGAGGAGCAAAGAACAACACACTTGGTGATCGAGGTACGATCATTTGGCGACCACGGTGGGAGCGAAGCGCCGCCCCACTTCAAAGATGGGCCCAAGAAAATCGTTACGCGGGCATCCACCGGAACGACCTGCCGGTCAAGGCGCCGTCCGCAGCAGACACCGGGGCGTTCCTCTAACAATCAATGAATCCCAAGGCAACCCTGCCGGAACCTTGATCCAGGCGAGCAAGGAGCCACCTCGAAAGCGAGCATCAACGAATCCCGAACGAATCGCCGAGGCGGGATCATGGAGCAATTGCCGAACACGTCACCCGAGCCGTTCTCGGCTACTCGAAACCAAAAATCGAATCATAGCCGGACGGGATAACGATAACTCGGCTCGAGAGAGGTCCATGCCCGCTCGTCAGAAGCGGGACATGGGCGTCCTTCGCTCGAACTTCGCCCTTCACGTAGGGCGTAAGCCCCCAGAAGGATCGTCCGCTATCGAGGAAGTACCTCTCGTCGATCCATTGCTCAAAGGATTCGGGCGCCTTGGATCGCGCGCTCGCGAGAGCAGCGCGATCGCCGCCGTTCCCCTCACATAATTATGATTATTTGATTCACCCTACCAGCACCGAAGTCGGACCGTTCGTCCACAAGATATTCTTCGCACGAATCCTCCGACTCGAGCGCCAGAGCCGATCGTGGGACCCTACGGCGAGTTGAGCGAATATCGGGCGGTGAAATCGAGAGATGTTTCACGGCGGCGAGAAGACATCACTCCATTAGAAACGAGGTCGTTCGTTCAAGGGCCCCCATACACGGGCACCTACCCGGCGGTGGATTCTATGGAATACCGGCCGCGAAGCATATCTCACGATGCGGGCGTTCGGGCGAATGACTTCTCGGCGTGCCAAGGCCCTTTCACAAGGGAGATTAGACGCTATCGTATCCCGAGAGACCTGTAAAGCGCCCAACCTCAACAAGTTTGATGGCGAGGTGATCGACAAACACATCGATACTTCAACAATTCATCGTAGCTACCGAGAGTTGGATTCCATCATGAAGTGCCTATTTGTTCCCCACGATCACTTGACGGACGAGCTCTAGAATGGTGGGGGTCGTTGCTGGTAGAACACCATTTCCTCGTGGGAAGGATTGATCGAATCTTTTGGCAAATTACACCGCCAACCGGTGCCAATACCGCCATGAAGAGCACACGGACACCATCACCCGGGGACAATGAATCATTAAGACGCTACATAGAACGTTTTAACAATGAAGCCGATCAAGTGCACGACCTAATGACGAGGATAAACCGAAATACCTCAAGAGAGGCATCGTGGGACCACGATTTGTTGAAGAGTTCACTTTGAACCACATCGGCGATCTCAAAGACGTTCCTCCGTAGAGCCAACGCCCACATGCATTATGAGAAACCCTTGTCTGCGCAGAAAGGCGCGCGCGTGCGACCTAGAGAAAGACGGCAAGCAAGCGGGCGAGAAATCAAGACAACGGCCCGGGACAACAAGCCGATCATCGAAGGCCCGAAGTATGAGCATCGGACGAGGCTCAATGCTCCCATAGCCCAAATATTGTCAGAGTGTCGAACAACGAATTTGTCGATGTGAAGAGGCCCGATCCATTGGTACTCAAGAAGAGGCGCACGGGCCACCAAAAATATTGCCGATACCATAAAAGCGAGGACACGATACCAATGATTGCATGGCCCTAAAAGATGACATCGAGGATCTCATCCAAAAGGGAAAGTCAAGCGATGCGTCGTGAAGTGAGGGTGCCGGCCGACCTGAAGAGAAAGCCGGAGGAAAGAAGCCCCAGTCAAAGGGCAAAGAAATTACTGCAGCAACCATAGAGGAGATAGCGGACAAAGACACCTCCGAAGAGGACGTCCGGATGTCCAACGGCCGGAGAGTGGCCATGGTGATCAAGGAGAAACCCCTGTAGAAAGGGATTCAAGAAAGCTATAAAAGAAAATGGAACGAGTTGATGATGGTTGGGTCTACATCTGCGGAGCGACCGGCTTCAAAAAAGCCGCCCATTTCCTTTGGAGATGAAGATTTGCTGGACGGAAGGGCCAATAGCTATGCCCCGTTGGTAATCAGGGCGGTAATGGCCAATACAATACGCCGAATCTGATCCGACCAAAGCGATTACCGACATCATATTCCAAGAGTCGATCGACAAGCTCAATGTCGGCCAAAGTGAGATCATTCCACGCAGCCGATCCAACACCTGCGAGGTTCAACGAAGGCGATCACTTACCCTTAGGAGCGATAGATCTCTTGGTCACCTTTGGTGATGACTCGTAAACGAGCACCAAATACCGGACGGTGAAGGCCACATTCCTAGTCCTACCCATCAAATCCTCGCTATCGATTGTATTATAGGCCGACCGACCCTAGGAAGGTCAGGCGTAGCCTCCATGATCCACTGAAGATGAAATTTTACAAAAGAAGGGCGATCAAGTGGTAGCAGTGTTAGCCGATCTAGACGCGCCAAGAAAAGTCATTATCTCGTATCAAGACATCCGCAGCGAGCAAGATAGAATCTCGACCCACGAGCACCGGAGAAAAGGCACCAAGTCAACTCGGCGACTTAGACGCCCCGGTATGACCACGATAGCGATGCACCCGAGGGCGGCGATGATGAATTAGCCCGCGAGCTAAAAATAGCCCAAGAGGCGAGCCACATGGAGAGCTAGTTGACGCCCAACTAGGGGCGACCGGAGAAGACGGTCGGCTTCGGACGCGGACTACGAAAGCGGTGTCGAGGGGATCTCGCCACCGCCTTAAGGAGTATCTGAGACTTGTTCGCATGGCAAGCATCCGACATGCCCGGCATCCCAACGAAGTTGCATGTCATCACTCGCAGATAGATGAAAATGTCGGGCCAGAGCCCAAAGAAGGCGAACCCAAAATCAAGAAAAATCCCAAGCAGCAGCTCAGGCGGTTGACGACCTAGTCAAGGCCGATTTCATTGAAGAGATAAAATACACAACCTGGCTGTCAAACGTGGTTCTGGTCAAGAAGAAAAATGGCAAGTGGCGCATGTGCGTCGACTACACAGATCTGAACAAGGCATGCCCGAAGGATGCCTTCCCTGTGCCGAGCATTGATAAATTGGTCGACGGGGCATCGGGCTATAAATTGCTGTCGTTCCTGGATGCCTATTCTGGGTACAATCAGATCACGATGTACCCACCCGATCGCATACAAAGCGCCTTCATGACCGATCGTGGGAACTTCGGTGCACAAGGTCATGTCGTTCGGCTTTCGAAGAACGCCTGAGGCGATATACCGGCGGATGATGAACAAGATCTTCAAGGATCGATCGATCGGTCGAGTAGTGAAGTTTACCTTGATGATATGATCATCAAGAGCAGAACGACAAGACCATGCGGCCGACCTGAGAGAAGTCTTTAAAGAAGCGAGGAAAAATTCTCTTAGGCTTAACCCAGAAAAGTGCACCTTTGGAGTTAGGGCCGGTTAGGGTTTCATCGACCAGAGAGGGGATAGAGGCTAACCCGGACAAATGTAGAGGCGATCGACATGAGGCCGCCACCACAAAGAAAGAAATCCAACGGTTGAATGGCATGGTGTTGCCACTGTCAAGATTCATACCTAGATCTGCGTGCAAGTCGCTCCCCTATTTAAATGTTGAAGAAGGAAGTAGACTTGAATGGACCAGACCAGTGCGGTGCGGCTGGAACAATTAAAGGAGGCTTTGACCAATCCACCCATCATGACAAAGCCCGAGCCGGCGAAATTCTATATTTGTACTTAGCCATAGCGAAGAGGTATTGAGTGCCGTCTGGTCGGAGAAATTGACTCAAGGCAAAATCCGGTCTACTTCATCAAGAAGGTGTTGCAGACCGGAGGCGAGATACTAGAAGATCGAGAAGCTAGCACTTGCACTACTAGTGGCGCGCGCGCGAGACCATATTTCGTGGCTCACGGTGTCGTCGTGGTAGGGCGGACCAACCCATAAGACAGATCCTCCACCGCCGCACTGGCGGGACGAATGATCAAATGGGCGGTAGAACTTAGCGAATTCGGCATCAAGTTCGAGTCGGATCGCCGCTAAAGCTCAAGTGTTGGCCGACTTCATTGCGAAACCCAACACAAAATGGCGGCCGGACACAATGTGGACATTGCATGTGGGCGGCTCCTCCAACAAACAAAGCGCGGCGGGCGGGCCTCATATTAGAGAATCGGATGGACTTGCGGTAGAAGTGTCCCCGACATTCGCGTTCCACACATCCAATAACCAAGCCGAGCACGAGGCATGCATAGCCAGGCCGCAGGCTGCAAAAGAGTTCAACGTCGACCGGGTAGAGCTACACTCGATTCCCATCGGTCGTCTCTCGGATCCAAGAATTGTACGACGCTAAAGGCGAAGTGTTGAAGAACTACTGGCCAAAGTAAGAGAGCTCCTCTGTCGGTTTGACCGGGCGGAGATCAAACACGTGCAAGGGCGAGAAAATGTCGGCCGACCTCTGTCAAAGCTAGCCAAAGACAAAGGCAGGGCAACCACGGAAGTCTAATCCAAGAAACCTTGACTCGTAGGCGTCTCAACAAAGCCTAGCCAACCGCCGCCGCCTCACTATAGAAGCGAGGGCGATTGGATCACTCCTATCTCGCGCTACATCACACCGGGTGAGGAGCCGGCCGATCCAAAGAAGGCCAAGACAGAGATTGCGGTCCACCAATTATTCTACGTGATCGAAGGAAGCTATATAGGAGGACTCTCATGCCCGCTCCTCCGTTGTCTATCGTCGAGGCGAATCCGGCCACGCCCCGCAAGATATACATGAGGGATTATGTGGCAGTCACCAGGGCGGACGGTCAATAGCAAAGAAGGCGCTCAGAGCTGGGTACTACTGGCCGACCATGGATGAGGACGCCAAGAAGCCAGTGCAGAAATGCAAGAAATGTCGGATACATCTTGATGTCCACATCGCCTCATCGTAAGCGCAAAGCCTCACTTCACCATGGCCGTTCGCCGGTGGGGATGGATTTGCTCGGTCCCTTTCCACCGGCGCCCGGTCAATTCAAGTTCCTGATCGTGGCAGTAGACTACTTTACAAAGTGGATAGAGGCCGAGCCTCTGGCGACCATAACTTCGGCAAAAATCAACAAATTCTGGTACGAACGCCCTAGCACGATTTGGAGTTCCCGGCGGTGATAACGCACAACGGCACGGTTTGCGGCGAGAAAATTCAGAGGAATGTTGGCCGACCTAGAGTGAAACAGCGCTTCACCTCGGTCGAGCACCCTCGACGAGCGAAGCAAGGCGCAGCAACCAACGAGTCATCTGCGTGGGTTGAAGAGAAGACCGGACGAGGCAAAGGGAAATTGGGTCGAAGAACTTGATCCGATCCTTTGGGCATATAGGGACGACCCCCACTCTTCGGCCAGGGAGTCACCTTTCAAATTGGTCTACGGAATGGACGCGGTAATCCCCATAGAAATGAACGAGTGGCGGAGGGACGCCAACCCCAACCATGATCGCAACGAGCGGTCTTTAAGGGAAGAATTGGACTTGGTTGAAGAGCTACGCAATCAAGCATCCTCGGAGAAGCATTAGTCAAGCGTAAGGTCGCCGCGGATATAACGCCGGCATGTAAAAGAGACTTTCCGATCGGGCAACTGGTCCTCAGACGAGCGGACGTTGGCAACAAGAATGCACGCCAAGGAAAACTAGCCCCGAATTGGGAAGGCCCGTACCGTGTCATAAATAAGACCGGCCGTGGGGCGTATGAATTAGAAACCATGGAAGGGGCGGTCATCCCCCGGACATGGAATAGTGACAAGTTAAAGCAGTACTATGTTTAGTACCCCATCTTGTAATCGATCGATCAATTGAATGAATAAATATCAGGCGGGCGCTCTTTTTCCCCACTGGGGTTTTTTACAGAGGCCCGTCCGTTAAATTACATCTGTTCCGTTTTAAATTTCGCAACTAATGACCGGTCGTATAACGAAGCGACCGTATGGTCACCGAAGTGGCTCAAGGGTTAGTCGATAACCCGCGAACGATCGTAGGCCGCCGAGCGACCTACAAAGAGTGCCACCGAAGTGGCCCAAGGGTTAATCGATAACCCGCGAACGATCGTAGGCAGCCGAAGCGACTACAAAGAGAGTGCCGAAGTGGCCCGGCGGTTAATCGATAACGCGATGACGATCGTAGCCGCCGAGCGACCTACAAAGAGTGCCACCGAAGTGGCCCGGGCGGTTAATCGATAACCCGGACGATAAATGAGGCCGCCGCGGCGACTCGCAAAGATCGGTAATGATCCACCCAACGATCGACCAAAGCGAGCGCCGTAGTAAGCGCAAATGGGCCAACGATCGGCCTAAATCGAAAACCTTATTGAAGACAAAAGATGGCGGCCTACAACCGGCCTAACTTCCGTAACTTAGTTAATCAAAAAATGGGATAACAAAGTAAGAAACAAGTTAATCAAAAAGTAAAAATTCATTACAAAGCAACGCGCGCGGCGGCGCGCAGAATCTATTCGACCGCGCAAGGCGGGATACAAAGCAAAAATAAAAGAAATGCGGCGAAATTACGGTGAACAAACCGCTCGCAGCGGGCAAAATAACAAGCTAATCGCTTCGCACGGCGAGGATCGCGCATCGCTTGCGGACCATCTTGCCATCATCATCCATCCTTGCGGGCAAGACGATCTCCTCACCCTCAACCACATAGTCGGGTGCACGGATGTTTGTCATCTTGAATGCCCCGAGTGGCGGCGGCTTCATTTGGGCCACGGCATTGTCGGCCGTAAAGGCGCCGCCTTTTGCCATCGAAGCAACCTCGCAACCTTCTCCGGGCGGCGGCGCTTGACTTCCTCAAAGCGGGCGACCTCGGCTGAGGTCTTCACCAAGTCGCCAAGCTCCTTGTTCTCGCCCCCAGCTTGACCTTGTCCTCGCCAACCGCTTATCCTTTTCGTGATCGCCACTTGATCTTGGTTTGCTCCAGGCGGCAATCTCGAGCTCCACTCTTTAAGTCTCCGACCGGCCGACTCGAGCTTTTTGACCTTCCTCAGGCCGCATCCCGCTCGGCCTCGGACTGAAATGGAAAACTAAGTTAGCGAGCGAATATAGAATATTGGATCGGTAAGGTAGCAAAAAGCAAAGAACTCACGTGCTTGGCTCCTCTTCATGTCCTTCATAGTCTTGTTGGCGGACTTGAGCGTGTCGCCACAAAACTCCATGGGATCCTTCTTGAAAAGTGCCACCGAGCATCATCAAAATCCTCGAGTTCAAAGACGGGGACTCAATCCGCTTCCTCCTCCCCCCCGGGCCGCTTAGAAGGAGTGCGGCCGTCACAGCCACGAGGCCACCACCGGGCGCTCTATCTTGGTGACCGCCCCAACGCTCCTATTGGGAGTGGGGTGTTCTGGCGTTCTGCCGAACCGGGGCAGAGTTTCTTCCTGGCGCCGCGGTGGTGATGAGCTTCTCGCATCGAGCCAATCTCGAGGTAGACATCTTCAAAGTTTTAGCCGCAAAGAAAAAAGAGGTCATCGACCGGACGAATAAAGCGAGCAAACAAGTAGCAAAAGGTACCGGCCAGAGCTCGGATACTAATTTATCCCCCTCGAACAAGCGAGAGCGGCCGGCATGGGATGTCCCCTCCGAAGTTCTGCGCAATGTGGCGGACAACTCTGTTATCATAGCCAATGTCATTGAATCCTCTTCATCCAAAGTCGACACGGCGAATGTATACTCGCCTTGCTTCCACAGAGAAGTGAGCCGCCCGCCAGAGATTGGAAAGAAAGAGCTTCTGCGCAGTACCATCCGGAAGAAAATCCGCAATGTCCTTAGCGGCCGCGCATCGGAACGACCCAAAAGTATTGATTCTTCCAACCGCCTAAGAACGAATCCGAGTAAGCTCGAAAAACTTGCGATGCTAACGCTACGGTTCTTGAAAGACACACCGCCTTGCGAGCCATATTGGTTCCGTATTCCCGTGCATTTCGGTTCGAGCAGGCGAGAAAGAGCTTGGTCGACACGTTTCGGTTCAACCGATCGCACAAACTCTCGAACGTTTTCATAAAGCCCCAACCGTTCGGGTGGATCTGAGAAGGAGCGACGTTCGTGCACGAGAACATCCTGTGAAAGGTGTAAAGGGGGAACGATCCCCATCTTTTCAAAAACCACCTGGTGCATGGTGAACTTTAACTTGGATGGGACGGTCGCAATATTTTCATTTTCTTGCATGCCTTTCCACCCCGGCTTGGTGAAGAGGGCGTTCAGATCGTCAATACATGGGGCCTCCGGGGGGACAAAACTTTTGAAAGCCCTCATTTTCTCAGACACCCAGGAGATATCATTCACATCAATAATCGTAGATGAGCCGGCCTCTTCCCCCATCCGTTCGTCCGCAACTTCATTTGGTCCGGCCGACTCCCCAACTCTCCCACCGGCCTGTTCAGCATCAACGACTGCTCGACTGGGACCCGCCTCAACATACATAGGTTCAGGCCCTGAAGGGTCGGCCTCTAAATCAATAAAGTTAAAATGTTCCACCGCTGGCTGAGTGACATCACCCATATCCTCGTCGCCCACGACATCGATCGGTGGCCGTCGCCGCTTTCGCCCGGCCGGCTCAGTTGCCTCCGGTGGTGGCGGTGGAACCCAAGACTTCTCTGATTCCGTTGAGGTCGAGAGGGAGACGCTGTCGCTCGAGTGGAGCTAGAGGGCGTGATGATGAAGCGGCCGATGTGGGAACGCCTCTACTATTCGGGGGAGAACCGCCCGCCTCTCCCGATGACATAGACTCGGTCCTTTCTCGGCTCTCCTTGGGAACGCGACGCCATAAGGGCTAGCTGGCCGAGGCACCACGGATATCTGAGCGGTGCCGCTTAGTCTCGGCGAGATCCACTGTGATGGGGACATTGCGTCAAGGTCGACCGAGCCAGCGCGCTCGGGAGAAGGGGGCGACGTGGTCGTCCCCCGACCGGACGCCTCCCCTTTCACGAGGCGTGGAAGCTAACTAAAGGAAAGCAATAAAGTGCAGAAATAAATAAAGACTTAAAAGGGCGATTTACCTGGAAAGGAGCGATCGGAAAGAGAGCAGGCGAGATAACTCTCGCAAAACAACTTTCAGGGCGCTTGCAGATAGCTCGGTCGGCAGCAGAGGATTGCTTCTCAGGTGTAGAAGATGTGCTGACCAAAGGTCCTATTTATAGGAGGGCCCACCAGACGAAGCGTCGCGAGTCTGCTGCACGCCGACTCCCATCCGTTGCATGGGGAAGCTCAAAAGGTGTCTCGAGACGCGCAAAAGTCCCCTCATTCATTACGCATTAATGACAGGGTCGAAGCCCTAAAGACATCCACGCGGTCGGGTGATACCACGGTCACGACCGGCCCGCTCCTGACGAAAGTAAAACCACTCCACCGGGGGCATCGATTCAAGCCTTAGCCCGCCCTAAAGCGACCTAGGCTTGGGGGGCAACTGTTTTGGGGTGCATTAGCAAGGACAGGATGGTGCGGTTAGCAATGGGCCAGCGGCCCAATCCTGCAAAACGGCCCAAGACCGTGTCTTGCCCCGCAATTCTCGGCGGCCGCGCTTTTCGCAGCGGTCGGTCGCCCAGGTGGTATAAGTACCACCTCCATCCACACGTCAGTGCACGCAATTCCTACTACCGTGATACCCCGCTGCGTTAGCACACCTCGACTAGGCGTCGGAGTGTCTTTGCAGTACCACCCGAGGTGCTCACGAGGCCGGGTCCCCGCGCCAAGAAGGCCGGACTGACAAAGGAGCAGCAAACAACACACTTGGTGATCGAGGTACGATCACGGGCGATCCATTCTTATGCGCTATATCAAGAATTATGGCTGTCCCCATATATTTATTGCGGACCACAGACACCCACAGCTTATCAGAATTCGTGTGGAGCACCCAAACCAGCTTACCAAAGCATTGCTGTATTAGCATGCCTAGCAATTCAAATAGAAAGGCCACCATCCGAGCGCTCCCTAGTAATTTTGTCCCAAGCAACCAGATTAACACCATGGCCTTGATTCCCTTTCCAAATAAAGTCACAAGTCAGTCTATCCAAGACATCACAAGTATATTGAGGCAGCCAAGAAGTTTGCATATAGTACACGGGAATGGAGTTCATCACAAGTATATTGAGGCAACCAAGCAGTTTGCGTATAGTGAAATGTTAAGCAGTATGTTTTTGAGTATTTTAGGATCCATAAAAAAATTTAATTCTTCAAATACCAGAAGT
Organism: Oxytropis ochrocephala; assembly: GCA_020916435.1. Taxonomy (NCBI): domain Eukaryota; kingdom Viridiplantae; phylum Streptophyta; class Magnoliopsida; order Fabales; family Fabaceae; genus Oxytropis; species Oxytropis ochrocephala. The sequence continues at coordinate 115,473,750 of CM037088.1, forward strand.
TTCTTCGTAAGTAAACTGTTTGGTAAAAAATAATAATAAGTTTGTGACAAAATACGTAAAGTGAGATGCTAAACAATGTGTTTTAGTTTACTTGATGGTGAAAAACTTATTTTGTTTCAAAATGCGTAAAGTGAAATGTTAAGCAGTATGTTTTAGGGTACTTTAAGATTCATAAAAACTTTTAACTCTTCAAATACCAGAAGTTTCTTCGTAATAACCGGTTCTGTAAATAATAATAAGTTTGTGATAAAATACGTAAAGTGTGATGCTGACAGTGTATTTTGGGGTACTTTAAGATACCAATTTTTTGTAGATGTTCAAATACACGAAGTTTGTTCCTCAATAACTTGTTTGATGAAAAAGCAAAAAAAGAATCGTGACAAAATAGAGTCCAGAAAAAAATTACATGTCCAAATTGGTGTTTTCTTCTTTATTTTGATAATTTCGCACCAACGAGTATTAGAAGCATACTTAAATTGGTGTTTAGTTATTTTTTTTGAACAAACCTGACAGATTACCGAATTTATTAATAAAAAAATGAAAAAAAGAACAGAGAAAGAAAAGCGAAGGGGACTAGGCGAAACCTTGCCAATGTAAAAGATCAAACCATAACAATAATAGAGAACCCTTTACAGAGCCCCTAAAACAATTGGTGTTTAGTTTTAAATTAGACTCTTCATGATGCCTACATACATGTTTCACTTTATATTTGTGGTGTCTTATTTTCTTTTTAATTATGGGTTAAGTTTTTTATTTATTTATATTTTTGATAAATATAGATAACGCTATTAAAACTTTTTATATTTTTTTCTTATTATTTGTGGATTTTCAATTCTAATGTCTTTGTTAAAGTTTATTTTTAATTTATAATATTGTTATTTAATTTATATTTATTACTTAACTTTTTTCGTGGTAACTTCGGCCTCATTTACAATAGAACTCTCCAACATTTTCTTTCAACTTTGTATAAGTGTTTTTTATTTTGATGGTGGTTTTTATTCAACCCTGCATGATGTATTGATGTACTCCCTCCGGACTTGATTATAAGCAAAACAATTACCTTTACACATATTAAGAATAGTAGTTTTATACATTTAATTTTCTTGGTTTCATGGAAAAATTAAATAGATTTACTAAACTATTTCTAATTAATAATCACATTCTCACAATATTAATGAGTTTTTTTTGGTAAAAAAAGAGAGTTGATTTAATATATTTACATTCATCAATACTATTTAAAATGGGTTTGTCCAATTGTATATACCAAGCATATGTTACATATTTACGATGGTAAATGGGCAAGTGTTGAATCCTTCAATTGCTGTGCATCGTGTGTGTATATATATATATATATATATATATATATATATATATATATATATATATATACACACACACACACACGATTGGATTATAAAATTGTCATCGTATATATGTTATCTAACGTATATACGATCCTACAAAATGTGAGTCGTATATATGTTAGATAATATATATATATATATATATATATATATATATATATATATATATATATATATATATACTAGTATAATTAACTTCGTACAAAGACAGTCTAAATTCATTTGTTTAGACAATCGTAAGATAATTACTTCAACTATTTTAAATATTTGTATAATAGTAGAAAATTAAATTTAGATTTATGTATATATATATATATATATATATATTATAATTTTGAGATCCCGTGAAATCAAATAATACTTTAGTAGTGACAACCCATAAATAAAAATACTTTAACAACTACATAAGTACTAATCAAATAATACTTTAGTAGTGACAACATGATGTATATAATTTGAGGGTATTTTCATATTGAGATGTTATTACAACATGAATTACTTATAAGTATTATACGTTTTAAAATAGTATTAGTAAATAGTAACTTACAAATATATATATATATATATATATATATATATATATATATATATATATATATATATATATATATATAGCAAATATACCTTTGCATAAGGACATGTAGCTTGCTTTTGACTAAGCTAATTGGCGTTGACAACCGTAGGATCAATGTTCTCTGTCATCTTGTTTATTTCTCTCTACTTGTTTTTTTAAGTGCGGCGTAGTGAATAAGAATAATATTAAGCACAAACGTTGTATACTACAAATATACTAATCGATCAAAATTGTATATTGATTTTAATTGTATGTGCATCAAGCTAAATACAAAAATATGTAACAAACATTTTTAATATATAACATTATTTATAAGATGGGAATTAAAAAGGTTGAAATGGATAAAATTACTCATATTTAATATTGATATTTTTCATTTGGCAAGGATTTTGGTCTAGTCCCTTCGCTTTTTCTCTGCTTTTTTCATTTTTTATTAATAAATTCGGGGAATCATCATTTGTTAAAAAAACTCATATTTAATAACATTCTAGTTAGTAAATATATAGAATAAAATCTATGGAATGTGATACAAAATATTAGATGGTAAATAAATATAATATATAAATGTAATATATAATAACAAATATATATGTATCAAAATAAATAATAAATAGATATAAAAAGTAGGTAAAAGTTTTGCAATAAAAGAAATGATAGGATAAACATTATGTAATACGCTTTATGAATATGAAATTAAGGTAGCTCAAATGGTCGTCGGGAGGTGGCGATTGTGGGGGAATGGGTTCGATCCCAGAACACGCTTTTTGGTGATATATTTGAAATAACGTCTTGAGGTGGATTAAAATTGTCTTGATGTCATTATTGACATGGATGCAGAGTGGACAATCCATGGTTTATTATAATATAGATATATATATATATATATATATAATTGATATTATTTTTATTAAAAAAGTTTTTAAGGGTATTTTGGGGATTTCAAGAGTATGTGGGAGTAGATGAGATAGTGTGGGTACAATAAAAAGACCCTTAATGAAATCATCTTTCATGAAAAAAAATAAAGAAAGAAATCAACTTGTCATTAAACAAACTCAGGGTAAGCGTTTGTTTTCTAGGAGTGCTACCCACACCTACACCCCCCTACCCAAAACTTGTCTTCCAAAATATACTCATCGTCATCCTCCTTCTCTTTCTCTCTCCAAGCTCCACAATGTCATCTTTTCTCTCTCTGAAAATTAGTTTATAAGAGGCAATATTAATTTCTTTCTGAAATTTATTGCCTTAAAAAAAACTAGTTTTACTATCACGTGTGGTTAGTTGTAGATGGCAATATAATTTTTCGCTTACGGAAACTAGTTTCCGAAATGCAATCATGCCACCTTCAAGAAAGCTATTTTAAGAAGAAAGAAACAAATGTGCTTGAGAGTGAGGGTTGGGTGAGGGGAATCAACCAGAGAAGGAGTGTGGGTACCAATTAGGGGGTGTAGGTAGCACTCCCTTTATTTAATTTTGTTTGATATAGAGCTTGAATATTTAACCCGTAGTAAGCAAAGTGTCCAACAAAATTTATCTAATCTTTATTGTGCAATATAACTCGTTAAAAAGTTATTAAACGATGTAACAACATAATTAGCCAAATGTTATATTAATGTAGTTTGATTTCCTAGAAAGATTGAGTCTAACATTAAACAAAATGTACCATTTCTTTATTATTCAACTTTTGTATTGTTTTTTTTTTGATCAATTTATTCAACTGTTGTATAGTCAAAATAGTTAAGAAAAACTCACTCCAGGCCCATGTGACCATCCCAATCTCCAGTAGTCCCATGCAATCTTTTCTATATCTGTGAAATTGGAGATCAAATGTTGGTTTGATAAATCTTTTCTTTGGTCACCAATCTGCTCTAATTTGTCCTCGACCAAACAAATACTCCCTCCGTAACACATTTTAGGCAAAGTGAGTCACCAGAAATTGATGTATACATCAACTTTCGTTGACTCACTTTTGTTTATAATGTGTTACCGAGGGAATATAAGTTAGCCACAATAATATGAACAAATGTAATGAATGAGGTGAGCTGCTACACTTCATCAATTTGAACAACTGGACAACATGTTTTGAAGTTGAGTAGTTATACTTAATGGAAGTACTTTTCCGCAATTAAAATATTTAGAGTAGAAACTAATACTTAATGAGAAGTTATGCAGAGCTTTACTTCTAGAATTATGGATAAGGACAATGTTTTGAGACTTAGATCACAATACTAAACATATTTGAAGCAACATTTTTGACGTCAGAAACTAAAACTTTCTATTCAGCAATCATTTGCAATAGCCTCTGTCAACATATTCAAACATCACATGAATTCACATTCTTTTGAAAAACCAACCAGTGGTTGGTTACTAGTTACTACCAAGGTTTTAAATCGCGGTTGCAGTCACGGTCGCACTACTTTGCTTAACATTGTGTAAAATCATGGTCAAATACAGCAGATGCAGCCTCAATCACACTCGCATTGCAGCCACAAAAGACATATAAAACCATAATCTTGGTGGTCAGATCGCGGTCGTTTTCTGATTTTCAAAACCTTAGTTACTACTAAAACTATACTAAGTACAACCCCACACACACAAATCTATCATAGTCACACAAGATATTAAAGTCATGGAGAAGCATTTTCAGGCCCAAGCTTCTCCACCTCCTTCACTAGTATTTACAATGGCAAGACTAGTAGGCTTTTTAGTTGGCTTGCTCAATTGAAATACAGGGTGCCGGCATAGCTTCCGCACTCCGTTTCTCAATCTCAGCCAATGTTCACTGTCATATCTACGCCTATAACTATAACTATAACTATTTTCTAATGGACCACTTTCATATCTAGAAGTTGTGCTATCACTTGAATAAGATTTGAATACCTCTTCTCTACCATTTTCCTTTTCCTCTGCCCTCCGAAGTTTCTCTACATTCCATTCTATTCTTCCTAATGTAGATGTCCTTGAGAATTTTCTTTTGGTAGTAGATGATGCCTCAGTTTGCTCACATGATTCCTCCCTGTTAGATTCAAAGGGAGGAGGTTCATCTTTGTAGGAGGGAGAATCCATGAATAATGAGAGCAATCTCGCATTAGTAACCGATTTTTTTCTTTCTCGAAGGGTCTTCAAAATCAATGTCTTCAAGAAGTTCATAACTTGTACTGCATGAATCAATGCAGTCAAAGGATCTGCCATCTGCATAGCACAAGAAAGCTACATTTAGTAATATGCTCAAGAATAAACATGATGTGCATAAACCCTTTGTTAGTTGGTATCTATGAAGCACCGAGACAAACACAGACACCGGAGACAACATTGACACAGACACGTACACCAGTTTTAATTTGAAAAATGGAAATAATTGAAGTGTCAGTGTCTGACATGACACGTGTTGTGTCACTCGACACGTTTTCAACCTGAAGTGTCAGTGCTACAGAGCTTAATATATCCCGGAATCCACAATTATTGAATATTGTTCACCCTTACACCATGCTAATTGTATAAATATTCAAGGTTTTCACAAAAAGGTTTGCGACTTCAAAATGAGCCGCAACATCACGGTTTTTTAGTCTCTTTGACCGCAAAGTGGCTGCAGTTGAGGTCACACTAACAGCATTTAATTGTGATTCTTCACAATTTCAAAGATCGCCACATGACTGCGAGGCAATTTAAAACCTTGCAAATATTCAAAATATCACATGTCTGAAACACAATTTGAATTTGTCACTGCTCCTTCAAAATAACCCTCTCATTTGACTATTTGAGTTTATTTCTATGAGCAAAATAAGCAAGATACAAGCAATCCATGAAATATGAAATTCTGTTTCTAAACTCAAAAGATAATAGCTTGGTAGATGAGCCAAATTAAATTGGGTTTAAGAATCACAAACCAGAAACATTTCTAGTTTAAGAAAAACAGAAGAAACAAAATCATACATCTTTGTATTGTACTGTTAACAAACCTGAGTCATGTTGGGAGCGAAAACCATAGCTACATTGCGAGCATTCATCTTGTTGAACTGTTCATTTTCAACAACATCAGCCATCAAATTAATTGCCCAATCAAGCAGTGCAGCTTCTGTTGAAGGAAGTAACTTCACAAGATTAGTACAATCTTCTTCTGTGTTGCATAGCATCACTTGCTCTGGGGTCAGAGAATCAAGTACCCCAGTTGGAAGCTCTCTAAACCAAGCCTGCAATCCATGAAAACAAAAGATATTGTAAGAAATTGATAGATGATACACATAAGTGAAAGACTTTGGAAATCTTTGAATGAGAAATCTTGATAAGTACCTTCATCAAGCCAGATAAACAATGAACATCAATTCCTTGTGGCACTACACCTCTGTTTAACTGATCGCGAACGAATTCTTCTTGGCTATTCTCGGCATTAATACGAAAAATTCCTTCTGCCTTTCACACATGAAAAGCATGAAATTAGAGCTTAGAAGTCATATATAAATAGCACAGCACCCAGTCAAATGATTATAACAAATGAATCCAAAACACAAACAGTAACAGAACATACATTAAGACCTCCCTCAGAATACAATTGCTTTTGCATCCGCAGCAGAATGGTTGGGACACTGTTTCCCCTATCATCATAAGAGCACTGCATTGACTTTGCAGAAACTCCAAATACCTTCACACTGCGCGATTTAAACACAGTATTAGAACACAATCAAACCAAAATGGGAAAAGATTAGAGTATCAATAAAAGAAGAGATTCACAGGAAAGTTTACATGATCAATTAAGGACCATTTTGTAAATAAAATTTGACAGTTGGCTATGCAGCCACGAATTCAGACACAATAGATTTTTTGCTCTTGCTTCTTAATTGCAAACTTGTTAGTGACAAAAACATTTGAGTGTATTTTGAGTTGGAGATGCAGGCCAATTAATTCACTATTAATTACACAAATGTAACAGTGTTCCTCTCCCCATCAGCTCAACCACTCTATCACCATTATATTAATGTGCAACAAACTACTACTGTGGATTCACATGTTAATTCAAACAACCTCCAAGAAGAGAGAAAGAACAAACAAAATTTCATTCCCTCCATTAAGATAGACAGACACCTTCTCTGTTTTCACACAAGCATTAAAACAAATACCTTTAAGGTGAACACTCTTGACACACTTTTTAAATTTTGAATTAATTAACAAAATTCAATGTATCGTAGAATTCTCCAACCTTTAATTTGTTCTTTTAATAATAACACAAAAAATTGAGACATTAGTTTTGTGATCCAAACAAAATGGAAACAAATTAAGAAACAGAAATTGATGTTGTAAGAGGAATTAACCTGGCACTAGGTACCCTTGAGGGTACCTCAGGTTGAAGCTCAGAAGGCAAACCCAGAAAACCATTGAACTTATCAAAGGTAACATGTGACACGTGGCGAACTTCAGTTGGCCAGCTAATATCCAAGGAATTAGAAACGACGTCGTCTCTCTCTACTTCCTCCACACTACAAGTCACAAGCAACGATCTCTTAAGAGCTCCCACAACAATATCCAATATCGCAAATTGCTGTTGTTGCTGTTCATTGTTGTTGTTCCTTGTTGTTTCCTCATCATCACTTTCTTCTTCATTCTTCTTTTCTTTCTTGTTGTTTCCATTATGGAAGGGTGAAAGGGCGTTGAATTGAACGCCATTACCACTACTTCCCATGATTCTTCCACATGATTTGGATCGAAAAAGAAGACTCATTATTTGTGTTAATTAACTAGTAAACAATGATGGGTTATTGATGCTAATTAAATCAACAATAAAGTAGGGCAGGCAGAGAGGTAATTAAACTAAAAAGGGGGTTGTATAAGTAAACATAGGGGGTGCTGAAGGAAGAAGAAGAAGAAGAAGAAGAAGAGAAAATGAGTTGGGTTGAGAGGGATGATGATATCAAATGGTAGTAGTTAACAAGAATTGAATTGAATTGAGGAAGGTAAGTTGGTAAGGTTGATTGAGACAGAAACACATGTTAATGTTTTTGTTAGGAATAGGATGATGTTGGTTACAGTGGTGGTGGGAGAGAGAGTGAGTGAGGAAAGTAAAAGGAAAGTAAAGGAAGGTGAATGAATGAATGGCTGGCTCGTGAGGAGAGAGAGTATGGACAAAAAGAAAGAGAGAGGAAATGGACGTGAGAGTTAGAGCTGTCAATTTTTTACCAATTAACTGGCCGCCCACTGCCCAATTGGTTGGTAGGCCAAAAAAATGGGCCAAAACCAACGGTAAGTTTTTTGGCGGCCCGTTACGCCAATCAAATTTATGGCCGCTAGAGCGCATTGTGCAGTGATAAATTTAGCACTTGGGCGATTTGTTTTTTTAATATTTTCAATCTAACAAAAAAAAACTAAATTTCACTTGAGTGTTAATAACAAAAAAAATATATTCCACTATTGGAAGATAAACAAGTGTCGATTCCCTCAACAAAGTAGCTAATAACAAAAAATATATTCCACTATTGCAACTATGGCTTGTGACTTTCTTTAAGATTCCAATCACAACGATAGAATTTTCCGAATCTTCATTTAGCATCGGGAAGTCGTATCTTGCATAAATATAGAAATTGCTTACTTCAAACCGTGCAAGCCCTCATTTGCACGCGTGTAATTGGTTGCATTTCTACAAAAAGTTGGACCATATGGTATTAATAAATTACAAATATCTTTTGTTATTGATTTTGTTGATTGTTGCATTATTTTTGTCATTGACTTCTTTTGTATTATTCATTGTAGATGTGCGTAACCTGGTAGAGGAGATAAAGTTATCGATATTAGTTAAATGTCGGTCTTTCTTTGAATTTCTTGATGTGATCCTTGAATATATAGTTTTTGCTTTAAGCTTTAGTTTTGGACCAAGATATCTCGTAGTTGAACTATTTTACATAACGCTTATGGACAAGGTGTTTTGTAAAGCCAAGACAAATTTAAAGGTGCTTTTTTCTTATTATGGTTATCGACAAAGCGTTAATGTATTAACCATGGTGATTTGTAGAGCCTAAACAGATTTATATTGGCTTTGTTTGAGCCAAAGCAGCATTTTTTTATGTTATGCTACTCCAAAATAGTCTTTATGTATGTTCTTCATTTGTAGAAAAAAACTATGGCCAAAATTCTAAAAATTCAATGATTTGTGGCCAATTTGGCCATCGGATGGCCCATTGGGTACGAGGCTTTGGTCGGCCGGGCAGGCAGTAGTAAAATATGTAGCCCATTCAAATATTGGGTAGAGGGTGGCCACCAAATTTCACCATTGTTGTTTGGCCCAACGGCTGGCCGGCCGGCGGCTTGGCCCATTGACAGCTCTAGTGAGAGTGCGTGTATTTTTTGGAAGTTTATGATGACATGTTTTTTCATGTACTAAACAATTACACATGACATACTCAGAAGGACTCAGATTTTGGGTCACTCTTCTTTTTTACTGATGCGGTGAAAAGCAAAGAGTAATATTATAGGTGACTTCTAAGGTGAAAAGTATGATTGAGTGGTGTCACGGTCTAAAAGTTCTCAATTTGTCCTATCTATTACCAAATGTTAGTATATTCCATTCTTCCTTTACTACATTGTAAGTACAGTCAATAAGTCTTTTATGTTTATTTAATTATAACAACATATCAATAGTACATTGTTTTGTTTCCCCGCTCAATTTCCCATTTCCCTCCATTATTAGTCTTTGTATTTGTATTTTTCTTTCTTTTTGTCTTTTTGTATATTTGAAATTAATGATGTAAATCAGCTAGCTTCACATGGCTAACAAGTCAAAATCCACGGTGGACAAGTCAAGCGTAGTCAATGATGACATGGCTAGTGAGCTGGAAAATGACTCAGGGAAAGAAAAGAAGGATCAAGATGGATTCACACAAAACACATGAGGTGCATTTCCACTCTCAATGGATACACCATTCCTTCTCTCTCATTTCGGTTACAATCTTGCAGATATACCCTAGATTCGTTTATTAGATATTTTGTTGTTTTGGATTCTCTGATTTCATGGATTGAGTAGTGTATGATGCTCTCTCCTTCTTTGTATATATAGAGGTACTGTGCTATTGTATCACTCACTCAAAATAATCAATACAATTAGATTTCCTCTCTTCTCTTTGTTTTCTGCTCAATTGAGCTTAGTATCATGAGTAATGTTAAGTTTATGATGGTATCAGAGCAATTGCTCTGAATACCTTGCTCTCGCTTTTTTTTTTTCCCATTTTGATACATTGTTTCAACTACTTCGATGGCACCTGCAAATCGCCCAGGTGGGTCTGGTAGTGAATTAACCTTCTACTTCACCTGCTGCTGATGTCACAAGCGTCTACTATGTTCATCCAAGTGATGGACCGAGCTCAGTCACGGTCACGCCGATGTTGAGTGCAACCAGAGCTAATTATCACAGCTGGGCAAGGTCAATGAGGCGTGCGCTTGTTGGCAAGAACAAATTCGACTTTGTAGATGGCACAATCGAGGTACCCGATTCTTTTCACCCTAGTTACAAAGCGTGGAATAGATGTAATATGCTAGCCCACTCTTGGATTGTGAATTCAGTAGCTGAATCCATCAGACATAGCATTGTTTTCCTTGAGAATGCTATGGACGTTTGGAAGGAGCTCAAAGAAAGATTCTCTCAAGGAGATTTAATTAAAATTTCTGAGTTGCAATGTGAAATTTACTCATTGAAGCAAGGATCATTGAGTGTGACTGAATTTTTCTCTGAATTGCAAGTACTTTGGGAAGAATTAGAAGCATATATGCCTGAACCATGTTGTTCTTGTCCTAGGAAATGTGTATGTATCACTGGTATTGAGTTAGCCCAGAAGCATCACACCTTAGAAAAGACAATTAGATTTCTTACTGGCCTTAATGAAAACTTTGCCATGATTCAGTCACAAATCATTCTAATGGAGCCTTTACCTTGCCTTAATAAGATTTTTTCCATGGTTATACAACATGAGAGACAGTATGCTAGTACTGATTAGACTAAGGTTATGAATGTTACTGCTGAGACAAGAAAACCTAGTCAGGACAGAGGTAGAGGAGGATCCTCTTCTAACTACAATAAGAATTCGAGCAAGGTATGCACTCATTGTGGGAAAATTGGCCACACAGTGGAAGTATGCTACAAGAAACATGGGTTCCCTCCACATTGGCAAAAGAATGTTGCTGCAAACTTTATTTCTGTAGATTCAAATAAGGAAGAAGTAAAGGAAAGCAGGATTGGAATCTCCCAAGAGCAGTATGACAAGTTGATGAGTCTTATCCAAGACAACAAGCTTGATTATGCCACTAGCACTAGCAAGGCAAATATGGTGAAGAATACTGGCATTTATGCAGATGCCTGCTCAGGTATACTCCCTTTAGTATGTTAGAGTTCCTCTATGATTCATCTTGGCGCCTGAATCATTGATTCAGATGCTACAAATCATATTTGCTGCTCCCTTAAGCACTTTAAAAGATATTTTGCCATCACACCAGTAAAAATTACACTCCCAAATGGGAACACTATCATAGCTAGATATGCTGGCACCATAGAGGTACACCATCGTTTTGTATTCACAATGTCTTGTGTGTCCCTTGTCTGTTCCCAAGCTACTGTTAGCTAACATAAAAGCTGCTTTAACTATCGATATTTCTGGTCCAAAATGTTATATACAGGATTTGAAAACCAGGAAGAGGATTGGTTCGGGTGTGATGTTTGAGGGACTGATGTAGTTAGAGATAGAGGCTAAGAAGGTCAATGGAGTTGCTGTTGAAGAGAGTAGTGCTGATAGACTTCCAGAAATTGCTTTATGGCATTTTAGACTAGGTCATTTGTCACCTAGTAGAATCAAATTAATGAGTAGTAATTTTCCTTTTGTAAGACATGATGAAGGTGTTGTTTGTGATGTATGCCACTATGCTAGAGACAAAAGGCTTCCTTATGGTCTTAGCACTAGTAGGGCAACCAAGCCTTATGAAATAGTACACTTTGATATATGGGGTCCTGTGTCCATTACTTCTATACATAACCATAGGTATTTCTTGACTATTGTGGATGATTTTAGTCGATACACATGGGTCATCTTGCTTAAAACAAAAGGAGAAACCAGTAACTATTTAAAGGCCTTTATCACCATGATTGAAAACCAGTATAATGCTAAACCTAAAATTATCAAAACTGACAATGGCCCAGAGTTTTTGTTATCTGAGTTTTATAGTTCTAAAGGAATAATTCATCAAACTAGCTGTGTCAAGACACCCCAGCAGAATGGAAGGGTTGAGAGGAAACACCAACATATTCTTAATGTTGGAAGAGCTCTCCTTTTCCAATCAAAACTACACAAGCAATTCTGGCCTTATGCTATTCTTCATGCCACTTATATCATAAACTGCGTACCTAGCCCTCTCTTGCAAAACAAATCCCCCTATTTACTTCTTCATGGAAAATTACCTAAATTAGAGGAACTAAAGGTCATTGGATATCTATGTTATGCATCTACCCTTCAGTCACATAGAAGCAAACTTGGACCTAGAGGAAGAAAATGTGTTTTCTTGGGTTACAAGACAGGTGTGAAAGGAACCATCCTCCTAGATTAGAATAATAAACAAATTTTCATATCTAGGAATGTGTAACCATGAGAAAATTTTGCCCTACAAAGGAACCCAACCCATTTCTCAATGGAACTATTTAGATGACCCTCCTACACAACAAGAAGCTACCAATGCCACAGAAATAGAGTCTGTCACTGAAGCAGAGAAAACAACTGAAGTCAGAAAGTCAAGTAGAGAAAGACATGAACCTGCCTATCTCTCTGATTATGTATGCAGTCTCTCAACATCCACACCCAAGTCCAAGCTCTCTTCCACAGGTATACAATATCCTATTCAAAATTTTCACTCTATGCACAATTTGTCAACTGCACAAAAACAGTTTTCTGCTTGTTTGAATAGTAGCATAGAGCCACAGCCTTATGAGGAAGCTTGTAAACATGATTATTGGGTTGAGGCTATGAAAAAAGAACTAGATTCTCTAGAGAAGAATGGAACTTGGGAACTAGTTGATCTTTCACTCAATGTGAAACCTATTGGCAGCAAGTGGGTTTACAAAGTGAAGCATAGAGAAGATGACTCTATAGAGAGACACAAGGCAAGATTGGTAGCTAAGGGATAAAATCAAGTGGAAGGACTTTATTTCTTTGATACATTTAGTCTAGTAGCTAAGTTAACTACTGTGAGGACTTTGCTTGCAGTTGCTTCTATGAAGAATTGGTTTCTACACCAATTAGATGTGAATAATGCATTCTTGCATGGGGACCTCAATGAAGATGTGTATATGGAAGTTCCACAAGGGGTTAGTTGTATCAAGTTTGTAAGTTGAAAAAGTCTTTATATGGATTGAAACAAGCAAGCAGGAAATGGTACGAAAAATTGACTCAATTACTGCTAGATGAAGGCTACAAGCAATCAACATCAGATTATTCCTTGTTCACCTTGAACAAAGAAGAACAATTCATTGCACTGTTAGTATATGTTAATGATGTGATCTTAGCAGGAAATTCTATGTTTGAATTTGACAGAATCAAGCATGTCCTTGATGATGCCTTCAAAAAATCAAGGACTTGGGGGCACTCAAATACTTCTTGGGACTTGAAGTATCTCAGTCCAAGACAGGAATCACGATCTATCAAAGAAAATATTGTTTAGACCTTCTTGAAGATGCTGGTCTTCTAGTTTCAAAACCTGTTGTGACACCTTTGGATCCCAATGTGAAATTGCATCAAGATTCAAGTGAAGCTTATTCTGATGTGAGTGGATACATAAGATTGATTGGGAGGTTACTCTATCTCACCAATACTAGACCAGATATAACTTTTGCAGTTCAACAATTGAGTCAGCACATCAATGAACCAACTATAACTCATTACAACACAACATGCAGAGTCTTAAAATATTTGAAGGGGAGTCCTGGCAGAGGTTTGCTATTTCCCAGAAATTCAGTTCTTCATATTCAGTGACAGGGTATTGCTTTTTCATTGGTTCATCCTTGGTCTCATGGAGAACTAGGAAACAACAAACGATGTCAAGATCTTCATCTGAGGCCGAATACAGAGCTCTTTCTACAACTACCTGTGAACTCCAATGGTTACTGTTTTTACTTGCTGATTTGAACATCCATTTTGATAGACCACCAGTGTTGTTCTGTGACAACCAGAGTGCCTTACATATTGCTGCTAATCTAGTCTTCCATGAAAGAACAAAACATTTGGAGATAGATTGTCACTTTGTAAGAGAAAAATTGCAGAGTGGGATGATGAAGCTACTACCTATTACTTCAAAAGGTCAATTAGCAAATTTCTTTACCAAAGCATTGGTTCCATCTGTTTTCACTCCATTCATTTCCAAGCTTGACATGATTAACATATATCATGGTCATGCTTGCGAGGAGCTATTAAACAAGTCAACATCCACGGTGGACAAGTCAGTCAATGATGACATGTCTAGTGAGCTAGAAAATGACTCAGGGAAAGAAAAGAAGGATCGAGATGGATTCACACAAAACACATGAGCTTCATTTCCACTCTCAATGGATACACCATTCCTTCTCTCTCATTTCGGTTACAATCTTGCAGATTTACCCTAGATTCGTTTATTAGATATTTTGTTGTTTTGGATTCTCTGATTTCATGGATTGAGTAGTGTATGATGATCTCTCCTTCTTTGTATATATAGAGGTACTGTGCTATTGTATCACTCACTCAAAATAATCAATACAATTGGCTTTCCTCTCTTCTGTTTGTTTTCTGCTCAATTGAGCTTAGTATCATGAGTAATGTTAAGTTTATGACACACCTGAGCCGGTATCAGAAGAATATGGGAGTCGGCCTATTCAACTTGTATGTAACTTTAAGGTCGAGGATAGTATGAAACAATTTCAATTAATCAAGAAAATGGTATTGACTATTGAATAAGAAATATATAGCATTTTGGTACTCCAAATTATGCATTCTATATGATCATTCATGAATAAAGACAAAACATTAAAAACTTATATCTTTTCATCCAATAAATACAGCACCAAAACTTATAATTTTTAATTTTAATTGGAATGTTTATTAAAGAAATTATGAGGACCGTATCTATGGATTCGGTTTCTCTCCTGTTGCTGACTCTCCTGTCATCCTATCAATAGTATTTACACCGTTGGATATATCCAACCGTTAATATTAAAAGCCAATTAAAAACGTTAGAACAAATTGAACATTTAAATGAAACAAACATCAAGCTTGATTGCTTTGATTATGAAAACAAATCTTTCATTGTATAATTTTTCAACTTTATATTTTGAACTTACAATTACAACTAGGCTTCTGTACAAAGTTTGATAAAAAAAAGGCTTCAGCACAAACCTAAGTGGAGGCTAGATATAGTATAATGAATTAAAACTTGTCAATACTTATCCCTAACATTCATGGCAAGATGAGAAGCTAGTAGAAGTGAAACATCATCCAAAGCAAACTAAAGCAAAATAAATAAATAAAAACTATAAATAATCTCTTTTAATGGAGTTATGAGAGTTGAATAAATGGATGCAAATAGAATTATCTTGAAGAAGAAAAAATGGAAAGGGAGTTGGAGTTACTTGAAGGTGTTACTTGAAGAAGAAGAAGAAGATGATATGTGAGTGGGTTCCAAGAATGCTACACGTTCCTTTCCCACCAGTACAATAAACCCCTTTCTCTGTTTTTAACCTTTTATTCATTTTCACTTTTACTTTAATATATGTGGTTAAATATGAACCATTGGATCTAATTAAAGGTGAGGATTAAGTTGACAGCTGTGACAAGATGATAAAGTGACTGGAGACAAACTAAATCCCGTATCTATCTCTCATTTCCTGTTTCATCATGTTTCTTGCCACGAGTTTCCATTAATTATACCCTAATATAAAAAACTCTCTTTGATACCTTAATATAAGAAGCCCCTCATAGTCTCATACCACTTCACATGACAAAAGATTGAAAGATACCCAACCTTCAAACAGAGGAAAAACAGGTTGTCAAGAAAAAAAAAAGTTGATGAGAACAAATTTCAAAAGTGGAAACTATATATCTAGTCACATCATGCTTCCTGTAGATTTATTAGCAAAACAATACTCCCTCCGTCTCATTTTATCTGTCGTGTAAAATTATTAAAAAAATGACTAAAATGACTAAAGTGGAAAAGGCACGGTTCTAAAGTAAGGGTATTTTTGAAAAGTAATAATAAATTGTTGTATTGAAGTTCTAAAATGACAGATAATTTGAAACAGAAAAAAATGATAAACAAAACACTTAAAATGAGACGGAGGGAGTACTATTGACCCCAAATAAAAAACCAACACAATAATATACAAAAAGATCACAATAAGAAAAGAAATATCTTAGTATTATATATAATATATACTTGGCATTTGTATTAGTAATGTTATTTAACCAAAAACTTCTAGTCTAAAATAGCCAAAAATCAATTTACAATATCAATTAATCAAGTTTTTAGGTCATTAACCAACCTGTATTTTCATAGTTTTCTAGACTATTGACTAAAACTTTGGTTAATTGGCTACTTAATTAATTGATGTTTTAAAGTGATTTTTGGTTTTTATCTGAAATATTTTTGGCTAAATAACACTATATTAACACACACAAAAAAACGCCTCTGTTTGTGGTGTTTTTGGGATATTGCTTCCAAGAAGAGTCACATGAGTGATGAGTGCATGTTATTATGTTCCCTCCTTGTTCTTTGATGATTAAGAAATTAATTAACTTTATATTAATTTGGTGATTAAAGAATTAAAGAGAGTGAATGTCATTTTCGGACGAGTGGGGCAAGGGATGGACCATAGTTTCCATTAATATAGATTGTTGAAAGATGGTGAGGGTACATGAACATTGTGATGCACCTCGTGTAAAGGCACCTACCACTGTTCTGTCATTGCCATCAACTCTGTTTGAGGTGCTGAGTTAGCACATAGGTACCCAATTTTGCTTCCAAAAATTCTTCAAGCCACCAATATTTAGGGTCACATTGTAGAGCAAACTTTATGATCAAGGGCATAACAGTATTTACCTCCCAACCGAACTCTGGATTAGTTAGAGTTTATTTTCTCTAAATATTGGAGCGAGGTTGAAGAACTCTAAATAAATAAATAAAACTCATAAATCAAGTATGCTTTCAAAATGGGCAAAAAATACCCCTAAAAATGTACTGAATTGGGATTGATCATTTTGTCAAGTAAAAATTGTGTAATACTATTAAAGCCAAAATGCACTTTTTTGTCCTTCAAAACAATAACACAGAAAAATGAAGAACACTATGAACGTCTTCAAGAACACTAATGTCGCTTCAATTTATTGTTTCTCGAATAACTCATGCAATATGTGATCAAATTGAATAGAACTGTATTCTAACTTGAATAAAATTTCACAGGACTTCAGTGGAGCCAAAGTTAAGCTCAGAAAAGTGCTCATGCGAAAAATCACTTATCGAAGCAAAAGCTTGAACTCGAAGTTCAAAACACCTTCAATCTCAACAATGGTAAACAAGAAACCAGAATACGACAAACATTTTATTTAGAAAAACATTGAAATGCAAAATACCGTGAAGAAGCAATTCGCATCCATAAATTGAGTTTTGACTCTTGTTTGCTTATTTCTCAACCAATTTGCGTTAAACCAAATGCGTTCAACTCGTATTGAATGCAAAAATTGAACTATAGAAAAATGTTTCAAAATGATGCAAATTCAAGAACTATGTGAAGAACAGATATGCGAATGAAAGCTTCAATGTACAACTCGAATTTCCAAAAGTTATATTGCGTAAACACTTTTCAGACCTTAATTTTGGTTCCATTAAATTTCTTGCAAAATTTTATTCAAGTTAGAGTCCAAATTCATTCAATAGTTATCAAGATAGTCACTAAGAAATATTGTGGCGAAAATCTTATTGATTAGTAAAATATGCTTTCACAAGGGATGACTATATACTTTTGCTGTAGTTAATTGAATTATTAATCTCTTTATGGATTGATGATAAGAATAACATAATCTACTTTAGGTGGCAATCTTAAATTTTTTGTGGGGCAATTTATGTGTCGTTGGTTGGTGTGGGGGCTACAAAAGGAAAGGGGTATACATCAATTTACTCTATAAACAGTTGGCAACCAAGTCATGAATATAGTTCAACCAGGCCCTGCTTCAGTAATATTCCTAATTCAATAAAGTACTAATTATCAATTATGATCATATATCCTAGCCTAATTTCACTCACCATCAGTCACGCTATCCAAGTCATTATCATATGGTTACCTTTGAAGCATTGAAGAACATGCACTACCAATTTTAAGCATATATTATTCCAAACTTGTCTCTTATGGATATGAGTTACTTTCAAGCTACTCTATGATGAGTCTCTACAAACTTCACTCGAGAATTCAGAGGGTGTTTACTTTGGAGGATGAGAATGAATAAATTAGGTGAATTAAATGTGTTTGTGACTAAGTGCAATATTAAAATCTATACCAACTTTAATTAAAGTTGTTAGCAAACTTGTGGCTGTAAAGCAAAAATTAGGCATATATGTTGGGGCAGCATCCTAGCTTGACTAATTATTTTAAGAGGAACATATAGTAATTAAATGATATACTTAAAATTAAATTAGTTAGATGTGATTTTAGTAATTTATATTCATATATGAGGAGTGATTAATTTTCACTTGTGTGATAATTGAAAACTCATCTAGTTAATTGCATCCAAACATTTTTATATTCATCTATCACGCCATCATTTTTATAATGAAGCCTGATGGAAAGGGATGGAAAAATAAAAAAGGGCCAACATTATAAGGAAGATTAAGGATTTTGTTAGTGTGGACTAAATTCAAAACACTTCATATTTACTGGAACGAAAAATATATTTAAGTTCTATTATTATTATTAAATTTAATATTTGTAATATTTTTACTATTATTTTAGTTACTCTTTTTTTTTAGGCAAATGCTAGTAGTTAGTAATTTGTTAGGGGGTGGGGCAATGCTAATTTTTAAAATTTAAACCTTGAATCTTCTACTTCTAACTCTTTTATGTTTCTTAACTCGCCAACAAAGCTACATTCTTGGAACTATTTTAATTACTCTTATTATTTCTTAGTGTTATTATTATTATTTTCTATGACTAGAAGGGTTGTTGCTATTAAAAACTTTAAAGAGGAAGTTATAATGTCAATAACAATTTTGTAAAGATGAAACTAAAAACTAGTTTTGTTTTTTTCCTTGAAATTTAAAACTTTGAATTAAAAGTCACACTGAATAGAGAAGTATAATCTGCCCCAACTTGTCCCTTAAACACCTTAGACTTAAGGAGGGGGTTTGAAAGGAGGGGAGAGGGAGGGTAAGGATAGTGTTATTTTGATCATTAATTTTTTGGTGTGGGAAAAGTAAAAAGGGTGCCAATAGCAATTTCCCTAAGAGGTTTGTTCACATATTGCTGTGAATCTGTCCATCCAGCCCGACGTTGATGCACATGGGCTACGACAAAAAAGCCCACAAATCCTTGCGGGGTAGGGAAGCCCACGTGTTTTATTTCTTTGAAATTTTTTGGAGGCCATTGTGTTTCCTACACCCCTCCCTACTCAGCGCACACCCCATAAACCTGCGAAATGACCAAAATACCATTAATGAACAAAACGGTTTCCAGCGCATTCCTATTTCCCCCCTCCCATTTTAATGGGTTCGGAGACAGACAACCAAACCAGTTCGGAGGTTCACTGCCGTACCTGTTAAAATCACAATTTTTTTCAATCATCCTCCTTTACTGTGATGCATGCATCACAACCGCACATTCTGGTTGATGTCTGTCGAACAAAGCTTCGATTGATCAAATAAAACGATTGCAGTCTCACAAATATACCAAGGAAAAAGATTGCAGTCTCACATGGAACTTCACCTTTTTCACACCAAAGACTCCCTCTTCGATTGATCAAAAAATAGGATGTCTCATTGCTTCCCTAAACCTAGAACATGATAAAAGTATACAAGCAAAAGGAAGGCAAGCAAATGCGCACACAACCTCGCACAAAGATTAGAGTCTTTTCAATCTGGAAACCACAACTTGATAATAATACACTAAAACCAGTAACACAAGGAAACCAATAACAGTTCCAACCAATTGGTATTTCATGCAGAAAGGTTTGGCATCATTTTAAGTGGTATAATGTGAACTAAGTTCTTCAAGTGTTCGGTGGCTTTGATCCGAACATTTTCGGTGCTTTCGTACCTTACCCGTCAAAAACACTTCGTAGGGAGGTTTGGGAGCGTAATCTATGCGAGGGAAAAATTGGAATATTTTAGGTTTGGGGGGTGTGTGGTGAGTAGGGAGGAGTGTGGGAAAAGCAATGACCTTTTTTGGATTACTCAATGGATTAGTTAGCCTAGCCTTTTCTACATGCTTTCCCAGTCCATGTCTTTTTGGCTCATAGTTCTTACACCCACCCCACTCTTTAACAGTGTTGTGCATCATCACTAAGAAGACATCAAAACATTAAAAACTTATATTTTCATCCTATAAATACAGCACCAAAACTTATAATTTTTAATTTTAATTGGAATGTTTATTAAAGAAATTATTAGTAATTAAATTTCACTTGTGTGATACTTGGAAACTCATCTTGTTAATAATTGCATCCAAACATTTTTATATTCATCTCTCACGCCATCATTTTTATAATGAAGCGTGATGGAGAGGGATGGAAAATAAAAAAGGGCCAAAATTATGAGGAAGATTAAGGATTTTTTTTAGTGTGGATTAAATTCAAAACACTTCATATTTACCGGAACGAAAAATATATTTAAGTTCTATTATTATTATTATTATTAGGCAAAATTACACCTGGATTTAACTTTAAGTTATTTATTCATGAGTTGTTTCTCTTTAAGTTTTTTTTGTAACAAATAGGTCCTTTTAGTGATTACTCTAGCTTATATATTTTGATGTAATACTACTTAATATATTGTGATTACTCTAGTTTATGTATTTTGATGCAAGCAAACATATTTTGGTGTATTTTGTTGTAATCAACGATATGAAATTTTACTAAAAATGCCAACGGTGTCAATGTTAGGTAACTTAAAGGGCCTATTTGTTACAAAAAAAAAAAAAACTTAAAGGGTCAACTCGTTACAAATAAATAACTTAAATGTCCTCAGGTGTAATTTTGCCTTATTATTATTAGGCTTAAATATGTTTTTACCCGGCCCCTGCAAATATGGGGTGTTTTGCTTTTACCCCCTACAAAATATTTTTTTTAAAAAACCCCTTGCAATTATTTTTTGTTTGGTTTTAATCCTTCTGTTAAGTCTCTGTTTGTAAGTTGCTGAGCTGTCTAACAGAACTACTTGTTGGCTTTGCCAACTCATTTTTTTATTTTAAAAATAGTGACTTGGATAAAATTATAAAACAATTTCATTTTCTTTTATTTTTCATATATCTTTATCTTCATCATCTTCTCCTTTCCCCATTTTCTCCTTCTTCAACAACAACACGTACCACTACCGGTAAAGAAAACCACCACCCCAACAATCCAGAATTAAAGAAAACCAAAATAGCCACGTTCATCAATCTTTCTTCACCTTCACAGATCAAAAAAAATCTCTCAAGCAACGATTGCCATAAAAAACCTCTCCTCACCTTCACCATTCACAAGCAAAGATTGCCATAAAAATCAGAACATCCAGATCTATCCCCAAACTAGATCCATGCTTCTTCTCATTTCCCCTTCGTTTTTGCTTGCGATTCACCTAACATTGAACCCTAAAAACACGAGAACACCCTTTGTTGAGAAAATCATAAATCCCTGTACGAAGTGGTGGTGTTTCTGGCTCACGTGGCGGTGGTGGTGGTGGCGGTGGCTTTTGGAGCTGAGTGTGGTGCTCATGTGTTGGTGGTTATGTGGAAGAGACACGAAGAAGAAAATGGGGAAGATGGATTTTGGTTTGAGATTTGGGGTTGAAGAAGATGGTATTAAATTGGGGATTTAGGTTTTATTTTATATTTGGCAAGCCAACTTGTCATAAAAAAATTATAAAAGAAAAAAAATTACAAGCCACAACTCTATGTCAGCCATGTAGGACAACTGTGTGACACATAGGCTATTTTGGTAACGTTTAGATAACAGAAGGAGTAATGTCAAAAAAGAGGATTTTGCAAGGGGTTTTTAAAAAAAAAATATTTTGTAGGGGGAAAAAGCAAAACACCCCATATTTACAAATAAAACTTAAATGTCCTCAGGGATAGAAAAATAAAAAAGGGCATATTTACGGGAACGAAAAATATATTTAAGTTCTATTATTATTATTAAATTTAACATTTGTAATATTTTTACTATTATTTTAGTTACTCTTTTTTTTATAGGTAAATGCTAGTAGTTAGTAATTAGTTAGGGGGTGGGGCAATGTTAATTTCTAAAATTTAAATCTTGAATCTTCTACTTCTAACCCTTTCATGTTTCTTAACTCGCCAACGAAACTACCTTCTTATTGTCAAAAAAATGGAGCTACCTTCTTGAAACTATTTTAATTACTCTTATTATTACTTAGTGTTATTATTATTGTTTTCTAGGACTAGAAGGGTTGTTGCTATTAAAAACTTTAAAGAGGAAGTTATAATGTCAATAACAATTTTTTAAAGATGAAACTAAAAACTAGTTTTGTTTTTTCCCTTGAAATTTAAAAACTTTGAATTAAAAGTCACCCTAAAAAGAGAAGTATAATCTATCCCAACTTGTCCCTTAAACACCTTAGACTTAAGAGTAAAGGAATGTTACAATGGTGGTGGAAGCGAGTAGTGGGATAGGAATAGGTTGGGGGGTTTGAAAGGGGGAGAGTGTTATTTTGATCATTTTATGGTGTGGGAAAAGTAAAAAGGGTGCCAATAGCAATTTCCCTAAGAGGTTTGTTCACATATTGCTGTGAATCTGTCCATCCAGCCCGACGTTGATGCACATGGGCTACGACAAAAAAGCCCACAAATCCTTGCGGGGTAGGGAAGCCCACGTGTTTTATTTCTTTGATTTTTTTTGGATTACTCAATGGATTAGTTTGCCCACCCTTTTCCACATGCTTTCCCACTCCATATCTTTTTGGCTCATAGTTCTTACACCCCCTCCCCCCTTTTTAAAATTTTCAAAAATACTCTCACGTATAACACGCTCCCAGACTCTCCATGCTATGCTTTTGGCTTGGTTCGGTACTATAGTACCAAAATTGTTAAAACTCTAAGTCTGGATGTATTGTTTCTTCTCCTACCCTGATTGAAGGAGTTTCAATACAGTGATGTATTGCATAAATAGAGGGACAACAAAACATTCCTAGATAACACCAATATCAAGTTGACTCAGTTTAATGCATTCTGATATATATTTAGAAAATAAAATTCTTCGATAAAAACCAACACAACACAAGGTTGGAACTTTTCATCTACAAATTACAATAACATGAATCCAGAAAGGGACTTCGCCATTCTCTTTTATCTTCCACTGCTGCTTCAATTTCGCCCTGTTTGCAAGCGACCATTTCAAGTATGAAGTACGAAAGAAGCAGTGACGGTGGAACAAGTGAACAACAGAGAAGAGAAGCAACAATCTATGCAATCTTAGAGTTTTAAGAAGTTCAGAGTACCTACTTAGGGTGCAGCAAATCACATGACACAGTACTAAGGTACCAAACCAGGTTCAGTACTAAAGTACTGCACTTGTTGAACGGCAGAAAAAAATACGATTGGAATTTTTTATTCATTAAGAATATTTTTGTCTTTTCTAGGGTTAGAGGGTGTTTAATAAGTAGGAGGGGGAGTCTAAGAAGTATGTGCGGTCTTTTTTGGCAGGGTCTCAATCAAGAAACTAGTCTTAAATGACCTACTGATACTCGTTGGAGTTCTCATTATGTCACTTTGATTAATATAGTGTTGATGTACTCTGCTTTGATGTTCTTCAAATTATGAAAGTATACGGACACCCCCGACAGGTAAAAGGTGAAGCATAAAATCTTCTAATTTTGTTACAAAGTTTTGATTTTGTATTCTTCTTGCACTTGATGAGAGATGTATTGATTATTTCAAATGAATTGTCACAAACATTAAAAAGGAAAGATCAAGACATTATGAATGCTATGAACTTGGTTAACATCACAAAGCAGAGGTTAGAAACACTCAGAAATAATGGATGAGAGTCTTTATTGCAGAAAGTAATTTTATTTTGCAATAAGAATTCAATTAGTGTTCCTGCTATGGAAGATATGTTTGTTAAGGGGCAATCACTACGTAAAGCCCATAGCATTACAACAGAGCACCATTATTGATTTATTTTATACTGTGATAGACATGCAACTTCAGGAACTTAATGAACGTTTTGGTGAGATTAATACTCAATTGCTCATACTCTGATCTATGAGGATCACACCCTACGCCTGAACCTTACACCCAAATGCCAATGAGCATGAATATTACTCCTACAAAACACCTACACGAACCATAACCATCAAGCGAGACCACTATAACACACCTACTCCAATGTAACCACGAGACAAAACCTGCAAAACGTACGAAAAGACAAAACCACAACAAGGCAATCCAAGGGCATCCGAAAAATGAACTTCACCATGACACGATCTTCTCCATTTTCATGCTAGCCTGACCACTGGCGACCAAAGTGAGGGACACTAACCACCACTGCAAGAACAATCGCTGACCAACCACAAGCACCGTCGCACCACCACAAGTGCCACCGCGCTCCCTCCAACATCTGAACTCTCTTGCGAATCAATAAAATTAAAACCCTAAGGCTTGGCTTCTAAGCAAGGAAATCAAACTCAAGAGAGGGTGATCGAGGGTGAAACAAGTAAAAGAATATATACAAGAAGGAGAATATAGACCTACGAAAAGTGGTAAAACAAGGGTGACTCGAAGGAGAGAGAGTGAGTGTGAAGAAACTAAGAGAGTTGGGGTGGGAAGAAGGTAAGGGAGGGGAGATGAGTGACAGAAAAAACGTGGCGCAAAAGGATGGGCTTTGAGGGTGGACGAGGGAGCCCCCCTCCCTCCCCTCTAGGCGGCAGACTATTTAGATCATCTTAAAATTTTCAAGTTGTCGGGCCGGATTGAAACTTAAATTCTTGGCGTTTACTTTTCCCACACCCCCTCCTACTCAAACACACCCTCAAACCTAAAATATTCCAAAATTACCCTCACGTGGAAACCTCCCTTACACAGTATTTTTAACGGGTTCGGATGAGGGCAACCGAACCCGTTCGGACACCACCATCCGAACACCATCCCTGCCATTCACTATCTTCCTTTATCATTATCACTATCCTTATCGCGCATGAGAGGAGCAACATGTCACATGTGTCACCGCAACGCCAAACATCTCACTACCAGAACGCCGATTGTGTCACTGCCGCAACGCCAACCAGCTCACCGTGGCGACGCTAATGATCTCACTACCACAATGCAGATTGTCTCACCAGCGCGGCACCGATTTGCCACGCGCGCCGATCTGTCTTTATGATTCAAGCTCCACATTTATGAGGAACCAAGCTGCAGATCTCTGTTGGCATTAGAGGTGCAATCTGCAGAATCACTGATTCCCATTTGGAGTTCATATAAACAATGATTTGGGAAGAGCAAACTAAAGCCAAATAAAAAAACTAGGAATAATCCATTTGAATTGAGTTATGAAAGTTGAATAAATGATGACAAATTAAATTACCTTGAAGAAGAGAATGGCTGCAAATGGTGTTGCTTGAAGAAGAAGAAGAAGAAGATTAATGGGTTTTAGAAAGTTGCTCTTTGGAGGAGGGAATGAAATGGAGTGGCGCCATCACCGCCAAATAATAAAAACACTTACTTTTATTTTACTATTCTAGAATCAAGTTCACCAATTGTTCGGATGGTATTGTCCGAATTGGTTCGGATGACGTCATCCGAACAGTTAATTTTCATCCAACGAGGGTGTGTGTCAAATATTTAACACACGCGAACGGCCTTGTTCGAACCTGTTCGAAGGCCCGTGTTCGAACAGGTAAAAATTTATGAAAAAAAATAGGTTTCACCTGGTCTTTTGGTCTTTTCACACCCAGGAGGGGGTGTGGGAAAAGCAAGCACCAAATTCTTTGACATTGTAACTATGATTTTTTATTTTTTTAAATAAGCGACATTGTAACTATGATTGATAAAGTGTTAGTGTTACTAGCCCTCCTTTAAATCTTGAAATCTTAACCAACGTTAACGATCACAATTTTTCAAATTTAAAAGTACATCGTGCATATGTGTATAGAATAAAGTTCGTCAAAGTTTTACATTTACTTTATTTAAAATTTTTATTAGAATTTAATCAACCCAATTATTAAATCATGTGACATCACGTACATCAAATTTAGACTCTGTTTGGCGCGTCCCATCCGCTAGCGGATAGCAGATAAAAGTAGCGGATAGAACTAGCGGGTGAAAAAGACACGCGTGTTTGGTGAAGACTAGCGTTTAGCATTTTTCGGGGTAGCGTTTAGCAGATTTTTTCAAACGCTACTACAAGTAGCGTTTTCAAAAACGCTAGCGAATAGCGGATAGCGTCTCACTTTTTTTTGACATTTTTACCCTTGTTATTTTTCTTAAATTTATTATTTATCCTTATTAAATAAATGTAATCATGAATTAAATAAATATATCTTTTTATGTCATTTTACATTTATCAACTAGTTCAACCGCTAGTTTTACCAAACACATCAATTGCTATCACTAAATTTCATCCGTTATCCGCCGCTAGTTTATCCGCTATCCGCTACTTTTTACCAAACATAGCCTAATATATTTCCTATTTTTGTATGTTTGTTCCCTGGTAGCTAGGAAATAATTTCTCTTATTATAATTAATTAAAAAAATATTGCTAAGAATTATCAACTTTTGATATACTTTATAAAGACTTAACTAAAACCTAACATTTGAATTATTAATTGTTTTAAAAAAATTAAACATATTTAAAAAAATGTGAAAATTATCTCTAATACTACTTTACCAATACTTAAATTTTTTGTCACTAAAACTATCTTACTAGTTTTATAACTAACAACTGCATTCACTTTATGCAGGTGTTTCGGGGTTTGGAGGTGTTCTTCGCAGGCCTGATGGCTCTTGGATCTTCGGCTATGTAGGCAATGCTGGTATATCAACAGTACTTCATGTGGAATTACTAGCTCTATATCAAGGTTTGAGGGTGGCTTGGGAGCAAGGCTTTCGAGACCTTATTTGTTATTCGACTCTGCTCGCCATTCGGTTAGTTCAAAGCACAAATGAATCCATGTCATCACTTCGCATCTATCCTATGCAACATTCATAATCTTTTGAACAGGAATTGGCGAATTCAACTTCAGCACACTTTGCGAGAGGCAAACTCCTCGATTGACTTTATGGCAAAGCTTGGCGTAACAATGACTTCAGTTTGGCGTGAATTCTTGGAGCCCCCTGCTGGAATTTCACCTCTATTGCAAGCTGATGACCTTCGAGTTCGGTTTGCAAGGGGATAGTTTTTACTAGTTTTTTAGTTTTTCTTGCTGGTTTTTGTTTTTCGGTTTTTTGCCTTTCTTTCCCCAAAAAAACTGCATTCACTTTACATCTTTATCGACTTATGAAAAGTTTTTAGAATTTGCCATTATACGACATGCTGCTTTTTCCATTCATTCCTTTCTGGATCAGTCGTGAATCAATCAGCTATTTCTTCTCTATCTATTAATCTAATTCTTTTTCATCATTATTTTCCTACTTTTTAGTTATCTTATCTCTCCCCACCTTATATTAATATATCTTTTGCATAGACACTCATTTTTAGTTCTTAAATGCATAATATGCTATTAATAGGAATTTTTTTGACACACCCTATGTTAATTAACTCCTTGAGAGAGATAGAGATAGAAAAGAGAGGAATGATAGATTGATGTAATTGATGAATGATGTAATAAGAAGAGAGATAAATAGAAAGAATGAAGATATTAGATAAGTGTTGATTTTTTAGAGGTGTTTAAAAATCAACACTCTAATCTCTCAAGTATGCTTTCAATTGATTTGAAAGCTAAAAGACATCGAAAGGGGAATGGATTCTGTCAAGTGGAAAAAAACTTGAGAAATAAAGTGTTACCAAATTCACCTTTAAAGCCCTACTCTCTCTTATTTATTATACTATACCCACATATTCTCTCTCTTTAATGAATGATTAGGATTTCACTAGACTCTCATGTCATCTGAGAGTATCCTTTCCCCACTGAAAGAGTATAAGAAGGGGGTCCAGAATTTAAACTCCGGAAACTAACATTTTCTGTCCCTCTAATTATTAACAATTAACATTACCTATAAAAAACACTCTAACTAATATGGTCTGTAATTTTATTGTATTAAAAATTAATTTTAGAATATTGATCATTCTCTCTAGTCACATTAGTCACTAATACTCAAGTTCAATCCCATTTTTTCTTATAAAAATCATACAAATTTTGTCTTTGAGGAAGAAAAAAAAAAGTCTCTTACACACTCCCGAAACAAAATGATGATTACCTTAGACCCTTCTAAATCCAACCACCTTTTATTTATTATATATGTATTCTTTACAAACTTTCTCGAGTTATCTGATTCATCCACGAAACATGGTGATGATCGCCAACCAAGATCGTACGGTGTAGAATTTCACTAAAGTCTACAACTTAGATGGTCCTATACTCAATGAAGAATCACTCCCTCTCCCACCTTCCCTATATATCTCTTATATCTTATGGGTTAGTATGCGTTTTTTATTCATAGCATAGCGTAGCATATATCAAATTATCAACCATGTTCAATGTTTCAATGTCTTTGTATTATTCTCTTATCCGTTTCAAAAAGAGTTAAGAAACCCAAAACCTTGTTTATTTACTTCCCTTGTTTTCCTCTAATTTTCACACACAAAGTTTGGACCTTTTTGAATTCTCTTTGTTTTTTTTTCTTTTAAGTTTTGAAGAAATGGGTTTTGTGGAGAAGAGTCCTAGAAGCTTCCATTCAAATCATCATCATCATCATAGTGATGTGAGGAAACAAGAGTTCAAAGGTGTTCCAAAAGGGTGCATGGCAATTAAGGTGGGACAAGGAAAAGAACAACAAAGGTTTGTGGTTCCTGTTATGTACATCAATCATCCACTTTTCATGCAACTTCTTAAAGAGGCAGAAGAAGAATATGGTTTTGATCAAAAGGGTACTATAACTATCCCTTGTCATGTTGAGGAATTCAGAAATGTTCGCGGTTTGATTGATAGAGACAAAAACCTTAATCACCACAATCATGTCGGTTGTTTTGGTTTCTGATTTTCATCTCATCAGAAACCTAGTTACAAACAAAAAACAAGATCTTGACCCAGAAATCATGGTTTCATGTTTCCAATGATTTGGTCTCTTGTATGTAAATTTTCTAGTTTTTTTTTAGACTTTTTTTTTTACTTTTTTTTTTTGGTTAGTAAAAAAATGAAAATCTTAGTTTGGTGATGTTTGAAGACAATTACAGAATGCTGTGTCTTCTACAATTGTAGTTACTACTTTAATTTTCCTATAATTTGGTGTAGGAACTTTAATGAAAAGAAAAATATGCTTTTCTTTTCCTTTCTTTTCTTGATGAAGAATTTTTTCTCACGCGTTTGAATAAACGGTACACAATTCTTAAGGAAAAGATAAGAATTGAAATGAAAAGAAGGAATTGACGGTAGGTAGGGCCAAAATTTGTTTCTTTTCCTTTCTATTGACTCGCTGAATTGGTGGATATTATCATCAAAATGAAAAAGAGAGCCAATAACTGGTGGATGTTTTCTTTTTCACACTAACTTGTTGTGGAGTAGGATCGAGGTGACTAAGGCTTACATCACTAAGTCTTTTGCTTAGCGATGATTACTAAATTTATATTAGCCGTTGGATGATAAATATATTACTTAAATTGTATCCAATGGTTGTTATTATAAGATGATAATTTAGTACTATCAAATATTCTTTATATTAATTAATTAAATATAAATAACTAATAAAACCATTATCTCCTATGTTTAAGGCCATTAATTCCGACGGTTACACAATTTTAAAGTTAATGCCTAATTAATCGGAACCCACATAAAAGCTAATATTAAATTATTCTTTTTTTATTAATTGTTAAATTACATTTATATCTCTTTAGTGACTATCACTAAATGTCTCATTTAGTGATGTAAACCAGACTCGACACATCAAAAAGCGGTCTGAGGTACTCTCGCCTACCCTTTGCGAGAACTGGAGCAGAAACGATTCCCGGATCCCTCCGCCGAGTAGTACTTTCGCATTGAGTTGTACGTGACAATTATGTGTCAAACTCTTGGGATGATGCTAGGTATGGCGGTCTTGTTCGCGATGCTTTAGGGTTTGTTTGGGAGTTTGGAGGGGAGGGCTTTGGGGGAGTGGAGTAGGGAGAAATCTTTCACCTAATTAATTGAGAGATTACTTTTGTAGATAAATGATAAGAGAACGCCTATAATTAATATATTTTTAATTTTAATACGATTATAAAAGGATGTAAATGATTTAAAATTTTTGACTAAGCCCTCCTAAACCCCAACCCTCCTCCAATATGTTTTTTGATAGTCTATCCTTCCTTCCACTTACCTTTCATCTTTCTTTTTTCCTAGTCCTTCCCTCCAAACTCCCAAACAAGCCCTTAGGGGATCTCCTGTTTGCTTTCACGCAAAAGGTGCATCATTTGTTCAAATCTAGAGGTGGAGTTGTGGACATTTATCATGCGCTGTGTATAGTTTTGAGTATTGGATACCGCAACTTTGTGATGGAATCAAATATATAGCCCTATATATGGCTATTGAGTTACTCACAACTAATACTTCTTTGCACCTTTTAGATCATTCTTTTTCCGATGAGTATCCTTTGGATCATTTAATCAAAGGGATTAAAAGCATAATGACTATTCAAAACAAGATTCGATGGAAGCACATTTTGAGAGAGGTCAATAGTGTTAGACTAAAGAATAACCTTAGAGGGGGGGGGGTGAATAAGGTTTTTGGCCAAAATAGAATTCTTTAATAACTTTCAGAAAACAGTTTGATTTGCTAGTTTAAAAATAATTGCGGAAAAGGTATTTCAACTAGCTAGTTTGCTCAAGCCTGTTTAAAAGAAATAATAATCAAAATGCACTCCTCAATATAGATACAAGAACGCTAAAGGTCAGTAAGTATTCATATAAATAAAGTGCATAAAAGATAAATAAAGAGATAGGGATAGAAGTACACCGCGATATAGCGAGGTTCGGATTGAAGTCCTACTCCTCGGCCTCCGGCTTTTCAACCTTCGGACTTTGGGAACGATAACCTTTATAATAGAGAATGTTTTACAACGCACACCCACGTTACAAACACTTCAATCCTCTCAATCTCCCGATTGAGAACCCGAGCTCCCGCCTAGGATTTCAAAGCGATCCGAACTCCCGAACGAATCACCCAAGAAACCTATCTCAGGATTTCAACACAATAAACAACACCAAGTGAAGTAAAGTATACAAATCAAACTATGATCAAATCACCCACGTTAGTATAACACTTGCAATATGAGAGAGATGATAATCCAATACCAACTTAATAAACCACAACTTCTTTAATAAGAGAGTAAAATAGTTTTACCAAACAACAATTTGTG
Organism: Oxytropis ochrocephala; assembly: GCA_020916435.1. Lineage (NCBI taxonomy): Eukaryota > Viridiplantae > Streptophyta > Magnoliopsida > Fabales > Fabaceae > Oxytropis > Oxytropis ochrocephala. The sequence continues at coordinate 115,505,410 of CM037088.1, forward strand.
GCAAGGATTTTTTTTTTTTTTTGAAGTAAACTCAATGCAAGTCCAGCAAGTGTGACTAACTAATTTGACAAAGCTTCTCTTTTCTTTTAAATGGATATTTCGCAAAAACAAAGATTCAATCGTTTAGGATTTGGTTTTCGCAAAATAAGATTACGCACAATAAGAAAAGATTTAGCACTAAGATATTTCCAATTTTTTTCTCAAGAAGATAAACACAATATAATCTTGAATAAGGGCTGTATCTCTCAAGATATGATACTCAAAAATAATCAACAAAAATTCAATTTAGGCTTCTCTATTCTTTTCCAAAAAATCGCAAACACACAAGACTAGGGTTTAGGATGTTTCGCAAAAATTGAACTTCACAACAAACCAGATTTTTGCACTTTGATTTTCTCTTTTCAATCACATATAATTCGCAAATATGAATAAGAAAGGATAAGGTAATTTTCCACTAAAAATTCGCACAAGAAGAAAAGATTTAGGTTAGGGTTTCCTTTTTCCAAAACTATAATCGCATAAGATAATAGGATAGGATTAGGAACAATATGCGAATTGAAAAAGTGTATTCAATATTGGAAAAGGATTTTCGAAAATTTAAAAAAAGAGTTTTCAAGATAATCACAAGTAATATGGCTGCACAAGATAATGAAAGGATCTTACTTGATGCGCAAAAGAAGGGGATTATGAAGCACAAACCGAAGATGATTTTGGAACCACTTCCTTTCGCAAGATGATGATGAAAACGCAGCACAATAGACTTTTGATATCAACACACTTTTAGCAAGGGAGAAGAAGGAAAAGATAGAACAAAGGTTTGATATTTTTCTTCTCTCAAAATCGCATGCACAAGGGGATTTTTTTTTTTCTTTCTCTCAAACTCGCAAGATGATGATGAAAACGGCTAGGGTTTGCTTGAGAGAGAGTTTTCTACTGAATGAGTAATTTGGAGAGTGTGTTGGTGTGTTGGAAAAAACCTAAGAGAAGCCTTTTATGTGTTGCGTAAAAAGACACAAAAGACCTTGCAATGTTGCGCATTTTTGATGTTTCTCATGAGCCAAAAATAATTTTTCCAAAACATTTTTCAAAACAATTTTTAGAGAAGCAATTTTCTAAAATCAATTTTAATATTGGTCATCATCTCTCAATTTGCTAATGTTATAAAAGCGTGAGTAAAATGACCTTACATATGTCCTACGTAAAGCGGCATGCAACTTCAAGACTTGAGCGACTTCGTCTCCGATCTTCTATAACTTCAAGATAAATTCCGACACGCTCTTGTTCATCGCCTTACGCTTTCATTTAGTCCCGCACTTAAACTCAAATAAATCATCAGTAGAATTGTAATTTGTTATCATACAAAACAAGGAGTGTTTGCCCTTGGCTCAACAAACTCCCCCTTTTGATGATAACAAATTACATTATGCAAAGGAGGCGAAAGACAAGATACACATAGCATGCGCTCCCTAAGCATAAGCATAAATAAAAGTGCATCAAAAAGAATAAACACATAGCACATATACTCATATAATTTTTCATATAACACATATAATTTCTCCCCCTTTGTTTTCATCAAAAAGGGACCACATAGCACATAATCACAAACTAGAAAGATCAAGCATACCTAGCTCTCTTCGGATTTTACAAAATTGAGCTTCGGCTAAAGGTTTTGTGAAGATGTCCGCTAGTTGGTCATCAGTGCCTACAAATTTTAATTCTATGCTCCCCCTAGAAACATGATCTCTAATAAAGTGATGTCTAATCTCAATATGTTTCGCCCTAGAGTGTTGGATGGGGTTCTTAGCAATATTAATAGCTTTGGTATTATCACATAAAGCAGGCACATTATCATACAACAGACCAAAATCTTCTAAAGTTTGTTTCATCCACAGAACTTGTGCGACGCAATTCCCAGCCGCCACATATTCGGCTTCAGCGGTGGATAAAGCAACACTGTTCTGCTTCTTACTAGACCAAGAAGTTAAACAAGGACCTAAGAAATGACAAGTTCCACTAGTACTTTTTCTATCTAAGGTACAACCAAAGAAAATCAAGATCGAGAAAATCTACTACCAAATCAAAGTGACTCGATTTGGGTACCACAATCCAAAAATCGTGGTTCCCTTCACATATCTAAGAATCCGTTTCTGACTTTGAAATGTGATTCTTTTGGACATGCTTGAAATCGAGCACACAGCATACTGAGAATACATAATATCGTGTCGGGAAGCGCTTAAATATAAAAGACTACCGATCATACCTCGATACATTGTTTCATTTACTGGTTTACCTTGTTCATCCTTGTCTAATTTTGTAGCGGTTGCCATTGGAGTGCCAATTGTCTTTGCATCACTCATGCCAAATTTCTTGAGTAGTTCTTTTGAGAATTTGCTTTGACTTATGAATATTCCCTCTTTCATTTGTTTCACTTGGAGTCCCAAAAAGAAGTTTAGTTCACCCATCATGCTCATTTCAAACTCACTAGTCATCATGTCAGAAAACTCCTTGCACAATTCATCATTAGTAGATCCAAAAATAATATCATCAACATAGATTTGAACTACAATGAGATGTTTGCCTTTGGTTTTAAGGAATAAGGTAGAATCAAGCTTACCCTTTTTGAAACCATTTGCAATTAAATGTTTGCTTAATCTCTCATACCAAGCTCTAGGGCTTGTTTTAATCCATAAAGGGCTTTGTCAAGTTTAAAAACATGATTTGGATTTTTAAAATCTTCAAAACCAGGGGGTTGTTTTACATATACTTCCTCTTCTAAAAATCCATTGAGGAAGGCACTTTTGACGTCCATTTGGTGTAGTTTGAAATCCATATGGCTAGCAAAGGCTAGTATAATACGAATGGATTCCAATCTAGCCTTTGGAGCAAAAGTTTCTTCAAAATCCACCCTTCAATTTGATTATAACCTTGAACAACTAAACGACTTTTGTTCAATAAAATAACACCGTTTTCATCAAGTTTGTTGCGAAAAACCCATTTAGTTCCAATAATGGTTCTATCAATGGGTTTTTCGACTAAATGCCAAACTTTGTTTCGTTCAAATTGTTCAAGTTCTTTTGCATTGACACAACCCATCTCGGATCACCTAGAGCCTCTTTTATGTTACTAGGAACTATTTGAGAGACATAAGCACTATGAAAGCATAAAAGATTAAGAGAAGAGCGAGTTGTTACCCCCTTTGATGGACTACCAATAATTTGCTCCATGGGATGATCTCGAACCGATTTCCAAGCTTTAGGCAAGTCATCATGTGTTCTTCCATGGAGATGATCATTAGTGTCTTGGGGCTCTCGTTCCAATTCAGCTATTTCTTGAGGTTCTACTTCCACCTCCTTTTCTTTGGCACTTTCCTTTGTTAGGTTCAGCATTCTCGCTTTTGTCAACTTCGACAACTTCATCTTCATCATCAACTTTCTTAGCAAAGGGTTAGTCTCATCAAAAGAAACATGAATAGATTCTTGCATACATTTATCAACTTTGTTATAAACAATATAAGCTCTACTATGACTAGAATAACCCATAAAAATACCTTGATTGATTTTGCATCAAACTTACCCAACTTGTCCTTTGTGTTTAAAATATAGCACTTACTTCCAAAAACTTTGAAGTATGAAATGTTTGGAGCTCTACCATTCCACAATTCATAGGGCGTCTTGTTGAGAGAAGGCCTTAGATAAACTCGGTTTAGCACATGGCATGTCAGTATCAAGCTGCGTGACCCCAAAAATATTTAGGAAGATTGTGCTCATTTAGCATTGTTTACACACATCTCTTGTATGGTCCTGTTTTCCTTTCCACCACGCCATTTTGTTGAGGAGTCCTTGGAGCTGAAAAGTTGTGATGAATACCATGCTTTTCACACCAAGATTTGAATGAAGAGTTTTCGTACTCTCCTCCATGATCGCTTCTTATTTCTTTGATAGCTAAGTTCTTCTCATTTTGTAATTTTCGCATAAACTTAGCAAACTCGTTAAAAGCATCACTTTTATTAGCAAGTAAAATAGCCCAAGTATATCTAGAATAATCATCAACAATTACGAACACATACTTGGCTCCACCTAGACTTACAACATCAATTTCACCAAATAAATCAAGATGTAACAATTCAAGCACATTTTTGGTAGAGATAATGAGTTTTGATTTGAAAGAGGTTTTATGCATCTTACCTAATTGACATGCGTCACATAGCTGTCCTTTTTCATACTTAAGCTTAGGTAGACCTCTAACATGTTCATTTGCACATAATTTAGATAAAAGTTCCATGCTAGCATGTCCTAAGCGCCTATGCCACAAGTCAACATCATCAAGTAAAGAAGGCATGCATACTATATCATCACTAACATTGTCAAAATCAACATAGTAGACATTGTTTTCACGAAAGCCGACAATTTTAAAGTTAGAAGCTTCATGAATAATAAGGCATTTAGTTTTTGAAAAGTAAACATCAAAGTCATTATCACATAGTTGACTTACACTTAATAAATTGAATTTAACACCTTCAACTAATAAAGCATTTTTAATTTTGATTGTGTTTTCCTTACCCACACAACCTTTACCTATTACGCGAGCAGTTTCATTGTTGGCGAACTTCACAGAACCACTAGCTTTGTTGCTTAACTTCAAGAATAGTGAAGCATCACCAGTCATATGTCTTGAGCAACCACTGTCTACCATCCATACATTACCCTTTTTGGATAGTCTACGCACCTGCAAAAGAAAAATCAAACACTAGTGCGAGGTACCCAAATTTTGTTGGGTCCATGGGGGTGAGTTCTCAAGGGGTTTGCTTTCACAATCCACCTTGGTTTCTTGCTAGCTGGTATAAGAGTACCAAGCTCACATAATTTGCGAATAGGGCATTTTAGAGTACTATGATTTCCTTTTTGACAATAAGTGCAAGAGAATGGACTAGGTGTCTTGCTTGAAGAAGCAGCTACAAATACCATATCCCTTTTTAAATTTGAGGAGCTAGACCACCTTTGTAACCAATACCTCTCCTACCAAGTATATTCATGTTGAGAGTGAAGTAACTTGGTTAAGGTGTTTTCACCAACCTCAAATTTTTCAATGATTCTTTTAAATTCACATTTTCAACCTTGATTTTTTCAAAAATTTGTTTAAGTTCAAGAAACTCAAGGTTGAAGGGTTTGGCATTTTTTAGCTCATTTTTCAATTTAGCTACTTCATTCTCAAGAGTCTTGATTTGAGTAGTCATGCTTTTGTTGCTCTCTTTCATTCTTAGATTTTATCAAAAGATTTTCATGTTTACAATAAAGAGCTTCAAAAGCTTCATTCAAATCTTGATAACTACTTTCATCATCACAAGAATCATCAGAATCAGAAAAAGAATGGTTAGAGTTTGTTACCTTTGACGAGTCACTTGCCATGAGACAAGCTAGCTTTGAAGCAGTTACTTCATCATCTACTTCACTGTCACTGCTTAGATTATCCCAAGTATCATCAGGAGAATAATCTGCTGCAAGACCAACAACATTAGCAACTTCTTCTTCTTCTTCTGTTTCACCCTCGGTTTCAGTGTCATCCCAGGTAGCCTTCATTGCTTTCTTCTTTGGGTATTTATTCTTTAACTTAGGACAATTTACTTTGAGATGACCTGGTTTGTTGCATTCAAAACATCTTGGTTGGTCGTCTTCTTTCTCATGACTGTTGCCTTTGTTATACCCGGATTTCTTGGAATAATCACCTTTCTTAAACTTGTTGAACTTCATGAATTTTTTAAATTTTCTAGCAAGCATAACCATGTCTTCTTCATCAGACTCATCTTCTGATTCAACCACTTTCTTACCCGACTTAGAACTTTTCGCAGCTACAAGAGCAAGAGATTTCTTTTCTTTTACCGCTTCTTTGTCTTGATTTTTCTTAGCACCCAATACTACTTCAAATGCTAGAAGAGACCCAATTAAATCTTCGGTAGGTAGAGTACCAATATCCTTAGCTTCAGTGATAGCACATGTCTTGGGGAAAAAGTCACCAGTCAATGAGGCAAGTATCTTTCCATTCAAATCCTTTGTAGAATACCTTTTACCAAGTGCTCTCAAGTTGTTAACAATTAAGTTCAGCCTCTGGTGCATGGCAGCAACAGTTTCACCTTCCTTCATCTTGAAAGCCTCATACTCAGAAGTAAGAACTCGGATTTTTGTATCTTTGACTTGGCTTGTACCTACATGAGTAGCTTCTAAACAATCCCATTTCCTTAGCGATCGACAACCTTTTACCCTACCATATTCTTCTTCACACAGAGCAAGGTGTAGAATGTTCATTGCTTTGGCATTCAATGAGATTTTGTCAAGTTCGGACTTCCTCAATTCACTTAGCTCAATAGTGTATATGTCTTCAATGGGAACTTCTTCAGCTTTACCAGTTGCTTTAGTAGAATCACTGTCAACTGCATCACCTGGTTTTGTAATCTTGATTTTCATAGGAGTGAGCGGTCCATCTACAATGATCCTCCACAGTGTGAAATCTATAGCCTGCACATGACATTTCATTCGACTACTCCAGTAGTCGTAGTTAGTTCCATCAAATAAAGGTGGCCTATTAAAAGACATACCCTCTTTAATAAAAGAACCCATGATCAGAAAAATGCGAGATGTTAAGCTCTATATGCAGTTTCCTGCTCTGATACCACTTGTTAGACTAAAGAATAACCTTAGAGGGGGGGGTGAATAAGGTTTTTGGCCAAAATAGAATTCTTTAATAACTTTCAGAAAACAGTTTGATTTGCTAGTTTAAAAATAATTGCGGAAAAGGTATTTCAACTAGCTAGTTTGCGCAAGCCTGTTTAAAAGAAATAATAATCAAAATGCACTCCTCAATATAGATACAAGAACGCTAAAGGTCAGTAAGTATTCATATAAATAAAGTGCATAAAAGATAAATAAAGAGATAGGGATAGAAGTACACCGCGATATAGCGAGGTTCGGATTGAAGTCCTACTCCTCTACTCCGGCTTTTCAACCTTCGGACTTTGGGAACGATAACCTTTATAATAGAGAATGTTTTACAACGCACACCCACGTTACAAACACTTCAATCCTCTCAATCTCCCCGATTGAGAACCCGAGCTCCCCGCCTAGGATTTCAAACGATCCGAACTCCCCGAACGAATCACCCAAGAAACCTATCTCAGGATTTCAACACAATAAACAACACCAAGTGAAGTAAAGTATACAAATCAAACTATGATCAAATCACCCACGTTAGTATAACACTTGCAATATGAGAGAGATGATAATCCAATACCAACTTAATAAACCACAACTTCTTTAATAAGAGAGTAAAATAGTTTTACCGAAACAATTTGTGGCAAGGATTTTTTTTTTTTTTTTTTGAAGTAAACTCAATGCAAGTCCAGCAAGTGTGACTAACTAATTTGACAAAGCTTCTCTTTTCTTTTAAATGGATATTTCGCAAAAACAAAGATTCAATCGTTTAGGATTTGGTTTTCGCAAAATAAGATTACGCACAATAAGAAAAGATTTAGCACTAAGATATTTCCAATTTTTTTCTCAAGAAGATAAACACAATATAATACTGAATAAGGGCTGTATCTCTCAAGATATGATACTCAAAAATAATCAACAAAAATTCAATTTAGGCTTCTCTATTCTTTTCCAAAAAAAATCGCAAACACACAAGACTAGGGTTTAGGATGTTTCGCAAAAATTGAACTTCACAACAAACCAGATTTTTGCACTTTGATTTTTCTCTTTTCAATCACATATAATTCGCAAATATGAATAAGAAAGGATAAGGTAATTTTCCACTAAAAAATTCGCACAAGAAGAAAAGATTTAGGTTAGGGTTTCCTTTTTCCAAAACTATAATCGCATAAGATAATAGGATAGGATTAGGAACAATATGCGAATTGAAAAAGTGTATTCAATATTGGAAAAGGATTTTCGAAAATTTAAAAAAAGAGTTTTCAAGATAATCACAAGTAATATGGCTGCACAAGATAATGAAAGGATCTTACTTGATGCGCAAAAGAAGGGGATTATGAAGCACAAACCGAAGATGATTTTGGAACCACTTCCTTTCGCAAGATGATGATGAAAACGCAGCACAATAGACTTTTGATATCAACACACTTTTAGCAAGGGAGAAGAAGGAAAAGATAGAACAAAGGTTTGATATTTTTCTTCTCTCAAAATCGCATGCACAAGGGATTTTTTTTTCTTTCTCTCAAACTCGCAAGATGATGATGAAAACGGCTAGGGTTTGCTTGAGAGAGAGTTTTCGGCTGAATGAGTAATTTGGAGAGTGTGTTGGTGTGTTGGAAAAAACCTAAGAGAAGCCTTTTATGTGTTGCGTAAAAAAGACACAAAAGACCTTGCAATGTTGCGCATTTTTTGATGCTCTCATGAGCCAAAAATAATTTTTCCAAAACATTTTTCAAAACAATTTTTAGAGAAGCAATTTTCTAAAATCAATTTTAATATTGGTCATCATCTCTCAATTTGCTAATGTTATAAAAGCGTGAGTAAAATGACCTTACATATGTCCTACGTAAAGCGGCATGCAACTTCAAGACTTGAGCGACTTCGTCTCCGATCTTCTATAACTTCAAGATAAATTCCGATACGCTCTTGTTCATCGCCTTACGCTTTCATTTAGTCCTGCACTTAAACTCAAATAAATCATCAGTAGAATTGTAATTTGTTATCATACAAAACAAGGAGTGTTTGCCCTTGGCTCAACAAATAGGCGTATTGATCGGCTAGCAAAGAATAGTCTTACTAGTGACACTATTTGATTTATTATGATGATGTTCCAGCCTTTTTAATAGTCTTGTGATCACTGATAAGAGAAGTATTTAATTTCTACCCAATTTAGATTGATTGTAGTCGGGTTGGGGCTTTTAAGACCTTTGCTTTCAACAAAAAAAATGGCCAAAATTGTGTATACTATGGCAAATTAAAGTTATGCACTAACATTATTTTATAAACAAAGCATATATATATATATATATATACTAGTATCAGATTAGTCATGTTGCACTGCGAGTATAACTGACATCGTGATTAATAGCGTTGAATTTAGTTAGAGAGAGAGAGAGAGAGAGAGAGAGAGAGAGAGAGAGAGAGAGAGAGAGAGAGAGAGAGAGAGAGAGAGAGAGAGAGAGAGAGAGAGAGAGAGAGAGAGAGAGAGAGAGAGAGAGAGAGAGAGAGAGAGAGAGAGAGAGAGAGAGAGAGAGAGAGAGAGAGAGAGAGAGAGAGAGAGAGAGAGAGAGAGAGAGAGAGAGAGAGAGAGAGAGAGAGAGAGAGAGTACAATAAGTACTGAATCCCTAATGCACTAACTTAAATCAAACAAGCCCAGGCCTTTGCCTTTTCCCCCACTTTAATGATGATAAATCAAAATTTTGGATTTTTTCCCTTTTTATAAGATATTTTTTTCTTTATCATGCTAAGTGCTACTTTTATATAGTTCTTTTTCTCAATCTTGGATTCTCCAATGGACCCAGATTTCATATGGTTGGAATTTTGTATGGTTGTTTTATTTGGTTTATTGAAGTCCTTGGATTGATTTTTTTTTTTTGACCAAAAGGCATCGAGGATATCATATAACCTCTTTATTCCACAAATTTGATATCATATAAACGTTTGATTTGACAATTTGTTGAGATCAGTGGCGATAGTCGATGCTGAAAATTGAGAGTCTACATATGTTTTTTAAAGGCAAACAAATAATGATATATAAATAGCTGAACATAAAGGGAACTCAACGCACATATAGATGAAAGATCCACCTCCACAAAAAGGAGGAAAATCAGCAAGAATACTACTACCTTTTGGAAATACAATCAATAGGATTTACAAATCATTCATAAAATAAACAAGATGGAGAATCACTCCTAGCTAAGAACCAACTCTAGGAAAGAGCTAAAATCTTATCAAAACGACTCTGAAAAGTCAGGAACTTCACCTGAGAAGATGCAATTGTCCCTCAAATCCCAAATAACTTATTGAACAGTGTGCCAGATGAGCATCAAGCCTCGCTTACAGCTAGCAGGTCCAACTACATGAATGAACGTAGAGAAACAAAGATGGAACATATCCTGCTACATAACAAAATTGAAACCCAACCAGCAAACAATGGTTTACCAGACCGCATAAGCAAACCTACAACTACAAAAGAGATGAAGAGAGAGAACTCAAAGGCGTCCCGACATAAGATACAACCTGTAGCTCCAATGTCCATAATCACCCCTTTATAAAACAAGTTTAACCGAGTAGGTACTTTATACAAGAGGAGCTGCCATGAGAAAGCATCTTCCTTAAAATGAGCATAACTCTTCCAAACAGTGTTAGAACCCCAAGCAATTGGTCTGAGATCCCCAACACACGGGACGAAGGATGAGAGAGCAAGTGATAAGTAGAAGAAACCGAGAACAATCCAGAGCAATGCAGAAACCATACTCAAACACCTGGCCTCGCCAAAAGAGAAACAGTGGCTATATTCGAGTGGAGCTCTCCAAGGAGGATCTCCTCCCATGCAAACTACCTAAAGCATTTGTATCCACACTAGTGCAAAAACGTCATTTAGTATCGGTCATTTGACACATTTAGTATCGGTTATCTGTCGATACTAATTCGACCGATACTAAATGTATGACATTTTGTATCGGTTAAATAACCGATACTAAAGGTGACATTTAGTATCGGATTTTCAAAAAACCGATACTAAATGACGTTTTTTTGGTGATTTTTATGCCTTGAAAACGTACTATTAGTATCGGTTATTTAAATAACCGATACTAAATGTCACTTTTAGTATCGGTTAATTTAAATAACCGATACTAAATGTATTTTCAACATTGTTTTTGCTGTCAAAAAATGACATTTAGTATCGGTTATTTAAATTAACCGATACTAAAAGTGACATTTAGTATCGGTTAATTAAAGAACCGATACTAAATGTCTTTACAACATTGTGTTTGTTGTCAAAAATGACATTTAGTATCGGTTATTTAAATTAACCGATACTAAATGTCATTTCAACATTGTGTTTGCTGTATAAAAAATGACATTTAGTATCGGTTTTTTAAATTAACCGATACTAAATGTCACTTTTAGTATCGGTTAATTTAAAAAACCGATACTAAATGTCATTTCAACATTGTGTTTGCTGTCTAAAAAATGACATTTAGTATCGGTTTTTTAAATTAACCGATACTAAATGTCACTTTTAGTATCGATTAATTTAAAAAACCGATACTAAAGGTCTATTTTTGGTGACTTTTAGCAATAGTCATTTTACATAACCGATGCTAAAGGTCTATCAATTGACCAATTTATAATATCCTAATATACAAAAATATTTCCAAACAACAACACATAATAAAATCATAAAAATTCTTCAAATTCCATTGAAATTAATATCTTACAATACAATTTTCTATGCACAATTTGCTAAAATCATCTTAACCGGGGTTTACAAAATGCCTTATGCTATAGATAAATAAGCTGGGGAATGTTCTCAACTATGGTGAAAGCCACACATTAAGACAGAATAATAATGTTTGCCAAAGATTAGACTTAGAGCATCTAAATATACATAAATAAATCTTATACACCTGCACGTATACAACTCTAAAATGCAACTTTGAAGAGCGTCCCCGGGGATCATCATCACAAATCCAAACCATGTCAAGGGATCCTTCTGTTTTGCTATATCTCCCTTGTAAATAGTATGCCTCTGAATTTACTCGCTTGGGGCAATTTTAAATCACCAATACTGTCAAAAATCACAAATACCATCAGCTTATGCTAAATCCAATCACATTATTTTCTCAACCTCATAATCCCCACAGCTATTACATTTGCTATCATAGACAAAGGCTATTAAGTAAGGCCATCTATGCATGTGCGTATGATATAGCATTTAAGTAAGGTCATCTATTCTGAGCAAAACATTTAAGTACTATTGCTGCAGCAATATTCCTTGGCTACATAGTCTTGTCACCATCCAACCAAATACAAATATATTACAAATCCTTAATATGATAAGGCTTAGTATCGATGTAGCGACAAAGTCGTTTGAGGCCAACTTTATCATGATACTAACAAAGATAAAATCATGCAAAAATTCACAAAAGCAGCAAGCTGTTTGAGGCCAAACCTAAAACAAAGATAATTTTTATTCATGTGAAAATCCTTGCCTCCTCCAGAGCATCGAGAAGATGCAAATATCTTTGAACTCACACATTCACAATAAATCCAGAAAATAAATTTTGTGACAAATTTAAATTAGAGTTGAAAGAAGGAGGATAGTAGAAGACATACTTTATCAGTTAGATCAACTGCTACTATCTCACCGTATCTTTGTAAGAGATCACGGAAAAGGGGACAGAGGGAAGCAGAGGTAAATTAAAGTTAAGGATATTCCCTTGTATTATGGGCGTGATGAATCTGTCGAGCTGCCATAAAAAAAGATAAGTGTTAGAGGACAACATTATCATAATACTAACAAAGACAAGATTAAAACTTTGAAAACACTTCCTTATTCGGTGAAATTAAAAGCACATTTAATTCAAAGAAACAACAAATGTTTGCAAAATAATCTGACCTTAAACTCAATAAGCTCCTTTTCTAGAATTAAATGCATTAGAGAGATGGTCGGAAAGGGATTTAATATGACACAATGCGGTGATATCATGGCGTAACCAAGCGAGTATTATAATGGATCAAAATGAAAGTAGTATAGCAAGAGGAGACAATATATGCAACAAATTTTTGCTATAACATACGAAACCCCTCGTTTGCATGAATAGAATGTCGGTGGCGTATCGCTTTTCTCTCAATGGAGGTATGAAGGAAGTAAATTTCAATTTAAAACTTACACTTATGATTGGATATTAAATAATAACTATTCCCCGTAAGATTGAGCATTATGTCAACTAACTTCGCTTCCAAGTGGCTTACTCGCCCACCCTTCTACTAACTTGCTTCTTCTATGCAAGTGGTGGACAAGACAAATCATATCTTATGAACATCAACAACTCAATGAGATAAGTATTATGACACCAAGGTAATAATAAACCAGAAATTTAAAAAGAGTGATCCTCACTTTAATGTAATATCTGTTTCATAAGAATAGTATAAGTCGGGCATTGACGCCACTGTTTTCAACAGAGTCATGAAGTACGCCTCATCCCTTTTCTACAGAAAGATAGTACACAAGATGTATTGAGTGTGAATTACATGTAACACTTGAATGATCACTAAATAACTTCTGATTACATAATTCCTTACTTCTTAGATCATACAAGGAAAATAATTTACGTTAAATAGCACAATAAGAACGCAAATTGGATGCAAAAATAAAATCGAAGACATTAGAAATGAAAGGAAAACGAAATTAGACTTATCAATACTCTTACACAAATTAGAGGTAGACAAAAACCCACAAATTAGAGGTAGATAAACATGAAGCATGAAGTTACCAATTCAAGATGAAAGAGTGCAAGATTTCCAAACATAGGACGAGTCTCAGACTTGAAAATCAACATATATCCAGCCTATTTACTTTTATTTCTTCGTCTTACAACACACAAGACATTGCATTTGCATCAAGTTTGCACTCGAAAAGGCAAATATTTACAGCATGCAGACAACTAAACTCGAAACAAGCATCTATATTCTATCAGAAAATAGTATAATCCAGATATTGTAATACCTTGTACAGTAAGACGCTTGGCAACTAAAGGGCGTAAATCTACCTCTGCAGAAACCCCCACTAGATTGAATATTCACTAAACAAGCTTCCTTAACCTAGAATTTTTCAAAGAAACAGAAAAACAACTAATCAATTTCAAGTAAAATGAGTAAACTGGAAAAATGGAGCTCAATGTGGCATGGAAAACAGATTGAAGGTTTCTTTGATAATCCATTCAACAAAGTATAACCTAGCAATTCATTTCCCGATCCAGGAAGAAAAATAGGCAGAGAATAACCTTTTAAGTTCACAAAATGTTGAAGAACCAAAAATTGGACTGGATTCAAATATACTGAAAAAATTCACCTGATCTTGAATTAAGAAAGCAGTGGACTGACAACTAGAGCAATTCCATCACGAAGAACAGCAGGAAGCTGGTAGCATGAATAATTCGAAGGTTACAAACTTCTGCTATTAGCAAACAGTAGAAAAATGTTCCTACAACTACATTATAGAACTTTTTTAAGGCCAATGCATGCGAAGGCCGATAAGGTATTTCTGTTCTATATCTCCTATCGAAGCAAATAAAAGGACCTTTAAGCAGTCAAGTAAATGTTAGATCGTAATCCTCTTGTTTAGAAGCACGTAACTCGAATTATGTGAGATATTCTTAGTCTAAATTTCTTTTCTATGCCAATCATGTATATTCGATTCTAACTGTTCCTAAACTTTTGTTCTAGATGCTTTATCCATCAACCAAAGGCAAATTACGTAAAAATTTTCGATGTCAAGGGAAATATTTATAACCAGTTCATCTAATCATCATCGCTTCGCTAATATTATCTCGTATCATGTCCATTCCATACAAAGAATAAAAAGGGCGAGGGCCTTTATCAATAGCCAACTATTATTGCCCTATATGCTTTGATGAAAACAATGAGAGATAACTATTTGATTGACCCAATCTATACAATTATATGATACAAAAGCGTTAGACCAAGGTTTCACGCATTATTCACTAAATCACGGATTTTCATAATATGGATATATAGTTGTTGTATAGAATTAAATATGACAACTCGGGAAGATTAAGAAACAAAACCACATTCGATGATTTCATGCCAACAAGCAGCGATGTGATTTCCTTGTTCAACAAGTCAGATCGCAATGCTAATGTTTCTCCCATTTTCTTTGCAATAGTAGTAGCAAAGCTTGACAAGCAGATCGCAAAGTTCCAAATAAAATGCATAGAAGCAATTTAGTTTTGAAGAAAAATGTCCCATACCATAAGCAAAAACATAGATTCGGAGAGAGACGGTTCAAAGATATCCAAGAACATCATTTACTAGCCAATATCTCAGTATCTTAATGAAAAAACAAACAAGGATAATTCTCCACTGCCAAAAGAATGTTGTAGGTCATAACCCTTGAGTTTCCCCTTCCCTCATATATGTGCACAAGTCTCTATCAAATTCAAATTTCAATGCAAGTTTCCTGTATACTTTCTCTCTCTCACTCACTCACGCACATACAAGTATGACTTAGTTTTCATATTGAAACTCAACATTGGCTTGCTTTAAAGGAACACCTTAAGTTAAGTGCAATAGTAGCTTGTAAACTAACTTCCTTGTTTGATGTTTGCTACCTAATGTAAGCTGCAAAATTAGGTCACAAAAGTAACAAGACCGACAACACACACCTTGAGTTCCGGCGTGACGGATGCCACTCAGGAGGACCAGTCTTAGTGAGGAGTCCCATCGCCAACAGAGAAGCACTAATAATACCAACACCTTTAGATTTCAAATAGGGCACTAAATCCTCCAAAGTCGAATCATTCATAGAGTAATGACAATAAGAAAGCACCACATCCAAAGGGTTCCAATCGGAACCCTATCAAGCACATAGTTAAATACTCCCAAAGGAAGTCCGTTATACCAATGAAACGAGTCTTCCCGCTTCCTTCGATTCAGAGCGCGGAATTGTTTCATTCACAATCTGTATCATTCATAACAAACACAAACGATTATCCTTCTTTGAATACTTCAAGCATAACTGAATTCGATTAACACGCTTATTCTGTTTCAAATTCGCATAAAGTGAGCACTCGGTCTAACGATCCAAATTCAATGTCATGGCATTGAAGAATATCGACATAATCGAAGCCGCAACCTTTCCAAACTCTCTTCTATGCTCTTCGTTACTCTCTGCACTTTGAAATCAAAACCTCCGCGCACCTTCCACACTTGGTTGTAACAATGTATTCATTTCTTGGAACATTTGAGCTTTCAATGCCTTGCCTAGCACTTTTTCCGATAGTGTCCCTCCGTAATACCTTGAATTTTATATTGAATAAAGATAATCAATGAATTTTTAAAAAGAGGAAAAGGAAATAGAATTGCTTACGGAGAAGTGTCGAAGAAGTTGATGATGCCGGATTGAAAGCAAAAGGCGAACGAAGCATTGGCTTGTTCTTCTAAAGCAGAACCGAAGGCGTTGCCGAGAGGTGAAGCTCGAACCCAAAGCGTTAGACCAAGGTTTCACGCAAGCTTGCTTAAAACTTAGGGTTTTGAAGCTCTTTGCACGCGGCGAGAAAGCGATGGTGACCAAGGCGACGACGCAGAGCCGAGAAGCGAGAGGCGGTGAAAGCGGGCGGAGCGCAACGAGAGAGAGTGAGAGCGTCGTGAGAGAGTGAGATCTGTGGATTGTGAGAGATCGAGCATCGTGAGAGACGAGAGAGACTTAGGGAAAGGAGAGAACGCGTGTTTCTATTTGGAAAAATTAAACGTGGCTTTTAGTATCGGGTGTTTAGAAACCTGATACTAAATGTGTTTGAGATGCACATTTAGTATCGGTTGTTTAGACAACCGATACTAAATGTAGACGCGAAAATTGAAAACTTCTACTTATTTTCAAAATTGTCACCGCGTCTACATTTAGTATCGGTTGTTTAAACAACCGATGCTAAATGGTGCTGTTTAATGTCCTTTTTCCACTAGTGCCAAAGCCACCAAAAAAATCCTAGGAAATTGAGACTTAAGGGTTGAATCACCGACCCACGTGTCATGTCAAAAAAGGGCAGAATTCCCATTCCCTTCTTTCATCCTAGAGTTATCCGAGATTCATTCCCCCCTCATTCCCCCATCTTCCTAAACAACAAAGATCCTTCCACCAAATAGATGTAGATAGGGGGAAATCAACTGATGCAAGTAGGCCATAGATCCTGATCGTACCTGATCAATGTGAGATTGGCCCGGTCCGTGAGCTTTGTTGAATGGATCAAATTCTTGAACGCGCGCAGGTGGTATCTGCAAAGACACTTCGAAGCTCAAGTCAGAGGAGGTCGATCTAGCAGGAGCACAAATATAGGTATGAATAGTGTACTTTTTTCTCGGGAGTTGGACCCTATTTATGGGAGTTCGACTAGGATACGCTGGGCGTTGGATCTCAAGCACTGATCTCAGCCGTCTGATGAAGGGTCAAGCGCTTTTTGCGCATCAAGATATCGGTTGGGCCTATCCTGACCCATTTCTCCAAGTGGGCCTCTGGCCCAGTCCAGAACATATCCCATGTCCCGACCATACTTTGCATAAAGGACTTGCTTCCATAAGGCATCCCCATCTGAGATGAGCATCCAACGTCACTTACCTAACATGCTAATGTTAACAACCCTCAAATCTCTAATCCCGAGCCCACCACCAATCTTAGGCTTACAAATATCAGACCACTTCACCTACGAGATTTTCTTCACCCTAGAGGTCCCCCCCACAAGAACTACCTTTGAATCTTGGCGTTCTCCTTACACACCTTTACAGGAATCTTCATGAATGAAAGGTAGAAGATCAGAATACTACTCAAGATAGAGTTGACGCGGACTATCCTCCCACCTAAACTGATAGACCTATATGATGCCAATTTAGGAGTCTACCTCTAATAAAATGGAGCATATGATCCCAAGTAGAGTCCCTATGAGGGTTTGACCCAACCGGATGCCCAAGATATTTGAAAGGAAGAGATCCTCTCTTACAGTTCAGAAATATAGCACCCAAAACCATGAAGTCATATAACACATTGACCCCTGTGAGGCTACTCTTAGAAAAATTGACACGAAGCCCAGAGGAAAACTCAAAGGTCCGAAGAACAACCTTCATAGCCCACATGTTCTCTACTGATGCCTCTCCTATAAAAAGGTTGTGGGACGTAGCCTGACAATTCAGCCCACTCAAACCCTCAGCAACAAGAAGGAACGGGAAATGAGCGAAGGGATCACCTTGCTTCAACCCCCTATTAATGCTAATCTCTTCGGTCGAGCTTCCATTGACCAGGACACAGAAATTCCCCAAGAAAACACAATTATTTCTCAATTGGATCTTATTTAAGAAGAAATATAGTTAGGCTTGGTAACAAGATATCGAACGAGTAGGTACCCATCTGAATGTGATTTTATTTTGATCAGAAAAACTCACTTTCATCGAATGTGAGTTTTCTTGCTATTCAATGCAAGAAATGGGGCCGGGAATTGGGGCGCTGCTACACACCCTGCCCCCGAACTTGAACTCGCCAAAATAAACATAAATTATACATTAACTTTTTATATGCATATGTACCTATTCATTTTATTTTTTCATATATTGTTTGTTGATTTTTTGGAGCAACTTTTTGTTGATTTTTAGTTTTAATCTTTTCACAATATGAAATCTTATTTTGATACTTTTTATTTTTAATAATATTTAATAATTATGATATTATTTTATTAATTATCATTAATATAATTAGTTAATTTTCGTCTTTTATATATAGAAACGTGGAAAGAAACCCGGGCCTCACCCAATTGCGTACTTGTTTGTTTGAGTGATACATTCACAACGGATTTTTTTTAAAGGAAAAGTCTCGCTAAAACCTTCTAATGCAAACAATCTTTAGGAAAAAATTATCAAAAAGGAAAACGAGCACTCTACATTATTTTATTAAAAAGAAATAAAAAGATGGAATACAAGAAAACCAATGGGAGACTAGGTTAAAACCCTTGTCTGAAAAAGAAACAACAAAAAAATGAAGCAACACACTACAAGAAAAACTGAATTTCCAAGGCATACGTTTCTGGCGGATTTTAATCCCCGGGAATGTTTCCGGCGGATTTTTGTATTTTTTGGCGGACTATATCCGACAAAAACGTTTTGGCGGATTTATTGATATTTTTGGCGGAAATATTGAATTTGTGGGGAATAGAAAGTTGGAGTAAATCGAGAAAAAAAAAATATCCGCTAAAAGAAACCGATTTCGCGCGCAAATTTGTGCGTGGTCTTCGATGCCTGCATGTGCAGATTCATATCCGCCGAAAAAGGAAGTGATTTCCGTCGGAAATTGCTTGGCGTTCCACGCGGTCTCCCATGCCAGCAGTTCCACCGAAAATTCACACTAATCCGCCGAAAAGTTCCACGCGGTCTTCAATGCAACATGTGCAAATTCCGCCGAAAACGAACTCATTTCCGCCGAATTTTTTTTGAATTTCACAGGCGCTTTCTTTCTTCTCTGTTTATAAACTCAAATCTCTCTCACTCATTCACACTCCTTCACACCTCAAATCTTCATTCTTTCTTAACACTTATCAAAACTTCTCTCAAATTTATTCTCTCAAACTTCTTAGAAAGTCAGATTTTTCTCCTCCTCTCTTAAACTTTTGAAGGTATGTATAGATTTATTATGTTAATAAAATTACAGAAATCAAAGTACTCTTGCTTATTAATAAAATCATATGTTGATAAGTCAATATTTATCAACAGAAAAGTGAATTTATGAAGATAAATCTTTGGCTCCAATAGAACAACTAAATAATAAAAACATTCAGTGTTAATATTTTTTGATGACCAAAAAACAAAATACAATATTAAAATAATGAAAATATTTATTAAATTTTAATTTGCGTTAATATTATTAAAAAAATACGAAATATAATAATAGAGTAGTTAAAAATAATTATATTTGAAAAGAAAACGTTTAAAAAAGAAAAAATTTATTTATTGTTTTTTAAATTTATTTTTTTTAAAAAAAAATTAATTTTCGGCGGATTAATGTAATTTCCGGCGGATTTTTAAATTTAAAAAAAAAATTTAATTATTTTTCGGCGGAATTTTGTTCCTTTTCGGCGGAATTTAAAAAAAAAAAAACATGTCATTTGCGGCGGATTTTCCCCCGAGAAATGACAAAATTCCCCCGGAAAGTACCGGGGGAAAATCCGCCGCAAATTCCGCGTCAAATTTCCGCCGAAAATGACAAAAAATCCGCCGGAAATTACCGGCGGAAATTCCGCCGAAAACACGTTGCCACCAGCATTTTACCGGCGGAAAAATCCGCCGAAAATGCACGTTTTTCTTGTAGTGACACTACAGTGCAAAAAAGAAAACCAATGCCACCAAACTCCAAGAATAAATAATCTAAATGAAAAAATGAAGATCATACCTATATTGCGACTAAAGTCATCTAAAATGAAGTTCGGAGGCAAACGCCACCAAGTAAAGTTCTACAAACTTGACCAAAAACAACCAATTTATCTGCACAATCGTTTCCTTCTTTAAAGATATGAGAGACAACAAAATTCATATGCGAACAAAGTCTCAAAGTGTTTTCCAAAAGATTTATCAGTCTCCAAGTGAGTATAATTGATTATGATAGAAGCAATAATTTCTTTGTTTTTGACCGGAAGAAGCAATAATTTCTGACTTTTACTTAATAATTTACTTAATAAAATCATTTGAGTGTGAAACTTATGCTTTATACACATAAAAAATAATATAATTTTATCATCAAAACGAAAGTAGTTCTTTTAAACGACTTTTAAAGTATCATTACTAAGTCATTTTCACAAGTCGAAGTCATTTTCACAAGAGTTGCCGAGATGATCGAAGGTATGCAAACCATGTTTAAATATGATCAAAAGATAGTTTATTTTAGGAAAAAGAATTTGTCCGAGGTGCGGTATAATGCTTCACCGGAAGAGTTTACAAGAAGATGTATGTGGGCGACTTGGGCGAGGGAGGAATTGCACGGCGACTTAGGCGGATTGGTACAATTGCCCTTTGGGCTGTTACTCTATGTTGTAATCCAATTATGTTAATGCATTTTATTGAGATACTCTTAGTAGGGGGAGAAACAGTGGGCTAGGGTGTTTTTCCCACTGTTGTACGTTCTCTGCGTGCGAGGTACTCCTTTTCCCCTTGAGTCTTTTTCCCAATGGGTTTTGGCTGGGAGGTTTTTGAGAGCCCCCCCTTCCCATTGTAAAAGGTCGGGCACACCTTGTGCTCCTTTCATATGAATCTTCGCTTATCTAAAAAAAACACCAACCATTTTCTAAATTCAAATTTCTTTTTTGACCACTAAATTCAATTTTCTTAAAAATTACTACTTTAGACTTCTCTATAAGAAAAAAAAACCTAACTTCACACATATTAAAAAAGTTAGTTATATCAGTTTAATATTCTTAATTTCATAATAAAAAGACTAATTCTACTAATATACTTTTATTTTTTTGGGAATGTGCAACTCTTTTAGTATTAAAAGTATAATATAATTAAATTAGAGTATTTGTATAATAACAATATTACATAAATTAAGTTAAGTTAGAGAAGAGGAGAGAAGGAAAGAGAAGAGAGGATAGAGAATATAGACAAGAGAAATAGGAGAGAAATAATTATTGAGTAGGAAATAAAAAGAATATTCTTTTATTTTTTTGAATGGACAGAAAGTTGTACTGTCATTTGGTGAGGGACATGAATTTGGAGTTTTATCTAGTCTCTTGACCCTACTGTTGTCTAGTATCATGTGCAGTTTTTAAATCAAACACGATACAATTAGAATTGTCCAATCCAATCATTTTTTTAGCAAATCAAACGCATGTATGAACAAACAAGTGGACAAGAAAGGGAAAAATGAGGTTTAATTACATGTATAAAAAATTGAAGACAAGTAATAGGGTACTCCCTCTGGTCCCTATTATAAGAAGAAAATACAAATACCACCACTACTAAGAGGCTCATTTAATTCTTGTCTTTTTTAAATAAAGTTTCCAAAATACCCCCCACTCAACTCCACATGTGTAATAACTCCACTACTTTCACTTACCTTGAAAACTGAAAAAACAAAACATTCAAGGAGGGTAAAATTGGTATTTAAATAATAAATATACACTAAAAAACTAGAACATTTTCTTATATTTTAGATCAAAATTTATTCCAAAAATCTTCTTATAATAGGGACCGGAGTGAGTATGTAGACCAATTCAACTGTATCCCTGCCTGGGTTTCTTTAGGAATGAGTGAGAAGCATAGTCTTGAGATTTTCCATTTTCATAATGGAGAATTGGTTGTTGGTATTTGGAAAGCATTTAATTAGTTAGGTGAATGAGAAACACAACCAACCATGCAGATTATAAGGTGTTAGTGTGTTGATGCATGACTTCCACGTTTGGTAAGGTTTGTTTTTATGTGAATCCAAGGACACACATTTAATTCAGTTGAAGAATAACATCAATCCTTGAAGGTTTGAAACTTGAAACAAATGATCCAAACAACGAACAATTGTGGATCCTTAGGATTCAACTTAATTCAAATGATCCACCATCAGCAACATATTTTGTTGCTACACCTAAAATTTAATTATTCTTAAATATTAAAATTATTCATATTAAATGTCATGATTTAAAATTGTTCTTAAATATTAAAATGATATTGAATTATTGATAATAAAATATTTGATCTGTTGACTAAATATGACTTTTATATAAGTTAGGTGGATGGATAATTCATATTGAATTATTGAGATTTTAAAACATTAGACTTTATTTTATTGTACCAAAAAAAAAACATTAGACTTTATCACAATGTTAAACATATATTCCTTCCGTTACACAATATAAACAAAAACGAGTCAACGAAAGTTGATGTATCTGGTCTAAAATTTGGTTTAAATATATCAACTTTTGTTGACCCACTTTTATTTATATTGTGTAACAGAGAGAGTATAATGGGACGAGGTGAGTATTAAAAACAAGCAATTACCGTTGTCTTTTTTTAGGCAAATTGAAATGCGTAGGATTATGCTAGAAGAAGACATTCTAACTAGGTTTTTTTTTTGACGCAAACTAGGTTAGCAAAATAATATTACTAAAAAAAGAAAAAACTTGTAGTGGAGTTTAACTAATCACTTTGATATATAGTAAAATAAAAAATAACTTGAAACTGTTATGGAATATTCAAAACCAAAGTAAGAACAAATGTAAGACAAACTATAAGAGAATAGAGATGAAGAAGAGATTAGAAGGGAATGAGAGAGAGTCTCTATATTAAGCTATTCAGAGGTGTATCTTTACACTAAAGTATAGACCCTATTTATAGGATACAAATAGGCAAGTCAATGATCAAGTATGATAAAAAGTCACTAACAATCTGGTCGAAAAAATCTTATTAAAATTTTGGACATTCACTAAGTTATCATTACTAACACTCCCCTTCAAATGTTCATCGAGGATATGTCTTATTAAAATTTTAATTACTAAAAAAAAATCCGGTCGAAAAAAATCCTAATGAATGAATTAAGTGTTATATCCTTTTTGTGGGAACTTCTTCGTTAAAAACCTCTTCAGGAAAACTCAATGAAACAAAATCATAGTGAAGGGGAAAAGAGTACATTTTTCTCCTCCTACTTGAAGCATCACTTAAGAATATGAAATCCAACATTTAGACTTTATCCCCGAGTGTGTATGGAGCAATCTACTCCACTCTGTTATTTGTGATATATCCTTCTTTAATGTAATTTTGCGGTTAATATTATCTTCAAGACATCTTCCTTTAATTGTTGGTATTTGAGAAAGAAATGAATAAGCAAAAACAATAGATTGTTTTGTAGATCATAATGATATTTCAATATTACAACATGTAGATAATGACTGACTTGGAATCTGACTTGATCTGGATCAGAAAATACTTTGTATCTATATGATTAACTTTCGGAACATATATAAAATGATTTACTCATTAGAATAATAAAAAATAAAACATGCATTTTACTTTGTTTCGATGCATTTTGTTTTGTGATGAACTATATTACTAAGTGGTTGTCAAACTAAATGAGTGTCAACCCCAAACATTTTTTTTATAGTTTTTTTTTTGATAAAATATTGTTTTCATCTTCAAACTCTGGATGGTTGTATCGACCCTCCTAATATTATACAAAACCATCACAACAATCTGACTCCATCAAAACCAGTTACCATCACAACAATCTGACTCCATCAAAACCAGTTCATAAAAAATTCAGTTATTATATATCTCATTCCACCTATAAATTCAGTTCTTCAATAAAAAAAAGACACACAACAAGGGATCAGTAACAATGAAGAAGACAAATTTTCAAAGACACGTTAAGAAGAGGAAAGTACAACTTGAAAACTAACTGAGGGATTAAACTACACATAATATTGTGCGCCTTTTATATTGCTTTTAAGTGCTATTAATAACCTCGTCAATATTTTAAGGCCTTCATGGCTTTAAGTAACGTTTTTTAGGTCTTTATATCGCTTTTAAGCATTGCTAAATATTGTGAGAGACTAAAAACATTGATGAGGAAAAATGTAGGGACTGAAATGAATTTTTTATAGGGACTAAATTTTTTATAAATTTTATAGAGACAAAAAACATATTTAACCATTTTTTTTGTTATAATGGGCTATTAAATGCTCATTCATATATTATAACCATAGTAGTACTTCCTTCTATTGGTGGATCTATGTGTATGTGATGTTGTTCACTTGCGCACCCTAAAAAATAAAAATAAGAACTTACCTCCCTATATAATTTTTATTTTGACCAGCCTGAAAATAAAATTTTGAACCCGACCTCACAATTCTTTCAATTCTAAAAATTAATTATAAAATAATAAACTCAATTTAGCTCCTAAACTTGCACTCTCTCTTCTACTAAATTCATATATAAACTATATAAAATAACATCTAGAATTATTTTTTTCACCCCTTGCGCAGGTCCTGGATCCGCCGTTCCTTCTCGATCACTCACTTTCTAATCCTGGTAGCCTCCCATCAGAAAACCTAAACACCCATTAGAGAAATGATTGCTCTTCATCTTTTTTTTAGATAAGCAAGCAATATATTGAAGGGGGCACTAGGGGTGCACCCAACCCTTACAAAGTTATATGGGAAGGGGAGAGGCCTCATTAAAACCTCCCTGGGCCAATACCCATTGGGAAAAAGACCCAGGCAGGAAAAAGGGAACCTCAAATAGTGGGAAAAAGCTACAAAGATGATGATAGACATCCTGAGGGGACGATTACACGATCTGAATAAGTTGCCCCACTATTTCTCCCCTTCCTAGCAATAAACCAACTCCAGGATACATACTTGATGGATTTTATAACTGAGTTTACATTTGCCACAACACCTTCGAATAATGTCCTGTTCCTAGCCAACCATACTTGCCACATTGTTGCAGCCCAAAAAATGTGATGAAGCCTGCGCACTTTCTATCCTTCAACCAACCTACTAACCTGGTGAAAGGTATCAAGAACCTCACCTTCCACAACACCATCAATATTCAGCCACATGAACACTCCACGCCAAACCGAGAGGACAAAGGAACACCTGCAGAAAACATGCGCTGCAGTCTCTTCTTCGCGAAAGCAGAAGATACAGCTCCACTCAAGGCTAGATGTCAGTACCCCTCTGCTGCGCAAGTTCACTCTAGTTGGCAACTTGTTGAGCAACAACCTCCAACTGAAAATTAAAACTTTAGAGGGCAAATCATTCTTCCACACCAGACTGCATGCCGCAGCTACGGTATCCTCCACAACCGAAACACTTCCTCGCAATTGCTCTTCATCTTTGGTCTCTCATAACAAACTAAACCAAAAATAAAGTCTTTCTTATTCCTGGTTGAAGTAACACCACACTAAAATAGAGGAAATAGGGTAAGTAAATTGGGTGAAAACACCATATAACCCCAAAGCCACTTTAATAATTAATACGAGATCCTTGTAGAGAATCCACACCTCAAAAAAAAAAAAAAAGACTTTCAGCATTGTAGTGTTCCCGACATAAAACATAGTGCATACTATAAGGCTCTGTTTGGCGCGTCCCATCCGCTAGCGGATAGCGGATGAAACTAGTGGATAAAACTAGCGAGTGAAGAGTACACGTGTTTGGTAAGCACTAGCGTTTAGCGTTTTTCGGGTAGCGTTTAGCGTTTTTTCAAAAACGCTACGTTTCAAAAACGCTAGCGGATAGCGTCTCACTTTTTTTGGCATTTTTACCCTTGTTATTTTTGTTAAATTTATTCTCTATCATTATTATATAAATGTAATCATGAATTAAATAAATTTATCTTTTTATGTCATTTTACATTTATCAGCTAGTTCAATCACTAGTTTTACCAAACACATCAATTGCTATCAGCTAGTTCATCCATTATCCGCTAGCTCATCCGCTATCCGCTATTCGCTCATCCGCTATCCGCTCATCCGCTATCCGCTAGTTTATCCGCTATCCGCTACGTTTTACCAAACAGAGTCTAAATATGTGTGATGTGTTCCCCACCTTAAGCTTACTAGTTGTGTAATGTGTTACTTCATCAGCCTTGGATATGAACAATTGTTGGGGGGTTTTAGTACCTCTTATACTCTCATTAATAATTTTTTTTCTTTGCTTATATAAAAAAAAATTAGGCAAAAATGCTCTAGAGGTCCATTAACATAATTTCATTTATCAATTTAGTCCTTTAAGGTTTCTCCTCAATTTTGTCCATTAAGTTTCAAAGTATTAGCACTGTTAATATTTTTCTAGTTTCAGTTTGACTTCGTAACAAAAACGCCTAAGTGGTTGTTAGGATGTTTATGTGGCGGTATATACTCAATGATTCATACTTTTTTAATTAATTTTGATTAAAAAAAGTTATGGAGGTGTTCATCATCTGCATGAAATTCTCACATCTTCATAGAAATTCTTACACCTTGATAGCATAATTGTTCACTACAAAAAAATGTGTTTTTAGTTGCCAAAACGTTAGTGTGGGCCGCAACACCCATGCTACTAGTGTTGACCTTTTCATCACTAGGCCCACGCAAAATGGCAAAACTTAATTCTCCCTCACGCATTTCCAATTTCACCGTGTGTGGGTAGTGTAGCGCCGCACTATGGAGACGCTAAGAATATGGGGTTTGCGTAGGGTCGGCCTACCCCACACTTCCTAAAACCTATTATTTTTAATTTCAAGAAACCCCTATTTTATTCTTTCTTCTGCTTGCAGTTCGTTCCCTCGCTCTTTCTCCTTCCCTCTGCTCTTCTCGCCGCTCACGTTTGTGCTCGAAGGTCATTCCACTTTCACATGTGTTTCGATTATTGTTTTATGTTCAGCGACTCTAGTCTCCCTCCCACTCTTTGTTACAGGTATTGCTTGCAGTTGGAGCAGGTTAGGAAAGTAAAGACCTAGACAAGATACATGGTTCATCATTCAAGAAATAGGATAGGGTTTTTCCATTTTACAATTAATTTTGGGTTAGTGTTTTCCATTTGACAAGAAATTGGTTCCCGAACACATGCCATTTCATTTTGCTTTTGTTACTTGCCATTGCATTTTGTTTATTCTTGATTGATCATTGAAGCATTCATAAATGTTAAATGCTTCATGATGCCTGAAATTATGCTCCTCAAACGATGATGTTGAGTTTTGTTTTTCATTGAATTTTTTTTTTGGCAATGGACTGTGATTTTGATGTAATGAGAATTAACGAATGAAATTTACAATTGAAAGGAGTCAATAAATGAATTAAGGAATTTTTTGTTTGGAATGGGATTATATCACTCAACACATTTTCATTAGTGGGCATTTAGTGTACTATTGGACTAGAAGTTTATTCTGTCATGCTTTTTTTATTATTATCTAATTTTGAGCTCAAAATTGACATGTACTTTTTGTGAGTCTTAATTGGTTAGATTTATTTGAAGTCTTAGATCGAAGAGCAAAGTTGTTTGCCACTTAATTGAAGAATAGACTCACATGATCTGGCATTCGGTCCTAGGCTATTTGAGAGGTTGAGAATGGGGTGATTTTTTCAAATAAAACTCTAGGTCCCTCTATGACCTTATTTTTGACTAAGTTTTACTCGTAGAATCGATTTTTAGTTAAGTCCCAAGACTAGTCATTATCTTTTTCATGAGTGGTTTGTTATAGCCCACTCAGTGTATTTCAGGGGATAGAATTGGAGTTAGAGATTGTGTGTTGTTACTGATCATACAAAGGTGTGGACCTGTGTGGTTGTTTCGAAGTGGTAGTTTGTTTTGTTTTGATTTTTTGGCATTATTCCTATTTGTGACTATCTCAGTTCATTTGTACTAAGTTTTTTGTATTCCTTAAAAACACAACATATATATTATATACTATATTTTGCAGGTTCAAAATGAAAAGTCTGATTCTCAGTCAACAAGTCTAGATTCTATTAATTGTAGTTTTTTTGGCTTTTCCTACACCCTTTGTTTAGCGATTTCAATTCATAATGAATACTTAATGTGGAATTATATATCTGGGTTGTTGTAAAGGTGTGCTGCTAATTTAGTTGAAAGATTACTCTCTTGATTTTTAAACTGGTCATTAGCTTTGGCTACAGAAACGTCCACACAATTCATTGCGACGAGCCTTTTAGCTTCGCCCCGAACCACCGCATGGCCAATTCTAATCTCTCTTCTAGTGGCGCCTTTCTATGGTTAGCATTGGCTTTTGGCCCACACTACAAGCAAAATTTCTTGTAGTGGTTGGATGAACCCTTGATGCATTAGTATGTTTATCTACCAGACATTCAACAGCGGTCTTCAGATTTCTAAAAGCAGCATCATTATTTTAATTTTTTATTGAAAATGCAAAATTATTAAAAAAATATGAATCATCAAGAAAATGCTGCCACATAAGCACCTTAACCAATGACAAGTTTGACTGCGGGGGGATTTTCTCCCCCGTCCCCATCTCCACGGGGAAAAATCTTCCGCCCACGAGACCCAATTCTGGGCAGTCTCCAAGGGGATCCCGGCCCACTGCCACATAAGCAAATAGATAATCGTTGAAACTGATTACCTTGCCACCTATGAAACCCCGATACTCCAAAATAGGCCACGTACCGATATCCGATACCGATACGTATCAGATACTTTCGGATACGTATCCTGATAGTATCCTATAATTTATATTTATTTTTAAATAAAAAAGACCAGGTACTTATCGGATACTTATTGGATACTTACCAGATACGTATCTAGCTGGGAGTATCCTAGAATTTATATTTATTTTTATAAATCAAAAACAAATAGATACTTACTCTTTTATCCTTGTTTTTTTGGTCGAGACCAGAGTATCCACTACCAAACGCAGTGACTAATCCCCTCGTTGGTACTGTTTTATCTTTTTGTGACATGTTTGTAGGAGAAAGAGTATATTTTAAAATGGGAGGGGAAAAGACATTTAACTATGCTTACTTATTTTTTTGGATTACAGTGTCATTAGTGCACAATTTCCATAGGCTTTTCCGATGACTAATCTACGCATCTTGGGAACTTGTACTACCATGCAATCTTAACTTAATTTGGCCTTTTGTGACATGTATCTTTATGTTTTATATTTTTAACTTTTAATTTAATTTTTATTAAAGATCCCCATAAAGTATCGTATCTTGATTTTCTAAATTTTCCCGTTTCCACATATCGTGTCGTATCGTATCCCGTATCGTATCTCGTATCGGAGCTTCATAGCTTGCCACACAAGCCGAATTCAAAAATCAACACTAGATGACTTTTTAGTATCTCTTTTGAGTTTCTCAAGTTTCAACTTTCAACCTTAATATTAGTGTTTTTCTTTTCTTTGGCAACCTTTTTGTTGTTATCTAGTTGAAATGTTGGACCAGAAAGAAACACAGCAACTCGGAATTAGTCCTTAATTATATCCTGCATTTAGGTCAAATGTCTTTCTAGAACTAATACGAGGATGGATAACTATCTTTCAAAAAAAAGAATCTGTATGTATAAAATATCACAAAAATGAATTTACCCTTATGCTTGTATTCATCAATTTAATTATTATTTTTAAAAACTATTAAGTACCTTAAGTTTTGTTGGATATTGGTACCTTGTAGAGAGTAAATTCATATTCATTTTAAATAAATAAATATAAAAAGTGACATATTATTAAGTGATTTCATGTTGAGCATCGTACTCAACAAAACTCTAAGATAACAAAATTATCAACTCTTTTTCTAATAATACTCTTATTCGTCACATACTCTTATTGACTTGATACATATATGTAAGTCAAATGAAGAGCAAATTGGAGTAAAGTATATATAATATATACATGCCCGTGCTTGCGGTGGTTGAACTTTTTTTATTGTAAATAATAAAGGTATCATCTTCACGTATCTGTCGAGATTAATCACTTGAGGTACTGAGATCCATTTGAGAGATTGACTTCTCCTACCAGGTGTTTTTCTATACGCACCGGTTAGGGAGCAAACCATTGATATCAAATGATTAAGGAGTCAAAGTATCTATTATGCATCTTTTTGATAAAAAGTACCGGATAATGGATACGCTATTCGATAGTAGATAAACTAGCTAGCTTATAGTAGGTGAAGTAGCGAATAGCGGATAAGCTAGCGAATTAAATTTAAAGTGTTTGGTAAAATTAGCGATTGAATTAGTTTATAAATATAAAATCACATCATAACTATATTAATTCATAAGTTTGTCCACATGGGTCGCCACATAGGACCAATCAGAAAATGCCATGCGCATTTCTAAATAATTACATGGCATCCACCTCATCTCATCAGGTGGACAATAAGGTAATTACACATTTAAATTCGCGCAGACTTAGCAAAAATGATACCAGTGAGGTTTGAACCCCCACCCTACTGCTTGAAGAAATGTGTTTAACCAACTGAGCTGCTACGCTATGTTGTAATTCATACTAAATATATTATACTTAATGTAATGTTTATATCCTATATTATTCAACTGCAGTAGCAATAGTAAAAAAAATATTGAATTTTAACAATACCATTATTAAAACACAGATCCTTTTAAAATATTTGTTACTTTTAATAGGTTAAAACAAAATATATTTTTAAAACTTATGTTTAAGTGTCTATCTTAGCAATAAAATCAAAAATAAGATTAAAAATAATTTTGGGGGCATTTTTAAGGTATGAAACCCGTGCAATAAGGGACTATATTTATAGATAAAATCATAAAGTAGATATTCTTTAACTAAGGGACTATATTTGTACCTGTTAGCAAAATGGGAAAATAGAGGAAAAAATTTCACATTTGTTGGACCAACATCACTTTTTGTTGCCTTGGCTTCACCTTTTATATAACTGGTTCTGTGATGATAAGTTGAGTTCCTGTAGAGCATAACTTCATTCAAAAAATTTGACTGTATTAAATCAGCCTAATACAATCTTTGCTGCAGGTAGTTTTTTGAATAAGAGTAAGCTCAAGCTATACAAAATAATAGAGTGAAGGGTCAATTACAAGTCACCGGAACATTTGGTGCTTGATTCCTGAAGAGGGCCAGTCGATCTTCTGACTTTGGCAATCTGAATTTTTACTTTGAGTATTATTGATGGGGTCTTTTAACAATATTTTGTAAAATAATGAGTATTCTTTAGTCCTGTTTCTTTGGGATTTTAGTACCTATATTTCACTCATCTCACTTAATACGCACGATTTAAGTGTTCCAATGTGTGGTTTTAGTTCAATCACCATTGAGTAGTGAGTGACCTATTTCTTACATAGTCTTTAACTAAGATACATAATGTTTCCTATTCATTGAACAAATTTCTATGTTTTATAATAATACTTCTTTGGTGAGAATAAGTTTTTTGCTAATACTTATAGTAATACTCATATAACTAAATATCTAAATGACATTATCTTATATCAATTTTGTATTTTATATTTCTTTCCATAACTATGTTGTTTAGTAACACATTAACAAATTTTAAAATCCCAATATTTTTTATTAGTAAAAGACTTCATTGATTTTTAAATTTATAAATTGGAATTTATTAAAACTTTTACTCTAATCAAATTGATAATATGATTTTACAAAGATTAACTTGACAGTAAAAAAATTCTTAAAATATATTGTCCAAATGATTTCCAATAAGAAAACACATATTCTCACAACAAATTAATTCTCCAATAACATACTCCATTTTACAATAATTCAATTAGTATATAAAAAACATACTCTATTATAATTCAAATTAATTCTCCAATAACATAGTCTATTTGACAAAACAATTTTAATGCGATCAAAGTTCTTGCATTAAAGATAAATCTAAAATTCAGATTTTTATACTTCTTTTCTTATCTTAGCTTCACAATCACTTCGATGAACCTAACCTTATACCACCCTTCGATGTTAATTATATATATTATCTATATATCTATATATTATAATATAATTCATAATAGGTTTATTTATCGTTATGTACAAACAATTTTTGCGTCGAGATAACACACTAAAATATCAAATTGACTATTTTTTCTCTTAAAAAAACTAAAAAAATTAAGTTAGAATGAAATATATATCGTCTTTTGCACTGAGATACATACTAGTAAAATAACATTTGTGATTAATTCTTAAAAATGAGAGGGAATATTCATTTATTGAAGAATAAATGAAGAATTTAATTAAACTAATAGTGGTATAAATGAGAAAATAAAATAAATTAATGTTATCCATTATAAAATCAAACGCTACTTCAAGACATAGCATTTGAAAAAATACTATACAATAGTGAAAAATGTTATAATTTAGTGATACCAAACACTTACCACGAGTTTATCCACTATCGTTATCGCTAAACACTTCATGGCTCGGCCTTGTCAAGCAGAGCTTACTTGTGTTACGCCATGTTAGGATTTTTTGGTGTGAACCGAGTATCATTTCAGATGAATCGCAAAGACTAATCCAAAGCGGTAGAGGATTTCAATGGTCGACAAAGCTAATTCAAAAGTTTTAACATCGCTTCATTCCCAAGATTGGATTGAACCCAAGGCTTTGTTGGAGGAGACACTTATCATCTCATCCAAGCACTCTTGGGCTACACCATGTTAGGATTTGCAGTTTAGCTTTACACTTTACTAATACTAACAAATATGTAATTAACTAATTGTTAGCGGATAATCCAAATTTATTATGCTCTAATTAGTCAAATTAGTACTTTTGACACCAACGTGTAACTTCTTTTTTTTCACGAATATATTAAGAGTAGTGCTATATAGAGCGAGAGGATTGTCTAGCGAATTTCACGAATAGTGCATTTGTTCTTTTTTTTTTTAGTATCACTCTATTCATTGGTTTTTTTTACAAACGAAGACTTTCATTTTTAAAACTTAAAATATATACAAAAAAAGCAAGTAAAAAACAACCTTTGAACTCAAATACAACTTCACCGATATCCATACGTTGAAGAAGCAGTTCTCTCAACTTTCACTGCACAAGACCAACTAGCATCTTTATGTTTCCCTCCACTAATACTTGCAAGAGAGGGAGAGAATAAGGGATGGAGGTTGCTGATGTCACTACACCCACCCACCTGACAATGTCACTGCAATTTCATTTTGAACCTAAATCCCTAATTTTGTTCCCCAAACTTAACAAAGATGGAATCTTTCACCATAAAATAGTAGCACTAAACATCGTTGGAACTAACTTAAATACATTGCTGGCTGAAATTATTTAAACAACTAGAAAAAATCAGAACTTAGTCTTATGGCGTTGGCTGAATTGGAATCATCTCTGATGAAAATTGAAATAGAAGACGAGAGGGACGGAATGCAAGTTTTGGGTCACACAAGATAAATAGAAAATAACCCCACCACGTCATTCGTTAGCGATTCGCGATACTTATTGTCACTATATTAAGCATTTCCCATATATTAAATGCCACTAGTGGTTATAGCAACGTTAGCAGCAGATTTGTGTGAGGATAGCGGGACCAACAATATGAACATGGCGTGTTTGTGACGACATCCGAGCAGATAATAAATTTGCCACGTTCATATACGATTCTTGGTGTGGGTAGCGGTTTTATGGACTATTTAGATTAATTAATAATAGAAATCAAATTGTATTTAGGAGGACTGCCTAATGCAAACAAAATAGTTCAGCAGATTAAATATTTGTCGTGGGATGCTTTACTCAAAAGGTGGATACGAAAACATCTATCACTCTAGAAAATTGGTGTAGGGGTTCTCTAAATAGCTTATGATTTGGTGGAGACATTTGAGATGAAATGGGATTATGGTACCCCTTGTACAGTTGTACCTACAATTAATATATTTTTGACTTAGGCTCTGTTTGGTAAAAAGTAGCGGATAGCGGATAACGGATAGCGGATGAGCTAACTGTAACTGGCATAACATAATTACTTTGCTTCATTGAATGAGAAGTGTTTATACACATTGGACCGAAAGCACTAAACTAATGGGCCTAACACATATATTAAAGCCCAACACTAAAGACACCACTAACACTTGCTAACAGCACCTATTTATTACTTACACTAACTGATAGCAATTGATGTGTTTACTTTAGTAAAATTAGCGGTTGAACTAGCTGATAAATGTAAAATGACAAAAAGATATATTTATTTAATTCATGATTACATTTATTTAATAAGGATAGAGAAGAAATTTAAGAAAAATAATAAGGGTAAAAATGCCAAAATAAGTGAGACGCTATCCGCTATCCGCTGTCATTTTTTGAAACGCTACTTGAAGTAATGTTTGAAAAAACTCTAAACGCTACCCGAAAAACGTTAAACGCTAGTGCTTACCAAACACGTGTACTCTTAGGTTCAGCACTAGCGTTTAGTAAGCACTAGCGTTTAGCGTATTTTCAACACTACCACCTCTCTCTAACCACCACAACCACCTCCCTCTAACCACCACCAACACAACCACATCCTTCTCCCCGCTTTTCTTCTCCTTGTCCACTACCACCTCCCTCTTACCACCTCCACCTCTATTTTTCTGTTACTCGTATTTTTTCAGCATTCAGCGATGGTTCGGTGCTATAGTACCGAACTATTTAAAAAAATTGAAAAGCACAGATCTGACACTTTAGTTTCGAACTGGTACGATTTTATAGTACCGGACCTTGTTTTTCATTTTTTTTTAAATAGATTTAGTGAGTATGACACTATGCTCCCAAACCGATATGATAACATAGTGTCGTACCTGTTAATTAAAATCATTCAATTGGGTGTGTTTCCAGATACATAAGCCACAACACTATGATGCTGAATCGATACAGTATCATAGTACTGTATCCGTTGAAATTAGAAAGAAAAAAAAAGACGGATTTGAAACTTTTTTATTTGTTAAGGGTATTTTGATCATTTCGTAAGATCAGGGGGTGTTTTATAAGTGAGAAATGTTAGATGGTAAGAAAAGAAAAGTAAGAATAACAAAACAATACACTTGGTGTGTAGTGTTAGTTAGTGCCTAAAATTTAGCTTCTAGTGTATTTCTTATATTTCTTACGAAAAAAATTCTTACTAAATAGCATTGCTCTTTATAAGTAGGAGTGTAAGAAGTATTGGCAATAATGATAAGTTGATAGAATGAATTAGAGGTGCCTTTTGGGCCCTTAAAATATGGGTCAGCCATGAAGCCCTAAATATAAACTCCCTTTTTATGCCCGAACCAATTTAAGGTTGTTATTAAGGGCACCCCTCATCTTTGATGAGCAGCACCCCGAACATTGGAAATTACTAAAATATTCTTAAAAATTGTACACTACATGTATAGCTAATTTACGGCACACAATTATAAAAGTTGTATATCGTAAACTAATTATTAACGTACATGGATTTATTTGTTTATTTTTTTAAGAAAACTTAACTTATTTATTTTGAAATATTTTTTCAACGGGGTATGAATAAGATTTGCCATTTACGAAGTAATCATAGAATTTTTTCAACTGTATATCGTAAACTAATTATTAACGTACATGGATTTATTTGTTGTTTTAAGAGCATCTTTAATTGAGGTAAATTAAATGCGTAAATTAAAGTGATTTTTGTGGACTGAAATTGTCACATAGGATTTGAGAAATTTTTAGTTGACTGAAGAGGTTTTTGCTCTAATGGAAGTTATTTATAAGAAACCATATATTTTTTTTTTGATAAGAAACCATATATGAGTCCATTTGTTTATATTTTTTTTACTCCAATGACCGCACTTACTTATATGTTTCTAACTTTTAATTCAAATTTATTGTCAATGTTGTGCTTTGAATGAGAGAGAAAATAGCGTATAGTTTGTGTTTAGTTGACACGGCAACTAAATTTAACAACCCCAAAGAGACCACGTAAGACAACTATAGTGTGATTGGTTATAGTTAATGAGATGTAAATTAAAGTTGATTTCGGTTTTAGTTGATAGCACTAAAGGTGCTCTAAGAAAACTTAATGTATTTATTTTGGAATTATATTTTCAACTGTGTAAGAATAAGAGTGGTAAACTAATGGTTACTTTTAATCTAGGGTTCAGATTACAATCCATTAGTTTTTAGTTGCGTTTGTAGAAGTGGCAAAACTTGACTCTATTTTTTGTTTTAGCTTCTTAAAATCCCCATTTTTTTTAGTCAAACTACATATTATTAAAATAAATAAAAAATATGAAATACAAGAGAGACTAAGAGGGGATTAGGCTAAAACTCTTAACCGAAAAAAAAAACAACTAAAATCCCCATTTAGAATCAAGTCTTGTTTGGAGCTAGATATTTTCTGGATGGAGATTTAATTGAATCATTTCTATGTCCTGAAAATCGTCTAGACAATAGTACTCAATAGTGCCATGGTAGCTCACATCACCAAAGCGATATTCCACGTGAAATGGTTCAAACTTTAATTGGAGAGCTTAGACAATATGTAAGTACAAAATTAGACAGAGAGCACGAATATGTCGAAAACACCACTTTGTTCACATTTGATCCAATATCTGAGAATTCAAGATCAGTAACTATCTGGCTAGTATAGTTTCACCATTGCTAAATCAAAGGATGAAGGGAAACTCTTTGATATCGTGAGAAAGAAGAGAAAGATCACACTTTCGTTACTTCTTTTTCTTGTTAGCCAAGTCGAGTCGGGTGGTCCAATTTGACAGTCCTACCATAATTGGTGCAAGCCACTTGGGAACCCTTATCTAGTTGTGAGAACTATGCTATTGCGAGGTTCACAAAGGAACAAGTTCGGTACATTAAAATTAATGATTCAAATTACGTAATTAAATACTGAGGATATCTCGAGATTTCTAATTAAAAACAAAACAATCATACGATGAAACTTGGTAAAGAGTTGAGATTATATGTCGAGTTGGAGGAGGAAGTTATCCAAAACTTCGAAGGAGCTCTAGGAGGAAGTCCACCCCTAAGCGCTGCAAATGATATTTCACCTTTTCTATATATTTTCATGGCGTCTTTGCTTTTTACAGTTTTTGGTGTAGAGTGGTGTCTTTAGGTGTCTATTTGATTATTTGTTTGAGTTGCGAGATGACCTTGGTGTTTTCTTGTACTTTTTCTCTATCTAGTCATTTTGACTAGTTTCTTTCAATAAATTCCTAATTATCGGAAAAAATATAAACCGTTAATTTGAATGAAACAGTTAAAATTGAATGTTCTAATTTATCAATATAACCATGTTTTCTCAACTGAATCATGACAGACTTCGTTTGGGAGCTCGCTTTAGGCCTTGATTAGTGTTTGGCCAGCTCTGCTTACATCACATTATGTTGGTATGTGTACCCAATAATTTAGAACCATACCGCACTGGATTTCTCCAAGAGTAGGTTCACCTATAGCGATGATCTTTGCATGGCATGAGGTTGAATGAAGAGTTGAAGACATGTGTACGTTGCAGTAACCAAAATTTTGACCGTGCGTAACAAAATGTAATGTTGTGTAACACAAGGTTGATATATTAAAGGCTAAACTATTCTTTTGGTCCTTTATCTTTGGCTTTGGTTTCACTTTGGTCCTTTATCTTTTTTTTTCTCGTTTTGGTCCCCCATCTTTCATTTCTGTGTCATTTTGGTCCTTTTTTGGTATTTTCCATCCATTGACTTAACAGACGCCACGTTGGCGATTAATCACGACGTGGCGTCTTAAGTGTCAGAGCTGACATGGAATTCATTAAGTGATGTGGCACATGAGGGACCAAATTGAAACTTAAAAGAAACATAGGGGACCAAATTGACACAAAAATAAAAAACACTAAAACTTCACCTTCTTCCTCCAAACATCATCTCCAACAACTCCGGCGAGCCACCACCGGCACCACCTCCGGCGAGCCACCACCACCACCACAGATCAATCACTCAACAATACTTAATCTTTAACCTCTCTCCTCAAGTTTCTTTCCACCACAAATCCCTAATTTAATGTCCTCTCCCTTCAAGTTACGGTGCTTTCCCTTCAAGTTTCTTCATTTGCAACAAAAACCCAACACCACTTACTCCACTCCACTCGACGCTTGCTCTCTCTGTTCCGTCTTCTCTCTTCTCTCTGTTTCTTGCTAACTGAAACCGCGAACGAGAACGACGCTTACGACCACACCACCATCGCGCACGCCGCCGCCGCCTCGCCTCCTTCTCTCTTCTCTGTTTCTTAGTAAGCCCCAAACCGAAATCCTTAATTGTGGTTTTTAATTTGATTGAAAATGAATTCCCTAATCCGTAATTCCTAATTTTTGAATTGATTTGATTGAAATCTCTAATCTCTAATTCTTTCGTTGAATCCATAATTTCAGTATTGATTTGATTGAAATCCCTAATCCCTAAATGTCTTTGTTGAATCCCTAATTTTCGAATTAATTTGATTGAAATCTCCAATCCCTAATTGTTCTTTGTTGAATCCCTCTGTGTTTGAAATCCCTAATTGCTGTTGAAGGGAAAGCACCGTAACTTGAAGGGAGAGGACATTAAATTAGGGATTTGTGGTGGAAAGAAACTTGAGGAGAGAGGTTAAAGATTAAGTATTGTTGAGTGATTGATCTGTGGTGGTGGTGGCTCGCCGGAGGTGGTGCCGGTGGTGGCTCGCCGGAGTTGATGGAGATGATGTTTGGAGGAAGAAGGTGAACTTTTAGTGTTTTTTGTTTTTGTGTCAATTTGGACCCCTATGTTTCTTTTAAGTTTCAATTTGGTCCCTCATGTGCCACACACTTAATGAATTCCATGTCAGCTCTGACACTTAAGACGCCACGTCAGCAGTTAACTGCCAGCGTGGCGTCTGTTAAGTCAATGGATGGAAAATACCAAAAAAGGACAAAAATGACACAGAAATGAAAGATGGAGGACCAAAACGAGAAAAAAAAAAAGATAAAGGACCAAAGTGAAACCAAAGCCAAAGATAAAGGATCAAAAGAGTAATTTAGCCTATATTAAATCATACATAAAGTAACACAAACTGAAAGTTGTAAATATAAATCATTTTCAGTTAAAGCTTGATTAACCTATAATTTTTTTTGACCAAGATTAATATATAATTAACAGCAGCGAAATATAAATATGCATTGTTATTGGAAGATACTAGTATATGTGCATAAAGTCCCATCCGGTAAAACGTCGTCGTAAGCTGCTTCTTTATTGTCCATTGGAGGGTATAACCTCATGCTCTCGCATAACGCAGCCTGCATGTAAACCATTTCCTTCACTTCATCGTAAGCAACGCTCTCCGATTTTCCATTAATCTCTTTAAGAATTTCATTTTCCACACGAGGGTTGATTTGAGAGTAACCAAAAAACTACGTCAGCGCTGCAGAAGTTGTGTCCCTACCAGCAACGATAAAGATTATCACAATATGTTTCGGTTACTATATACCATATTTATATCTCTATCTCTATCTCTATATATCCTTCCTTTTAAACTTATGCAGTTTGGTGTTGGATATGGCGCCAAACTTGCAGGGGTATTTTTGTAATTTTCAACGCAAAGTTTTGGTCAGTGTTAAGACAGTTTTTAGTGGATCCCCTCCATTGGCTTGCCTCTTATTTGTCCAATCAAATACAACTGCTTCCTGTTCTCTCTCTCTCTCTCTCTCTCTCTGATAGGTTTCATTCATTTCCCTATCCTTTTTTGTCCCTTTCTTTTCTCTTCTTCTTGTCTTCCTCTCTTTCCTTCTCTCTCTCTCTCTGTATCTTCTTCTCTTTCTTTCTTTCTCTCCTTCTCACATTTTTATCTCTTCTACTATTTTTTTTCTTTCAGTTTCTAGTCTTTACCCTCATCTATGTTGATCTTTGATGGCGAAGGAGAAATCGGCGAGAGAGATCACCGCAAGGTGGAGGTGCGGCGGTGGGCGGTGGAAGGATAAGGGTTGTGGTGGAGGGTCGAGCCGTTCGAATGGAGAAGGCTCACGGTGATTGGAGCGGCGTTGTGACTAAGCGAAGACGATAAGGTGCAAACGCACGCGAGAGGACGGGCGTGCATGGAGTGTTTGTAGTGGTGGTATCACGGTGGCGGCAACCACCGTAGATGGTGGTGGTGGTAAGGTTCTTATACCTTTGTTGTTTTTGTTTGCTCTAATTTGATTCTTCAATGCTCGAGAAATTGGTGAGGAGCTACAAGAGGAAAGTGAGCGCATCGGAAGAGCCACTATTTTTATACGATTTTCCCTACCCTACTTTGTAAAGTTTTCTTCTTTTGATTTTTGGATTCCCTGTTTTATTTTTTCCGTTTCTTCTAATTTGAGTAGTGAAAAAATATTTTGGCTACTTTGATGTTCAATAGATTGAAGAAACGTTCAAGAATCAAATATAATAAAGAGAAATTGCAAATATGGAGGTTTGTTCTTGATACCAAAGGGGGAAGCCTTTCTGGTTGGCATTTCAATAATGGGTATAACAACTTTCACCATTTTTATTATTTTTTTTAACAAAACACTTCATACTTCAAAGATCAAAAGTTAATTTTATGTAGAAAACTAATTCAGATTTATGATGGCATTTTTGTATATTCAGCAAGAGCGAGACACAGAGAAGGGGACAGAACAAAATAGGCTCAATTGCGCAAAGATCGCACGAAGAATTACGGCGTCACACGGACCTATAATTGTTGCAGCGTCGCATTAATTTTTGCAGGATTTTATTGCTTCTAATTTGTTTTTAAGAAAAGACATGAGACAAAGATCCATTGCATTTAATATTTGTTGTAAGTATTCACTCAAATGTGAAATCTTATATAGAAGGATGAGGAAATTTGCTTCTTCTTTAATTTGAAGGTGTAGTATCAAATTTGGAAAGGAAGGTGGTCATATCACTCACCTAATATCAAGAAGAAGCAAATTGATCTTTTATTACGTGGAACAATATCCTCTCTTTGCTTCTTTGCAAGGTGTGGTATCAAATTTGAAACAAAAAAGAAGCTAATTTTATTTTTATCACTAGTTTACAAGTAGGAAGGTAAAAATTAACTCTATTTTGAACTTTTAATTTTTACTTCTATGGTTCATACTTTTCCATGACTAACTTGATCTTTCGCCCTTCTACATGAATGGAAGAGATAGAATTAGCACTGAAAGTTCATCCATTATATCTATAATGATTAAGTGAGGATATTGGGTTTATAGTGAAGTCAATAAGTAGGAGGAAATAGTTAAGGAATATCAAATGGAATAAGGTAATTGTAGAATGCGGTAAAGAGCTTCCCAAGCCTATATGGGAGCTAATATTATGTTTTCTTCATCTGTTTATCCATTACTTATTTCCTACATGTTTTGTCTCTTGCTTTCATACAATGTTGTCTAATTTATTTTTGAGAATTTGACATTTCTCCGTTGTTAGGAATGACCATGCACTTTTGTTTGTCATCAACTTACATGTGAATGCTTCAACAGATCTGTCCACTATCAATGAAGTAGGCTGGTAGGTGAATCACCCTATATCATGTTACATAATTTGATTCCATAAATCATTTGTTTGTAACATGATTCTGTTATCTCCTTTTTAGCATGTTATTTGTTTGATTCTTGCTTTCTGTGTTTGCAGTTTTCTACTTATTGCTTTTTATTTTGATTTTTTTTACTCAGTTAAAGTGAGTTGCTAAAAGTGTCAACATGGCTGGCCGGAGGGAGGATGCTCCCATACTATCTCTAATTTTTTATCCTATAACTGTATCACCTATAACATCTTTCACATGCGTTCATCATTTTAGTCATGCGAAGTAATTATTTGTATACAAATTAATGAGGTTTTTAAATGGTTTATGAAACACCATGTTATATTTCAGGCACCATGATGAGCAAGGATGAACATAGAAATTTTCATTTCCATGCAATGTTTAGGGATTCACTTTCAAGTCTTGGAGTACATCTATCAGAGGTCTATAAATATATATGTGTGTGTCTATATATATATATATATATATATATATATATATATATATATATATATATATATATATATATATATATATATATATACACACACACACACGTTATCTTTTGTCCCAATTTAGAAATTGACATAATGGCTAAACCTTCCGATTTTGCAAGTAGGTGTTGTCCCGGTGTCCATGACTTTGGATAAATGGTTTTGAGATCAAGTTTCTTTCGGGTAATGTAAGAGTCCATACAATCTCATTATTTACTTTACCATTGAAATGTATTATTGAACATAATATAAAGTACGGTGTGTGTGGTTTTTTTACGCAGTTTGTGAATAATGTTGCGGGTGGTGAAGGGCTTGATGTGAAGATTGAGGTTCTGTTGAGCATCCAAGGTTCTGCTTTTTCACCCGGCGTTGAATGGTTTATTTGGAGGCTTCTATTAGTTTTTTACTAGATTTAGATATGCTTGGTTGATAGCAAACCAAAGATAGCAATCATCTTGGTTTTATTTCTATATTCTCGATTAATTTCTTTACATGTAATCGTCCTTTCGGATCAATTGAAATAATTTTAGTGTTGTTGCCCTTTTGTTCATGGTTTTAAATGATTTGTCCACCATTTCTTGACAATTATTGACAGACCTCATTTACTCATCCATAATACTCTAAAGGTAGTTTAGTTTTGACAAAAATATAATTAAGGTCAAACAAAATACATCAAAAACAAGGGTAAAAACTATATTGGCCTTATTATTTCCAAATCTAACTATTTTGACTAATACCCACATTCTGGCTTCTCGTAAAAACTTAGGCTATTACAGATATAAATCACATGAAAGCATTTGTAATTTTAAAATTTTGGATTTAATAGTAATGTTAAATTTGATGTATTAAATATATTTCATATTATTACAAAAAAATTAATATATTGTCACTACAAGATAAAGTATAACAATTTGAACACTTATTGAAAACGCAACAAGTTATAATTGGATTATATCAGACTCTTGAGCATGATTATTCTTTTCAAATATGAGTTTTATAAAATTTTCATTAAATTCAAAGCTTTAAGGCAAGTAAAAATAAAATTCTAACAGATTTAATGCCATAAAATAAATTTCTACATGAAATGATTTTGGGAAAAAAAATATGTGAAATTAGTTTCAAATAAAAATAATCAAATTAAATACTGAGCAAATAGCTTGAAAATATGGCATTCTATTCGTATGGGGGCATGTTCTACCTAGGTTTGACATTATTTCTTTCCTGTAGAGTTTATGATGAATATTGTGTAGAGTTCCTAATTGGTAACAGGTTGGTTTCTCAGACTTTTCTGGTGGCCGTTTTTTCTACCAATGCCAACGTGTTGTTCCTTGTGTAGTTCATTGGATGCTTGCCATTTGTATTCATTTTGCTTATATACACTGTTTGATTGTAGCTTAAATATGCATTACCATTGTTCTTAAATTATTTTTGTTTTGGCCTATCAATAGTTCCCATTTGTTGTGGACAATATTGTTGGGATGCGAAATTGGATTTTCTTTGTCGTTTTTTACTACTATATGCCATCATGAAAGTATCAAATATGTGTGGTTTAGTTGTTCTTTTTTTGTTCTTCTCAATTCTTTATTAAATTCTAAATTCTTAATGCGGCGACAAATGTCAAATCTTTTGGGACACACTTATAACTATCAAAAGTAGAGGTAGTGTCATGGTTAGACATCTTTTTGAGTATTTTGAATGCTAGCAATTTTCTAATTTGTTTGAGAAATTCAGAGTTTCTCAATTCTTTTTTACAACATTTTCTCAAGAGAATTGGAAAACTGATTCCAGAAAAGTTGGACTATGTTGCCAAGCGATCAAAGGAGGAAAAGTATCTTGCAGGTTATGAGTGGTGGGCGTTCCTTGACGAAAACTATGAGTGGAAAATAGAGAGCTATCCACTTTTAATAACTGTGCTGGTCATTAGAAAGGAAGTTAAACATCAGTTTGGATATAAGTGAATGTTTGGGATATGTTGTTATTAACTTATTGGGTTGTATTATTTTGAACTTATGCGTGTTGTGGAACTTTAAGTCTTGCCTAAACTATTCGTTACTCAACGATCTTTGTTTAACTACAAATTATTCTCTTCAATCAATATTAGGTCTCCCCGTCCATTGGACGGGTGATAAGGCTAGTTAAACCAAAATCGTTGACTTCATGATTTTGGTGGGAAATTTTTTTCACACTCTTTACCAATATATCCCTCATTTTGTACCCTACTGTTTACCAATATACCCCCACTCTATATTTTTGGACCAACATACCCCAACTCT
Organism: Oxytropis ochrocephala; assembly: GCA_020916435.1. NCBI lineage: Eukaryota > Viridiplantae > Streptophyta > Magnoliopsida > Fabales > Fabaceae > Oxytropis > Oxytropis ochrocephala. The sequence continues at coordinate 115,549,859 of CM037088.1, forward strand.
ATATTTTGTGCCCCACCGTTTACCAATATACCCCTCATTTTGTACCTCACTGTTTACCAATATACCCCCACTCTATACTTTTGGACCGACATACCCCTGACAAATTTTTTTTTGTCCAACACTCTTTTTTTATCTACTTTTGGTGGGAAAATTTTATTCCCACCATTTACCAATATACCCCTCATTTTGTACCTCACTATTTACCAATATACCCCCACTCTATATTTTTGGACCGACATACCCCTGACAAATTTTTTTTTGTCCAACACTCTTTTTTTATCTACTTTTGGTGGGAAAATTTTATTCCCACCATTTACCAATATACCCCTCATTTTGTACCTCACTGTTTACCAATATACCCCCACTCTATATTTTTGGACCGACATACCCCCTCGACAAATTTTTTTGTCCAACACTCTTTTTTTTATCCACTTTTGGTGGGAAAATTTTATTCCCACTATTTACCAATATACCCCTCATTTGTACCTCACTGTTTACCAATATACCCCCACTCTATATTTTTGGACCGACTTACCCCCACTCTATATTTTGTACCCCACCATTTACCATTATACCCCCTCATTTTGTACCTCGCTATTTACCAATATACCCCCACTCTATATTTTTGGACCGACATACCCCTGACAAAGTTTTTTTTGTCCAAGACTTTTTTTTATTATCAAAATGTACCCCTCATTTTGTACCTCACTGTTTACCAATATACCCCCACTCTATATTTTTGGACTGACATTGTTGCCTCATCCCACCAAGGGCTATTGTTGCATCTTCTTCTTATATATATATATATATATATATATATGTGTTGCGTATTATTATACCCCCTTATAAAATGTTGATGTTTTTTCGAAATTACATCTATAGGCATGTTAATCATCTCCCCGTGCATCGCACGGGTAATCGTCCTAGTTTATTTTAATATCATTTATTCTAATTATATATATTTCAGTTTTATTTTTTGCAATTATACTCATTTATATACTACTAATTACATTAATATGGGAACGTTTTTACTCAAAAAATTAATATAGTATTGTTTTTTTTTGCACCGTAAAAGCTTTAATTGGTTATCAATTATATTAAATTAATTGTCAAAAAAAATTATATTAAAGCCAATATTTTATTTTAAGTGCAAAGGCAACCGTTCATGATGTGAGATTTTCCTATTCATTGCAAACAAATATTCTGAAAAAGTTTTATACTATTCCCGTGATCCATTATTTTATTGCTATTATCACTTTGGTTTAATCTTAGAAGACAATGTTGAATCCTAAGGTTTTCGTTACAGAAAAATAAGTCCTTGAGGATAATAGTGTCTTCACGCGTCTCAAACTAGTTAATGAAAATTAGTTTGAGACGCGTCCTCCATTATACACACTCGTTGTTGTAACACTATTATCTCAACAACGAGGATAATAGTGTCTTCACGCGTCCTCCAACAACGAGTGTGTATAATGGAAAGATATTTAGTTTAAATTTTATTTTCAACAAGTTACAAGCTGCCACGTGGCAGCCATCCATTTGTTGCTGACATGGCATGTTAGTGCCACATGGCAGTCAACTATTGATTGTTGGCATTACATGTTAGTGCACATGGCAGTGATGACGTGGCAGTGATGACATGGCAGTGATGACATGGCATGCCAACGCCAAATTGGCAGTGCTGACGTGACATTCAATGCCACGTGGCACAAAGTCTAATTGGATATTGACAAGTGGCAGTGATGTCATTGATGATGTCTTGATGACGTCATCTCTATTTGCCATGCCACCCTTTTTGAATGGAAAGTTAATAGAGGGGCTTAACTGTAAATACTTAATATTTGCAAAGACCATTTTAGAACTTTTTTTACAAAGGCCTAAATGGATTATGACCAAATTTGCAAGGGTCAAACATATATATAAACCTAATAAAAATTTTAAAGCGAGGGATGGCGCCTCAATCCAATATATGAAAAACCTTCGAGTTTTTTGAGCATTTACGAAAGAAATTACATTCAACTTACTCCGAGTGATTAGCAGAAGGACTTGAAAGGTTGGGTTTGATTTTTTAAGGGGAAAAGGGCAGTTTCGTCATTTTCAATGGTTTGGGGGGTGTTGAAATAAAAAACATGGAGTGTAGGACTAGGAATCGGCAGCCAACCTTTTACCAGTTGAGTCCATTCCCTTCTTCTAACTGAGTCGAGAGACGCAGAATGGGGTTCTGATTCTCTCTTGTTCTCAAACTCTTGTTTTGAGAAGGGTTTTGCATAGTCTGTGACAGTAAATAAATAATAGTATTTACCCTTTTATCTAGTAGGTTTATTTCAAAGACTCTTATGTTTTTTCTTGTTGTGTGACTCACCATGTGTTACAGGATATTCCTGGAATGACTCACTTAGTTTAGAAGTTGGTACAGAAGATCTACAGGTTAGAATATTTCTAGAATCTAAGTTGAGTGGCATTTAAATCATTCAGAAGCCTCCTTTGCGCTATATATTAGGACAATCATGGAATGAAAGAATCAACCGATCAATATCAATCAAATATCTCTTAACCCTAAAAACTCTCTTTATTTATTCCTCTCTCAACTCATGAACTACCAGAAGGGTATTACAGTTCATTCATTACCTTTCCTAGCTTGAGTTAGGGTATTACCGGAGATCATTCTCCCTAGTATCCATTTATCCTGTTACAATTGGTATAAGATCATCGACCTGCCTGTTTTTTTTTTCATGGCTGCAAAAAGAATTTTGAGTGCCCTAGAAGTTGAAGCTAAAATGGAAATGGGTTTATGCTTTGTACGCGATAAACCATTTACTCCTGAGCATCACTCGGCGCACAAAAACATTCTGTTTGTTGTGTTGGAGAATGAAGAAGAGTTCGACCAAGAAAATGAAGATAACAGCCTCTCCAGCGAAACACTATTTACCAACGATTCCACTTCATTTCCTTTTGATTCCAAAAATCGAGAAACACCACCTTGGTCAAACCCTGCATTCCCAAATGGTTCAGCTGTTAGCATCGAAGTCCAAGCCGGTGTGGCAGATTTACAAGAATCTTTCATTCATAACCAACATAACCAGCAAGCCCCAACCCAGAATCATGAGGCAGGAAGTGTACACGAAGATGAAGGACAGAAGGTACACGAAAGTGGAGCTCATAAATCAGATCTTGCTATTCCCATCAAAGTCCTAAACGTTGCTGCTACAGAAGCTTTACTCTCCAGCGATTCAGGTAATTTGATCGGTGATGAAGACATTGAGAAATCGCAGGTTGAAGGAAATGCATTTACACTTTCGTCAAGAATGTTGCCGCCTCTTGCGATCGACTCCTATTTCCGATTCTGCTTCAACTTCGCACTACAACAGTTTGTCCTGTTTCCGCCACCGGAACCACCTGATGGGATCGTCGCTCCGACACTGTCACATTCTCTGATCAATTTTTATGCAAAATGTGAATACTACACTTATGCACAACAAATGCTTGATGAAATGCCTGATCAAGATGTTGTCTCATTTCTGCAGCAACACTCTCTTCTAAGTTCAATTCTGTTTCCTCCAATTTCGTCTAGAGCATCGCCGTCAAGTGCGTACCTGTTATCTTCATCTGAGATGCGAAAGACACCAGCAACGATTCCACCTCCGAAACCACCCGATGCGGTTACTGATCCGGCGCTATCAATCAATCCATGTCTTTCGGTTCTCACTGCAGCATGTTGCACAGAGTTACAATATCCAGTTAGTGTTTGCTATAGGTCACTGCCCACTGCCTCCCAAGTGTTTGACGAAATGCCAAAGGGCCTTGTAGCTGTGTGGATTGTCATCATTCTTACTAAGAATGAGTCTGAAGTTGTTGCTCTGGATTTGTCTAAGGTTAGCCTATCTCAGTCAAGCACCCTTATGAGTTTTATGCATTGGGCTTTGTTGTTTCCAATTTTATCTTCAATTAGTGGTTCACTAGTAGCAACTCTTAATGTCATCATGGGAACAGGGGCTTATGAAAATGAAATTAGTAGGACAGACTTAATAGTCAGATTGGTTCTAAGGGAGGAGTTGGTTAATCTAAGTAATTTTTTGGGAACAACTTTCTCAAACTGTTATATTTGCTATAATCCCATGGAAGAAGCTTGGCAACTGTTACTGGGTAGCTCTTCTTCTTCTTCTGCAATGGGTAAAGCTAAAAAGGGACCCAAATTTGCGGTTAAGAAGAAGCTTGTCTCTTCAAAAGCAATCAAAAAGTGAGTTTTATTTTTCGTTCTCCTTCCTTATGCTTCGTTTTGCTCTATATTCAATGTTTGAACTTGTGTTAAATTAAATTCAGCTATAAAGAAGAGATTTTAAACCAGAAAAGAAGAACCCTCTAAAGGAGAAGTTACCTAGAAACGTGTAAGCCTTCCTTCTCACTTCTCATTCCTTCTTAATATATCAAATTTCCCACCACTTTTTTGGTTCTAATAATCTGTTTTGAATTTGTATTATTTAGCCCGACTCATTCTTCGGCTCTTTTCTTTCAATACAATACCGCGTTGGGACCCCCTTATCGTGTTTTGGTGGATACTAACTTCATCAATTTCTCTATCCAGAATAAAGTAAGTATGCTTAGTTTCCTTGTTATATTTTATTCTTTCTTATGTGCTTTTCCTCAAACACTTGGAATGATAAATCAAACATTCAATCTCTTTCCGGAAATTACAACATGATAGCATTTTAGTGTGTGGTTGATTAATTAAATTTGTTGAGTTTTATCAACAAAGAGTGGGTCTAGTGGAGGGGCTAGTCTCCTACAACGTGGCAAAAAGAGTTTCGAAACCCGATGGGAGATGTGCTCGCATTTAGTGTCTGACAGTGTCTTGAACAGAATTGCCTCCAAAGGAGAGAACATGTTGAAAACCAAATTTTTTTTTTTGTATGAGTTTGATAATTTTCTTTTTCAAGTTTCTTTGTTGGTGGCTCACAAACAATTCTTTGGCTTTGTTTATGCAGTTGGATCTGGAGAAAGGAATGATGGACTGCTTATATGCAAAATGTGAGTTTGATTAGATGATTACTCGACTTATTTTATGAATTTCATGCTTAATTTTAGTTGAATGCCGGGTTCTTATTGAACTTTTGAGCTTATGTTGTGATAGCCTTTGCAATGATTGAAAATCTGGTCTTTCAATATTTGAATATAACATCATGAACTCTGTTCTTACCCTTGTTCTATCGACACCTTGGATTTTCAGGCACCCCGTGTATCACAGACTGTGTGATGGCAGAGCTTGAGAAGTTAGGCCAAAAATATCGTGTAGCTCTAAGGTAGATGTTATGTCACGTGCCTTGATTATTATTTGGTCAATATTTTCATACACTTGGGATGGTCGTGCAAGTAATTAAAAATCTGCATGCATGCTATTGCTGGGTTTTCCATACCCTTTGCAAGTTTTCTTCTTCACTATGTGCTTTGTAGATTGAATTTTTGGATGGAAAAAATCTATGCTAAATCCCTAAAAGACAGGAGAATTGAGATACTCAACTTATAATTTCATCCAATTTCAGAATCTGTTAAAAATTAAACTTTGTGGGCTCTTGTAAAACTAAAAGTGGATTAAATTACATAGGGCATTACATTTCTCTTTAATTTACAAAAATGAAGGGAAAGCAAATAACAGAGTGCATGGTTTTGCTACCATCATATTTTCTCATGCTACGATCTTATTGTGTCTGTGTGTTTTTTAGTAGAGAAAATAAGTTCTATTCATCCCGTGTTTTTTATGTGTGTATTGGTTTATCATGTAATGACAGGATTGCAAAGGATCCTCGATTTCAGAGACTACTCTGTGACCATAAGGGGACCTATGCTGATGACTGCCTTGTTGAGAGAGTTACCGAGGTGTGATTTATTTTTTTAAGTTTCTGTTAAATTCTAGTAGCATATAGGATTAATTTTTATACCAAAAAAATATAGGATTAATTTGATAGTTTGAATTTATTGGTTTTTAAACTGGTCTAAAAATATCCTTTTACTGTTTTCCCCTTGTCTTGCTATCTTGTGGAAAAGGACAACAGGTTCATTTTTTTGTTTTGTTCAATAGTGATTCTAAATCCATCTTTACGTAATGGTAAAGTTTGTTGGTTTACAAACCCTATTCAATTGGTTGTGTTATTATCAATTTCCTATTTCATGGGGCTGATATTTCAAATCTCTTAGCTGAATTGATGGTGTTATCTAAATCAGTAAACAAGCTCCTATTGACTTAGTTGTATTCATAGCTAAGCTAATGGATACGATGAAGTATTATTTGCTTCATTCTTGGATGAGTGGCAAGACTAGATGAGACAAAATTTGGAATGGCAAGACTAGACGAGACAAGATTAAAAATGAAAGCATCACATAGAGAGTTGGAGTGGCACCGACACCTATTATTTAAAAGATGGTTGAATCTCGGGATAGGTGGTTTGAGCATGGATGGAGGAGACTTGTAGATTAATGTGTAAGGAGTAGATCAGATACTGGGGCAGCCAAGTAGCTAGAGGCAGAGCAAGACCTATAAAAACTATAGGTGAAACTATTAAGAAAGATTTAGAGGCTAATGGTTTCATTATTGACATGCTTTATACTATAACCTGAGCGATCCATGTAGCCGACCTCGCCTAGTGGGATAAACCTTGTTGTTGTATTGGCTTTTGCAATGTATGTTCATTAAAGTGAACACTTATTAGGAATAATTTATAATTAGAGTAACAGTAAGGGCAACACACATCTGCATATTTTATTGTTGGTAACGCACATCTGCATATTTTATTGTTTGTTCCAATTTATTCACACACTTTTTTTCTTGGAAGCAGCACAAGTGCTTCATTGTTGCAACATGTGATCGGGACTTAAAGAGGAGGATACGGAATGTAAAATCATTAATCATTTCTGTCTCATTGTTTTGATATTGGACCTTGATGCATGACCCTTGAACTGAATATCTGTATTGCAGATTCCTGGTGTGCCAATAATGTACATCACCAAACACAAGTACTCAATCGAGCGGTTGCCTGAAGCAACAATGGGTGGAGGTAGATACTTCGTATTATACACACACTTTTAACAAAATGAATCTTACAAGAATCAAGTTCAAGCAAAGTCATCATTTGAGTGGATCAAATGATATCATTTAGTTATCGTTACAACAGAACATCATCAGTTTAACCCTATTACCATGCATTGTGGCATCAGAATGTAGGGCATATCTCTTTTGGACCCGAAGAAGCCCCAACTCTTTACCTCCTCCTTCATCCTTGTTGATCTCCTCTTTCTTCTCAAGATTTGTTTCAAAGTTTTGTTCACCTCTCGATTTCTTGCCTAATAGTTTCAAGCATTATCATTGTTTCGTTTTTATAGTTGAGCATATCGGGGTTGACCACGTAAAGCTTATCGAAGCTTCTCTAGTATATATACGCCTATGAAACTTCGGTGAGCTCACGATGACAAAGCGATAGCATTATATAGCACCTTTCATATTGCCGTTGTCGATCGAAAAAAATCTTTGAAAGCGGTTTGGATTCGAAAATGAAGCCTTGATTTTGTCCCAAAAAGGTGACGAAAACATCGAGATTCAAATGAAAGGAGATAAATTTTCATCCAAAAAAAGCGAAAAATAAGTTAATCGATAAACCCTAAAACCTAGGCTAGGTTTTAGGGTTTATCGATTAACTTATTTTTCGTTTATTTTTTGGATGAAAATTTATCTCCTTTCATTTGAATCTCGATGTTTTCGTCACCTTTGGACAAAATCAAGGCTTCATTTCGAATCAAAAACCGCCAAAGATTTTTCGATCGACGACAATGCAATATGAAAGGTGCTATATACGCATCGCTTTGTCATCGAGCCTCACCGAGTTTCATAGGCGCTTATATACTAGGAGAAGCTTTTGATAAGCTTACTGTGGTCAACCCCGATATGCTCAACTATAAAAACGAAACAATGATAATGCTTGAAACTATTAGCAAGAAATTGGAGATGTGAACAAAACTTTGAAACAAATCTTGGAAGAAGAAAGAGGAGATCAACAAGGATGGAGGAGGCAGGATGCAGAGTTAGGGGCTTCTTCTGGTCCGAAAGCGTGATATGCCCTACATCCCGATGCCACAATGCATGGTAATAGGGTTTTATTGATTTTTTGATTACCTTCTTGTTTAGAATTCTCGCTTAAACCGATGATGTTCTCGTTGTAACGATAACTAAATGATATCATTTGATCCACTCAAATGATGTCTTTGCTTGAACTTGATTTTGTAAGATTCATTTTGTCGAGAAGTTGATCGCTTAGATTTTGAGAAGGGCCAAACAGATTTTGATCATATATATAGCATAGTTGCTTTAGTAGAAAGTGTTGGTAAGTCTTATTTTTCCCCTCATGTTTGCTTCCATTGTAAGCTGTGAATACAACCAAACTAGGCACCTTCAACACCATTTATTCAATACAAGTGGCATAAAATCATGTATTTAGTGAGTAGCTTAAAGCGATTATACTAGCTAGCTTATTAGTATAATTTACTAGAAGTTTTTAATGTGGGTTAATATTGTTTAAGAGTAGTCCTTGTAGAGTTTTGTTCTCGGTTATTTTTATCAATTTTAGATTGCATTGCTACTCTTATTATTAATGAAATGTAGTAGTTCTTTTTCGGTCAAAAAGAAGTAAAGCTTGTTAAACTCCTATGTGGATTTATTATGTTGTTGTTATTAGGATGACACCAAAGAAACCTGGCAATAGATGCAAAGGTATTATTATTATTATCATTCTCATGCAAATGTTGATGTTAATAATTAAAATCACTTTTTTTAATCAGTTATAATTTTCTCACTTTAAATTGGTTTGGGAGATAAGTTTAAGTGACTATCTTAACATGTGAAATCCAATGGTCTTCTTTTGTTGTGGTTGGCCTTAAATCTGAATGGATTTTTTCTCCATATTCTTTCCAACTCACTCTTTTTCAGTCTCTCTTTTCAATATTCTCTATTTATTCATGGTTTGTAGAGCAGTTAGTTTTTATCTTGCATGCTATGTTGTTGAGATAAGATGAGTTTGGTGGTCTTCAGCAAAGACTGCTTCAACAATAACCAAGGGAACCCTATATCGCTTCTCAAATGTAACTTTGATGTAACTTTGTCAGTGCTCAGGAGTCTTTGCATGTAATATGTTTTCTTAGCTTTCAGCTCTTCGTACTCTAAGGATAGCTCCTGATATGAAGTTCCCAGTTTTCTACATTCAGTTTCTGCTTCATATAGTGAGCTCTTGAGTACAAAGAGTTCGTCTTGAAGCGCTTCCGTTTTCTGAAGTTGAACTTCAAGCTCAGAAATTTCTTCTGTTGCTTGTAGCCTCTCAAGTTCAGAGGCTTTCAGCTCCACTTCCAGCCTTCTAACATTCCTCTTTAGTTTCTCTTCATTTGATTTGGAGTTTTCCAACAAAAAAACAACTACCTTTTCATGATTTACCATCATAGTTTCTTGGTTTTCCCTTGTAGAGGCTAGCTCGTCAGTATAATTTTGCACCATGACTTCATATTCTGCTTGAAGATTATCAAGCTTGGCTTCATATAGATTTACTTTCTCCTCTTCTTCTTGAAGAGCGACTTGATCATAGCTTTTTCAAAGACATAAATCATAGACATCAAGTAGAACATTAGAAGCTATTTTGTTGTGTCTATCAAAGATGTCAGATATTTGGTCTCTTAGGTGTTGAACCTCTCTCTGCAAGTTACTAGCTTCAGCTGCTTTTTCCAAATACATTTGTGTTAGATACCTCTTTTCTATAGTAAACCTTTCATCTTGCTTTATGCTTTCCTGGATAAGTTCTAGGTCTACTTTGATGGATTTATCTTTCAAAGCAATTTCATCCAACATTGAAATAAACTTGCATTCCAAGTCTTCAATTAGTTTCAAAGTATCAGAAAATGCAGCTTGTGATCGCCCTAGTTTAGATTCCAGTACTGTATATCTGTTATGCAACTCCAAGTTTTGCATTCGTAGCTCACCATTTGATGTCTGAAGAGTTTTGCATACTTCAATCAAATTTTCATTTGTAGCTTGTAATTTTAAGTTGACTTCTTTTAGAAACGACACTCCTCGAGTTTCTGTCCATTTTTTCTGCATGCTCTCCCCCATTATTTTCAGATCAACTTTTTGCGCCTAATTTTTAGTTTCCATTCTCCTGATCTCAGCCTAGAGATATATGACATTATTCTCGGAATTCTCTAGTGCCAAATGACGTAGCTCCCTTTCTTCACTCAAATGTTTCACTTCAGCTTCTAAGCCTAGTATCCTTTCTGATAACTGTACAATTTCTGCTTCTTTTTCAAACAGGGCATTTTGTGCATCATTTTCAAAGGAAGTAGGCTTTGATTCAAGCAACTTCTTTAATAGGAAATTGGTACACAAGATTGCCTCATTCAATTCCTTCAAATCTATTTTACCTGCACCTTTTGAAAGCTCAAATATATTGAAACAACTCTCATTTTTTGTGAATGTCATTTGATCTGGAAGAGAACCTTGATCCTTCAGGTTTTCTACTGAAAGTTGAAGCTGCTCATACAACCCAACGAATGCTTCAGTGAAGTTGATAGCAGTCTCAGTGTCAAATGGAAGAAAGTTAGGAGCAAAGGAACCAGAAATGACAAGATCCTTTGTGGACTCTTCATGCTTCTCATGTAATTCAACTTCAAGATCTTGTACCCTTTCTGTTAGAGATAAAATTGCATTGCTGAAAGCATTGAAACCAGTGTTATTCAACCCGGCCCGACCCGGTCGGTCGGACCGGTTGAACCGTGACTCGGTGCTTAGATCGGTTCGAGTTGCGCATCAGACCGCACATACATCAGACCCGGTGTAACCCGGCACGACCCGGGCGGGCTAGGTGTTAGCCCGGTACGACCTGTTGACCCGTTGACCCGGTTCCATTGAAAACAACTCTTTTATTATTTGAAAAAGTCTGGGATGGGGATCGAACCCATAAACAAGGGGCAAACATTGCATTGGCCATTACCACTGCACCACTTCTAATCTTTTGCAATAAGTTAAATAAATCAATATATAATATAGTCTTTTGCACGCGAGCCTATAGGTTATTGATATCTCCTTTTTTTTAACGATATCTTATTTATATTGTTATATGTATTATTATTTCATTGACATTATATGTACCGTAACCAAAAAATATAGTATGTAGTATATGATTCATTCATTTTTTTTTAATCAATGCATATTTTTTTGTTCCAGGTCAATGCAAAACAACCATATATCTATAATCTTTTCCCAAAAAATATTTATTTTTTAAAATATGATATTTTAAAAGTATAATTTATATGGTATTTTAATGTATAATTTTTATTTATCATAATTTTGTAATAGAGACCGGGTCATGTGGTTCAATAAGCGACCCTTCGGTCCGACCATTAACCAATGACCCAGTGCTACGATCGGGTCGATAACCGGTTCGGTTTTAATAACATTGATTGAAACCATCATATAACTTCGTTTCGAAGTTGATGATCTGTTTCTCTTTCTCAAACAGCCTATTACTCCATTTTTCCTCATTTTCTTCTAAAGCTTGAGCCATAAAATATCTTGCAGTTTGCATCCCTTGACCTTTCTCATCCATAGTTTTCTCTAGAAACTTGATAGAACTTTCCATGATTTTTTGTTTCTCCCACATGACTTGGCGTTCAAGTTCCACGTTCCTGAATTCCTGTAGTTCAATCCCTTCATGCGGACATCTTATTGCATTTTCATTAGTCTTTGAGATCAACACGGACGATTTAAATTCCTTTCTCATTTTCTCTCGAAAACGTCTATGCTCAAACTAAAGTCTTCTTCATCATCGTCTTCATGCCCATGGCAATTACTTTCACCATCTTGAAACCGCGAAAACTAGTCATCGATAGATCGTAAATCTCCATTTTCTCGCTTTTCTATTATCTTTTCGATTTCATGAGAGTGGAAACAAGATTGTTGTTTGACTCTCGTGCTTTATTTAGCTTCACTTCCAAGTCATAATTAAGTCCTTTTCGATACTCTATCTCATCTTTCAAATCCTTTATGACATTTTCCATCTCTTCTATCTGAAACCGGAGACTTCTACTGTCATTTTGTTTCGCCATAGCTGTTAGTCGTTGAATTTCTTCCTTCAAATCATTGCTCTCTTTTCGCGATGCTGATAACTCCATTTCACGTTCTTTTTTGTTCTTCGCCTTCTTGTTTAAATCTTTCCGCAGTCTTTTCACATCAACCATCAGCTTTGTAGCATTTTCTTCCCACATCTTCACCTCACCATGAAGTAACTCAATTGTTACTTGTGCTGCTCCCAACATATCTTTAGATGAACACTCCTTCCTGGTGTTGAGTCACCGGCATGCGAAACTTGCTCGAAATCTTCACTGTTATCTTGATGTTGAATACCTAAATTTGAGGTTACTGAAGTAAAGGATGAATATTTTGACTTGTAGGTATCATGGAGTGAATAGGGGCTCTTTTTAGAGTATATTGAATCTTGTCTCTCTAGCATATTAGTCTTCCATCCAATATTGACATTACTTTGTTGTGGAAAGCTTTCAATCCAAGAGGGAATGGAACTCTCCAAAGAGCTTTCATGATCTGAACATGTTGTCTGAGGAACTCTTTTCTGTAACATCAGAAGATGACAGTCACTGAAATTATAGTTTGATGACTAATTCCAAAATTCATTTACAACTCATGCAGGAACACTAAATATTCCACTCTTGTTAAATTGATTGGCTAAAGACTGGAGCATAGAATAATAGTAGCTACAGAAGTTTGATTACATAAAAGTTAAGTAGGTAAAAAATATTGGTACCTTACTTCTAAGTTCTCCATGACAATCTGTATTTTCTAACAGATCACACAGTGATGAGCTACTGATCCTGCTTAATGTAGTGTCGGATACATCGGATATACTGTCCACATCATCATAGCCAACACTCATTTCCTCCCCATATGAGTTTGCATTGTTCCTTTGTTATTATCCCAAAAGAAGAGTGAGTACATATTTCATGATATAAGCAAGCATAAAGTTAAAAAAGAATAATGCAATTTTTTTAGTAACCAAAAAGAATAATGCCATTCCATTAACAGCAGACCTGTGATTTCTTCTTGGTGTCAAGCACTGAATTTTAACCTGGAAAAGAAAGAGGGTCGATTATTCAACAATCATCAACTGTACAAGAAACTAGGAGGAGGTCACGAGTTTAAACTTAGGAAACTAACATTCTCTCTCCCCACTAAAGATCGCTTATCAAAAAAAAAAAACTGTACAAGAAACTTCGGTTCTACTTGGTACATTTGGAAAGGGGAAAGTGGATCATTGATTAATTATTATTTTAGGTGCTATTTGTTTCAAGTTCAACTCCTTTGATGTACTTGTTGTATTAAGTAGGAGAGATAATGACACATACAAAAAATTATAATATTTATTGCACTTATTATTATTTTGTAGTGTCACTCTCTCCCCACTTTATACAACACGTACTTGTGATGATCTAAACTTATTTATTTCCACTTGCTTAGTAAATGATATAAGAGTATTATTAAGGTGTGGTAGATAAGGAAGGTGAAAATCCTTATTAATTGGTAGAAAAAGTGGATTATTGACATTAAACTTTTCTTATACCTAGCTTGTGTTTAGAACCACAGCCAGCATGCGACATAGTGTACACTATTAGTTGTAGCGTCTGTCTAAATTCACGTTTAAGGGTACTCCAATGCGGTTCCAAACGGCCTAGTAGTATTAGATGCATAAATCCAAACCAAATCTAGCTTATTACGTGAGAAACTTTCTTTAATGCACAAAGTATGTTATATGTAGATACATAACAGATCTTTATTTTTCCATTGAACCTTGTCTACGGACTGGCTTTTAGTATAGTTTATTGTTGGGGTGTTGTTTTTCCACGCCCCCTCCTACTCAAAACACACCCCATAAGGGTGTGAAATGACCAAAAGACCAGCCAAAGCGTCTTTTTTTCAAGAATTTTCACGTGTTCGAACACGGGCCTTCGAATAGGTTGGAATGACATCGTTCGAGTGTGTTAAATTTTGACTTCACACTCTCTTGGGCGTTTTTCACCTGTTCGCATGACCTTGTTCGAACGACATCGTTCGAGTGTGTTAAATTTTGACTTCACACCCTCTTGTGCGTAATTTCATCTGTTCGAACGAGGTTATTCGAACGTGTTCGAACAAGGTCGTTCGAACCGTCGTTAAACACGTCTTCACAGCGTTTCACGCGAGGTTATTTTTGGAATAAAATTTGTTAAGGGGTGTGAAAGAGTAGGATGGGGTGTGGGAAAAGCAAAAACCTATTGTTGACACCAGGCAAGTGTAAGAGAAGTTGCATTCGAAGTTTGGGTTGGTATCCAATTTCTCAAGGCCCATGCTTCGTACAACCCCCCTCTACTCACTAGACACCCCATACCACTCTTTATTCCCAAAATACCCCTGAATTTAAAACATTTTTTTTAAAATATTAAGTACGGTTCGGCCATGCGTGCGCCGAACCTGTTAAGTGTGGTTCGACCATGCGTGCGCCGAACCGGTTCGCACTTAGCAGGGCCGAACCTCCCTGATTGTTGCTGTATGTTGAATTAACGATTCGATTTATTATTTAATAACATTAGTATGGCTAACACTAGTTGTTTAATTTTAACTGACTTTTAACAATTCGATTTATTATTTGCTAACATTAGTATGGTTAACACTAGTTGTTTAATTTTAACTGATTTTTAACGATTCGATTTATTCTTTACTAACACTAGTATGGGCTAACACTAGTTTAATTTTAACTGATTTTTAACGAATTATTTTTTTAGACTTTTTCGGTTTGTATGACTTGTTGCACTTATCTATAATAGGTGTGATCGAACGTGAGTCGTTGATTTAAAACAATCAAAACCGTTAAAATTATAATCGTTGGGGAGAATTCAAAAATTTAGCCGTTGACTGGACGGTGGAGAGGGTTCGGCGCACGGCTGATCGAATTAGATCGGCCCACGCTTGGTCGAACCTGGTCAAAACATAGTTTGGGGTGTCTGAGTAAACTTTGACTGGTTCGGTGCTGCATTCGACCTAGGTTGATCAACCGTGCGCCGAAAAAAAAATAAAAACCAATTTTTCAGCAAGGCCTTTTGGTCTTTTCACTCCAAAAAGGGTGTCTAGTGAGTAGCTAGGGAGTTGTACGAAGCATGGGTCATTTCTCAATTTCAGCAGAACCATGCAATGCAAGCTTTACTGTCTCTAGTGAATTGTAGCTTATAATATATAAGTTATTTTTACAACAAAACGGAACACTTGAGACAACAACATTTGCATGATGGTTAATGGTTAATACATCTCAAATTCATGGTTAATATGCTAATAATACTTCATCCAATTTTAAATTCATTGAATAACTGATGTATCTAGTCTGTATTTATTCAAGAAATAGAGGCCTTACTTGTAAGATCGCCGCCCCTTGAGAAGAATGTTGTAACAAAGGCAATGATGCAGTACAAGTTTCTGGCCCAACATAACTTGCTAAATTAATGGTTGCCTCTCCAAGGGTCCCAAACCTAGGAGATCCCTATATTATCATCAAATTAAGTCAACATAGAAAATAAAAGAAAATGTGAAGGTTTTCTTAAACAAAATAATCAAGCAACAAAGGTAACAACATAACATACCATGGCAACAAGAAACTTAAGGAGGCAGGCTTGATTATGTTGTAGTGAATAATCTGAAATCCATAAAGTACTTAACATTGATTCTTCCCAATGACACTCTCCATTTTGAACTAATGTCTTACCAGACTTGGCTATGGTTTCCCCTGTTTCTATAGATATAATAGAAACAAAAAGCTGGTTCCACCCCTTTTCTATTTCAAGAACCTTCAAGTCATAGAACTTGAAATCCATTCTCTCCTCAAATCTATCTCTGCTATGCCCACTAAAATTATATATTTTCCTCTTTGATTTTCTCTCCTTCAATTCTTTCTCATAGCCTTCCTCACTGTCACAAGTAAAATTTCATATTGTATGTATGAAATAATGGTCTATATATTATATGGTAAAATGTAAAATGACACATAATGTATGTATATTATTTTAGAAACATGACCATCGCACTTGTATAGAAAGTAAAAAGTAGAGTTATACCACAAAACAAGAGACATGAAAAAGTGCTTTATATAATCCGTTGAAAGAGAAGATTATTTTGTGTTCTCGCGGTTCAATTATACCAGTTTCTTCCTTTTCATTCCTCCCAAGGATCGGGGTAGTGTGTATATATATATATATATATATATATACTAGTATGAAACCCGTGCGATGCACGGGCAACAATTTTCGTATTATACTAAACTTAAATAATTTTGTGAAGATAATTAACATAATTAATAAATAAGAGTAGTCAACAAAAGTGTATCAAAATTTAGTGAAATGTGATAATAATATATCATATCATAGGTATACGATCACATGTTGGCATTTTAAAAAGGTTATATATATTTTTAGTCGCTATAAACTTTCACAAATTCGTTTTTTGTCTCTATCAAATTTTTCAACGACATTTAGTCCACACAATATCTTTCGTCTGCAGATTTAGTCCCTATAAAATGTTACTCATGTATATCCTTCAAATTTTTGAATATACACTCAACGTGTTATGATATAAGTCTATGAAAAAATAAGCTCAAAATTTGATTTCTAAGACCATATTTTCCTTATTTTGTTTGTTGAGTTGTTAGTGCTTTTGATTTTTGATTTTGGTCATTGAATAAAATTTTACTTATGCTTTTGGTCACTACATTTTATTTTCACCTACTTTTGGTCACAACATTTTATTTTTTATCAGTTTTAATCACTTATGACTTTTAATAGCGCTTTTTTGACCTTATGTAAGTGCTATTAAAAGTTATGAAGACTAAAACTGATTTAAAAATAAATGAGGACCAATAGTAGGTGAATTTTTTTGAGGAACTAAAGATATATTTAACCCTATTTATTTATATGGACACATTTAGTAATGTTTTGAAAATTGAACTGGTGATACCTCTAGGTCTTGGTTGAGTTGTATTAAAGCGCTCAAACTCGGATAAAGTCGTGGTCGAACTGTTGAAATAATCGAAATGTACACAACATGGGGTCGTGGTTTAATCAATTGAACCAATCGATCGTTTGAATTTTAAATCACTGACATTTAGGAATTGATAATTAATATTACAAATAGAATATATAATATCTTTAACTTCGTCCATATTATATTCAATCACTCAATTTAAAAGATTCGTTATAGCAAATTACAAATTCGTAATAAGGAGAGTTTTGTTTCCCTAATTTTAGGTTATGTTTTTTTCTTAGCCCCTACTTCTATCATGTACCATGAAAAACTGTACATAAAAGAAATTAAAAGATTTGTTAAAGCAATTAACTTTCACATCATTTTTTGTCAAAAAAAAGAACTTTCACATCATTTTAAAGCAATTGATTTTGTGAAACTTTTGTTTGCTGGGCTAGACACATAGAAATACAATGTCTTCTCTAGACGAAAATCATCATGCTAAAGAATACAATCAAGTGTGTCAATATGAATAAAGTTATTATTTTATACCCAAAATTTAGATTTCTTATCATGAAAATTGTATATTGCCATGTATAGTTAAAAGTAGGTATAGGAAATGGGGCTTGACCTTGTATAGCAAATGTAATGCTTATAACGACATGAAAACACGTAATCAAATTTCCTAAAGTAAGCTATTACACAGTAAGTCAAGTTGGTGCATTCATTCTGCAAGAGTTTATGTCAATTCCACTTATGTCAATCCTTACGTACCTTTAGGTGCTTTTTTCAGAAGTATGAACACGAATAGAATGCTATGGTTAAAGAAATACTTACGAAAAAGAATGCTTAAATTTGTCAAAAAAAAAAGAATGCTTAAATGAAAAATATATGTCCACATGCATATGCAATATTTAATTTGGAAAACTGCCAACAATATAAATGGAAGTTGTATTAATGAAATTAAATTGATCATAGAATTGAATTGTGATGTGATTCAAAAGTTTTGAATTTGAATTTATTCATTCAACATCAGTGTTGGGGAAGATTAACTGTGCGAATAAAAATATGTATATATATTTTATTTTTTGGGTTTACTTATTTTTAAAAAAATTCTCATTATGTGAGACATCAAAATATAAATTTGACTGTATATTTTATGATTGTCATGACGTTTATTACGATTTTAATACTTTAATTACGTGATTACATATTGGTATTACTTTTTATGATAACTAAAAAAATAAATAGGAAAAGGAGCAACAAATATTTATTTAGTATTCGCAGGCATGCTTCAATTTTAAATTATTCAATCTTGAAATGCATTGATTTTTTTTCAATGAATTTTTTTTTTTGAAAATCACTTGATAAATTGATTATTTGTGTTAGAACATTTGTATTTCAAAATTAAAATTGCAAATAAATTCGGTTACCAAAAACAAAGGAGGGAAAATTCAATTTCAAAAGTTTTTGTTTATAGAATTAAAGAGGGAAAATCAATTGGATTTAATACCTCCAATTTCGGTTATGATTTTAATTAGTGTTTAGAAAAGAAATGGATTATAAATTGTGTTTATGAATTCAAGTATATAAAACAATTAATTGATGAATTTGGTAAATTCTCGTATGTGGCATATAAAAAATAAATTTGAATGATTTTGTAAATTTTTGATATTAAAATTAATGACTTTAATTCTAAATATCTCATTTTGATTTCAAAGTTAAAGAGTCAACATTAACTGTATCAATGTATGTTAATTTTGGATAGGAGAAAAGTTAGGAATAGTACAATATGTCATATTCAAACTGTTGACCACTAATAGTTTGACACTTGGATTAGTAGTACTCACGTTAGGCCAAACGTTACGGCTTTACTTCTGTTAACTCCATTGCAGTATCAATTGCCTCTGTTGCAATGACACCCACATGGCGATAACTCTCACCAATTATTTTTTTGTTAGATTGGGATTTGGGAATTATTAGATTTGGGAATTAAAGCATTAAAAGGGCCTTGTTAAAAACATATATCACAGATGAATACGAAGAAAAAATCTGTTTGGCAATTTTCAATAGAAAAATAAATTGTCCAACATAAAAAAATTAGAAAAAGAAATTGTCCATGAAAAACATTAAGGCAAGCTAATACAAAAATAGTTTGATTTGTAATTTGAGAGATAGAATTTGTAATTATTCTTTCTTTTATAATTGTATAACAATTGATTGGGAATAAATTGTATTTAAGAGGATGAATTAAAGGTGATTTGGCAATAATACTGATTTGAAAAATTGATGTTAGAAATTTCAAAATTGATGTTAATTGCGATTTAATGGTGGTGTTGACTATCTTAAAAAACGGATGACATGGGACCTCAATTAGGTACACGTCATTTTAATTATAATGAGGTGGCCTATTAATCTGCTTATTAGGTGGACACGCTAGGTGATTGACATGTAAACAATTAGGCCCCTTGTTTCATTTTCTTTTGTATATATATATATATATATATATATATATATATATATATATATATATATATAGGTCTAGGGTCTTTGACCCCACTCCGTGTCACAGGAAAGGGCTCGAATAATCCAGGAGTTAGTAGGGAGGTAAGTAAAGTCGACTCAATTTGTTCCATCCAGGATCGAACTCGGAGACTAGCGAATTAATCCGTCCCTTTAGATGGAGTGCATTAACCACTTGCACCTAATCTTGGAGTTGGGTAGTATATATATTAAATTAAAGTTTTTTTTTGGGGATTTAAATTTATGTATCTTCTTCATTTATCAACAAACAACTTCATTGATTGATCAGATCCCGCAGACTACTGCTCTCCAATCCGTGGCTACCATATTCAACGGCCTCTATCTATGTTTTTAAGCATTAAATATGTTTTTACTCCCTATTAAGAACTTGTTTGAATTGAGTTTTAAAAACTGTTTTCTGGTTTTTAAAATTTAACAAAGAACAAATTTGTTCATTAAAAATTTTTGAAAACTAAAAAATAGTTTTTGAGAACACATTAAAAATTTCACAATTTTGTTTTTAGTTCTTAAAAATATTTTCATCGACTTTTAGTCCCCGCACAATATTTTTTGTCCGTAGTTTTAGTTCTTATAAAATGTTAACTAATATATATTCTTCATATTTTTGAATGAAATTTTGCATATACACTCTATATGTTATGATCAAAGTCCATAGAAAAATTAAACTCAAAATTTGATTTCTAAGTCTATATTTTCTTTATTTTGTTTCGAGTTTTTGGTGCTTAAAAACTCATATTTAATTTACCCCTTGTTAAAAATTCCCAAACTTTTTATGGGGATGCTTATAATGTTTTTAACATGTACGCAAAATATCATTGAATTTTTTTGAAGAATATAAATAAAAAGTATTTGCAGTCCAAGTAGAGAAATGCAAAAGAATATGAAAAATGGGAATCATTTTCTCTATCCATAATTTCCAAATATTTATAATAAAATCTCGATAAGAGAACTTTAACATATGACCCATCAAGCAATTCGAATATAATGAAGAATCAATTCATATAAAAACAAACAAAATTTCCTCTTTTTTTTTTTTTTTCAATT
The DNA here is from genome assembly GCA_020916435.1 of Oxytropis ochrocephala. Lineage (NCBI taxonomy): Eukaryota > Viridiplantae > Streptophyta > Magnoliopsida > Fabales > Fabaceae > Oxytropis > Oxytropis ochrocephala. The sequence goes on from CM037088.1 coordinate 115,570,518, forward strand.
CCACTCCTTATTTTCCCAAGCTATATCTATCTCATATTCTATTTCTATTCTCGGTCCTTTGGTCAAGACAAAGGAACCATAGTCTAGTCTTCCAAATAATGAACTTAATTTATGTGTAACAAGAAGAGGCTAGTGGTAAAAAAAAAAGAAGAGTCTAGTGTGCACAAGTGACAAAACTAATATATTTCTAAACTAGAACCCACAATTAATATCTAACAACTTTCCTAATTGTAATTTACAAGAAAAAATTGCAACAAGAGAAACATGAAACAAACACCAAATAGGCGAACAACGAAACCAACCTGAAGAAGAAGATGATGAAGTACTAGTAGGAGCCAACAACGTGAAAGTGGTCGTTGGAGAAGAAGAGCCAGTCCAAAACGGCGTGGAAAAAGCTACAATGATCCTGCAAATTGAGGATCATAAAGAGGATGAAGCCCATCGCAAAATATCTTCTTAATAAGGATCATAAATATCTTTTTAAAGTATATCCAAGGTAACAGGGTAAACTTCTTTACATATTCCCTTATACTTTTAGACACTAACACATTATACCGACTGTCTAAACACCCATCCTTGACAACTTTGATAAGGAAGGCTGCATCCAAGTTGGACAATTATCTTTGTTTTGCATAGGTAGCTTTTCTAGAGTTGATTCAGTGGATGATTCATGCATAGGTAGCTTTATTGATAATTTTTTAACAGATTAATTCATCACCCATGCACAGCAGTATATATGAATATCAGCAACTCTCATGGTAACAACTAACAAGAAATATGTTTTCATCAGAAATTAGAGAAAGGAACGAAATAAAGGAACCCGAAACAGAGAAAGGAACAGAAAACTCACCGATGTTGTCTGAGTGAGAGACTGAGAAAGATGATGTTCATTGAGAGAGATGATTTTCGTTGAGAGAGATGATGTTTTCTGAGAGAAATCGCTGAACACTAAACAAGACTTCCAAAATCGCAGAAACCTTTCTTATTGAAATCATGATAACTCGCTAAAACTCACCATGCGTTTCTGGGTTTTGCGTTAGGGTGTTAGGGTTTTGCGTTTCTGGGTGAGTGATTTTGCGTTTCCGGGTGAGTGTGTTCGCTGAGAGAGGGAAGTAGCTCAACGGGAAACGAAAAAAAATTATTTAACCATACCTAGCGTTTTCTAAAAAATGCTAGGGAGCTATCTAGCGTGTTTTCTAAATACCTAGCGTTTTGAATAAAAGCGCTAGGGATCTGTCTAGAGTGTTTACTAAATACCTAGCGCTTTCTAAAAAATGCTAGGGATCTATCTAGCGTGTTTTCTAATTGGCTAGCGTTTTGAATAAAAGCGCTAGGGATCTGATTAGCGTGTTTTCTAATACCTAGCGTTTTCTAAAAACGCTAGGGATCTATCTAGTGTGTTTTCTAATTGGCTAGCGTTTTGAATAAAAGCGCTAGGGATCTGTCTAGCGTGTTTTCTAATTGGCTAGCGATTTGAATAAAAGCGCTAGGGATCTGTCTAGTGTGTTACCTAATGGTAGCGTTTTACCTTAAAACGCTACTAATGGTGTAGCGTGTTATTAAAATGGGTAGCGTTTTTTTATAAACGCTACTAAAGGTGGCGTTCTCTTTTTACAATTATGGCATAGTGTATGAAACCCCAATACTCCAAAATAGGCCACGTACCGGTATCCGATACGTATCCGATACCGATACGTATCAGATACTTTCGGATACGTATCCTGAAAGTATCCTAGAATTTATATTTATTTTTAAATAAAAAAAGACCAGATACTTATCGGATACTTACCAGATACGTATCCAGCTGGGAGTATCCTAGAATTTATATTTATTTTTATAAATCAAAAAACAATTAGATACTTACTCTTTTATCCTTGTTTTTTTGGTCGAGACCAGAGTATCCACTACCAAACGCAGTGACTAATCCCCTCGTTGGTACTGTTTTATCCTTTTGTCACATGTTCGTAGGAGGAAGAGTATATTTTAAAATGGGAGGGGAAAAGACATTTAACTATGCTTACTTATTTTTTTGGGTTACCGTGTCATTAGTGCACAATTTCCACTGGCCATGATGACTAATCTATCTTGGGAAACTTTCGCCAAGAGTACTAACTTAGTTGGCCTTTTGTGATATGTATCTTTATGTTTTATATTTTTAACTTTTAATTTAATTTTTATTAAAGTATCCCCGTAGTATCGTGATCTTGATTTTCTAAATTTTCCCGTATCCACGTGATCGTGTCGATCGTATCTCAGATCGCTTCATAGCTTGCCACACAAGCCGAATTCAAAAATCAACACTAGATGACTTTTTAGTATCTCTTTTGAGTTTCTCAAGTTTCAACTTTCAACCTTAATATTAGTGTTTTTCTTTTCTTTGGCAACCTTTTTGTTGTTATCTAGTTGAAATGTTGGACCAGAAAGAAAAACAGCAACTCGGAATTAGTCCTTAATTATATCCTGCATTTAGGTCAAATGTCTTTCTAGAACTAATACGAGGATGGATAACTATCTTTCAAAAAAAAGAATCTGTATGTATAAAATATCACAAAAATGAATTTACCCTTATGCTTGTATTCATCAATTTAATTATTATTTTTAAAAACTATTAAGTACCTTAAGTTTTGTTGGATATTGGTACCTTGTAGAGAGTAAATTCATATTCATTTTAAATAAATAAATATAAAAAGTGACATATTATTAAGTGATTTCATGTTGAGCATCATACTCAACAAAACTCTAAGATAACAAAATTATCAACTCTTTTTCTAATAATACTATTATTCGTCACATACTCTTATTGACTTGATACATCATATATGTAAGTCAAATGAAGAGCAAGTTGGAGTAAAGTATATATAATATATACATACCCGTGCTTGCGGTTGTTGAACTTTTTTTTTTTTTTTTTTTTTTTGTAAATAATAAAGGTATCATCTGCACGTATCTGCAGAGACTAACCACTTGATGTACTGAGATCCATTTGAGAGATTGACTTTTCCTACCAGTTGTTTTTCTATACGCACCGGTTAGGGAGCAAACCATTGATATCAAATGATTAAGGAGTCAAAGTATCTATTATGCATCTTTTTGATAAAAAGTACCGGATAATGGATACGCTATTCGATAGTAGATAAACTAGCTAGCTTATAGTAGGTGAAGTAGCGAATAGCGGATAAGCTAGCGAATTAAATTTAAAGTGTTTGGTAAAATTAGCGATTGAATTAGTTTATAAATATAAAATCACATAAAATAACATTTGTGATTAATTCTTAAAAAATGAGATGGAATATTCATTTATTGAAGAATAAATGAAGAATTTAATTAAACTAATAGTGGTATAAATGAGAAAATAAAATAAATTAATGTTATCCGCTATAAAATCAAACGCTACTTCAAGTACATAGCATTTGAAAAAAATACTATACAATAGTGAAAAATGTTATAAGCTAGTGATACCAAACACTTACCACGAGTTTATCCGCTATACGTTATCCGCTAAACACTTGCGGTCTGGCCTTGTCAAAATAGCTTATGATTTGGTGGAGACATTTGAGATGAAATGGGATTATGGTACCCCTTGTACAGTTGTACCTACAATTAATATATTTTTGACTTTGCTCTGTTTGGTAAAAAGTAGCGGATAGCGGATAAGCTAGCGGATAGCGGATGAGCTAACAGAATTACTTTGCTTCATTGAATGAGAAGTGTTTATACACATTGGACTGAAAGCACTAAACTAATGGGCCTAACACAGATATTAAAGCCCAACACTAAAGACACCACTAACACTTGCTAACAACACCTATTTATTACTTACACTAACTGATAGCAATTGATGTGTTTGGTAAAACTAGCGGTTGAACTAGCTGATAAATGTAAAATGACAAAAAGATATATTTATTTAATTCATGATTACATTTATTTAATAAGGATAGAGAAGAAATTTAAGAAAAATAACAAGGGTAAAAATGCCAAAATAAGTGAGACGCTATCCGCTATCCGCTAGCATTTTTTGAAACGCTACTTGAAGTAATGTTTGAAAAAACGCTAAACGCTACCCGAAAAGCACTAGCGTTTAGCGTTTTTTCAACACTACCACCACCAACCTCTAACCACCACCAACACAACCACATCCTTCTCCCCGCTTTTCTTCTCCTTGTCCACTACCACCTCCCTCTTACCACCTCCACCTCTATTTTTCTGTTACTCGTATTTTTTCAGCATTCAGCGATGGTTCGGTGCTATAGTACCGAACTATTTAAAAAAATTGAAAAACACAGGTCTGACACTATAGTTTCGAACTGGTACGATTTTATAGTACCGGACCTTGTTTTTCAATTTTTTTTAAATAGATTTAGTGAGTATGACACTATGCTCCCAAACCGATATGATAACATAGTGTCGTACCTGTTAAAAATCATTCAATTTGGCGTGTTTCCAGAGACATAAGCCACAACACTATGATGCTGAATCGATACAGTATCATAGTACTGTATCCGTTGAAATTAGAAAGAAAAAAAAAGACGGATTTGGAACTTTTTTATTTGTTAAGGGTATTTTGATCATTTCGTAAGATCAGGGGGTGTTTTATAAGTGAGAAATGTTAGATGGTAAGAAAAGAAAAGTAAGAATAACAAAGCAAGACACTTGGTGTGTAGTGTTAGTTAGTGCCTACAATTTAGCTTCTAGTGTATTTCTTATATTTCTTACGAAAAAAATTCTTACTAAATAGCATTGCTCTTTATAAGTAGGAGTGTAAGAAGTATTGGCAATAATGATAAGTTGATAGAATGAATTAGGGGTATTACTTTTCCCACACCCCCTCTTACTCAAAACACACCCCATAAGGGTGTGAAATGACCAAAGACCAGCCAAAGCTTCTTTTTTTTCAAGAAATTTCACGTGTTCGAACACGGGGCTTCGAACAGGTTCGAATGACATCGTTCGAGTGAGTTAATTTTTGACTTCACACTCTCTTGTGCATAATTTCACCTGTTCGAACGAGGTCATTCGAACCTGTTCGCATGACCTTGTTCGAACACGTTCGAACGACATCGTTCGCGTGAGTTAAATATTGACTTCACACCCTCTTGTGTGTAATTTCACCTGTTCTAACGAGGTCATTCGAACCTGTTCGAACAAGGTCGTTCGAACCGTCCTTAAACACGTCCTCACAGTGTTTCACGCGAGGTTATTTTTGGAATAAAATTTGTTAAGGGGTGTGAAAGAGTAGGAGGGGGAGTGGGAGTGGGAAAAGTAATACCCTGAATTAGAGGTGCCTTTTGGGCCCTTAAAATATGGGTCAGCCATGAAGCCCTAAATATAAACTCCCTTTTATGCCCGAACCAATTTAAGGTTGTTATTAAGGGCACCCCTCATCTTTGAGGAGCAGCACCCCGAACATTGGAAATTACTAAAATATTCTTAAAAATTGTACACTACATGTATAGCTAATTTACGGCACACAATTATAAAAGTTGTATATCGTAAACTAATTATTAACGTACATAGATTTATTTGTTTTTTTTTTTAAGAAAACTTAACTTATTTATTTTGAAATATTTTTTCAACGGTATATGAATAAGATTTGCCATTTACGAAGTAATCATAGAATTTTTTCAACTGTATATCGTAAACTAATTATTAACGTACATGGATTTATTTGTTGTTTTAAGAGCATATTTAATTGAGGTAAATTAAATGCGTAAATTAAAGTGATTTTTGTGGACTGAAATTGTCACGTAGGATTTAAGAAATTTTTAGTTGACTGAAGAGGTTTTTGCTCTAATGGAAGTTATTTATAAGAAACCATATATTTTTTTTTTTGATAAGAAACCATATATGAGTCCATTTGTTTATATTTTTTTTACTCCAATGACCGCACTTACTTATATGTTTCTAACTTTTAATTTAAATTTATTGTCAATGTTGCGCTTTGAATGAGAGAGAAAATAGCGTATAGTTTGTGTTTAGTTGACACGGCAACTAAATTTAACAACCCCCAGCGGCCACGTAAGACAACTATAGTGCAGATTGGTTATAGTTAACAGATGTAAATTAAAGTTGATTTCGGTTTTAGTTGATAGCGCTAAAGGTGCTCTAAGAAAACTTAATGTATTTATTTTGGAATTATATTTTCAACTGTGTAAGAATAAGAGTGGTAAACTAATGGTTACTTTTAATCTAGGGTTCAGATTACAATCCAATAGTTTTTAGTTGCGTTTGTAGAAGTGGCAAAACTTGACTCTATTTTTTGTTTTAGCTTCTTAAAATCCCCATTTTTTTTAGTCAAACTACATATTATTAAAATAAATAAAAAATATGAAATACAAGAGAGACTAAGAGGGGATTAGGCCAAAACTTTGAAAAAAAAACAACTAAAATCCCCATTTAGAATCAAGTCTTGTTTGGAGCTAGATATTTTCTGGATGGAGATTTAATTGAATCATTTCTATGTCCTGAAAATCGTCTAGACAATACTCAATAGTGCCATGGTAGCTCACATCACCAAAGCGATATTCCACGTGAAATGGTTCAAACTTTAATTGGAGAGCTTAGACAATATGTAAGTACAAAATTAGACAGAGAGCACGAATATGTCGAAAACACCACTTTGTTCACATTTGATCCAATATCTGAGAATTTCAAGATCAGTAACTATCTGGCTAGTATAGTTTCACCATTGCTAAATCAAAGGATGAAGGGGAAACCTTCTGTTATAACGTAGAAAGAAGAGAAAGATCACACTTTTCGTTACGTCTTTTCTTGTTAGCCAAGTCGAAGTCGGGTGGTCCAATTTGTGATCCTACCATAATTGGTGCAAGCCACTTGGGAACCCTTATCTAGTTGTGAGAACTATGCTATTGCTAGGTTCACAAAGGAACAAGTTCGGTACATTAAAATTAATGATTCAAATTACGTAATTAAATACAGGATATCTCGAGATTTCTAATTAAAAACAAAACAATCATACGATGAAACTTGGTAAAGAGTTGAGATTATATGTCGAGTTGGAGGAGGAAGTTATCCAAAACTTCGAAGGAGCTCTAGGAGGAAGTCCACCCCTAAGCGCTGCAAATGATATTTCACCTTTTCTATATATTTTCATGGCGTCTTTGCTTTTTACAGTTTTTGGTGTAGAGTGGTGTCTTTAGGTGTCTATTTGATTATTTGTTTGAGTTGCAGATGACCTTGGTGTTTTCTTGTACTTTTTCTCTATCTAGTCATTTTGACTAGTTTCTTTCAATAAATTCCTAATTATCGGAAAAAATATAAACCGTTAATTTGAATGAAACAGTTAAAATTGAATGTTCTAATTTATCAATATAACCATGTTTTCTCAACTGAATCATGACAGACTTCGTTTGGGAGCTCGCTTTAGGCCTTGATTAGTGTTTGGTCAGCTCTGCTTACATCACATATTATGTTGGTATGTGTACCCAATAATTTAGAACCATACCGCACTGGATTTCTCCAAGAGTAGGTTCACCTATAGCGATGATCTTTGCATGGCATGAGGTTGAATGAAGAGTTGAAGACATGTGTACGTTGCAGTAACCAAAATTTTGACCGTGCGTAACAAAATGTAATGCTGTGTAACACAAGGTTGATATATTAAATCATACATAAAGCAACACAAACTGAAAGTTGTAAATATAAATCATTTTCAGTTAAAGCTTGATTAACCTATATCCCAAATGAAGTTTGTCATGATTCAGTTGAGAAAGTCGCCGAGGGATACATGAAGGGTTGGCCGTGAATACTTGACGGGAACCAGGCATTTGTTTGCTGCAGGTAAAATACCTGGAAAAGACCAACACAAAAGCTTATTTAACAAGATTTGGAAAAGAACACATGGTGCTATGAATGAACATAATGCAGGTAAGTCTATGTACCCTGCATCTGAATAAATTCCTAGCTTAAGACCCTTGCTGTGAACATAATTTGCTAGAGCTTTGATTCCAGATGGAAATGTGTTGATGTCTTTGCCACCAAAATTACCCTATACTAATGTTTGGAATCAACAACTTTCAGATAAGAAATCCAGAAAGAAAATTAAATGAAGCATTGAAAATTATATGGCCAATACCTTAGCATCACGATTTAGTTCAGCCCAACATTAATCATCTGCAGGAATTGAAAAATGTGCATGAAGGTTAATTGCATGTTTTTATGAAACATTAAATAAAGTTAAAAAGAATTATATTATATTAATAATAATAAGGTAGTTGAAAAATAGGTGTTTCGATGTACCTATGTTGACATAGGTGTATGAGTATACAAGCTTAGAAAGACCAGTAGAAACAAGGGCATTAGCTATACACACAGAAAATTTACAATCAGCCTGAATTTTTAAGTGAGCAGACATGCATGACAAAAATCAAATACTAATTTATATCAATTCAAAACTAATTATCATATATTTATACCTAAATCAAAAAACTATAAATGAGCAAATACCAGTTTCTCGAATCATTTTTTCATTAATTTTACAGTTGAAATGATTCCAACTGTTCCACCTGCACAAACAATATAACAGGTCAGTTTCATAAATCTTCAAATGCATAAGAAGAAATAAACTGTGGTTAATTGTTACTACAGTACAGTAAAACATAAAGGGAGTGATTATATTTTCGATGGCCAAACATATATTTTTTAGAAAAATTGAATTTTGGTGACACTGAATACAAATTATACACATAGATATATACATATACATACCCCAATCCATTGTGTTGTGTTGTTCCCTTTAGCAGCCACTACCACTATTCACTTGAAGTGAGAGAGAGACATGGCTCCTTATCTTTTTATATGCAGAAAGAGAAGTAACCAAAGGATGAGATATTCAGGATCGTAGCCGAACCTGGAGGAAGGGATGCCATGGAGAATGTCGGAGAACCCCGCCTTTGGCTCCCGTTAAGTATTCACTGCGAACCCTGCGGTAGTCCATGTTGTAAAATAGTAATTTTCACAATCGGTTTTAGTGTAGGACTCGGTTGTAACTTCACTTCGGTAGTGGGGGGGGGGGGCATTTCGGTCATTCTCTATTGTATCAAAGGGATATAAAATCCCTTTCTAAAACTGTAATAACCGCTCTTTTCGAATAATGATTTTTCGATTAGTGGCGTTTCTCGGTTAGTGAAGATTTCACTTCGGCTGAAGGTTTTCTACCTCGGCTTGAAGGTGTTCACGTCGGCTAGAAGTTTCCGACTTCGTCAATCTTCTTCTACTCACTCGGCTTTCGTTCTTGAATTTGCGCTTGATAGTATAGCATCAATTATGGTGATGATGCATTGACATGGTATCTAGAGCTGCGTTTTAGATAGGGATCTTGGGGAAACACGAGTGAAGTGATTCTTTGGTGAGGTGTGTGCATTCGATCTTGTTCTTGTAATTCACATCGGATTGCAAATCAAGATCAAACGAAATCGTCCTTTCTTGATTTCGTGGGTTAGGGAAACACGAGAGATTGAGTGATCAGAGTGAAAGAGAAGATGAACGACGGTAACGGTGGATTGAACACGAAGCTTCCGGTGTTCGACGGGAAGAATTGGAATCGGTGGTCGATTCAAATGAAAGTTTTTTTTGGCGCGCAAGATGTGTGTGAACTGGTGGAAGATGGCTACACACCAGTAGGTGAAGGTGCAACGGAGGCACATAGAAATGCGCAAAGAGAGACGAGGAAGAAAGACCAAAAGGCCTTGTTCTACATTCATCAATGCGTAGATCACAAGGTGTTTGAAAAAATCTCGGAGGCAACCACTGCGAAGGCTGCGTGGGATATTCTTGTTCGAAGTTATGGTGGAGATGCTACTGTGAAAGAAGTGAAACTGCAATCACTACGAAAGCAATACGAAAATCTGAACATGAAGAGTGATGAAAGAATTACGGACTATATCACGCGTGTAATTTACGATCACCAACGAAATGAAGCGAGCGGTGAAGCGATGAATCGAAGAAATGATCGTGTGAAAAGGTACTTCGTTCCTTAACTCCAAAATTTGATATTATCATGGTAGCAATCCAAAGAATCTAAGAACACTAGTGTAATGAAGTTAGATGAATTACAAAGTAGTTTAGAAGCACATGAAACACTTGTAATTGATAGGGATGTTCAAGGTGAAACTGAACAAAAGGCGCTGCAAGCACAAGTCTTTAATAAAGGTGGTGGAAACAAATCGAATTGGAAAGAAAATAAGTGGAAACAAAAGAAACAAGAGTGTCTTGATAAGAACAATAAGAAAGGAATTGGTAGTAGCAGTAATAATAGTGATAAGGGAGGACCACCTGAAAAGAACTCTAAGAATCCAAACAAGAAAGGAAACTTTGATAAAAGAAAGGTTCAATGCTTCAATTGTGATAAATTCAGCCACTTTGCTGATGAATGTTGGTCGAATAAAGAGAAAAAGAAGGAAGAAGCTAACATAGTGCAAGGTGATTCTGATGAGGAACCCGTGATCTTGATGGTGACAACAAATGATGAAAGAGTGATTACAGACCTGTGGTATCTCGACACAGGCTGCTCAAATCTTTTGACTGGAAATAAAAGGTGGTTGATCAATTTCGATGGCAGCAAGAGAACAAAGATTAGATGTGCTGATGGTGAGTACTTGACAGCAGAAGGAATGAGTGACATTCTGGTACAAATGAGTGATGGTTCAAAAGTTTTGATTGAGGATGTGTGGTATGTACCAGGGGTGAAAAACAACTTGATGAGTGTTGGCCAACTGCTAGAAAAGGGATATTCGGTGAATATGGAGGATAATGTGATGACTCGTTTGATAAAAATAAGAAAATGATCTTCAAGTCTCCACTGAGAAGAAACAGAACCTTCAAAGTGAAGATTGAAAGTCGTGAAGCTCAAGACTTTAGTGTTACAAAGGCCGAGGATGTGAGTGCATTGTGGCACAAGAGGTATGGTCATCTCAATTATGCGAGTTTGAGTCAATTACAATCCAAAGGGCTTGTGCTCGGCATTCCAAAGGTATCTCGCTAGCGGTGTGGCTTGTGAAGTGTGCATGAAGAGTAAACAATCTAGATTGTTCTTTGCATCGAATTACCTCCAAGAGCAACACTTGCCTTGGGTGTGGTACATTCCGATGTGTGTGGACCTTTTGAGGTTCTGTCCTTGGGTGGAAACAAATATTTTGTGACTTTCATTGATGAGTTTACAAGAATGATTTGGGTTTATTTGATTAAACAAAAAAGTGAAGTCCTTGATCAGTTTAAAAGGTTCAAGGCATATGCAGAGAAACAGAGTGGATGCAAGGTGAAAGTATTAAGGAGTGATGGTGGTAGAGAGTACAGCTCCACCGAGTTTAAAAGTTTCTGTGACGAGCAGGGCATAGAACATGAAGTCATGCCACCTTATACACCCCAACACAATGGAGTAGTTGAGAGGAGGAATAAGATGATACTTGATATGGTAAGATGCATGCTTAAACAGATGCAACTACCAAACACTCTATGGGGTGAGGTTGTGGCAACTGCAGTATACATACTGAACCGATGTCCGACAAGCACTACAAAAAAAAAACAGTATTAGCGAGGGAAATTAGCGAGGGAAATTGGGAACCTCGCTAAAAACTTATTAGCGAGGGAATTAGCGAGGGAATTGCCCGTCGCTAAAGAGGCGTTGTTTTTTCAAATAATTCCGTCGCTAAAAGTGAAAAATCCCCTCGCTAATTATTTCACAGCTGTAACCCCACGTGCTGCTTTTACAATTCCGTCGCTAACACTGAAAATCCCTCACTAACTCAAATTCCCTCGCTAATATCAAAATTCCCTCGCTAATGCATTTCCCTCGCTAACAACAAAATTCCCTCACTAAACTTATTAAAGTAACCGAAGCCTTTTCTTTCCTCTTCCCACTCATTTCTCTTCTCTCACTCATTTCTCTCTTCTCTCCTATTCCGACCCCAACACCACCACCACCCATATCTCTCCATTTTCGCCACCACCACCGTCCACGCCGCCACCACCTCCTCCACCATCACTTAAGGTTTGTTTTTTCTCACTCTTCTCTCTCTCTTTCTCTCTTCTCCGAACTTCCTCTCTAACTCCCTCTAATGGTTTTTCTTTCTTTCCTCACCCATAGGAACGATTTTTGCTCACCAATGCACCGAAGTACACATAAATCACCGTAACGCCAAGAGATCGTTGGATTCGTGACTCAAAAGCGGTTAGTTTTTCTTTAATTTTGATTTTAGTGTTTAGGATTGATTTTTAGAATGTTTAGAAATTTATTTGATTTTAGTGTTTAGGATAGATATTGACATTTGTGTATGATCGTGGTTTTGCTATAATTTTGCTATTGGACATGTTTATGGATGACTGTGGTTTTTGCTATAATTTTGTTTTCCAATCCTAATAAATCAAGTTTGTTGTTGATATGACTAAGTTTATTCACATTTTCTTGATATGATACTGTTCTGATGGATTGAGGAGCTCAAAATTGTATCTTAGCCTCTTGATATGATCTCGTTTCGATGCATTTTTAAAAAAAAAAATTAGTTAGCGAGGGATTTTTTCGTCGCTAATTCCCTCGCTAAAATTCCCTCGTTAATTCCTCGCTAAATTTCCCTCGCTAATTCCCTCGCTAATTCCCTCGCTAAATTAGCGAGGAGCATTTTAGCGAGGGATTTGGATCCTCGCTAATTCCCTCGCTAAAGTACATTAGCGAGGGATTTTTGTGCTTTAGCGAGGGAATTGTGCGTCGCTAAATCACATTTTTTTTTGTAGTGAAGGAGGTTGAAGAATAAGGTGCCTTTGGAGATGTGGAGTGGTGAGAAACCTGATATAAGTCACTTGAAGGTATTCGACGCTTTATGCTACAAGCATATACCAGATGCTAGGAGAAAGAAGTTAGATGACAAGAGTACTCCAATGATATTTGTAGGATATCATTCAACAGGTGGCTACAAATTGTATTGTCCTACAACCAACAAAGTTGAAGTTAGTAGAGATGTGATTGTAAAAGAACAAGAAAGATGGAATTGGAATTCAAATGGAGTAACGTCGATTGACATTGACAGTGCAATACTTGAAGAAGATCATAGTGAAGTACCAGTACAGGGAGAGGTATCTGGTCCGCATGAAATTGAACAACAAGTGAATGATTTTGACGACTCTGAGTCTGATGATGAAGTTCCAGCACAGGGCAGGCCACAGAGACAGAGAAATTTACCACCTCGGCTCAATGATTATGAGCTAATTGCAGACGATGTGATAGACAATGATGGTGATTTACTGCAGTTTGCACTAGTAGCTGATACAGAGCCACTTAGTCATACAGAAGCAGTGAAAGATAAGGTGTGGAAGGCTGCAATGATTGAAGAGTTGAATGCAATTGAGAGGAATAAAATCTGGGAGTTAACTGTGCTACCTCCAAATAACAAACCGATTAGTGTTAAGTGGGTCTTCAAAGTGAAACTGAAACCCGTTGGATCAGTGGCAAGACACAAAGCTCGGCTTGTGGCTCGTGGATTCTTGCAAAAGGAAGGTCTAGATTACAAGGAGGTGTTTGTGCCTGTAGCTAGACATGAGACAATAAGATTAGTGATAGCTCTAGCATGTAGTAGGGGATGGACTATACTACACCTAGATGTTAAGTCGGCATTTTTGAATGGTGCATTAGAGGAAGAGGTTTATGTGACACAACCACCTTGCTTCGAAATAAAAGGGAAAGAACAAATGGTGTTTAAGCTGAACAAGGCTCTATATGGCCTTAAACAAGCTCCAAGAGCTTGGAATAAGAAAATAGATGCTTTCTTTGGAAACTGTGGATTTAAGAAGTGCAGTGTCGAATATGGAATATATGTGAAAACATCTAGCCGAGGTAATATGATCTTAGTTTGCCTCTATGTAGATGATATATTGTTAACCGGTGACTGTGAAACCGAGGTGAATTCTATAAAGGAAAGGTTGATGTCCGAGTTTGAGATGTGTGACCTCGGGAGAGTGGTGTACTTCCTGGGAATGGAATTCCTTTACACTCCTAAAGGAATCGTGTTACATCAAAAGAAATATGCAATAAAAGTATTGAAGAGGTTTGAAATGTTTGATTGCAAGCCTGTTCTAACACCAGCCGAGGTAAATCAGAATCTGACTACTGAGCTGATGGAGAAAGATCCGACCTTGTTTAAGCAATTGGTTGGTTCATTAAGGTACTTGTGCAATAGTAGACCGGATATATGCTATGCTACTGGTGTTGTTAGCAAGTTTATGGAGAAACCAAAATGATACACTACTCCTAAGAACTACTAGAATCCTAAGATACCTGAAGGGAACTTTGAAGTATGGTTTGCTATTTCATGCTAAACCAGATCAGAATTACTGCAAGTTACTCGGATACTCCGACTCAGATTGGTGTGGGGATAAGGTGGACAGAAGGAGTACTACGGGTTACATCTTTATGTGTTTTGGAGCACCAATCTCATGGTGTTCGAGGAAGCAACCGGTGGTCACATTGTCATCCTATGAAGCAGAATATATAGCAGGTGCTACTGCTGCATGCCAAGCTATTTGGCTTAAATCAGTCATGACATAATTGAAGCTTGAGAGTAAGGAGCCGATTAAACTCATGATTGATAACAAATCGGCAATAATGCTTGCCAAGAACCCAGTCTCACATGGGAGAAGCAAGCACATAGAGACCAAATTCCATTTCCTGCGTGAGAAGGTTGAGAAAAAGGTACTTGAAGTGCGCATCGCAAAGACTCAAATGCAGATAGCAGACATATTCACCAAAGCATTGAAGGCCGAGCAGTTTGTGAAGCTGGGGAATGACCTAGGTGTTGAAGCCTTCAACTGAGTGCCGAGGTGTTAAAGACTTCTGCTGCGTCGAAGTTAATGTCCGAGGTGCTGAAGATCTCGACTATGTTTGATTCATTGATTTCGACTAGCTGTAGTTTCATTTCATTGTAATTCTGTTTCGATTGTGAAATTAAGGGAGGATGTTGTAAAATAGTAATTTTCACAATCGGTTTTAGTGTAGGACTCGGTTGTAACTTCACTTCGGTAGTGGGGGGGGGGGCATTTCGGTCATTCTCTTTTGTATCAAAGGGATATAAAATCCCATTCTAAAACTGGAATAACCGTCTTTTTCGAATAACAGATTTTTCAGTTAGTGGCGTTTCTCGGTTAGTGAAGATTTCACTTCGGCTGAAGGTTTTCTACCTCGGCTTTAAGGTGTTCACGTCGGCTAGAAGTTTCCGACTTCGTCAATCTTCTTCTACTCACTCGGCTTTCGTTCTTGAATTTGCGCTTGATAGTATAGCATCAATTATGGTGATGATGCATTGACAGTCCAACACATTCTCAAAACTAACTTCCCTTGTTACCGCAAAGGCCTAACCTTCATGTATCCTCTACGCGACTTTCTCAATCGAATCATGACAGCGGACTTCGTTTGGGATATAGGTTAATCAAGCTTTAACTGAAAATGATTTATATTTACAACTTTCAGTTTGTGTTACTTTATGTATGATTTAATATATCAACCTTGTGTTACACAGCATTACAATTTGTTACGGTCAAAATTTTAGTTAATGCAACGTACACATGTCTTCAACTCTTCATTCCTCATGCCATGCAAAGATCATCGCTAGGTGAACCTACTCTTGGAGAAATCCAGTGCGGTATGGTTCTAAATTATTGGGTACACATACCAACATAATGTGATGTAAGCAGAGCTGACCCAACATTAATCAAGGCCTAAAGCAAGCTCTCAAACGAAGTCTGTCATGATTCAGTTGAGAAAGTTGCCGAGGGATACATGAAGGGTGGAGAATAGCGTATTATGTGTATGCTATGGGAGGTTCTGATTATAAACTAATATTCGTTCTTGTCATTAATGTGTTATTAATAATTACAACTACTATTACTAAAAAAAATGGTAATTATGCTTGGTAAGTACGTTACGTTCCTATAATAGTAATAGCTTGCAAAGCAAACAGGAAAATTCTATCTCTAATTTAAAAAGACGTGCACAGAAACATGCTCCACATCTACAGTGTCACACCGTCACTACATAGCTGGATAGCGTTGCAATTGCCTTCCATTTTCAGCAATTCGTATTACTCATGTCATCTGATGTCTTCACACGTCTTGCCCACAAATAAGGTCGGAGGAATTATGGCTCTTTGCTTCTTCAACAGCTTTTCCCGTCTCTAGGATAAAATAAAAAATAAAAAAAAAGTGTTTGATTTCCCATTATATTCTACTACTACCATAATTGATTAATTTTACAAGTGAAACATGCGAAATTGGTTTTGAATAATTTCTTAACTTCTCTTTTTTTTTTTTTCAAAACCAACGTATCATCGGTGCGCACAACTAAAGAGACTAACCCCCTGAGACTATTGATATTCATTTAAGGGATTGACCTCTCCCACCAAGTATTTTTCTATACGCACCCCGCGTGAGAGATCCTTGACAAAATGACAAGAAAGCAAGATCTACCACTTGTGTTATACATGTATGTTGGTAATAATGAAAACTCTTTTCTTATAATACATTTTTTTACCAAAAAAATAATGAAAACTATCCGTACTTGGGTCTGTTTGAAGATCCGCCCCGGGGTAGGTGAGTGTGGTGGCACGACTAAATCGGCGGTGGTCCGAGCTGTGAAATGTCATTTGTGGTCGAGGTCGCGCGTGGTGGTGACTCTACAAAGACTCACGATGTTTAAGTCGTGAAACAAAAGTGGAGAGATGTGATATGAACGAACGCACACGGTCCCAAGGGGGTGAGGGAGGCAGCGGTTATATGGTGTTCGCGGTATTCAGATTCCTGCGAACACCCAAACATCTTGGCTTAGTGGT
Organism: Oxytropis ochrocephala; assembly: GCA_020916435.1. Taxonomy (NCBI): domain Eukaryota; kingdom Viridiplantae; phylum Streptophyta; class Magnoliopsida; order Fabales; family Fabaceae; genus Oxytropis; species Oxytropis ochrocephala. The sequence continues at coordinate 115,587,344 of CM037088.1, forward strand.
AATAATACCTCAAATTTTACATAAGAAGTGCTTGGGTTCGAATCCAATGGAACACATTAACAAAGTTTTTCTTCTTGTTCTTCCTTTTCCTTTTTTCTTCTTCTTCTTCTTCTTCTTCTTCTTCTTATATATTCTTCTCCTCCTCTACCAGTTTCGTTTTTGTTTCTTCTAATCTCTCCCTATTTCTTTCTTCTTCTTCACAAAATCCCAAACGCAATCCCTAATCTTCTTCTTCCCGAATCATTGTTTCAATTTTGAACATTACTTTATCGTTGATTCTCTTTGGAACATTACTTTATCGTTGATTTTTTTTTGGAACATTTACTTTATCGTTATTTTTTGTAAAATCGTACAATTGTTAAATCATTGAAAGAAATGGAACACCCTACTTTAAAATCTTGGATCCGCCACTAGGGTGAGTTCTATTTATAGGCGGCGTAAGGCGTTGTTGTGGACCGTCGGATGTGGCGCGTTGATCGGGACCGTAGATGTCGCCTCCGCTCCCAAGTATAGGTGGCTGGATTTGAAAAATAAACACCCAAAAACTGAAAAATGAAATAACCCTCAGTTAAATGGTAGTACAGTAGCTCCTTTAAGAATAGGAATGACACGCAGCAATAACCAGTGTTGGCAGTAGAAATGATACACCAAAGGTGCCTTCAAAAAATAATCCAATAATAAAAGTACTCAAATCGGAAAACTGATCCCCAAAACATATCCAGAAGACGCCGATTTGTAATCTGGGAAAAATGGCGGCGAACAGACCACGGGAAGGCGGCACGTGGATGCCCCTCGCCGGAGAGTGGTGGTGACTATGGCGGCGCGTGTGAGCGCGTTTGGAGGACTGAGGTGGCGATATTTTCAGGTCTGGCTCAGAATTTAATGCAGAGGATGATGGTAGAGGCGGTGTAGCAAGATCATTCGTGGAAGATGGAGTTTTGGACAGATCAGTAGCGACTGACAAAAAATAAGCATAAATGGAGTGGTTTTGGAGTGAACAGTAACAAGACCTTAAAACAGAAACTGTCTATAAGTAAAACTGTAACAATGGGACTGACAATGAAAGCCGATGAGGGAAAAAAAGGGTCACAATGAAGGTGACCAAGTTGACCGCGATAAAGCGGCTAGGGTTTATATACGCGAAGCAAGTCTCTCAAGATCGAATGCTGATATCATCATGGGCACGACAATTGGGACGGATAAATAATTACAAATTACACTATTTACAACACTTAACATAGAAGGTTCTGAAGAATGTAAATGAAACAGCTACGAAAACTTTTGAGACCATAAACAAATGAATCCGTTAGCAATAAATTGCAACTATTCTCTTGGTCCAAAGGTGCCACTGGAACCAAGGTTATTCAGAATCCATAAAGCAAATTACAATATTACATTAAATGTGACAAATGATAACCATATGAAATTATCAATCAATTGAATAAAACCATAACTAAAAATTAAAATTTACACTCTGCACTCTCATTGTCAATCCCCTTGAGTTTATTATTACAAGGGAGGCTCATGACTGGCCCAGAATACATTATTTGTTGTCACAGTAAATAAATATTAGTATTTACCATTTTATCTAGTAGGTTAATTTCTAGCACTTTTATGATTTTGTCTTGTTGTGTGAGTATTCCCAAGGAATGACTCACCTAGTTTCTAGAAGTTGGTGTAAGATCTAGGTTAGAATATTCCTATCATCTAGATTGAGTGGCTAATCATTTGTAGCCTCCTTTGCCTATATATTAGGGCAATCATGGAATGAATGAATCAACCAATCAATATCAATCAAATATCTCTTAACCCTAAAAACTCTCTTTATTCCTCTCTCAACTCATGAACCATCAAAGAGTATTCATCATATTACCTTTTCTGGCTTGAGTAAGGGTATTATCGGAGATCATTCTCCTAGTATCAATTTATCCTGTTACAATTGGTATTTGAGCATCGACACTGGTGTTTCCTATGGATCTTGTTATTGTTGCCCATCTTCGTTAATCTTGTTTTAAAAAATTATAGGAATATTAGATGACCATGACATGAAAAATCACTTCCAATCTGCTCACAAGAACGTTCATTTAGTTGTGGACGGATAAAGAAGAAGATGTGCCCAAGCATGAAGAAAGCGGTGAGCTAGTCGATCAAGAAGAAATTGAAGTTTGTGAAGCTTGAGGTGTTATGAAGATGAAGCGAGTCACAAGAACAATTACTAGCCAATGTTAGTCGGTTTAAAGACACACTAGAGAATCGCATGGAGGAACCGTGTCCGATTCTCTCGCAAGCTAGGGGTCCATCGGTGGAAAGCAACGTTTCTCCTCGCAACATCTTCACAAACGCACAATCATCGCGGCCGAAACTCCAATCTCCCGTGATTCACCCACAACTCTCATCTCATGCACCGATTCGAACCCGATTTCTCTCGATCCAAGGGTGTTTCATAATGACGACTCAAGAAGTTACAAGGAGAAGTCAAAGTCACTGACGATCGAACACCAAAATTTGTTGAAGAACAAGAGATGGCCCATGTAACATCCAGTTCTAAAATCATACATTCCTATTCCTCACCTCCTTTGTTGAATCTTTGCCAAGCTCCACAGTTCACGACTTTCTTTCAATTTAGTCTCTATCGAGTCACGAAGGGTTTATCTACCACCAAAACCACCTGATATAATTGCAGTTCCAAGGCTGTCTCGTAATCTGTCTCCGTCACATTCTCCGACCAACTTTTATTCCAAATGTGGTTACTACACTTATGCACGCCAGATGCTTGATGAAATGCCTGAACAAGATGTTGTCTCATTTCATTTGCAACATTCTCATTTCTATGTTCGATTATGTTTCCTCCGGGCGCGTCTAGAGCATTGATGTCAAGTCGCGCACGGTTACCTTCATCCGAGATGAAAAATACAACGGCAACGATTTCACCACTGGAACCACTCGATATTGTTACCGATCCAACACGGTCACCGTCACCAAGGTATCTCCTACCACCGGAACCACCTGACAGGTTTTCCGCTCTACCACTAGCACTCAATCCTTGTCTATTGCATTCCACCACAGCGAGTTTCACAAAAACACAACACTCTAGTATTGCCTCCTATATGTCAATCCCGATTACCCACCATCTGTTTGATGAAATTTCAATGCGCTTTTTGTGAGTTTGGAATGTTGAGTACATAAATTTTATATCATCAATTGTCATACATGACAGATTAGTGCTAGTCAATCATGTGCAAACTGTTTATGGGAATCATCTCCATGGTTTAATTACTGGTTGTGGGTTTGAGTTATATCCCCTGTTAGTAAACATATTGATTACCATGTGCTCAACTTGTTGGAACCCTTTTGTTGCTTGCAAGATAGTTAATGTGATGCCACCGATTTGTACAGAGTCTTGGAATGGGACGAAAGAGGGCGGCGCATCTGTTGATTTTGTAAAGGGTTGCTCAGTATGCAATATTGTGTGCAATAGTCACGATGGCTATAAGAAGCATATTCTTTGGAAAAAGCACATTGCTCAGGTTGCTTTGACTCGTAACAATTGTTTTGGTCCATATGTTGCCAAATTCAAGTGTTGTATTGGGTCTTGGAAAAATACCTCAAAGAAAATCAAGCAAAGCAATTCATCTAGTAGGCATGGGACACAGATTCTTGGCTATACACTGCTGCATGATTCAGGTTCAAAAATTTATTTGGGAATTGCTCGAGTGATAATTTATTCCAGTGTTGAAACTTGGGATTTGGTATTGGAGAGTATTTAATTCATGGTTGAAAATGTCCTCTTTATTTTTGATATGAGAATGAAAAGTTATGAGTTTGGGTGAGTGTGGTATTTGCTCCGACATTGTCATTTCTCTGGTTGTTCATGCCTTTGGAGCATTAGTGTATGGTCATTTGATTGCTCAAAGGAAAAGGGTTCACATGAAAATGGTGCTTGATAATGTGCGTGAACCGACATTCAAAATTGTTCCCTAGTATCACGAAAATGGGTTCATTTGTGTAATTATTTTTGAATGTCAAGATTGTTATGTGGCGGTTGTTTTTCACGAGAAAGATGATTGATTGTGGTGGAATACGTGTTACTTGGTCTACTCAAATGGAAGGCTTTACCTCCTAAGCATGGCACATAGAATTATTCATCCTTGAGGACAAGGATGTTTGAAGGGTGGGAAATGTCACAAGAAATAAATATTAGTATTTACCATTTTACCTAGTAGGTTAATTTCTAGCACTTTTATGATTTTGTCTTGTTGTGTGACTCACCATGCTCTAGAGTATTCCCATGGAATGACTCACCTAGTTTCTAGAAGTTGGTGTAGCATCTAGGTTAGAATATTCCTATCATCTAACATTGAGTGGCTAATCATTTGTAGCCTCCTTTGCCTATATATTAGAGCAATCATGGAATGAATGAATCAACCAATCAATATCAATCAAATATCTCTTAACCCTAAAAACTCTCTTTATTCCTCTCTCAACTCATGAACCATCAAAGGGTATTCATCATATTACCTTTTCTGGCTTGAGTAAGGGTATTATCGGAGATCATTCTCCCTAATATCAATTTATCCTGTTACAATTGGTATTCAGAGCATCGACCTGGTGTTTCCCTATGGATCCTGTTACTGTTGCCCATCTTCGTCAATCTTGTTTTAAAAAAATTATAGGAATATTAGATGACTATGACATGAAAAATCACTTCCAATCTGCTCACAAGAACGTTCATTTAGTTGTGACGGATATAGAAGAAGATGTGCCCAAGCATGAAGAAGCAGCTGAGCTAGTCGATCAAGAAGAAATTGAAGCTGTGAAGCTTCGGGTGTTCTCGAAGATGAACGAGTCACAAGAACAATTACTAGCCAATGTTAGTAAGTTTAAAGACACACTAGAGAATCGCATGGAGGAACTTCGTAATCTGATTCTCTCGCAAGCTAGGGGTCCATCGGTGGAAAGCAACGTTTCTCCTCGCAACATCTTCACAAACGCACAATCACTGGCAGACGAAACTCCAATCTCCTGTGATTCACCCACAACTCTCATCTCATGCGATTATCGATTCGGCTTCGATTCTCTCGATCCAAGGGTGTTTCATAATAGCGACTCAAGAAGTTACAAGGAGAAGTCAAAGTCGCGACGATCGAACACCAAAATTTGTTGAAGAACAAGAGATGACCCAGGTAACATCCAGTTCTAAAATCATACATTCCTATTCCTCACCTCCTTTGTTGAATGCTGCCAAGCTCCCTGGTTCACGACTTTCTTTCAATTTAGTCTCTATCGAGTCACGAAGGGTTTATCTACCACCAAAACCACACGATATAATTGCGGTTCCAAGGTCGTCTCGTGTCTGTCTCCGTCACATTCTCCGACATACTTTTATTCCAAATGTGGTTACTACACTTATGCACGCCGGATGCTTGATGAAATGCACGAACAAGATGTTGTCTCATTTCGCAGCAACATTCTCGTTTCTATGTTCGATTATGTTTCCTCGATTGCGTCTAGAGCATTGATGTCAAGTCGCGTCACGGTTACCTTCATCCGAGATGAAAAATACTGGCGACAACGATTCCACCACCGAAACCACTCGATATTGTTACCGATCCAACACGGCCACCGTCACCAAGGTATATCCTACCACAGAACCACTGCGGGTTTCCGCTCTACCACTAGCACTCAATCCTTGTCTATTGCATTCCACCACAATGAGTTTCACAAAAACACAACACTCTTGTATTTCCTCCTATATGTCAATCCCAATTACCCACCATCTGTTTGATGAAATTTCAATGCGCTTTGTGACAGTTTGGAATGTTGAGTACATAAATTTTATATCATCAATTGTCATACATGACAGATTAGTGCTAGTCAATCATGTGCAAACTGTTTATGGGAATCATCTCCATGGTTTAATTACTGGTTGTGGGTTTGAGTTATATCCCCTGTTAGTAAACATATTGATTACCATGTGCTCAACTTGTTGGAACCCTTTTGTTGCTTGCAAGATAGTTAATGTGATGCCACCGATTTATGCAGAGTCTTGGAATGGGGACGAAAGAGGCGGCGCATCTGTTGATTTTGTAAAGGGTTGCTCAGTATGCAATATTGTGTGCAATAGTCACGATGGCTATAAGAAGCATATTGCTGGAAAAAAGCACATTGCTCAGGTTGCTTTGACTCGTAACAATTGTTTTGGTCCATATGTTGCCAAATTCAAGTGTTGTATTGGGTCTTGGAAAAATACCTCAAAGAAAATCAAGCAAAGCAATTCATCTAGTAGGCATGGGACATGATTCTTGGCTATACACTTCTTTGCATGATTCGAGTTCAAAAATTTATTTGGGAATTGCTCGAGTGATAATTTATTCCAAAGTGTTGAAACTTGGGATTTGGTATTGGAGAGTATTTAATTCTTTGGTTGAAAATGTCCTCTTTATTTTTGATATGAGAATGAAAAGTTATGAGTTTGGGTGAGTGTGGTATTTGCTACCGACATTGTCATTTCTCACGGTTGTTCATGCCACTGGAGCATTAGTGTATGGTCATTTGATTGCTCAAAGGGAAAAGGGTTCACATGAAAATGGTGCTGATAATGTGCAGCAGAAACTGACATTCAAAATTGTTCCCTAGTATCCTGAAAATGGGTTCATTTGTGTAATTATTTTTGAATGTCAAGATTGTTATGTGGCGGTTGTTTTTCACAGAAAGATGATTGATTGTGGTGGAATACGTGTTACTTGGTCTCACTCAAATGGAAGGCTTTACCTCCTAAGCATGGCACATAGAATTATTCATCCTTGAGGACAAGGATGTTTGAAGGGGTGGGAAATGTCACAGTAAATAAATATTAGTATTTACCATTTTACCTAGTAGGTTAATTTCTAGCACTTTTATGATTTTGTCTTGTTGTGTGACTCACCATGCTCTAGAGTATTCCCATGGAATGACTCACCTAGTTTCTAGAAGTTGGTGTAGCATCTAGGTTAGAATATTCCTATCATCTAACATTGAGTGGCTAATCATTTGTAGCCTCCTTTGCCTATATATTAGAGCAATCATGGAATGAATGAATCAACCAATCAATATCAATCAAATATCTCTTAACCCTAAAAACTCTCTTTATTCCTCTCTCAACTCATGAACCATCAAAGGGTATTCATCATATTACCTTTTCTGGCTTGAGTAAGGGTATTATCGGAGATCATTCTCCCTAATATCAATTTATCCTGTTACAATTGGTATTCAGAGCATCGACCTGGTGTTTCCCTATGGATCCTGTTACTGTTGCCCATCTTCGTCAATCTTGTTTTAAAAAAATTATAGGAATATTAGATGACTATGACATGAAAAATCACTTCCAATCTGCTCACAAGAACGTTCATTTAGTTGTGACGGATATAGAAGAAGATGTGCCCAAGCATGAAGAAGCAGCTGAGCTAGTCGATCAAGAAGAAATTGAAGCTGTGAAGCTTCGGGTGTTACTGAAGATGAACGAGTCACAAGAACAATTACTAGCCAATGTTAGTAAGTTTAAAGACACACTAGAGAATCGCATGGAGGAACTTCGTAATCTGATTCTCTCGCAAGCTAGGGGTCCATCGGTGGAAAGCAACGTTTCTCCTCGCAACATCTTCACAAACGCACAATCACGGCGCAGCGAAACTCCAATCTCCTGTGATTCACCCACAACTCTCATCTCATGCACTGATTCGACTTCGATTCTCTCTGATCCAAGGGTGTTTCATAATGACGACTCCAAGAAGTTACAAGGAGAAGTCAAAGTCACTGACGATCGAACACCAAAATTTGTTGAAGAACAAGAGATGACCCAGGTAACATCCAGTTCTAAAATCATACATTCCTATTCCTCACCTCCTTTGTTGAATGCTGCCAAGCTCCCTGGTTCACGACTTTCTTTCAATTTAGTCTCTATCGAGTCACGAAGGGTTTATCTACCACCAAAACCACCTGATATAATTGCAGTTCCAAGGCTGTCTCGTAATCTGTCTCCGTCACATTCTCCGACATACTTTTATTCCAAATGTGGTTACTACACTTATGCACGCCAGATGCTTGATGAAATGCCCGAACAAGATGTTGTCTCATTTCGCAAAGCAACATTACGTTTCTATGTTCGATTATGTTTCCTCCAGTTGCGTCTAGAGCATTGATGTCAAGTGCGTACCGGTTACCTTCATCTGAGATGAAAAATACAGCGACAACGATTCCACCACCGAAACCACTCGATATTGTTACCGATCCAACACGGTCCACCGTCACCAAGGTATATCCTACCACGGGAACCACGATGGGTTTTCCGCTCTACCACTAGCACTCAATCCTTGTCTATTGCATTCCACCACAGCGAGTTTCACAAAAACACAACACTCTTGTATTTCCTCCTATATGTCAATCCCAATTACCCACCATCTGTTTGATGAAATTTCAATGCGCTTTGTGACAGTTTGGAATGTTGAGTACATAAATTTTATATCATCAATTGTCATACATGATGATTAGTGCTAGTCAATCATGTGCAAACCATTTATGGGAATCATCTCCATGGTTTAATTATCTGGTTGTGGGTTTGAGTTATATCCTCGTTAGTAAACATATTGATTACCATGTGCTCAACTTGTTGGAACCCTTTTGTTGCTTGCAAGATAGTTAATGTGATGCCACCGATTTATGCTGAGTCTTGGAATGTGACGAAAAGAGGCGGCGCATCTGTTGATTTTGTAAAGGGTTGCTCATTATGCAATATTGTGTGCAATAGTCATGATGGCTATAAGAAGCATATTGCTGGAAAAAAGCACATTGCTCAGGTTGCTTTGACTCGTAACAATTGTTTTGGTCCATATGTTGCCAAATTCAAGTGTTGTATTGGGTCTTGGAAAAATACCTCAAAGAAAATCAAGCAAAGCAATTCATCTAGTAGGCATGGGACACAGATTCTTGGCTATACACTGCTGCATGATTCAGGTTCAAAAATTTATTTGGGAATTGCTCGAGTGATAATTTATTCCAGTGTTGAAACTTGGGACTGGTATTGGAGAGTATTTAATTCACTGGTTGAAAATGTCCTCTTTATTTTTGATATGAGAATGAAAAGTTATGAGTTTGGACTGAGTGTGGTATTTGCTACCGACATTGTCATTTTCACGGTTGTTCATGCCCATTGGAGCATTGGTGTATGGTCATTTGATTGCTCAAAGGGAAAAGGGTTCACATGAAAATGGTGCTGATAATGTGCAGCAGAAACTGACATTCAAAATTGTTCCCTAGTATCCTGAAAATGGGTTCATTTGTGTAATTATTTTTGAATGTCAAGATTGTTATGTGGCGGTTGTTTTTCACAGAAAGATGATTGATTGTGGTGGAATACGTGTTACTTCGGGTCTACTCAAATGGAAGGCTTTACCTCCTAAGCATGGCACATAGAATTATTCATCCTTGAGGACAAGGATGTTTGAAGGGGTGGGAAATGTCACAGTAAATAAATATTAGTATTTACCATTTTACCTAGTAGGTTAATTTCTAGCACTTTTATGATTTTGTCTTGTTGTGTGACTCACCATGCTCTAGAGTATTCCCATGGAATGACTCACCTAGTTTCTAGAAGTTGGTGTAGCATCTAGGTTAGAATATTCCTATCATCTAGCATTGAGTGGCTAATCATTTGTAGCCTCCTTTGCCTATATATTAGAGCAATCATGGAATGAATGAATCAACCAATCAATATCAATCAAATATCTCTTAACCCTAAAAACTCTCTTTATTCCTCTCTCAACTCATGAACCATCAAAGGGTATTCATCATATTACCTTTTCGCGGCTTGAGTAAGGGTATTATCGGAGATCATTCTCCTAATATCAATTTATCCTGTTACAATTGGTATTGAGCATCGACACAGTGTTTCCCTATGGATCCTGTTACTGTTGCCCATCTTCGTCAATCTTGTTTTAAAAAAATTATAGGAATATTAGATGACTATGACATGAAAAATCACTTCCAATCTGCTCACAAGAACGTTCATTTAGTTGTGACGGATAAAGAAGAAGATGTGCCCAAGCATGAAGAAGCAGCTGAGCTAGTCGATCAAGAAGAAATTGAAGCTGTGAAGCTTCGGGTGTTACTGAAGATGAACGAGTCACAAGAACAATTACTAGCCAATGTTAGTAAGTTTAAAGACACACTAGAGAATCGCATGGAGGAACTTCGTAATCTGATTCTCTCGCAAGCTAGGGGTCCATCGGTGGAAAGCAACGTTTCTCCTCGCAACATCTTCACAAACGCACAATCACTGGCAGACGAAACTCCAATCTCCTGTGATTCACCCACAACTCTCATCTCATGCACTGATTCGGCTTCGATTCTCTCTGATCCAAGGGTGTTTCATAATGACGACTCCAAGAAGTTACAAGGAGAAGTCAAAGTCACTGACGATCGAACACCAAAATTTGTTGAAGAACAAGAGATGACCCAGGTAACATCCAGTTCTAAAATCATACATTCCTATTCCTCACCTCCTTTGTTGAATGCTGCCAAGCTCCCTGGTTCACGACTTTCTTTCAATTTAGTCTCTATCGAGTCACGAAGGGTTTATCTACCACCAAAACCACCTGATATAATTGCAGTTCCAAGGCTGTCTCGTAATCTGTCTCCGTCACATTCTCCGACATACTTTTATTCCAAATGTGGTTACTACACTTATGCACGCCAGATGCTTGATGAAATGCCTGAACAAGATGTTGTCTCATTTCCGCAGCAACATTCTGTTCTATGTTCGATTATGTTTCCTCCAGTTGCGTCTAGAGCATTGATGTCAAGTGCGTACCGGTTACCTTCATCTGAGATGAAAAATACAGCGACAACGATTCCACCACCGGAACCACTCGATATTGTTACCGATCCAACACGGTCACCGTCACCAAGGTATATCCTACCACAGGAACCACCTGACAGGTTTTCCGCTCTACCACTAGCACTCAATCCTTGTCTATTGCATTCCACCACAGCGAGTTTCACAAAAACACAACACTCTTGTATTGCCTCCTATATGTCAATCCCAATTACCCACCATCTGTTTGATGAAATTTCAATGCGCTTTGTGACAGTTTGGAATGTTGAGTACATAAATTTTATATCATCAATTCTCATACATGACAGATTAGTGCTAGTCAATCATGTGCAAACTGTTTATGGGAATCATCTCCATGGTTTAATTACTGGTTGTGGGTTTGAGTTATATCCCCTGTTAGTAAACATATTGATTACCATGTGCTCAACTTGTTGGAACCCTTTTGTTGCTTGCAAGATAGTTAATGTGATGCCACCGATTTGTCAGAGTCTTGGAATGGGACGAAAGAGGCGGCGCATCTCGTTGATTTTGTAAAGGGTTGCTCATTATGCAATATTGTGTGCAATAGTCACGATGGCTATAAGAAGCATATTGCTGGAAAAAAGCACATTGCTCAGGTTGCTTTGACTCGTAACAATTGTTTTGGTCCATATGTTGCCAAATTCAAGTGTTGTATTGGGTCTTGGAAAAATACCTCAAAGAAAATCAAGCAAAGCAATTCATCTAGTAGGCATGGGACATGATTCTTGGCTATACACTTCTTTGCATGATTCGAGTTCAAAAATTTATTTGGGAATTGCTCGAGTGATAATTTATTCCAGTGTTGAAACTTGGGATTTGGTATTGGAGAGTATTTAATTCACTGGTTGAAAATGTCCTCTTTATTTTTGATATGAGAATGAAAAGTTATGAGTTTGGACTGAGTGTGGTATTTGCTACCGACATTGTCATTTCTCTGGTTGTTCATGCCATTGGAGCATTAGTGTATGGTCATTTGATTGCTCAAAGGGAAAAGGGGTCACATGAAAATGGTGCTGATAATGTGCAGCAGAAACTGACATTCAAAATTGTTCCCTAGTATCCTGAAAATGGGTTCATTTGTGTAATTATTTTTGAATGTCAAGATTGTTATGTGGCGGTTGTTTTTCACAAAAAGATGATTGATTGGGGTGGAATACGTGTTACTTCGGGTCTACTCAAATGGAAGGCTTTACCTCCTAAGCATGGCACATAGAATTATTCATCCTTGAGGACAAGGATGTTTGAAGGGGTGGGAATTGTCACAGTAAATAAATATTAGTATTTACCATTTTACCTAGTAGGTTAATTTCTAGCACTTTTATGATTTTGTCTTGTTGTGTGACTCACCATGCTCTAGAGTATTCCCATGGAATGACTCACCTAGTTTCTAGAAGTTGGTGTAGCATCTAGGTTAGAATATTCCTATCATCTAGCATTGAGTGGCTAATCATTTGTAGCCTCCTTTGCCTATATATTAGAGCAATCATGGAATGAATGAATCAACCAATCAATATCAATCAAATATCTCTTAACCCTAAAAACTCTCTTTATTCCTCTCTCAACTCATGAACCATCAAAGGTATTCATCATATTACCTTTTCTGGCTTGAGTAAGGGTATTATCGGAGATCATTCTCTCTAATATCAATTTATCCTGTTACAATTGGTATTTGAGCATCGACACAGTGTTTCCTATGGATCACAAGTATTCTTGTTGCCCATCTTCGTCAATCTTGTTTTAAAAAAATTATAGGAATATTAGATGACTATGACATGAAAAATCACTTCCAATCTGCTCACAAGAACGTTCATTTAGTTGTGACGGATATAGAAGAAGATGTGCCCAAGCATGAAGAAGCAGCTGAGCTAGTCGATCAAGAAGAAATTGAAGCTGTGAAGCTTCGGTGATTGTTCTTGAAGATGAGCGAGTCACAAGAACAATTACTAGCCAATGTTAGTAAGTTTAAAGACACACTAGAGAATCGCATGGAGGAACTTCGTAATCTGATTCTCTCGCAAGCTAGGGGTCCATCGGTGGAAAGCAACGTTTCTCCTCGCAACATCTTCACAAACGCACAATCACTGGCAGACGAAACTCCAATCTCCTGTGATTCACCCACAACTCTCATCTCATGCACTGATTCGGCTTCGATTCTCTCTGATCCAAGGGTGTTTCATAATGACGACTCCAAGAAGTTACAAGGAGAAGTCAAAGTCACTGACGATCGAACACCAAAATTTGTTGAAGAACAAGAGATGACCCAGGTAACATCCAGTTCTAAAATCATACATTCCTATTCCTCACCTCCTTTGTTGAATCTTTGCCAAGCTCCCACAGTTCACGACTTTCTTTCAATTTAGTCTCTATCGAGTCACGAAGGGTTTATCTACCACCAAAACCACCTGATATAATTGCAGTTCCAAGGCTGTCTCGTAATCTGTCTCCGTCACATTCTCCGACCAACTTTTATTCCAAATGTGGTTACTACACTTATGCACGCGGATGCTTGATGAAATGCCCGAACAAGATGTTGTCTCATTTTCGCAGACAACATTACGTTTCTATGTTCGATTATGTTTCCTCCGATTTGCGTCTAGAGCATTGATGTCAAGTGCGTCTGCGGTTACCTTCATCCGAGATGAAAATACAATGGCAACGATTCCACCACCGGAACCACTCGATATTGTTACCGATCCAACACGCCACCGCCACCAAGGTATCTCCTACCACCGGAACCACACGGCGGGTTTTCCGCTCTACCACTAGCACTCAATCCTTGTCTATCGCATTCCACCACAACGAGTTTCACAAAAACACAACACTCTTGTATTGCCTCCTATATGTCAATCCCAATTACCCACCATCTGTTTGATGAAATTTCAATGCGCTTTGTGACAGTTTGGAATGTTGAGTACATAAATTTTATATCATCAATTGTCATACAGGACAGATTAGTTCTAGTCAATCATGTGCAAACTGTTTATGGGAATCATCTCCATGGTTTAATTACTGGTTGTGGGTTTGAGTTATATCCCCTGCTAGTAAACATATTGATTACCATGTGCTCAACTTGTTGGAACCCTTTTGTTGCTTGCAAGATAGTTAATGTGATGCCACAGATTTGTACAGAGTCTTGGAATGGGACGAAAGAGGGTGGCACATCTATTGATTTTGTAAAGGGTTGCTCATTATGCAATATTGTGTGCAATAGTCACGATGGCTATAAGAAGCATATTGCTGGAAAAAAGCACATTGCTTAGGTTGCTTTGACTCGTAACAATTGTTTTGGTCCATATGTTGCCAAATTCAAGTGTTGTATTGGGTCTTGGAAAAATACCTCAAAGAAAATCAAGCAAAGCAATTCATCTAGTAGGCATGGGACACAGATTCTTGGCTATACACTGCTGCATGATTCAGGTTCAAAAATTTATTTGGGAATTGCTCGAGTGATAATTTATTCCAGTGTTGAAACTTGGGACTGGTATTGGAGAGTATTTAATTCACTGGTTGAAAATGTCCTCTTTATTTTTGATATGAGAATGAAAAGTTATGAGTTTGGGTGAGTGTGGTATTTGCTACTCGAGCATTGTCATTTCTCACGGTTGTTCATGCCATGAAGCATTAGTGTATGGTCATTTGATTGCTCAAAGGGAAAAGGGTTCACATCGCGATAATGTGTGCATAAACCGACATTCAAAATTGTTCCCCAGTATCATAAAAATGGGTTCATTTGTGTAATTATTTTTGAATGTCAAGATTGTTATGTGGCGGTTGTTTTTCACAGAAAGATGATTGATTGCGGTGGAATACGTGTTACTCCGGGTCTACTCAAATGGAAGGCTTTACCTCCTAAGCATGGCACATAGAATTATTCATCCTTGAGGACAAGGATGTTTGAAGGGGCGGGAATTGTCACAGTAAATAAATATTAGTATTTACCATTTTACCTAGTAGGTTAATTTCTAGCACTTTTATGCTTTTGTCTTGTTGTGTGACTCACCATGCTCTAGAGTATTCCCATGGAATGACTCACCTAGTTTCTAGAAGTTGGTGTAGCATCTAGGTTAGAATATTCCTATCATCTAGCATTGAGTGGTTAATCATTTGTAGCCTCCTTTGCCTATATATTAGGGCAATCATGGAATGAATGAATCAACCAATCAATATCAATCAAATATCTCTTAACCCTAAAAACTCTCTTTATTCCTCTCTCAACTCATGAACCATCAAAGGGTATTCATCATATTACCTTTTCTGGCTTGAGTAAAGGTATTATCGGAGATCATTCTCCCTAGTATCAATTTATCTCATTCTGCTTGTCCATTAATCACATTAGTAGCACCACTGATTCAGAAGCAAAAATCACAATTATAAACCAACTGGCTTAAAATCAAAGCATATATAAGAACGAGCTAATATTAAAAAAAAAAAAAACAAATCCAACCACAACCCTGTTTTGGACTGGGCGAAGGGCTCACTCCACTTGGTGGGCAAAGATCGTCCCAAACAGGCTCCCGGAAACGCTTAGCTACAGGAAGCGCTCCGCGACGCGCAATCAACGTCCAGAATCGACCCTGCCAATCTAATGGCCACAAAGCGCCTCCAACCCCTATAAATAGAGGTCAACCCTCGTGAAAAGGTACACTTTCGATACCCTACTTACTTTCTTGCTTTGACTCATTCCACCTGACTTGGGCGTCAGAGTGTCTTTGCAGATACAACCTGTTCGAGCTCCACTCCCGATTGATCCATCAACAACACGACATTACACCTCGATCGCTCCATCCCTTGAACGCTCAGACACAGATCAAACCCCAAAACAAAAATTCCAGCAAGAAACAAAAAGAAAGAGTGAAGAAGATAAAAGTTACGAAGCATTTAGAGATGGAAATGAAAAACTGTCTCTAAATGAGGGGTTATTTAGAAAGGGATTTAGTGAGAGATTATTTAGAGATGGAAATGAAAATCTGTCTCTAAATGAAATTTTAAAGATTTTTGTGAGGAACTTTGTGAGGAATAGTTGGAGAGAGATGTTTTCCGTCTCAAAACCTGTCTCTAACAAAAATTTCTTTAAGTTAGCGATGGATTTTGTGATGAAAACGTTAGGGAGGAATATATTTTGTCACTAAATTCGTCGCATACGTGTATAAGTGTAGGTTCCACCTAATTATATTCAATTCCATAGCTAAATTCATTATTATAATAGTAAGGAACACATTTTCATCAGTAAAATCTCTCTCTCTAACTTCCATTTTTCTAGTAGTAAATTGGTGTTGCATCTTAGGATCGTGTGTTTAATATTAGTGCTCATAACTAGAATTATCTTATTAGCCTAAGAGTTTTTTCAACAATGTTTTATACAAATTAAAACTACACAATTGATTTTGACCAAGTAAGAGAATATTATAATTTGTTCTAATTTAATTCTTGTGGACCACAATCAATTGTGGTATTCTTTTTGCCAATAATTTGTTAATATTAAGATCCATTTGATGGTGTTTAGGCTTACTAATTAAGTAATCAAATACTAATGAGATTTAGGCACTTGTATTTATCTATATAGGAAACAGTGTAAGCCTGATCGGGAGGTGCTAGGGTTAGTATATATCAAGGCTAGGTGAACGTTTGGTTTTGTGTCCACTTTTGAGATTTTTGTGTCGCGAGTCAAGATTTTGAAGAAGCTACAATGTCGAGCTTTGAATCTGACGCGAGTTTAAGATATTCTACTGTGAATTCAAGTATGGCTTAGATTTCAATTGCCGCTACTCATTCAATTTTTTTGATTTGTCTATTGAGAAATTGAATCATGTGATTAGACAAAGAAAGAGTTGGCACTTCGTTTTCAAAAATTCTATAAAACAAAAGACGATTAATAATTAACCTTAATCATAATCATGTCTTCAACAAGTGTTCTAAACAAGTTCTAATTTTATATGATAAACCCATATATAGTTATCGGACATTTTTTTGTAGAAACTGGAATTTTGGGTAAACATAAAGAACCAAAAGTACATTTTTGTGCATTTTTTAATTTAATATAAAAGAGTATCAGATAAATTTCTAAGTGTGCGTACTAAAGATTAACAACACTTTTATACCAAAAGAAAAATTCACAACAAATGTGATCTTGTTAACTTGAAGCTCTGAAACAACTAGTGACATGTTGATATTGCTGGGGATATTTTTCCCTATCAATGAGTTCCAAAACATACCAAAACTCCTCCACACGACAAGGAATAATCATGGTACCTTGTTGATCAAAACCATACTCTTCTTCAGCCTCCTTCAATAACTGAGAAAACATTGGATGGTTGAGGTACATCACAGGAACCATAATTTTCTTTTGTTCTTCACCTTTCCCCACTTTGATTGGCAAAATACCCTTTTGGTATTATTATATTTTTTGTGACCAATTTCTTTCCTTGGTGGTGATGATTTGTGACTATAACTTCTTTGAAGTTACTGCTTTTCTCACTACTGATCATCTTCAACATTGATCAGAAAAAACAACCAAGAAATAAAAGAAAACACCAATGTTTGTGTTTATATAAGAAAAATAAACAAAGTGTTTTTCGTGGAAAATAATGATAGAAAGGGATAGGAATAAACGTATAAATGAATGATTGGGGTTGATATATGGCGGTATATATATATATATATATATATATATATATATATATATATATATATAGAATAACGTCATCACTCATTGATGGGAATTTGGTGAGGTGGAATAGTCCATATAGCAAAAATTAATTAAAGTCGGTTTAAATGGCTTGACATTGTGCTCCAACTTGCTTATATATACGACTATAGGAGATTGTGATCATTTCTTTTGCAACTGAAATGTCATGGGATTCAATCATAGGCTCAAATAGTCTTTAATTTATTTGTAGGCTCATTACGTTCACGATTCAACCAAATTTAGGTGCAATTTTTAATTTCTAATCTCTCAGGTTGACCCCCAAACTTTGAATTTTAGATTTTTTAAACGAGTAAATACTCAATTTTTGTAATTTTGTAGGGGTATTATTGTCCAATTTATAGTTTATGGGGGTGGGAGGGAGGATGTGGGGGATGGGGGGTAAAAAAAAATCCCTTCCTGAAATTGTGAACTTAATTTCCTTATAGCCTATACAATATTACACAGTCATCCAAAAATGACTTAGTTAATGATCAGCATGGATGTAAATTGTGGTCCATTCTGCTACTTGAGCTTGAGTTTGAGTTGTCACCCTCCTCCCTACAGATTTTTATTTTATGGTGTATTGCAAGTGGCATTAATTCTACAATTGTTATTTCGATTGGCACTGAATTATGCGTATTTTATCTATATTCCAACTTATATTTTAGATTGATGTACCGAAAGTTGAATAGGACGGCTAAAATAATTTGTAATAAATGCGTAGTATATTTTTATTACTTGATTGATAGGATCCGGATCATATGAATATATACGTAAGTTACTAGTATCCTAACCCGTGCGATGCACGGGAAAAAGTTTATTCAAAATTTATATTGAGTAATATATCTTTTAAAGATATTGTAAGTTAAAAAATGTTAAGTGATATTTAGTAACATAAAATTATTGGTTTTCGTTGATAAATAATTAAATCGAATTATATGATATTGTAAGATTTTATAACATGAAATTGCACTTGTAACATAAAAATGACTTACAGTTCCATTAATTGAATTGAAATACGTTGGTATGTTTTATATTATAATATATTATAGAAAAAAACTACTTTTGTACAAATAAGAATCTATTGATTTTATTTAAAATTGTATTCACAAACTTTTTAAATAAATTTACTTACAAAAGAAAATTCTATTCATAAAGAATAATGAAAAAAAAAGCAAAATCATATAATACGTAGCCCGTGCTACGCACGGTATATAGTAAAAACTATAGATTTTATGTTTTTTTACTCAAAAATATAAATTATATGTTAATATTATATTAATACGAAAATTGATAAAGATATTTAACAAACTAAATAGTAAGTGATTGTCAATAAAAACTTAAAATAGTATGTGTCATATAAGGTGAAGGGTCATCAAAGTCACTCACTAACAGTGTACGAGTCAAATTGACAGATGATACAACACAAAATGATATGAGTGGTTGAGATGGTATCTACTAATATGAAATCTCAATCATTCATAATATTTTAGAATATATCCTACAATCAATTTATTGATACACAAATGAGGACATAGTTGATCCCTCACCCTTAAATCCACCTAAATAGTAACATTATATCACGTACAATAAAGAGTATACACTTAGATTGATGTAATACCACGAACATGAACAACCACCGCGCAATACCATTCATAAAATGGCTGTATAAAGCGGTAATCAACTGTAATTAGATTATATACATATTATTTTATCATAAAATTTTAAATTATTTCTTGGCACCTTTAAAAATGCAGTTGTATGTTTTCGTGTGCTATATGATACGTCGATTTCTTTGTACACCGTCTTTTATCCATTCATTGTGATATATAATATATATGTTTATACATTTATTTATTTTAATATATATAGTGAGTATTTTTTTATAATCTCGTCCTAAAGAATTTTTTTACATGGGTTCTTAAAGAATTTTTTTATAGTGAGTATTTCTTCTATAAATTATCATCCTACTTTTGCCAATATTGTGAGTATTTTTTTTATATTATTTGACTATTTAAATGTTAATTTCGATTTAATATATGTATATTTCATATTGCGAAAGAACCCTTATGGTATTTTGTATATTCCTATAAAGAAACTATAAACGGGAAAAATCAAACTAACACTTCAGAAGATTATTAGAATATGAAAAATCTAGTCTTATTCGTAGATGCAATCTTCAAGTCATAACAATCTTAAAAATATAAAATAATTTACCAAGGTTTTTATTTAAAATAACATTGAAGAATGGTTTAACCATAATGTGTTACGCTTATGAAACAACAGAGCTAGGTAGCCGACTTGGATAAGAATGACACTAAATTCAGGAGGGGATGGGTTCAATTCCCGATTTTGACATTTTTGGTATATATTTCAGCGAATTAGCTTGAGTCAAAACCGCTGATGTGGAATAAAATCGTTGATGATGTAATTAGTGACGTGTCATACTATGTGGATGGTGACATGGAAGATCCATGGTTATATATATATATATATATATATATATATTAAAACATAAAAGGGGGTGAGTCTCTGAAATATGGTTTGGCCGCCATTTTGGCGGACACGGAATTTTTTCGTTTTGGCGCTTCGGTGGTTGTTTTTAATTTTGGTGAATAGTCACGCGACACTGTTTATGAACAGTGCTCCTGTGCATTGTAACACCCCAAAATTAATTAGGTGAGTATTTAACTAATTTATTTAGGTGATTATTTAATTTACTTAATTAAGTGATTATGACTAATTTAATTAAGTAATATGTTAGCTGGCCATATTAAATCATAATAAGGTAATAAACTTATTTAAAGAGTGAGGTGTAGTAAATAAGTGAGGGGTCTAATTTAATTAAGTGGAACAATTAAGTTAGGATTTATTTCTATTAGTTAGGAGGTGTTTAAGTATTAGGAGTGGTGGTAGTAAAGAGGGGAGGTGGGTGTAAGTAATAGGGCCCAAATTGATTGGGCCTAAGGTTAAATGAGAAGTAAAAAGAATGGGATTGAGAGGGTGAAAGAACAAAGTGGCGAACCGAGAGAGTGTGAGAGAGAGAAAGGAGGAAGTGGGAGGAAGAAGGAAAGGAGGAGGAGAAGAAGTGAAGAGAACTTCTCCATCTTGGCTCAAGGTGAGGGCTTTTTGGTATCAATCTTCTCCATTTTTCCTCCTCTAGCTATTGATGTAAGTTTCAACACCTAATTTCTTCTTCACTACGCCAGATTGGCTTAAAATGAGCGCCACCATGAGCGGCGTTTCCTCAAAGAACGCCGCTTATCACAAAAACACGCTAGCTAATAAATAGCGTTTCCTACAAACGCAGCGCGCATGACTACACATTACGCCAGAATAATCGGCGTTTTTATACAAGCGCTGCGCATGACTCTACATGGCGCTAGTAATAATCAGCGTTTTTATACAAAGCGCTGCGCGCATGACCTACTTTCGTTCTCACGTATACCCAGCGTTTTTATACAAACGCTGCGCGCATGACCTAACTCGTTCTCACATATACCAAGCGTTTTTAAAAGCGCTGCGCATCTCCTAACTCGTTCTCACATATACTCGGCGTTTTTACACAAGCGCGCCCATAACACACGCAGCGTTCTCACCATATACTCAGCGTTTCTAAAGAAACGCTGAGTATTCTTTTTGCCCGTTCGTTTTCTCTCTTTTTCATTTCCTTTCGCGCTTCTCTTCTCTCTCTCTCTCTCTCTGCAGACGTTCTCGCCTCACTCTCAAAGAAAAACCCACACCCAAAAACCCACAAACCTCTCTCTCTCTCGCTCACGCCTCTCTCTCACGGTTCTCTTCTCTCCCTCACTCTCATTAGCTCTTCCTCTCTCAACTCTCCCTCACTCTCGTTCTCTCTAGCACCACCCACAAACCCCCAAACCCACAAACCCCCAAACCCACAAACCCATAAACCCACAATAACCCCCAAACCCACAAACCCCCAAACCCACAATAACCCCAAAACCCACATTGCTTGTCTCAATCCTCTCTAGCACCCATAGTCCTCATTGCTTGTCCTCATCTTCTCTCAAAGGTTAGTTCTCTATTTTGTTTTTTGTTTTTTAGGTTTTTTGTTAGGTTGGAGATGAATATGTAGTTTGAATATTGGAATATGTTGAATGTATGAAAAAAAAATATTTGATAAGAGAGGAATATGTTGAATGTATTTGTATGTGTTTGATATGTGTAAAATTAGTTGAATGTGTTTGATAGGAGAGAAATTAGTTGATATGTGTTTGTTGCTTGGTTTTGTTGAGATTTTGATTCTCAAATGATAGAGTTTTTTTAAGCAAAGTGTGTGTCATCTATATTAGTAAAATCAAATATGCCTAAATCGAATATGCAAATTGTTTGTTAGGTTTTGGGAGTTTTTTTTGTCGGAGCTTCGCGATCGTTGTTCACAGCTGGTTGGATATTTGTCGGTGTTGCTTCCACTTGTTGAGTACTTTTTTGTTCTTTTGTTTATTTTCTATGAAGAATTAATGACTATATAGAAGACATCAAAGTCTTTGATTTGTTTAGTTGAAACTACTAGCTAGCTAGTTGATTGAATGTCTTAGCTTCAATAAAATTGTAAATTCTCTTATCCGAATTTATTATAGATATTGGGACATTATGGATAGAAAGTGGATGTCCGCCAATAAATCTGTCAAGGAATATAGAGATGGAGTGGATTATTTTGTGAATCTTTATTCAACGTTTAGGAGATCTAGTAATATGATATGTCCCACATTTACGTTGTTGCTATGTAAAATCGATTAATGCGCACGATTTGGGGGACATTTAAAGGGTAATGGAATTGATCAAACTTACACTTGTTGGACTATGCATGGTGAGGAAAGAGTTGAATCTTCGAATATGGGTAATAGTCTTGAGAGATGCACCGGTTGACACCGAAATACCTACGTTTGTTGGGGATGAATTTGAAGAGATGGCAAAGGCTTTTGAAGGCGATCTTAATGACCGTCCTCAAATGTTTGAGAAGTTGATAACGGATGCAGAGACGCCGTTGTATGAGGTTGTCTTGAATTCACAAAATTATTGGTCGTGATAAAGTTGTATAACTTGAAAACTTGCCACGGATGGGCGGATAAGAGCTTTCTTGAATTACTCACACTATTGAAAGAAATGTTGCGAAGGATAATGTGCTCCCTTCTCGGACGTATGATGCAAAACAAATGTTAGGGTCCATTGGCTTGAACTATGAGAAGATACACGCTTGTCCCAATGATTGCATTCTATTTCGGAATGAACATGCATTTTTAAAGTCGTGTCCTAAATGTAATGCATCGCGGTATAAAAGAGAGATGTCGCTCCGAGAAAAGGTGTTGTGGTATTTTCCCATAATTCCTCCATTTAGGCGTATGTACCGTAGTTGAGAAGATGCAAAACACTTGACATGGCATGAGGATGAAAGGATTAAAGATGGCATGTTACGACACGGCAGATTCTCCGCAATGGAAAAATTTGATATTGATTATCCCGATTTGGGTTGGATCCAAGAAACCTACGACTTGCATTGTTTGCCGATGGTTTTAACCCATACGGTATTCGAGTAGCTCCCACATTACATGGCCCGTGATATTAGCGATTTATAACTTACCTCCATGGCTTTGCATGAAACGCAAATATATGATGTTGTCTTTGTTAATTTCAGGCCCAAGCAACCGGAAATGATATTGATGTATACTTGGCTCCTTTAATTGAAGACTTGAAGCTAATGTGGGAGATTGGAGTAGAGGTGTATGATGGGTTCGAGAGAAGAAAGTTTCAACTTGAGGGCTATGATTTTTGGCACAATTAATGACTTTCCAAAGATACGGCAATCTATGCAGGTACGAAGACGAAAGGTCGGTGTGCATGCCCTATATGTGAAGATAACACCGATTGGATGTGGTTGGAACATGGTAGGAAGAATATCTACCACGGTCATCGTAGATTTTTGCCATCTACTCATCAAGATCGACTATTGAAAAAGGCATTCAATGGGAATATCGAAACCCGTAAAGCTCCCACGGCTTTGGCGGGTGAACAAGCTGTTTGAAAAGGTGAAAGATTTGAACATTAAATTTGGGAAGCCATTTGCGGAGAGGTTGCCAAACGGGGTGGAAGAAAAAGTCGATTTTCTTTGACTTGCCATCTTGGAAGTCATTATATGTAAGACACTTCATTGATGTGATGCATGTTGAAAAAATGTCTTTGAAAGTGTCATTGGTACCTTACTCAATATGCCGGGAAAGACTAAAGATACCATCAACTCGAGGTTGGACTTGCTTAGTATGGGGTTGAGACCGAGGGTGGGTCCGATAAAGAAGGGTACACGTACATATCTACCTCCGTGACTCATACTCTATCTAAAAGGAGAAGACAGTGTTTTGTAAGTTTCTTCATGGAGTAAAAGTTCGGAGAGGGTATTCTTCAAATGTTACAAACCTTGTATCCATGAAAGACCTTAAGTTAAAGTCTTTAAAGTCCCATGATTGTCATGTTCTAATGGAGAATTTGCTCCCAATTGGTATACGATCCATTTTGCCTAAGAAAGTGCGCGGGGCACGCTAACCAAACTTTGTTACTTAACTTTTAAGGCGATTTGTAGTAGAGTGATTGACCCTAGAAAGTTGCCATCATTGCAAAGAGAAATTATTGTCACTTTGTGTGAGCTTGAGATGTATTTCCCACCTTCATTTTTGACATAATGATTCATCTAACAGTTCATTTGATTAGAGAGACACAATTGTGTGGCCCATGTTACATGAGATGGATGTATCCGTTTGAGCGTTACATGAAGATATTAAAAGGATATGTGAAAAACCGATCACGACCGAGGGTTGTATTGTTGAGCGCTACATAGTTGAAGAAGTGTTGAGTCCGCACCGCCTATCTATCTAGTCTTGAATATTCTGCGGGACTTCCAAGGTCTCGTCACTTAGGAAGCATTACTAAAGGGATGTCGGGATATAAAATAGTTATGGTGTCAAGGGAAGAACTACATCAAGCACACTTATATTTTTGCACAATGATAGTGAGGTTGATTCATATGTTGCCAAGCACATGGACATACTTAAGAGTGATTACCCATATAAGAGTGAAGTTTGGTTAACAAAGGAACACAATCGGAGTTTCATAGTGTGGTTAAAAGACCACATTGATTTGAGTTTGTTATGAATCCTACTTCGATTTCAAAAGATTGAGATGGTTAGCAAAAGGTCCAAATATGCATGTTTTCTCTTACACGGCTATCTAATTACGCGATTACACGTTCTATACAAAAACCCATGATGATCGAGTAAAATGCAAAATAGTGGGGTGACTCTTGTTGCTCAAGCTATGCATACATCAAGTGCCAAAGACGAAATCCCGTATCTGCGAATATGTCATACTTGGGGTCATTGAACAAATATGGGAGTTGGATTACACCATGTTTCAGAGTCCGTGTTCCAATGTAAGTGGGTTGACAATAATAATGGTTTCTGATTGATGAGTCGGGGTTCATGCGGGTGAATTTCAAGAAGTTGGGATATAAAGATGAGCCTTTTATTTTGGCATCCCAAGCTCAACAAGTGTTTTATGTCAGCGATCCGATTGATATCAATTGGTCTATTGTTTCTTGACACAAAAAAATTAGTGAATTACATTTATGATCAAGAAACCAATGATGATGGTATCGAGGGCGACCCTTTCTCGGGGACATCACTAGAAGAGGAAAGTACTTATAGAGAGAATGTTGTGTATGTTAGAAAGGATCATATGCGATGGAATTACGATTCGTCAAAAACAAAGTACCAAGGAGCGAATTGCAAAAAAATTGTATCGAAGAAAAGGAAAAAGGTAACCGACATAGATGTTATTTTATAGACATGGATCTTATTTTCATCTTCTTTGACTGATTATTTATTTTTTGATGGATGTTTTTTTAAATGGATAAATATAACAAACAATGATTATGTTTTATTGCGGGTAAGATGGCGAGATCATAGTGATAGTGGGCATGACAGGTGAGGCAAAGTGATCATGATGTTACAAACTATATCGAGAAGCGTGCTCTCGTGGAATGACAGTTAAAAAGGATATCATCAACCGGTTAAGTAAAGGAAAAGAAAAATTAAGTGTAAGATACTAATTAATTGCTAATTAACTTCATTCAATACTAAGTTTTAATTGTTTGTGATCTAATTTACTATTTACATAATGCAGGTCCAATGGAATGTTAAGGGTCTGCCAATTGGAGAAAACAACACTCATTTGATTACTTTCCTTGGTAGTAAGGTAAAACAAATGATACCAATAACAATCACTACTTGGGTTCACACAAAGAATCCCGTTTTGGAGAAACAAAAACATGAGTTGTGGGTAACAATACAGGTATATAATTTTAGATCTTTTTGGTAATCTTATTTAGTAATTTTGTAGTCCCATATATATATATAAATTTATTTATATGATTTTCATTTAATGTGCATAAGCAGAAATATTTTGATGTGGATGATTCTAAAAGGATTTGGATAATGAAGGAAGTAGGAAAGTTACATAAAAATTTGTAACGACATTAACAAAAACTTGGCTTAAAGATGATAATGGAAACATCAATTGGAATCCTCCACCAATATATAGTGGGTTTATTTGAGGAGGAGGATTGGCGGACATTTGTTAGAGACGCATTTGAAGATCCAAAATTCTTGGTTAGTGCTACTATCTATTAAGTTATAACATAAAATATATTTGACAATTATCTATTATATATTAATGTATACTTATCTCTCTTAATAGAAAGCAAGTGAGGTGAATCGAAAGTGTGCTTACTGTTTGTGAGTATCCTTATAGATAAGCGGTGCTACTCCATATCAACATATTGAAGAGAGATTGGTAAGGCACAATAAGCTTGATTTTTTTAGTTTCATGAAACTTTTTATAAATAGTTATTATTTCTTAATATTTGGTAAATTTAAATATAGTTGGTGGAGAGTGGGAAAGATCCTACTAAAGAAGGTGTTGAGCGACATGTTTTGTGGGTAGAGGCTCGACTAAACAAAGAAAAGGAGATTGTTGATCCTAAAACTAAGGAGGTGTCGAGAAAGAATTGTAAGTATTTCCTAAATTCAAGCTCACTTGATTTTAATTGTAACTTTTATGATTTTTATAATGTATTATACTTTTGTTTTGTGAATCGGGAAGCCATATCACGATCGGTGTCACGGGAGAGCTCACCTGATTGCTCGAAAAAGAAATCCTTACACGTGCCTTAGGTAAAGAAGAATACTCGGTCGAATTACGCCTGGGGTCTTTGGATTTGGAGTAGCACCAACCGAGTACTTTGGACCAAAGCAGAAAGTCTATGATGAGAATCATGATTGTCACCACCGAGAAAGATGATGGCATTGTATGAAAGTTTGCAAGCTCAACTTAATGATATGCGATCACTTTATGGCCATGTTATGCCACAAAGCACCAACCCTCGCTACACATAGCGATTGCACGAGATATTGCACCATGCCGTCAACTAAGGTATTAATTGTTTTTATTATTTTGTGGTTTATAATTGATTTATTGTACATATATATATATATATATAACATCAAATAATGTCTTTATTATTTTGTGGTTTATAATTGATTTAGGACAACAATGAGTGTGAGTGTGAATTGTATATCTCAAACCCACATGAAATGGTTGCAATTGGCTACACATGTAGCAATTGGGTCCCTTGATGCACAATTTACCCTACCTCCAAATCATGTTAGAGTCGAGTTGCGGTACCATTTAGGAGGATGCACCATTGCACATTCCGATTGACGAAGATTGATATCTTGCGCGGTGTCAAGTGATTGGTACCTTTGTGGCATGGCCATCCGCCCTTGTCGTTGTAAGTGACAATATATTTGTAACTAACTAATTATAGTTTTTGTCATATAATTTGTGCTAACTAAGTAATTATTTTTGTTTAAACATAGATCGCCAAAATGAAAAATCTAAGAAAGTGTCTACCAAGAAGAAAAGGTCTCCTTTGAAAAGTGTTGGCAAGGAAATATCTATTGGCAAGAAAGTGTCTCGATCCACCCCTTCTACAAAAGTGTCTCAGTCCACCCCTTATGTAGAAGTTTCACACCGCCTCTCCTCCAAAAGTGGTCGATCGCCCCTCCTCTTCTCGCCAAGTGACTCATCCCCACCCCTTCTCCAATTGTGTCTCACCGCCCGCCTCTTCCTCTTCCATTGAAGCTTATATGAAGATTGGTGAGGCCGATCGTCTGAGAAATACATGATGAAAGACAAATTGCTTATCATAAATTTTGATGAAGAAATTTTTGAGGTAGCTTGCCTCATATAATCGGACGTGAGGATATCCGTCTTTGTATGTGATGGATGAGGCAATAGGTATTGTTATGAATATATATGTCAGGTACTATGTAATTTATTATTTGACATTGTTGATTTAATTTTATTATATCGTTAATTTAATTTATATATATATATATATATATATATATATATATATTTATATATCTAAATGTAGGTACTTGTACGAGGACATTGTGGTCCCTTCCGAACAGACACATAGATATTTGTTCTTGTGTCCGGAAAGTACAACCTTTCATCAAGTTCTTTCCAGCCTGCCAAATTATCAATCACTTGTGGAACAAAACCAGGCTGCTGTTCAAACTTATGTCAATGACCGCTTCATTGAAGCTCAAAATAGAAGTGATGATGATGTCTTACTTCTAGCACCGGTTAATCTAGGGTTAGAATTTTTACTCATTAATTCTTATATAACATGCATTTTTTTAATAGTAGTCAATTACTTATTCCTAAATTTATTTTGTAGGAGACATTGGGTTTTGTATGCAATTAATCCTAGGAAAAAAACCGTGTATTACCTTGACTCACTTCAAAATCATTACAAAAACCACCTGGAGTTTGTGGAGCTTTTTAACAGGTGTGTTTATTTTGTGTCATTCTGCATTTCTTACTTTTATTTATATATGTATATATTGTTATTAATATAGTTATATGACATTCTATTCAGCGGTTTAAGGACATATTGGGGAGTGGATAAATTAACGGTCAAATGGTTAATAGTTGTAAGTTTCTAACTTATACATTACATTATTTTGTCAAAAAACTATATTCAACTCAATTTAACAATTAACTAATCTAATTATGTTTTGTAGTGTCCTAAACAATTCAATAACATTGATTGTGGGTATTACGTCATGAAATATATGAAGTATATTATTACCCGAAAGAAAACGACTATCCCCCGTCAGGTATCTACTTATAATATATTTTTATATGATTTCGATTTAATAGTGGTTCTTTCCAATATTTAACCATTTCAATTCTAATTTTATTTATTTATATAATTTCAGTATTTTAGCGATTGTCAAAGCCAGACATACTCTGTTGAGCAGATTCCTTGAGCTTAGGGGAGAATGGTGCGTTTATGTCTCCCATTTTTTTAAAGTTTCATTTGGATACATATAAGTTAGCCTAGCTAGTTTTTGGTTCATAATATTGTAACTTGATAGCTTGTTTTGGATACATATGAATTAGATAATGAAACTTCTTAGCTATTTTGTTTTGGTTCCTCTTATGTAATTTGTTTCTGTTATATGTAATTTGGGTTCCTCTTAGCAAATTGATTACATTATGTATTGGATTGGATTGGTACATGCAGGTAATTTGTAAATATCAAAAGGAAAACACACAAAGCAGAAAAAAAAAAAAAAAAAAATTTAGACAATATTAGTAGCTTTTGATGAAGCTATTTGGGTATTTAATAACACAAATAGGCAATATTAAGCGCTTTTAATAAAGCTACTGGGTATTTAGTAACACAAATAAGCTTGATTTTTTTAGTTTCATGAAACTTTTTATAAATAGTTTCTTAATATTTGGTAAATTTAAATATAGTTGGTGGAGAGTGGGAAAGATCCTACTAAAGAAGGTGTTGAAGCGACATGTTTTGTGGGTAGAGGCTCACACTAAACAAAGAAAAGGAGATTGTTGATCCTAAAACTAAGGAGGTGTCGGAAAGAATTGTAAGTATTTCCTAAATTCAAGCTCACGATTTTAATTGTAACTTTTATGATTTTTATAATGTATTATACTTTTGTTTTGTGAATCGGGAAGCCATATCACGATCGAGTGTCACGGGGAGAGCTCAGCGATTGCTCGAAAAAGAAATCCTTACACGTGCCTTAGGTAAAGAAGAATACTCGGGTCGCCTGAGGGGTCTTTGGATTTGGAGTAGCACCAACCGAGTACTTTGGACCAAAAGCAGAAAGTCTATGATGAGAATCATGTTGCCCACCACCGAGAAAGATGATGGCATTGTATGAAAGTTTGCAAGCTCAACTTAATGATATGCGATCGCTTTATGGCCATGTTATGCCACAAGACCAACCCTCGCTACACATAGCGATTACGAGATCATTGCACCATGCCGTCAACTAAGGTATTAATTGTTTTTATTATTTTGTGGTTTATAATTGATTTATTGTACATATATATATATATATATATATATATATATATATATATATATATATATATATATATATAACATCAAATAATGTCTTTATTATTTTGTGGTTTATAATTGATTTAGGACAACAATGAGTGTGAGTGTGAATTGTATATCTCAAACCCACATGAAATGGTTGCAATTGGCTACACATGTAACAATTGGGTCCTTGATGCACAATTTACCCCTACCTCCAAATCATGTTAGAGTCGAGTTGCGGTACCATTTAGGGAGGATGCACCATTGCTGTTCCGATTGACGGTATTGATATCTTGCGGTGTCCTGTGAGTTGGTACCTTTGTGGCATGGCCATCCGCACTCTTGTCGTTGTAAGTGACAATATATTTGTAACTAACTAATTATAGTTTTTGTCATATAATTTGTGCTAACTAAGTAATTATTTTTGTTTAAACATAGATGCGCCAAAATGAAAAATCTAAGAAAGTGTCTCACCAAGCAAGAAAAGGTCTCCTTTGAAAAGTGTTGGCAAGGAAATATCTATTGGCAAGAAAGTGTCTCGATCCACCCCTTCTACAAAAGTGTCTCGGTCCACCCTTTATGTAGAAGTTTCACACACTGCCTCTCCTCCAAAAGTGGTGATCAGCCTCTCCTCTTCTCGCCAAGTGACTCATCCCACCCCTTCTCCAATTGTGTCTCGGCCGCCTCTTCCTCTTCCATTGAAGCTTATATGAAGATTGGTGAGGCCGACGCAGCGTCTGAGAAATACATGATGAAAGGCAGAATGCTTATCATAAATTTTGATGAAGAAATTTTTGAGCCGGCTTGCCTCATATAGTCGGACGTGAGGATATCAGTGTTGTATGTGATGCGGATGAGGCAACCAGTATTGTTATGAATATATATGTCGGGTACTATGTAATTTATTATTTGACATTATCGATTTAATTTTATTATATCGTTAATTTAATTTATATATATATATATATATATATATATATATATATATATATTTATATATCTAAATGTAGGTAC
The DNA here is from genome assembly GCA_020916435.1 of Oxytropis ochrocephala. Lineage (NCBI taxonomy): Eukaryota > Viridiplantae > Streptophyta > Magnoliopsida > Fabales > Fabaceae > Oxytropis > Oxytropis ochrocephala. The sequence continues at coordinate 115,618,430 of CM037088.1, forward strand.
TTATGCGAGGACATTGTGGTCCCTTAGAGCAGACACATAGATATTTGTTCTTGTGTCAGGAAAGTACAACCTTTCATCAAGTTCTTCCCGTACTGCCAAATTATCAATAACTTGTGGAACAAAACCCAGTCGCTATTCAAACTTATGTCAATGACAGCTTCATTGAAGCTCAAAATAGAAGTGATGATGATGTCTTACTTCTAGCACCAGGTTAATCTAGGGTAAGAATTTTTACTCATTAATTCTTATATAACATGCATTTTTTTAATAGTAGTCAATTACTTATTCCTAAATTTATTTTGTAGGAGACATTGGGTTTTGTATGCAATTAATCCTAGGAAAAAAACCGTGTATTACCTTGACTCACTTCAAAATCATTACAAAAACCACACAGAGTTTGTGGAGCTTTTTAACAGTGTGTTTATTTTGTGTCATTCTGCATTTCTTACTTTTACTTATATATGTATATATTGTTATTAATATAGTTATATGACATTCTATTCGGTTTAAGGACATATTGGGGAGTGGATAAATTAACGGTCAAATGGTTACCAATAGTTGTAAGTTTCTAACTTATACATTACATTATTTTGTCAAAAACTATATTCAACTCAATTTAACAATTAACTAATCTAATTATGTTTTGTAGTGTCCTAAACAATTGAATAACATTGATTGTGGGTATTACGTCATGCAATATATGAAGGATATTATTACGAAAGAAAACGACTATCCCTCGTCGGTATCTACTTATAATATATTTTTATATGATTTCGATTTAATAGTGGTTCTTTCCAATATTTAACCATTTCAATTCTAATTTTATTTATTTATATAATTTGAGTATTTTAGCGATTGTCAAAGCAACACATACTCTGTTGAAGCAGATTCTTTGAGCTTAGGGAGAATGGTGCGATCATCTCTCTCCGTTTTTTTAAAGTTTCATTTGGATACATATAAGTTAGCCTAGCTAGTTTTTGGTTCATAATATTGTAACTTGATAGCTTGTTTTGGATACATATGAATTAGATAATGAAACTTCTTAGCTATTTTGTTTTGGTTCCTCTTATGTAATTTGTTTTACATTATATGTAATTTGTGTTCCTCTTAGCAAATTGATTACATTATGTATTGGATTGGATTGGTCATGCAGGTAATTTGTAAATATAAAAGGAAAACACACAAAAGCAGAAAAAATTAAAAAAATTTAGACAACATTAGTAGCTTTTGATGAAGCTTTGGGTATTTAATAACACAAATAGGCAATACTCAGCGCTTTTAATAAAGCGGCTATTTAATAACACAAATAGGCAATATTCAAGCGCTTTTAATGAAGCCTTTGCGTATAAAGGGTAATATTCAGCGCTTTTTAAAAAGCGCTAAGTATCTGGGAGGCGCTTTGGATATATTCAGCGCTTTTTAAAAAGCGCTAAGTATTTGAGGCGCTTTGGATATATTCAGCGCTTTTTAAAAAGCGCTGCGTATCACGGGAGGCGTGTTTTGCAATGGGTGGCGTTTTTAGGAGCGCTACCCATTGTTGGAGTTTATAGCGACGCCACGTTCGTAGCGCTCAAAAACGCACTATGGATAAAAAAAGCAGCGCCCATCTACTAGATGCATTTGTAGTGCTTGTTTGCATTTTGCCATTAATGGGGTTTTGTTCACTTTGACCCAAGGAGGGGAGGATTTCGGTTCGGTGAAAGGAGTGTTGGGGGTGCCGTTTGGTTGATTTTGGTGCTTGCTTGGAGGTTTTAGCTCACCCAAGGTTAGGGGATTCTCATTATGTCTATGATAACTTGTAGAATATGTGTTATGTAGGAAATAGCCTAGCATGAATTGATTGTGTGGATTTGTGTTCATTTTATGGTTGTTATTGTATGTGTGTTTGAATTGTTGCTACCATGATGCTTGGTGTGAGAGATATATGTGTTGTTGAAATTGTATGCTAAGTGTTTGAGTAAATGCCTCATGGTGAGAAAATGTGGAAATATATTAATTTGATGAGTTAATTCATTTCTAATTGTGTGTTGTGTAAGTGGGAAATGAATCATTGAGTGAATGGGATGTTGAAGTCTTTGTTTGGGTGAGTATAAGTGGTGGAGGGCGCCAAATTCATAGGTAAATGGCGCCCTTCTTCTTTTGTTCTGGCGTGCGTGTGTGGAAGTGCGGGAGGCGCCATTACGGTTGGTGGGGTGGAAGGTGTGCGGGCGCCATTTCACAGAAATGGCGCTGGTAGAGTGTCTAAGTGATATAGTGCTGTGTGCGTGCGGGGAAGGCGCCAAATGCTAGGCATTTAGGCGCACAGTGGTGCGTCATGTGTGTTGGGGGAAGAGTGGCATAGTGCGTGTGTGTGGCGCCAATCCCTAGGATTTTGGCGCTGAGTGCGAGGTTGTGTGAAATGCATCTGCAGGAGTGGCTCGGCAAAGGTGGGGGCGCGATTTCCTAGAAACTTGGCGCGGTGATGAGACATTAGGTGTGTGCGGGTTGTTGTGCGAAAAGGTGATGTGCAAGTGTACACAATCGCAACAAGTAATATCTTGATAAGTAGAGTTCGTCTCCACGAGGATTGGTATTAATTTTAGAGTTTAAAAGGAATTACACTTAGAGAAACAAGTAGCAAATAGTTTGAGTAACAAAGTTTAGTTGAACAAGGATTGTAAAAGTAACAACTAACAGTGAGTTAAAATATAAGAGAAATAAGTTGGATTGCTTTCACTATGTAAATTCCCAGAAACAAGACGCTATAACGTCACACGCTATAGCGTTAAAGCGTATTGCAATTATTTTGTGCTTTTTAGGTCACTAGCGCTGTGGTTTCATTACAAGATGTCTATGTCTAGGTTCTAAATAAGTTCACCCCTGTATATTCAAGATCCCACAGCTTAAGCTTTATAAACTATTGCAACTTCTATGTCTAGAGGAAGCAAAAGTTGGCTAAATGTCTTTAACCAACCTTCTCGTTTATATTAATCCTTGAGTTCTTTCTATGGTTCATATGCGAATCCATAGAAGTTCTTGCTTTACGTGGCCAAATATAAAACAAGATTGAAAGAATTATAACACAAGGATTAAAACACAAAGCGTGAGAAATTATATACGTAAAGTTAAAGGTTCATTACAAACATATAGCAACCCAACTCAAAGAGTTTAGCTCATGTTGAGCATCATCAAAATAACACAAATACAAATACTTGCATTCTGAGTGGGTAAGAAAGGGAATACAAGTGCAAAAGATACAAGCTTGAAATCTCCTAATCATCCACGCATAGATGGTACATCATCATCGACCTTACAGTGAGAAAAATATAGAAATTACAAAGGAAGAAAAATAAAATAGCAAAAGCTTCAAAAAGTGTATCAATGGAGAAGAAGAAATGTCACGTTCTCTCTCTCTACCAATACTCTCTCTCTAACTCCGAAAATCCTAAGGTATATCTATGGGAAGAGAAAATCAGCCAATCTAGTACATCTAGCATGAGGTACAAAACTCTTCAAAAGTCAAGAAAGGTGATGTTTGCTTTTTCACCAACTCCACTATTCCTTTACTCATGCAATGACAAGTGTCCACACAAATCCAATAAAATCCGCACATGTCAGCAAGCACTGTGGACACAAGATATGGAACATGGATTAATGAGCTTGGCGCCAAAATTTCACTTTTCCTTTAGATGCTCAGCTGCGCTGCCCTCTTGACGCTATAGCGCTAAACACTGCACTACTTCACAAAATACATCAAAACAATCACAAGGGCACCAAATGTGCCAATTTCATAGCAAAGCAGTGTTTAGCCCTTCCTCACCTAATATAAACAGAAATACAATAAATACTATACTAATATTACTTGAGAACTTACTTAATTTAATGATTAGAGGCATAAATAACTCATATAAATATGAGTTATCACAGGTGCAGGCCGTGTGCAGGGCGCCAGTTTCCTAGAAACTTGGCGCTGTAGGGTGTGTGTTAGCGCGTGTGTGTGTGGGTGTTGCGCTAGTGGGGCGCCAAAGTGGCTGCCCCTTGGCGCCTAAGTGTCCAAAATGTGTCTAAGTGATGGTTTAGTCCACAAGAATTAATTTAATCCTTGGTGTGACAAATTAGTCCCTAAGAATTAAATTAATCCTTGGCGTGACAAAATAATCCCTTAGTGTTCAAATAATCCCAATACGTCCACATAAGTCCCAAAGTGCTAAATTAATTAATAATGTGTCAAAATGACCTTTAAGTACTAGAGTAACCTTTGGTGGGTCTAAATGGTCCTTAGGTGAGATTTAATATAATAATTGATGTGGTGGCGATAATTGATCAAGTGGTGGTTAATAATTGATCAAGAGGTGGTTAATCATTGATGAGGTGGTGGTTAATAATTGATAACGTGGTGGTTAATAATTGATAACGTGGTGGTTGATAATTGATAACGTGGTGGTTAATAATTGAGGTGATGTGCTTATTGCGTTGTGATGCATTGTCATAGTGTCACATAAATCATATGCATTCGCGGTGGGTGGCCGGCCAAATTGTGGTGGGTGGCCGGCCAGCGGTTGAGTGGTTACCCGGCGGGGTTTTGAGGTGGTTATGGTTCCACATGCATATTGCACACATGCATACAATCATGCATTCCTTGAATTCTCATTGATGCTTAATTGATCCTTTATTTGTGACTTGTTGGTGTTTCAATTGAATGGTGAATGCTTAATTGCTCACGGATTGTTGTTACTAGATGTTTTCGAATATAATGTTTATCTTACTTGTTATTATTTATGTAAAGAGACTCACCTAGCATTTTTATGTTGCTGCTCTCGTGGCGACATGCGGTGGTCTCAGTGAAGATTTCTAGGCTTCTTGGGATTTTGAGTCGGCTCTGATCTAGTAACACACGGGGATTGGGGTTTTAGCATTATTATCTTATGTTATGGACTAAATGATTTAAATTATGTATTGGCGTGTGAACTCAAGGTTATTTTCATTTTGTGAACTATTTTTTTGGATTATTGTAAACATTAAAGCGAGGTTTTAGGGTTTTAACCCATGTGACTATGATATGCATTTCACGCACTCGATGCGTTTGGATTTTTAATTATGCCTTGATGAGGTTTTCATTAAATGTAGTATTTTATTTGAGGTGCGTGGAAAATGTTTTGAAAAACTACGATTTTTATTGAGTAAATAGTCTAATAGAAGGGGGTGTTACATTAGTGGTATCGGAGCGGTTCGGTCCGTCCGGCCAAGTTGTCGAGTGCAGTAACCCTCGAGTCTTGGTACTCGTTCTAAATCATAATTAGGTTGTTGATTATTACTATTACCTTTGTTAGTATGTTCTTCCATCGGCGTGCCTTGTGACTTATTTGTTGGATTACGATGGAAAGTGATATTGCATTATTGAGGTATATGTGGTGAAGCGTATGGCGTAAGCTGTAGCATTGATTTTGTCTGTTTGTGATATTTGCACGTATCATTAAGATATGTGTGATTAAAAGAGTTCTAACGACGTCAAAGGAGTGAAAGTCGTGACGACGCCTTCGCACTCCGGACTGCGTTAAAAATCTTTTGATGTGGTAGTTATAAATTGAAAGAAAGTAGTTTTTGTGACCTTAATTAGTTGGTTGCATGAGTAGGAGGGACTGATCACCCCAATCACTCATCCCCCAATGAAAGAGGCGACAATAACTCATAGTTATTATTAACTCCGGATGCATGTACTAATTTTAATTTGATTGATTGTTTGAGGAGCTTATTAGAATATAGAGGGTACTTTTATGTGAACTAATCTTGGTAAACTATACACTAGACAATATTTGCAGGATTATTCGTTGAATGTTGTTGTGCTTGATTGACATTTTGGTTATAGGTTGATTGTTGTTGTGATGTGTCGGGATTTGAGTTGACTAGTACTAAATTGTTTTCAAGATAGTATGCTAGGAACGAAATCTTTGCGCAATGCTAAATTTTCAATTTTTCAAGTAAGGATTGCATAACTTGAAGATTTGACATTTTTAATGTTTTAATTTGACTTGCTTCGTGAGCATAGTGCAATTTGTCCAAGACTAAATGATTAACTTCTCCTACCTTACAGGTTATGTTGGAAATCAAATTTTGAACTAATAAGTAGTTGTTTATGTGGTTGCATGCTTGAGTGATATTAAAGTTGAAGTTTGCATGTAGTTTCCCTTTTGACAAAGCGATGAGTTTATGATTTTAAAAGGAAGCGGTATTTGGAAAATTTTATGCTATGGGAAAATGAATGTGAGGTCAAGTTAGTGTCCAATTGCATTTCCAAAATATTCTAAGATCTTATTTCAAAATGTGACATAAATTCAGTTTTTTTTTGAACCGATTAAGTTGTGATTTAATGATGTTTGAAAAATTAGGAGGTTAGACATAAAGTGCATGATTAAATGAGTTAAAAATTTTTATGTTATGAGAAGGTGAGTCAATAATAATTGCCACTTCTTGAAAATTGTTTTACGTGGCTTATAAAATCTAATGCGAAAAGCGTACAACGAGACTTTTGTGTACACACATTTTGACTAGTTTTTCCTTGCTAAGTGTTAACAAGGGTAATTAATTTCATGTGGATAAACTAATATCAAGTCTGGAATCAAAACAATTGTTTTATGATACATGTATTGGTTATATTCTTTGTGATATGAAATCGATTCAATTGTGATAGGATTTTAAGTCCCATGTTATTTTCTAGGGAAATTGTAAATTCACATGTTAGCCAACCCCTAGGAATAAAGGACATCGAAGAAAATGCCTACATGTGTAATCTTTCTAAATGGCGTGTTTAAGTTGTTGCATGATTGGTTAGGCTTACTTGATGTTTGATGAAATGCATAAGCAGGTAATGATTGTAAATGGTTTTGGTGATTGATAATGGTGAGTTTTATGTACGTATGATTTCTGTACGTTACTAGATGCTGTTTCAATCTTTTAAAAACTGGTATTGTTTGGTCAATTGAAAAATTATGTGGTTTATCATTTCGAAAACTTGGTTGCAAGCTTGATAATTTGCCACTGATTGGGTTGAATTTGGAGTTATAGAACTCGAGTTATAGGTGAAACAAGTTTGGTTAAAATTCTGGAAAACAATCTGGACACTGTTTCAGTCTTTTTGAAAACTGGTACTGTTTGATTGAGTAAAAAATTATGTGGCTGAGTGTTTTCGAAAATAGACTTAAAGCCGGTCGTTTTGGCACTAGTTTCATTAAATTCGGAGTTGTGTGGCTCCAGTTATGAGTCTCCAAAGTCGAGCCAATTTTTTTGAGTCAATCTGTGGGTAGGTTCGGTGGTTGCAAGTTTTATGTTTCCAAACGAACTCCGTTTTGAACGATTCTTTTTCCATTAGAAACTACACTCAAAGTGTTTTTATTCGGGCTAAAGTTTTGTTCCATTTAGTCAAGTTTAAGTCAGTTTAACGTGAAATGAAGTAGGAGGACAGAATCTGTCAAGTCTAGGGACTGTTCGGGTTTCTTCTAAAAACTGTACCAATTGACTCATTGTTTTGAAACTTTAATGACATACTCAGAAACTACACATCCGTGGCTTTCCAACAAGTATTTATTTGTCGAAATCCGAGGTCGTTTACTATTTTAATTAATTCGCCAAAGTAGACACATAGTTGCAGAATTTTCTGTACGAGTTTAAAAAGAATAATTAGAGCGTGGAATGAAATGATTAATTGTAGAATAGGTCGAACCTGAATTTTGTTATTATGATCGTGTTAATTGTTGATGTGAATGATGTTAGAATCGATAACTTGTTGGGATTGGTATTGTTGTGTTAATTTACGGTTGTTAGGGTTGTTGGGCCACAGCCATAATTGTTGTTGTCTCTTGTGTTGGGTGGTGGGTAGGATTTTGACAACCTACTGAGTTAGAATACCTAATTGGGGAGTAAGAGTGTAGGGAAGAGTGTGTGATGCATTGCGTGTGCGATAGGACTCGGATGATAAGTTAGCGGAGATAAGAAGAGTGGATGCGATTTCACGAGTTTAGCGTAGATTTTCGAGGGGATAGCAATCGTCACTACAACATTTGGACCCTATGGCAACGCCCAAAATTGCAACTTCAAAAAAACCGTTGTCTTAGCCAACAATGACAGCGTTTTTTGAAGCCGCTGTTGCTATTTCATTTTTTTAATTTTTTTTCAATGACAAGCGGTTCAAAACCGTTCCCATAAAGTCTATGGCAACGGTTTTTTTTGTTTATGCTTTGGCAGCGTCGAAAAACCGTTTCCATAAAGTCTATGGCAGCGGTTTTTGATTATTCTTTAGGCAGCGGCTGAAAAAGCGTTATCGTAGAAAAAGTTTTAAAAGATAAAAAAATTGGCGCTAAATAATAGTAGCGTTTTACCAAAAAATTTTTGAAGCAAAAAAACTTAAAACAAAAAACAAAAAACCACAAAGCGCAAAACCAAACCTCGAAGCGCAAACACTTCGTCTCCTTCACTCAAAACGCAAAACCAAAACCAGATTGAAATGCAAACACTCGGAAGCGCGCAAACCACTCGACGACTTCGTTGGTAGATCCGAGATTACGGCTTGGTAGATCTAGAGAAGACGAAAAGAAAACTCCGAACGAAAGTAGCGAGAGAACCATAGAAATGACTACCGAGCATTGGAATCATGGATCTTCGCTTGCGCCGTTGGTAGATCTGAGATTCTCGGCTTGGATCAACTCAACTCTTCAACTCAATCTCTCTAAAGTCAAAGAGGTTCAATTAACTATCGATTTCTTCAATCTTCATAAACTCTGTTCGCTTTTTTTGATTTAATTTAATTGCGCACTAACCGGATCGTAATCTTTTTGATTTGATTCAAGTCATCCAATTTTTTAGGCTTGTTCTAGTCTTTGTTCATTGTCGACTTCTAGATGCCGTTCATCCCGAGAACCGTGCCTATGCATAAGGTCAATTACGGTTTGTTTTTAGCTTAGGTATATTTACGTAATCTTTCTTGACAGTAGCATTTACGGATTTTTAGGAGAGATGCTCGGTCTTTGGTATTAACATTGTTGGTTTCAATTTGGATAACTTCTCCTATTTGCAACCGAACTTGAAACGATTGTCTTGGGTGGCTTGCCAAGGCACTACAAACTGCCTCATGATTTCTATTCTCTGGTAAGGTCTTATGAAATTCTACGAGTTTGGATGAGGTTGCAGCCTTACTTGATAATTTGAGAAGAAAAATGAGATTAAATTTTTTTGAATGCTTGAGTGATTTGCATTGATTGATCCTCTATTTATATAGATACTCTTAATAATAAATATAATTTACATTTATAAGGAAATTAATGATATTACTACTAGCTAAGTGCATGAATGATATTACATAGGTACATGACTTACTATATACATGAATGTATTATGTATCTGCCCTGACTCCCAATAATACCACTAGAATGCACCTTGAATGAATTTGGATGCTAACAATTTGAACCCAAACGTCATATAAAATATTTATTAGATAGAAACTCATTATATGATATGCAATGTAACCAATGAATCACGGGATGTGATTATATTACGAGGAAAAGGGTGGAGTAATACAGAGGAAGCGGCAAGTGAAGTTCTGTACTAGTTGTCTTGTTGGCTGCCCGTGACAAGATCCTAAGAAGGTTGTTGATTGTTGCAATTCTCTTTTTAAGATTACTACCAATCAAAGATTCCATAAATTTGCCGTAAATATTGTTATATAGTACATATCTCTTTGATATACTAATTAGAAGAGGAAAAGCTGTAGATATAAACTTATTAGAAGAGGAAAGTTTGTATAGGTCTTAATCCACGAATATAATTAAGACTTTCCATTTATGTATTTGGGCTGCATTTTTCATATGAAACATATGTCTTTCTTTGATTCACTTGTCATGTTAAATTACATGTACCGATTCCTTTCTAATTCAAACATAATAACACTTGCTACAATACTTCCCACCCCATAAAAATTGCGGGGAAAAATCCACGGGATATGTTCAATTTATATTTAAATACATGTCCACATCGGAGAGCAGAACAATTCGAACAGAGGTACTATCTCGTGCATAATAATCTTTACCTAGTCAATTTGTTTTACTAAATTATTATGTATTTCCTAAATTTAATCATTATTTAATTCTCATTTTTTTTGTGTAGGAGGCTATTCTCATATCTCTTGAGTACTTCCAGAACCAATCAATGAGCATTGTTGAAGTCTTAAATTTATATGGTTAAGGTATTAATTGATTCTACAAATTGTGGCTGAAAGCTGAAACAAGGGAAAATGTTCAAAATTAAAACTAGAAATTTACCTAAGCTAAGACTCTTCTTTGTTCCACCTTAGCTAAGACTTTAGTTGTTGTCATTGTGACCAAAAGGTTGTTTTCATAGTATGACACTTCACAATGTGTTCTTGTATTTATATATAGTATATGTTGTTCAATGTGAAGAGTAGATATGTATCATATTTGTTTTGTTACCTCACTTGCATTCAACTACATGAGTTTCATATTTGTTCGAGTTTTTCGGTCTATTAGTATTGGCTAAAGTTTTTTTAACCCTTTGTTCTAAGTAGGTTTAGATTCTGTGACTACTATTATCTTTGTTGAAGCTTTCAAGCTAATACTGTGAGGCTATTGTGAGAGGTGTGATAACAATTCCTTATTGGTATTAATTTGTTTACTAGTTAAATTTGCTTTGTCATTTCCATTATTCCAATGTTCTAAATGCTAACTGGACTTAAATTGTTTCAAAAACCACAAAGATCAATCTAGGCTTGAGGTAATAAACTATTAAAGTTCCTAATTAAAGTTGACAAATTTCTTATTGTTTTTATGCACTAGATTTATTTTCGGTCCAAATATCATATTTTCTTTTGTTATTATTAGATTAGTTATGATACAATGCTATTTTTTGTAGGTTGGCTTCTTTTTGAGCAAGTTTTATGCTTTGGAGCAAAACTCTTGTGGTCCTTCATATTTTCTGGAGAAATACGGTTCATAACCAAGAAAGAACTAGGTAGAAATAGAATTTTCATAGGAAAATTGTGACAACTTGTTTTGAGGATTTCGAACTTTTTCTCATTTTATCGCGAATTGTAATCTTGGATGTTTTTCAGAAACCAAGAATTTAGTGTAGGTAGAACAGTAGATAACGCATGTTTTTATTGGATTGTGTAATTAATTGATTGTCATTTGGGAAAGAATAAATTTGACCTACCTAATATTTTTTTTTCCATTTTTATTGACTATGCAGCGGTTTTAAAATTTGTTGTATTTATTGGTGATTGGCAGCGGTTTAACATTAGGCAACGGTTTCCCCACTTGTTTGCATTATCTTTTGCAATGAGTTTTAAAGTGTTGTCAAAAAGTAGAAGAGAAAGCGTTGCGTCGGCCAAAGACTCAATAGCGGTTTTTGCTAGCGTTGCTATTGCTCGCAAAAAACCGTTGCCTAAAGAATAGTAGGCAGCGCCGCGATACTAGCGGTTTTGAAAACCGTTGCCATAGAAAGCGACAGCGGTTTTCCTACTTTCAACAACGATTTTCGGCCGTTGCGTAGGCTTAAAATGTTGTAGTGCGTCCATATAAGATAGTGCGGGGAGAGAGAGTTCGGGCAAAAAGCCAAGTGGGAGAGGCGCTCTGCGCGGGAGGTGTGTGTCATTCTTGGACTGTAGTGGCGATTTATGCTTAGAATGAAAGTACGTTATGTAACCTAAGCGGTGGAGTCAATATATTAGGTTGAGATCCATGAGAGAAGTAGGCGACACGTTAGTGTTTCACGAGACAAAGAATAGAACTTTGAAAGCGGTTGTAGGTGGATGTACCGGGGTTAACACTAGGATTTAAATCGTGTAAGTTTTCGAAGAGATTAAGTGCGAACTAGATTCATCTTGTTGTTGAGATTAGCGTGATTTTTAGGACGAAAATATTCTAAGTGGGGAGAGTTGTAACACCCCAAAATTAATTAGGTGAGTATTTAACTAATTTATTTAGGTGATTATTTAATTTACTTAATTAAGTGATTATGACTAATTTAATTAAGTAATATGTTAGTAAGCCATATTAAATCATAATAAGGTAATCAACTTATTTAAAGAGTGAGGTGTAGTAAATAAGTGAGGGTCTAATTTAATTAAGTGGAACAATTAAGTTATGATTTATTTCTATTAGTTAGGAGGTGTTTAAGTATTAGGAGTGGTAGTAGTAAAGAGGGAGGTGGGTGTAAGTAATAGGGCCCAAATTGATTGGGCTAAGGTTAAATGAGAAGTAAAAAGAATGGGATTGAGAGGGTGAAAGAACGATGGCGTAACCAGAGAGAGGTGAGAGAGAAAGGAGGGGAAGTAGGAGGAAGAAAGAAGGAAAGGAGGAGGAGAAGAAGTGAAGAGAACTTCTCCATCTTGGCTCACAGGTGAGGGCTTTTTGGTATCAATCTTCCATTTTTCCTCCTCTAGCTATTGATGTAAGTTTCAACACCTAATTTCTTCTTGTTTGCATTTTGCCATTAATGGGGTTTGTTCACTTTGACCCGAGGAGGAGGGATTTCGGTTCATTTGAAAGGAGTGTTGGGGGTGCCGTTTGGTTGATTTTTGGTGCTTGCTTGGAGGTTTAGCTCACCCCCAAGGTTAGGGGATTCTCATTATATCTATGATAACTTGTAGAATATGTGTTATGTAGGAAATAGCCTAGCATGAATTGATTGTGTGGATTTGTGTTCATTTTATGGTTGTTATTGTATGTGTGTTTGAATTATTGCTACCATGATGCTTGGTGTAGAGAGATATATGTGTTGTTGAAATTGTATGCTAAATGTTTGAGTAAATGCCTCATGGTGAGAAAATGTGGAAATATATTAATTTAATGAGTTAATTCATTTCTAATTGTGTGTTGTGTAAGTGGGAAATGAATCATTGAGTGAATGGGATGTTGAAGTCTTTGTTTGGGTGAGTATAAGTGGTGGGGCGCCAAATTCATAGGAAAATGGCGCCTCCTTTCGCTGTTCTGGCGTGCGTGTGTGGAAGTGCGGGGAGGCGCCATTTGCTAGAGCAAAATGGCGCGAGTTCTTTGGTTAGTGGTGGAAGGTGTGGTGAGCGCCATTTCACGAAATCGCGCTGGTAAGAGTGTCTAAGATAGTCTTTGTGTATGCGTGCGAGGAAGGCGCCAAATGCTAGGCATTTAGGCGCACAGTGTCTGCGCGCGTGTGTTGGGAAGAGTGGCATGGTGCGTGTGTGTGGGCGCCAATCCCTAGGATTTTGGTGCTGAGTGCGAGGGTTGTGTGAGGGGGCTGTCTGCGGGAGTAGCTCGGCAAAGGTAGGGGCGCCGATTTCCTAGAAACTTAGCGCTGAGTGAGACATGATTAGGTGTGTGCAGTGCGGGGTACAGGTGTGCAGCGCGCGATTCCTAGAAACTTGGCGCTGTGGGTGTGTGTTAAGCGTCGTGTGTGTGTGGGTGTTGCGCTGGTGGCGCCGAAGTGCATGCGCCCTTGGCGCCTAAGTGTCCAAAATGTGTCTAAGTGATGGTTTAGTCCACAGAATTAATTTAATCCTTGGTGTGACAAATTAGTCCCTAAGAATTAAATTAATCCTTGGTGTGACAAAATAATCCCTTAGTGTTCAAATAATCCCAATCGTCCACATAAGTCCCAAAGTGCTAAATTAATTAATAATGTGTCAAAATGACCTTTAAGTACTAGAAGTAACCTTTGGTGGGTCTAAATGGTCCTTAGGTGAGATTTAATATAATAATTGATGTGGTGGGCGATAATTGATCAAGTGGTGGTTAATAATTGATCAAGAGGTGGTTAATCATTGATGAGGTGGTGGTTAATAATTGATAACGTGGTGGTTGATAATTGATAACGTGGTGGTTAATAATTGAGGTGATGTGCTTATTGCGTTGTGATGCATTGTCATAGTGTCACATAAATCATATGCATTACAGCGGTGGGTGGCCGGCCAGAATTGTGGTGGGTGGCCGGCTGACGGTTCAGTGGTTACTGACTCTGGTTTTGAGGTAGTTATGGATCCACATGCATATTGCACACATGCATACAATCGAATTCCTTGAATTCTCATTGATGCTTAATTGATCCTTTGTTGTGACTTGTTGGTGTTTCAATTGAATGGTGAATGCTTAATTACTCTGGATTGTTGTTACTAGATGTTTTCCGAATATAATGTTTATCTTACTTGTTATTATTTATGTAAAGAGACTCACCCTAGCATTTTTATGTTGCTGCTCTCGTGGCGCACATGCGGTGATTATGAGTGAAGATTTCTAGGTTTCTTGGGATTTTGAGTCGGCTATGATCTAGTAACACCAGGATTGGGGTTTTAGCATTATTATCTTATGTTATGGACTAAACCAGATTTAAATTATGTATTGAGCGTGTGAACTCAATGTTATTTTATTCTTTGTGAAGCTTTTTTTTGGATTATTGTAAACATTAAAGCGAGTTTTAGGTTTTTAACCCATGTGACTATGATATGCATTTCACGCACTCGATCACGTTTGGATTTTTAATTATGCCTTGATGAGGTTTTCATTAAATGTATATTATTTTATTTGGTGCGTGGAAATGTTTTGAAAAACTCTGATTTTATTAAGTAAATAGTCCTAATAGAAGGGGTGTTACATGCATGAGCAGTGTTACGACTACAAAATTTGGTGGTTGTTCTTTATTCACATGAGAAATAACTATTTGGTAGGGTCATGATTTGAGTTTTGCATGTTTTGATTGCACACTTTATTCTTGAGCAATGCTGGCGAATAACAATGTTCTGAAAAAAATGGGCGATAAATTCACGTGAGCTCTTCCTATTTGCTTCTCATCTTCTGCTACATGTTTTGTCCTCTTATTTGTTCAAACTCAACCACGAAGATGCTCTCCAGCTACTAATTTTCTATTTTTTTGTAATGAAAACTTTTCTTTTTATATGTTGTAGTAAAATTTTAAATTATTTGTACTACTTTTTAGTAAAGCGAAAATCATCAACGAGTAAAAGTTATAGTGTTCTTTTTTCTGCTTTTGATTTTTAGTTAACTAAATTCTTTTGGTCCATTATAACAAAAAGTTCAACTAAATATTAATAAAGAGAGACAAGCGATAAGGCTAAAGTAAATTAATAATAATAATAATAATAATAACACAAAGTATGACGACTACCAAATGACAACGTGCACGCGATTAGATTCTCATATGATGAACGATATATTTATGAAAGCGAGAAAGTATCGATTAGAATCGAATGTTTACATCGTTAAAGAAAATACACGCACTTGACTAGCAACT